>CM035842.1:88440476-90840476 GCA_020510985.1 Pholidichthys leucotaenia | reverse complement strand
GTCCTGGCGAACTTCTCTTCCTCACTGTCAGACGAACGCGACGCTGGTCCGCTCGTGGTTCTGGTCTCGCGACCCGATCAAAACATAATTCCATTATTGCGGTTTTGTGCTTCCATGATTGCGGTTTTTGGCGAACAATTTTTCAAAACAAATAACAGTAGTAATTAAAAAAAGACTGGCGAAGGCGTGTGTGTCACTCAGCCTTCGTCGTCAGCCTCCGTCGGTCTATGACCATGGAAGAAATCATAACATCTACTCTGCTGGAACCAAAACAAAATAAGCACTGCCTGTGGCCGAACATGCCGATGCGCGAATGGCACTCCCTGCCACACAGGTTGCATTTGTGGATGGTCTCCGTGCTGCTGGGTCTGTGGGGTTCTTCCTGCGGGTCCTTTTTTGATCTGCTGCAGCAGCCAGTCTTCACCCAGCCTTAAAAAAAACAACTCGTGAACTTCTCTGCTTCAATTGGCTCACTGCATTCACAGCGTTGGGAGGCGGGTCCTTCTGGCTAGGTTTTCAGTCATTGGTTCTTCAAGGTTTCAGAAACCCAATTCAAGGCTCTTATTAGTCGAATGAGAGGTCAATCAGATGAACTAATCTGTTTGCGGCTGTGTCTGCAGCTTTTATTTTCAGTGCGCGCTTGGACGCCATACACCACCTACATCACAATCTCCATCATGCATCCTAGAGCGCACGAGAGCGCCCTCGTGCGCTCTAGGACGCAGAGACTTGCCCGTCTGCGGTACAACGGAGCGCAAGAGGCTAGGCTAAACAGAGGAGCATTGTTTGACTTGCTTTTGTTAATGGTTGTTGGTGTTTTTAGAACATTTATTTTTAATTTACTTTTTTTTCCACAATATTTTTTATTGAACCTTTTTTCAAACATAACACAAACAATCAAACACTAAAGTAATAAAAAAAAATAAATAAATAAATTTAAAAAAAGGTACTAAAAACATCAACAACCACTAACAAGAACAGGTCTTCAACAATGCTCTTCTGTTTAGTCTAGGCAATCCATTACATAAGTATACATATTATACATTCACCAGTTTGGAATTTACAAGGTCCACACACATCATTCACCTTTTTCTTCAAAAGTTATGTTTAAATTCTTTACATAATCAATGAAAGGTCTCCATATATTCTCAAACACATTTTCCTTTGATTTCAGTATGTATGTTATTCTTTCTAGTGGAAGGTTTGTTAACATCTGTCTTAACCACTGTGTCACATCTGGTCTATGAGTCTTTTTCCACAATAGTGCAATACATTTTTTTGGCGTTAAGCAAACTGAGGTCTATGAATGCTCTTTCACTTTTATTAAAGTTATGCTTTTCTGGATGCAGACCCAACAAAAACAATTTAGGATTCAATATGATTTGTTTTGAAATTATTTTTTCAATTGTTACCCTCACCTCTTCCCAAAACATTCTAATTTTTCTACATTCCCATTTATTTGAATTTATTTATTTGAATTTATTTATTTCGGATAATACAGTACAGGTTAAAGAAACTGTATAATATAACAACAAGGTCAAATTAGACAGAGACTCCTTCTACTAAACAATTCCACGTGAGTTATCCGAAATGGGTGATGGCTGAAGCCGCAGCTTATATTGCCCACCCATATTCCATCCAAGAATTCAAAGAAAAAAGAGTAAACAAGACAAGAGTGATTACAATTTAGAACAAAGCTAAGACAAAGTGTGACTGAGAGAAAAAAAAAAAAACAAAAAACAAAAAAAAAACTAAGCTACAACACAACACAGGCTGGATATGTCAATCCTTATGTGAGTTTACATGTCGTCTTGTAAATATGTTTGGAGTATTTCTTCCTTTAGTTTTTGTTTAAATTGTCCAAGCGTTGTACATGATTTTAATTCAGGTCCATAATCGTTCCATAATCTGACTCCTTGCACTGAAATACAGTGTTGCTTGGTGGTTGTTCTCACTGTAGGCTTTTGAAATATACATGTTCCTCTGAAGTGATATCGTTTCTCCCTTGTTTGGAACAACTTTTGGATATTTGCAGGCAGTGATAAATTCTTCACTTTGAACATTATTATTGCGGTTTTAAAGTCAACCAGATCTTTCAACTTGAGAGTTTTTTGTTTAAGAAAAAGTGGGTTTGTTGGTTCCCTGTAAGCTGCTTTGTTTATTATTCTAATAGCTCTCTTTAGAAGCATAAAGAGTGGATATATGTTTGTTTTATATGTATTTCCCCATACTTCATTGCAATATGTCATGTATGGGAGTATTAATGAATGATACAAGGTGTATAGTGTGGGTTGATTCAGCAAATATTTCACTCTGTGTAATATTGCAATTGATTTGGAGACTTTACCTTTAATATAATTAATATGTGACTTCCAACACAGTTTGTTATCAATTATTACTCCAAGGAATTTGGTTTCAGATACCCTTTCAATCTCTACACCATTTACACTGAGTTTGGGTACTGGATTGTTGTGATGGTTGTTAAAGACTATAAATTTTGTCTTACTTAAATTGAGTGTTAATTTGTTTGAATCAAACCACAGTTTAAGCTTTCCTAATTCCTTCCCGAGTGTATCCAGAAGTTGTTCCAAATTGTTTCCACTGCATAGCAGATTAGTGTCATCGGCAAACAATATTAAGTCCATTTTTTCTGAGACTTTACATATATCGTTTATATACATATTGAATAATAATGGTCCCAAAACTGAACCCTGTGGGACTCCACAGGTGACCTTCAGCAACTCTGAGTTTTTGTTGCTAACACATACATACTGATATCTATTCTTTAAGTAACTACTTAACCAGGACAGTGCTACACCTCTAATACCAGAATTTTGTAGTTTCTTTAATAATTACTAACTAACTAACTAACTAACCTGCACTTATATAGCGCTTTTCTAGTCACAAAGACCACTCAAAGCGCTTTCATTAATACTAACCCTCTATTCTAAGGGCCTATAGGAAACAGATATCTAGGGACAATTTAGAACAGCCAATTAACCTAACATGCATGTTTTTGGCATGTGGGAGGAAACCGGAGAAATCCCGGAGTAAACCCACGCAACACGGGGAGAACATGCAAACTCCACACAGATCACTGTTGGTCGGGGGCTGGGATCGAACCCACGATCCCACGATCCCCACAATCCCCCGGCCAAGGGTAAACTGTGCTGCCGCAGTGCTAACCACTGCGCCACCGTGCATAATAATAAATTATGATCTACTGTATCAAATGCTTTTTTAAGATCTAGGAATACTCCAACTGAATACTCTTTATTTTCAATGGCTGTTGATATTTTTTCTGTAAATTCCATTAGGGCATATGCAGTTGTCCTCTTGTGTCTGAACCCATATTGCTGCTCACATAATAAATCATTCTTCAGTATGAAGTTGTCAATTCTCTCATAGAATATTTTTTCAAGTATCTTGGAAAATTGTGGTAATAGTGAAATTGGTCTATAGTTTGAGAGTTCCCCTCTGTCGCCCATCTTGTATATCGGAATTACTTTAGCTATTTTCATTGCATTGGGAAATATACCTGATTGGAGAGACAGGTTGCAGATATACGTCAGTGGTTTTACTATGCATTCGATAACAGTTTTGACTAGTAGCATGTCGATACCATCACAGTCAGTAGATGTTTTACTTTTGAACGATTTAACAATTTCAATGACCTCTCTTTCGTCTGTGCTCTTTATGAAGATAGAGTCTTTTACAGCAGTGTTATTGCATATTGTATCACCTGTTGGCACCGTAGTGGGTATTTCTCGGGCCAGTTTAGGTCCAATGTTAACAAAAAAATTATTAAATTCATCTGCAGGTGAAGCGATATTCACACTCTGAGTCGTTTTATTATTTTTTGGAATATTAGTTGGGTAGCTTGTATTTCTGCTTTTATTTCCAAGGATACTGTTGAGTATTGTCCATGTATTTTTAATATTGTCTCTGTTTTTCTCCAGTTCTTTACTGTAATAGTCTCTTTTACTACATCTTATTATATATGTTAACTTATTTTTGTATGTTTTATACCGCTGCTCTGCTTCTTTTGTTCTTTTCTTTAGGAAAGCTTTATATAATGAATTTTTCTTTTTACACGCCTTTTGTAGTCCTTTGGTTAACCATGGCTTATTAGCAAATTTGTGTTTAAGCTTTTTTATTACTAATGGGCAGTTTTTTTTCCATAAAGAGTGGTTACAATGTTTATAAATGTGTCATAGGCTTCATTAACATCTGATACATAGACTTCTGTCCAGTCTTGCTTCAGCAAGTCCTCTTTAAGAGAACTGATTGCGTTTGGTGATTTGTGTCTGAACGATTTTGAGATTTTTTCTGGGTTGGGCCCCGTGTGGCCATGGATAAGTGCAAAGGTTGGCAAGTGGTCACTTATATCATTTATCAATAATCCACTTTCTATTTTCTTATCGAAAACATTGACAAACAGGTTGTCAATAAGTGTAGCAGAGTGAACTGTGATTCTACTGGGATGTGTTATTGTGGGATATAGACTCATGCTGTACATAGAGTTCATGAACTCTGTAACTACATTTTGTTGATGAGGATTCAGTAAGTCAATATTGAAATCTCCACAAATTGCTACCATTTTCTTACTAGTAATATTATTGTACAGCTCGACTAATTTATCTCTGAATGTCTCAATGCAAGTTCCCGGTGTTCTATATATGCAGCTTATGATTAGATTTTTTGTTTTGTCTAGGTCAATCCCAACAGTAACACATTCCAAAATCCCTGGTAGTGCTAAGGACATTTCATTTACAATGATTTTCATTTCATTTTCATTTCCCATACACAATGAAATAAGGTTCCTTTACTTTCCATACATTTTGTGCACGTATCTGGTATGTTTTTGTTATATCTATTTAATTCCACCGGTGTAACATACATCCGCATTAGCCATTTAAAATGTATAAACTTAAGACGTACATTTATTGATTTGGTTTGAGCTTCTGTACAAGCCAATTCCCATTGTTCCTCTGAAATTTCAGTTTGCAGGTCTTCTTTCCAATAATTCAATCTTTTCTGTGAGTTTTCACTTGAGGATAGTGTGAATGAGTTATAAAACTCTGAAATAATACCCTTTCTCTTACTATCTTTCGTCAAAATTTTTTCCAAGGATGAATAAGTAGGTCGAGTGAGAGCATTATTTTGATTTGATCGAATAAAGTTCCTAAGCTGAAGATATTTTAAAAAATGTGTTCTATTAAGATTAAATTTGATCCTCAGCTCTTCAAAAGACATTGTTATCTGAACATGACAGATATAAATCTTGAATCTTTTGAATCCCTTTTAAATTCCATACTTTAAATACAGCATCTGCTCTCCCTGGTTTAAAATATTGATTACCCCATATTGGGCTAAATTGTGACAATAAGTGTGGTTCTTTTAAATATTTTTTGATTTCACACCATATTTTGATCATATGCTTTACAACTGGATTTTTAACTTGTTTCTGTAATTTTTTTTGCCGAGTCTGAGTATATGAATATGGGAAGAGGTAAAGGTAAATTGTATGATTCCATTTCAGCCCAGTGAGGGAGATCATTTGATGAAAAATAATATGTCATAGACCTCAGTTGTGCTGACCAGTAATACAACATAAAGTTTGGACATTTCAGACCTCCACGATCAAATGGTAAATATAGTAAGGACAGACGTAATCTAGCCTTCCTATTGTTCCATATAAATTCCACTAACTTTTTTTTAATTCTTGAGAATAGATCTGAAGGTGGTGGTAAAGGAATGTATTGAAATAAATAAAGCATTTTGGGTAAGATATTACTTTTAAGTGTATTGATTCTCCCTATCATCGACATTGGTAGTGACATCCATCTCTGAAGTAACTCATTAATGTCTGTCATTAAGGCTTCATAGTTGGCACTGGCGACTAATTCTAGCTTAGGCACAATTTGAATTCCTAAATATTTAAACTGATTTACAACATTGAATTGATTTACCTCAGGAGCTGGGTGATTTCTCTGGGTCTCATTTAGCATTAATATTGAAGATTTAGTTTTATTTATTTTATATCCTGATATTTCCCCAAAATTCTTTATTAAATTCAACAAGGTCGGAATTGATTTTTTAAGGTTCGACATAAACAAAATTATGTCATCGGCATACAGGGAGATTTTATGTTCTGTTGGTCCAACTTTAATTCCATATATTTGTGGATGTAAACGTACTGCCATCGCTAAAGGTTCAATTGCCATAGTAAACAGTAAAGGTGAAAGTGGACAGCCTTGTCGACATCCTCTATTGATTTTTATTGATTTTGAGATATTGCTGTTTGTTAGGATTTCTGCTGTAGCATTATTATATATTATCTGAACCCATTTTATGAAATTATTTCCAAGTCCAAACCTTTGTAAGACTTCAAAAAGAAAGGGCCATTCGACCCTATCAAAGGCCTTTTCAGCGTCCAATGATAGGAGAGCTGTATCCGGTGCTTCTTTATTAGAATAAATAATATTAAATAGTCTTCTTACATTATGGAAGCCTCGTCTTCCCTTTATAAAGCCATTCTGATCTCGGTTAATAATATTTGGTAATATTTCTTGCATTCGCCTTGCTAAAATTTTACAGATTATCTTAAGGTCAGCATTTAATAGGCTTACTGGTCTCATATTTTCACATTTATTAGAGGGTTTACCTGGTTTTGGCAACAGTATAATTAAAGCATTATTCATGTATGGTGGTAAATTACTATTTTGAAATGCTTCTAAAACCATTTCCAAAAAAGGTTTTATTAATTTATTCTTAAATTTTTTTATAAAGGTCAACTGGAAGACCATCTGGTCCTGCACTTTTTCCTGATTTCATATTATCAATGGCTAGCCCAACTTCTTCTTGACTAATTTTAGACTCCAGTATCTCCCTGTTTTCATTTGGAATACACGGTATAGATAATCCGTCCAAAAACCCATTTAGTTTTGTTAAGTCAGTTTCATTTTTTGTATCATATAATTTTTCATAGTAATCTCTAAAGGCACTATTAATTTCTAAAGGATCTACAACTACCTGTCCGTTACTTATAATACTGGTAATTGGTGTTTTAAATTCTAATTGTTTAATCTGCCATGCCAATAATTTTCCTGATTTTTCACCTTGTTCATAAAAAGATTGCTTCAATCTTAGAAGACTCGAGGCAGCTCTATTCGCTGATTTTTTGTCATATTCAGCTCTCAGAATCAGTAATTAGTTCTCTAACTTTGGGTCACTTCCTGCATACACTTTTTCTTGAAGAATTTTTATTTTATGTTCCAATTGGACTCTCTCCTCTTGAGTCTTCTTAGATTTTGAACCTGTATAACTAATAACATGCCCCCTAATAAAAGCTTTGAAAGCCTCCCACTTTATACATGCTGATGTTTGTGTAGTATTGATATTAAAGAACTCATCTATCTGTTTTTCTATGTACTTAACAAATTCCTCATCCTGAAGCCATTTATGCTGAAATTGCCACCTACCTGGTTCCTTTGTCAATTTCTTATCTACATATATGAGACAACAGGGTGCATGATCAGAGATTACAATATTATAAAAGCATTTTTGAATCTTGGACCTTAATTCTGTGGAGATCAAAAAATAGTCAATACGTGAGAATGTCTTGTAGGTATTAGAATAACAAGAGTAGGCTTTAACTTGTGGTTTCATTTCTCTCCATATATCTAGCAATCTCAATTCTTTCATAAAATGCTTAATGATCATCCTGCATCCATTGTGCGTACAGTCCTGTCCTGTTGATCTATCTATACCGGGATTCAATGTACAATTAAAATCCCCTGCTATTATATGTTGCCCTGTAAGTGATGATAAAGTAAGAAATAAATTAGCAAAGAACTTTTGATCATCTATATTGGGACCATATAAGTTCACCAGATTTATATTTTCTAATAACAAAGATCCTTGAATGATTAGATATCTTCCAAATTTGTCTCCAATTACATTTTTCACTTGAAATGGGACTGATTTATGTATGAGAGTCATAACTCCCCTGGCTCGGGATGAAAATGATGAGGTGAATACACTTCCTTGCCATCTACTCCTAATTCTTTTTACATCCTCCTCTATTAGATGAGTTTCTTGTAAAAACACAATTTTTGAACCTATGTCTTTTATTTTATTCATAACTTGTTTAAGTTTTTTTAAATTCTGTAGACCTCTGCAATTCCATGAAGTTAAATTAAGATTAACACTTTGGTCTATGATCAATAAGGAGTTTGGGATTACCTCGCAGTGTAAACATGCTCATACAGAGAAGCAAAAACATGAGTGGTTGAACATTCATCCTACAAACTACACACAAACAAATTCCCCCTTCCCACATTCGTGAAAAATCCCCCCAAAATCAAAAGAAAAATTCCGTCTCCCGCTATAGCCATCGACCACTCCACACCCATGAGGACCAGCCAAAGCCACTCCTTCTTCATCCTCCCAATCACCCTAACTCTACTGCTTTTAATGACGTAACATTAACTCTCTTCTGTAGTTTTCCAACTTAACTCCAAAATTTTATAGCAACTTTGTACATCATAGGATTTTTTTTTTTTAAATATATAATACAATCTATATTTTGTAAACTTGCTATATGCTTCAGATCAGTTAGATGCCTGTGCAAATGCTTAATTATTCTACCTTATATTTTGTTCATGCTTAGCTCCCACCAGTCTCTTCTTGGATCTTCTTGATGAGCTCCTGCGCCTCCTCAGGGGTCTTGAAGGTGTGGGTTCTGCCCTTATATGTGACCAGCAGTCTTGCAGGGTGAATCACTCCATGACGAATCCCAAGGTTGCGCAGCTCTTTACGGACGGGGTCAAACTGTTTCCTTAATTGTTGGATTCCTGTGGCCAAATCTGGGTAGAACCGCACCTGTTGATCCTGGTATTTAACTTCTCCTTTGGCTCGCGCCGCGTTGGAGATCGTCATCCTGTCTCTGTAGCTGAGGAACTTCATAATCAGTGTCCTCAGTGATGCCTTATTAGCTCTCGGTGGACCAATTCGGTGGGCGCTTTCTAAAATGACTGATGATTGCAGCTCCGTGTTGTTCAGCACTTCTGGAATCCACTTTTCCAAAAAGGAACATGGGTCCCGACCCTCGGTTCCCTCCGGTAGACCCACCAGCCTCAGGTTATTCCGTCTCGACCGGGACTCCATGTCCAGGACATTATCTTCCAGACGTTTATTTTTTAATTCCAAAGTGCACACCTTTAATTGAAGGCTGGTGACGTCATCCTCAGCACTGGAAATTCGAAGCTCCACCTGCGTTACACGTTCCATACAGTCACTTAATTCCTTTCTCATTCCTTCTATCGCTGCTATAATCCCATCAAATTTAGTGGAAAAGTCTGCTCTCATTGAACTAATGGCAGCGAGCACCGCACCTGTGCCGTCGCCAGCAGTCACTGCTCCACCGCTAGCTTCCTCCGCCATATCTGGAGCTTTTTCTGCTTTGTCATGGACGTGAATGTCCGTTAACTTGGACTGTTTCGGCGGTTCAATTTTTCCTCCACCTGATTTCCCAGCCTTAGGCTTCACCGGCATATCCTCGCCCAAACGCTGGGATAGGTTCTGTTCCAAATGAGTGAGTTATTTGCCGATTTTTTATCTCTAGGAGCAGAGCAGAGTGAGACGTGTCCTCCTACGTAGCCGCCATAACCGGAAGTCCATTTTTAATTTACTTTAGTGTTAGTGTTTGATTGTTTGTGTCATGTGTGTTAAAAAAGGTTCAATAAAAAATATTGTGGGAAAAAAAAAAAAGTAGACCTGATTGAGCAAAATCAATGTGATTTTTGGATTCAGCACATCAAAATTGCCCTAAATCAGCTAAAAAAAACTTTGACAATAAATTTGGTGTTGACCAGTGTAATCTATACAGACATTTTTTTAAAATTAAGAACAAAAGAGGCAGATGTTAGCTACAAGACATATCTATAAATGCAACAAATCTCCGTCTGTGTGTGTGTCTGTCTGTGTGTTCCTCAGATGTTTCCCAAACCGTTCATCAGACTAGCCTCAGATTTGATAAGTGCTTTGCTGAGGTTACGAGGGAATGCATCCCCAAATATGGAGTTGCTCAGTCAAAATATATAATTTTTATCAATAAAAGTTTAGCCACCACTCCGTTTCCTCATGCTCTGGCTTCAAGAAGTGTGGGCGGGGTTTCAGATTGACTCTGTACTGATTGGATAATGTGCAGCATCATGACCAGTAACTAGACCGCGAGGAAGTGAAAAGTGACAAATTTGACCAACAAAAAGAGAATATGGAAGATTTAATGCTTAAAAAAATATACTATAATGTTGCCGTGATTGCGTAGCTCCATTTTCTACCACTTTTCCGGGGTCCGGGTCGCAGAGGCAGGAGCTCAAGCAAAGAAGCCCAGACTTCCCTCTCCCCAGCCACCTGCTCCAGCTCTTCAGAGAGGACACCAAAACACTCCCAGGCCAGCTGGGAGATGTAGTCTCTCCAGTGTGTCCTGAGTTTTCCCCGGGGTCTCCTCCCAGTGGGACGTGCCCGAAACAACTCAAGTGGGAGGCGTCCAGGAGGCATCCTGATCAAATGCCCAAACCACCTCAACTGGCTCCTTTCGTTATGGAGGAGCAGCAGTTCTTCTCTGAGCCTCTCCCAGATGACTGAGCTCCTCACCCTATCTCTAAGGGTGAGTCCAGCAATCCTATGGAGAAAGCTCATTTAAGCCGCTTGTATCCGCGATCTCATTCTTTTGGTCATTACCCAAAGCTCATGACCATAGGTGAGGGTAGGAATGTAGACTGACCAGTAAATCGACAGTGTTGCTTTCGAGCTCAGCTCCCTCTTCACCACAACAGACCGGTACAATGTCCGCATCACTGCAGAGGCTGCTCCAATCACTTTGTCAATCTCTCACTCCATTTTCCCCTCACTGGTGAATGAGACCCCAAGATACTTAAACTCCTCCACTTGGAGCAGGAGCTTGTCCACAACCCAGAGAGGACAATCCACCTTTTTCCGGCTGAGGACCATGGACTCGGACTTGGAGGTGCTGGTTCTCACCCCAGCCGCTTCACACTCAGCAGCAAACCGTCCCAGCAAGGCCTGTAAGTCAAAAGATGAGATCTTGTGGTCACCGAGCATGACACCCTCCGATCCTTGGCTGCGCCTAGATGTCCTGTCCAAGAAAATTATGAACAGGATCGGCGACAAATCCCTGGCGGAGTCTAACTCTCACTGGAAACGAGTTTGACTGGGTGTTGGCAACACAAACCAGACTCTTGCAACGGTCGTATAGGGACTGGATATCTCGTAACAACAAGCCCGATATCCCATACTCCTGCAGCACCCCCCACAAGAGACCATGAGGGATGTGGTCGAATGCTTTCTCCAAGTCCACAAAACACGTGGACTGGTTGGACAATCTCCCACGAACCCTCAAGTATTCTTGAGAGGGTAAAGAGCTGGTCCGATGTGCCACGGCCAGGACAAAAACCACATTGCTCCTCCTGAAACCGAGGCTCAACCAGTGGTCGGACTCTCCTCTCCAGTACCTTGGCATAGACCTTCCCAGGGAGAATGAGAAGTGTGATTCCCCCTAAAGTTGGGACACACCCTCTGGTCCCCCTTTTTAAAAAGAACCACCAGCCCGGTTTGCCATGCCAAAGGCACTGTTGCTGGCCTCCATGCAACATTGCAGAGGTGTGTCAACCATGACACCCCTGCAACATACAGGGCCTTGAGGTACTCAGAGTGAATTTTGTCCACCCCCGGGGCCCAGCCACCAAAGACGTTTTTAACCACTTCGGCAACCTCAATCCTTGTGATGGGCGAGTTGTCCCTCATCCTGAAGCCCTGCTTTCTCTGTGGAAGGCGTGTCAGTGGGATTGAGGAGCTCCTCGAAGTATTCTTTCCACCGCTAGACAATATCCCCAGTCAAAGTCAGCAGTGCCCCATCTGCACCATACACAGTGTGGACAAGGAGCTACATCCCCCTCCTGAGTCATCGGACAGTTTGCCAGAATCTCGTCGAGGCCGACCAAAAGTCTTGTTCCATGGCCTCACCAAACTCCTCCCACATCCAAGTTTTTGTGTCAGCAAACACCCGAGCTCCACTCCACTTGGCCTGCCAGTACACCTCAGCTGCTTCAGGAGTCCCACAAGCCAAGCAAGCTTGATAGGACTCCTTTTTCAGCTTGATGGCCCCTCTCACCATTGGTGTCCACCACTTGGTTCGGAGGTTGCCACCACGAGATGCACCAACAATCTTGTGGCCACAGCTCTTGGCAGCTGCTTCAACAATGGAGGTGGAGAACATGGCCCATTCAAACTACATGTCTCCAGACTCCCTTGGAATGTGGATGAAGTTCTTCCAGAGGAGGGAGTTGACGACCTCCCGGACAGGGGCCTCAGCCAGACGTTCCCAGCACACCCTCACTATACATTTAGGTCTACCAAGTCTGAGTGGCATCCTCCCCTGCCATCGGATCCAACTCACCACCAGATGGTAATCAGTTGACAGCTCTGCACCTCTCTTTACCCGAGTGTCCAAGACATGTGGTCGCAGGTCTGATGACACGATAACAAAAATCAATCATCGATATGCGACCTAGGGTGTCCTGGTGCCAGGTGCACATATGGACACCCTTATGCTTGAACATTGTGTTCTTTATGGACAAACTGCGGTTGGCACAGAAGTCCAATAACTGAACACCACTCGGGTTCAGATCGGGCAGGCCGTTCCTCCCAGTGACGCACAGTGGTTAGCACTGTGGCAACCCAGCAAGAAGGTCACGGAATCGATCCCATTAATGACCATCGTGGGCTTGATGCCACCTCTGACCATCGGTGGTCCTTTTGTGTGGAGTTCGCATGTTCTCCCCGTGTCTGCATAGGTTTACCCCGGGTACTCCAGTTTCCTCCCACAGGCCAAAAACATGCAAGTTCGGTTAATTGGTAGCTCTAAACTGGCCCTAGGTGTGAATGTGTGTGTGAATGGTGAAGGGATTGGTGCCGTACCGTGGCTGCCTCATCCAGGTGGATGCCCTGAATTTCCCTCTGGGATTAACCCCTTGAACTCTGTGAATTCCGCAGGCGGTCACGTCTCTGCATCTTAGTGCGTCTCAGTGCGCACTGAAAAAGAAAGCTGTATTTCCGGTCTTCCAGTACAGACACAGCCTTGTTACAACCTGAGAAAAAAGCTGTGTAATATATTCATTTTTTGTGGAATTTTTACAAAATTTTTCTCCTGAGCTTGAAAACACTTGGTTCTACATTTCTGTTGTGTTTTCCAGCCAGTATCTGACAGCTGTATGTTATTTGCAAGCATTTGTATCTAAAAAAACAAACAAACACCCAGGCGAACTTTCTTGTTACTCAGTGGCAGGAGCACTTAGAGAGATTATGACTGTTTTGCCAAAAAATTCAGAGTGTTTTCTTTTAAATGAGACTAACCCCATGAAGATGCTGCAAAGGGTTGAAGAACAGCTTTTGATTTACTTTGGGCATGTTATTTTTAGGTGTTTTTATAGAAGTTGAACAGAGTTCAACAGGTTAATAAAGTATGCAAAATACAAATACAAAAAAAAAAAAAAAAAAGCCTAAATGGGCTACCTGTTTTCAGACAAGAGTACTTGCTTTCTACGGGCATGCACTAGTAAGAATAAATTGCTATGGATTATAAGAAAGCATAAGAAAGAATATTATAGTGATTTATTAAATAAAAGTAGAAATGATATTAAAGCTATATGGGGAATAATTAATAATGTAATAAAAAATCATGATGTAAAACCACCTATTCCAAATTCCCTTATGAAAAATAATTTAGAAATTCGTGATTTAAAAAAACATCGTAAATTAGTTCAACAACTTCTTTCTCAGTATAGGTCCTAGTCTTGCAGCAGATATTCTTAAAGTAGTCGAAGATAATGCAAGTGACAATACAATAACTGAAAATGTTGACTGTATTTTCTTGGTAAAATACAAAAAGATGAAATAATGAAAATTGTAAAGGATTGTGAAAGTAAGGGATCAACTGACTGAAAATTTAGATATGATATTAATAAAGAATATAATTGAATTGTTATTTATCCATTTACATCTATTCATCTTCTACCGCTTATTCTTTTTCTGGTCGCGGGGGGGAGCCTATCCCAACGTCTTTGGGCGAGAGGCAGGGTGCACCCTCGACAGATCGCCAGTCTATCACAGGACCAACACAAAAACACAGACAACCACTCACTCTCACATTCATACCTAAGGACAATTTAGAATCCCCAGCTGATGCCAACAGCTGATGCCAATTAACTGAACCTGCATGTCTTTGGCCTGTGGGAGGAAACCGGAGTACCCAGAATAAACCCAAACATGCAAACCCCACACAAAAGGGTCACCAATGGTCAAGGGTAGAATCGATCCTGTGACCTTCTTGCTATGCTGTCACAGTGCTAACCACTGCACCACCGAGCTGCCCAATCAATTTATATATATTTGCAATCCATCATTCAGGTAAATTTCCAGAAAAAAAATGAAAACTGCAAAAGTAATTCCACTTTATAAAAATGGTGATACATTTTTTGAAATTACAGACCAGATTCCTTGCTTCCACAGTTGTCCAAAATACTAGAGAAATTATCTGTAATAAGACTGGACAAGTTCATTGGCAGACACCACATTTTATGTAGCAATCAGTACAGTTTTAGAACCAATCACTCAACATCAATGGCTCTCATTGATTTAACTGAAGAAATTCCCTACATGATACGTAAAAAACATTATTTAGTAAGCATCTTTGTTGATTTCAAAAAAAGCCTTTGATACTATAGATCACAAAATACATCTTAATAAACTTAGCAAATATGGTATAAGAGGAGTAGTACATCAGTGGATAGCAAGTGTAGCATCATCTTGCTTTGGCTCATCAATAAAATAGACTTTGCATCTTAAAGACATTGTTTCACCCAGGAAAAGGCCAGTCAAGAATTGCTTTTTCATCTCAGGACCACCGTGGAGAACACATTCCTTTGTAAAGAGGTACGAGAGGTTAGACTTTATACATAAGATAAGATAAGCCTTTATTAGTCCCACAACGGGGAAATTCCAGGATTGCAACAGCACAGGGATAGCAACACTCAGAGCAACAATCAGAAGGCAAGAAAAAAAAAACAAGCAAGCAAGAGCAGCTAATAAACATATGTACGTATTACTATAAAATATATATATATACACACACACACAGACACACAGTGCAGAGCATTGTAGCTGGATGGAATAAATATATGAATATATGAACACACAGTGCAGAGCATTGTAGCTAGATGGAATAAATATGTAAATATATAAACACCCACAGTACGGAGCATTGCAGCTAGGTGGAATAAATATGCAAGTATATAAACACACACAGTGCGGAGCAATGTAGCTAGATGGAATAACATGTAGATATATAAATATATAAACACCCACAGTACGGAGCATTGCAGCTAGACGGAACAAATATGCAAATATATAAACACACACAGTGCAGAGCATTGCCGCTAGATGGAATGAAACAGCATAACCGTCTACCCAGCTATCCTGCATGGTATGATTATGTGCCCATACACACTCTCACCCTCCATAGCGACCGGCATGCTCCTAGTTGTATGCCGGAGAGGACCACTGTGTAAGTCTATTGCATCTTCTGCATTCAAAAAACTATTAGTTTGTTACGTCTTTTTTGCTATCTCTGCGAGCAGCCCTGCTTAGGTTGTACAGTCTGACAGCCGTTGGTAGGAAGGACCTACGAAACCTCTCGGTTGTGCACCTGGGATGATGTAGTCTGCTGCTAAATGAGCTCCTCAGTGCATTCAGTATGTCCTGCATAGGGTGGAACTCGGACTCCAGCAGAGATGACAGTTTAGCCACCGTCCTTCTCTCTCCTATCTCCTCCATCGGATCAAGGCGCTGCCCCAGGACAGAGCTAGCTTTCTTAATCAGTTTGTTCAGTCTCTTCCTATCGGCTGCAGTAATGCCACTGCCCCAGCAGACCACTCCAAAAGTGATGGCTGATGCCACCACCGTGTCATAGAATGACTTCAGCAGCGCCCCTTGTACACCAAAAGACCTGAGTCTCCTCAGCAGGAACAGCCTGCGCTGTCCCTTCTTGTAGAGTGCATCAGTATTGTGTGACCAGTCTAGTTTATTGTTCAGATGAATACCCAGGTACTTATAGGATGTCACCATCTCGATGTCTGTTCCCTGTATATTTACTGGTACTGTGAGGGGCTGCCCATGCCTGCGGCAGTCCACCACCAGCTCCTTAGTTTTCCTCGCGTTGATCTGGAGGCAGTTCCGATGGCACCAGTCCACGAAGTCCTGGATAAGCCCTCTGTACTCAGCTTCATCTCCATTGGAGATGAGGCCAACGATCGCAGAGTCATCAGAGAACTTCTGTAGATGGCAGTGTGTTGTGTTGTGTGAGAAGTCCGCAGTATAAAGAGTGAACAGGAAGGGAGCCAGCACCGTTCCCTGGGGGGGCCCCCGTGCTACTGATGATCGTGTCGGACACACAGTCCCGGGTTCTCACAAACTGAGGCCGGTTCGTGAGGTAGTCCAGGATCCATGATGACAGGTGCTGGTCCACCCCTGCGCGCAGCAGCTTGTCCTTCAGGATCATCGGTTGGATGGTGTTGAAAGCACTGGAGAAGTCAAAGAACATGATCCTCACCATATTCCCGGGCTTCTCCAGGTGGGACAGAGAACGGTGAAGGAGGAAGATCACCGCATCCTCCACCCCAATGCCATGCTGGTAGGCGAACTGGAGTGGATCCATCGCTGGTTCCACCAGGGGGCGGAGGTGAGCAAGGAGCAGTCTCTCCAGGGTCTTCATCAAGTGGGACGTCAAGGCCACCGGTCTGTAGCTGTTCAGGTCTTTGGGGTGGGAAGTTTTTGGTACAGGTACCACACAAGATGTTTTCCACAGCTGTGGTACCCTCCCCAGTTTCAGGCTCATGTTGAAGATATACGTCACAATCCACAAGTTTCCCCAAGTCATATGACTGGGATCTGCCAGTCTCTGCTTAGCAACAGCTCTCTCAATATTATTGGTTGTTACAGACAAAGGACTGTTTGTTCATTGGACTAAAGTTCATAAAATCCGCCCATGAAGAAAGACCATTGGTTTAGGCTTATGTCAATCAGAGCTTCGGCACGAAAGTTGTCTTGTTATTAGAGGGGAGACGCCTTCCGAGAGCAGTATCAGGGAGTTTTTGTCCGTTCAGTCTGGCTATTGTCTTGAGAACGTCTCTGTGTGTTTTAATGTTTTTCTTTAAACATCTAGGAATAAATTCTTTCTTTCCTGAGCTCACATCTTGATTTGGAGTTAAAAACTCCCATCCCTAGGCGTTCTCTATTTTTCTTCTTTTAAACATTTTCCTTAAATCCACCATGTGTTTTTCAAAGGACTGGCCATTCGCTTCTTCACACTGAAGCTATTTCACCCATGTACCACGACGTCAGAGTAATTTGGATTTCTGTGGCTTGAGTTTATTTTTCTTAACCCTCTAAATCTGGTTATAAGGATCAGATTTTTAATCATTTCTGAATTTATTTGGACTCTGGAGAATCCAGTGATCAACGAAAGCCCCGGACGCAGCTCCGCCACTACAGCTGCCCCAAGAAAGAGCTCCAACACCAACGGAGTGAAGACGAAGGAGCCTTATTATCGAAGTCAAAATCTCATCTTGTGACTGTGGACTTTGAAAGCTGCTGTACCTTGTCCGAATATCTGCTGGCAAGATATTCTGGTTTTGGTGCCATCTGCAAATAAAGCTTTGGGATCATCTCCACAACAACACAAGGAGTCACGTGAGCCATTTCTCTTCGTTTCGTCACACACTCTATAAATAAAGCAAGAAATCTGTGTGTCTGTGTGTCACGCTTCATAGGACATCATAGGACGGCCTATGATCTCTGCCTGAACATCATAGGATGTCCTATGATCTCAGGCATCATAGGGTGACAAATGTGTCTTTATGATGTCACATAGACCACAGAGATCATAGGACAGTTTGTCTTTATGATGTCACACATAGATTTTGTCTCCCCCTCTCCAGGCATTAGCCCAGGTCTGTGATTAGGATGGCAGGAAGAGGCGGCAAGTCTCTGCTGAAGAAGAAGAAGGTGATTTGAAGAAGAGGAGAACTCCTGAGGGAAGGTGTCGAAGAGAAGAAGAAGATTGGGACCGCATTTACGTCTGTGTTCAGCTGGCGGTAGGATTGATTTGTTTGTGGCTGATAGCAAAAACTGTGCGCAGTCTGTAACATTATGGCATCTAGCTCTGACGGGTATGACCAAGAAGAGGTGGGCTGGACACTATCCAGGCCTGGGGGCCGGAAAAGGGCAGCTAGGGGGGCACCAAGACTTAGAAGTTTTTCAGATGACAGTGATGCGGGAGGAACTAACAATGTGAAGAAAACATGAACTGGCCAAAACGGATGGCAGTTTGAGGATGTAGGGAATGACTGCAAGGTTGTCACTGAGTTCAATCAGGGTGGGGGCACGATCAAATTGGGAGAGTTAAGTTTGCAAAGTTCTTGAAGAATAACCGACTGTTAATTCATGCCACAAGTAAACAACAGCAACAGAAAATACTGACAATGACATGTCTAAACAGAGAACAAATGAAGGCGCATGTTGCTGGCGCGACAGCTAACTTGAGGGGAGTTATATCAGGTGTCCCTTTGTGCATGTCTATGGAAGAAGTGAAAAACGATATCCAAGGAGGAAAGGTTAAGGATGTGAAAAGGCTATAGAGTAAAAAAGAAGGCTTGCTGAAGGACACAGTCTGTTATGATTCAGTTTGAAGAAACACTCCCTAAATCAGTCCTAATAGGATACATGTATTTCAGTGTCAGAGAATACGTCCCAAAGCCACTCAGGTGCTACAAATGTCAAAGGATGGGCCACACTGCTCAGCAATGTAGGGGAAAGATAAAATGTGGTAGATGTGGAGGGGAGCATGAATATGGTAAATGTGACAAGGACGCCAAAGTAAAGTGTTGCAACTGTGGAGGTGAGCACAGTGCTGCATATGGAAGATGTGTTGTGCAGAGGGAAGCTAGACAAGCCCAGGAAATCAGAATAACTAAGAAAATCTCATATGCGGAAGCTCTAAAGACAGTTAGAGAGGCAGGAATAGTCAGAAACGCAGCAGGCCTTCCTCGGAGAAGTGCAGTTCAAATGGAAGCCCAGCAATCAACGGATCCCACGCAAGCACAGGATCACGCAGCTGAAAGGAATGTTTGTGTTCACAAATGCAAAATGGATGAGGACACATTGATAGTTAAGAGGACAAACTTTATAGCTTTTATCTGCCACACCGTGAATGTTGCTGCACAGCTACAGAAGAAAAGTGACAGAATCAAAACCATTGTGGAAGCAGCAGAAAGCTTCCTAGATGTGAAAGATATCACAGCTGACCAGATTCATGCTTTATTGAAAGCTGAAACTGGGAAGACTGCACATGCTGAAACATGACCTTAAGTATGGTACTACACATACCACAGTGGAATGCGAGGAGTCTTATAGCAAATGGACAAGAACTCAAGAAGTATCTTTATGAACTAGAAGTTGTTCCACAGGTAGTGTGTGTACAGGAGACATGGCTTCAACCTCACCTGGATTTTGTTATTCTAGGATACAGTTCAATCAGACAGGATAGAATTAACACTGTAGGATGTGCCACTTTCATTAAAGATGGACTGGCGTAAAGGGTGATTCCCTCCCCTGGGGATATAGAGTATAATATTATTAAAATATGTAGGCCAAATGGGCAAGGAAATATTAAGCTGATTAATTATAACAACCCATGTAGGAAGTTAACAGCAGATATTTTCAGTGCTATGGCAGGGGAAGGGCAAATGAACGAGGTAAGGTGTGGCGGAGACTTTAATGCCCACAATAGCTTGTGGGGGAGCACACATACAGATAACAATGGAAATGTTGTGGAAGAGATGTTAGATGAAAGATCGTTACTTTGTCTAAACAGTGGTGAAGGTACCAGGGTGGATGTGCATAGGGGCACATTCTCATGCATTGACCTG
Organism: Pholidichthys leucotaenia; assembly: GCA_020510985.1. Lineage (NCBI taxonomy): Eukaryota > Metazoa > Chordata > Actinopteri > Cichliformes > Pholidichthyidae > Pholidichthys > Pholidichthys leucotaenia. Next base: position 90,820,407 of record CM035842.1, on the reverse strand, counting down.
ACTCTGGTATCTGATTCTTTAGTGAGCACCTGTGAATGGACGGTAATGAACTGGACAACTATGGGAAGTGATGACTTCCCAATACTTAGTCATTAAAACTGAAGTATGTATACAAGAGGGAAGATGTTTTACAAGATGGTGTTTTGACAAGGCAGACTGGGAGAAATTTAGGCAACACTGTTCAATCATGTCATTTGGTAACATTAGAAGGTGGCATAGAAGAGTGTTCAAGTCAGGTAACCAATCATATTCTGAATGTTGCAATAGCAAGTATATCTAAGAAAATAACACAGGGTAGGAAGAAGGTTGTACCCTCGTGTAATGACAAATTTAGTATTGCAATAAAAGAGCGAAACAAGGCATTCAGACAGCCGAGGAAGAATATGACTAGTGAAAACAGAGTATAAAAAGAAAAGGGCGGACTTCCAGTCTGGACGCCATGGCGACGACTGCAGCTTAACACTGAAACTCTCAGACCCAATCCAAGAAAACACCTTGAAAATCAAACTTAACAGATTTTTGGAGGAGTGAAAATCAAAAGACAAAATCATCATGTCTAAAGGAAAACAGAAGAAACTGAAATTTTCCAGGTCAGGACACGTACCGGCCGGAGAATCTGAACTGGAAGATCTCAGACGAGTCTAAGACGAGGAACTGGTTGTAGCTAACAAAAAGGTTAGCTTGAAATCGCTATTTGAAGAGCTACGACGATTTCGCCGAGAGGTTACGGCCGAATTTCAGGAATTCAGAGACGAATTGAAAAGGACAAACAGCAGAGTGGACCAGGCCGAGAACCGAATCTTGGAAGCAGAGGAACGAATAAAAGTGCTCGAAGATTCTGTGCTGGACCTATGCAAAAGACAAGCATCTATAGAGGCTAAGCTAACCGACCAAGAAGGAAGACAGAGAAGAGACAATATAAGAATTCATGGTCTGATAGAAGGAGCCGAAAACGGTTTTAACTCAATGGCAGAATGCGTGGAATCTTTACTAAGAGAGAAATTGGATATTCCACAAACCACCGACTTGAAGATAGAAAAGGCACATCGTTCATTAGCCGCTAGGCCAGCGGCGGAAGCGCCCCCACGTTCGGTGTTGGTAAGATTTTCCAATTTCAAAATAAAACAAGAGGTTGTAAGACTGGCTTGGCAGAAAAAAGGATTTATGCACCAGGAGAGAAAAGTCTTCGTGGAACACGATTACGCCCCGGAGGTCCTTAAAAAGCGCAGGGAATACAATGACGCCAAAAAGGTACTACGTGAGAAGAAACTGCGCTTTCAGACACCATTTCCTGCGAAGTTAAGGGTCTTCTACGGCGAAGAAACATGTCTCTATAATTCGGCGGAAGAAGCAACAGCTGACATGGCGAGAAGAGGGCTCCCGGTAACGGTATTTAAACCCGCAGCAGACCCGGGTGAGAAGATCAAAACGCAAACATGGACAACACAGAGACCTTCAAAATCCACGGGCCAGCAGCGGGAAACCCAGTGCCAGAGCGTCGTGGATAAACTGTCCGTTTTCAGGTTGGAATAGCGACCATTTTTTTTTTTTTTTTTGAGTCAATCTGCACATCCAACCCCCCTCATACAAGGTAACAAACATTAAAGGAGATGCGTATTCAGCATGTGGTAAAACATTTCATGGAACAGTCATAATATTTGAAACAAATAAGTCTTTTTAATAAAAAAAAAAAAACTTGTTAAAATAGAAATGTGACAATAATCCACATGTTCTCCTCACACTAACAAATACTGTTTTTGCGTGAATGTTTGCTGTGATGGGGGTGGGAGGGTGCACACAATTTCACAGGGTATAGGCATAAAGGGGAAAAAAAAATCATTACAAGTTCAAGTTCGGATTGGGTTCTGAAACTCACGTTAAACGTATGGGACAACTTACAGGGGTAAGAGAGGGCCCTCAACACGTAACAGAGTTTGAGGAATTTCCCTCAGAGCCTACACTCCATCAAGGCTCTTCCAGGGTCTTTAAAAAGACCCCAGCTCAGGAAGTTCTTTTGACAGTTTTTTGTTTTAAAGTTTTATACACTATGTTCTTAAGGTTTTTCTTGTTCTTAATGTTCTTTCAGTTTCTGAGTAGCACAAAAGAGGGCCACCACACAGTTATACTAAACAAAACAACACAATGGAGAAACAGGGTGTAACCAAAATAATTTCATATAATGTAAAAGGAATCCTGAATCCAGTTAAAAGATCCAAGATTCTAGGCAAAATGAAAAAAGACAAAGCAGGAATAATATTTTTACAAGAAACCCACCTAACAGACGTGGAGCACACTAAACTCAGTAGACAAGGGTTTAAAATGATCTCTTCATCTTCATATAAGTCAGGGAGGAGGGGAGTAGCGACACTGATATCAACCAAAATTACATTTGAAAAAAAATCAGAACACAAAGATAAAGAAGGGAGATACAGTTTGGTAACTGGGCGGCTAGAGGGAGAATGCTCCCCCAGGGGCTAACTGGAAATTTTATAAAAATGTATTTGACCTAATGATAACTAAAGCTCAAGGTTTAGTGATATGTGGTGGGGACTTCAATCTTAGACTGAATCCATACTGGGATGCTTCTGGTAATTCTCCACATCAAAATAACACCCAAAGCAGGAAGACTCGGATGCTACTAAAAGAAATGGGAATCTGTGATGTGTGGAGGGAACTCAACCCCAGTGTAAAAGACTATACATTTTACTCAACTCCACATTCATCTTACTCAAGGATTGACTATTTTTTTATGTTTAATAGAGACATTGGAAGAGTAGAAACATGTAAAATAGGACTGATGGATCTCTCTGACCACAGTCTGATCTACATGGACTTAAATATCCAAAAATACACAAATAATACATTTTCTTGGAGGTTAAATTCAAATGTCCTGAAAGGACCATTGAAAGATGAATTGGAATCAGATATTCTCAGATATTTGGAAGAAAACGATAATGGAGAAGTATCCCCTTTAATACTGTGGGATGCATGCAAAGCTGTAATAAGAGGAAAGATTATTGCAAAACTGGCAACCCAAAAGAAACTAAGACAAGAAAAACTATCCACATTAGAGTCAGAACTTAAGAACCTAGAAAAAGAACACAAAGGCAACACTCATTCTACTGACTCGCTCAAGATTAAGGAAATTAAAAACCAAATAAATGAGATCTACACAATAGAAATCCAGAAGAAACTTACATTTTTGAAACAAAAATACTATGAAGCAGGCAGTAAATCGGCAAAATTGCTAGCCTATAAATTGAGGAAACAACAAACAAAGAGCAATCTACAAAATCAGAGACCCAGTATCAAAGGAAATAAAATTCAGAATTCAGGATATTCTTAAAAGCTTCGAGAATTACTATAAGAACTTATACTCCCACAAAAAACATAAAAACGCATCCGAGGCATTCCTAAACACATTAAACCTTCCCCAACTTACGGAGTCACAAAATAAAACACTACTGTCAGAAATACAACCTAAAGAATTGGAAAAAGCAATTATGAAACTTAAAGCTAACAAATCCCCAGGAGCAGATGGCTATACAGCAGAGTGGTACAAAACCTTTAAACAGCAACTATCTCCTCTCCTCCTGAAAACATTTAATTATGTCCTCCACACAGGGGAAATCCCCCCCTCCTGGAGAGAAGGGGTCATTGCAGTTATACCTAAACCTGAAAAGGATAAACTAGAGTGCTCCAACTACAGACCAATCAGTGTATTAAATCAGGACTATAAGCTTTTTACCACTATCCTTGCCAAAAGGTTAGAAAATATACTGACAGACCTAATTCATTTAGACCAAACAGGTTTTATAAGACAAAGACAGACACAAGACAACATTCGACGCACTTTACACATAATTCATCATATAAAAAAATATAACTTAAATGCAGTCATATTGGGATTAGATGCTGAAAAAGCATTCGATTCGGTTGACTGGTCTTTTCTATATAGAATCTTATCCAGTTTCAATTTTCATAACAACTTCCTTAGAACTATACAGGCATTATATAAAAAACCAACAGCTAAAATAAGGATTAACGGTAATTTATCATCATCTTTTGAACTGGAAAGCGGATGTCGTCAGGGCTGCCCCCTGTCTCCACTGCTCTTTGCAATCTTCATAGAACCTCTGAGCCAATGGATAAGACAAAATCAAAAAATTCAAGGTATTACACTTGGTCAGAAGGAACATAAAATAGCACTCTTTGCTGATGACATTTTAATATATTATATAATTATAATTATAATTAATTATTTAATTATAATTATAATATAATATATTATATTATAATTATAATTAAACATGCATAAAACCCAAATTTTAACATTCAACTATGACCCAAATCATTATTCACTAAGCAAACTCAAAACTAACTGGGAGTCGGAATCTATGAAATATCTGGGGGTCAATATCCCGAAACAACTCAACAAAGTTATATCACTAAACTATGATCCACTGGTGACAAAAATAAAATCTGACCTAGCAAGATGGAATATGATACCATTCTTGGGTACTGCACAAAGAATTGAAGCAGTCAAAATGAATATACTTCCACGTCTTCTATACCTTTTCCAAACAATACCGGTAGAACCTCCCAAAAAAACATGGCAGGAGCTGGACAGAAGGATCTCAAGATTCATATGGCAGGGCAAGAGACCTAGAATCAGATATAGAACCTTACAGCTAAACAAAGACAAAGGTGGGCTCGCGCTGCCAAATATCAGGGACTACTTTAAAGCCGCACAAATTAAAACTTTAGTAGAGATATGTAACCCAGTCTACACTGCACAATGGAAGGAGATTGAATGCCAAATAACAAGTGACATCCCCCTACAGGCGATAATAGGGAACAATGCCTTACCTAAGCTTTTGAATAACACTAACCCGTGGATAGAGACCCCGCTAAAAATTTGGTTTAAGATAGTCAGAGAGAATCAAACTAAAGAGCCCTATCGACTTCTGCAATGGATTGCCTACGATCAAGACTTTACTCCTAATAAAACAGACACCAGATTTAAAAAGTGGAAGAAGAAAGGGCTGATAAAATATTATGATTTTTTTAAAGGGCAAATTTTAAGAAGTTTTGAAGATTTTGAAAAAACAAGGTCTAATAAATCAAGACCTTTACAGGTTCTTCCAGCTTAGACACCACATAAACAATATACTTAAAAAGGAGGATTTGGAAAGGGCCCAGTCAGGTGTTCTGAAGGTCTTCTTAATGGCATATAAAGGGATCCCAGGGATCAGATACATTTCTAAAATATACCAAGGTCTTCAAGACTTAAAAGGAGACAACACATCATATATAAAAGAGAGATGGGAAAAAGAGGGGAATTTCACTTTACAACTGGAAATATGGGAAAAGCTAAATAAACAGCAATGGAAAAGTACCTCATCCCTGCAGTGCAGAGAATTTGGATGGAAAAATTTGGTAAGATTTTTCAGAACACCTGCACAAAACAAATTTACCCATAAGGGATTGAACTGTTGGCGCTTGTGTGGTGAAAAGACTGCAAATCATTTTCATGTGTTTTGGTCATGCCCAGTTATCCACCAATATTGGACCAATGTACAGACAATATTGGGGAAAATATTTAAAATAACAGTTCCCTTTTCTTTTGTAACTTTGTATTTGGGTTTACTACCGGACTCACTGGAAAGACGAGGAGAAAAATACTTATTCAATGTTTTAATATTGGCAAGCAAAAAAGCTCTAACTAAAAAATGGATGTTGAAGGACTGTCCTACACCTGAAGATTGGATTAACGTGATCCAAGACATTTACTCGATGGAAAAGTTGACATTCGCACTGAGACAGGACATGGATGGGTTCATGAACTTTTGGCAACCCTGGATCGCATATGTGTCTTCCATTAGATCTAATCTTTGACAAATACCATTTCAATAATGGTTCCGCTCTTTGTTCCAACACTACTCAGATGCTCTTTTACCTTTATTTACTTACTTTTTCTTTTTGTTTGTTTTTTGCTGGTTTGTTTGTTTGTTTGTTTTTATTCTCTTTAATTTCACTTTTTCTTTCACTTTAAAAAAAAGGGGTGTTGTAATAATTATTCTTCCAATGTTGTCAGATATCAGAAAATAAGGGAACATGTGATGAAAATGTAAACAATGCATTGCTGTAACGACCTGTATACCCTTTACAAAAACTTAAATTAAAAAAAAGAAAAACAAAAAAAAGAAAAGGGCAGTAGCTCGAACGATTATTAAAAACAGGAAAAGGTCAACATGGAAAGAATTTTGTTCCACCCTTGGTAGGAAAACATAACTAGGTGATGTCTGGGGTATGTTTAAAAAATGAGTGGGAAAAGGGTATCAGTTAAAATTCCAGCTTTAGTAGATGGAGACAAAATGGCTGTATCAGACAAAGAAAATGCAGAAGTCCTTGGTAGAGCATTTGCAGCAGTGCATAGAGGAGACCATCTTGGTGAGAGCCATAGACAGCAAAGGCATAAACTCAGAGAAAATGCAAACTTAAAAAATGAAGTGAAAGAGGACATGACTGTGTTTGACCTCGAGCTCACAATGTCAGAGCTTAAGAGAGCTTTGCAAGATAGTGGATACACAGTTCCAGGATATGATCAGTTAAGCTATGCTATGTTCCGTCAGTTGCCTAGGCAATCAATGCAATTGGTGCTGAAATTGTTTAACAGGATATGGAAGGAGGGGGTTATCCCAAGTGGGTGGAAAAAGGCTGTAATTTTACCATTTAATAAGCCAGGGAAAGATCCAGCTCATCCAGGCAACTACAGGCCAATAGCATTAACGTCACATTTAGGGAAATGGATGGGGAAGGTGTTAGTTTACAGACGATTAATAAACGACTCTCAGAATGGTTTTAGAAGAGGAAGGTCCACAGTGGATGCTCTAGTTAGGGTAAGTAATGATATTGAAAAGACTCTCAAAATGAAAGAAGTAATGGTTATAATTTATCTGGATATTGAAAAGGCTGATGACTCACTGTGGAGGGATGGTCTTCTTATGAAATTGAATAAAATGGACACTGGTGGTAGGCTGTATAATTGGATAATGGATTTTTTTAACACAGGACAATTAGGGTTAAAGTAGGATCAGAAGTTTCTAATGACTATGAAATAGAAAATGGTATTCCTCAGGGGAGTGTGATAAGCCCCGTTTTATTCAGTATAATGATTAATGACATGTTTGAGGATCAAGAGGGATCCATCAAAACACCACTATATGCAGATGATGGAGCCATATGGACGAGGAGAAGAAATGAGAAATTTGTGTTCAAAAACATCAGGAAAGCAATGGAGAAAGTGGAAAAGTGGTCATATGACTGGGGATTTAAATTTTCAAACAGTAAAACCTGCTATATGACTTTCACAGAAAAATGCTGAACTGGTACAGAACCATTAACATTATATAATCAACCAATAGAGAAAGTCAGTGAGTTCAAATATCTACGTAGGACTGTTGTTTGATAGTGCATACACATGGAGAGTTCATGTTGAAAATCTGGAGACAAAATGCAAAAAAGTCAATCTCATAAAAGCTGTAGCTGGACACGAATGGTGTGCAGATAAACAGGCATTAACTGACATTTACAGAGCACTAATGCGATCGACAACAGACTACGGATGCATGATTTATGGAGCAGCGGCAAAGATGTCTCTGGAAAAAATAGACAAAATGCCGCATAGAGCGCTTCGCCTGTGCATTGGAGCCGTCAAAACAACACCAAACAATGCAGTTTTAATAGAAGCAGGAGAAATGCCACTGGATTTGAGAAGAGATAAACTTGCATTATCATACTGGGTCAAGCTGAAAGGAAGTGACAAAGCAAGTATTTCAAAAACAACACTACAAGACTGCTGGGAATACTCATAATTTCCAGCGACATGGGTTTGGGTGGACAATTGAAAGAAGGACCAGAATGTATGGGCTGCACACTATTGATATAGCTAACACCAGTCCAGTGAGTAATGTTCCCCCTCGGATGTTTCCGGGAATAGAAGTAGACGTTAGTCTGCTAATGAGGAAAAAGGATTGGCATATGAGTGAAGTTGGTGTTAAAAATAAGCATTTACCTCAGGAACAACTACTATAACTTCTTACAGCTCTATACTGACAGTTCAAAGAATAAAGAGGGCTCTGTTGGAGTTGGAGTATACATCCCAAAATTTAAAGTGACCATCGCAAAAACACTCTCCAACAATCCATCCGTGTTTACAGCAGAGATGGTGGCAATAATTATTGCTTTGCAGTGGGTGGAGCAGGTCAGACCGGACAGGGTGGTGGTGTGCATGGACTCACTTGCAGCGCTAAAAACCATACAGACACTAAAATCTACAAGGGAAGACCTTGTGATTGAGCTATATCACAGTTTATTTAGGGTACACAGGGGTGGTGGAGAAGTTCAGTTTTGTTGGGTTCCTGCACATGAAAGGTTGAAAGGGAATGACTGTGCAGACAAATTAGCAAAAAGTGCGCTTGGAAAAGAAATAACTATACACACGTGGACAAAATTGTTGGTACCCCTCTGTTAATGAAAGAAAACCCCACAATGGTCACAGAAATAACTTGAATCTGACAAAAGTGTTAATAAATAAAAATTCTATGAAAATTAACCAATGAAAATCAGACAATGTTTTTGAATTGTGGTTCAACAGAATTACTGTACTTTAAAAAACAAACTCATGAAACAGGCCTGGACAAAAATGATGGTACCCCTAGAAAAGATTGAAAATAATGTGACCATAGGGACATGTTCAACCAAGTTGTGTCCTCTAATTAACATCACAGGTGTCTACAAACTTGTAGTCAGTCAGTCGGCCTATTTAAAGGGTGACAAGTAGTCACTGTGCTGTTTGGTGACATGGTGTGTACCACACTAAACATGGACCAGAGGATGCAAAGGAGACAGTTGTCTCAGGAGATTAGAAAGAAAATTATAGACAAGCATGTTAAAGGTAAAGGCTATAAGACCATCTCCAAGCAGCTTGATGTTCCTGTGACTACAGTTGCACATATTATTCAAAAATTTAAGATCCACGGGACTGGGAGACGACCAAGGAGGACACCACTGTTGAAAACAAATCATAAAAAAGCCAGACTGAAATTTGCCAAACTGCATGTTGACAAGCCACAAAGATTCTGGGAGAATGTCCTATGGACAGACGAGACAAAACTGAAACTTTTTGGCAAGGCACATCAGCTCTATGTTCACAGACGCAAAAATGAAGCATACTGTGGTCTATATTAATCATATATCCCATAACCTACATATGTATAAGCATGTGAGAATGTTTGGTGATTACATATGTAAAGCGACTTCACACCTCAGAACAGGACAAAAGGTCTCAACCGCCAGTGAAGATCAAAGAGCATCCGAGGCACTGCGGTGGAGACCAGATAGGTCGCCCTGACCTCCCAGGGCCAGGTGGAGGGGTACCAAGACAAAGGAGGGGGATTAAGATAATGAGGGATGTCAGCTTTGATATGCATGTCTTTTGTATGTGTGAGTATAAGTACGTAGAGCCGAATGTGTTCGCTCTCTTACTTATTCTGCTGCTGCACTAGATGAGACTTGTTAGAGGAGCGAAGCTGATAATAAACTTTGGTTTATAAGTCACATCGCCTCGTTATTCCAAGCTCTTCTACACATACTAAGAAAAGAACACTGTCCCTACTGTGAAACATGGAGGAGGTTCTGTTATGTTCTGGGGCTGCTTTGCTGCATCTGGCACGGGGTGTCTTGAATCTGTGCAGGGTACAATGAAATCTCAAGACTATCAAGGTATTCTCGAGAGAAATGTGCTGCCCAGTGTCAGACAGCTTGGTCTCAGTCGCAGGTCATGGGTCTTGCAACAGGATAATGACCCAAAACACACAGCTAAAAACACCCAAGAATGGCTAAGAGCGAAACATTGGACTATTCTAAAGTGGCCTTCTATGAGCCCTGATCTAAATCCTATTGAACATCTGTGGAAGGAGCTGAAACATGCCGTCTGGAGAAGGCACCCTTCAAACCTGAGACAACTGGAGCAGTTTGCTCATGAGGAGTGGGCCAAAACACCTTCTGAGAGGTGCAGAAGTCTCATTGACAGTTACAGAAATCGTTTGATTGCAGTGATTGCCTCAAAAGGCTGTGCAACAAAATATTAAGTTAAGGGTACCATCATTTTTGTCTAGGCCTGTTTCATGAATTTGTTTTTTAAAACAATTCTGTTGAACCACAGTTCAAAAGCACTGTCTGATTTTCACTGGCTAATTTTCATAGAATTTTTATTTATTTCCACTTTTGTCAGATTCAAGTTATTTCTGTGACCATTGTGGGTTTTTCTTTCATTAACAGAGGTGTACCAACAGTTTTGTCCACGTGTGTACCCACTGTCTCTTGGAAAAGGTGAAGGGAAAGCAGTAATCAAGAAAAAGGAACTGAGCTATGGCAAAAAAGATGGGATGAAGATCATAAAGGTAGATCGTATTACAAAATACAAAAATCTATTGCAATAAAGAATTTCATAACAACCAAAAGGAGGGAAGACATCATTATGGCAAGAGTCACACTGGATCACACACGTTTAAATGGCATTTTATTCACCATGGGGAAAAGCGAAGGTGACAAATGTAGAGAATGTGGAGTAAAAGAAAATGTTGAGCACATCTTATTACACTGTCACAAATACGGAAATGAAAGAGAGATAATGGAAAACGAAGTTTGAGAAGCCGGTAGGGAATGGGATTTAACTGGGATTCTGGGAACAGATGGAGAGGCAATAAGAATCACGAGGAGGGCTCTTTTGTCTTTTTTAAATACACAGGATTAAGTCATAGAATTTAGGGGTTGGGCTCAGATGAGATAATGTTACACACTGTTGTACAGTAGGTGGCGGTATGCACCTTTCAGTTGTTTGGTATCTGGCAGAAGACGAAGACGACGACGACGAAGAAGAAGACGACGACGAAGACGAAGAAGACGAAGAAGACGAAGAAGAAGAAGAAGAAGAAGACGAAGACGAAGAAGAAGAAGAAGAAGAAAAAGCATCATCATCATCATCATCATCATCATCATCATCATCATCATCATCATCATCATCTCTTCTGGTCACATTTGTCCGTGGCGGCCCGCTTCGCCAGGACTTGTACCGCCACCCAAAGGCGATATGATGTTACGAAGAAACATATATGAAGCAATGACTTTCTGCAAGCGCACACACGAACAACGCATGTGGCCGTCATCCGTGCGGAGTTCAGAAGCGCCCCGCCCACGCCAGTTCTCGACTCAACTCAGCAGGCAGTGTCTTGCTAAGCGTGACTGTTGACAGAAACATGAGTTTGTTCAAGTACTTTAAACGCGGAAAAAAATCTGAAGCGGTATGTATGTAAGCACTGGAGGTGTTTATCATGGTTTTAACCCACTGTTAATGGGAGCAATAACGGAAGAGTCACTTAGCTAAGAGACGTGGTTAGAATTCATATGCAGCTGGCTTCATATGAAGGGAAAGGTGGGGGACTGATGAATTGCTGAGGATATATTTCACCAGCCACTACAATATTAGTTATGTTCTGTAGGAACTACAGGAATGAAGAGACTGACAATTTCTCTCTTTTCTCACATGAGCAGGAGTGCTGTTTTTATTCTCCAGCGGCAGTGACAAAAAGCAACAGCTAAAAACGCTACCTCTCGTCACTCTAAACTGACGTCCTTCAGCAGCTGCCTAGAGAGGTGCCTGATGAGAAAGCCTGAGAGCACAACTATGACTGCCTAAAGCTTATCATTCTGTACATGAACACATATTGTGGTGAAGAGTCTGCTACAGTTCCCTATTATGTACCTGGCTGGTTAAGATGACCGAAATTCACGAAGTCAAATGACTTTAATCTGTCAGCAGCCTTCAGAGAAACTAAACGTGCCAACATCTGATTTCAAAATAAGGGAGGTTTTTCCTGCTGTCTGGGTGGTGAGGAGATTTCTGAAAAAAAATAAAAAATAAAAAAAAAACACAACAACAACAAAAAAAAACTATAAAGAAATATTATAACAGAAATAACGGCATCCTTGGTCATTTAAGTTAATTTACTTCATTAAATACAATTTTATTAATATTTTTTCTTTGTAATCAGAGTTAAATTATTGTTCTGTTCTGACTACAAAATTATGGTCAAAAATGTAAACTGTTATAAGGAGGAAAAAAAATTACCACAGTCTGTTTCAAATTTATCTTAAAAAAAAAAAACAACAGTAATTTTATTTTAAAAAAAGACAGAAATTAGTCATAAAATAATCCACAAATTTATAATAAAGTTTCAAATGTACAAGAAAAGTCAATTTTACAAGAGGAAATTACAAATTTGAGGAACATGGTTTCAACTTTAGATTTACAGAGAAAAGTAGAACACTATAAGAAAATTGTTTTAAATTTTTGAGAAAAACCTCAAACCTTCAAAAGAGTGAAGTCATTACTCAAGTTTTTAAGTGGGGGCTCTGACACCCACATGACAACCTCCAGTCATGCGCATGGTGAAGATATGGTCTGAGGAGGCAATGGACGCTCTAAAAGACTGTTTTGAAATCACTGCTTGGGAGCAGCTCTGCGATCCACAGGGTGAGGACATCGATGGCCTCACTCACACCATCACGGACTAAATCAACTTCTGTGTGGAGAACACCGTAACCAGGTATTCTGCACAAGCGTGACAGACACACACAGCATCTTTTTAAAATTTTACACAGTAACATATGGAACTTACCATTTGAAGTATTGTACAACCGAGGCTTGAATATTGGGTCAGTTGAGGTCCCACCCAGACATCCTGTGTTTAGACTTTTTAGTGGTGGTGTCCTTCTCTCCTTCCTCTGCCTGAACACTTTCCTCTCCTTGGCTCCTCTCTTCTGTCTCATCTTGCCCTCTCTGAGCTCTGTCTAACTCAGGTTCTTTCTCTATGGTGGTATACAAACAGGTTAGAAAATATCAAGTGTCATGTTTTGTCCCGCAGGATTTTTTTGCCATGGTTTACATAAATGACAAACATATGTGAATTTTTTGTATTTTTATTCTAGTGTTTCTTTTTTCCATTGAGAGAAAGAAATATTCATAATAGTAATGTACTCATGCATACTTAAATTATATGATCAGGTGGTTATAGTAACCAGAAATTCTACTCATGTAAAAGGAGTGCTTTGAAATTAATAATTAAACGTAGACAACCAAAACTTTCTAGTTGAGTTAAGGGTACAAAGATAAGATAAGCCTTTATTAGTCCCACAATGGGGAAATTCCAGGATTGCAACAGCACAGGGACAGCAACACTCAGAGCAATAATTTAGAAGATAAGAAAATAAGAGCAGTGAATATACATATGTACACATAAATATATATACACAGTGCGGAGCATTGTAGCTAGATGCAATAAACAGCATAACTGTCTACTTAGTTATCCTACATAGTATGAATATGTACCCATACATATTGTCACCCTCTGTAGCGATTGATATTGTCCTAGTTGTATACCGGAGGGGACCATTTGTGTAAGTCTGTTGCGTCTTTTGCATTCAATACTATTAGGTCATCACGTTGTTTTGGGGGTTTTTTTGCTATCTCTGCGAGCAGCCCTGCTTAGGTTATAAAGTCTGACAGCCGTAGGTAGGAAGGACCTGCGAAACCTCTTGGTCGCGCACCTAGGATGATGTAGTCTACTGCTAAATGAGCTCCTCAGTGCGTTCAGTATGTCCTGCATAGGGTGGGACTCGGACTCCAGCAGAGATGACAGTTTAGCCACCATCCTTCGTTCTCTCCTATCTCCTCCACTGGGTCAAGGCGCTTCCCCAGGACAGAGCTAGCTTTCTTGATCAGTTTGTTGTCTCTTCCTATCGGTTGCTGTAATGCCACTGCCCCAGCAGACCACTCCAAAAGTGATGGCTGATGCCACCACCGTCTCGTAAAATGTCTTCAGCAGCACCCCTTGTACACCAAAAGACCTGAGCCTCCTCAGTAGGAACAGCCTGCGCTGTCCCTTCTTGTAGAGCGTGTCAGTATTGTGTGACCAGTCTAGTTTATTGTTCAGATGAACACCCAGGTACTTGTAAGATGTCACCATCTCAATGTCTGTTCCCTGGATGTTTACTGGTGCTGTGAGGGGTTGTCCTTGCCTGTGGCAGTCCACCACCAGCTCCTTAGTTTTCCTCGTGTTGATCTGGAGGCAGTTCCTATGGCACCAGTCCCCGAAGTCCTGGATAAGTCCTCTGTACTCAGCTTCATCTCCGTTGGAGATGAGGCCGATGATCGCAGAGTTGTCAGAGAACTTCTGTAGATGGCAGTGTGTTGTGTTGTGTGAGAAGTCTGCAGTATAAAGGGTGAACAGGAAGGGAGCCAAAACCGCTCCCTGGGGGGGCCCCAGGCCACAATCCTGCAGGACAAAACATGACACTTGATATTTTCTAACCTGTTTGTATACCACCATAGACAGAGAGAAAACCTGAATTAGACAGAGCTCAGAGAGGGAAAGATGAGACAGAAGAGAGGAGCCAAGGAAAGGAAAGTGTTCAGGCAGAGGAAGGAGAGAAGGACACCACCACTAAAAAGTCTAAACACAGGATGTCTGGGTGGGACCCCAACTGACCCAATATTCAAGCCTCGGTTGTACAATACTTCAAATGGTAAGTTCCATATGTTACTGTGTAAAATTTTAAAAAGATGCTGTGTGTGTCTGTCACGCTTCACAGGACATCATAGGATGGCCTATGATCTCTGCCTGAACATCATAGGACATCCTATGAACTCAGGCATCATAGGACGACGTGTCTTCATGATGTCACATAGACCACAGAGATCATAGGACGATTTGTCCTTATGATGTCACACAGAGATTTGTCTGTGTATCTATGTGCATAGGACACAGACAAATGTGTCTTTATGATGTCACATAGACCACAGAGATCATAGGACGTCCTATGACACAGACAAATGTGTCTTTATGATGTCACAGACCATGTGTCTTTGAACTCAGGCATCATAGGACACACAGACAAATGTGTCTTTATGATTTTCATGATCCTGTCCATGAACTGGAATTACGATGCACCTATCCCTCAACGAGTGGTCTCAACGAAGAAGAAGACCCACCAGGTGGAGAGCAATACGACGACGACAACTGCTGCATAGAAAAGATGCCATGAAGATGAAACACCTGAGGTTCCAGCAGTACATCGCACCCGTCTGAGACAGGAGAACACCCTTCACCAGCATAGGGTACGACAGACTTTAAACCACGTTTCTAGGACATCATAGGACGGCCTATGATCTCTGCCTCATCATCATAGCGCGTCCTATGAACTCAGGCATCATAGGACAACTCGCCATGCCTACATGACAGCAAATGTGTAACTTTGACGAATGCCAGTCTACACTACAAATGTGTAAAATGCCAAGCAAAGCGCTGATTTTCTCCGGGTGCTCCGGTTTCTTGGTTTCTACAGGCATGCACGGGCCTTCCTGAACAGGGTCGAAAGCCACTTTTTCAGGATCGTGCCCATAAACTGGAATTACGACGCACCTATCCCTCAACCAGTGGTCTGAACGAAGAAGAAGACCCACCAGATGGAGAGCAATAGAATGAGGAGAACTGCTGCACGTCAGAAAGGAGGTCGTGAGCATGAAACACCTCAGGTTCCACCAGTACACTGCAGACATGACTGTGAACAACACAGCTATCTGAGACAGGAAGAGACCCTTCACACAGACAGAGCACATGACTCCCTACAAGACATACGTATATAGACACAGGTAAACGGGAGAAGAAGTAACAAGCTGGAGCAAACAGCCCCAGATGGCAGGGCATATTTTGTGTGATTTTTATGTTTTGCTGCATACAAAAGCCATCACATGTGATTGCTACTTAGTGCTGTGTTGCTATACCAACTGTCCTGTAACTGGCAAGAATTCTGTTCCAATGCATCCCCTCTACGGGCATGTACGGGTATGCACTAGTACTTTTAATACAAATTAAATAATCTTTATACCTGATCATAATTATAAATTAAATATTGCTACACAAGTTACCTAAAAAACAGACAATATCCATCCATCCATCTAATTCCACCTTTTCGGGTCGCGGGAGGGCTGGAGCCTATCCCAGCATCTTTGGGCGAGAGGCAGGATACACCCTGGACAGATCACCAGTCCATCACAGGGCCAACACAGAGAGACAGACAACCATTCACTCTCACAGTCATACCTAAGGACAATTTAGAATCCGTAGTTGATGCCAATTAACCTAACTTGCATGTTTTTGGCCTGTGGGAGGAAACCGGAGAAATCCCAGAGTAAACCCACACAGAAACGGGGAGAACATGCAAACTCCACACTGTTCAGATAAATAATATGAAATCAGAATTATATGAAATAAAATGTGGTGTACCTCAGGGGTCAGTCCTTGGGCCACAACTGTTCATTTTATATTTGAGTAATATTGTTAATGTTTCCAAACCATTTAAATGTATTTTGTTTGCAGATTAGGGCTGAAACGATTAGTTGACGTTGTTGATAACGTTGGCAATAAAAATTTATCAACGCAGATTTGTATTGTCGACAAATCATTTAATTTTAAAGTTTATATTCATGCTGCAGAAATGTTCAGTTGTAACTGTAATGCATGACCGGAACTGCTGTGGGCAGTAGCACCTCTGTTGTCCGGCATGCGTGAACAATTTCCAGTGAAGAAGAAGAGGAGCACAGCATGGCAAAGCGAAAAAACGAACAAGTTGAAGTGGAGCTAAAAAAAAAACAGACCCAATCTTTCTATAGTATGGGAACATTTCACAGAAAACAGAAAAACGAGACAAGTAAAATGCAGACGTTGCAAGGCAGACCTTTCCTATCATGGCAGCACTACAGTGGTGCATGAGCATCTGAAATGACGGCATCCGGTAGCCGCGACGTTAACTGCTTTTGCTTGGTAAGTTTTAGCGAGTAAAGAAAGTTAGGACCGCTTATTTTCAATGGCCAACTGTTTCAAGCTTTAGAAAAATGACAATATTGCTAGCATGTGCTGTTTATGTTAGCTTACTTGTTTGACAACAAGCTCTCTGGTTGCTGAGGGGCTTAGCTGTCATGGCTAATGTGTTGAATGCAGTAAATAACTGAATTACAGTAGTCACTCTTTTTCATCTTCATTAATATTAGCCCTCATTCTGAATATTAGTGCATCTGGGTTAATATCCTAATTTGTAATTTAATAAATAAAAACCTACAACCATAATCATCAAAATTAATCAAACGGCTTGAAATATCACTCTTAAGTGTAGCGAATAGTGAATATGAAGGTTTACCTTTCTGAATTATATTGTTAAAAATGCACTTATAGAAAATTTCCACCTAATGTTAGTTTGTGGGTTGGAGCAAATCAGTAATTCAGTTTTAAGATATTTAATCAATTGTTTAATTGACATTAGGCATTATCCTGTCTGTGATAAACAGATAAATGAATGAATGAATGAATGAATAAATCTTTATTTCGGATAGATTAGATTAAAAGAAAGGAACAGAACAATTATCACAAGTTTATAACATTAAACTTGTGATAATTAATAGAGCTTTCTTGGGTTTTTTTTGTATTTAGCTCTGGAAACTGCTTATAAAATGTTATATTAAAGCAGGGACTGACAACAAGGTGATTTTTCACAGGTGTGCAGGCTTAAACAATGGGTGAGGTAAAATATGCACTTGAACCCCAACAGGAAGCAGAGATGGTGGACATGAGAAATAATCGTGATTAGTCAACTAATCGAAAAAATTGTCATTAAATTAGTCGACTACCAAAATAATAGTTTGTTGCAGCCTTACTGCAAATGATACTACTTTTATTTTATCTGGGAAGGATATTGTACAGTTGTTAAAGGTGGATAAAAAAGAACTGGAGAAATTGAAAAGATGGTTTGATAAAAAATAAATTATCACTGAACTTGGGAAAAACACATTATATGATCATTATTAGAGCTTATAGGACTTGATGGCACAATCCCTTAATGTAACAGCATCGTTTCTTGTCTGGTGTCTTGAGTGGGAGAGGGGTAAAATTGCTTCATTGGGATAATCAGATGGGCACCCTCCGTCCTCAGTGCTTCATTGATTTATGCCCACAACACCTCCTGAGGGTTCAACAGCAACAACCTGGCATCCCAGGTATGCCCCCTCTGCTGTTACCCCTCTGGTCATCTTGGAGCCCAATTGGAGTCTTTCCTTTTGATCCACAACCAATTGCTGCTTTGCTTGGCAGCCTCAGTGATTTTATTGCTTACTGATAGGCCTGTCCTCGCACTCCCATTATCTTCAGCACTCTAGATATAGTCATGGCAACAAACACTCTACACCCAACCTCTACTGGGAACACCTTGGTACACCAATTATGTTGTTCTGCCTGGGCTGCTACGTCAGCGTATTTTAGGTCTTTCCGTTTGTACGCCTCTCCCACTGCAGCTTCCCAAGGTACTGTTAGTTCCAGGATGTATAGTAACTTCTGTGACGATGACCATAAGATGAGGTCTGGTCTGAGATTAGTTGTCATTATCTCTGTTGGAAAGACCAGTTTATGATCAAGGTCAACCTGCATCTTTCAGTCATGGGCTGGGTCAATGTGGGTCGGGTTCACTCTTGCTGATGAGTTCATCGCACGTTCACCTGCTCTTATAAAAGGAATGTTGCTTGATAGTCCAATCACTGAGGGAGCAAGGGCAATTGTGCTAGTTCTCCTTCCTTCTATAATGATTGCCAGTTGTTGCAAGACCTGGTTGTGCCTCCAAGTGTAGCGGCCTTGGGACAGGCTGGTTTTGCAGGTAGTCAGGATGTTTTGCAGGCAGTCAGAGTTGCTAAACTTTGGCATAGAGCGCATGTAGGATCTTCTCCCACCTACTGCTGTAGGTTTTGGGGTGTAGGAAGAACATCACAGGTGGCTCTTATGATGAAACTGAGTCTGCTTCCTTCCATTTCCCAGACATTCCTCCAGGTAAGTTTGCGATGTTCTAGGTTTTGCCAGTTAGTCCACTGGCCCTGCTTGGACTATGAGATTGCCTTTGTGCACCTTTCTACCTCCTCCTAGTGCCAAACTTACTCAATTACCATTTTCCTTCTCTGAATGGCTGAAACCTTATGCCACGCTGGTCGACTTGGCCCAAATCCAAGTCCTGTGCTTCCCTGCTGAATGTGACCAACTGTATCTGTATGCTGGAGAGCAGATTTTGCCTGCTGTACGGCCTCTGATGGAGTCCATTTCCTCCCAGTATTCAATCTGAGAGCAGCTGCTCATATTGCTGCATCTTGAGACTCACTCAGGGTCATGTCTCACTTTGATGCACTTATACTCTTCCGTAAGGCTAGAAAAAGGCAATTCGAGAGCTCCTCGTCCATACAATGTGCTACTACTGAGGCAATGCGGAAGTCCCAGCCACCTCCTAATATAGGAACTGACTGTCTTCTCCAGTTTCTCAACTTTAGTGATCGGAACCTCACAGATCATTAGGAGCCACATCAAATGGGGGGAGTAGTCCAAACTGCAAATACCACAGTTTCAGCTTACCAGGAGGCAAGGTCTTATCTATGGTGGTAAGCCCTTTGATGGTTTCTTCCTTCAATTGTTTACTCTGCTCCGAGCCTTTGAGGTTTTAATTGTACCACCATCCCAAGCTTTTTATCGGTTGCTCTGACACCAGTGGAATGGGCGTTTTGTTGATGTAGAATCTCTGCTAACTAATTTTTCCTCTGATGATGGATATGCTCCTGGATTTGCTGGGCTTCAAGCTCATCCAAGCCCATGTTGTGGTGAAGCTTTTCCAGCAGGTGCTTGGTGCATGGGATGGTGGTGGTCAGGATGGTCAAGTCATCCATGTAAGCAGGAATAGGAGGTAACTGCTGACCATCCTGCAGACATTGTCCTCCTACAACCCACTTGGAAGCTCAAATAATTACTTCCATTGCCATTGTGAAGGCCAATGGAGAGATGGTACATCCTGCCATTATACCCACTTCCAATGATTGCCAAGATGGTTTGATAATAATGTACAGGGCAATTAACAATCAACTCCCAACTAATATACAAAAAATATTTAAAAAAAAGAGACAATGATCATAATTTGAGAGGAGACTTAAACTTCACAAAACCCAAGATACGTACAACCAAGAGAAGTATGTGCATATCTGTCTGTGGGGTGGATTTGTGGAACAGTCTGGAGCCGGAACTGAAACTATGTACAAACAGAAATCAATTTAAAAAGAGGTATAAGCCCCATTTGTTGAAAGGATATATGTTAGAAGGGTAGAATTTATATGTACGATTCATTATGTTCACTCTGGGACATTATGGGACACTATGGAATGGTGGGTGGGACAGCACTGTGTATATGTGTGTCGTTTGAGACTGGTTTTGAAATATAGACTTCATTGTATGTTAGAATGGACAGGTGTTAATGTTGATCTGTAAAAAATACAGTAAATTGTTTACTTGGGGTATTAAAGGTAGTAATTTGTATAAAATTCACATGGGTGTATCGATGGAAAAGAGGAGTTGGAATTAATAAGTGTTCACTTCTTCCTTCTCCCTTTCGAACAGTGTATACTGTAACTTTATTGCATTTGCTATTTGCTTGTTTTTTGTTATATTTTTTGTGTTCGAAATTATCTATCTATCTATCTATAAAAATAAATTATCACTGAATTTGGGGAAAACACATTACATGATATTTAGTAACAGAGATGAAAGTATAGACACTTCAATTGATATTGAAGGTATATTATTTATTTATTTAGCGAATGCAAAGTCCTTAAGCCAAGCAGTTGCCTCCTGGTTTGCTGTATGGAGGGTGTGTAATCCTCCTTCCAGTCTTTGGAGCGGGCAAGCCTCTATGATGTGTTCCATAGTTTGCTCCTCTCCACATGCGCACAGTGGGCTAGGGCTACTGCCCCATCTGTGAAGGCTGGCCAAGCAGGGGCCATGTCCAGTCCTGAAGCGATTGAGTGTAGACCACTGTCTCCTTGGGAGGTTGGTGCCCGGGACCTGTTGGTTGGGGTTTATCACCAGCTGTTTGTTTGGGACCTCCTTGGTTTCCCATTCCTCTTGCCAAGCTGTCTGGATGGTAAAGTCAGCTGGGGGAGGGTTTTTCCAAATCGGCCGTCTGGATGAAAGTCGGGCAGTGGGTGGGGTGTAGATATCTGCATGGATTGGTAAGTGAGGAAAATCTTTAACTTTTTGGAGCATCCTTTGAGTTAATGCTGCTCGCCGGATGTGTGGAGGGGCTATGTTTGACAGTACAGAGAGCCAGGGGAGTGGTGTTGAGCGGATTGTTCCAGTTATAGTTCTCATGGTTGAGTTGAGCTGGGTGTCTACATGATCTTACAGCCGCCTATGATACGGTCTGGCACAAAGGCCTCCTCCTGAAACTTATAAAGGCGATCCCTGCTTGGGCAACAGCAATTATAAAAACCCTGCTGACCAACCGAAGGTTCAGAGTCCACCTCAGTCAGAACACAAGTGCATGGAGAATGCAGAAAAACGGACTCCCACAAGGCTCAGTTCTAGCTCCAACTCTGTTCAACCTCTACATAAACGACCTGCCTACTACAAAATCCCGCAAATTCATCTATGCAGACGACATCTGTTTGGCATTCCAAGCACCAGACTTTGAACCACTGGAACGGGTGCTCACGGAAGATCTTGCTAAACTGGACCAGTTCTGCAAAATCTGGCGCCTAAAACCAAGCCCAGCAAAAACCGTCTCCAGTGTATTTCATCTCCACAATGCAAAAGCTGCCAGAGAACTAAACATCCACCTGAGCGGACTCAAGCTTAAGCATGCCCCAAATCCAACTTATCTTGGAGTGACCCTTGATAGGACCTTATCCTTCAAGGAACATCTAAAGGGGACGGCTGCTAAGGTGAAAGTACGAAACAACCTGCTCTGCAAGCTCGCTGGTGCAAAATGGGGGCGGCAGTCTCCACCCTGCGCACCTCAGCACTGGCCCTTTCATACTCTGTAGCAGAATATTGTGCCCCTGTCTGGTCCAGGTCATCTTACACACACCATGTAGACACCCAGCTCAACTCAACCATGAGAACTATAACTGGAACAATCCGCTCAACACCACTCCCCTGGCTCTCTGTACTGTCAAACATAGCCCCTCCACACATCCGGCGAGCAGCATTGAAGGTATAAAAACTGAAAGAGTGAAGGAAACTAAGTTCTTAGGTGTTATGTTTGATTAAAGTTTAACTTGGAAATCACATGTAAATTATGTAAAAATTAAAATGCCAAAAGCAACTGCCGTCTTATGTAAAGTTAAAGATTGTCTAAATAATAATGCACTGAACATGTTATATAATTCACTGATTATGCCATATCTGGCCTATTGTACTGAAGTCTGGAAAGCACTTGTACAACTTACTTGAATTCTATTTTCATTGTACAAAAAAAGAGCCATAAGAATCATCAGTAGAAGTATATACAGAGATCCATCAAATCCATTATTCATTCAGTTAAAGATGTTAAAGTTTCATGAATTGGTAGATTACAGTATTTTACTAATAATGTACAAAGCTTATCTGAACACACTGCTTTCAAACACTCAGAAAAGATTTGAAAAAAAGACCGTAACTATGATTTAAAAGAGGGGTCACCAACTAAAACTACAAGAGGTCTGATAAGTCTGATATGGGGCTGCACGGTGGCGCAGTGGTTAGCACTGCGGCAGCACAGTTTACCCTTGGCCGGGGGATCGTGGGGATCGTGGGGTCGTGGGTTCGATCCCAGCCCCCAACCAACAGTGATCTGTGTGGAGTTTGCATGCTCTCCCCGTGTTTGCGTGGGTTTACTCCGGGATTTCTCCGGTTTCCTCCCACATGCCAAAAAACATGCAGGTTAGGTTAATTGGAGACTCTAAAGTGGCCCTAGGTGTGAATGTGTGTGTGAATGGTTAAGGGATAGCGCCGTATCGTGGCTGCTTCATCCATCCAGGTGGTGGATGCCCTCAATTTCCCCTCTGGGGATCAATAAAGTATACTAAATCTAAATCTAAAAAAATAAGTCATTCCTCCTCCCCAGCTGAGGTCCGAATTAGGGCTGGGGATCTTTAGGCACCTCACGATACAATTATGATTCAGGGTCTCCCATTTCATTCTAAAATGATTCTCGATAAATTTTTTTGTACTGTTTGTTTTCAGGATTTTTTTCCTCTCACTGTGTGACAGCTTTTAAAACCAAGTGTTTGCAATGATCCATGAATTTACTTCAAACATCTTTTAATAAAAGAAATGGAAGAGAAATGTGACAAGTCACATGGACCAATTTATCTTAAAATGTGCGTTTAAGAACTGTCATCTTTTCATGGACGTTCTTTCAAAGCAGCACAGCTGTCTCCAGCAGGAATATTATTTGCTTTTACACATTTTATTAAGCAGATGTTTTAGCTGCTTTTAGCTTTGTATTACTTCTTTAATAAAAAAAAAAAAATCAAATAAATTCTTTGCTCAATTTCAAATGAAATATGGAATAATTTAATCATAATAATACAGGGGAACGCTAAGTGTATTTTTTGATTCCAAATAAATGACTCTAAAATTCCAAAATCTACAACTTAAATCCTAAAAATGTAAAGTTTTACAGGAGAACACAAACTAAATAACATACATTTAAAAAAAAAAAAGATTAATATCTAAAAAACAATCTCACAAAAAAGTCCGCCTCTATATTATATTTTCAATCCACCTTATTCCTGAGGGTGCTGCTGTAGAAACAATTATGGGGGCAACTTCTGGTTTCGACTGAAGTAGTGTTAAATTAGTCAGCAAGAGTGGAGTTGCGGGGCATTTAAAATTGTGTTTTTAAAAGTGTTTTAAATTTGTTTTAATGTATAGTCCACATACCTGTCTTGCAGTCAAGTGGCAGATAATTTCAGCACTCGCAGGTTTGTATTTTTGAATGCTTTTGCATAGTTCTGGTACTTGATGCGTTCGTGGTGTGAGGCTCCTCACAAATAAGCACAGCTAAATCTGTGGCTTCAACAGCAATGCATAGATCATACACTAAAAACTTAAAAGGACTATTCGTATGATTGGTGGTACAGACACAGGACAGACACAACAGCACCAGGTATGTTTTCACTTGTATGAATGTCACAGATCTGATGCTTATACAGGTACATCTCAAAAAATTAGAATATCATGAAAAATTCAATATTTTTTGTCACTTATTTCAGAAAGTGAAACCCATATATTATATAGATTCATTACACAGAGATACAGTGGGGGAAAAAAGTATTTAGTCAGCCACCAATTGTGCAAGTTCTCCCACTTAAAAGATGAGAGAGGTCTCCAATTTTCATCATAGGTATACCTCAACTATGAGAAACAAAATGAGAAAAAAAAATCCCGAAAATCACATTGTCTGATTTTTAAAGACTTTATTTGCAAATTCTGGTGGAAAATAAGTATTTGGTCACCTACAAACGAGCAAGATTTCTGGCTTTCACAGACCTGTAACTTCTTCTTTAAGAGGCTTCTCTGTCCTCCATTCGTTACCTGTATTAATGGCACCTGTTTGAACTCGTTATCAGTATAAAAGACACCTGTCCACAACCTCAAACAGTCAGACTCCAAACTCCACTATGGCCAAGACCAAAGAGCTGTCAAAGGACACCAGAAACAAAATTGTAGACCTGCACCAGGCTGGGAAGACTGAATCTGCAATAGGTAAGCAGCTTGGTGTGAAGAAATCAACTGTGGGAGCAATTATTAGAAAATGGAAGACATACAAGACCAATGATAATCTCCCTCGATCTGGAGCTCCACGCAAGATCTCACCCCGTGGGGTCAAAATGATCACGAGAACAGTGAGCAAAAATCCCAGAACCACACGGAGGGACCTAGTGAATGACCTGCAGAGAGCTGGGACCAAAGTAACAAAGGCTACCATCAGTAACACATTATGCCGCCAGGGACTCGAATCCTGCAGTGCCAGACGTGTCCCCCTGCTTAAGCCAGTACATGTCCAGGCACGTCTGAAGTTTGCTAGAGAGCATTTGGATGATCCAGAAGAGGATTGGGAGAATGTCATATGGTCAGATGAAACCAAAATAGAACTTTTTGGTAAAAACTCAACTTGTCGTGTTT
Source organism: Pholidichthys leucotaenia (assembly GCA_020510985.1). Taxonomy (NCBI): domain Eukaryota; kingdom Metazoa; phylum Chordata; class Actinopteri; order Cichliformes; family Pholidichthyidae; genus Pholidichthys; species Pholidichthys leucotaenia. Next base: position 90,795,265 of record CM035842.1, on the reverse strand, counting down.
GGAGGAGAAAGAATGCTGAGTTGCATCCAAAGAAACCATACCTACTGTGAAGCATGGGGGTGGAAACATCATGCTTTGGGGCTGTTTTTCTGCAAAGGGACCAGGACGACTGATCTGTGTAAAGGAAAGAATGAATAGGGCCATGTATCGTGAGATTTTGAGTGAAAACCTCCTTCCATCAGCAAGGGCATTGAAGATGAAACGTGGCTGGATCTTTCAGCATGACAATGATCCCAAACACACCACCTGGACAACGAAGGAGTGGCTTCGTAAGAAGCATTTCAAGGTCCTGGAGTGGCCTAGCCAGTCTCCAGATCTCAACCCCATAGAAAATCTTTGGAGGGAGTTGAAAGTCCGTGTTGCCCAGCGACAGCCCCAAAACATCACTGCTCTAAAGAAGATCTGCATGGAGGAATGGGCCAAAATACCAGCAACAGTGTGTGAAAACCTTGTGAAGACTTACAGAAAACGTTTGACCTCTGTCATTGCCAACAAAGGGTATATAACAAAGTACTGAGATGAACTTTTGTTATTGACCAAGTACTTATTTTCCACCAGAATTTGCAAATAAATTCTTTAAAAATCAGACAATGTGATTTTCTGGATTGTGGATTTTTTTTTTTTTTCATTTTGTCTCTCATAGTTGAGGTACACCTATGATGAAAATTGGAGACCTCTCTCATCTTTTAAGTGGGAGAACTTGCACAATTGGTGGCTGGCTAAATACTTTTTTGCCCCACTGTATATTTCAAGTGTTTATTTTAATTTTGATGATTATGGCTTACAGCCCATGAAAACCCCAAATTCAGTTGCTCAAAAAATTAGAATATTACATAAAATTAATTTTTTTAAAAAACAGGTTTTTAATAGAAATGTTGGCCAACTGAAAAGTACAGTGGGGCAAAAAGTATTTAGTCAGCCACCAATTGTGCAAGTTTTTCCACTTAAAAGATGAGAGAGGTCTCCCAATTTTCATCATAGGTATACCTCAACTATGAGAGACAAAAGGAGAAAAAAAAATCCAGAAAATCACATTGAAGGATTTTTAATGAATTAATTGGTAAATTCCTCGGTAAAATAAATATTTGGTCACCTACAAACAAGTAAGATTTCTGGCTCTCATAGACCTGTAACAACTTCTTTAAGAGGCTCCTCTGTCCTCCACTCGTTACCTGTATTAATGGCACCTGTTTGAACTCGTTATCAGTATAAAAGACACCTGTCCACAACCTCAAACAGTCAGACTCCAAACTCCACTATGGCCAAGACCAAAGAGCTGTCAAAGGACACCAGAAACAAAATTGTAGACCTGCACCAGGCTGGGAAGACTGAATCTGCAATAGGTAAGCAGCTTGGTGTGAAGAAATCAACTGTGGGAGCAATTATTAGAAAATGGAAGACATACAAGCCCACTGACAAGCTCCCTCGATCTGGTGCTCCACCCAAGAGCTCACCCCGTGGGGTCAAAATGATCACGAGAACGGCGAGCAAAAATCCCAGAACCACACGGGGGGACTTAGTGAATGACCTGCAGAGAGCTGGGACCAAAGTAACAAAGGCTACCATCAGTAACACACTACGCCGCCAGGGACTCAGATCCTGCAGTGCCAGACGTGTCCCCCTGCTTAAGCCAGTACATGTCCAGGCCCGTCTGAAGTTTGCTAGAGAGCATTTGGATGATCCAGAAGAGGATTGGGAGAATGTCATATGGTCAGACGAAACCAAAATAGAACTTTATTGTAAAAACTCAACTTGTCGTGTTTGGAGGAGAAAGAACACCATACCTACTGTGAAGCATGGGGGTGGAAACATCATGCTTTGGGGCTGTTTTTCTGCAAAGGGACCAGAACGACTGATCCGTGTAAAGGAAAGAATGAATGGGGCCATGTATCGTGAGATTTTGAGTGAAAACCTCCTAAGGAGCCACCCAAACGTGGCTGGGTCTTTCAGCATGACAATGATCCCAAACACACCACCCGGGCAATGAAGGAGTGGCTTCGTAAGAAGCATTTCAAGGTCCTGGAGTGGCCTAGCCAGTCTCCAGATCTCAACCCCATAGAAAATCTTTGGAGGGAGTTGAAAGTCCGTGTTGCCCAAAACATCACCGCTCTAGAGGAGATCTGCATGGAGGAATGGGCCAAAATACCAGTAACAGTGTGTGAAAACCTTGTGAAAACTTACAGAAAACGTTTGACCTCTGTCATTGCCAACAAAGGGTATATAACAAAGTATTGAGATGAACTTTTGTTATTGACCAAATACTTATTTTACCGAGGAATTTACCAATTAATTCATTAAAAATCCTTCAATGTGATTTTCTGGATTTTTTTTTTCTTTTCTTATTTTGTCTCTCATAGTTGAGGTATACCTATGACGAAAATTGGAGACCTCTCTCATCTTTTAAAAGTGGGAGAACTTGCACAATTGGTGGCTGACTAAATACTTTTTTACCCCACTGTGTGTGTGTATATATATAAGATAAGATAAGCCTTTATTAGTCCCACAACGGGGAAATTCCAGGATTGCAACAGCACAGGGATAGCAACACTCAGAGCAACAATCAGAAGGCAAGAAAAAAAACAAGCAAGCAAGAGCAGCTAATATACATATGTACATATTACTATAAAATATATATATACACACACACACACACACAGACACACAGTGCAGAGCATTGTAGCTGGATGGAATAAATATATGAATATATGAACACACAGTGCAGAGCATTGTAGCTAGATGGAATAAATATGTAAATATATAAACACCCACAGTACGGAGCATTGCAGCTAGGTGGAATAAATATGCAAGTATATAAACACACACAGTGCGGAGCAATGTAGCTAGATGGAATAATATGTAGATATATAAAAACACAGTGCGGAGCATTGTAGCTAGATGGAATAAATATATAGATATATAAATATAAACACACCCAGTGCTGAGCATTGTAGCTAGATGGAATAAATATATAGATATATAAATATAAACACACCCAGTGCAGAGCATTGTAGCTAGATGGAATAAATATGTAAATATATAAACACACACAGTGCAGAGCATTGTTGCTAGGTGGGATGAAACAGCATAACCGTCTATTTAGTTATCCGTGACTAGGTGGGATGTATATATATATATATATATATATATAAAAATAGAATGTCATCAAAAAGTTAATTAAATTCAGTAACTCAATTCAGAAAATGAAACTCCTATATTATATAGATTCATTACACACAGAGTGATGTAGTTCAAGCGTTTATTTCTTTTAATTTTGATAGTTATGGCTTACAGCTCAAGAAAACCCCAAATTCAGTTTCTCAAAAAATTAAAATATTTCATAAAATTAATTTTAAAAAAATGTTGTTTTTTTTTTAATAGAAATGTTGGCCAACTGAAAACCATGTACACACTCAATACTTGGTCGGGGCTCCTTTTCCATGAATTACTGCATCAATGCAGCGTAGTACGGAGGTGATCAGCCTGTGCTACTGCCGAGGTGTTATGGAGGCCCAGGTTGCTTTGATAGTGACCTTCAGCTGGTCTGCATTGTTGGGTTTGGTGTCTTTCATCTTCCTCTTGACAATACTCCAAAAATTCTCTATGGAGTTGAAGTCAGGCTAGTTTTCTGGTCAATCAAGCACAGTGATACCATGGTCATTTAACCAGGTTTTGGTACTTTTGGCAGTGTGGACAAGCACCCAAGTCCTGCTGGAAAATGAAACCAGTATCTCCATAAAGCTTGTCAGCAAAGCATAAAGTGCTCTAAAATTTGCTGGTAGATGGCTGCACTGACTTTGGACTTGGTAAAACACAGTGGACCAACACCAGCAGATAACATGGCTCCTCAAATCATCACTGACTGTAGAAACTTCACACTGGACCTCAAGTAACCTAGATTCTGTGCCTCTCCACTCTTCCTCCAGACTCTGGGACCTTGATTTCCAAATGAAATGCAAAATTTACTTTCATCTGAAAAGAGGTCATCTGCTGGTGTTGGTCCACTGTGTTTTATCAAGTCCAAAGTCAGCGCAGCCGTCTACCAGCAAATTTTAGAGCACTTCATGCTTCCCTCTGCTGACAAGCTTTATGGAGATACTGATTCCATTTTCCAGCAGGGCTTGGCACCTGCCCACACTGCCAAAAGTGCCAAAACCTGGTTTAATGACCATGGTATCACTGTTTTATTGGCCATAAAAATAGCCTGACTTCATCTATATAGAGAATCTATGGAGTATTGTCAAGAGGAAGATGAGAGACACCAGACCCAACAATGAAGACGTACTGAAGGCCGCTGTCAAAGCAACGTGGGCCTTTTTAACACCTCAGCAGTACCACAGGCTGATCACCTCCATGCCACGCCACACTGATGCAGTAATTCATGGAAAAGGAGCCCCGACCAAGTATTGAGTGTGTACATGGACATACTTTTCAGTAGGCCAACATTTCTATTAAAAATCCATTTTTTAAAATTAATTTTATGTAATATTGTAATTTTTTGAGAAACTGAATTTGGGTTTTCTTGAGCTGTAAGCCATAACCATCAAAATTAAAAGAAATAAACACTTCAAATATATCACTCTGTGTGTAATTAAGCTATATAATATAGGAGTTTCATGTTCTGAATTGAATTACTGAATTTAATTAACTTTTCGATGACATTCTAATTTACTGAGATGCACCTGTAAGTGGGTCATTTAAGGCTTTACACGTAATAAGTAAAGTACGGTACATAAAATATACTCTAAAAAGTTATCAGAATCCTAAAGGTGCATTCAGACCAAAGCGCAAATTTACATGTAAAATCAATGCAGAGATGCCAATTTGCATCCAAGCTTGTTGCAGGGTTGCCCTCATTAACTTCTGCAGCTGCTTTCTACCTTTCGTGGAAATCCAAAAAACAAACAAACAAACAAACAAACAAAAAAAAAAACAGCATCATGTTTAGGCTACAGTGCTATCTGGAGGGGCCAACAACTGGGAAAATGTCACTGCCTCCTCCGGGAACTGCAACCTGGATGACAGTTGTTTGTTTACACTGCTAGCCTGCTATGGAGTATGTGGGTAGATAAACTCCTGACACACTGTTTCAGCTGCATAGCTCCTAGTCCATCTGTCTGCAGGTGAGTGGCAATCTCATTTTCAAACTAGTTTATTCTCAAGTGTTGATACTTTTACTCCCATGATAGCAGAATGTCAAGGCTAATTAGCTATCATGACCAACTCCCTCAGACGCAAATGAGCGGATTTGCATGTATTCTCATGTTTACATTAAATCTGCATGTAATTGTGCCATGAGAAAAACTCACTTCAAATTTCTTCTGAATATACCTTAAGAATGGAGGTCAGAACAGCAGTTTCGCCTGTTAGTTTTAGTTAGTTGTCTAGCTACTGTGTTCTAGAACAATTAACCAGTAATCACTATCAATAATCACTATCAGGTGCATCATGTACATAATAATAATAATAATAATAATAATCTAGAAGGATGAACATTAGAATATTTATAAGACGCTCCAAATTTATTTTTTGGCAGATGAAACAAGTCAGGTTTTTTTTTTTCCAAACTTCTTAGCTGAAAGAAATGTGCATTAAAATTTAAACTTGCATCACTGTAACCTTTCTGCCTTATCAACTCTGAGAAGAATTTTAGAGGCACCACATGTTCCCTAAAACCAAGGCGGTGTAATGGTTTGTCTGTTTTAAGATTATTTTCCATTGCACAGTGAACAAGGCTTGGAACATTTATCTTCTGAATGAGAAACCACTCCTCTTAAAATGTTAAAAGAATAGTTGAAAAACAGTTTAAAAAAAATCAACCATAAAGAATATTTATTTTTTTAAAAAAAGTCCTTTTACTGCCTTGATGTTGTCCACATGTACTCTAGTTGAAACTCTATGAAAAGCCTCAACAAGACTCAATATTAGATCAACAATAATAATAATAAATCAGATTTATATAGCACTTTTCATGGACACTCAAAGACACTTTACAATGGATATATTATTCATTCACTCCACAGACAGATACTGATAGTGGTAAGGTAATACTGTAGCCACAGCTGCCCTGGGGCAGACTGACGGAGACGTGGCTGCTAATCCGCACCAACGGCCTCTCCAACCACTACCAAACATTTATATACATTCATATCCAGTGACACGGACACTGGAGACAAGGTGGGTAAAATGTCTTGCTCAGGGACACAACAGCAGGATGGCTGGGGAGAACAGGATTCGACACGCCAACCCTCCGGTTATTGGACGACCCACTACCTCCTGAGCCACTGCCGTCCCTAAAACAAAGATCAAATCATCTGAACATGTGTTTATGAGGAAGGGGTCACAAGTTGGGGAAATCTAACCTTTTGCACAAAGTCGTAACAACGATCTATGCCAGTAAACCAAATTTCTGAATAAGAAACTGTGGCTACTTTAACAAGTGCCCTCTGAGTTAAGGGCAATATCCTCCACCTCTATTTTCTTTGAACTTGTGAACCTGTGTACAAAGTTTGGAGACCCTAGCTTTGCTCATTGTATGGTAATTAGGAACAGGTAATGGCAACCTTGACCTTTTGACCCCAAACCTACAGTGGATATCAAAAGTCTACACACCCCTGTTCAAATGCCAGGTTTTTGTGATGTAAAAAAAATGAGACCGAGATAAATCATTTCAAAACTTTTGTGACCTATAACCTGTACAACCAATTGAAAAACAAACTGAAATCTTTTAAAGGGAAAAATAAAAAACTTGCAATAACCTGTTTGCATAAATATGCACACCCTTAAACTAATGCCTTGTAGCAGCACCTTTGGCTTTTATTACAGTACTCAGTCTTTTTGGGTAGGAGTCTTATCAGCGTGGCACATCTTGATGTGGCAATATTTGCCCACTCCGCTTTGCCAAAATGCTCCAAATCTGTCAGGTTGTGAGGGCATCTCCTGTGCACAGCCCTCTTCAGATCACCCCACAGATGTTCGATTGGATTCAGGTCTGGACTCTGGCTGGGCCATTCCAAAACCTTAATCTTCTTCTGGTGAAGCCATTCTTTTGTTGATTTGGATGTGTACTTTGGGTCATTGTCATGCTGAAAGATGAAGTTCCTCTTCATCTTCAGCTTTCTAGCAGAACCCTGAAGGTTTTGTGCCAACACTGACTGGTATTTGGAACTGTTCATAATTCCCTCCATCTTAACTAAGGTCCCACTTCCAGCTGAAGAAAAACAGCCTGAAAGCATGATGCTGCCACCACCATGCTTCACTGTAGGTATGGTGTTCTATTGGTGATGAGCAGTGTTGCGTTTGCTCCAAATATACCTTTTGGAATTATGGCCAAAAAGTTCAATCTTCGTGTCATTGGACCATAACACATTTTCCCACATGCGTTTGGGAGATTTCAAATGTGTTTTTGCAAAATGTAGCCAGGCTTGGATGTTTTTCTTTGTAAAATAAGGCTTCCATCTTGCCACCATACGCCATAGCCCAGACATACAGTGGGGCAAAAAAGTATTTAGTCAGCCACCAATTGTGCAAGTTCTCCCACTTAAAAGATGAGAGAGGTCTCCAATTTTCATCATAGGTATACCTCAACTATGAGAGACAAAATGAGAAAAAAAAAAAATCCAGAAAATCACATTGTCTTGATTTTTAAAGAATTTATTTGCAAATTATGGTGGAAAATAAGTATTTGGTCAATAACAAAAGTTCATCTCAATACTTTGTTATATACCCTTTGTTGGCAATGACAGAGGTCAAACATTTTCTGTAAGTCTTCACAAGGTTTTCACACACTGTTGCTGGTATTTTGGCCCATTCCTCCATGCAGATCTCCTCTAGAGCAGTGATGTTTTGGGGCTGTCGCTGGGCAACACGGACTTTCAACTCCCTCCAAAGATTTTCTATGGGGTTGAGATATGGAGACTGGCTAGGCCACTCCAGGACCTTGAAATGCTTCTTACGAAGCCACTCCTTGGCGGTGTGTTTGGGATCATTGTCATGCTGAAAGACCCAGCCACGTTTCATCTTCAATGCCCTTGCTGATGGAAGGTGGTTTTCACTCAAAATCTTACGATACATGGCCCCATTCATTCTTTCCTTTACATGGATCAGTCGGCCTGGTCCCTTTGCAGAAAAACAGCCCCAAAGCATGATGTTTCCACCCCCATGCTTCACAGTAGGTATGGTGTTCTTTCTCCTCCAAACACAACAAGTTGAGTTTTTACCAAAAAGTTCTTCTTTGGTTTCATCTGACCATATGACATTCTCCCAATCCTCTTCTGGATCATCCAAATGCTCTCTAGCAAACTTCAGACGGGCCTGGACATGTACTGGCTTAAGCAGGAGGATACGTCTGGCACTGCAGGATCTGAGTCCCTGGCAGCATAGTGTGTTACTGATGGTAGCCTTTGTTACTTTGGTCCCAGCTCTCTGCAGGTCATTCACTAAGTCCCCCGTGTAGTTCTGGGATTTTTGCTCACCGTTCTCGTGATCATTTTGACCCCACGGGGTGAGATCTTGCATGGAGCCCCAGATCGAGGGAGATTATCAGTGGTCTTGTATGTCTTCCATTTTCTAATAATTGCTCCCACAGTTGATTTCTTCACACCAAGCTGCTTACCTATTGCAGATTCAGTCTTCCCAGCCTGGTGCAGGTCTACAATTTTGTTTCTGGTGTCCTTTGACAGCTCTTTGGTCTTGGCCATAGTGGAGTTTGGAGTCTGACTGTTTGAGGTTGTGGACAGGTGTCTTTTATACTGAGAACGAGTTCAAACAGGTGCCATTAATACAGGTAACGAGTGGAGGACAGAGGAGCCTCTTAAAGAAGTTGTTACAGGTCTGTGAGTGCCAGAAATCTTGCTTGTTTGTAGGTGACCAAATACTTATTTTACCGAGGAATTTACCAATTAATTCATTAAAATCCTTCAATGTGATTTTCTGGATTTTTTTTTTCTCCTTTTGTCTCTCATAGTTGAGGTATACCTATGATGAAAATTGGAGACCTCTCTCATCTTTTAAGTGGGAGAACTTGCACAATTGGTGGCTGACTAAATACTTTTTTGCCCCACTGTATGAAGAAGATGGGAAACTGCTGTCACATGTACTAAACAGCCAGTACTTGCCAGAAATTCCTGCAGCTCCTCCAATGTTGCTGTCAGCCTCCCTGAACAGTTTTCTTCTTGTCTTTTCATCAATTTTGGAGGGACGTCCAGTTCTTGGTAACGTCACTGTTGTGCCATATTTTCTCCACTTGACGATGACTTGTCTTCGCTGTGTTCCATGGAATATTTAATGCCTTGGAAATTCTTTTGTACCCTTCTCCTGACTGATACCTTTAAACAATGAGATCGCTCTGATGCTTTGGAAACTCTCTGCAGATCATGGCCTGTGCTGTAAGATGTGACTACAGAAATGTCAGGAAAAGCCTACTAGAACGGCTGAATTTTATTTGGGGTTAATCAGGGGCACTTTAAATGGTGGCAGGTGTGTGCTGACTTCCATTTAACATGAGTTTGAATGTGATTGGTTAATTCTGAACACAGCCACATCCCCAGTTATAAGAGGGTGTGCATACCTATGCAAACAGGATATTGTACGTTTTGTATTTTTCCCCTTTAAAGATTTCAGTTTGTTTTTCAATTGGTTGTACAGGTTATAGGTCACATTAATGGTGGAAAAAGTTTTGCAAAGTTTTATCTTGGTCTCATTTGTTTACATCACAAAAACCTGGCATTTGAACAGGGATGTGTAGACTTTTTATATCCACTGTATAGTCACAGTTCAGAGTCACAGGGTGAACCCATGTACCAGGTTTGATGACCCTAGCTTTACTCATTCCATAGTAATAATGCAAATGGAACAGCAACCTTGATCTTTGACCTTTTCACCCCAAACCCACAGTCAGGTCAGGGTGTAAGCCATCCCATATTTGTCTTGAAGACAACTATGGTATTGATTTGAAAAACCTACATCATTTCTTTCAGTAGATATCACGTTTACAAGACTTAGGGAAAAACTGACTTCTGACCTTGACCTGCAAAGATCATCCAATCAGAGTTCAACTGCAATATGTGCATCATCACTGTATATCAAATCCTGGTACCAAGTCTGAAAACATTTTGAAGAAAAATGTAGGAGGAGTTGATTTCACAAGACAGTTACTGTCTATTAATTGAGGTGAAATAGGAGATCATAAGCCAGGGGCTGTAACTCATGTAAAAATCATCGGATCGGAGCCGAATTGCAATATGCTCCTTATCAAATCCCGGTACCAAGTTTCAAAACAACTGGAACAAAATTGTTAGAAGAGTTGATTTCACAAAAGTGGGACAGAAAGATGGACGGACAGATGGACCGCCCCATAACAGCATCCCCCTTGACATGACATGGTTCCTCAAATCATCACTGACTGTGGAAACTTCACACTAAACCTCAAGCAACTTAGAGTCTGTGCCTCTCCACTCTTTCTCCAGACTCTGGGACTTTGATTTCCAAATGAAATGCAAAATTTACTTTTATCTGAACAGCGGTCATCTGCTGGTGTTGGTCCACTATGTTTTATCAAGTCCAAAGTCAGCGCAGCCGTCTACCAGCAAATTTTAGAGCACTTCATGCTTCCTTCTGCTGACAAGCTTTATGGAGAAGCCGATTTCATTTTCCAGCAGGACTTGGCTCCCCCCCCACACTGCCAAAAGTATCCAAACCTCATTTAATGACCATGGCATCACTGTGTTTGATTGGCCAGCAAACTCTCCTGACCTAAACCCCATAGAGAATCTATGGAGTATTGTCAAGAGGAAGATGAGAGACACCAGACCCAACAATGCAGATGAGCTGAAGGTCACTATCAAAACAACCTGGACCTTCATAACACCTCAGCAGTGCCACAGGCTGATCACTTCCATGCCACACCACATCGAAACAGTAACTGATCCAAAAGGAGCCCCGACCAAGTATTGAGTGTGTACATGGACATACTTTTCAGTCGGCCAACATTTCTATTAAAAAACTACTTTTCGACTTCCGGTTATGGCTGCCACGTAGGACGGACGTGTCTCGCTCTGCTCTGCTCCTGGAAAAAAAAAAAAATCGGCAAATAACTCTCATTTGGGACAGAACGTATCCCAGCATTTGGGCGAAGATATGTCGGCGAAGCCTAAGGCTGGAAAACCAGGAAAAGGAAAAAGCGAGCCGCCGAAACAGTCCAAATTAACGGACTTTCAGGTCTGTGACGCAGTAAACAAAACTCCATATATGGCGGAGGAGGCTGGCAACGCTGCGATATCTGCGGGGAATGGCGCAGATGCGCTGATGGCTGCCATGAGTTCAATGAGAGCGGACTTTTCCTCTAGATTTGATGGGATTATGACAGCGTTGGAAGGAATAAGAAAGGAATTGGGTGACTGTGTAGAACGAACGGCGCAGATGGAGCTCCGTCTCGCTAGTGCTGAAGATGACGTCACCCGTCTTCAATTAAAGGTGCGCACTTTGGAAAAAAAAAATAAATCTCTGGAAGATAATATTTTGGATTTGGAATCTCGGTCGAGACAGAATAATTTGAGGCTGGTGGGTCTTCCAGAGGAATCAGAAGGTCGGGACGTATGTTCCTTTCTGGAAAAGTGGATTCCGGAGGTGCTGGGCAGCGAGGAGTTGCAATCAGCAGTGGTTCTGGAAAAAGCACATCGTATTGGCCCACGGAGAGATAAGGGACCGCCGAGGACCTTAATTATGAAGTTTCTTAGCAACAGAGACAGGATGAAGATCTTCAACGCTGCACGAGCTAAAAAAGGAGAGATTAAACACCAGGACCAGCAGGTGCGGTTCTACCCAGATTTGGCCACAGGAATCCAGCAATTGAGGAAGCAGTTTGATCCCGTACGTAAGGAGCTGCGCAACCTTGGGATTCGTCATGGTGTAATCTATCCTGCGAGACTGCTGACCACGTATGAGGGCAGAACCCACATCTTCAAGACCCCAGAGGAGGCGCAGGAGTTCATCAAGAAGATCAAAGAAGAAGAAGAGACTGGTGGGAGCTAAGCATGAACAAAATATAAGGTAGAATAATTAAGCATTTGCACAGGCATCTGACTGACTTGAAGTAAATAGTAAGTTTACAAAATATAGATTGTATTATATATTAAAAAAACAAAACAAAAACAAAACAAACAAAAAAAAAAAACTATGATGTACAAAGTTGTTAAAAATTTTGGAGTTAAGTTGGAAAACTACAGAGGAGAGTTAATGTTACGTCATTAAAAGCAGTAGAGTTAGGGTGATTGGGAGGATGAAGAAGGAGTGGCTTAGGCTGTTCCCCGTGGGTGTGGAACGGTCAATGGCTATATCGGGAGACAGAATTTTTCTTTTGATTTTGGGGGGTTTGCCACAAGTGTGGGAAGGGGAAATTTGTTTGTGTGTAGTTTGTAGGATGAATGTTCAACCACTCATGTTTTTGCTTCTCTGTATGAGCATGTTTACACTGCAAGGTAATCCCAAACTCTCTATTGATCATGGACCAAAGTGTTAATCTTAATTTAACTTCATGGAATTGCAGAGGTCTACAAAATTTTAAAAAACTTAAACAAGTTATGAATAAAATAAAGGACATGGGTTCAAGAATTGTGTTTTTACAAGAAACTCATCTGATAGAGGAGGATGTTAAAAGAATTAGGAGTAGATGGCAGGGAAGTGTATTCACCTCTTCATTTTCATCCCGAGCCAGGGGAGTTATGACTCTCATACATAAATCAGTTCCTTTTCAAGTGAAAAATGTAATTGGAGACAAATTTGGAAGATATGTAATCATTCAAGGTTCTTTGCTATTAGAAAATATAAATCTTGTGAACTTATATGGTCCCAATATAGATGATCAGAAGTTCTTTGCTAATTTATTTCTCATCTTATCATCACTTACAGGGCAACATATAATAGCAGGGGATTTTAATTGTACATTGAATCCAGGTGTGGATAGATCAACAGGACTGGATTGTACGCACATTGGATGTAGGATGACTATTAATCATTTTATGAAAGAATTGAGATTGTTAGATATATGGAGAGAAATGAAACCACAAGTTAAAGCCTATTCTTGTTATTCCAGTACCTACAAGACATTCTCACGTATTGATTATTTTTTGATTTCCACAGAATTAAGGTCCAAGATTCAAAACTGCTTTTATGATAACATTGTGATCTCTGATCATGCACCCTGTTGTCTAATATATGTAGATAAAAAATTGACAAAGGAATCAGGTAGATGGCAATTTCAGCATAAATGGCTTCAGGATGAGGAATTTGTCAAGTATATAGAAAAACAGATAGACGAGTTCTTTGACATCAATACTACACAAACATCAGCATGTGTAAAGTGGGAGGCTTTCAAAGCTTTTATTAGGGGACATATTATTAGTTATACAGGATCAAAATCTAAGAAGACTCGAGAGGAGAGAGCTAAATTGGAACATAAAATAAAAAGTCTTCAGGAAAAAGTGTATGCAGGAAGTGACCCAAGGTTGGAGAATGAATTACTGATTTTGAGAGCTGAATACGACAAAAAATCAGCGAATAGAGCTGCCTCGAGTCTTCTAAGATTGAAACAATCTTTTTATGAACAAGGTGAAAAATCAGGAAAATTATTAGCATGGCAGATTAAACAATTGGAAATTAAAACACCAATTACCAGTATTATAAGTAAGGGACAGGTAGTTATAGATCCTTTAGAAATTAATAGAGCCTTTAGAGATTACTATGAAAAATTATATGATACCAAAAATGAACCTGATTTAACAAAACTAAATGGGTTTTTGAACGAACTATCTATACCGTGTATACCAAATGAAAACAGGGAGATATTGGAGTCTAAAATTAGTCAAGAAGAAGTTGGGCTAGCCATTGATAATATGAAATCAGGAAAAAGTGCAGGACCAGATGGTCTTCCAGTTGACCTTTATAAAAAATTTAAGAATAAATTAATAAAACCTTTTTTGGAAATGGTTTTAGAAGCATTTCAAAATAATAATTTACCATCATACATAAATAATGCCTTAATTATACTGCTGCCAAAACCAGGTAAGCCCTCTAATAAATGTGAAAATATGAGACCAATAAGCCTATTAAACGCCGACCTTAAGATAATCTGTAAAATTTTAGCAAGACGAATACAAGAAATTTTACCAAATATTATTAATCGAGATCAGAATGGCTTTATAAAGGGTAGACAAGGCTTCCATAATGTAAGAAGACTATTTAATATTATTTATTTTAATAAAGAAGCACCGGATACAGCTCTCCTATCATTGGACGCCGAAAAGGCCTTTGATAGAGTTGAATGGCCCTTTCTTTTTGAAGTCCTACAAAGGTTTGGACTTGGAAATAATTTCATAAAATGGGTTCAAATAATATACAATAATGCTACAGCAGAAATCCTAACAAATAACAATATTTCAAAACCAATAAAAATCAATAGAGGATGTCGACAAGGCTGTCCACTTTCACCTTTACTGTTTACTATGGCAATTGAACCTTTAGCGATAGCGATACGTTTACATTCACAAATATATGGAATTAAAGTTGGACTAACAGAACATAAAATCTCCCTGTACGCCGATGATATAATTTTGTTTATGTCGAATCTAAAAAAATCAATTCCAACCTTGTTGAATTTAATAAAGAATTTTGGGGAAATATCAGGATATAAAATAAATAAAACTAAATCTTCAATATTAATGCTAAATGAGACCCAGAGAAATTACCCAGCCCCTGAGGCAAATCAATTCAATGTTGTAAATCAGTTTAAATATTTAGGAATCCAAATTATGCCTAAGCTAGAATCAGTCGCCAGTGTCAACTATGAAGCCTTAATGTCAGATATCAATGAGTTAACTCAGAGATGGATGTCACTACCAATGTCGATGATCGGGAGAATCAATATACTTAAAAGTAATATTTTACCTAAAATACTTTATTTATTTCAATACATTCCCTTATCACCACCTTTAGATCTATTCTCAAGAATAAAAAAAAAGTTAGTGGAATTTATATGGAACAACAGGAGGGCTAGATTACGTCTGTCTTTATTATATTTACCATTTGATCGTGGAGGTCTGAAATGTCCAAATTTTATGTTGTATTATTGGTCGGCACAACTGAGGTCTATGACATATTATTTTTCATCAAATGATCTCCCTCACTGGACTGAAATGGAATCATACAATTTACCTTTACCTCTTCCCATATTCATATACTCAGATTCGGCAAAAAAATTACAAAAACAAGTTAAAAATCCATTTGTAAAGCATATGATCAAAATATGGTGTGAAGCTAAAAACTATTTAAAAGAACCACAGTTATTGTCACAATTTAGTCCAATATGGGGTAATCAATATTTTAAACCAGGGAGAGCGGACGCTGTATTTAAAGTATGGAATTTAAAAGGGATACAAAAGATTCAGGATTTATATTTGCCATGTGCAGACAACATAATGTCTTTTGAAGAGCTGAGGATCAAATTTAATCTCAATAGAACACATTTTTTTAAATATCTTCAACTTAGAAACTTTATTCGATCAAATCAAAATAAAGCTCTCACTCGACCTATTTATTCATCCTTGGAAAAAATGATGATGAAAGATAGTAAAAGAAAGGGTATTATTTCAGAGTTTTATAACTCATTGACACTATCTTCAAGTGAAAATTCACTGAAAAGATTAAACTACTGGAAAGAAGATCTGCAAATTGAAATTTCGGAGGAACAATGGGAATTGGCTTGTACAGAAGCTCAAACCAAATCAATAAATGCACGCCTTAAATTGATACATTTCAAATGGTTAATGCGGATGTATGTTACACCGGAGGAGTTAAATAGATATAACAAAAATATACCAGATACATGCACAAAATGCATGGAAAGTAAAGGAACCCTATTTCATTGTTTATGGGAATGTAGATTAATAAGAATGTTTTGGGAGGAGGTGAGGGTAACAATTGAAAAAATAATCTCAAAACAAATCATATTGAATCCTAAACTGTTTTTGTTGGGTCTGTACCCAGAAAAGCATAATTTCAATAAAAGTGAAAGAACATTCATAGACCTCAGTTTGCTTAATGCCAAAAAATGTATTGCACTATTATGGAAAAAGACTCATAGACCAGATGTGACTCAGTGGTTAAGACAGATGTTAACAAACCTTCCATTAGAAAGAATAACATATATACTGAAATCAAAGGAAATTGTGTTTGAGAATATATGGAGACCTTTTATTGATTATGTAAAAAATTTAAACATAACTCTTGAAGAAGAAGGTGAATGATGTGTGTGGACCTTGTAAATTCCAAACTGGTGAACATAATATGTATACTTATGTATTGGATTGTCTAGACTAAACAGAGGAGCATTGTTGAAGACTTGATTTTGTTGGTGGTTGTTGGTGTTTTTAGTGCATTTTTTTTTTTTTGTAGTACTTTAGCGTTAGTGTTTGATTGTTTGTATCATGTTTGTTAAAAAAAAAAAAAAAGGTTCAATAAAGATATTGTGGAAAAAAAAAAAACTACTTTTCAAAATTAATTTTATGTAATATTCTAACTTTTTGAGAAACTGAATTTGGGGTTTTCATGGGCTGTAAGCCATTATCATCAAAATTAAACTAAATAAACACTTGAAATATATCACACTCTGTGTAATGACTCTATATAATATAGAAGTTAAAATTTTTTTTTAATTGAATTACCTAAATAAATCAACTTTTTGACATTCTAATTTATTGAGTTGGCACCTGTATATGGAAGTGGTGTTAAAGATAGCCTATTAGCCCCTGAGCTATTAACCCCCAAGCTAACACTGGTAACAGGAAGCTTGAATTGAGCGTGGCTTATATTATTTTCTTCAGATTTAGTCACCCTAATAACCATCCCTCTCACCACCTAGTTCTCTAGTCCGCGGTCCACAATGTGCTTCGCGTCACTCCAGCCCATCTCCCGGTGGTTTCGCCGTGGTTCTGCGCCGGCATGACATCACAGGGAGCTGACAGTCAGCAGCTTCAGGAAGCATCCCCAGCTTGCAGCAACTGCCTACGCCAGCACCCGGGGCGCGGTCGACCCGGAGATACTGCCCAGAGCTGCTGGCTCAGCTCCCCCACCATCCTCCGGGCATACGCTCATGGGTACCGTGGGGGAGCTGCTTCATGACGGGTCATCCCCTGGCTGGCCGTGGGACAGGAGCGGAGTACCGCGGAGCGAGACATTGCTCTTTGAGATCCCGTGGCTCGGCCACCGGCCTCGGTTTGCAGCAATCAGTGGAGCGTGCACTGCTGGCAATTTAATGTGGCATCTCGGTGGTGCTGTTGGGGGTGGGCCAGGATGACGCGAGATACAGAAATGACTGCGGATCGGTGAACCAGCGCTGCTCATTCAAGCTGGAAGGAGCCGGCTAGAACCTACTCTGGTAATGGCTAACTGACATAAAGAGGGAGGGTGGAGTTGAACAGCTGAAGTCTGTTTCTTAAAGTGACAGGCTATAAATCAGAGTGTTTGAAGAAAGGCAAGAAAAATAAACAAATTTACTTCAATAATTAAAAAAAAAATAAAGAAAATGTGAACAAAATATGTCACAAGCACTTCATTAAGACATGACTGAGCTGTTAAAATGTGTAAAAAGTGCAGTCAATGACCCCTTTAATGAGCAAACACAAGAACTGTATTGGGCATTTCCTAAAAAAATGTCAAACTATTCTCCACACTCTGTGCTTGTGTCACATTTCTGCTTTATCTTGTAAACGAAGTGAAGCCCAGTATCCAGAATCAGAATTCCTGGACATCCTGAGATAAAACAAGATGTGTTTGTTTACTCATGATTGGTTATCTTAACTATTTTAGCAATATGATAGGTGAGCTGAAAGGTGTGACGTGTTGCTTTGCACAAGTCACACAGCCTATTTTGACATGAACTGCACATTATTATATCAAAAGGTCTCCTTCTGTTACCTTGATCTTTGGGTTTCAAACTCTTCTTGACCACCTCGGCGATTGCTCCGATGCCGAGTCCCACCGCCAGACCTGCAAAAACAGAAATTGATCAAAATGCTGCATTAGGGCTCGGCAATGTTTTTTTCCCCAATTCTTTCTCTGCCCCCCCCCCCCATACTTAGTTTATAGGGAATGGGTACGTGACGTCACTTGACTGAAAAACCGCAAGGAATTGTGGGGAAAAGGGTTCAACCTGCCTGTGCTTAGTAGTGAGCAATGAATGCGGTTAGGCTGCGTGTCCACCAAATGCATTTTTTTTCTGCTTTGGGTGACTCTTTTCTATTCATTTTCTATGTAGTCCACTGTTAAATGCACTCGGTGCCCTCAGCACAAAAACACTCAGCAGTCAGCGCTGTGCTCATGGCCCTGAAAGCTGAAAAAAGTTCAACTTTCCGAGCGCTGCAGCGCTCATCAGCTGCACACCTCTCTCACCAGCCGATCACAATCAGCTTAAAGGTACACCATGATCAATATTTAACAGTCAAAGCTTGGAGGGACGTGTATTTTCTTACCAGTTTGATGTAATTTATTCCAGTGAGTGGAGCGTTTAAGATAAGATAAGATAAGCCTTTATTAGTCCCACAATGGGGAAATTCCAGGATTGCAACAGCACAGGGATAGCAACACTCAGAGCAACAATCAGAAGGCAAGAAAAAACAAGAACAGCTAGTATACATATGTACATATCACTATATATATACAGTATATATATATAGACACAGTGCGGAGCATTGTGGTTGGTGAATGTCCAGCAGAAAGTCTAAGCTCTCTCTCCGCGGATGCGGCGGGCCAGCTCGATGTCTTTGGGCATGATGGTGACCCTCTTGGCGTGGATGGCGCACAGGTTGGTGTCCTCGAAGAGACCCACCAGGTAGGCCTCGCTGGCCTCCTGCAGAGCCATGACGGAGGAGCTCTGGAAGCGTTTCAGAAGCGTTTCAGAGCAAAATCTGAAATCCCCAGCACACTTTGAGTGACAGGTCAAGCGGCAGAGTGTTTTGTTTTTTTTTTAATAAGTGCATGAAAAGTGCTGAGAAAAACAGATTGAGAGCATTTTTACTTTCCCTGTGGACACGCAGCCTTATTAAAATGACACTCAATATGTTATTCACACACAGGAAATGTAAATATACATATAAAACATCATATAAAATCCAGGATGACACAAGAAAGTGATAACATTTATTTCCAATGTGGTCCTTTCAATCACATTATTATTCCTCCAAATATCACGCAATGTTAGAATGGGAAAGTTTTGCTGCATTATCAAATACAACAACGGCTCTCAAGATTGGTGTGGAAAAAGATTGATAACGGCGTATGATTTTTTTTAACTTCCTGACTTGGAAGAAAAGTGGAGAGAATGGGTCTCTGAGCTAAAAAAAAAAAAAAAAAAAAAAAAAAAAAAGAGGCGTGGGATGGAATGGATTGCAGCGGTCAGAAGGAAAGATATCAGCTTTGACAATACTCCTGCACACATAATCATGTGTTCACGGCATTTTCATGAAGCTAAGGTGTGATTTAAAAAATATTTAGAAGTGCAGAAAGACGTCCCCTCTCCAGAGCAGCTGTCTTGTCCACTGTGCGCTTTGGTAGCAACTCAGCTAGGCTTTCTATCATCTCTCAATAATGTGTAAAAACGCACAGGGCAAAATCAAATAATTTCCCCACATCATCTCTGCTATTCCCAATTTCTCTTGCTAATCTGGAGCATTTTTTTTTTTTTTTAAATGGAAGCTTTTTGTGTTGCAGATTTTCTTTGATTTTTTTTTCCTTGAAGTTGTGATTACTTGTTGCCTTCATTATGCATGTTTTTAATATCAGCTGGTGACTGAAGTCCATAGACTGTTTGGTATCATTAAATTAAGCAGATTTCTCCTCTTTCATGTGACTATAAAAGCATCACTGTCCTGATTTAGGAGGTTTTTAATAGCAGCTAATTACACCAGTAGTTTTTTCTGGTGCGCCAGCGCGATCAGCTGATAGATCCACTTCCTCCAGTGTTCTGACGTTTTGGCATATTTATCAGAACACTCGACACCTTGATGTTACAGACTGTAGTCAAAGATAAAAATCTTTATCCTGTAGCTTAAAAATGCTCAGACACATCCTGACAGTTCCCATTATACGTACATGTATGTTTAGCTCTGTGTGTGTGTTTGTATATGCTGCAGGCAGCAGCAGCTCTGTATGCTGCAAATATGCCATTATATGGTAGCTATGAGTTAGTAATCTGTTCAATAAGTTACACATGGGTTCAAAGAATGTTACTTATATGTTAAAAAAATTTGGGGGGGTATGCTAGACATTAATTTTGATGTATTTCGACTTTGTAGAAACAATGACTGCTTACCTTTGTGTTAAACAACGGTTTTCTGGTCGGTCACCCAGAATATTTGAGGTGGCTGGACCCATCCATTGGTGAATTGAACAAGAGCCTCTAATGATTTATTAGTTTTTAAATTGCTCATGGGTTTATGCACTCACCCCACAAACCAGGTAGGCAAACACATCTGACAGCGTGACTCCAGGCAGTTGGTAGCGATCCGTGGTCCATTTCTTGTGCTCATATCAATCTATCCCGTTTATTTCTTCAAGTTTTTAGATGTAGTGCTCCTTTGCTTCCTTATTCAGTTTCAATGAATAAGGAATTTGAATTTCCTCAGGAATATGAATGAGCAACCCCGACCTTCCGGTTGTGGGGCGGATGCCCCACAACTCGTATCATGAAAGTAGGGCATTTAAGTCGAAGTATACAATGGTGATTTCCTCATCTAAAACAATTTATTGTCTTCTCCAGGTGGCAGGAGTAGACCAACCCTTCTGGAAAGATTTACTTGCTCATATCTGAATGTGTATAGTTTGTCATAATATGTATTCCCTGTCTTGTGTTGTATAAATCACTGCAGTCATATGTAATGTATTTTTGTCTTTTCACCTGCCAAAGGGATTGCGAATGAAAATTAGCTTCTGCTAACTTTAGCACATTTATGTTTGTTCTTTTTACTAAGCACTGTCCCGAAAGAAAGAAAGAAAAAAAGAAAGAAAGAAAGCAAGAAAGCAAGAAAGAAAGCAAGAAAGAAAGAAAGAAAGAAAGAAAGAAAGAAAGGCCAACAACAGTGGTGGGTATACCACAACAAAAAATGTCAATGTCTCAATAACTTGTCATGTGCCCTTGAACATCAATTACAGCTTAACAACAACATCTCATGCTGTTCACAAGTCAACTTATTGTCTGCTGAGGCATGGCACTCCACTCTTCTAGGCGGCATTCAGGTCATTGAGGTTGTGGGGTGCAGGGCTACGAAGTTCTATACGGCGACTCAGCTGATCCCATAGGTTTTCTATGGGATTCAGGTCTGGAGAAAGTGCAGGCCACTCCATTTGAGGTACCCCAGCCTCCAGCAGCTGTTCCCCAACGATGCGACCTTGAGAAGCTGGAGCATTGTCGTCCATGAAGATGACATTAGGCCCATGTTGTTCATGCAGGGGCACAATGACTGGATTAATGATGTTATTCAGGTAGTGGGGCGGCTGTAACGCAGGTGTAGTGTGGCCGACTACTGATCAAAGGATCAGTGGTTCGATTCCTGCTGTCTGCATGTCGAATTGTCCTTTGATCAGAACACTGAAGACTTATTCATACTGCATTTCCCCTCTAGTCCGCTTTGGACGAGCCTGGTACGCATGCGGCGCTGTTCATGCTCACTTTTTTCCATCTACCCAGGCCAAGCGGTTGACGCATTCGCACAACCATCATTTGTAGTTTCACTCCCGCCCGATAGGTTGCGCCAATGCGCTGACGCACCAGGATTTTCACCAATGAAGAAACGCTGCTTGCTTTCTGCTGCTTGACTTCACGGTTTTCACTCCTTTTCCATGAAGATGCTGCTGCTGCTGAAGTATTTATGTATGATTCCTGTATGTTTATTCTCGTCTTCCGTTTCCTTGTTGTCTTCTTCGTCTCTTTGTCTTGGTATGCTGTGCCAATATTGCCACCTCGTGAATGGGACGTTCATTCTTGCGCATGTGCTTTTCAACACGATCAGGTCGTGGGAAGGCGGCGTGGTCACAAAATTTGGGCTGCACACGGTCGTCCGCGGTCGAGCACTGCAGACACTAGCGGAGTGGAGGCGATGACGTAAATTTTGTCACACAAGGTTTCCGGTTACAGGTATGTGGACAGCAGAGGTGCAGCATGAATCCAGCTTGAACCCCCAGTTGATCCTGGTGTTTCAGACTAGTGCCTTGCATGGCAGCTCCACCTCCATCAGTGTGTGAATGTGTGTGTGACTGGGTAGATGGCAAGATCTGGAAAGTGCTTTGGTCATCCAGAGATGAGTAAAAAGCGCTATGTAAGTGAATGCTATTTACCATTTTTTATTAGTATCGGCTTGTCACTGCACCATTCACAAGGTATAGGGCAGTTCTGTATTGACTAGACACACTTGCCCAGACTGTAACACCACTACCACCAAAGGCTTGTCTGGTGACAACAGTGGTTGATGCACAGCGCTCTCCTTGATGTCTCCAACATCGTTGGTGGCCATCATTTCTGCTCAATGGGAATAGACTTTCATCAGAGAACAGCACTGAGGCCCACTGGTCCCTTGTCCAGCGTAAATGCTCCCTGGCCCATGCAAGACAATGATGCCCGTGCCCAGTGGTGTGGTCAGGTACCCTTGCAGGTCGTCTAACACGCAGACCACGCTGATGTAAATTGTTTCAAATGGTCTGATGTGACACTTGGGTGCCTCTCACAACCTTTAAATTTTCCTGGAGTTGAGTGACATTCATCATCCGGTTCCGCGGGGCACTGTTCACAATGAAGTGGTCATCAGCGTGGGATGTGGCCAAAGGATGTCCATTTCTATGCCTTTCTGTGACTCTTCCAGTCTCTCTGTATCTCTGTTGCAACCTGCTGTTGACACTCTGTGACACTCTAAGCTCAGTGGCCACTTCCCTTTGAGAACATCCTGTTTGAAGCCTCGCAATGGCAAGGTACTGTTGATCCATTGTTAGGTGTCGTCTTGGCCTCATGATGTCAAAATGTGAACATGATGAAGAGGACTGTTTAAATACTAATTCTAATTGAACCAGAAAATTTATTGGTCGATTCATGGATCAAACACCTGTTGTGAATTTTGCCATTAAGCACCTTGTTAGAGAACAGCAAGTTATGCAAAACGTAATGAAATATTGAACAGTTGGACATGTGCATTCAAAAGGCTTGATCAGGTCAAATTAAGTTCACCTGTAAAGGTTACAGTGCCTTTTAGGCGCATCCTGAAATTTCACCCGAAAACCAAATATCCCTAACTTTTTGCGAGTAGTGTGTGTAATTTATTTAATATTTGGTCTGATAGCTTATAAAACTACATATTTCTAGATGTTTTGTCTTGTGGAGGAAACACCATCCACTTATTCTTACTTGAGACTCTTTTAGTGGGCACTTCACAGGCACTCTTAAAAAAAAAAAATAAGTCTCCATCCTGTCTCCATCCAACCGCTTAGCCTGTCACCCAAAGCTTGCCATCAGCATTTCATACATTTGGTCCTTGAGACACTCCACTACTTGCAATAAACTGCATCAAACTGGTAGGAAAACACACATCCCTCCAAGCTTCTGCTGTTAAATATCAATCATGGTGTCCTTTTAGTCCAATTCTGGTTGGCCGGTGACAGGGGTCTGCTGGTGATGAGCACTGCAGCACTGCAAAAGTTGAACTTTTTTCCAACTTTCAGCACTGTGACCACAGTGACAAAAAAAAAAAAAAAAAAAACCTCACTGCTGGGAATATTTATGCACAGAGTGGATTAAATGCTGGACTACATAGAAAATAAAAGGAAAATCAGAAGAGGAAAAATGCACTTGATGGACACACAGCAGTGCTGCAGCTATATATTCCTCTGTGAGGTCTTGGGGAAAATAGCTGGTCTGGAGACTTATGTTCTTGGGTGAGGTGCCAGCAGCGACGATGCCCAGACCTTGACCTCTCCCACCCGTTTCCCACTGGAGCGCTGGCAGGCTGGGGTAGATTGAGGACCAGCCAACATTGGATAGTTCACAGGTTTATCTGGGTCTACTTGCAGGTTTATTCTGCTCACCACCCCCAACCCCCCCCCCCCCCCCCAAAAAAAAAAAAATTATAAAATGAATTATTTTGGTAGCCATCCTCTAGCTGGGCATGAGTTGGGAGTGTGTGGGTGAGGGAGGCGTTATGTGTTTGGAGCGAGGGAGAAGAGGTGGGGGCAGAGCAGATGGAAAGGAGAAAGCAAACAGCATTGACGTAAACGATACTGGGTCATCCTGTGTTGTGGGTGAAAATATATCGATACATTTTAAAGTATCAAGATATCACCATCCCTACACTGTATGAAAGTTAGTATCAGTCTGACAACAGTGTAAGAGTACTCACCACTCAATTCTAGGTAAATTTGTTAAAGTAGCACACACAAGTAGGTTCACTCACAAAATAAAGTCAGAAAGAAGTGAGTGAAACACCTGGTACCACTGACACTGCGCTGCACTTTCAGGACAAGAATGCCAATCTTGTGGCACGTTTTTTATGAGCGTGATTCTCTGGTATGCTCTATAGACATTTTCTCTGCTACTGATACTCTGTAATTCAAGTCTTACGAGGAAGCTTGTTGGCACTTCGTACCATCTGACCTTCTTCTTCTTCATAGCAGTCTGTCGGGGGCGACAATGACTGTTTCATTTAGGTCTGATCAGATTCCTTCACACAGCTCTGTCCTTCGCCCTCCGCTGCCAGGAACTCCTGACCTTGTTAACCTGGGCGCCCTCTGAGCCAGTATGAGTTGCTTTCTGACTGACCATTTCATGAAACTGCTTGCAAACTATTTGAGTACCGCTAGCTTTTGCTGGACTAGCAGCACATTCTTGGCAGACAGAGGTATTATCAGTGGCAAGGACAGGCCAAGACAAACTGACTCCAGTATCTGTTGCAGTGACTGACCGGATGATAGGTTTCTTTATCTCTGCTCTTTGTGTAGTGCATGTCACGATGCACCGACTGGCAAAAGTCCACCACAGACCTTTGTGGACAGATGTGCTTATCTGTCAGGATGTCCAGTCTCACTCCGTGTAACTGGGAGTGGTCCACCACAGACCTGTGACAGATATTGTTTTTACTTCTGCCAGGATGCCCAGTTTCACCCTCCACGCCCTCAGAAGGGCGGGGACCTGAGCTGTGGAAATCTACTGACCAAGGTCACGAGGTCAGATGCTTTTAACTAAAGTTCACAAGATTTTATAACTTTATTCATTAAAATATAAATACAATGTTGTGCTATGTATAAAATCTTTTTTTTTTTTTTTTTTTGCTGGATTAAATAAACTGTCATGCTGATGTACTGCAGAGCCCCCCCTTGCTGCTCTGGAGGAAGTGCCAGTGCTACCAAATCATTTGCACAATCTTTTTACACAACTTCTGTTTAAAAAAAAAAAGTTGTGAGTTAGCGAATTTGATATCAGAGTCCATTTCAGATTGCAAAAACACTGAGCAATGAAATACAACAAGTTCAGCTTCTAGGTGACTTTGGTTTGTTATTTACAGTGTCATAGTTGGGCAAGAAATGCTGACATGACTGGGTTTCTGTTCCTACTTTGCTTAAAATTTTAAAACAAAAAGAACTGAAAGGGAATGCTATATGAATCAAATATGCATAAATAAAAGTGTGATGGTATTGAAAGGGTTAAAATTTTGCTCCGAAACAGTTTCATAGGAAGGAAATTATTTCAGCATGTTTGCAGACACACACAAAGCTTTTTTTGGTGAAAGGATGCTTAATGTAAACAGAGAACAGCTAAACCGGATAAATTGCAACCAACTGAACATAAAACCCAGCTCTTTGCTCCTCTTGGATGTACTATAAAACTGTGCTTGGCATATTTCTTATTTCCGTTCACCTTTGCTTACGCTTTTGCAGGACCTGGCAGCAGCCCACTAATCTCACATTAGCTGCTGCTGTTCAGCCGTCTTCCCTGCAGAGTCATTACGGGTCACATGCCTTAAAGGGTACCTGTGGTGGTCGTGAAAAAAAAAGATATTATATTGAGCCCCTGTCTCACGTTCTAGTTCAAGTTTAAGTTGAAATTCATGTTCAAAGCAATTTGATATAAATCCATTGCTGATGTGCTGGTTCAGCTATGTCAGCAAAACATGGGTGCAGCCATACTAGCGGCTACATGGCCTGCCAGGACGCTTCCTGCAACGTAATAAAGTGGGCACCGCGATCTGGATCAATATTGGCTGAGCCTGGAGTGTCCAGATGAGCAGTGGCTTTCGGGATATTCAAATTCAAACGTTTATTTCAAACTCAGGGTTCATATTAAATGCAGAACTAAAATGAGTAGAAAATAAATAAATAAATGCTTAAATTCAGCGGGTCGTCTCGTCTGATCTGAGGTCGTAACGGCCGCAACACGGCAGATGATTCGGCTCCTCCCTCGCCGCTATACAGAGGAGCAGACACTCGGCGCTCTTGTTACAAGAAAAACATACAGTGCGATATGGATATCGCAACATGGCGGAATGTAAAGCCTTTGGATGTCTCAATAATAAGCGAAAAAACAAAGATAAACACTTCTTTTGTGTACCCAAACCCAGCTCACCTTGTCAGAAGATCATAGTGGAAAAGTGATTGCACAATCTCGGAACAGGGCACAGACGAATCCTTTCAGACGAAATTGCGTTGTGTGTGAGGACCACTTCGTCACTTTAACCCTCTGAAGACCTTTCTGGCTCAAACCCGTAGCCATGTTGGACGAATTCTTCCTCAGAGTCAGAAAATTCAGCCATAATAGAACAAAAACAACGGACAACAGCACCGTAGTCGCGGGGAAACGCTGAGTATTGTCTTTTCAGTAGCAACGGTATGACGTCACTTCCGCATATGTCATGGCGGCGCCCATAGTTTTCATTGGCTGGCCATGCCCGCGGTCCTATTTCAATATATCTCAGGTGGTATATGGCTAAATAACAAATACCTTTTCCTAATGTTTTCAAGTTAAATGCATCTTCACGACCACCACAGGTACGCTTTAATAAAGGGCATATTAGCACCAGCATTCTTCAGTTTACTCACCATTTGAGATGTAATATGCCAGTAAATCCATACTTGCCTCCAAAATTCATGAGCCTTCCGATCCGTGTAACAGGCACCCTTCTCTCTCGAGCTTTGTCGCTTAGCTAAATAGAAAGGAAATATAAACAAATTTAAAATTAACCACAACGCTGCTTAATAGATTTTGTCAAAACAATGGTTTAAAAAAAACAAAACAGAGACATACCACTTGCTTATGATGTTTTAAGTCAGTTTTCCTGGAGTTTCTTGCTTTATTAATATCCTCTGACGTCAGCCGTCCCACTGTGGAGTTATCCTGATTAAACAGCCTCGTATGTCCTAACAACAGCTGACTTGACCAGTCTCTGTGGTACCTCAGACATCTGGGAACAGATCTGCCACTGGAAGCCCCATAATTTGCACATCCAGTAAACAAGTTACTGAAACAAGCACCCAGAGCTGAATATGTGTGATATGTAGCTGCAGAGGCTCGGTGGACACAGATTCCTTTGGGCTTGCTGGACGGCTCCTGGATGAATAAAACAGGATTCATTTAAGTAAGTGCTACACAGGAGTGGGACAAATTACTGACGTGTTCATACCCCATCTTTTGCTCTTGTGATACATTACTGATACACTATGTGGACTAAAGTATTGGACGACAGCTTTTACTCACTGAATTTAGGCGTTTCATTCCAGGAAATTCTTAATGCTTCAGTTTAACGAGACATTTTGGACAATTCTATGTTCCCAGAAAGCCCTTTTTCGTTCCACTGTGACTGTGCCTCAGTGAACAAAGAAAGGTCCATAAAGGCATATTTGGATGAGTCTGGTGTGGAAGAACTTGACTGCCCCACACAGAGGCCTAACCCCACACCCATCCAACACCTTTAGAATGAACTAGAACATAGACTGTGAGCCCTCTGGTCCAACATCAGTGTCTGACCTACTCCTCTGGATGAATGGACAAAAATTCCTGCAGATGCACTCCCAAAATCTTGTAGAAAACGTTACCAGAGGAGTGGAAGCTGTTATAGCTGCAAAGGGGGCACCAACTCTAAACCACTGCCCAAGGATTTGGAGTGTGTTGTCATGAAAATATGGTGTGAGTGGCCCAATTCTTTTGCCCATATAGCGTACAATTTTTAAAAAAAAAATACAGCCAGATCATTAATTAATTAAAGAAGATTAAATACTTTTTAAAAGCCATTTACACATTTGTACCAATACAGTGGAGGACACCAATATTTAACATAATGAATGGAGCTTCAAGTGACGGATGCCCTTGGTATCCACCATCCATTATTGTCCATTATTAACTGGTATGGTTCACAATGAAAACAAACAATGTTTTGATACCAGATAAGAAAAAAAAAAACTTTGGAGGCTCCAAACCAATTTACACCACATTCCAAATTATTATGTAAACATGATTTTAGTGTCATAAACATTTTTTGTTTTTAAATTAAACTCATAGATGGTATAGTGTCTCAGGGCTCTCTGGATCACTGATATCAATCTCAGACACCTACCATAATTAGTTTGATAGGTGAGCCCAATTAAAGGAAAACTACTTAAGAAGGATGTTCCACATTATTAAGCATGCCACAGGTTTCAAGCAATATGGGAAAGAAAAAGGATCTTTGCTGCCAAAAAGCATCAAATACTGCAATACCTTGAACAAGGTACGAAAACATTAGATATTTCACGAAACTTAAGCGTGATCATCATACTGTGAAGAAATTTGTGGCTGATTCAGAGCATGGATGGGTTTGTGCAGATAAAGGCATAATGAGGAAGGTTTCTGCCAGACAAATTCATCGGATTAAGAGAGCAGCTGCTAAAATGCCATTACAAAGCAGCAAACAAGTATTTGAAGCTGCTGGTGCCTCAGGAGTCCCACGAACCTCAAGGTGTAGAATCCTCCAGAGGTTCGCAGTTGTGCATAAACCTACTATTCGGCCACCCCTAATCAATGCTCACAAGCAGAAATGGTTGCAGTGGGCCCAGGAATACATGAAGACTAATTTTCAAACAGTCTTGTTTACTGATGAGTGCCGTGCAACCCTGGATGGTCCAGATGGATGGAGTAGTGGATGGTTGGTGGATGGCCACCATGTCCCAACAAGGCTGCGACCTCAAGCAAGGAGGTGGCAGTCATGTTTTGGGCCGGAATCATGGGGAGAGAACTGGTAGGCACCTTTAGGGTCCCTGAAGGTGTGAAAATGACCTCGGCAAAGTATATATAGTTTGTGACTGACCACTTTCTTCCATGGTACAAAAAGAACTGTGCCTTCTGTCGGCAAAATTATCTTCATGCATGACAATGCACCATCTCATGCTGTAAAAAATACCTCTGTCATTAGCTGCTATGAGCATAAAAGGAGAGAAACTCATGGTGTGGCCCCATCCTCCCCTGACCTCAACCCTATTGAGAACCTTTGGAGCATCCTCAAGCAAAAGATCTATGAGGGTGGGAGGCAGTTCACATCAAAACAGCAGCTGTGGGAGACTATTCTGACATCTTGCAAAGAAATTCAAGCAGAAACTCTCCAAAAACTCACAAGTTCATTGGATGTAAGAATTGTGAAGGTTATATCAAAGTAGGGGTCCTATGCTGACATGTAACTTGGCCTGTTAAGATGTTTTTGATTGAAATAGTTTTGGATTTCAGTAAATATGACCTCCTAATGCTGCAAATTCAACAAATGACCATTTTCAGTTCTTTACAACCAATAAAATGTTTTGAAACTCTGTTGTGCATAATAATTTGGAACAGTGCATTTGGAGTTGTTTTTATTTGTGCAAAAAAAAAATACTTATCATTGGGAGGTTTGCTCAATAAAATTTGAATTATGCTCTAATGGTTGATGACTTGAAAATTATACTGTCATCTGCATCGACTATTTAGGAAAATCTGAGACAAATAACATCTGCATAATAATTTGGAACGCGGTGTATTTTGGGTGTTAACATGCTAGCCAGCTCAAAATGATGTTTGGCTGCTCCCTTTAGGGGTCTACCTCCATCTCACCCTATCCCTTATTATAACTATACATACATACATATACATATACACACACACACACATATATACAGTGTATATTATACACACACACACACACACACACACTATATCAAGATATAATTTTCTGTAAATTCTATAGTTTATATACAGTATAGTAACCACAACCATCTCTTTTTTTACATTTTAAATTATACTGGAAAAAAAATCAATTGTACAAATTCATCCGTCATTAATTTTATGCACCTTGTTTCCATCTTAATTTTGCAGTGTTGCTATAAAATTGTTTTTTAATGTGCATTTGAGAGGACTTCAACTTTATTCATTATCACTACTTGACTAAGTAAAAATTATTAGAAATCAAGTAAGTTACATTGAGCCAATTTGTTCCTCCAACATGTTTTATGTATTATTTATTTAGTGTGGATACAGCCACTGTCACGCACTTTTGCAGGTTTAGTAATATTTTTTCAGACAAAATTAAAAGAAACTCAGCAGCAATTTAAACTAAAGAAATGATGGTCTGATGCACTATAATGTTTCCTATTAGCGACAAGTTAGCATTGTCATTTAGCATTTGCTGTTTTATAATTAGACAGAGATGGTGTTAAGTTAACGTTACATACCTCCAATTAAAATGAAGTTAGAAGACTATCCTCTCTGACACAGCATGGTGGGAAAAAGTTCCACATCCCCTGGCAAAAAAAGTAGCGGCTATTTGACCAAAACATTAGCTTGGAGTTACGTGCTGTGCTAACCACCGGAACCCACACACCTGGCACACTACGGGGGAGAGGTGGGGCGGTGACAAGTAGAAATGGGGTATGTGTCTTTTTAAATCCCGATATAAATGATACAGTTTTATATGAAACGGTATACATTTTTTTAATCACATCACCCGATATATATCATCATATTGCAAAGCCCTAACACCAATCCTGTCCATGTCCTCCTTCACTACATCCATAAATCTTCTGTGGTCTTCCTCTTTTCCTCTTGCCTGGCAGCTCCATCTTCAACATCCTTTGTCCTGTATATCCACTATCCCGGCTCTGCACTTGCATCTGTAACTCTGCCACCTCCAGCCTTTTTGTCAGTGCCATCATCTCCAAACCACACATCATAGCAGGTCTCAGTACAGTCTTGTGAATTTTCAATTTCACTCTAGCTGCTATCCTTCTGTCACAAATTACCTAATGGTACTTGTTCACCTATGCGTCTGTTTTTACGCTTCCCATTCATTGCCTATGTAGCACGCCCCGCATGCACTCAGGTAGTGTGGCGTCAAGAATCTCAAGCTGTTGCTTGGAGGTGCCCACTCCTCCTCCTCCTGAATCCCCGCTCAGATCCATAATACGCAAATGAGGAGCAGGCACGTGGAAGCGATCGCTTCCAGGAGCTTGTGCTGAACTTTTAAAATAGTGGTTGCTAGTAAAAAGTAAACACATATTTAGCAACTACACATTTATTTCTCACTTCAACCGTTTTCTGAAAAATGTTTCGCTTGTTACTTTTGAAGATCTAGGCGAAAGTTTAACGTCCAGAAGTGCTGTGAACAGACTAGAACAGCCCACCCACCAGGAGTCGCAGTGACCAATACTGTGCAGGTTGTGCAGGTCTGAGTGAACAAAGCAGGGTAGGGTAGACAGAAAAAGCTTATGAAACTGCACTTTTGTTGCTGAAAATACTGCTTGAAGACTGTCCGAAGTTCTCTGACCAGGCGGTGATACTCTCCGTGGAGTTTGCAGTTGCGAAGTACTGGACTTGTGACCCTTGCCTGGTTACGCCCCTTTCACGCGCCCAACGGATCCAGATGCAGAGGAGGCACAGGGAGCCTCCGTCAACAGACACCTGGGTGGACAAGTGGTTTGACACTCGTCTTCACCCACTCCACCCTGCCTGAACTCTCTTCTTCACCTCTCTTGTGCATTTTCCATTGCTTTGAATGGTTGACCCCAGGTATTTAAACTCATGGGTGCCTAGAGAACCCATGCTCAACAACAGTAAATTATTTCCAATTTTTTGGACCAATTAACGAGTGAAATCAGATAATTTCCCACAGAAACCTGAACATAGCAGAGCACCCTGATTGACAAACACTGCTCTAGATCCACACAGACACAGTGCAACTCATTCTGACCTTCTCTATACTTCTCCACCAACAATTATCATACTATTAAAATATTTTGGCACCATTCAGACCATACACTATTACTCCCTGCTGCTAAGGACATGACAGTGACATACACAAAGAAGATATCTGAACTGCAGGCTTATGATGTTTGATCCCTATCTGGGTCTACATTGAGGTGACTGCTCACCTTCGCCGTTCCAGAGGTGTGGTGAAAGTTTACCACCCTCTGGTTCCCAGTGCTCGTCAGGCTGCCCGGTGGAGCTCTGCTGGTCACCTGCTTCATCCACCTCAGACCACTCCAGACCACAGCGTCACCCATCATGTTGGTGGCCTGCAGAAACCAGCACAGGGTCAGTGGGTTATGATGGAGAAATGAGTGAGGCAGAAGCAAATGGTGCAGATAGTGTTCCTATGCACGATCCACATGCAGCATGCTTTGGAACAACAATTTATGCAAACACTGATAAAAGTGCAATATTTATTTGACAGGCAGTCTGATTAGAGAGCAGCACGTCACAAAACAAACAAAACCAGAAGTTCAACAAACCCAATCTTTCCGTTTAACGGTTTTGGAACTGATCTGACACTCAACAGACCGTGACTGAAAGAAGCCAGGAGGAATTTCTTTACACAAAAATATATTTGTTTGTATGTGAGGGATTAGAGGAATTGGAAATAAAGGATTTGGAACATTCAGAATCATTATGTCCATTTTCAAATTTGCAGTCTTCTTGTTTTTGTGCAAGTCAAAGAGGAGTCAGAGGATGACAGTTTTCTGTAAGCTCAGGGACAGGATATTCTATTTTGCTAATCTGCTATAATCTGGAATTTTTACATGTGAAATTCTTTTGGTATATAGTGTAATTTATGAGCTATGAAGGAGATATATTCTGGGTATCTGTTGGTTGTCCAAGTGTGTTCATTTAAAGTAACTGAAAAGTTAAGTTAATCCCTTCCACAGCATGTGGGACACCATATGGTGTATGGGGGCGGTGCCTATCTCCGTTTCACTGACCCTAGGCCACACAGCTACTGTAAGTAGTGAAAGCTACAGTGGGAGGTCAGTCCTCCGGTAGCTCTGTGTGTTAACATTCCCTTCCTCATTCCATTATGCTTAGCGCCAAGCTAGAAGGCAGAAAGTACCATTTTTTATATGGTCTTTGGTATGACCCAGCTAGGATTTGAACCCACAACCTCCCGGTTGTGGGGCAAATGCTCTACCAACTAGGCCACCACTCTGGTGTAGTAAATGAAAACAATTCAATGAATTCATTACTTGTAGGGATCCAATATTCAGGGATCAGCTCCAATAGAAAGCCTAAGTCATGCCCCCTCTACTTCTGCATATGGGACCTTAAATCGAAAAAAAAATTCTCCATTGAAATGAATTGCAAGAGCGAAATTATCTTTTGATCCCAATCAAATTTTGCCACGAGTTACACATATGTTTTTCAATTAAAAACAGCGGACAACTTTAGTTACGTGGAAAATTATCTTTTAAATTGACAGACATCATATGTGTAACTTGTGGCAAATTTGATCGAGATTAAAAGATAATTTCACTCTTGCCATTCATTTTAATGGAGAATTTTTTTTGATTTAAGGTCCCATATGCGGAAGTAGAGGGGGCGTGACTTAAGGTGGATTCATGCTGCATTTCCTCTCTGGTCCACTTTGGTCCGCGTCCGCTTTGGACAAGGCCAGTGCGCACGCAGCTCTGTATATACTTCACTTGTTTGGTTTACTAGGCCAAGCTGTTGATGCATGTGCACAACTGTTATTTGTAGTTTCGCCTCAGCCTTATGGGTAGCGAAAAATCCGCTAACATGCCAGTTTGTTCACCAGCTATAAACACGAGAGTGACACACATTTTTTGTAGCAACAACAATGGCATTGTTTCAAGGAAAAGGAGGAATTACCATTTTTCAGTGCTCTTCTCTGCCGCTGCTGCAAAACAATTCATGTATGTTTATTCTCGTCTTCCGCTTCCTCTTCATCTTCTTCGTCTGCTTTGACTTTGTATACTGTGTCGATAGCGCCACCTCGTGAATGGGACGTTCAATTTTGCTCTTGTGCAGTCAACGCGGGCAGGCCGTGTGGCCAGAAAATTTGGGCTGCACGCAGTCGTCTGCAGAAGACCTCTGCAGACACTAGCGAACTGGAGACGATGACGTAAATTTCGTCACATAAGCCTTGCAGTCACGTGGACACGGACAGTGGAAGTGCAGCATGAATCCAGCTTTAGGCTCTCTATAGGCAGTCCCTTCAGGATTTTGCAACATGATTGTGTCAGTTCACAGGAAATTAGCCAATCAGTGCAGCCTTGCAACTTTGTCCAATCACTGCAACTTTCCCACAATTCTGGCCAATCCTCGTCAACTTCCGCCAATTTTGCCAATCAAATTTGTCCCCGAGTAGCGCTCAAACGCTCAGCATAACCAATCAAATGCATCACTGCACTGCACTCACTTACGTGTTTACCGTATTAACAGAAAACTTCAGCAAAAAACAGTGTGCTGGGTTTGTGCTCAAAAACGTCCACCTGCCCCAAAAGCACCCCGTCACGGGAGCGCACGTGAGGACAGATGCCGTAAAACCACAAACAAATGAGAAAATCTAACACTAGAGCCAGTGTTTGATCATTTTATACATCTTTAGAGGTAAAATCATTACTACATCTTGTCTATGAGCTTTAAAACTGTGAATCTCCGGTCTGGACACGGACAAATGCACCCCCCCCCCCAAAAAAAAGATGAGTGTCTGATGAGACAGGTGTGTGTCAAGACACGCAGCAGACAGACAGATAGGCGTTAAGCATGTAAAGAGAGAGAATATTGTCTGTAATTTTTTTTTTTTTTTCAGAAAAACACAGACTCCAATAGACAATACAGAGCAACACAATAAATTATTTATTTTTTCCTCTCTGCTCAGAACCGAGTGACTGGGGACCATAGGGAGTTTTCAAATGAAGGTGCTGCCAATAATTTCCAAACTATACTCTATTCAGTGCAATTTAGATGTTGTAAATGATATTGTGTTAAAGTCTGTATTTGCTGTTGCACAAAAGTTTTTCTGTATAGCAGAGGTTTCTGCTTAATTTACAGATTACTGTTTAATAGGAAATTTTTGACAATCCAGTGCTTTTCTTGTGGTGTTATAGAATATCATTGCAGTAAACTAAGGAAAAAGCATCTGCTTTAAAATTTGTAATTCTTCCTACAACTTTTACTGCAAAAAAAAAAAAAAAAACTCTCAAAACATCACAACTTTTTAAAAAAGATCCCACAAATTAAGGTTTTTTGGGCTACAACAATAATAAAAACATCCCGCAAAATCCTGGAGGGACTGAATAGGACTCAAATGACTGGTTCAATATCAGAAAGGAAGCCACCAAACTAGCGTCCCAACCCATTCAAATTCAGTTCTGCTTAACCCTGTTAATGTTGCTAACATTTAGCTAGCCCAGTTAGAGAATATCATGCCAAGGAGCAATTTAATATTTTAATAATTTCACACTGGTATCGGAGCAGCTCTGTTAGTATGGGCAGATATTGGAGTCAAGATATCACTAACATATTATTGTATCCCTAATTACAGTTCAGGACATTAACTTTATTTAAACATGGGGAATAATAACAGCAAGTTGTCTTTTACAAGGATGCCTGATTACAATAACAAAAAAGAAACAACAGAAAAAATACCATATATATATATATATATATATATATATATCTTTTTAAAACAAACAGATTAACACACAAACACATAAAAATACAAATATATACACTTTAAAGCAAATGCATTGATACTGCTCAGGACCAATAACAAGAGTTTTAAATAAAATAAGAGATGAAGTTACCTAATTTAAAGTCTTTTTTGTTGGCAGTTCCACATATAAGGGGTATGATAAATAAAAACCATTTTATTTAAACCATCCAGCTACAATGCTCCGCACTGTTTATATATTTATATATCTATCCCATCTAGCTACAATGCTCCGCACTGTGTCTATATATATATACAGTATATATATATAGTATATATATATATTTATTTATATGTACATATGTATACTTGCTGCTCTTGTTTTTTTTCTCTCTTGCCTTCTGATCGTTGCTCTGAGTGTTGCTATCCCTGTGCTGTTGCAATCCTGGAATTTCCCCATTGTGGGACTAATAAAGGCTTATTTTATCTTATCTTATTTTACCAATTTCGCTGTTGACAAAATTTACTCCAGAACCAGATAATCCCAAAATTATGCAGGCTGTCATAATTTGGAGTCATATATATGACATGGGATCTTTGCTGTTTAAAGGTGATTCCTTGACATAAAATGAATGTGTACGTCCTCAAAAGGACAAAAGAAGACAATTTAAAAAATCATCTCTCTTTTACAGCAAACATCTATAATATAAAAAAGATAACTGTTTCCAGTTATCTTTTTTTTTTTAGCGAATATTGCCCTGCCCTTACTGTACAAACCGAACAAAGAGTCCACGTTGAAAACTTCCACAGACTAAAATAAGGAAGTAGCATTTCCACTCACCCGGAGCGTCGCTGCAAACGTCCCTCGCTCAGCCCCCACAGGTCTTCCCCGCTCACTGTGCCTGCCGAGCGGTCAGCATTGTGAGAGGCTCACGTTGATTTGACTCGACACGATTCCCGCAACCAACCTCAGCTCCAGCGGGGCAAAAAGGCGGGCGAGACGGGGACGGCCGGCGCTGGTGGAAGTTTAACAACCACGTCGTAATATTTTTTTTGACCACGTCCAATAAAACTGGAGCAACCACGGTCTCCAGCGTCAACAGACCTTCGCACTGGTTGGACGAAGTGTCAGTCCCCGCTGTGACGTCATCACGTCACCACCGACGTGTCCACTCAGGGCGGTACAAATCCTGGTCACGTGACAGGTTCAGGAAAAAAAAACTGTTCAATAGCGATGGGGTCCACAGTTCACTAAAATGTATTGAATCACTTCGGTTCGTTCACTAAAAAAATCTATTCTAAAGATTCGTACACCGAGTCACTCAGTGTTGCACGGGAGCTCTAACTGCCTGCCACTCATTGAACTGAAACGTGGCTGAACTGAGTGGGCGGGGCCCCCTCCTTCACTGCTCTTACGTTCACCTACTGAACTGATGAGAGCGTTAGGGAGACAACTGTACGAATCAGCCGGTGCTAATGTTGCCAGCTTGGCGACTTTCTCGCTAAACCTGGTGACTTTTCAATCCCTCTTGGAAACTTTTTTATTTTTTTGCAGAGGCGAGTAGCGACAAATCTAGCGACTTTTTCTGGTGTTACCAGAGACTTTTCTGGTATTTTGTAGATTCTGACGTGCAGGGCTCGGCGGGTTGTAGTTTCCTCAGACGGCATCTAAAATAAAAACCGTCTGTAAAGTGAGACTACCAAACTACAACTCCCAGAAGCACTATCTGCACAGAGTGTGCGCTCATTGGTCCACTGTCACCTGGCTGGTCTCCTGTCCTGCCCCAGTTTACACTGCAGCCTGGTGGGAAGAAATGCTGTGTCCGAGCGGTGAGTAGCCCCCAACATCAGCTCCTTCCTCTGTAGTTAAACATGAGTATTTTTAGAGCAAGAAGCTGCATTTAATGTCCGCAGTTGTGCAAATGTAAGTTTTCTTATCACAGAGAAAAAGTGACTGATTTGTTGCTGTAAAGAACAAATGAAGCTTCTTCTAAGGTGACCTTTCATTTATCTGTGCTTTGTATTTTATTTTATCTTATTCATTTACATGCTTTTGTTTTTACATTTACATTTATTGATTTAATATCCCTTACAGAGACTTGGTTAGGACAAGAGGATTATGTTGGTTTAAATGAATCAACTCCCTCTGGTTATTTAAACTGTCAAAATCCCAGAAGTTCTGGTCGTGGAGGAGGAGTAGCAACAATTTACCATTCCAAATTACTAGTTAATGTAAAGCAAAAAACAGGTTATAATTCCTTTGAGGGCCTGGTCCTCAGTATTGGGCACTTTAGCAATTTTAGGCTAAACCCAATTTTATTTGCCATAGTTTATCATCCTCCATCAACCTACTCAGAATTTTTATCCGAATTTGCTGATTTCTTAGCTGATTTAGTGCTGAAATCAGATAGAATAATTATAGTAGGGGACTTTAATATACATGTAGATGTAAATAGTGACTGCCTTAATGTGGCATTTAATTCAATATTAGACTCGATTGGGTTTTCTCAGAAAGTAAGAAATTGTACTCATTATCTCCACCATACGTTGGACCTTGTGCTGACATATGGCATAGAAATAGAAAATCTGGTAGTGTCTCCTCATAACCCTGTACTGTCAGACCATTGTCTGTTAACCTTTGATTTTACTATTTCTGACTATTTGGCTCCTAAAGAAAAATATTACTACAGTAGATGCCTCTCAGATGATGCTGTTACCAAATTTATGCAGATTGTTTCCTCTATGCCATGTGTCAACACAACGGAAATAAGCTATAGACAGCTTGCCCCTTCTGTAATTGATAGCATGGTGGATAGTGTTACAGCTTCTCTGCATCAGACTCTAGACTTGGTGGCCCCCTTAAAAAAGAAAAAGTCTAATCAGAGATTTCTAACTCCTTGGTTCAACACAGAAACTCATAGCTTAAAACAGAAGACTCGTCAGTTAGAAAGAAAATTGCACTCCACTAATTTAGATGAAATCTATTTAGCTTGGAGAAATCATCTTTTAATTTATAAAAAAATCTCTTAGAAAAGCTAGAACGAGTTATTATTCCGCATTAATAGAAGAGAACAAGAATAATCCCAGGTTTCTTTTCAGCACTGTAGCCAGGCTGACAAAGAGTCGGGACTGTGTCAATCCTAGCATTCCCTTAGAGCTTACTAGTCAGGACTTTATGAACTTTTTTAATAATAAAATTTCATCCATGAGAGATAAAATCAATCAGATTCTTCCCACAGTTAACTTAAATACAGTAACTACTACAACTCCTTCAACTGATATCTGTTTGGATGAGTTTACCCCAATTGACCTTTTAGAGTTAGACAAAATAATTTCCTCATCCAAGCCTTCAACTTATCTTTTAGACCCTATTCCTACCAGGTTATTTAAAGAAGCCTTCCCACTTATTGCTAGCTTTATTCTTCATATAATCAATTCTTCATTAACTTTAGGCCATGTACCGCAGGCTTTTAAAACGGCTGTAATTAAACCCTTACTCAAAAAGCCAGCGCTAGATCCAGGAGTTTTAGCTAACTATAGACCAATCTCTAATCTCCCTTTCATTTCAAAAATCTTAGAAAGAGTTGTTGCTACGCAATTATTTGACCACCTGCAGGGAAATGGTTTACTTGAAGAGTTTCAGTCTGGGTTTAGAATCCATCATAGTACCGAAACAGCCTTAGTGAAGGTCACTAACGACCTCCTCATCGCATCTGATAATGGACTGGTTTCTGTACTTGTCCTTTTAGACCTTAGTGCAGCTTTTGATACTATCGATCATAATATTCTACTTGATAGATTAGAACACTATGTTGGACTTAATGGAACTTTGTTGCAGTGGTTTAGATCTTATTTATCTGATAGGTTCCAGTTTGTTCATGACAATAATGAGTTTTCTTTCAACTCAAAGCTTAGTCATGGAGTTCCACAGGGATCTGTGCTAGGCCCTACTCTTTTTAGTTTATATATGCTTCCGTTAGGCAACATTATTAGAAAGCATTTTATACATTTTCATTGTTATGCAGATGATACACAATTATACCTGTCAATGAAGCCAGATGATAGTAATCAATTAGCCAAGTTGGAAACCTGTCTTAAGGAAATCAAAGCTTGGATGACTTGTAATTTCCTGCTATTAAATTCTGATAAGACTGAAGTCATTCTTGCTGGTCCAGAAAACCTTAGAATTACCTTTCCAAATCAAACTTTCAGTTTGGATGCGGTTACTCGTTCTCTTAACAGCTCTGTGAGGAACCTTAGAATTATTTTTGATCAAGATCTGTCCTTCAATTCACATTGTGGCACATATGTTTGGTTCATATTTCCCACAAGAGTGTGGCACATATGTCTGGTTCATATCTCCCACAAATGTATGGCTTATGTGGATTGAGGCTTCACGTCTGGAGGAACAGGAGATTGGATCGACGGGGGCCGACAGGTGATGGCGAGGAGGTGTAAAGTCGGGCCCTTGTCTCAGAGGAGGCCCTGGGGGGTTTCCCGGGACACCAGAGAATAAGAGACAATGGTGAATCTTCAGAGACTTGCATTGTGATTGAATGTTTGCAGAAGCACCATGTGACTTGAGTTCTTAATCCCCCGGAGGTATAAGAGTGTGCTGTAATATTATTCTGCCTCTTCTTGTTTTTGAGAATGTTGGATGATTGTGTTCTGCAATAAAGCCGAACCTGAGAAATACACTCATGTCTCGTCATTGACCACAACTTCCACACTGGTGACCCACGACAAAGAATGAGCAGGGAGAATTCTCCCGAGCAGAGCTCATCAGAGGCCAGCCTGATGGCTGCCTCCACGCTCCAGCTGCCCGATTTCTGGCAGCACAGCCCGCGCTCCT
The DNA here is from genome assembly GCA_020510985.1 of Pholidichthys leucotaenia. NCBI lineage: Eukaryota > Metazoa > Chordata > Actinopteri > Cichliformes > Pholidichthyidae > Pholidichthys > Pholidichthys leucotaenia. Next base: position 90,754,456 of record CM035842.1, on the reverse strand, counting down.
GGTTTAGCGCGGTCGAGGCGCAGTTCAACCTACGGAGAATCTCAAAGGATGAAACGAGGTTCTACCATGTGGTGGCGAAGCTGGACAGTCACACGGTCCAGAGGGTGGAAGATCTGGTTAACCACCCACCGGACACCGACAAGTACGGCGCATTGAAGGAGGCGCTGATCAGCCATTTCACCCCCTCGGTGCAACAGCGAGCAGAGGGGCTCCTAGAGTTGACGGAGTCGGAGAACGACAGACCGGCAGACCTGATGGTGAAGATGCTGAGACTGAAAGACTCCGAGGATGGCAAATTTATCTTCGCCCACCTTTTCCTCCGGACTCTGCCGCCAGCAGTGAGAGTGACCCTGGCAGACTCACCCCGCTTGGCCAAGCGGGACTACCATGGCCTCGGCAAGGAGGCGCAGCGACTCGTCGACGCCCACAAGTGGAGCGCGGTTTCGGCCGCGGCAGCTGAGCAGAGGACAGCGCCCGGAGATGGTTTGGAGCCAGAGGTGGCGGCACCAGACGAACCGACGACGACGGCGGCGACAGGCGTCAGGCGACGCGGAGCTGAGGTCGGCCTGTGTTTCTACCACCGCCGTTTTGCGGAGAGGGCGCACAGATGTCTCCCACCGTGCCGCTTCAAGCATCAGGGAAACGCCAAGACCGGGGGGGCCGGTAGCAGCTGCATCCCTCAGAGAAGAAAATAAGCTACTTTACCTGACAGATGCACACTCGGGGAAACGATTCCTCATGGACACGGGCTCCCAGCTGAGTTTCGTCACGCCTACCTACGCGGAACGGCTGATGCCGTCCAAAGCTCCCTGGGTGTCAGTATCAGCAGCGAATGGCTCAGCGATTAAGACATTCGGTGAGAGGACCATGCGTCTGTCCTTACAGGGCCGTTCATTCGAGTGGACCTTTATTGTAGCAGCAGTCAGTTTCAACATGTTAGGGGCTGATTTTTTGTGCTCACATGGTTTATTGGTTGATCTTGCTAATAGACGCCTGGTTAATGCACTTTCTTTCCATTCTACTCCCTGCACAGCTCGGGTGGCTCCGCCGACTGCACACGCCAACGTCACAGCTGCGGGTGGTAAGTTTCATGCTCTGCTCACTCACTTTCCAGCACTCACAGTTCCAAAGTTTTCGGCGACAGTGGCCAAACACTGGGTTGCGGCGGATGATAAAATAAGGCAGCGATGCTGAGGTTTTAAGGAGAGTTTTATTAATCATACCGCCGTCACGAGCTCCGCTCTCGGCGCCATGCGTGCGCGTTGGGAGCGAGCCCACGGCTCTCAGAGAAGAGGGACACAATGTCTGTGTCCTGCAGCAGCAGTTGCAGAGTGAGATTGAGAGATTGAACATGAAATTCAGACAGCTTATATACTCAGCTACAACAATACATCAAAGCATTCACATGGGTCGATATGAGGATTTGCATATGAGAGGCACAGACAGGATGCATGAACACAATGCATGGATGGCACATTAACCTCACAGCAGTGAAATGCATAAATGGCAGATTAGATCACAGCATGCAGCGGAAAAAACCCAGGAGTAGCGAGCTGTCTGTCCCTGTGTGTTGTGGGGGTTTTCCCAAACCGCCACAGCTCCCCCCCAGAGGGCTCGGCAGGTGGCCGAGACCTCGATAGCGCAGCTTGGGCAGCGAGCAGGGAAAAGCTCTGTGCAGGAGGGGGTGGAGGGGGGTGGGGGGTAGTAAAAGCCGGCCGGAGACAATGAAAACGTCCGGGCCGCGCAAAAATTGCTTGTGGGTCCGCGATGTCGAAGGGCTGTCCCGTTGAACATGCAGAGGTCCACAAGAAGAAAAATTAGTCACTGGCTCCTCCCGCGATTAAGTCCTGCAAGGATTAATAGCGGCCATGAAGAAAAGACGAGGCTGCGTGGCGGCTGTGATGAGGGCAGAGGGACTGGTGTGTTGGCTTTAGGTGCGGGCACAACCTTAAAGCTCTCGGGAACCGCAAACCGCTGAATTTCCCTTGTGTGCCGTGGCTAAGACCATAAAATCCAGTGAGCAAGCTGCGTGCCTCAGGTGAACGAGCAAGCCTGAAGGGCCAGTGTGCAGCAGAAGGAAGGCGGTCAGAAAAGCCGTATTTGTCCCGTGCGTGGTGCACCGTCCTCGTAACTCCCCGGTGCGTGTGCGGGGGCTCCGTGCGTGTGTGGGCCAGCTGGAGAGGAGAACCAGGGTCAGGGAGCTTAATCATCCCTGTTCAGTGTGTTGGAGCGGTGAAGGGAAGTAGACGCTCTGTCACTCGCTCGGTCATGGTGCGTTCAGGTCCACGTGTGCTCCGTCGGCCATGGGGATCGCCGTCGTGGAGAGGGGACGAGGTGCATGCGCTCTCGTGTGGAGGAGCTGTGAGCGCGGCCGGTCCAGCATGGATGTGCCAATCTAGGCGTGCAGATCTCACCATGAAACGTTGCTCAGCTTTCCCGGTCGTGGGTGTTCTCCGGGGAGTTTCGCCTGGAAACTCCGCGTTGAGGTCTCCCTGAAGCAGAAGGGAGGGCAGATCAGTCAGGCTGCCGCGTTCGCTTGTCGTCGGAGAATCACCGCCGGGTGTTGCGTTCACTGGCAGCGTGTTCGTTTCAGCGTCGGGTCACCAGTGCGGCGGATGATAAAATAAGGCAGCGATGCTGAGGTTTTAAGGAGAGTTTTATTAATCATACCGCCGTCACGAGCTCCGCTCCCGGCGCCGTGCGTGCGCGTTGGGAGCAAGCCCACGGCTCTCAGAGAAGAGGGACACAATGTCTGTGTCCTGCAGCAGCAGTTGCAGAGTGAGATTGAGAGATTGATCATGAAATTCAGACAGCTTATATACTCAGCTACAACAATACATCAAAGCATTCACATGGGTCGATATGAGCATTTGCATATGAGAGGCACAGACAGGATGCATGAACACAATGCATGGATGGCACATTAACCTCACAGCAGTGAAATGCATAAATGGCAGATTAGATCACAGCATGCAGCGGAAAAAACCCAGGAGTAGCGAGCTGTCTGTCCCTGTGTGTTGTGGGGGTTTTCCCAAACCGCCACAGGGTGGAACATTTTATCACCACCACTGGGCCGCCCGTTTTTGCAAAAGCCCGGCGCTTGGACTCAGCTAAACTGGCAATAGCGCGCGAGGAATTTGCCAACCTGGAAAAACTGGGCATAATTAGACGCTCGAACAGCCCCTGGCCTTCCCCGTTACACATGGTCCCAAAGGCTGATGGCTCGTAGCGACCTTGTGGCGATTTCCACAGGCTGAACAACGTCTCAGCACACGACCGCTACCCGATTCCGCACATCCAGGATTTCTCAGTTCATTTGGCGGGGGCGCGCATTTTTTCTAAAATAGACTTGGTGCGCGGCTACCACCAAGTCCCCGTGCGCGCGCAGGATATTCCCAAAACCGCGGTAATAACTCCGTTTGGGCTTTTTGAGTTTTTGTGCATGCCGTTTGGATTAAAGGGCGCCGCGCAAACTTTCCAGCGCATGATGGATGCTGTTTTACGCGACCTGCCTTTCGTGTTTGTCTATTTAGACGACATATTGGTAGCCAGCATGTCCGAGGACGAACATGAAACCCACCTCACAGCGGTTTTTCGGAGACTGGCAGAGCACAGGTTGATAATTAACCCAGCGAAGTGCCAGTTTGGGGTGGTGCAAATCGATTTTTTGGGGCACCGCGTTTCACCACAGGGAGCGGTTCCCCTTCCTGAGAAAGTGCGCGCAATAACAGATTTCCCCCGACCTCAAACGATAAAAGCGCTGCAGGAGTTTCTAGGAATGGTTAATTTTTACAACCGGTTTCTTCCGAGCGCAGTGCGGCTTATGCAGCCACTGTACGCGGCACTAAAAAAACAAAAACCCACTAATAAGGTCGAATGGTCTCCGGAGCGGGAGCGCGCTTTCTCCCAGGTCAAATCAGCCCTTGCAAGCGCCGTTTTGTTAGCGCACCCGGTTCCAACAGCCAGTTTGGCGCTCACCACCGACGCTTCGGACCTAGCGGTGGGGGCAGTCATTGAACAGTGTGTGGCAGGGACCTGGCAGCCTCTCGCGTTCTTTAGCAAATCCCTGCGCGATAACAAAGCGTAAATACAGCGCGTTTGACAGGGAGCTTTTAGCCCTACACTTGGCCATCCGCCATTTCCAGTTCTGGCTGGAAGGGCGGCGTTTCACCGCTTTTGTGGACCACAAACCGTTAACTTTTGCGATGGCCAAGATCTCAGAACCTTGGTCAGGCCGACAACAAAGACAGCTAGCCACAATATCGGAGTTCACCACCGATATCCAGCATGTAGCAGGCAAACACAATGTAGTGGCGGACTGTCTCTCACGTGCTGTGGCAATGGCAGGCCACGTGGGGGCAGACTCGGTGGCTGTGGGCCAGGGCAGTGACGCGGGAGCGCGCGCAGCCCCGGTCCACGTAGGTTTGGATTATGCAGACATGGCTGTGGAGCAGGTTGGTGACGCGGATGTGCGCGTGCTCCAGTCTGGACCAACAGGGTTAAGGCTGGAGCACAGGGTGCAGCAAATAGGTATGCCCCCCTTAATATGCGATGTCTCCACAGGTCGGCCTCGTCCCGTGGTTCCAGCCGCGTGGCGCCGCCGCGTTTTTGACTCGGTCCATTCGCTGGCGCACCCAGGGGTACGCGCATCGGTCAAGATGGTGGGGGAGAAATTTGTCTGGCCGGGGTTGCGCAAACAGGTCAAGGAATGGGCAGCGGCTTGTGTAGCGTGCCAGAGGGCTAAGATACACAAGCACACGAGGGCCCCTTTGGAGCCTTTTCACATCCCGGCTAAGCGGTTCGATCACGTGCATGTTGATCTGGTGGGCCCGCTTCCCTCGTCTCAAGGACGCACACACCTTTTGACGATGGTGGACCGCACCACACGTTGGCCAGAAGCGGTACCTCTGGCGTCAACAACGGCGGAAGAGGTTGCGCGCGCGTTTTTAACAGCTTGGGTCGTGCGTTTTGGAGTTCCGTCGGATATAACGTCAGACAGAGGCCCTCAATTTGTTTCCGAACTCTGGTCGTCTATGGCCCGCAGCTTAGGGGTGAAGGTACACCGCACTACCGCGTATAACCCGCAGGCCAACGGTTTATGTGAACGCTTTCACAGGTCATTGAAAGCAGCCCTCAGAGCATCGCTCACGGATACAAATTGGGTGGACAAACTGCCATGGGTTTTATTGGGGTTGCGTTCTGCACCTAAGGAGGATTTGCAAGCCTCCCCAGCGGAGTTAGTGTTCGCACAGCCTCTCCGTTTGCCGGGGGAATTTCTCCCGGAAAATCCTGCACCCAATTGCCCCCCCCGCTCAGCTGTTGCAGAGCGGCACAGGATCAAACACGCTGCCTGGCCCGTGCATCACAGTTTTCCACGCGTTTTTGTGCCAGAGGCTTTAAAAAACGCAGAGTTTGTTTTTGTTAGACATGATGCACAACGCCCAGGGCTGAGACCGCCATACGATGGACCGTTCAGGGTGCTGGAAAAAAAATGAGAAGCATTTTTTGCTAGATTTGGGGGGCAGAAGGGAGCTAATTTGCATAAACAGACTCAAGCCCGCTTTTGTCCTGGCTGATGAACGCGTGCAGTTGGTGAAAGCCCCCCGCCGGGGCAGGCCGCCAAGAAGGCATGCTCCAGAGCTCCCACAGAGATGTGCTAACAAATCTAATCCCCAGGTGCGAGGAGACGCTGCAGACGCAGCGAAGCCGGCCTACAGCAGATTCGGCAGGAAGCTAAGACCTAAGACACAGGTGTCAAACTCATTCCATGGAGGGCCAAGACCCTGCAGGTTTTACCTCCACCCAGTGGCTTCAACAGGTGTTTTCTCTGAATTTCTTCCCACTGATTGCTGATCAGTGAAAACACCTGCTGAAGAGACTGGGTGGAAGTAAAACCTGCAGGGTCTTGGCCCTCCATGGAATGAGTTTGACACCCCTGAAAGAGATTGGGGGATTGATTATTGGTTATGTGGCGATGTCTTTTATGTTATGCATTTATGAGTATGTTTGTCCCATGCAGACGTTTGGGGGGGGGGTCATGTGGCACATATGTTTGGTTCATATTTCCCACAAGAGTGTGGCACATATGTCTGGTTCATATCTCCCACAAATGTATGGCTTATGTGGATTGAGGCTTCACGTCTGGAGGAACAGAAGATTGGATCGACGGGGGCCGACTGGTGATGGCGAGGAGGTGTGAAGTTGGGCCCTTGTCTCAAAGGAGGCCCTGGGGGGGTTTCCCGGGACACCGGAGATTAAGAGACAATGGTGAATCTTCAGAGACTTGCATTGTGATTGAATGTTTGCAGAAGCACCATGTGACTTGAGTTCTTAATCCCCCGGAGGTATAAGAGTGTGCTGTAATATTATTCTGCCTCTTCTTGCTTTTGAGAATGTTGGATGATTGTGTTCTGCAATAAAGCCGAACCTGAGAAATACACTCTCGTCATTGAACACAACTTCCACAACATATTAAATTTGTTTCTAAGACTGCCTTCTATCATTTGCGTAATATTGCCAAGATTAGGAGCATCTTGTCTCAGAGTGATGCTGAGAAACTGATCCACGCTTTTGTTAGCTCAAGATTACATTATTGTAATTCTTTATTATCAGGTTGTCCTAAAACATCTTTAAAAAGTCTTCAGTTGATCCAAAATGCTGCAGCAAGAGTTTTAACAGGTACTAGAAAGAGAGATCATATCTCTCCGGTTCTGGCCTCCCTTCATTGGCTTCCCATAGAGTTTAGAATTAAGTTTAAAATCCTTCTTCTTACTTTCAAAGCTCTAAACAGTCAGGCTCCTTTTTATTTAAAAGATCTGATACTACCGTATTATCCTAACAGAGCACTACGCTCCCAAAATGCAGGATTACTTGTAATACCTAGAATCTCCAAAAGTACAATGAGAGGCAGAGCCTTCAGTTATCAAGCTCCTCTCCTGTGGAACCAGCTGCCAATCTGGATTCGGGAATCAGACTCGATCTCTGTTTTTAAGAATAGGGTTAACACCTACCTTTTAGATATAGCCTACAATTAGGGAGGGATCATGCGTTTCTGAACCCTCCCTTAGTTATGCTGCTAATAGGTTTAGTCAGCCGGGGGACCTCCAATAATGCACTGGGCCTCACTCCTTTCTTCACTCTCAATGAAATATTTTTTTTTTTGCTGGTCATTAACATCTGTTTGTTCTCTCCCATAGATTGAGTCCCCATCGTGCTGTTTGCTCTCTACATGTCTGTTCTTTTCATCTTCTCTATCCCCTCACCCCCAGCCAGTCGCAGCAGATGACTGCCCCTCCCTGAGCCTGGTTCTGCTGGAGGTTTCTTCCTGTTAAAAGGGAGTTTTTCCTCTCCACTGTTGCCAAGTGCTTGCTCACAGGGGATCGCCTGATTGCTGGGGTCTTTCTGCAGCTGTGGGGGTCCCTCTACAGTTGAAAGTGCTATGAGATGACTGTTGTGAACTGGCGCTATACAAATAAAGTTGAATAGAATTGAATTGAATTGAAATGCTTTTGTGATATGCAACTATTTCATGGAAGTAAATCCTCTAAATATGTATTTTTAATGGGCTGGTCCAGGGGTGTTAAACATATGGCCCGTGGGCCAAAAACGGCCCACCAGGGAGTGCAAAATTTTCTCTGTAAATTTACAGCTTTATTTCTAGTACATTTCTGACTTTCTACTGATTAGAATAGTTTGTATAAATTTGAGACATTTTTCTCTGTAAGATGAGACTTTTTTCTCATCAGTTTTCTTTTTCTTCTGTTTTCTGATGAGAACAAGGAGCCCTTGAGTTCAAGGGCCAAGGGGTAGGTGAAGGGGAAAGGGTAGAAATGAGAATTGGGACGGGCCCCAAATCTACCTGTACTTCACTCTCACATTGCAAATATTTTTCTTGACTGTTTTACTTTAGAGGGATCACACTCCTCAGCCTCCCTGGGAAGGTCTATGCCAAGGTACTGGAGAGGAGAGTCCGGCTGTTGGTCGAACCTCGGATTCAGGAGGAGCAATGGGGTTTTCGTCCTGGCCGTTGCACATCGGACCAGCTCTTTATCCTCTCGAGAATTCTTGAGGGTTCGTGGGAGTTTGCCCAACCAGTTTACATGTGTTTTGTGGACTTTGAGAAGGCATTTGACCGCATCCCTCGTTGTTTTTTGTGGGTGGGTGCTTCGGAAGTATGGGGTATTGGGCTTGTTGTTACGAGCTATTCGGTCTCTGTACAACCGTTGTGAGAGTTTGGTTTGTATTGCCAACACTCTGTCGGAGTCATTCCCAGTGAGAGTTGAACTCCGCCAGGGCTGCCCTTTGTCACCGATCCTGTTCATAATTTTTATGGACAGGATTTCTAAGTGCAGCCAGGGAATGGAGGGTGTCATGCTTGGTGACCACAGGATCTCATCTCTATTGTTTGCAGATGATGTTGTCCTGTTGGCTTCATCCAGCTATGACATACAGCTCTTGCTGGGACGGTTTGCCGCTGAGTGTGAAGCGGCTGGGATGAGAATCAGCATCTCCAAGTCCAAGTCCATGGTCCTCAGCCGGAAAAAGATGGATTGTCCTCTCTGGGTTGGGGACAGGCTCCTGCCCCAAGTGGAGGAGTTTCAGTATCTTGGGGTCTTGTTCACGAGTGAGGGGAAAATGGAGCGAGAGATTGACAGACGGATTGGAGCAGCATCTGCAGTGATGCGGACGTTGTACCGGTCTGTTGTGGTGAAGAGGGAGCTTAATTCTAAGGCAAAGCTGTCGATTTACCAGTCAATCTACGTTCCTACTCTCACCTATGGTCACGAGCTTTGGGTAATGACCGAAAGAACAAGATTGTGGATACAAGCGGCTGAAATGAGTTTTCTCCGTAGGATTGCTGGACTCACCCTCAGAGATAGGGTGAGGAGCTCAGTCATCCGGGAGAGGCTCAGAGTAGAACCGCTGCTCCTCCACATTGAAAGGAGTCAGTTGAGGTGGTATGGGCATCTGATTAGGATGCCTCCTGGACGCCTCCCACTTGAGGTGTTTCAGGCACGTCCCACTGGGAGGAGACCCCGGGGCAGACCCAGGACTCGGTGGAGAGACTATGTCTCCCAGCTGGTCTGGGAATACCTTGGTATCCTCTCTGAAGAGCTGGAGCAGGTGGCTGGGGAGAGGGAAGTCTGGGCTTCTCTGCTTGAACTGCTGCTTCCGCCACCCGGACCTCCGGAAAAGCGGTAGAAGATGGATGGATGGATGTTTTACAGTATTTACTGCTGTTAATAACTACTTAAACAGACAGTGTTTCTCTTGCAATTTTTATATATGTATGAGGGTCATTGCATTTAAAAAGGTTGTACATGTAATTCAACTACATTTTAGCATGTGATAATCAGATTTGATCATATTAAACATCATTTTCCAACTACAAAATTGTGGTTAGTGAAAAGGCTGAGTGGCTAGTAACTTTGGAAAATCACTAGCCACAGTGGCCGGTGAGCAAAAAAGTTAATGTCAAGACCTGCTGACGTGAAAGCACTATTGCTCTGCAGTTACTATCCTCAACAAGCAGCGGGTGGTACCGTGAGCTTCTCCCCATCCCAAAGCACTCACAAGTGGTCAGTCTCACAGAAGCTTTGTGCAGCCGTTAGTTGTAGTCAGAGAGGAGACCCACGCCCATGCCACTCATGTCCAGACTGCAAATGAATTGTGCCTGCACCCCCCCCCCCCCCGCCAATCGATGTAACTGTTTCTTCACCGTCAGTATCACACTAATAAATCACTGCATTCAACTAACAGCCTCAGTCACGTACTCATTTAGTCCACTGTGTGTGTGTGTGTCTCTGTGATTTAAGCTAAACATCTAGCAGCTAGCGCATCATGTCACAGTCTAACTGTACACTCAAAAATACAGAAAGGAGTGGGAATCAAACCCTGAATTCAAAGGCTGGTTGAAGCTGTTTATTGGAGATGATACAGAAGTTATGGCCTATTTAAATGCCAAATTAAACAAACCAAGAATCAACAGAAGAAAGTTAATTTGTAGTTCTAAACATATTTAGGGTGTTTTTTACTCACTTTTTGCCTCTCCCACGACATTATTCTTCTGTCCTACAGCACCCATTACAGTTACATGCAGATGATCAATTATGCAAATTAGATGATGACATCATCTAGTGACTTCTAGCGACTTTTAGGACAGCCAATAGCTACTTTCTTTAGTGAGAAGCTGGCAACAGTGTGTCGGTTTCTGCTCCACAGTACACGTTCATTCATTCATGTACTGACAACGTGCAGGAGGCTGCTGCATGAATCAGCTGCCGGGTAAGGTGGCTTGAATCCATACTGTGCATTTAAACATGGTCAACAGATGTAACGGCTTATTATTATGCTGATTATTTTAAGAGTATATTTCATCATCATCACAGCAGTCTGTCGGGGGTGACAATGACTGTTTCATTTAGGTCTGATCAGATTCCTCCACGCAGCTCTGTCCTTCGCCATCTGCTGCCAGGAACTCCTGACCCTTTTATTTTAGTACTTGGGGATTTTACGCATTTTATTGGTTTTAATTGAGTTTGCTGTTTTTGTTTTTTTAATGGTTGATTTGTTGCATGTTATTATTATTGCATGTTTTGTTGTGGCGTTTTTGTTATGTCTGTATGTGGAGCAAGGACAAAGCCAGGTGTCAAACTGAGTACACGTTTATTAGAGAGGCACTTTATAGCACTGGCGCAGCCATCAGGCAGAAGAGGTGGCAAAGAGACTACCCCTTCTGCCCGCTGCCCTCTTATAGCCACAGGTGGTGGCGAAACCAGAAAGGTGGAGCTGTAGAAGAGCTTGGAAGAACGAGGCGATGTGATATATAAACCAAAGTTTATTATCAGCTCCTCTAACAAGTCTCATCCTAGTGCAGCAGCAGAAGAAGGAAAAAGAGACCGAACACCTCCGGCTCTCAGAACTTATACTTGCACATAACAAAAGACATGCATATCCAAAGCTGACATCCCTCATTATCTTAATCCCCCCATTGTCTTCGTACTCCTCCTCATGGCCCTGGGGGGTCAGGGCAGCTCCTCCGGTCTCCACCGCAGTGCCTGGGAAACTCTTTGATCCTCACTGGCGGTTGAGATCTCTTTGTCCTGTTCTGAGGTGTGAAGTCGCCTTACATATGTAATCACCAAACATTCTCACATGCTTCAACATATGTAGGTTATGGAATATATGATAAATATAGACCACAGAGCCACCACTCATACCACACAAATAAGAGCTCAAGCTCTAACACAACATTCTCCCCCCCTTGACAAAAGTCAACAAAACCACACACACAGTTTGAACCCACCCCAATTTGGAACCCGAGTCACGCACTAAAAGTAAAGGGACAACACAATACAAATGGCCTAACCCAGTCACTCCAAAACAACTAAAACTAGGGGGAACAGGTGGACTGCTGTTCCACCCCACACGGCAAAGTGGATTATTCTGCCACTTATCCTAAACAAAAGAGTCCATTTATAAACAAAACAACCGCCGTGCTCCTAAACTAAAATAAAACACATAAAATAATTCCCAGAAACATATACAAACAACCAATTACTCTGAACACATGCATAATAAATAACCTATACACACACAGAACCATCAACCTATATACGCACGGCTGGAGAAAACAACCCTGTGAGCCCCCCTGGACCGTCCTTTCCTCAGTCCACCCCTGGAGGCGGTCTGTCTCCCGGACCACAGCTGGTTGCTTCGGCCCCGGTGCGCCACCTCTTCCTCACCATCGGATGTTCTGCTTGTCCAGGCCCACGCCCCACATTCTCCTCCTGGGCATGCCGCAGCCCATCCAGGTGCCTCCACAAGCCGTCTGACAGCCGGAGATAAGCATCCCTCCGTCCTGCCACAATGCACAGCCATCCCTGGTGCTCCTCCACCTGCCGTTTGGCTCATACCTGCCGTGATCTCACCACCTCACGAGCCCAAATCCAGTCCACAGCTCCCAGAGGGGTTTTGCTCAGCTTGCAGGGTCTCTGCTTGGCACCTCGTTCTACCGTGCTTAAAGGTCCGGCCCCAACCTCTTTTAACTTCGCCGCCGTCATCACTGTTGTGACTCCTTGTTCACCGATACCTTCCAGCCGAAATCCGGGAACAGATGGAGCCAGCCACTCGGCACCACCCGCCGTCACAGACATCCCGCTGTGCCACCCAGTTCCCTCATCCAGGGCTACTTGGGCTCTGGCACAGGAACCTTCCTGCAATGGCTCTGGGTGGTGTTGGTCTTGCTCACTCTCCAGGGTGCCAGGCAGTTTTTCATCCCACACTGCGCCATCTACCACTCTCAGGAGTGGCAAATCGGCCACATTCTGGCTGATTTGCGCCGAGTCATCAGTTCCAGCGTTCCCACCGTGGCCAGCCATCCTCCACAACCACAAAGCGGCGCCGGGTCCTTCTCAATTCTGATGTGTAGGGAAAAACATCTCACGGTCGTCCAATCCGGTACAGAGCCCACCGCTCCCCCATCAGTCCACAACAACACTTCCATCCCGTCCAACTCTATCATACAGTGTGCGTGACCGTTGGTGCTCGGAGACACAGCATGAACAACCGTGAGGGCGCAAGAGTCATCCTTGTGCCATGGACCTCCTCGCTCGGATCTGTGGCATCCCCTGGTGACCTCCTGTGGCCACGTCCAGGGAGGTTGGCTACAGTCCCGTGGATCTTAAATTTCTGAATAATACGTGCAACTGTAGTCACAGGAACATCAAGCTGCTTGGAGATGGTCTTATAGCCTTTACCTTTAACATACTTGTCTATAATTTTCTTTCTAATCTCCTGAGAACTCTTTCCTTTGCTTCCTCTGGTCCATGTTTAGTGTGGTACACACCATGTCACCAAACAGCAGAGTGACTACTTGTCACCCTTTAAATAGGCCGACTGACTGATTACAAGTTTGTAGACACCTGTGATGTTAATTAGAGGACACATCTTAGTTGAACACGTCCCTATGGTCACATTATGTTCAATCTTTTCTAGGGGTACCATCATTTTTGTCCAGGCCTGTTTCACGAGTTTGTTTTTTAAAGGAATTCTGTTGAACCACAATTCAAAAGCACTGTCTGATTTTCATTGGTTAATTTTCATAGAATTTTTATTTATTACCACTTTTGTCAGATTCAAGTTATTTCTGTGACCATTGTAGGTTTTTTCATTAACAGAGGGGTACCAACAATTTTGTCCACATGTGTACATCTGGAAAACAGCGCACCACCTTGGCCAGGGGACCGGTGGCTTGCCGGAGAGCTCCAAAAATGGCCGAATTCCAAACCCACACGCTTCCATACCTTGTTTTAATCCACTTTTATCCTCATTGCCAAATGTTATGTCTGTATATGGAGCCAAGGACGAGGCCAAGTGTCGAACTGAACACACGTTTGTAGCATCAATCCTTTGGCTCCAAGCTATAAAATTACTTTTCACCTTAAAGAAATCGTTTCACCCAAAAGTCTGGTCAAGAATTGTTTCCTTTGTGGTCTATATTAATCATATATCCCATAACCTACATATGTATAAGCATGTGAGAATGTTTGGTGATTACACATGTAAAGCGACTTCACACCTCAGAACAGGACAAAAGGTCTCAACCGCCAGTGAAAATCAAAGAGCATCCGAGGCGCTGCGGTGGAGACCAGATAGGTTGCCCTGACCCCCCAGGGCCAGGTGGAGGGGTACGGAGACAAAAGAGGGGATTAAGATAGTGAGGGATGTCAGCTTTTGATATGCATGTCTTTTGTTATGTGCGAGTATAAGTTCGTAGAGCCGAAGGTGTTCGCTCTCTCACTTCTTCTGCTGCTGCACCTAGATGAGACTTGTTAGAGGAGCTGATAATAAACTTTGGTTTATAAATCACATCGCCTCGTTATTTCAAGCTCTTCTACACTGGTGACCCTGACGTGAGGATGGACCAGAGGTGTTCCCCCGCGATCGACTCATCTGTGGCGACCCAGGCAGACGCCGGCGCCCATGCAGACAGGGGAACAGATGGACGACGTTCCCCCATGGCAGAAGTGATAGAGAGGGCTCAACCGAGCACCAGCGCCGCTGAGAGAGCCGAAGGAAGGCACTCTCACCCTGCGGACACATCAGTGACGGTTCACACAAACGCCGTCACCGTCAAGCTGCCGGACTTCTGGCAGGAAGACCCCGCCTCGTGGTTTCAGCAAGCTGAAGCCCAGTTTGCACTTGCGGGCATCACGGCTGACGATACAAAGTTCTATCACATCGTCGCCAAACTCGACGCCGCCACTTTGAGATGTGCGCGGAGCATAATCCAGCGGCCGCCGGCCCAGGACAAATATAAAGAACTGAAAGCGACCATCGTGGCAAATTTCGTCCCCTCAGCCGAGGAGAGAGCCGAGAGGATCCTGGCGGTCTACGGCCACAGAGGATGCAGACCCAAGGCCCTCATGGAGGACTTGCTGCAACTTAAAGAAGAGGACAATGACAACTTCCTCTTCCAATTCATATTCCTCAGTACGCTGCCGCCACACATGAGAGGGACGCTTGCCAACATGCGATGCAGCACCCAGCAGGACTTCCGCACGCTGGCTCACGAAGCTCAACGGCTCGTCAATGCCTGCAAGGAACAGACACCCACAGCAGCATCCGCAGACCTCAACGCTGATGTCCGGAGCCACAAGGAGCCACAAACCACCGAGCAGAATCAGCCTGCGGTGACAGCGACATGGCCAAGACGTAACAGACGGAGCGACGTTTGTTATTACCACCACCGCTTCGCCGAGAAGGCTTACAAATGCGTTCCCCCCTGCAAATTCACGATTTCGGGAAAACGCCAAAGCCGAGAACCGTTAACAGCGGCAGTTCTCGGCGAAAAAAGCAAGCTTTTATATGTGACGGACGGACACACCGGCAAGCAGTTCCTTATCGACACGGGAGCTCAACTAAGTTTTTGTCATGCCCTCCCAAGCAGACCGGACCATGGGCACCTGGGACAATGGAGCGGTGGCAGCCAACGGCTCCATCATCGACACTTTTGGCGAAAAGAGCCTGCCCCTCCGCATCCACGGCCACAACTACAGATGGACATTTGTTGTAGCGGTGGTGAGTTTTAACTTGTTGGGCGCAGATTTTTTGTGTGCACATCGGTTATTAGTTGATCTAGCGAACAGACGCTTGGTTAATGCACTGTCCTTTGCTTCTATTCCCTGCTCAGCTCGAGTTTCTCCACCACCCGTGCAAGCCAGCGTCACCACAGCAGGAGGTAAGTTTGATCAACTCCTCACCCAATTTCCAGCACTCACAATTCCCAAATTCTCAGCCACAGTGGCTAAACACGGGGTCGAACACTTTATTCCCACAACGGGCCCACCCGTATTCGCCAAAGCTCGGCGCTTAGACGCGACCAAGCTCGCCATAGCTCGGGACGAGTTTACCACCCTTGAAAAATTAGGCATTATCAGGCGCTCGAAAAGCCCCTGGGCGTCACCACTTCACATGGTCCCGAAATCCAACCGTTCTTGAAGACCGTGCAGCGATTACCGCAGATTAAACAATGCGACAGCGCATGACCGCTACCCAATTCCTCACATTCAAGATTTTTCACTACATCTGGCGGGTGCGTGCATTTTTTCAAAAATAGACCTGGTCCGCGGTTATCATCAAGTCCCAGTTCGAGCAGAGGACATTCCTAAAACAGCTGTAATAACCCCCTTCGGTCTTTTTGAATTTTTGCGGATGCCTTTCGGCCTCAAAGGCACCGCTCAAACCTTTCAGCGGATGATGGATGCAGTATTACGAGACCTCCCCTTCGTGTTCGTCTACCTCGACGATATGCTGGTAGCCAGCTTGTCTGAGGAAGAACACGAGCAGCATCTCACCATGGTTTTTCAGAGACTAGAAGAGCACGGGTTAATAATCAATCCAGCCAAATGCAAATTCGGCGTGTCACAAATTGATTTTTTAGGACACAGAGTTTCTCCGAAGGGGGCAGTCCCACTGCCAGACAAAGTTCACGCAGTAAAAAGTTTCCCACGGCCACAAACGGTCAAATCGCTGCAAGAATTTTTGGGAATGGTTAATTTTTACAACCATTTCCTCCCCCACGCAGCTCAGCTCATGCAGCCCCTATATAACGCGCTCAGAAAACAAAAACCCTCCAACGCGGTCGAATGGACCCCGGAGCGCGAACGCGCCTTCGCGGAAGTAAAAAGTGCCCTAGCTAATGCCACATTGTTGGTTCACCCCGATCCCTCGGCCCGCATTGCGCTAACCACAGAAGCTTCAGACCTGGCCATAGGGGCAGTTGTAGAACAACACGTCAGCGGAATCTGGCAACCTTTGGCATTTTTCAGCAAATCGCTAAACCAAACTGAGCGTAAATACAGCACTTTTGACAGGGAGCTGCTAGCGCTTCATTTATCCATCCGCCACTTCTAGTTCTGGTTGGAAGGGCGGCGTTTCACGGCCTTTGTAGACCACAAACCGCTCACCTTTGCGATGGCTAAAATTTCCAAACCGTGGTCAGGCAGGCAACAAAGACAGCTGGCTGCGATTTCAGAGTTCACCACAGACATTCGACATGTGGCAGGCAAACTTAACGTGGTAGCAGACTGCCTCTCTCGCGCTGTGACATCACCAGAGCACGAAGAGACAGATTATACTACCTCAGCCGCAGAACTCATCGCCAACGCGGACACATACGCAGCCCCAATCCACGCAGGGATAGATTATGCAGCCATGGCGGAGGAGCAAAGTAGTGACGCGGACGTGCGCGCACTCCTGTCTGGACCAACAGGGTTAAGGCTGGAGGAAAGGGGTTTACGTGACGGTGTGCCCCCCCTAATATGCGACATCTCAACCGGCCGACCTCGCCCGTTAGTCCCAGCTGCATGGCGCCGCCGTATTTTCGACTCGATTCACTCCCTCGCGCACCCAGGTGTGCGCGCTTCGGTTAAAATGGTCGCCGAAAAGTTTGTGTGGCCTGGCCTGCGCAAAAACGTAAAAGAATGGGCAAAGACTTGCATTTCTTGTCAGCGCGCCAAAGTACACAAACACACAAAAGCCCCTCTAGAGCCTTTTCGAATCCCTGCTAGAAGGTTCGACCACGTTCATGTCGACCTCGTGGGGCAACTACCTTCCTCCCAAGGTTTCACACATCTGTTAACAATGATAGACCGCACCACGCGCTGGCCGGAGGCAGTCCCTCTGGCGTCAACCACAGCGGAGGAAGTCTCTCGCGTTTTTTTGACAAACTGGGTGGCACGTTTCGGCGTCCCATCGGACATCACGTCCGATAGGGGGCCTCAATTTGTCTCGGAGCTTTGGTCAGCCATGGCCAGCAGCTTAGGGGCGACAATTCACCGCACCACCCCTTATCACCCTCAGGCTAATGGGTTATGCGAGTGTTTTCACAGATCTTTAAAGGCCGCCCTCAGAGCCTCACTAACGGATACAAATTGGGTAAATAAACTTCCCTGGGTTTTATTGGGGTTGCGTGCTGCGCCTAAAGAGGATCAAGACGCCTCCCCAGCAGAATTAGTTTTTGCACAACCTCTCAGGCTCCCAGGTGAATTTTTACCAGAGAACCCAGAGCCAGGGCATCTTCCAGCCCCGAGGTTTTTAGGCAGCAACGGACCGGACTCTCTCCCCGGACTGGCACATCACTCTTTTTCACAGGTTTTTGTCCCCCAAGCTTTAAAAAACGCTGAATTTGTTTTTGTTAGGCATGAAGCTTTAAAACCAACCTTCCGCCCACCATACGATGGACCATTCAGAGTGCTGGAACCTGGTGATAAACATTTTGTGCTTGATTTTGGGGATAGAAAAGAAACAGTCAGCACTGACAGACTTAAACCTGCCTTCTTGTTGAGAGACGAGCCTGCACGGTTGGCGAGAGCACCTCAGCAGGGTAGACCCCCCAAGAGAAAAGACTCAGCCCCCCTGCAGGGAACAAATAATGACTCTCCTCCCCAAGCTGCAGATTCCTTACAGGAAGGTCCCACCAGGACGCCCAAGCGGACCCACAGCAGATTCGGGAGAAGATTAAAACCCAGACAGCACAGGGACTGATGCAAACTACTCAACAGTTGTTCACTAATTGTGCTGTAACAGTTTAGGACTGACTTGTGATATTACTATGCTGTTATGATTACCACTGAACTCTCTTAGGAGCATGGCTGCTGGAAAGTTTCTTCTGTGTCAAGAGGTGTAGCAGTTAGTATGTCATAATAATTATCTTGAACTGTGAATTTTTCTATTGTCCTTTTCTTAGTCGTTTGGGGGGGGGGGGGGCTGTGGTCTATATTAATCATATATCCCATAACCTACATATGTATAAGCATGTGAGAATGTTTGAGAGATTACATATGTAAAGCGACTTCACACCTCAGAACAGGACAAAAGGTCTGAACCGCCAGTGAAGATCAAAGAGCATCCGAGGCGCTGCGGTGGAGACCAGATAGGTCACCCTGACCCCCCAGGGCCAGGTGGAGGGGTACGGAGACAAAAGAGGGGATTAAGATAGTGAGGGATGTCAGCTTTTGATATGCATGTCTTTTATGTGCGAGTATAAGTTCGTAGAGCCGAAGGTGTTCGCTCTCTCACTTCTTCTGCTGCTGCACCTAGATGAGACTTGTTAGAGGAGCTGATAATAAACTTTGGTTTATAAATCACATCGCCTCGTTATTTCAAGCTCTTCTACACCTTCACCTAAGGACCACAGTTTGAAAACACATTCCATGGTAAAAGGGCCAATAAGGATCCCATTTCGTGCCACGAATGGATTAGTCTGCAAGCATAAATCCTGGAGCTTCCTCCCAACCAGGCAGTTTTATGCTTCAAGTACTGTTTGAGAAATCCCAGATCCCTTGACTGAATTCCACAGGTCGCTAGGAATTATCCACAGCTCAACATTGCCCCTTTCTGTTCAACTCAGGGACATGTTGGATTTAATCAACACTGGAATTTTTGTTTTATCTGCCTTGAAATAATCCTTCCTCCCCAAGACTTTGATATTTTTTCAGGAAATACTGCTCAGAACACTGTTGAAGATGACTGCCTCTGGGTTGGACAATGATGGGTTTGAAATGTTTCATGAATCATTGACTTTAAATGTGTTGCATGTTTGAAAATGCTTCAATGAACCTTATTCTAATGCATGTTAATTAAGGTTGTTAAGGACAAGTTTAGAAAAGTGGATGCTCACTGAAAGTTAGTCATGAATCACTGAAGTTAGCTTAGATTTTATATTAAGTTATGATGAATTTCACAGTTAAAATGTGCATGTGCCTTCTAATAACTTATGTCAGTCATCTGACTGGTACCAGCCAATCACCAGGCCATCTCTGTTGGACGATGCCCCTTTCATTCTATTGGTCGATTACAGAAAAAAGGACCGCTTTCTTATTGGACCATAGCCCATTCAAATCTCCCACAATAGTCGGTAATTGGTTCTTCCTGCTGCCAGTCATATTTTATGACCCAAGAAGCGCGCTCA
Source organism: Pholidichthys leucotaenia (assembly GCA_020510985.1). NCBI lineage: Eukaryota > Metazoa > Chordata > Actinopteri > Cichliformes > Pholidichthyidae > Pholidichthys > Pholidichthys leucotaenia. The sequence continues at coordinate 90,734,982 of CM035842.1, read as the reverse complement.
GTTAAATAGAGAAATGCCCTAGTTTTTCAGTTTTTGTCGAATTTTCTGTGTTTTTGTCGGTTTCAGAAGTCTTGCGTTCTTTAAGTTTTCTTTCGTTGTTTTGAAGTTGTCTTTTTCTGTTTTCCCTGGTATCTGAGGCGAGATCATCCTTTCTTGTTGAGCTCAACCTTTCTTACTTGGAGTGAAACTCCAAAACGCCATTTTTCCCTCTCTTCAGATGTCGTGTTTATTCTGCTCAACTTTTTCTGTTGATTTTCCTTAACTCACCGTTAAAGTGGACTGATAGTGATTTTTGAACTTTTTCTCTAGACTGCCTCACCCACGTACCACGATGTCAGAAGAACTAGGATTTCGTGGGTGGAACTGTATAGATCCCTTTTCCTTCAACCTGTGGTTTCTTATTGGCTGGTGGACATCCTAAATTTGCGGGCCAGGAAAGGATCTGTTGCCCAAGAGTATACGTCACACCTGCCCCGGGGCCAGGCGTTCACTCTTCTCCCGGCTCCACTCTACGGTCACCCTACTGCTGAGTCTGTAAAAGCTATAACAACTGGAAAGGACTGCGGGCAGTCCTTCCACCTTTTTGCCATCTGCTGGCATTCAAGATCATCGCTGGACTCTGAAGACAACTATTCATACGCCAGACTTCCACTTTCTATCTGCTGAGTTAAATGTGATGTCTAATTATAACTGAATATGACCAATTTTTCATGTTAAAAGTTAGTCCATAAGCTACGATAGGAGCTATACAGCTGAAGGAAAATTAATATTCCTCTTTTCAATAACCTCTTTTTTTTAGAGTAATTCAGAAGTGCCTTTTTCATATAATCAGCTTTTATCATTTTCTCCATAAAATTGCATCCAATTTTATGCATATTTTTGTTAGTTACTTCACAGTCTCCCATTGCATTAGTTACAAATTCAAAATCTGGTTTCTCGTTTCCAAAGGTTTAACTATAGACCTTATGCTCAGGAATCAGTTACTAGTTAATATGATATTTGATACTTGTTAATCATTTCACCTGCTTACAAATCAACTGAATGTAATGTCACTTAACTTGAGTTTCATTATTAAAACTATTAACGGTATAGAGAAGTTTCTGCTTGATTTCTTTTGTGTGTGTGCTTTTCTGGGACACAGCAGAAGAATTCACGAACATTGAGACCAGTTAATGAAATGTTCAAGGACTAGTTATTAATAAGTTGTCCAGGCTTGGACTGGTGCCCCTACGAGTGTTTCTCTGTTGTTTGTGTTTGTGATCACGAAGTAAACCTCCCTCTCCACACACACCTCTAAAATAAATCAAATAATCCTTGAATCTATTCACACTTATAATAAATTGTTACTACACGTCTATTAGAGAGGCACTTTACAACACTGGTGCAGCCATCAGGCAGAAGAGGTGGCAAATAGACCGCCCCTCCTGCCTGCTGGCCTCTTATAGCCACAGATGGTGGCAGAACCAGAAAGGTGGAGCCACCACCCGTACCACACAAATAAGAGCTCAAGCTCCAACACAGCAGTTTTGTGTTTTTTAAAGGATAACTGAAAAAAACAGCAATTGTAAACTTAACTCCACTCCTGTATAGCCTGACAGTGATTGGTAATAAACCTTGTTTAAACACTACTGCATACTGTTCCTTACTGAGGTGCATCACCCAAATCGATGAGTTCTTTTAGGGAGCTTTTGCCCCCAGTTACACAGATGCCTTTTATGAGTCTGGCATTTTAGAGGTTTGCTTGACAATTGTTAGATATGACCGCAGGTTTTATTATGATTTTTAAAGTCTTTTTAACTGATCTGGATCATGTTCTTAGACTTGCTAAGTCCAATTCCAGCAGCAGCTGTCTCAATCAGAGCTCACATACAGTATGCTGTTACCTCGCATTTTAAGTTTGCTCATTGTCCCCCTTATCGTCAAATTACAGATTTTACCATGGAGTGTGAGAACGAGGTGAAATCATAGAGTGCATACTTTTTAAGTTTAAATAATGGCTGAAAGAAAACCACTCTTGGGGTTTTTTTCTGCTCCGGCACCCCCCCATTCATTGTCTATGTGGAAAGCTTTGTGGTGCATTTTGGCAGGTCTGTTATGAAGGGATTTATAACAGGTAGCGGTGTGATGACGCAACCGGCTGGTGATGTCATCACACCAACCTATGTAGGAGGAGAGCCGGCCATCTTGAGGCTGTCTCTACTGATGACTACATAGGAGCTGAGTGCTCAGTCACGTGTTGTACTATTAATCATTTATATAACAAAGTCCCAGTTCCAGCACAGCTCTCTCGTCCGCTGGTCATTGCCAGGTTTGCAGGCATAACATTTGGCAATGAGAGAAAATCATGGAGGCGTGCCTGAGGCCACTGAAACCGTTTCTCGAGTACCCCAGTGAGCCACCTGTTCCTTGGTCACTCTGACTTGATGTGTTTGAGACGTACGTTGCAGCGTTGGATATGGGCAAGTTGGACAAGGGACAAAAGCGGGCTCTATTGGTCCATAACCTGGGCATTGAAGGTCAGTGCATTTTTCATACACTTGGACCAACGGACTTGTTCGGTGATGCTGTGGAACTGTTAGCTAGCTACTTTGCTACACCAGACATGTTTTTTTTTTCCACAATATCTTTATTGAACCCTTTTTTTCTTTTTAACAAACATGATACAAACAATCAAACACTAACACTAAAGTACTACAAAAAAAAAAATGCACCAAAAACACCAACAACCACCAACAAAATCAAGTCTTCAACAATGCTCCTCTGTTTAGTCTAGACAATCCAACACATAAGTACACACACTATGTTCACCAGTTTGGAATTTACAAGGTCCACACACATCACTCACCTCCCTCTTCAAGAGCCATGTTCAAATTTCCCACACAATCAATAAAAGGTCTCCACATATTCTCAAACACAATTTCCTTCGATCTCAGCATATACGTTACTCCCCCCAATGGAAGGCCCGTCAACATCCGTCCCAACCACTGAGTCACATCTGGTCCATGAGTCTTTTTCCACAACAGTGCAATACACCCCCTGGCACCAAGCAAACTGAGGTCCATGAATGCTCCTCCACTTCCACCAAAATCATGCCCCTCTGGGTACAGACCCAACAAAAACAGTCTAGGACTCAACACGACCTGTTCCGAGATTACTTCCTCAATTGCCACCCTCACCTCCTCCCAAAACACTCCTATTAATCTACATTTCCATAAACAATGAAATAGGGTTCCTTTACTTTCCATGCATTTTGTGCATGTATCTGGTATATTTTTGTTATATCTATCCAACTCCTCCGGTGCAACATACATCCGCACCAACCATTCGAAATGTATCAACTTAAGGCGTGCATTTATTGACCTGGTTTGAGCTTCTGTACAAGCCAATTCCCATTGCTCCTCTGAAATTTCAATTTGCAGATCCTCCTTCCAGTAGTTCAATCTTTTCAGTGAATTCTCACTTGAAGATAGTGTCAATGAGCTATAAAACTCTGAAATAACACCCCTTCTTTTACTATCTTTCATCATCATTTTTTCCAAGGATGAATAAATAGGTCGAGTGAGAGCTTTATTTTGATTTGATCGAATAAAGTTTCCAAGTTGAAGATATTCAAAAAAATGTGTTCTATTGAGATTAAATTTGATCCTCAGCTCTTCAAAAGACATTATGTTGTCTGCACATGGCAAATACAAATCCCGAATCTTTTGTATCCCTTTTAAATTCCATACTTTAAACACAGCGTCCGCTCTCCCTGGCCTAAAATACCGATCACCCCACATTGGACCAAATTGCGACAATAACTGTGGCTCTTTTAAATAGTTTTTAGCTTCACACCATATTTTGATCATATGCCTCACAAATGGATCCTTAACTTGTTTTTGTAATTTTTTTGCCGAATCTGAGTATATGAATATGGGAAGAGGTAAAGGCAAACTGCACGATTCCACCTCAGTCCAGTGAGGGAGATCACCCGATGAAAAATAATATGTCATAGACCTCAGCCGTGCCGACCAACAACACAACACAAAATCCGGACATCCCAGACCTCCACGATCAAACGGCAAACACAATAAAGACAAACGCAATCCAGCCCTCCCGTTGTTCCATACAAATTCCACCAACCCTTCCTCCATTCCTGAGAATAGATCCAAAGGCGGTGATAAGGGAATGCATTGAAATAAACAAAGCACCTTAGGTAAAATACCACCTCCAAGCACATCGATTCTCCCGATCATCGACATTGGTAGTGACATCCATCTCCGAGTCAACTCATCGATATCTGACACCAAGGCTTCATAGTTGACACTGGCGACCGATTCCAGCCTAGGCACAATATGGATTCCTAAATATTCAAACCGATTTACAACACTGAATTGATTCACCTCAGGGGCTGGGCAACTTCTCTGGGTCTCATCCAGCATCAATATTGAAGATTTAGTTTTATTTATTTTATATCCTGATATTTCCCCAAAATTCTTTATTAAACTCAACAAGGTTGGAATTGATCTTTTTAGATTCGACATAAACAAAACTATATCATCGGCGTACAGGGAGATTCTATGCTCTGTTGGTCCAACTCCAATTCCATATAATTGTGAATGCAAACGTATCGCCATCGCCAAAGGTTCAATTGCCATAGCAAACAGTAAAGGTGAAAGTGGACAGCCTTGTCGACATCCTCCACTGATTTTCATTGGTTTTGAAATATTGTTATTTGTTAGGATTTCTGCTGTAGCACCATTGCACACTATTTGAACCCATTCTATGAAATCATTTCCAAGTCCAAACCCCCGCAGGACCTCAAAAAGAAAGGGCCATTCAACTCCACCAAAGGCCCCCTCGGCATCCAATGATAGGAGAGCTGTATCCGGTGCCCCTCTACCAAAACAAACAATATTAAATAGTCTTCTTACATTATGGAAGCCCCGTCCACCCCTTATAAAGCCACCCCGATCTCGATCAACAACACTTGGTAAAATTTCTTGTATTCGTCCTGCCAAAATTCCACAGATTATCCCAAGGTCGGCGTTCAATAGGCTCATTGGTCTCACACCCTCACATCCACTAGAGGGCTTACCTGGTTCTGGCAGCAGTACAATCAAGGCACCACCCATGTATGATGGCAAATCACCACTTTGAAATGCTTCCAAAACCATTTCCAAAAAAGGTTTTATCAATCCATTCCCAAACCTTTTATAAAGGTCAACTGGAAGACCATCTGGTCCTGCACTTTTTCCTGATTTCATATTATCAATGGCCAGCCCAACTTCTTCTTGACTAATTTTAGACTCCAATATCTCCCTGTTTTCATTTGGAACACACGGTACAGATAGTTCGTTCAAAAACCCATCTAGTCTTGTTAAATCAGGTTCATTCTTGGTATCATACAATTCTTCATAGTAATCTCCAAAGGCTCCACTAATTTCTAAAGGATCTACAACTACCTGTCCGCCACTTATAATACTGGCAATTGGTGTTCCAACTTCCAATCGTTTAATCTGCCATGCCAACAATCCTCCTGATTTCTCACCTTGTTCACAAAAAGATTGCCTCAATCCTAGAAGACTCGAAGCAGCTCTACTCGCCGATCCCCTGTCGTATTCAGCTCTCAAAATCAGCAACCCATTCTCCAACCTTGGGTCACTTCCTGCATACACCTTTTCCTGAAGACCTTTTATTCCATGCTCCAATTTAGCTCTCTCCTCTCAAGTCTTCTTAGATTTTGATCCTGTATAACTAATAATATGTCCCCTAATAAAAGCTTTGAAAGCCTCCCACTTTACACATGCTGATGTTTGTGTAGTATTGATGTCAAAGAACTCGTCTATCTGTTTTTCTATATACTTGACAAATTCCTCATCCTGAAGCCATTTATGCTGAAATTGCCATCTACCTGATTCCTTTGTCAATTTTCCATCTACATATATTAGACAACAGGGTGCATGATCAGAGATCACGATGTTATCATAAAAGCAGTTTTGAATCTTGGACCTTAATTCTGTGGAAATCAAAAAATAATCAATACGTGAGAATGTCTTGTAGGTACTGGAATAACAAGAATAGGCTTTAACTTGTGGTTTCATTTCTCTCCATATATCTAACAATCTCAATTCTTTCATAAAATGATTAATAGTCATCCTACATCCAATGTGCGTACAATCCAGTCCTGTTGATCTATCCACACCTGGATTCAATGTACAATTAAAATCCCCTGCTATTATATGTTGCCCTGTAAGTGATGATAAGATGAGAAATAAATTAGCAAAGAACTTCTGATCATCTATATTGGGACCATATAAGTTCACAAGATTTATATTTTCTAATAGCAAAGAACCTTGAATGATTACATATCTTCCAAATTTGTCTCCAATTACATTTTTCACTTGAAAAGGAACTGATTTATGTATGAGAGTCATAACTCCCCTGGCTCGGGATGAAAATGAAGAGGTGAATACACTTCCCTGCCATCTACTCCTAATTCTTTTAACATCCTCCTCTATCAGATGAGTTTCTTGTAAAAACACAATTCTTGAACCCATGTCCTTTATTTTATTCATAACTTGTTTAAGTTTTTTTAAATTTTGTAGACCTCTGCAATTCCATGAAGTTAAATTAAGATTAACACTTTGGTCCATGATCAATAGAGAGTTTGGGATTACCTTGCAGTGTAAACATGCTCATACAGAGAAGCAAAAACATGAGTGGTTGAACATTCATCCTACAAACTACACACAAACAAATTTCCCCTTCCCACACTTGTGGCAAACCCCCCAAAATCAAAAGAAAAATTCTGTCTCCCGATATAGCCATCGACTGTTCCACACCCACGGGGAACAGCCTAAGCCACTCCTTCTTCATCCTCCCAATCACCCTAACTCTACTGCTTTTAATGACGTAACATTAACTCTCCTCTGTAGTTTTCCAACTTAACTCCAAAATTTTTAACAACTTTGTACATCATAGTTTTTTTTTTTGTTTGTTTTGTTTTTGTTTTGTTTTTTTAATATATAATACAATCTATATTTTGTAAACTTACTATTTACTTCAAGTCAGTCAGATGCCTGTGCAAATGCTTAATTATTCTACCTTATATTTTGTTCATGCTTAGCTCCCACCAGTCTCTTCTTCTTCTTTGATCTTCTTGATGAACTCCTGCGCCTCCTCTGGGGTCTTGAAGATGTGGGTTCTGCCCTCATACGTGGTCAGCAGTCTCGCAGGATAGATTACACCATGACGAATCCCAAGGTTGCGCAGCTCCTTACGTACGGGATCAAACTGTTTCCTCAATTGCTGGATTCCTGTGGCCAAATCTGGGTAGAACCGCACCTGCTGGTCCTGGTGTTTAATCTCTCCTTTAGCACGTGCAGCGTTGAAGATCTTCATCCTGTCTCTGTTGCTAAGAAACTTCATAATTAAGGTCCTCGGCGGTCCCTTATCTCTCCGTGGGCCAATACGATGTGCTTTTTCCAGAACCACTGCTGATTGCAACTCCTCGCTGCCCAGCACCTCCGGAATCCACTTTTCCAGAAAGGAACATACGTCCCGACCTTCTGATTCCTCTGGAAGACCCACCAGCCTCAAATTATTCTGTCTCGACCGAGATTCCAAATCCAAAATATTATCTTCCAGAGATTTATTTTTTTTTTCCAAAGTGCGCACCTTTAATTGAAGACGGGTGACGTCATCTTCAGCACTAGCGAGACGGAGCTCCATCTGCGCCGTTCGTTCTACACAGTCACCCAATTCCTTTCTTATTCCTTCCAACGCTGTCATAATCCCATCAAATCTAGAGGAAAAGTCCGCTCTCATTGAACTCATGGCAGCCATCAGCGCATCTGCGCCTCCCCCCGCAGACATCGCACCGTTGCCAGCCTCCTCCGCCATATATGGAGTTTTGTTTGCTGCGTCACAGACCTGAAAGTCCGTTAATTTGGACTGTTTCGGCGGCTCGCTTTTTCCTTTTCCTGGTTTTCCAGCCTTAGGCTTCGCCGACATATCCTCGCCCAAATGCTGGGATATGTTCTGTCCCAAATGAGAGAGTTATTTGCCGATTTTTTTTCTCCAGGAGCAGAGCAGAGCGAGACACGTCCGTCCTACGTGGCAGCCATAACCGGAAGTCCGCTACACCAGATATGTTGGCACGGTGCATAAGATTCTGCCAGCAGCGACAGGGAATTGGTGAGTTCACCCAGCAATTCGTCGCAGACCTTCATCATCTGGCTAGCATGTGCAGATTTGGGCTTTTGAAGGACAAAAAGGTGTGGGACCAATTGGCTGAGCACACGAACAACCCGCGGCTGTGGGCGAAGATGCTAATAGCGCCAAATGACATAACGCTAGCTAACACAATTGAGCTAGCATTCCAGCTTGAGTCAGCAGACAAGTTAGCATTGGAGCTAGGTGTGCACCAACAGCAGTAACAGCCAGGCCAGAAGCCGCTAACCTACAGAGTGGGCATGGAGGAACACGGCGGCACGGCAAAAGTTTGAGATGAATGCTGTTGACTGGAGGACCGCTTCGAGAGGACCTGCTTGTGGTAACTGTGGTTCCCCAACACACCACGAGAGAGCACATTTTTGCCCGGCAAGAGGACAGCGTTGCAAGAATTGTGGGAGATTTAATCACTTTGCCAAGGTTTGCCAGTTGCCAACACCATGGAGCCCACCAGCCAAGCAAAGCTGCCCGCCTGTGACAACCATCCATGTGGTAAGCCCTGAGAACACGTCGTACGCATACAGCATGGTTGAGTTGGATGATGTTGCTTTGCCGCTATTGCTCGACACCGCTGCAGTGAGGTTGATGTTAAACTGGGCCACGGTGAAGAAATTTTTCCCCAGCCACCCGATCAGAAAGAACCCAGTGGCACTGTATGGATATGGTGGTCACAGAGTTAGCAACGTAGGGATCATCATGCTAACAGTCTGCTAAGCATCGAGAATGGTTTATGACTTCGAGTTTCAAGTGGCTACACATGGTGACAACACACTGGGATGTGACCTCTTCTACCGACTGGGTTTGTCCATCCGTAACAGTAACAGGCTCAACTTGACTGGCCACGGTATTTGGGACACAGCTTTACAATGGTGATGATGATGTGGAGTGGGACGAGATTCAAAAGGGCAATGCTGATGACAAAACAGCTGCCCCGTGTGTACAGGAGGAGCGCTGTCTGGAGGGGGGACAGCGGCCAGACTTGCCTCAGATCCTTGCCCAGCAAGACCCTGTGGGAGCTGCTGCGGAACTGCAGGAGAGGAAGCCCACGCACACAGATAATTCCAGAACACAGCGGCCCAGTACGGATGTTATCGGTGATGATGGTGACACAACACGACTATATACATCAGGTAAAGGAGAAGAAGAACCAGACTGCTTCAGAATCCTCGTTCAGCACCAGTCTATGGGAGCAACGGCTGAGCCGATGGGTGAAGAGTCTGTGACAGTGAGTGACGCAGGAGAGACGCCGGACGCCTTCAGGACCCACAACCAGTTTGGGTCTCCAGGGACTGTTACTGTAGTGTTGGGTGAAGAGTCCAGGACCAACTTGGTAACAGTGGAGCCGTTACAACCTGACAGACACCCCACGACGGATGTGGATGTGGCATCATCGCGACCTCAATGGCATGTACAACCAAGCAAGATGCCTCTTAAGGTAATGGACTGGGTTTGAGTATGCATGGCGGAGTGACCGGGCCTGCAGCTGGTCAAATATTAATTTACCATGATTAAATAATAAGCAGATTACAGCTCTGGACTCACCTCGTCTGATGTCCGAACTCCAGGAGGCACTTAAACACATCCCAAACAACAAAGCTTCCAGACCAGATGGTTTTCCAGTAGAATTCTATAAAGAATCCTGGCCTTTGCTGGCACCTATACCTTCTTTAAAATGGTGAACCAAATTAAAGAAGATAATGTAATCCTCCAAATATGAATTTAGCTAGCATTATCCTGCTCCTTAATCCCGAAAAAGAACCTACACTTCCATCCAGCTACCGTTCCATCTCACTTATGAATGTTGATCTTAACATAATTTGCAAAGCTCTTGCCAGAAGACTGGAAAGGATAACTCTGATTATTATACACCCTGATCAAACAGGTTTCATCAAGGGTAGTGTGGCGTAGGGATGCCTGGTTTCACGGCAGCGGTGCGCTCGATGTTAAACTGGGCCACGGTAAAGAAGTTTTTCCCCAACCACAAGATCCAGAAGAACCCAACGCCGCTGTATGGTTATAGGGGTTACAGGCTCTGCAATGTCGGAACAGTTGAGCTAATTGTTTATTACAAGTCTAAAATTGTGTATGACTTCTCATTCCAAGTGGCAGCGCATGGTGACAACATCATGGGATGCGACCTCTTCTACAGACTCGGCTTCACCATTAGGGACAGCATGGGATTTGAATGGTCTGGCTGTGGCAGCTGGACCAAAGTGGACCTCAAGGATTTTTTTTTTTTTTTTTTTTTTTTTTTGTTACTTATTTGTACCCGTAGGTAGATTTGGTTTGCAGTCTGGTGACAAGCCACCGGCTGCTGGTCGCTGCGTGCGCGAGCGCCCTAAACCTACATGTTTTTGGTATGCGGGAGGAAACCGGAGAAATCCCGGAGTAAACCCGCGCAACACGGGGAGAACATGCAAACTCCACACAGCTCACTGTTGGTCGGGGGCTGGAATCGAACCCATGATCTCATGATCCCCCGGCCAAGGGTAAACTGTACTGCCACAGTGCTAAACCACTGCGCCACCGTGCAGATGATGACGTAACGTGGGACGAAGCAATCACAAGCGGCACCAATACCAAAGCATCCAGTGTGCGCTCTCTGGAAGAGAGCCACCCAGAGGGGGAACAGCCGGACTCGCCTTTGTCCCTCGCTCAGCCAGAACCAGAACCAGAACCAGAACTGGAGCCAGAGGGAAGGAAGCCTGAATGTGGAGTGAGCCCCAACACACAGTGACAGCAACTGGGCATGAACGATGCTCCCGACATGGCACAGCAGAACTCTCCAGACGGGAGAGAGGAGGAACCAGATGACTTCCGTACTCTCACTCAATGAACCACAACTGAGCCAACAGGTGAAAAGTCCACCTCAACAACTGACACCGGAGAGGCTCCGGACACCTTCTACACACAAAATGAGCCTCAACCAACGACAGAGACAACGGGTGAAGGGTGCATAGTGAACACGGTAACCACCGAACCGCTACAGCATGCAGAGCCACTAGGAGCGCAGCAACACATCAAACCAAGTAAGGCGCCGCTCCAGGTCACGGACTGGGTTCAGGTCCACACCGGCGAGAGACCAGGACAACGACAGACCAGGCCACAGCCAACAAAACACCAGGTGCCACTGAGGATTGTGGCTAAGCTGGGAAAAGCGTGCTTCAGGCTGACAGATGGTTCGGTTCAGCACGCTGACCAACTACGGCGTGTCCAGGTGGCTGCTCCAGACGGTGAGGCTTTGCAGGAGTTGGCTACCGCAGTGTGGGATCTGGGACCCAGTGTCATGAAGATTGGCCCTGGCCCTGGGGGTCTGACAGTTCCAGGGACGAGGCTGCCACGGGCCCGCCACAAAGCCCCTCAGGCAGAACTGTTCGCCCTGTGGTAGACTGTCCGGAAAAAGACTGTTCAGACAGGTGCGTGGCTGACACGGTGGCAGAATAACCCACCCAGCCACGTTGGGTCTTGTGGTGGTCTACCTGCAGATCCTAGTCATTAGGTTTTGGTCAAGTTTGTGTTCTTGTTCTGGAAAAGAACCAACAAATGTTCTTTAAATAAAAGTGTTTCTTGATATGTTTAGATAAGCTTAATTAATATGTTTACATTGTGGTCGCAGCGCTCAACGCCCGCACAGCTCAACAGGTAGCGAGCCTGCTCGATCAGCCTCCAGCCAGCAACAGATACGAGGCGCTCAAAGCTGTGCTCATCCAGCGCTACACGCTCTCGGACTGTGAGAGAGCGGAGAGGCTCCTGACGCGGACCGAGCTAGGAGAGGGTTTGGCCGTAGACCTGATGGAGAAGATGCTGACATTAAGGGGCACAGACGACGACCACTTTCTGTTTGCCCACCTCTTCCTCTGGAACCTTCCGACAGTAGCGAGAGCGCTTCTGGCCAATTCACCGTGGCTGGCCGCACGAGACTACCGTGCGCTAGCCCAGGAGGCAGACCGGATCATCATCGCCACCAGGGCGACCACAGTCAACGCAGCAGCGGCGGAGCCCAGCGAGATGACCAGAGGAGGCGAGGAGCCACCTACGGTAGCAGCAGCGGGGACCAGGGAGCGCCAGAGAGACACGCTCTATTCTTACCACCGCCGCTTCGGAGAGAATGCACGCGGATGTACGCCACCGTGCCAATTCCAGCGCTCGGGAAAACGCCAAGGCCGAGGGTCGGTAGCAGCAGCGACCCTCGGTGAAGTGAACAAGCTGCTCTACCTAACGGACGCACGCTTGGGGAGAGAAGTTTGTGTGGCCGAGCCTACGCAAACAAGTGAAAGAGTGGGCTGCAGCCTGCGTGACGTGCCAACGAGCCAAGGTACATAGACACACGAAGGCTCCCTTGGAGCCGTTTCATATTCCGGCTAAGAGGTCGACCATGTTCACGTGGACCTCGTGGGCCCCCTCCCACCATCACAGGGGTGCATGCACCTCCTGACAATGGTGGACCGCACCACGCGCTGGCCAGAAGCAGTTCCGCTGGCGGCAACCACGTCCGCAGACGTAGCGCACGCTTTTTTAACAGCATGGGTGGCGCGTTTTGGAGTCCCGTCGGACATTACGTCCGACAGGGGCCCTCAATTTGTTTCCGAACTCTGGTCTGCGATGGCCCGCCTTCTGGGTGTTACAATTCACCGCACAACTGCATACAACCCACAGGCCAATGGGTTATGCGAGCGTTTTCATAGATCACTGAAAGCAGCACTCAGGGCCTCATTGACGGATGCAAATTGGGTAGACAGGCTGCTGTGGGTTTTATTCGGGTTGCGCTCCGCGCCGAAAGAGGATCTAGAAGCTTCCCCGGCAGAGCTCGTTTTTACGCAGCCACTACGGCTGCCCGGGGAATTTCTACCAGATAATCCCACGCCGGGCAGCTACTCGTCTCAGCTTTTGCAGCATAGCGCAAACACAGGCACGCTGCCGGGCCCTGCCCACCACAGTTTTCCGTGTGTTTTTGTGCCTAAAACTTTGAAGAGCGTGGAGTTCGTGTTTGTCAGACACGATGCCCACCGCCCTCCATTGCGCCCACCCTATGATGGACCGTTCAGAGTGTTGGAAACCGGGGATAAGCATTTTTTGCTAGACTTGGGGGGTAGGAGGGAAAAAATTGGCATAGACAGACTCAAACCCGCTTTCGTTGTGGCGGACGAGCAAGTGCTGTTGGCTAGGGCCCCTCGGCGTGGAAGACCCCCACGGAGAGCTCCCCAGGGAAACGATTCGCCAGAGCAGCCTCACGGACAGACCGAAGTGCCCCCCCTCCCAGCAACCTCCCATCGGCACAACAGCGCCGCGGAGGCGGTAAAGCCCAGTTACAGCAGATACGGGAGGAGACGGAAGTCCAAACAGCATGTGGACTGATGTTCTGTTGTTTTATCACAGCATGTGAACTGTTATTCTATTGTCCTATCTAAGATGCTGGTGGGGGGGGGGGTATTTGTAGCACCTTGGGAGAGTCAGATTTCTAGCATCTCAGACAAGAGACATTGAATAAGCATGGGAGGCAAAAGAGCAGGAGTCTCCTGGCAGACAAGAGACAGTGAATAAGCATGGGAGACAAAAGAGCAGGAGTCTCCTGGTGAGAGAGCGGGAAGGAGTCAAGGATGTAGGGGGTTGAATGCAGTGTGATGCAAATGTCCTGTTGTGTGATGTAAGCCGTGAAACTTAAGAGGAGAGTCTCTGGTAAAAAGTTCAGTCTGTTCTGTGCTCGTGAGATGTGAGTGTGAAATAAATCATTTTGAAATTAATCTGCCTGTGATTTCACACACTCCACAACATAACTAATACTTGAAGTATGTCTGCCTAATGCAATTTTAAGTCGGAACCATCGTCTACCTGAATCAGTTAATTATAATTTTGAGTGGATTTTCATTGTTTGTACAGCCTTATACAGAATGTTTGTTACGAATCATAGAGATACAGTGATGTGAAAAAGTGTTTGCCCCCTTCCCAACTTCTCATTTTGCCATGTGTCTGAGCTCATGTTTTCACTGAGCTCAGACCTTCACTTTATTTCTAAGTATTGTTGTTTGTTAGTTGGATTTGTTTATTTCTGTATATGTATTTTGTTTTTTTGTGCCTCCCCTTCCCAGACACTCCCACTACTGCCCACAGGTTACTCCCCTGTTATCTCAGCTGTGGGCAGTGGGTCTAATCAGGTCACCGGCTCGCTCATTGACTCACACCTGCAGCTCATTAGACTGTATGGTATTTAAGCACTGCCTTTTCACTGTTTCTTTACGGTTAAATTGGAACATCTACTCTTCACTCCTGTTCTCCCAGCCTCTGAAGTTTTTGCTACTTCTCCAGAGCACACCCTGCTCTGAGACTTATCTCTGTAAGTTATTATTTGTAACATTTTTGTGTTGTCAGCACGTTTTTTTGGACTGTTATGTTCTTTTCGTTTAATAAATCTCACTAACACAATTCAGCGCTTGGGTCTGTCCTTCTGCCCCATAGGGGCATTCGTGACAGAATTTAACCACCAGTGAAAGATCCAGCTGTTGTGTTGTTTTTACCTTTTTGCCTTTTTCACTCACCTGTCTTGGAGCTCATTATGGATACAGCAGGTGGACACGGCTACCCAATGCGTCTGGGGTGGGAGTGCTGCTGTGTGCTCATGGAGACAGACGAGCTAATCTCCATGGCATGCACATATTCCACCCCGAAAGATGCACTGTGGTATTTGGAACTCGCGGAGGCAGCGGCTCACCGGTGCCCTCAGCTCCTGGAGCATGCTGAGGGAAAAGAGAGGATCTCCCTGGTGGCAGTGCTTCAATGTGAGAACCGCGGAGGGGTGAAGAATTCCCCAGAGAAGCCTGGGCTCACGCCAAAGGGGAGGCGCTCCCGGGGCTCTGCAGTTTCCACTCTTCACCAGTCTCTGGCGCCCGTTCCTGCTCCTCCAGCTCCACGACGGCCACGTCATCCTGCTCCAGATCGCCGGAGGAAACAGCCCACCTCTCAGACAGCCCATTCTCCGACACTGATATTGAAGCCCCCCTCAGCAGTGCAGCCTACCTCTCTCTTTTTGCCAACTGGATCGTCAGCTTGTTCCGGGTCTGTAGCTGCTGTTTCCTGCTCCACTACAGCATCATCTCCTGATGCTGAGAGGTCCTCCCTGGGTTCCCCGGCTATGTCCGTCTCCGTGATGAGAGGGGTGGCTCCTCTACAATCCTTAGGGGGGCCCACATCCACCATTGCCACGGAGAGGGATGACGTCTTACCTGCTGCAGCAGACAACAGCGAACACCAGGAGATCAGGCAAGTGTCACTTTATTCCTCTTGTATATATGACAACATGCTTTGCCTGATTCCCGGTAGGGAGGCTCAGGATATACAGTCCCCTGAGCTCTCCCCATCTGTTGCAGTAATAAATTGCTCACCAGCCCTCTCCGTGTCTTCTCCTATGGCCCCTGAGTGGTTGCCAACCCCGGGATTGAGCCGCTGGACACGGGAGGAACCTATGGCCCTGAAGGACTTAGTTCTAGTGCCAACAGTGAGCCGAACCCCAGTTACCACGTGGGATGAGCCACCAGCATAGGGAACATTACCTGGGGGGCCTTAGGACTGCCACCACCATCATCATGCCTGCTGCGGGGGCCACCACAGCAGAGTCAACAGTGGAACCAGACCACCAACAGACTGGGCCCAAAACATTGTCGTCAGCTGGATCGACGGGGTCCTGGACAGCGGTGGAGCTCGAGCTCAGGCAAGTGCTGTCTCTTGTGTTTCTTGTTTCTGTTCTGGAGAGATCTTGCCTGGCTCTTGGTGAGAAGAGCTCACTTTGCCGGGCTCCGCCACCACCGCCAGAGACCCTGACCCTGCCTCTCTGTCTTTGTTGTCTGAGCCTTCTCCCAAGGTCGCCGAAGATGATCCAGCACAATCAGAGGTCTCTGTGGTTCCAGTGTCACTGCCCAGGGTGTCAGTGGTCCAGCTTCCTCCCCTGCTGAGGTCATCACAGGTGTCCCATCCCAGCCCGGGACCTCCGTGGGTGCAGCCTCCCCTCTGCTCGAGGCCATCATCTAGGTTCCACCTCCTCGGTCTGAGTCCTCGTGAGTGCTGCAGAGCTCCAGCCCGGAGCCACCACGAGTGCTGCTATGCTCCAGCCCGGAGCCACCGCAGATGCTGCAGAGCTCCAGCCCGGAGCCACTGCGGGTGCTGCAGAGCTCCAGCCTGGAGTCACCGCAGGTGCTGCAGAGGTCCAGCCCAGAGCCACTGTGGGTGCTGCTATGCTCCAGCCTGGAGCCGCCGTGGGTGCTGCTATGCTCCAGCCCAGAGCCGCCACGGGTGCTGCAGAGCTCCAGCCCGGATCTACCGCGGGTGCTAAACTGTTTCAATCCAGGGCCATTGAGGATGCTGCCGGTCAGTCAGACACCATTGTGGTCCCCCTTCCTCTTCTGCCAGACATCGTCATGGTTCCCATCCTCCTCTGCCTGACGCCATCATGGTTCCCCCTCCCCCGCCACCTGGTACCGTCGGGGTTCCCCTCCTCCGGCCCTGCTTCCTGTCTTTGGTCCTTCCCGTGGGGAAACTGCCTCCTGGGCCACCCCTCCGGTCCTGGTGGCTCAAGAACTCTGGCCAGCCACCCGAAAGACTGGGATGCTGGGTCGGGTGGTCCATGTTTTCCAGAAGGCCACCTGACTCATACCACCATGCGGCCCGGCTGGCCTGGGACTTTGGCCGGCCACCTGAACTACGTTGTTCTGTGACCTAGGTGGCCTAGGGGTCTAGTGTTCGCTGGTGTGGGTCGTGAGCTGGTTTGTGTTTCCCCTCCTTAGCCTGTTCCCCCACCTCCCACCCGGGGTGGTTTTTTGCTATGCTCTTTCTACGGGGGGGGGGGGGGGGGTCCCTTCTTGGTGTTACCTGAGGGTGTCTGGTAAACACCCCTTAAAGAGGGGACTCTGTCATGTGTCTGAGCTCATGTTTTTTACTGAGCTCAGACCTTTACTTTATTTCTAAGTATTGTTGTTTGTTAGTCGGATTTGTTGATTTCTGTATATATATTTTGGGTTGTAGGAGTCAAGAATTGAGGAGACTGGATGATTTTCCAGTATCTGCTTTAATTCTCATTCATCCTACGTCCTCTCTCGATCGGAGTGAAAAGAGACAGGACGCAGTCACACACATACATTTATACACTCATCTCGAACAATACATCACACAAAAGTCACAATACTCAGTTACATCCTCTCATCTGTAATAGAACACCCAGAGTCCTTCTGTTCTCCTCTCTGACCCCCAAAAGGTCAACCCGGGTAATCTTCTCCTCTTTCCTGAGTCCCCAGGGGGTGCAGACACATCGTCCTCTTGAGGTGTGAAGTCAATACACATGGCTAGCTCAAAGTCTCTCTTGGCTGAATTCAGCCAGCCACATGTGAGTCACATAAGTTATAATTATGGGCTCCACATCACTCCCCCCTTCCACGCGAAAGACTGGGCACACATATACAGTCATACCATAGTCATACAGCACGTCTCCCCCCCCAACAGAATCTCACAGCAACCTAAACAACCTGATCAAAAAACACATCATTCTGCATGCAGCTTAGGTTTCAATCTTCTCCCGAATCTGCTGTATGCAGGTCTCCTGCTCTGTGTTGGGCCGTCCTGCTGTGCATCTGTGGAGTGAGGGGGAGAAGGGTTATTTGCCCCTCGTGGGGGGTCCCGGGACCTCCCAAGGGGCCGCCCCTTGGGAGGTCTGCCGCATCGAGGCGCGCCCGCTGGTTGCACAGACTCGTTATGCAACACAAAAGCAGGTTTTAATCTATCGATACTGATCGTCTCCCTCCTGCCCCCCAAATCTAGCACAAAATATTTCTCCCCGGTTTCCAGCACTCGAAATGGACCGTCGTAAGGTGGGCGGAGGCTATGCCGCTGCGCATCGTGTCTGACAAAAACAAACTCTGCGTCTCGTAAAGCCTGGGGCACGAACACACGCGGGAAAGAGTGATGAGCGGGGCCCGGGAGCATTTCTGCTCCCGTGTTACTCAGAGACCCCTGGATCGGGGAGGGCCCTGGTGCCGTGTGGTCGGGTAAAAACTTGCCTGGCAGCCTGAGCGGTTGTGCAAAGACCAGTTCTGCTGGTGAGGCATCTAGGTCCTCTTTGGGTGCCGAACGCAACCCCAATAAAACCCATGGTAGTTTGTTTACCCAATCTGTGTCCGTCAGTGACGCTCTGAGGGCTGCCTTCAAAGACCTGTGAAAACGCTCGCATAAACCGTTGGCCTGGGGATGATAAGCAGTAGTGTGATGTACTGCCGCTCCTAAGCCGCTGGCCACTGCTGACCACAGTTCCGACGCAAATTGAGGTCCCCTATCAGACGTAATATCTGACGGGACCCCGAACCGCACTACCCAGGCTGTTAAAAAAGCGCGTGCCACCTCTGCGGTCGATGTTAACGGGACCACTTCCGGCCAATGAGTGGTTCGGTCCACCATCGTCAAGAGGTGCGTGAACCCTTGTGATGTGGGTAGGGGGCCCACGAGGTCCACGTGCACATGATCGAACCTTTTAGCCGGAATGTGGAACGGTTCTAAGGCGCTTTAGTGTGCCTGTGAATTTTCGCCCGCTGGCAAGCCACACAGGCTTTAGCCCACTCTTTCACGTGCTTGCGCAGGCTCGGCCAAACAAACTTCTCCGCCACCATTTTCACCGAAGCATGAACCCCTGGGTGCGCTAGGGAGTGCACGGCGTCAAAAAAGCGACGGCGCCACGTGGCTGGCACCACTGGGCGCAGTTGCCCTGTGGATACATCGCAGATAAGCGGGGGGGAACCGGTTTGTAGACTTTTGCGTTCCAGCCTTAACCCTGTTGGTCCAGACAGGAGCGCGCGCACGTCCGCGTCCTCGCTCTGCTCCGCCGCCATGGCTGCATAATCTATTCCCATGTGGACCGGAGCTGCGCGCGTGTCCATGCTGTTACCACGCTCTGGGTAAGCGGCCGCGCAATCCGTTTCTGCGCGGACGGGTGCTGTTACTGCGCGTGACAGACAGTCTGCCACCACATTGATTTTACTGGCTACGTGCTGGATATCGGTGGTAAATTCAGAAATTGCGGCCAGCTGTCTCTGCTGCCGCCCTGACCACAGTTCTGAAGTTTTGGACATCGCAAAAGTGAGCGGTTTGTGGTCGACAAACGCGGTGAAACGCCGCCCTTCCAGCCAGAACTGGAAATGGCAAATAGCCAAATGGAGCGCCAGCAGCTCCCTGTCAAACGCGCTGTATTTTTGCTCAGCCTCGCGTAGGGATCTGCTGAAAAATGCGAGTGGCTGCCAAACCCCGGCAACCTGCTGTTCTACAACAGCCCCTATGGCCACATCTGACGCGTCTGTGGTTAGCGCTATGCGGGCTGCTGGGTCTGGGTGGGCCAACAGTGCCGCGTTTGCCAGTGCTCGTTTAACCTCTGTGAATGCGCGCTCCCGCTCCGGGGACCATTCAATCACATGGGAGGGCTTTTGCTTTTTAAGCACGATGTACAAGGGCTGCATAAGCTGCGCTGCGTGGGGTATGAAACGGTTATAAAAATTTACCATCCCCAAAAATTCTTGCAACGCTTTTACCGTTCAAGGCTGGGGAAAATCTGCCACTGCGCGTACTTTGGCCGGCAGAGGAACTGCTCCCTCCGAGGAAACGCGGTGCCCTAAAAAATCGATTTGTGCCACGCCAAAATGGCACTTGGCCGGGTTGATTATCAACCCATGCTCTCCTAACCTCTGAAAAACTGTCGTGAGGTGTTTTGCGTGCTCCTCCTCGGAGGTGCTGGCTACCAAAATGTCGTCTAAATAGAAAAAAACGAAAGAAAGGTCGCGCAACACTGCATCCTGTTGTGAGCACTACGAAGATACGGACCAGTGATGCTGAGGAGAAGCTGGAAACGTGCATGGAAATATCTGACTGGGGCATGCTTAAAGGAGCCACGCATGATCTGGATGAGTACACGGACACTGTGAACTCATATATCCACTTTTGTGAAGAGAACATTCTTCCATCACGCACCAGGGTGAGTTACTCTAATGACAAACCCTGGTTCACAGCTAAGCTCAGACAGATCAGGAAGGAGAAGGAAGCAGCGCTGAAAAGTGGAGACAGGGACTGCTACAGGGAGGTTAAATACCGGTTTAACAGAGAGCTGAAGAGGGCTAAATCTGTGTACTCAGAGAGACTCCAGCAGCAGTTCACTGCTAATGATTTGGCTTCCGTGTGGAGAGGACTGAGGCAGATCACCAACTATCGGCCTCAGGCTCCTAAAGGTCAGGATGACAAAGCCCTTTGTCAGAGACTGTCCCAACACTATGCCCGTTTTGACACCTCGTCATCTGTGTCCAACTCCCCCCCTCCCTCCAGCTCCACAGCCTCCACATTCCCTACTTCATTTAAGGCACCCCCCCCCCTCCTCCCCCCCTCCCCTTATCATCAGTGAGCAGGATGTGCTCAAACAGTTCTCCAGACTGAACCCGCGCAAGGCCCCCGGCCCAGACGGCGTGTCTCCCTCCACCCTGAGACTCTGTGCGAAACAGCTGGCTCCTGTATTCACAGACATTTTTAACACCTCCCTTAAGTTATGCCACGTGCCATCCTGCCTCAAATCCTCCACCATCATCCCTGTCCCCAAGAAGCCACGGATCACTGGACTTAATGACTACAGACCTGTAGCGCTCACCTCTGTAGTCATGAAGTCCTTTGAGCGCCTGGTCCTGTCCCACCTCAAGTCCATCACCACCCCTCTCCTGGACCCGCTGCAGTTTGCCTACCGAGCCAACAGGTCTGTAGACGATGCAGTCAACCTGGCCCTCCACTCCATCCTGCAGCACCTGGACTCCCCGGGAACCTACGCCAGGATCCTGTTTGTGGACTTCAGCTCCGCATTCAACACCATCCGCCCCGCTCTGCTCCGGGACAAGCTGTCCCTGCTCAACGTGCCTGACTCCCTCTGCAGGTGGATCATCGACTTCCTGACGGACCGGAGGCAGCATGTGCGGCTGGGAAAGACTGTCTCAGACTATACTAGCATCAGCACCGGATCACCCCAGGGCTGTGTACTTTCCCCCCTACTCTTCTCCCTTTACACCAACTCCTGCACCTCCAGCCACCAGTCTGTCAAGTTGATCAAGTTTGCGGACGACACCACCCTCATCGGGCTCATCTCCAACGGCAACGAGTCCGCCTACAGGAGAGAGGTGGCCCAGCTGGCGTCCTGGTGCAGCAATAACAACCTGCAGCTGAACGCTCTGAAGACAGTGGAGATGATTGTAGACTTCAGGAAAGTCACTACTCCTCTGCCCCCCCTCACCCTCTCAGGCTCTCCCATCACCACTGCTGATTCCTTCCGCTTCCTAGGCACTACCATCACCAGGGACCTCAAATGGGAGCTGACCATCAGCTCACTCATCAAAAAAGCCCAGCAGAGGATGTTCTTCCTGCGGCAGCTGAGGAAGCTCAAGCTACCCACCAAGATGTTAGTGCAGTTCTACACAGCCATCATCGAGTCCATCCTCACCACCTCCATAACCGTGTGGTACGCAGGAGCCACTGCCAGGGACAGACTAAGGCTGCAGCGCGTCGTGCGCACTGCTGAGAAGGTGATCGGCTGCAAGCTCCCATCTCTCCAGGATCTGTACATCTCCAGGACCCGGAGGCGTGCTGGCCGGATCATAGCCGATCCCTCACACCCTGGTCACGTACTGTTTGCCCCCCTCCCCTCTGGTAGAAGACTTCGGTCCATCCAGACTAAAACCTCCCGTCACATGAACAGCTTCTTCCCCTCTGCCATTAGACTGCTGAACACTAAGTGACTCTCGTGCACCATGTACAGCAGCTCAACCAGACTCATGTCAATCATCACTGTTTTCTTCCTGCATTACCGACTGCACTATATAGTTCTCCACAGTATCTGCTGCTGGCTAATATATATTTTAACTGTTGACCAGTATCACTTAATCTTATCCTACACTTTATTACATGTATAGTTTATTTCTCTTATCTTATCATGTTTAATGTTGCAGCATTGTACCGAGACAAATTCCTAGTTTGTGTACTACATGAACAATGGCAATAAACCTGATTCTGATTCTGATCCATCATCCGTTGGAAGGCTTGTGCGGCGCCTTTAAGGCCAAAAGGCATTCGTAAAAACTCAAAAAGCCCGAACGGGGTTATTACGGCTGTTCTGGGGATGTCCTCTGGTCGGACCGGGACTTGGTGATAACCGCGGACCAGGTATATTTTAGAAAAAATGCGCGCCTTCGCCAAGTGCACTGAAAAGTCCTGGATATGCGGAATCAGGTACCGGTCCTGCGCTGTGGCACTGTTCAACCTGCGGTAATCGCCACAAGGTCTCCACGAGCCGTCAGCTTTAGGTACCATATGGAGGGGGGAAGCCCAGGCGCTCTTCGAGCGGCGAATTATGCCCAACCTTTCCAGGTTGGCGAACTCCTCGCGCGCAATGGAGAGTTTAGCTGCATCCAAGCGCCGAGCCTTCGCAAAAACGGGTGGGCCACTCGTGGTAATAAAGTGCTCCACCCCGTGCTTCGCCACCTTAGCTGAAAAAGTGGGAACTGTGAGTGCTGGGAACTGGTGTAGAAGGCTGTGGAACTTACCACCTGCTGTGGTGACGTTGGTCTGTACTGGCGGCGGGGACACCCGAGCTGCACAAGGGATAGAACAGAAAGAGAGTGCATTTATGAGGCATTTGTTGGCCAGATCAACTAACAAACCATGTGAACACAGAAAATCAGCACCTAACATATTGAAGCTCACTGCCGCTACGATGAAGTTCCACTCATAGGCGCGGCCGTGGAAGGACAGAGACAAGGTTCTCTCTCCGTACGTCTTGATGCTGGAGCCGTTGGCCGCTGTCGCTCCATCTCCGCGGGGTCCAGTGACCCGATCAGCATAGGTGGCAGTGATGAAGCTCCTCTGGGCTCCGGTGTCCACTAGGAATTGCCGCCCGGAGCCCGCGTCTGTAAGATAAAGCAGCTTGTTCCGTTCGCCGAGAGTGGAAGCTGCTAACGGCTCCCGGCCCGGTCGTTTCCCTGCTTTTTGAACTTGCAGGGCGGGATGCATTTGTGCGCCTTCCCAGCAAAACGTCGATGGTAAAAACAGAGGCCGTCATCTCCCCTGCCACGGAATCTCGCCGCTGCTGTCGCTGCTGAGGTGGTCACTGCTGTCTCTGGCTCCACACTGCCCCTGGCCGCCGCGCCGAGGTCTGCCGCTGCCACGGAAGCCTCTTGTTCCTCGCAGGCGTTGAGGAGCCGCTCCGCCTCTTGGGCCAGGTTGCGGAAGTCCTGCTGGGCCACACATCGTCTGCTGGACAGGGAACCTCTCGTGTGCGCTGGGAGGGTTCTCAGGAAAATATGCTTGAAAAGGAACGCGTCGTTGTCCGTCCCGATCATCTGTAGCATGTCCTCCATGAGGACAGTCGGCCTGCGTCCACCTCTGTCGCGCAGGTCCAGTAGCTGCCTGGCTCTTGCCTCAGCCGACGGCACGAAGCTCCTGATGAGGATAGCTTTCAGCGCGTCGTATTTGCTGGCAGCGGGTGGTTGCTGCACCAGGCTCCGCACACACCGAGCCGTGCGGCTGTCGAGCGTCGCGACGACATTATGGAATTTAATGTCATCCGCTGAAACTCCCCCGAGCAGGAACCGCGACTCCACATGCTGGAACCACGAGTGCGGGTCGTTTTGCCAGAACTCGGGGAGCTTAATCAGTCTTGTGCCCCTGCTGGCATTCCCCGGTGAATCCGGGTCTGAGTGGCTGTCTCCCAGCTCTTCCATATCGATCACGAGGCTGTCCTCCAGCCTCGGCGTGCTCAGATTCATGCGTAGGTCACCAATTGTAGGAGTCAAGAATTGAGGAGACTGGATGATTTTCCAGTATCTGCTTTAATTCTCATTCATCCTACGTCCTCTCTCGATCGGAATGAAAAGAGATAGGACGCAGTCACACACATACATTTATACACTCATCTCGAACAATACATCACACAAAAGTCACAATACTCAGTTACATCCTCTCATCTGTAATAGAACACCCAGAGTCCTTCTGTTCTCCTCTCTGACCCCCAAAAGGTCAACCCGGGTAATCTTCTCCTCTCTCCTGAGTCCTCCTGAGTCCCCAGGGGGTGCAGACACATCGTTCTCTTGAGGTGTGAAGTCAATACACATGGCTAGCTCAAAGTCTCTCTTGGCTGAATTCAGCCAGCCACATGTGGGTCACATAAGTTATAATTATGGGCTCCACAGGGTTTTCTTTTGTGCCTCCCCTTCCCAGACACTCCCACTACTGCCCACAGGTTACTCCCCTGCCATCTCAGCTGCGGGCAGTGGGTCTAATCAGGTCACCGGCTTGCTCATTGACTCACACCTGCAGCTCATTAGACTGTATGGTATTTAAGCATTACCTTTTCACTGCTTATTTACGGTTAAATTGGGACATCTACTCTTCACTCCTGTTCTCGCAGCCTCTGAAGTTTTTGCTACTTCTCCAGAGCACACCCTGCTCTGAGGCTTATCTCTGTAAGTTATTATTTGTAACATTTTTGTGTTGTCAGCACGTTTTTTTGGACTGTTATGCTCTTTTCATTTAATAAATGTCCCTAACACAATTCAGCGCTTGGGTCTGTCCTTCTGCCCCGTAGGGGCATTCGTGACACATTTTTTCTATGTTTGTCACACTTAAATGTTTTAGATCATCAAACAAGTTTAAATATTAGACAAAGAAAACACAAGTAAACACAAAATGCAGTTTTTAAATGGTATTTATTATTAAGGGAAAAAATTCCAAACCTGCATGGCCCTGTGTGAAAAAGTGATTGCCCCCTAAACCTAATAACTGGTTGGGCCACCCTTAGCAGCAACAACTGCAATCAAGCGTTTGCGATAACTGGCAATGAGTCTTTTACAGCACTGTGGAGGAATTTTGGCCCACTCATCTTTGCAGAATTGTTCTAATTCAGCCACATTGGAGGGTTTTCAATCATGAACCCCCTTTTTATGGTCATGCCACAGCATCTCAATCAAATTCAGGTCAAGACTTTGACTAGGCCACTCCAAAGTCTTAATTTTGTTTTTCTTAAGCCATTCAGAGGTGGACTTGTTGGTGTGATTTGGATCATTGTCCTGCTGCAGAACCCAAGTGCACTTCAGCTTGAGGTCACGAACAGATGGCTGGACATTCTCCTTCAGGATTTTTTGGTAGACAGAAGAATTCATGGTTCCATTTACCACAGCAAGTCTTCCAGGTCCTGAAGCAGCAAAACAGCCCCAGACCATCACGCTACCACCACCATATTTTACTGTTGGTATGATGCTCCTTTTCTGAAATGCTGTTACTTTTACGCCGGATGTAATGGGACATACACCTTCTAAAAAGTTCAGCCTTTGTCTCATCAGTCTACAGAGTATTTTCCCAAAGGTCTTGGGGATCATCAAGATGTTTTCTGGCAAAACTGAGATGAGCCTGTTGTTTTTTTCTCAGCAGTGGTTTTCATCTTGGAACTCTGCCATGCAGGCCATTTTTGCTCAGTCTCTTTCTTATGTTGAAGTCATGAACACTGACCTTAACTGAGGCAAGTGAGACCTGCAGTTTTTTGGATGTTGTTGTGGAGTCTTTTGTGACCTCTTGGATGAGTCGTCACTGCACTCTTGGGTTAATTTTAGTTGTCCAGCCACTCCTGGGAAGGTTCACCACTGTTCCATGTTTTTGCCATTTGTGGATAATGGCTCTCACTGTGGCTCGCTGGAGTCCCAAAGCTTTAGAAATGGCTTTATAACCTTTTCCAGACTGACAGATCTCACTTTGTTTCTCATTTGTTCCTGAATTTCTTTGAATTACAGCATGATGTCTAGCTTTTGACGATCTTTTGGTCTACTTCACTTTGTCAGGCAGGTCCTATTTAAGTGATTTCTTGATTGCGAACAGGTGTGGCAGTAATCAGGCCTGGGTGTGGCTAAAGAAACTGAACTCAGCTTTCCAAAGATGTGATAAACCACAGTTAATTTATGTTTTAATGGGGGGTGGGGGGTCACTTTTCCACACAGGACCATGTAGGTTTTATTTTTTTTTTTACCCTTAATAATAAACACCTTCATTTAAAAACTGCATTTTGTGTTTACTTGTGTTATCTTGGTCTATGATGATCTGAAGCATTTGAGTGTGACAAACATACAATAAAATGATAAATTAGGAAGGGGGCATACACTTTTTCACACCACTGTAAGCTACATTTATTGTGTGTTTGACTAGTGGAATTTGCTTATAATTTTGGGAGGGCACAGCTGCTAATATTAATCATAATCACAGTTTTCTCCAATTTTGCAAGGGGGAGGAGAATGTGGTGTAGGGATACCTGGTTTACAGGGAGTGGTGCGGCACCTTACACCTGATGTCACCACGCTCGTATATATTGGGCGACCCGCCATTTCATGGGTCAGTTGTATTGAGACACACGGAGTAGTGATTGCATATGAGAGCAGTGATAGACAGTTAGCCCTGAGCACGTGCCTGTATCTTCTACACTTCATTTGTAATAAAGTTCACCAAACGGCAGCATCCTTGTCGGTCATCATTGCCAGGTTTGTGGACATAATAGGTAGGCACTCGGCTAATAATACACACAGGGTAATTTGACAGACTACTGTAAGATTAATAACTTAGAAACAAGAGTTTTATCTCTGGATGCAGAAAAGGCCTTTGACTGTGTCAATTGGAAATTTGTTTTTATGGTGTTAAATAAGTTTTGGTTCGGTTCATCCATTATAAATTGGATTAAAACACTATATACTATAGCTTATGTTGACCTAATGTGTCTCTCTAGAAATGTAACTACACATCGTGGCAACATTTTGAATGGGATGGCCTTCCATACAGTTGGTCTCTTTCCCAGACAGCACCCTACATGTGATAATGTTGGCATTACATAATGTCATGTGCCAGTGTGACTTAAAAAGCTGATGTTTCCCAACATTGGTAATGCGTTGTCTTTGTGTAGCATTCAGGGAGATTGCTCCAGCATTCTTACATTGTCAAGTGTATGTAAAGCTTTTAAAAAAAGTATTTATTTTTTTTCCATTAGTTTTTTATTGCACAAAGTAAAAGGCACCACGGTATCATAATTAGCATGTAGGCATAATTTACATTTATTTACCTCAGTGGAGATAGGAGAGAGAAGGATGGTGGCTAAACTGTCATCTCTGCTGGAGTCCGAGTCCCACCCTATGCAGGACATACTGAACGCACTGAGGAGCTCATTTAGCAGCAGACTACATCATCCTAGGTGCGCAACCAAGAGGTTTCGCAGGTCCTTCCTACCTACGGCTGTCAGACTGTATAACCTAAGCAGGGCTGCTCGCAGAGATAGCAATAAAACGTGACGACCTAATAGTACTGAATGCAAAAGATGCAATAGACTTACACAATGGTCCCCTCCAGTATATACAACTAGGACAGTATCGGTCGCTATGGAGGGTGACAATATGCATGGGTACATATTCATACTATGTAGGATAACTAAGTAGACGATTATGCTGTTTATTCCATCTCGCTACAATGCTCTGCACTTTGTATATACTGTATATTTATATATTGATGTGTATGTATTTATATCCACTGTTATTTATATCTTCCGTATCTTCTTAATTATTGCTCTGAGTGTTGCTATCCCTGTGCTGTTGCAATCCTGGAATTTCCCCATTGTGGGACTAATAAAGGCTTATCTTATCTTTACTTAATGCGTCACTTTATTCTTCAGTCATGATATAGTGTTTTACTCTTGTATGTCCTTTAATTTTTACTAGTTTCACTTTAGTGAAATTAATTTCTTTTCTAAAATTCCCTACTTCTTTCTTGTAAATTTGCTGCTTTTGTTTCAAAAATTTGGCTTTCCCATCTACATTTGTCTGTCATAAATGTGCAACATTTTTTCCTCAAATTTGACTTTACCTTGTAAATTTGCAACTTTTCTTATAGAGTTGAAACCTTTCATAAACTTGTTTATTTTTTCTCCAATTAGAATAGAATAGGCTTTATTGTCATTGTACAGTTGTACAGCACAACAAAAATTGTGGGTGCTCCACTAGGCTACTGTGCAATAAAGTGAGAGAAGAATTTGAAAAAAAAAAAAAAAAAACGGTTACAGGACACACAGTTAACCATCTGACTAAAGTAAAAATAACAAATAGCCCATTGATATATACACAGGCACGGTAGTGGCTTCACAGGTGGAACTGTGTACATAAGAGTGCAGAACACATAATAAAGTAAAATGGGCGGGATGTGAGAGGTCTCCTGTGATGGCTTTGGTCCTTCTGAAACAGAAGGCTCTGGAGAAGTCTTCCAGGGAGGGCAGAGGGCTACCAATAATTTTTTGGGTGGTAATGTAAATTAAAAACATTGTCAAACTTACCACTTTTTTTCCTTATAAATCTGCTACTTTTTCCATATAAATTCGAAATGTTCATAGGGATGCTGGTTAAATTTTTGTTTGATGTAATGGTTTATTTTTTCTGCAGATATGGACAATGATCAGATTTTATTTTTAATGTTTTTGTTGGAAGTTTTTAACTTTTTTTGGTTGATTTTATGGTTTTGGTGAGCGATGGATGGATGTTCCAAAAAAAAAATCCTGGGTGTTTTGGTGTGCATGTCCTTGGTCACTTTGTATCAAGAACCAAATGAAGCTAGTTTCAATACATGGCCAAGTAGCACAAGAAAATTACCAGAGCTTTAAAAGAATTTAAGCAACAACATCCAACAACTTTCATGGAAGCATTAGTTAATGTTGTTTTACACCGTACTGTGTTTTAGCTTCATGTACCTAAAAAAACAGACTGGAAAAATACTTGACATTGCATTTGGACATGCGGTGATGCACTAAAATAGTGTTAACTGATGTCAGTAAGCCATTACATGACAACTTGCTGAAGAAATGGATAATTATGATGCATGATTACATGAAAAATACACGTGCTTAAAAATCACAATTTTATTTAAAACTAGAAAAGCACTCAGAGAGTGCATACCTCTGACAAGTCTCCTTCCGTTTCTCATGGATCACCTCCAATGTAATGGGTTTGTGTGTAGGTCTAGAGCCACTTGTGGTGAAAACTGCATCAAAGTCTGTCCATTAGTTTTGGAGTATTGTTGCTAACACACTGTGAGAAGATAAGAGCCTTGGCTGAGGTATGAATTCTTAGATCATCACCAAAATATAATGGGTTCCTCTGTAGCCCAAGAACCACCTCTGGTGAAAATTTCATCCAAATCCATCCCGTAGTGTTTGTGTAATCCTGCTGCACAAATACAAACAAAGCCCTTGGTGGAGGTATGCACTCTCAGATCACCCCCAAAATCTAATCATCTGTTCCCCGTGCCATTACACACCTTTCCTGAAAATTTAATCAAAATCTGTTAATAATTTTTTGACTTATGTTTGTAATAGACAAACCAACCAACGCCACTGAAAACACTACCTCCTCCCTTGGCGGAGGTAATAATGTTCAGATTTTAATAATCTTTTTGTAATGTAGTGCTTCATGGCTTGAGTTTTCCTTCACATATATATGGTAAAATAATGGCGAGACAGAGTGACACATTTCCTAACAGAGTCAGTCAGAGTTTGATGACAGTTTCATCTTGGGGAAGAGTCGCAGAGCGTTTTGCGTCGTCAGCTCCATCACCTTCTCCACCGACACTCCTTTGATCTTACTAATGTACTCGGCCGAGATATGGATGTTTTTTGGCTCATTTCTCACCTGTAATCAGAAATAGATGGAATATCTAAAGTAAATGAGTGAATTAAATCAAAAAGGTGGACATTGAATGAACTTTACTGAGATGTCATATGGGAATTAAGATATACCACAGTTAAACCTATACAAACTACACTTTCATAAATGAAAGAAATGTAAAGTTATATGTATGAGACAAGCAGTTTAACATATCTACAGTTTACATATTAAATGCAACAAGATATAAACCAAACAGATACATTAGAAATTGTAACTGTGTTTTAGTTCTGCCTCTGAAAACAAAACATATCTGGAATAAAATGAAAGTATTTTCTTTTTTTTTTTTTTTTTACCTGCTTCTCTGGGCCAAGAGCAGGTGAATCAGTTTCAAGACAAATGTTCTCTAATGGAAGCTGTTTCACCAATTTTTGCTTCTTGGTAGAAAATATGCAGAGACAGAATCATCAATGATTAATATTCAGTGTGATGAAGTGAACCAAATAAAGCAAAAGTCCAACCAACAATGAACACTGTCTGGCTGCGCACATCTACACTGCTTCCATTACTATTCAAATCAGTGCGTTTTATCCATTTATACATAGATAACAGTTTACTTCAAATGTGACAGTATGTACCTGCTCGCTCCTGATTATGGATGGGGGGATTGAGAAGAAATACCCTGCTTTCACTCCTTCCATGGCAACTGAAGGTTTCCCATCAAAAGCGTGAAGAAGAGCTTTTTCGACTCCTGGTGGCATTTCAGAGGAACTGCACTTTACTTTTCAAACCGAATCAGTACTGTATATTCACAGAAAAACGGGACAAAGCTCTCACCTTGCTCCTTCAGGAGGTGGATGGTGGGTCGTCCTGCTGACCTTGAGTGAACATTTCTGGGGATGAAACACAAACACACAAAAATATAGACAGAAACCTTATCTTAGGGGACTGTTAGTGGCTCCTGAGGTTTTAAAAAGTCCCATCAGCCACTACGCTCTGCAAAAATCTAAAAGTCTATCCTGGGATAAACCACTAAACTTGAAAACTCCATCTTCCCCTCTCAGTTCAAGATTTATTATTTTGGATCTTACAATGACTAAAATAGAATGAGGAAAAGGTACTCTACTAGAAACATTAAGAAAGAGAAATGTGACACTTAAAGAACCCTGAGTTTTTCTATGGGTGAATTCTATGACAGCAAAGAGGACGTTAAAAGCAGAATGTTCAGGAGGTAAAGAGGGAGTCAGACAGAATCATGAGTTTAAAGCTAGAAGTCAGCTGCTACATGGGTAAAGCAGCAGCCGAGACTCCCGTTAACCGTCCAACACCGGTGTCCCATCGTGCGCTCCACAAACGTTCGGGGGGGGGACGCTCAGCCTGCCTGGTCAGTGGTAGATGATAGTCCCAACTGCTGCTTCACTGTGGAGCGCAATGACCAGATCAACTGCATATTACATGCGGACACATGCTTTGACTAAACGACGAAACGATTTTTATTTAAATATTTACAGACAAATGGGCAACATTGATGCAAAACTTGCAGCCAAAATGGGTCAAATATTTGTAAACGTGTCCTGTTATAGTACTGCATGACTTTATTGACGATAAACTATAAACTACACATATAAACTAAATTATAATGGTGACTGAACAACTCCCATTCCCCAAAGTGCAACATACAACATTTATGAATATAAGACATAAAAGATCACACAAATAAGTGATCTGACAAAAAAAAAAAAATAAAATAAACAAGCAGCTCTTAAACAGTGGCTAATATTGGATGTCCCATTCATTTTCAGTAATTCTGTAATTAACAGTCACACAATCAAATACTGTACATCTCAGTTCAGTCCCTTTCATATCTGTCAAAGTCTGACATGTGTGATTGCCTACATACAGGTGCATCTCAATAGATTAGAATATCATCGAAAAGTTGATTTATTTCAATAATTCAATTCAAAATGTGAAACTCATATATTATATACAGTAGATTCATTACACACAGAGTGATATATTTCAAGTGTTTATTTCTTTTAGTTGTGATGGTTATGGCTTATAGCTCATGAAAACCCCAAATTCAGTTTCTCAAAAAATTAGAATATTACATAAAATTAATTAAAAAAAGATCTTTTACAGAAATGTTGGACGGCTGAAAAGTATGTCCATGTACACACTCAATACTCGGTCGGGGCTCCTTTTGCATAATTACTGCATCAGTGCAGCGTGGCATGGAGGTGATCAGCCTGTGTTACTGCTGAGGTGTTATGGAAGCCCAGGTTGCTTTGATAGCGGCCTTCAGCTCGTCTGCATTATTGGGTCTGGTGTATTTCATCTTCCTCTTGACAATACACTATAGATTCTCAATGGGATTTAGGTCAGGAGAGTTTGCTGGCTAATCAAGCACAGTGATACCATGGTCATTAAACCAGGTATTTGTACTTTTGGCAGTGTGGACAGGTGCCAAGTCCTGCTGGAAAATGAAATCATCTCCATAAAGCTTGTCAGCAGAGGGAAGCATGAAGTGCTCCAAAATTTCCTGTTAGATGGCTGCACTGACATTGGACTTGATTACACACGGTGGAAAAACACCAGCAGATGGCATGGCTCCACATATCATCATTGACTGTGAAAACTTCACACTGGACCTCAAGCAACTTGGATTCTGTGCCTGTTCACTCTTCCTCCAGACTCTGGGACCTCAATTTCCAAGTGACAGGACTTGGCAGCTGATTTGGGGAGCCATGTCATCTGCTGGTGTTAGTCCACTGTGTTTTATCAAGTCTAAAGTCAATGCAGCTGCCTACCAGGACATTTTAGAGCACTTGATGGTTCCCTCTGCTGACAAGGTTTATGGAGATGCTGATTTTATTTTACAGCAGGACTTGGCACCTGCCCACACTGCTGCCAAAAGTACCGAAGCCTGGTTTAATGACCATGGTATCACCATATTTTACTGGCCAGCAGACTCTCCTGACCTAAACCCCACACAGAATCTATGAAGTATCGTCACCAGGGAGATGAGAGACACCAGGCCCAACAATGCAGATGAGCTGAAGGCCGCTACCAAAGCAACCTGGGCCTTCATAACACCTCAGCAGTAACACAGGCTGATCACCTTCATGCCATGCCACAGTGATCCAGTATTAATTCATGCAAAAGGAGCCCTGACCAAGTATTGAGCGTGTGCATGGAAATACTTTTAGTCGGCCAACATTTCTATTAAAAAAATCAATTTTTTAAAATTGATCTTATGTAATATTCTAATTTTTTGAGAAACTGATTTTTGGGTTTTCATGAGCTGCAAACCATAACCATCAAAATTAAAAGAAATAAACACTTGAAATCTATCACTCTGTCTGTAATGAATCTATATAAAATATGAGTTTCATTTTATGAATTGAATTACTGAAATAAGTCAACTTTTTGATGATATTCTAATTTTGTGAGATGCACCTGTATAGGCTACACCTCTGTATTCCACTTTCAAACACAGCCTACATTTGGGCCTGTAAAGCCTGATTGGGCTACCTGTTTCAGACAGGAATACTTGCTTTCTACGGGCATGCACTACTTTTGTAAATATATGAATGATTAGTTTCGACTGCCCGACCAGCTCAGGGCCTACTTTGTCTCTGCTGGGACATCTGTCATCTCTCCATCGATCCTGGTGAGAAATGGTCAGGAACATCCCTGGGTTTCTGAATAATTTGAACTGTTTCTAACAGACTTATTTCTATATTTACTTGTAAGCTGGTGGTCTAATTGATAGAGCATTCACCATACAACCGGGAGGTTGGGGGTTCAAGTCCTGGCCGGGTCATACCAAAGACCATATAAAAAAATGGTACTTCCCCCCCCTTCTAGCTTGGTACTTACCATAAAAGAATGGGGGAAGGAGAAGTTGTTTGTGGCAGTGCCTTGCAGGGCAGTGACCCCTCTGATTCTAGATGTGATTAACATTGTAGATAGGAGAAACGTAATTTTGTTCTATTATACTGTACATGATTGGCTGTATGGACTGAATGACAACAAAGCTGGCTTCTTCTTAATGGAATGCTATTACAACATTTTTAACTTAATATATAAACATGTTGCTCAGGGGTGACCACTTGACGTCCAGGGTTGTGTGTGACTGCATATCTTAAAATTAGTGATAACCAAAATTTCAAAATTTACTTCATGTTATCAGGAGGACTCACAGAGGAAGATCCAGTTCCTTTGCTATCTGGGCTTGACGAATGAGGACCAACCTTTGATTTTCTTTATCAGTCTCACTGCTGACATATCTGGGTGTAAAATCCAATCCAACCTGCAACAGAAAACAACCTAGCAGTATTAACAATGTAACCGATGGGGAGAAATACTCCTCATATTATCAGTGGAGTATCTGTACCTCCCCAATGGCGACGAGTTGGTCTTTGTATTTCTCAATGATGGGTAGAGCGCCATCAAGATCCTTCAAATACAAATATAGAGAGGGTTGGTGTGACAACAGATTCCAGTGTGGTGAAACAGATAAGTACTAGCAGCAAGTTAAGCATTTTATGGCCATTTGGGGGCTTTTACATAAGCTACGTGCTGATCCACATTGTACTTAAACTGTATTCCCTACTCCCTGCTCCGTTCTCAGGGAATATCAGTTAACTGCCCTTCACAAAATTTCTCCATTTGAAACACCCTGTAACCGTCGGCCCCCTCCTCCGTGCGTTACCACAGTAACCATGGACATGTACTGACACTATGGTGGATAATTTCATTCATTCATTCATGTACTGACACTATGGTGGATAATTTATATTTCTTAAATAAAATATTAATACAAATATATGTTATTACTATCAGTTGTTATACACAATAACCAACATCAGTTTAGTTTGTTGATCACGTTAGCAGCAATAGTTTGTTTTACTTGTATTTGAGGTGCAATGGCTTTATGAGTAATCTTATCGGTAAGGCTTATGGCTTATGGGTAAGTTATCTGGAATTTCCCCATTGTGGGACTAATAAAGGCTCATCTTATCTTCTTGTCCACTTCCGGTAAAGTGATGTACTGTGGTGGACACACACATGGGACCTGTGGGACCTGTTTTGTGACTCACATTTTAGGTCAGAACAAAGGCAGGAAGCTGCAGGGATCTTAGCCTTGGTATGCAAGGCTTGAGACTGCGGGGGGTTCAATTAAAGGATTAAGGAAGGGATGCATTGGAGACAGTGGAAGTGATATCATGGAGAGAAATGCATTGTGGTCTGTGTGACATGTGATCTGTGAAGTGTGAAGTTCCTGATATTTAAGGACGAGAGTTTACTGTGTCAGTCTCTTTCTCTGCTTTGAGATGATGGTGCTGTGAATAAAACTGACTTTGAGAGAGAACTCTGCCTCGTCATTTTCACATCACCACAGTACGATTGTTCTCTCCTTCCCTGCTCAATTCTCAGTTCCCTTTGAACTGAAGAGTGTTTGCTCCCTTCGGTTTGGAATCTCACTTAATATGGCAGAATACCTTGTGCAGTCCACTTCGGAGTACACTACAGGGCGATCAGAACACACCTATACACTTGTTATATACACTTAAAAAAAAAAAAAATAACTTAACTCCCATAAACACAGAATACAGAAAAGTCATGGAACTGCAAGGAAATACACAACAAACAAAATATTTACTGCAATGTAAAAGAAAAGAGAAACAGACTGAAATGAACTTAAGACTGGACTGCTTTAAACTATTTTACTTATGAAAGATGTATAACTCAGCCACAGGGGATGCACAAGCCAGTGCACTCCTAGTGCTGGTCCCAAGCATGAGTAAACGGAGAGGATTGTGTCAGGAAGGGCATCCGGAATAAAACCTTTGCCAAATCAAACACGTGGATCATGATGAATGAGACTTCCATACCGGATTGGTCGAGGCCCGGGTTAACAATGACCACCATCGGTGCTGTTAACCGACAGGGTGCCAGTGGAAATTGGGTTACTGTTGGTCGAAGATCGAGGAGGAAGCGAGGGGGAAGGCATGTTAGGAGGGAGAGAAAGAAAAGGAAAGGTAGAAGTGTGGAGGTAAGAGTAGGGACTTTAAATGTAGGGACTATGACTGGAAAAGGCAGAGAGTGGGCTGATATGATGGAGAGAAGAAAGGTAGATATATCTACCTTTCTCTCTTCTTCACATCATCATCATCACATCATCATCTCTCCATCACAGTATATATACTGTGTTCAAGAAACCAGATGGCAGGGAAGCACGACTAGGAGCACTGGAGGCTGATTTAAACTGTTCTATTATGGTGTAGGTAGGTAGAGAACTGGAGTTGGAGTAATGTTGAAGGAAGAGTATGTGAAGAGTGTTCAGGAGGTAAAGAGGGAGTCGGACAGAATCATGAGCTTGAAGCTAGAAGTCAAAGGTGTGATGTTGAATCTTGTCAGTGTGTATGCCCCACAGGTTAGATGTCAGGTAGAAGAGAAAGAGGAATTCTGGAGCAAGATGGATGAAGTGATAGAGAGTGTTCACGGGGGAAAGAGTGGTGACTGGAATGGACTTTAATGGACATGTAGGTGAAGGGAACAGAGATGATGAGGAGGTTCTGGGTAGGTATGGTCTTAAGGAGAGAAATGTGGAAGGACAGATGGCTGTGGATTTTCCAAAAAAGGATGGAAATGGCTGTGGTGAACACATACTTAAAGAAACGAGAAAAGTACTTGGAGAGTGCATACCTCCGCCAAGCCTCCTTCCATCCCTCATGGATCACCTCTAAAATGTAATGGGTTTGTGTGTAGGCCACAAGCCAGTTCTGGTGAAAATTGCATCAAAGTCTATCCAGTAGTTTTGGAGGATTCTTGCTAACACATTGTGAGAAGATAAGCCTTGGTGGCGCTATACATCCTCAGATCATCACCAAAATGTTATGGATTCCTCTTTAGGTCAAGAACCACCTCTGGTGAAAATTTCATCCAAATCCATCCAGTAGTTTTTGTGTAATCCTGCTGCACAAATAAATACAAGGTCCTTGGTGGAGGTATGCACTCTCAGATCATCACCAAAATGTAATGGGTACATCCTG
Source organism: Pholidichthys leucotaenia (assembly GCA_020510985.1). Lineage (NCBI taxonomy): Eukaryota > Metazoa > Chordata > Actinopteri > Cichliformes > Pholidichthyidae > Pholidichthys > Pholidichthys leucotaenia. Next base: position 90,697,997 of record CM035842.1, on the reverse strand, counting down.
GTGAAATTTTCTCCAAAATCCATCCAGTAGTTTTTGCTTAATCCTGCTAACAAACAGACAGACAAATCATCCTGATTACATTACCTCCTTGGCGGAGGTAAAAACCTCAAATTCTGCATGTCAGAGAACTTACCAAACATGAAACAACAGAAGTTGTAACTGCTTCAATACTACTGTCTGTCAAAGACAGATGATCACCACCTTGCTGCTCATTGTTCCTCTACCTGGCTTTATTCCAGTGTTGCCATTCTAAAATAATCAAAACTAGAAACACAATAAGAAAGCACATACCTCCGTTAAGGCTCCTTCTGTCCCTCATGGATCACCTCCAAAATATAATGGGTTTGTTTTGGAGGATTCTTGCTAACACAGTGTGAGAAGATAAGAGCATGGGTGGCGGTAAGCCTTCTCAGATCATCACCAAAATGTTATGGGTTCCTGTCTAGCCCAAGGACCACCTCAGGTAAAAATTTCATTGAAATCCATCACGTAATTTTGGAGTATTCTTGCTAACACAGTATGAGAAGATAAGAGCCTTGGTGGAGGTATGCATTCTGGGATCAACAAAATGTTATGGGTTCCTCTCTAGCCCAAGGACCACCTCTGGTTAGAATTTCATCCACATCCATTCGGTAGTTTTTGTGTAATCCTACTGCACAAATACAAACAAGGTCCTTGATGGAGGTATGCACTCTCAGATCATTACCAACATTTAATGGGTTCATCCTTGGCCCGAGGGCTACCTCTGGTGAAAATTTCATCAAAATCCATCCAGTAGTTTTTGTGTAATCCTGCTAAAAGTTGGATGGACAGACAAACAGACAAACCACTCCAATTACATAACCTCCTTGGCGGAGGTAAAGAGAGGAACGCTGGGTGACTGACAAGAGTGGAGGAAGGTGCACACAGGTGGACTACATTTTATGCAGAAGGAGAAATCTGAAAGACATAGGAGACTGCAAGGTGGTGGCAGGGGAAAATGTAGCCAGACAGCATCAGATGGCAGTCTGTAGGATAACTCTGGAAAATAAAGAAGAGGAAGAGAGTGAAGGCAGAGCCAAAGAATAAGTGGGGGAAGTTAGAGAAGGAAGAAGGTCACAAAGAGTTCAGGAAGGAGTTGATACAGGCTCTGGGTGGTAGGGAAGAATTACCAGATGACTGGGAAAGTACAGCAAAAGTATTGAGGGAAACGGGTAGAAAGGTATGTGGTGTATCCAGTGGACAGAGGAAGACAAGGAGACTTGGTGGTGGAATGAGGAGGTACAGGGAAGTATTCAAAGCAAGAGGTCAGCAAAGAAAATGTGGGACAGTCAGGGAGATGAAGAAAGTAGACAGGAGTATTTGGAAACTAGGCACATGGAAAAGAAAGAGGTGGCAAAGGAAAAGGCATATAGTAACTTTTATGAGAGGCTTGACACTAAGGAAGGAGAATAGGACTTGAATCGATTGACTAGACAGAGAGATCGAGCTGGAAAAGATGTGCAGCAAGTTAGGCTGATTAAGGACAGAAATGGTAATGTACTAGTAAGTGACAAGAGTATGTTGAGAAGATGGAAGCAGTACTTTGAGGAGCTGATGAATAAAGAAAATGAGAGAGAGGAGGATGGATGAAGGAAAGATGGTGAACAAGGAAGTCCCGAGGATTAGCAAGGTGGAAGTGAGGGCAGCTTTTAAGAGCATGAAGAATGGAAAGACAGTTGGTCCAGATGACATACCTGTGGAGGTATGGAGATGTTTAGGAGAAATGGCAGTGGACTTTTTAACCAGACTGTTTAACAAGAGTGAGAGGATGCCTCAGGAGTGGAGAAGTGTTTTGGTGTCAATTTTCAAGAACAAATGTGATGCTCAGAGCTGTGGTAACTACAGAGGCATAAAGCTGATCAGCCACACTACAAAGACATGGGAAAGAGTTGTTGAAGCTTGATTAAGAGGAGAGGTGACAATCAGTGAGCAGCAGTGTGGTTTCATGCCAAGAAAGAGTATTACAGATGCAATGTTTGCTTTGTTGATGGAGAAGTATAGAGAAGGTCAGAAGGAGTTGCATAGTGTGTTTGTGGATCTAGAGAAAGAATATGATAGGGTGCCAAGACAGTAAGTATGGTACTGTATGTGAAAGTCAGGAGTGCCAGAGAGGTATCCGACGGCGCTGCAGAACATGTATGAGGACAGTGGTGAGGTGTGCTGGAGGAGTGACAGATGGATTAAAGGTGGGGCTGAGGTTACATCAGGGATCAGCTCTGAGCCCCTTCTTGTTTGCTATGGTGATGGACAGGCTGACAGATGAGGTCAGGCAAGAGTCTTCATGGACCATGATGTTTGCAGACAACATTAGGATCTGTAGTGAGCAGGTGGAACAGAACCTGTAAAGGTGGAGGTATGCTCTGGAGAGAAGAGAAATGAAAGTCAGTAGAAGCAAGACAGAATACACGAGTGTGAATGAAAGGGAGGCAGGTGTAACGTTAAGATGGAAGGAGAAGAGGTAGTGAAGGTAGATGAGTTTAAATACCTGGGGTCAACCATTCAAAGCAATGGAAAATGCACAAGAAAGGTGAAGAAGAGAGAGCAGGCAGGATGGAGTGGGTGGAGATGAGTATCGGGGGTGATCTGTGACAGAAGGATAATAGCAAGAGTGAAAGGGAAGATTTATAAGATGATAGTGAGACCTGCTATGATGTATGGTTTGGAGACGGTGGCACAGACAAAAAGACAAGAAGCAGAGCTGGAGGTGGCAGAGTTGAAGATGCTAAGATTCTTATTGGGAGTGACTAGGAGGATCGGAATTAGAAATGAGTGTATCAAAGGGACAGGTCAGATTGTGCAGTTTGGAGACAAAGTAAGAGAGGCAAGGCTGAGATGGTTTGGGCATGAGCAGAGGAGGGATAGTGGATATATTGGACAAAGGACGTTGAAGATGGAGCTGCCAGGCAGGAGGAAAAGAGGCAGACCACAGAGAAGATTCATGGATGTAGTGAAGGAGGACATGGAGAGGCTTGGTGTTACAGAGGAAGATGCAAGGGATGGGGTGAGATGGAGGCAGATGAACTGCTGTGGCGACCCCTAAAGGGAGCACCCGAAAGAAGAAATGGATGCATTAGTTCCAATTCAAGTAACTTTGATTCATGGATTTATTTTCCTGTGTAAACCCTCCCAGTGTGCTCGAATGAAGTTTTGTCTGTTGAGGTAATGATTGCTCTGCGTATCTGTGTTTACAGATCAAGTCCAGTTAGGGATGACTGGTGTGAATAAATTACTTTATGTTAAAGTTTTATATGAATTTGTGTGAAAATCATGTGAGTATCTAATATATTATGTCACTGTCATTCCGGTGTTTCCTCTAGACATTTTTAGGCCCGGTGGCAAAAGCCTATAGAGACTATACAGTGGGGTAAAAAAGTATTTAGTCAGCCACCAATTGTGCAAGTTCTCCCACTTAAAAGATGAGAGAGGTCTCCAATTTTCATCATAGGTATATCTCAACTATGAGAGACAAAATAAGAAAAAAAAAATCCAGAAAATCACATTGAAGGATTTTTAATGAATTAATTGGAAAATCCCTTGGTAAAATAAGTATTTGGTCAATAACAAAAGTTCATCTCAATATTTTGTTATATACCCTTTGTTGGCAATGACAGAGGTCAAACATTTTCTGTAAGTTTTCACAAGGTTTTCACACACTGTTGCTGGTATTTTGGCCCATTCCTCCATGCAGATCTCCTCTAGAGCAGTGATGTTTTGGGGCTGTCGCTGGGCAACACAGACTTTCAACTCCCTCCAAAGATTTTCTATGGGGTTGAGATCTGGAGACTGGCTAGGCCGCTCCAGGACCTTGAAATGCTTCTTACGAAGCCACTCCTTCGTTGCCTGGGTGGCGTGTTTGGGATCATTGTCATGCTGAAAGACCCAGCCACGTTTCATCTTCAATGCCCTTGCTGGTGGAAGGAGGTTTTCACTCAAAATCTCACGATACATGGCCCCATTCATTCTTTCCTTTACACGGATCAGTCGTCCTGGTCCCTTTGCAGAAAAACAGCCCTAAAGTATGATGTTTCCACTCCCATGCTTCACAGTAGGTATGGTGTTCTTTCTCCTCCAAACACGACAAGCTGAGTTTTTACCAAAAAGTTCTATTTTGGTTTCATCTGACCATATGACATTCTCCCAATCCTCTTCTGGATCATCCAAATGCTCTCTAGCAAACTTCAGACGGGCCTGGACATGTACTGGCTTAAGCAGGGGGACACATCTGGCACTGCAGGATTTGAGTCCCTGGCAGCATAGTGTGTTACTGATGGTAGCCTTTGTTACTTTGGTCCCAGCTCTCTGCAGGTCATTCACTAGGTCCCCCCGTGTGGTTCTGGGATTTTTGCTCACCGTTCTCGTGATCATTTTGACCCCATGGGGTGAGATCTTGCGTGGAGCCCCAGATCGAGGGAGATTATCAGTGGTCTTGTATGTCTTCCATTTTCTAATAATTGCTCCCACAGTTGATTTCTTCACACTAAGCTGCTTACCTATTGCAGATTCAGTCTTCCCAGCCTGGTGCAGGTCTACAATTTTGTTTCTGGTGTCCTTTGACAGCTCTTTGGTCTTGGCCATAGTGGAGTTTGGAGTCTGACTGTTTGAGGTTGTGGACAGGTGTCTTTTATACTGATAACGAGTTCAAACAGGTGCCATTAATACAGGTAACGAGTGGAGGACGGAGGAGCCTCTTAAAGAAGAAGTTACAGGTCTGTGAGAGCCAGAAATCTTGCTTGTTTGTAGGTGACCAAATACTTATTTTACTGAGGAATTTACCAATTAATTCATTAAAAATCCTTCAATGTGATTTTCGGGATTTTTTTTTCTCATTTTGTCTCTCATAGTTGAGGTATACCTATGATGAAAATTGGAGACCTCTCTCATCTTTTAAGTGGTAGAACTTGCACAATTGGTGGCTGACTAAATACTTTTTTGCCCCACTGTATATGCATGAGCCAAATTTTTGGTTGATAGTTTTTAATGTGCCGCTCTGTGGTCGTCGTCGTCGGCCTCCGTCGGTCTATGATGACCATGGAAGAGAATCCTAAACGTCTACTCTGCTGGAACAGCACCGCCTGTGGCTGAACAGGCCAATGCGCACCGGTGTTCTACCTTCCAGCGTTGGGCGTTGGTAGGATTCAAGCCTGGGCAGGAAAATATGGAGGACAAGATGGTACCCATGCAGCATGTCCCCCCTCTCCACATCACTGATGAATCCAAAGGAACAGCAGGGCTGCTATAGTTTGGCACCAGCGCCATCGCAGGAGCTGCCAGAATGATGTTGAGCACAACAGAGAACTGCCTTAGGGGCTCCGACTCCGGATTTTTCCTCAGGGTTGACTCCCGAGGCCTTTCCCGTGACCGGGTGTGCCGCAAGGCAGCAGAGGTTTGAAATCAGGGTTTACCTTCCCCTAGATGGGCTACCTTCCCAGGTTGACGAGCCACTATCTACCCGAAGCATCTGGTTTTAAGGCGCCAGAGATCCGCCCTCGCCCCTTCTCCTATTAGTAAAAGCAGTTCCGCCGGGCTTAGAGACTAAACCACACGGGCAGGCTAGGAGCTGGACTTAGTTGTCAGAGGCTTTTCGAGACGAACGCCGTAAGGAGCATTTTATGAGCACTAGGAGCTTGACCCCAGTGCCGCTCCTGGCTATGACAACCTTGGAACCTTTGGTTCCAAGGTCCAAGGTTCCGCTCTGTGGTAGTATTGTGGAATCTGTGTGCTGTAATGATCCCAGGAGCTATGCTGTTGGGGGCAACTTGCTCCTGGCAGGGTCTCCCAAGGCAACTTGGTCCTGGGTGAAGGTCCAAGGATCCAGTGTATGCCACCTTGTTTGGGTGGCCCGAAGGAGCCGCACAGGTCCTCCTCCAGTGGGCTTATCACCTGCAAGTCTGGGCTGCTCTCTTTGGAATGCCACCCCCATGACCTGGGTCCTTGGATTAGAAGACGGCTATGACGCAATGTTGTTTGTTGATCATTTCCATGTAAAACACTTATAAAGTGGTCAAAAGCTGAAAATGAGTCAATAAGCTCCTTTTCCAACAAAGTGTGCATGGCTGGTTGCTGCATTTGATCTTCCCTTTTCTGGCCTGCTGTGGGCTTGGTGGTCCTGTACAGTGGTACGGGAAACACGGTCATTCCTTATGTTGGTGACTACAATGGGTGGTTTGCATATTACATTTTATTTCAATTGGCAACGTTTACTGGGTAGACTAAAACTGAGGGAGAAAGGCATTGTTCAGGTTTGGATCTAGTGCGTCGTGTAGTGTTAAGAGTTGTAGAGTACATCTACTTGTGCATCTAAAAGATTAGAATATTGTGAAAAAAAGTTTTCCCTTTTTATAATTCAATTCAAAAAAGTTGAACTTTCATATTTTCTGCATTCATCACACAAAGTGAGCTATTTAAAGCCTATTTGTTTTAAATTTTGATGATTATCGGTTAGCTCTTTGAATTAAGTAAATCCTGATACAAACTAAAATCGAGTGGGGAAAAAAATGGATTCCTGTTGGGTTTTACACGGTGATCCTTGAACCCTCACTGCTGCAGAATATAAGAAAAGAGGAGAAATCATGAATTAACAGTGTGCATGAGTGTGGGTATGCATTACAAAATGAATTTGGATCTACCAAGCACGTTCTGCACCGTTCCTGACCTTGTTCCTGCAGTGAGACAGTAGGTGCCGTTATTAACATGGAACCCTCTGGATTCTCCTACCTGGGGAGAAGCCCCCCTCTGGTGGCCTGGGGACACTTCTTGGACCGGGTGAACTCCTAAGCAGGGGAAAATAAAACCTGGAAACCTAGCAAAATACATGACAGTCAACAAATATACAAACAACTTTTTTTTTTTCCCCTCTCATTTTTAAACAGGTTCGAGCAAAATTTTGACATTTCTGTGCATAAAAGCCACACTTCTGTTAAATTTCGGGGCCATTAAAACGTGCTGCATTTATATTTTTGGTGGGTATGTTATTACATAGCAACGGTTAGCGCATTAAAATTAAATAATGGTTACCTCTGGGACAAACTAATAATCTTTTCAAATTCCCCAGAGTGCTCAGCCACGGCCAGCAGCGCCAACAGTCCGGCCTGGACAGTAACAAAGAGGGGACAAATTCAGCGCGGAAAAACACACCAAAACTACAGCTGCTACTGCCTAAGCAGCTTTGACCAGAATTAATGTCCCACCTTTTTGGAGCACTCAATCACCTCCTCAACATCCTGACAACAAAGGGGGTAAAAGTTATGGCTTTAATGACTCAACATCATTTTTTTAATCCTTTACAGTGCGGTGATACCTTGTCAAAATCCTCCGCAGAGATGTGACAGTGACAGTCTATACACGCCGACATGTGCACGGCTTCTTCTTCTTCTGATTAATGGCGGGTGGCAACTAGCGATTTAGGTGAATTACCGCCACCTACTGTGCTGGAGTGGGGTCAAGGGTGGAAGAGAAAAACAAAAAAACCCAAATTCCCATCAAAAGACCTGTCCCTTTACGGAAATTAAACAAAGACCTACTTTAACATTTCTTATACTTAATATTTATTTTAAACTCAATCTCCTACCCCACAGTCCCCTAATTCCTCTTTCAGTTTCTCTTTGCGTTTTATATTTCTGACAGTGACAAATAACACACTCAACTGACTCTGCTGCAGTCCCATTTTCACATAGCCCTGTTAGGTGTTTCCCCATGATGAACATTCATTCATTCATCTTCTTCCGCTTAATCCTTTTGGGGTCGCGGGGGGGCTGGAGCCTATCCCAGCGTCTTTGGGCGAGAGGCAGGGTACACCCTGGACAGATCGCCAGTCCATCGCAGGGCCAACACAGAGAGACAGACAACCATTCACTCTCACAGTCATACCTAAGGACAATTTAGAATCCCCAGTTTGATGCCAATTAACCTAACTTGCATGTTTTTGGCATGTGGGAGGAAACCGGAGTAAACCCACGCAGACACAGGGAGAACATGCATTGTCTTATTTAATCCCGTATGTCCCAGCCCAAGCCTTGATATAACTGTTTGTTCTCAGGTGTTTTCCCCTACCGTATATCCACTGGCTTAATAGAATATAACTGATGTCCTTTCTGTCCCTCATCCCAATATTTCTGGCAGTCTTTGATGATGGAGCTTCATATGAGAGCCTTTGCCTCAGCCTTACTAAGTGGTATTTCTTTAAAAGTGTTCCGTCTTAAGGCCCGTTTAGCCATTGAGTCTGCACTAGCATCCCCCTCAATTTCTTGATGTGCTGGAATCCAAATAAATCTGACTTCTGCTTTGCTGCAATACAATCTGTATAGTGCCTCATATATTTCAAAAAGTATGTCTGGTCTGCTTTCAGAGGGCATGGACCAGGGGTGGTCCTGGCTTGTATGACGCCTTGGGCGGACTGCCTCCCTGACCCCCCCCCCCACACACACACACGCACACACACATTTTTTAAACTTTTTCTTTTTACATTTAATTCTCTTTTAAATGTCCAAATGTTCAATTTTCTCAGCAATTAGTGAGGTTTTTCTTGCAACTTTTTCTTGGCAAGTCTTACTTTTTTAACTTTTGCTATGTTTCACCTTTTTTCTCATATTTTCATGATTTTCTTGTCCATTTACATATCCTCTCACTGATACGTGCATCTCAATAAATTAGAATGTCATCAAAAAGTTGATTTATTTCAGTAATTCAATTAAAAAATTATATAGATTCATTACACACAGAGTGATATATTTCAAGTGTTTATGTCTTTTAATTTTGATGGTTATGGCTTACAGCTAATGAAAACCCCAAATTCAATTTCTCAAAAAATAGAATATTACATAAAATTATTATTATTATTATTTTTTTAATTCAGTTAGCGCAGCCATCTACCGGGAAATTTTAGAGCACTTCATGCTTCCCTCTACTGACAAGCTTTATGGAGAAGCTGATTTCTTTTTCCAGCAGGACTTGGCACCTGACCACGCTGCCAAAAGTACCAAAACCTGGTTTAATGACCATGGTATCACTGTGATTGGCCAGCAAACTCTCCTGATCTAAACCCGATAGAGTCAAGAAGAAGGTGAGAGACACCAGACCCAACAATGCAGATGAACTGAAGGCTGCTATCAAAGCAACCTAGACCTCCATAACACCTCAGCAGTAACACAGGCTGATCACCTCCATGACATGCCGCATTGATGCAGTAATCATGCAAAAGGAGCCCCGACCAAGTATTGAGTGTGTACCTGGCAGTGGTGGACCTTCAGGGCCAGCAAAGCATTCTCTGCTGGTCTAAACACTATCAGAATTATATTTACAACCTATATTCTTATATTTGTTCCATGAGGATGTATTAAATTATTCCCAAAAGTCTTTTCTCTTCATTTTGTAGCTTTTCTCTTTGTTGCGCTCCTTCCAGTAGTGTAATGCATGTTAGAGGGGTTTTTTGTCCAATCATATTTCAGCCATTTGTGTGGCCAGGGTCAAGCAAATCTGCCTTGGGCCTTCAGGAATTAACAGTGCGCTCTGTAGGTTAAATTAACTGTTAAACTTATCCTGTTGCTTTAACCAATCAGATGTCTTCTGATTGGTGACGATCCCCCTCATGGATCGTCACCTTATCGTGGTGGGGGGGTTTGCGTGCCCCAGTGATTCCAGGAGCTATGTTGTCCGGGGCAATTTGCCTCTGATAGGGTCTCCCAAGACAAACTGGTCCTGGGTGAAGGGCCAGACGAAGAACGATCCAACAGACTCTCATGATAAATTGTATATCAAGGATTCAGTGTACCCCGCCCGGTATGGGGTTACCGGGGCCCCACCCTGGAGCCAGGCCTGGGGGAGGGGCTCGAAGGCTAGCGTCTGGTGGCCGGGTTTCCACCCATGGGACCCGGCCGGGCTCAGCCCGAAGGAGTTACATGGGTCCGCCCTCCAGTAGGTTCACCACCTGCAGGAGGGATCATGGAAGTCCGGTGCTATGTGGATTAGGTGGCAGTCAAAGGCGGAGACCTTGGCGGACTGATCCCAAGCTTTCTAAACTGGCTTTTGGTACGTGGAATGTCACCTCTCTGGTGGGGAAGGAGCCTGAGCTGGTGTACGAGATTGAGCGATACCGGCTAGATATAGTCGGCCTCACCTCAACACACAGCTCCGGTTCCGGAACCAGTCTCCTGGAGAGGGGCTGGAGCTTGGCCTTTTCTGGAGTTGCCCCGGGCGAGAGGCGACGAGCAGGGGTAGGTATTCTTGTATCGCCCCACCTTGCTGCCTCTATATTGGAGTTTTCCCCGGTGGACGAAAGGGTTGCTTCCCTGCGCCTTCGGGTTGGGAAACGGGTCCTGACCATCATTTGTGCCTATGCACCAAATGATGTTTCAGAGTACCCACCCTTTTTGGAGTCTGTGACTGGGGTGCTGGAGGGTGCTCCTCCTGGAGACTCCATTGTCCTACTGGGGGACTTCAATGCGCACGTGGGCAACGACAGTGAAACCTGGAGGGGGGTGATTGGGAGGAACGGCCTGCCCGATCTGAACCCGAGTGGTGTTCAGTTATTGGACTTCTGTGCTAACCACAGTCTGTCTATAACGAACACCATGTTCAAGCATAAGGGTGTCCATATGTGCACCTGGCACCAGGACACCCTAGGCCGCAGGTCGATGATCGATTTTGTTATCGTATCATCAGACCTGCGACCGTATGTCTTGGACACCCGAGTAAAGAGAGGTGCAGAGCTGTCAACTGATCACCACCTGGTGGTGAGTTGGATCCGATGGCAGGGGAGGAAGCCATTCAGACCTGGTAGACCCAAACGTATAGTGAGGGTGTGCTGGGAGCGTCTGGCTGAGGCCCCTGTCCGGGAGGTCTTCAACTCCCACCTCCGGAAGAACTTCAACCACATTCCGAGGGAGTCTGGAGACATGGAGTCTGAATGGGCCATGTTCTCCACCTCTGTTGTTGAAGCGGCAGCCCAGAGCTGCGGCCGCAAGGTGGTCGGTGCATCTCGTGGTGGCAACCCCCGAACCAAGTGGTGGACACCAGTGGTGAGGGGGTCCATTAAGCTGAAGAAGGAGTCCTATCAAGCTTGGTTGGCTTGTGGGACTCCCGAAGCAGCTGAGGTGTACCGGCAGGCCAAGCGGAGTGCAGCTCGGGTGGTTGCTGAAGCAAAAACCCGGGTATGGGAGGAGTTCGGTGAGGCCATGGAACAAGACTTTCGGTCGGCTTCAAAGAGATTCTGGCAAACTGTTCGGCGGCTCAGGAGGGGAAAGCAGCTCCCCGTCCACACTGTGTATGGTGCGGATGGGACACTGTTGACTTCAACTGGGGATATCGTCGGGCGGTGGAAGGAATACTTCGAGGATCTCCTCAATCCCACTGATACGCCTTCCACAGAGGAAGCAGGGTTTGGGGACGAGGGGGATGACTCGCCTATCACAGGGGCTGAGGTCGCCAAGGTGGTTAAAAATCTCCTTGGTGGCCGGGCCCCGGGGGTGGACGAGATTCGCCCCGAGTACCTCAAGGCCCTGGATGTTGTTGGGTTGTCATGGTTGACACGCCTCTGCAACATTGCGTGGAGGTCGGGGGCAGTGCCTTTGGCATGGCAAACCGGGGTGGTGGTTCCTCTCTTCAAAAAAGGGGACCGGAGGGTGTGCTCCAACTTTAGAGGGATCACACTCCTCAGCCTCCCTGGGAAGGTCTATGCCAAGGTACTGGAGAGGAGAGTCCGGCCGTTGGTCGAACCTCGGATTCAGGAGGAGCAATGTGGTTTTCGTCCTGGCCGTGGCACATCGGACCAGCTCTTTACCCTCTCGAGAATTCTTGAGGGTTCGTGGGAGTTTGCCCAACCAGTTTACATGTGTTTTGTGGACTTGGAGAAGGCATTTGACCGCGTCCCTCGTGGATTTTTGTGGGGGGTGCTTCGGGAGTATGGGGTATCGGGCTTGTTGTTACGAGCTATTCGGTCTCTGTACGACCGTTGTGAGAGTTTAGTTCGCATTGCCAACACTCGGTCGGAGTCATTCCCAGTGAGAGTTGGACTCCGCCAGGGCTGCCCTTTGTCACCGGTCCTGTTCATAATTTTTATGGACAGGATTTCTAGGCGCAGCCAGGGAATGGAGGGTGTCATGCTTGGTGACCACAGGATCTCATCTCTGTTGTTTGCAGATGATGTTGTCCTGTTGGCTTCATCCAGCAATGACCTACAGCTCTTGCTGGGACGGTTTGCCGCTGAGTGTGAAGCGGCTGGGATGAGAATCAGCACCTCCAAGTCCGAGTCCATGGTCCTCAGCCGGAAAAAGGTGGATTGTCCTCTCCGGGTTGGGGACAGGCTCCTGCCCCAAGTGGAGGAGTTTAAGTATCTTGGGGTCTTGTTCACGAGTGAGGGGAAAATGGAGCGAGAGATCGACAGACGGATTGGAGCAGCATCTGCAGTGATGCGGACGTTGTACCGGTCTGTTGTGGTGAAGAGGGAGCTTAGTTCTAAGGCAAAGCTGTCGATTTACCAGTCAATCTACGTTCCTACTCTCACCTATGGTCACGAGCTTTGGGTAATGACCGAAAGAACGAGATCGCGGATACAAGCGGCTGAAATGAGCTTTCTCCGTAGGATTGCTGGACTCACCCTCAGAGATAGGGTGAGGAGCTCAGTCATCCGGGACAGGCTCAGAGTAGAACCGCTGCTCCTCCACATTGAAAGGAGTCAGTTGAGGTGGTATGGGCATCTGATTAGGATGCCTCCTGGACGCCTCCCATTTGAGGTGTTTCAGGCACGTCCCACTGGGAGGAGACCCCGGGGCAGACCCAGGACTCGGTGGAGAGACTATGTCTCCCAGCTAGTCTGGGAACGCCTTGGTATCCCCTCTGAAGAGCTGGAGCAGGTGGCTGGGGAGAGGGAAGCCTGGGCTTCTCTGCTTGAACTGCTGCCTCCGCGACCCGGACCTCCGGAAAAGCGGTAGAAGATGGATGGATGGATGGATGGATGTCTTCTGTACGTCCATGGGCACACATAGAAGGCATCCGAGAACGTCTGCATTTTCAAGTCTTTTGATTAGATGGTTAGATTCCTCCAGCCACAATGCAGAGGATCCTATAGCAAAATGCCAGTGCAAGGACTTGCTTAAGCAACTATAATATACTGTATCTGTTTAAATATAGTAGCTGTTTTTCCACCCACAATGGCTGACAGGGGAGAGGAAAATGATTTGGTCGCTGATATTTTAAAAAATCAATTTTCCAGACAGACTTTTCAAGAAAAGCTGGTCATTGTGAACAGAGGTCAGCCAACCCTGAAGCTAGCAGGCTCGCCTCAGCAGGGGAAAGGATTTGTCCGTGACTTCCATATAGCAACGAGCGGTATCCTTGGATTACAGGCTCCGAGGAGTGCTGCAAATTATCTTGCTGGGAATGGCTGTTTGCAACTGATCGAGTAGATACTTGCCAGACAGGGTTTGCAGACTTGAGCTGTCTACTGTCACACCATGACGATTTAGGCTGCGTTTGCCAAGTATAAAAATTAGTCTAAAACGCTGGGATACGTCAAAATTTTCACTTTTGGTTGTATGCATCGTGTATCCATAACAACTTGGACATATACATAATGTATTAGTAACTTTTAAAGAATATTTCCATAACTTATTAGTAACTTTAACTAATGCTTAGCGTGTTGCCAACATTCACAACTTATGTGCAACAATAGTCTAACTTCTGCATAGCGCAGTCATGCCAATTGCCATTACCTCCCGATCCATGAATCCTAGGTGTGCAAGAGAGGATTTGAGTAGTGCACAAGATAGATAGAGTGATGTCTGAAGATAGAGTGGGTGGCGGTGATGCACCTGTGGGCTGGTTGCCAACCACTGATTGGGTCTAGAAGAAGAAGAGAGAGAGTGAGACGACAGAACTACAGCTCCTGAGAGACAGGGTTTAGACAGAATATAGAGTGATGATTTAGAGTGAAGTACATGGTGGTAATGCACCTGTAAGCTGGTTGCCAACCGCCAATCAAATCTAAAAAAAGAAGAAGAAGATCATCTCTGTTCAACCGAGCTGGTTCTCCCCTCCAAAGACCACGGCGGGGTGTGTGACCGATTTGGCAGAGCTGTCAAATCTGTCAGGTCAGTCAAACAGCTGATGTGACACATCAGGAACATCAGATAATAACAGTTAACCAGATAACAGTTGTCACAGCCTGGCTCAAAGGCATGTGAACTGATGGCAATGAAAACGTTTATTTTCAATAAAGTGAAAAAAAAACAAGATAATGTATGTAGTGTGCTTTTGCTGAGAGGCACAGCCAACAGCAAAGTAAACAGCTGTGCTCTGCGCTTGAGGCGATCAGCTGAATGGATCCTTCTCCTCCAGTGTTCTGACATTTTGGCATATCTATCAGAACAGCACTGGACAGCTGATCGTACAGACTGTAGTCAAATATAAAAAAACCCCGACAGGTCCCGTTATATGAACAAGTACGTGTGTTTAGCTCTGTGTGTGTGTGTGTGTGTGTGTGTGTGTGTGTGTGTGTGTGCACGTGTGCTGCAGGCAGAGCTCTGTATGGGTTTTTCCTGTGAACCAACGCTGCAAATACGCCGTTTGTTCTGCGAATGTGGGATGTGTCAGCCATTTGCTGGATACGTTGGAAAATTTTCAGCATGCAGAAAATTAATTTTCAGAGGAGCTCAGCAAACAACGCTGTAGAAATGTATTGTTATTGAGTCCAAAGATTATTTAATTTATATAAATGTGTAGGTGGGAATGAGGTTCCCCTTCATTTCCAATGCACATAAGTTTGTGGGGCACCAGTCCAAAAGAGTGGACACTTTTATTAATAATTAAACTTTGTACCAGCTATGAATCATTCTCAAACATTCATGAATTCTTCTGTGTAAATCAAGAGAAGACACACACACACACACACACACAAAAAAGATCAAGCAGAAACTTCAATGCACCTTTAGCAGTTTAATGATCAAACTCAGCGTAGATAAAGTATTACATTCAAATGACTTTGAAAGCAATGTGAAATGATCAGCAAGTATAAAGCACCACACTAAACTGTCTAGGCATTACTGCATAATGTGTATTATTAAGCATTTGTGGAACCAAGGAAAACTATAGCTTAAATTGGAACTGTGATGGGAAATGAAAACTGTAAAATATAACAGAATGGTGAGGAAAATTGGACACAATTTTATGAAGAAAATGATAAAAGCTGATTTATATGAAAAAGGAAAATTTGGGTTACTCTTAAAAGGAACGGAGGTTAATGAAAAGATGAATATTACTTTTTCTCAATTTTATAACTCTGGTCAGAGTTTATGACCTAGATCTCAACATGAGAAATTTTGACATACTTCAATTGGGATGGACATCATATTTAGCCCAGCAGATAGAAAATGGGTCTTGCTTATAGTGATCAGTTGATTGGGTTGACTTCAGCTGCATCCTTAGCTGATCATCAGATGGCATAGAAATTATCTGCCAGCAGATAATTTCTTCCCACAACTCAACTGTCTTGGAGCTGAGACCCAGAGAGGTGTGGCTGGCTCCGCTGATTTGTATGTCATCCAGATTTAGACAACATGAGATTTCAGCGGATTTACTCCCGGGTCCCTGGAGTTTGTAGATTATTCAAAGTCACAAAACTTGAAGAAAAGAATAAAAATATTTAAGCCACAAAATCTGAGTTCTTCCGATGCTGTGGTAATTGAGTGAGAGTAAGCTTCTAGTTAATGGTAAAAAAAAAAAAAAAGAAAATCAAAATCAGTCTTCTTTGACACGGTGATTTAAGGAAAAATTAGAGAAAGTTTAACAAATTGTTAAAAGTATGTCTGAGGAGAGAAGGACAGTTTCACTCCAGGCAATAAAGAAGGATCTGAGCTTAAATGAAGGGAAAAAAAACGGTCTCTCCCTAGAGAACAAAAGTCCAGAACAGACAGGACGCAGACTGGGACAAGCTCAGAACTGAACTAAAAAACAAAACAAAACAAAAAAAACTTGAGTTCCTGACTTTTAAGTTGGGCGCTTTCCAGAAATAAAAAAACTTGACTGTATCAATTGTATCACATTGGATACAATGTGATACCCCCATTGGATACCCCCAATGGCCACTGCCCCAGCAGACCACTCCAAAAGTGATGGCTGATGCCACCACCGAATCGTAGAATGTCTTCAGGAGCACCCCTTGTACACCAAAAGACCTGAGCCTCGTCAGTAGGAACAGCCTGTGCTGTCCCTTCTTGTAGAGTGTGTCGGTACTGTGTGACCAGTCTAG
This sequence comes from Pholidichthys leucotaenia, assembly GCA_020510985.1. NCBI lineage: Eukaryota > Metazoa > Chordata > Actinopteri > Cichliformes > Pholidichthyidae > Pholidichthys > Pholidichthys leucotaenia. Next base: position 90,681,739 of record CM035842.1, on the reverse strand, counting down.
TTTATTATTCAAATGAACACCCAGGTACTTGTAGGATGTCACCATCTCAATGTGTGTTCCTGGATGTTTACTGGTGCTGTGAGAGGTTGTCCTTGCCTGTGGCAGTCCACCACCAGCTCCTTAGTTTTCCTCACGTTGGCACATACATTATCACTCCTCCGCCCCTTGCCTTCCCACTGTCTGGTGTCCGGTCTGCCCGTATTGTGTGGAAACCCTCCAGTTCGATGCTAGCATCTGTTGCTAGTTCTGTTAGCCACGTCTCAGTAAACGACATCATGCTAATCTCTCTGAAGACACTCTCGTAGTGGGAGGTAGCCGCTAGCTCGTTGGTCTTATTGAGTAGCAATCAAACGTTCCCCATAATAATCGATGGGAGGACAAGTCTGTACCTTATATTCCTCACCCGCCGTCTTACTCCAGCTCAACATCCACGCCGTTTCCGTCTTATTTCTCCCAGTATGTCAAGTTTTTGCGTTAGCATCGTGGGCCAGTTAAGTGCTAACAGCTGGTCTCTATTGTACTGCCTCCTGCAACGGACAGTGGCTCCGTCCGCTGGCTCAGGAGACGTTTGGGCGATCTACGTGTCTGTGATGGATAAGGTGTTGTCGGATCAGAAAGTTTAGCAAGAGAAGCCAGGTAGTAAATTAGAAATAGGAAGAAACTGAGCCGCTGTTGCAAAAAGGCAGCCGACTCGTGTGGTGCCAGAAGTAACCATCTGACTACCTGAGATGGTGGGCCCCCCAATATATATAAGATGTGGTGACGTCATCCGCAGGATGCCGCACCACTCCCAAAATACCCAGTATTCATACACTACATTTCTCCCCTTGCAAAACTTGAAAAATCTATTTTAACTTTAGCAAACATGCCCTCCCCAATTACCAGCCAAATTCCTACTATGCAAATACTTATCATTAGATAAACACACACATATTGCACGGTGGTGCAGTGGTTTAGCACTGTGGCAGCACAGTTTACCCTCGGCCGGGGGATCGCGGGGATCATGAGATTGTGGGTTCGATTCCAGCCCCCGACCAACAGTGAGCTGTGTGGAGTTTGCATGTTCTCCCCGTGTTGCCCGGGTTTACTCCGGGATTTCTCCGGTTTCCTCCCGCATACCAAAAAAAACATGCAGGTTTAGGGCGCTTGCGCATGCAGCGACCAGCAGCCGGTGGCTTGTCACCAGACTGCAAACCAAATCTACCTACGGGTACAAATAAGTAACAACAACAAAAAAAAAATATTGCTTCAAACACTTGTATATATGATAAGCACATTAAACATATATTTTTTCTCCCCTTTGTCCTGTCAGGAAGCTAGGTGGCCAGAACAGAAATCTGCTACCCTTATTGTGCCAAAACAGATTTACTTTGCCAAAAGGAGCTTTATACAGTATGTACTGTATATTGTGGGAAACTCCTCATGTAATAACTTTTAATACTTTATTTAAATTATTTTACCCATGAAGGACCCGACAGGATGGGGAATGAGGAAAAGAAGTGTGAGGAGGGGGAAAGAAAAGGGAGAGAAACAGACAAAAAGACAAACAAACCAACAACTAAAACAAACAGAAGACAGACTGCTTCTTCCAACGATGAGGTCTCAACACAAGTCTGGTATCCGCACCTGTTAAAGGGGAGACATTTGTGTGTGTGCATCCGTGTGTGTGTATATGAGAGGGTGCACAAAATAAGTGTGTGCATGTGAGTGGTTTGTCAGGAAACATGCAAAGGGGGTGGCTGGTTGCAGCAACCCCCCCCCCCCCCATGGAAACCCCGAGCAGGCAAGCCAATGCCACCAACCCCCACAGGGCACAAATGTCCGAGGCCTACAAGCCCCAGGAAAGCCAGGCACCCGCCCCAGGAGGGACGGCCGAGGGAGGCCAGGTTGCCAGGCCGCTGGCACGGCGGGCCCACCCCCTCACCCCCCCAGCAGGGCCAACGCCAGCCCCTGGACCCCAGTCACCAGGAGGCCAGTGACCCCACCCCCTGGGCCAGAGACTGGCCCGCACCCCTGGCACGAGCCCCCTCAGGCATCTCCACAGCAAGCCCATCCCAACCAGCACCACCGGCGCACACCCCAGGACCTCCACGCCCAAAGAAGCCTACCCCCCATGTCCAGGGGAGCCCACGTAGCCAAGAGGCACCCCCCCAATCCAGCACCTCCTGACTAGCAGACACACCCATTCCCACACATTCACACCCTCCTGCTCTCATACGCACCCACATGCACTCACTCACTCTCGCTCACCCTCTCCCCCACGCAATCCCACACTCGCACTCCCAGACCCACCTATTCTCTCTCACTCCTATACCTGCTCAATCTTGCTCCCACTCGCCCTCAGGGTTACCCACACTCACTCACGTTCACCCATACATGCACTCTCACTCACACGCCAACCTACTCACATCCATTCGTGCTCTCCCCCACCCTCATTCACCCTTATTACTTAGGGTGACCGTGATGTAGATGCAGCGAGCATGAACTTGCACCAGCACCCGGCAGCAGCTGGGGACACCGCTGGTGCAGGCGAGCAGCTACCTCACCGACCCACCCCAGGGCGGCCGCAGCCACAGAAGCAGATTCCCACCCCTAGCGCCCACCCGAGCAACTGATTAGCAGACCACCGCAGGTGCCCCAAGATATCACCCGACACACAAAGCACCACACAAAATGAACCCACCATCACCATCTCCACTCATCACTCCCTCATTCTCACTTACTCTTTTGTTCAATCCCTCTCTCACTCCCTTGCTCGTATCTATTCATTCGGCAGCACCCAGGGACTTTGACAACATGACGGGTCCCAGGCCCCCCCCTGGCAGAAGGAGGGCAACAGGGTTGGGGGAAGACCCCCCCGCACAAATCATGATAGGTGTGTTTCAGTTGTATGATGTGATTGTGTGCAGGTGTGTGAACTATCATAGGGCAGTTAAAATTGGGGGGATGGTAGATGGAGCACCTCTGGCCACTGTGATAGACAGCGTGGCTCCCATCCCCCAAGCCTTCAGTGTCAAAAATGCAATTAAAATTGAAATGAGGGCAGCCCCACTGTGCAGCAGAGGTATCCCCTTCACCGACACAGTGTGGCACACCCCCACCCCAAAACCCGAAGTGTATCCAAGAAGATGTATGTTCCACTCAGAATCGGGTGTGGGGGGTGTAAGACTGGGAGGGAGGCGGTCCAAAAGGGAGCCCCCCCCCCCCCGAAGCCAACTTGCAAACTGATTCAGGAGGCCACCCACTGCCCCCATATCCCAACCCAGGGCGAGGGCCGCCAGGCCGAGCAGCCCAGGATCCACCAGCGTTGCGCCCCGGCACTCCCAGCACCACAAACATGATGGAGCGGCCACAGCCACACCCACTCCCACACCTCTTTCACACATGAACATACAAAACAATAGTCACAATAGTGAACAACGGGCCGGACCCATATGGCGCCCTACACACCAAGCAACACCCCCGAGCACCCACTGCAAGCCCACCAACCACCCACCCAGACACACCCAGACAGCAGCAGGTCACCTCGCAGTCACAGCCACACCGGAGCAAACCAATGACAACATGGCAGCTAATCTGCACCAACGCTTCCTCAACCACCCCCGAGCACCCACACATACCCAGCACCAAAGAAACCAGAAGCAATGTGACAAAGCACCCTGCCTCGTGACACAACAGCAGGGCAGCTAGGACAAGCAGGCCCCAAATTGCCAACCCCCAGGCCACTAGATGGCCCACTTCACCCCCAATGTGGATATCACAATTGCATCAATTGTGAAAAACACTTTGCTATTATTGGTTAAAGAACACTGCTGTTATTATTATTCAAAGAACATTTCTTAGTAAAGAACACACACCGTTTGTTTAATTAGAGAACACTTGTTGGGTTTTTTTTTTCTTTTAGAACATGACCAAAATCTAACAGCTAGGGTCCGCAGGGAGACCACCGCGGGACCCAGCGTAGATGGGTGCGTTATTCTGCCACCGTGTCAGCCACGCTCCTACCTGAACAGTCTTTTTATGGACAGTCTTCCATGGGGAGAACAGTTCTGCCCGAGGGGCTTTGTGGCGGGCTTGTGGCAGCCTCTTCACTGGGGCTTTGTAGCGGGCCTGTGGCAGCCACATCCCTGGGGCTTTGTGGCGGGCCCGTGGCAGACACATCCCTGGAGTTTTCGGACCGCCGGGGCCAGGACCAAATGTCATGATGCTGGGGCCCGGGTCCCACACTGTGGTAGCTGACTCCTGCGGAGCCTCGCCATCTGGAACAGCCACCTGGACACACCGTAGTTGGTTTGCATGCCAAACGGAACCGTTCATCAGCCGAAAGCACACTGTTCTGAGCTTTGCCACGATCCTCAGCGGTGCCCGTTGTTTTGCTGGCTGTGGTCTTGTCAGTCACCGTCCCGGTCTCTCGCCAGCACAAACCTGAACTCAGTCCATGACTTGGAGCAGCGCCTTACTTGGTTTCATATGTTGTTGTTGCACTCCTGGTGGCTCTGCGTGCTGGTTCGGCTTGGGACCTCTGCTGTGCTACAGTGGTTCCGTAGTTACCGTGTTCGCTGCGGACCCTTCACCCATTGTCTCCATTGTCGGTTGAGGCTCGCCCTGGGTACGGAAGCTGTCTGGTGCCTCTCCGGTGTTGTTTGTTGAGGCGGATTCTTCACGCGTCAGCTCAGTCATAATTGCCATAGCTTGTTGAGGCGGATTCTTCACGCGTCAGCTCAGTCATAATTGCCATAGCTTGTTGAGCGAGGGTACGGAAGCAGTCCGGTTCATCCTCTCTTCCATCCCGAAGAGCTCTGCTGTGCCACGTCGTGTGTTGTGTTTGTGCTTCGGAGCTCTCTGCATGCTTGGGCTCCCTATCCCATGGCTCCAGTTCTGATTGAGCAAGGGACATAGGCGAGTCCAGCTGTTCCCCCTACGGGCGACTCTCCTCCTGAGAGTGCGGGGTGGCTGGTGTGGTGCTGGTGTCGTTCTGAGTTACCTTGTCGGTATCGTTCTCAACAGGCACGAGCTCCCTGTCCTCCAGCTCCAGCTGAGCGAGGGACGAGGCCAAGCTTGGCCGCTGCCACCCTCCTGGGCAGCTCTCCTCCTGAGTGCACGGGGTGGATGGAGTGTTATTCTGAATTATCTCGTCAGCATTGGTCTTGTTGAACCCGGGCTCTCTCTCCTCCAGCTTCGGTTCTGGCTGTGAGAGGGACAGAGGCCGGTGAGGTCTCTGTTCTTTCTCCATGTCGTCTTCACCATCCATGTCATATCCACTCTCTGTGTTATGTTTGCTGGCTACACTGTGCTCTTCGGCTGCACTCACATCCGCGAAGCCTGGGTAAACTGGGTCTGGATCGCTGACCATGTGAATTTTACAGCTTTTACACGTGTAACGCTGGGCTACGTGCTAGGTTGCTAATGGTGCCTAGTGACTTGATGTTAGCTAGAGCTGTCGAACTAGCTCTCCAACTGGAGGCCACAGACAAGCTAGCTTCGGAGCTAAACTGGTGCCAGTCACAAAAGCCGCCGGAAATGGCTATGTCAGCGAATGTGGTGGACCCGGAGGACGAAAATAGCATGGACGAGGACTACGAGGCTAATGCAATGAGCCGAAGGTCTGCCCCGACAGACCCCGTTTGCGGGGGTTGTGGGTCTCCAACGCACCAATTTAAAGCAAGAGTGTGCCTGGCAAGAGGGAAGCGATGCAGTAAGTGTGGGCGCTTGAATCATTTCGCCAGGGTGTGCCGACTACCAGTGCCATGGAACTCGCCGAAGAAGCCTTCCGCCTGCCTGCAACAACCATCCACTTGGTGAGTCCCAACACCAATGGGTATTCTCATTGCACAGTGGAATTGGATGGTGTTGCTTTACCATTATTACTCGACATGGTGGCGGTGCAGTCGATGCTAAATTAGGCCACGATGAAGAAGTTTTTCCCATTCCACAGGATAAGGAGTAACCCAGCGCCATTATACGGTTACAGCAGTAACAGACTGTGCAGTGTTGGGACTGTGGAGTTGACTGTTCCCTACAAGTCTGAAGCGGTGCACAACTTCACTTTCCAAGTGGCGGCACATAGCGATAACATCATGGAGTGTGACCTGTTCTACGGATTGGGTTTCACCATCAGAGACAGCGCTGGGACGAATGGTCTGGGTGTGATCGTTGGAACTTGATAGCTCCAGTGAACGACAACTTTGTGGTTTGGGACAAGGCGCTGGCAGACAGTTCCGGTACCGAGATGCCCACGGCCAGCTCAGTGGAGGAACGGGATGGCTTCAGTGCCCATGCTCAGCAGGAGGTAGTTGGGGTGGCCGAGTTGGTGGGTGGAGCGCCTGTTCTGATGAGCAACACTAGGGAGGCACTGTACACCTTCAGTGCTCGTATTGGGTCTCGGCCGAAGATGAGTGAAGGGTCCGCTGCGGCAACGGTGACTGCTGCTTCTTCACAGTGTAACAACACGGCAAGACCACATGAGAGCGTGGAGCTGTCGCATGTACAGCAGCACCTCAGGCCAAGTAAGGTACCGTTCCAGGTTATGGACTGGGTTTGGGTTCGGGCTGATGAGAGACCTGAGCAACATCTGGCTGGACCACAGCCAGCGAAACATCGGGTGCCGCTGAGGATTGTGGGGAAGTTGGGAGTGGCCTGTTTCTGGCTGACGGACGGCTCAATCAGGCACACTAACCAGCTGCGGCATGTCCAGGTGGACGTTCCAGGTGGCGAGGTGGCACAGGGCCCGGAGAAGGTGGTGTGGGATCCGGGCTCCTGTGTTTTGAAGATTGGTCCTTGCCCCGGGGGCCTGCCACCTTCAGGGGCACGTCTGTTGCGGAGCTGCCGCAGGCACCACCCCCACACCTGACCCACCATTTCTGTGGAAGACTGGGTCCAAGAAACTAAAGACTTAAAAGTTTAGTTTTGTTTAGTTAGGAGCACGGCTGTTCCGTTTAAGTGGCAGAATAAACCACTTAGCCGTGCAGGCCATGTGGTAGTCTACCCACCAGTCCTAGTTTTAGTTATTTTGTGTTTTAAAAGTCTGTTTTAGTGTGTTTATGTGGGGTTTGTGTTTCTAAATTTGGGTGGGTTTTAATTAGGCATGCTGTTCTACTTTATAAAGGAAGAGGGGAATGTGATGTTTAGTTTTATTATGACGTATGGTGTCATGACGCCACCTTCCGGTTGTGTCATCACACCACCCTATATTATGGCACATCTGCCATTCGGGCTTCCTCTTACCCTGGACGACTCTGCCTCAGTGTGTTCTCTGTAGTGTAACCGTTTATATAATAAAGCTGTGTTCCAGTGCAACCTCCTCATCTGCCTCCTTTAATACCAGGTTCGTGGACATAACATAGATGACCAAAGCGCTTTACAGATCCTGCTGGATGTATCACATCCAGTTTCTTTAAAGACGTTTTTGCAGCTGACCGGTACACTATATACCCATAATCAATTACAGATCTTATCAAGGCGACATAAATATTCTTCAGAGCTTTCCTGCTTGCTCCCCAGTCAGTAACTGTAAGGTACCTCATTACATTTACTACTGTTTTGCACTTTGTAATTCTCTTATTTATATGATCTTTCCATGTTTATTTTGAATCAAACAGTATTCCCCCAAAACAAAAAGTGTTGACCTGTCCTATTTGTTTCTCATACATTTTAATCGTTGCTCTATGAGTCTTCTTTCTTGTAAAAAAAAATTGTCCTCCTATTCCCATTTTATATAATTTAATCAATAACCCTTCTTTCCATACCATGTCGTAGGCCTTTTCAACATCTATAAACACTGTCATTACTGTTTCTTTATTGACTGGAGCTTTCCTAATTTCCACTTCCAAACAGATGATTGGGTCCATCGTGCCTCTCCTTTTCCTAAAGCCGCTTTGGAATCTAGTATAAAACGTCCTTTACTCTCAGCATAATATGATAATCTGTCTGTAACAACAGGTTAAAAGATTAACCAGGTTTTCTGAAACATGAGTGAGGTATCTCACTATGGGACACGTTCCCCAGCGATGTCCCCAGAAGCCCTATAACACTATAGACTATAGACGTCACACTGGCAAGCAGTGTGACGTCTGCTCTCTGGAGGAGAAGCCACCTCCTCCTACAGAGGAGTTGCACCAACGTCACACGGATCACGTGTCTTTTGTTTACTGCACCATTTTGGATGGCAACAAACAGTCAAATCACCAACAGCAAGTGTGAGTGAGTGTAATCGAGATAAATGGCTGCACACAAATTAACACCGTGGTTCACCGACAAGGTGCAAACTTTTCTGTGCTTGGTAGCTGATTAAAGAAATCCAGAGGGAGCTGAACGGAGCAACCTGAAATGAATTCACGGCTACGGCGGAGGCAGATGGGAGGCAGATGGGAGGCAGAGTGGCGTAGACCCGACCACAGCATCATCATTGTTGAAAACACTGATAGAGGATGGTGAGTGATGTGATATTATGCATCTTTGCCGTTATTTATCCCAGTGGTGGAAAGCTCACTTTGGAACAAACACCATTGTCTCCTGTATGCAGACAATGAGCTAACACACACAGCATACATATTTTAGTACCTAACAGCGATAACTTGCCGTGATTACAATGTAGTACGGGGGACTTATTAGTGCTAACTAGTATTAGTAATCATTAGCTTACCTTCATATGTGATCTAGTTCGTATCCTCACGTCTTCTGCTGCCCCATGGCTTCCTGAACTCTCCAGTACTTTTCCAGTGTGTCATCTCGCCACCTGGTTTAGATCTTATTTATCTGATAGGTTCCAGTTTGTTCATTTAAATAATGAGTTTTCTTTCAACTCAAAGCTTAGTCATGGAGTTCCACAGGGATCTGTGCTAGGCCCTACTCTTTTTAGTTTATATATGCTTCCGTTAGGTAACATTATTAGAAAGCACTGTATACATTTTCATTGTTATGCAGATGACACACAATTATACCTGTCAATGAAGCCAGATGATAGTAATCAATTAGCCAAGTTAGAAGCCTGTCTTAAGGAAATCAAAGCTTGGATGACTTGTAATTTCGTGCTATTAAATTCAGATAAGACTGAAGTCATTCTTGTTGGTCCAAAAAACCTTAGAAATTCCTTTCCAAATCAAACTTTCAGTTTGGATGCGGTTACTCTTTCTCTTAATAGCTCTGTGAGGAACCTTGGAATTATTTTTGATCAAGATCTGTCCTTCAGTTCACATATTAAATTTGTTTCTAAGACTGCCTTCTATCATTTGCGTAATATTGCCAAGATTAGGAGCATCTTGTCTCAGAGTGATGCTGAGAAACTGATCCACGCTTTTGTTAGCTCAAGATTAGATTATTGTAATTCTTTATTATCAGGCTGTCCTAAAACATCTTTAAAAAGTCTTCAGCTGATCCAAAATGCTGCAGCAAGAGTTTTAACAGGTACTAGAAAGAGAGATCATATCTCTCCGGTTCTGGCCTCCCTTCATTGGCTTCCCATAGAGTTTAGAATTAAGTTTAAAATCCTTCTTACTTAGAAAGCTCTAAACAATCAGGCTCCTTTTTATTTAAAAGATCTGATACTACCGTATTATCCTAACAGAGCACTACGCTCCCAAAATGCAGGATTACTTGTAATACCTAGAATCTCCAAAAGTACAATGGGAGGCAGAGCCTTCAGTTATCAAGCTCCTCTCCTGTGGAACCAGCTGCCAATCTGGATTCGGGAGTCAGACTCGATCTCTGTTTTTAAGAATAGGGCTAAAACCTACCTTTTTGATATAGCCTACAATTAGGGAGGGATCATGTGTTTCTGAGCCCTCCCTTAGTTATGCTACTAATAGGTTTAGTCAGCCGGGGGACCTCCAGTAATGCACTGGGCTTCACTCCTTTCTTCACTCTCAATGAAATATTTTTTTTTGCTGGTCATTAACATCTGTTTGTTCTCTCCCATAGATTGAGTCCCCATCGTGCTGTTTGCTCTCTACATGTCTGTTCTTTTCATCTTCTCTGTCCCCTCACCCCCCAGCCAGTCGCAGCAGATGACTACCCCTCCCTGAGCCTGGTTCTGCTGGAGGTTTCTTCCTGTTAAAAGGGAGTTTTTCCTCTCCACCGTCGCCAAGTGCTTGCTCACAGGGGATCGCCTGATTGCTGGGGTCTTTCTGCAACTGTGGGGGTTCCCCCTACAGTTGATAGTGCTATGAGATGACTGTTGTTGTGAAATGGCGCTATATAAATAAAGTTGAATTGAATTGAATTGAATTGAACTGTAGCCTTTTCTGGCGCTCCTTTTTTGTCTTTACTCTGACAAAAAGCCAGCAAGCAGCAGGCTCACCTCAATATTCATCTTGTGTTTTTCTTGTCACATACAAACAATGTCATGGGAGTGTGGGCTGCCTTGCTGTAAAGATCTCACTCACTTAAGGTGGGTATTCAGTCGTAATGGAAAACGAACAGCACCGTGGCGAGTCGGACTGAGTATGTGCTAGTGGAATTATTATTATTCTCAACATGCTATTTGCCATCCAAAATGGCAGAAAAACAATGTGGCACTTGACCACTGACATCACGTGCAACCCCTCTATAAGAGCCTGACCGTGATGCACGCCTCCTAGTCTTTGTAAGCTCACCTCTTCCTTGCTCCAGGCAAGGAAGGGGGGGTCTGGTGAAGTACCTCACTCATGTTTCAGAGAACCTGGTTAATCTTTTAATTTGTCATTCTCTTTCAACATTCATCTCGGTATCTCACTATGGGATGTACCAGCTCCCATATTCCCAGACCAGTTTACTCTCAGACTATGTAGTATTATGACATGTTAGATGTTGATCCTACACTCAAAACACTGTGTGACAGTGACAATGTGGTAGCATCTAATCTGTAAAATCTTGTGAAGGTGTGCGGTATTGCCCTGCTGGCAGCTGCACAAACCTCTTCCACAGAGACACCATGAAAGAGTGCCCACGAAGCGGCCATACCGTGTGTGGAATGAGCATGCAATCCTGGAGGGGGCTGAAGGCCTCTGCACTCATATGCTTTGACAATGGACTCTCCACGATCCAGTGCGCTAGACGCTGCTTTGTGATGGGTTTTCCCAGACTGGATGTGGCCCATGACACAAACAGCTGATCAGATTTCCTAAACCCAGCTGTCCTGACCACGTAGCACGTAGTGCATGGACAGGGCAGAGTGCATTAAGCCTTTCCTGCTCCTCACCGGAAAAGGGAGAATGACAGAAGGCCGACAGCTCAATCGGGTGGAAGGAAACCGCAGGATTGGAAATCTTTGGCACAAAGGCGGGGTTAGGTTTGAGTACAACCTTTGAATCCCCTGCCAAAAACTGCATACATGACAGGTTCACCGACAATGCATGAATATCACTCATGTGCTTAGCAGAAGCCAGTGCTAACAGTAGCACAGTTTTTAAGGAGTGTTTTGAGATCCACCTGATGGAGGGGCTCAAAAGGTGGGTGTGATAAACTGTCCAGCACGACAGTGAGGTTCCACGGGCTCATTAGACTCCTCGCTGTAAATGCCACACTCCTCTCATAAACTGGCAAACAAGTGGGTGGTGCCCCGTGGTTTTGTTTCCAAAGCCAATGTGGCATGCTGAAATAGCAGCCAAATACACATTGACTGTGGAGAAGGCCAGGCCTTTATCCAGCAACCCCTGCAGGAACGTCAGAATAACAAGAATGGGGCTCTGAAAAGCCACCACGCCTGCCTTTTCACACCAATTTTCAAATGCACGCATTTCAAATGCACACAGTCATACGCAAAGCGCGTAGAGGATCCCCTGGCATTCTGAATAGTGACGATGACACTCGGAAGGAGTCCACTAGTGGTCAGGTTCATCCTCTCACAGGCCAGGCCCATAGGGGCCATTCACTCCAGGTGGGGATGAAAAATCTTTTCCTGTGCCTGTGACAGGAGATCCCTCCACAGAGGCAGGACCCATGGCTGATCGTACAGCAGCTGGAATATCTCTGCTAGCCAGGTTTTCCATGGCCAGCGGGGAACTATTAGGATCAGAGTTAAACCCCTCTCTCGCACTCTGGCATCAGTAGGAGTGATCAGCTCTAATGAGGAAAAGGCATACAAGGGGATGCGTGGCCATTTGTGTGCCAACACATTCAACCCCAGCGGAGCATGCTGATCTGTCAGGGAATAAAACAGCGGGCTCTGAGCATTCTCTGCCGCTGTAAAGAGATCGACCTCAGCTCGGCCGTATCTCTCCCATATTTGGGCTACTACCTCGCTGTGGAGTTTCCAATCCTTGTAGCGGTGGGGGGGGGGGGGGGTGCCCCTGACTCAAAACGCCTGGTATGTGGGTAGCTCTCAGGGATAACAGCTGAGTGCTGCTCCACATAATCAATCTGTGTGCCAACGTGTGCAGATGAGGAGAGCATAACCCTCCTGCCTGTTGATGTATGACACCACAGTAGTATTGTCTCTTCTGACTAAAACATGGTGACCCTTTAGATGGGGCAGGAATTGTTTTAAAGCCAGAAAAATAGCCATGAGTTCCAGACAGTTTATGTGAACTGACTGCATTCGTGGGCTCCATGTGCCGTTCACTGTTCTGCCTTCGTGTGTGGCTCCCCAGCCCAGACGAGAGGCATCTGTCATAATCACCTTTCTCACCGACACCATACCCATGGTGATACCGGTTAGCAAGAAAGCCGGGCGTCTCCATGGGATCAGGGCATGGGTGCAGGCTGAGGTGACTAGAACCCTGCGGTGACCGTGATGCATCGGGTCCAGCACGAGCAACGCAACCCACCTCTCAAAAGGCCTTGTGAAGATGGCCTAACTTTATCACTACCAGTGCTGATGCCATAAGGCCCAGCAACTGGAGACGCAGTTTGAATTTTAGCAGCGTTCCTCTGTGAAAAGGTGCTTCCACCCTTTCCATTGTCAGCCGTGCCCTCAGGGCAACTGAGTCTAGAGACAAGCCTATAAACATGATGTTTTGCATTGGAGTCAAAACACTCTTTTCTTCGTTTATAGTGAAACCCAGCTCTGTCAGGTGAGTGATAAGAAGCCTGGCATGCGACCAAGTCTGCTCCAGCGATTGTGCTGCAAGGAGCCAATCGTCTATGTAGGTTGCTAAGCGCAATCCTCTTTCTCTCAGAGGTGCAATCGCAGCCTTGGTGCATTTTACAAACACCCGTGGGCTCAGAAAGAGGTCGAACGGGAGCACTACATCTTGATACACCTTTCCTTGAAAGGCAAATCCGAGATATTTTCTGTGAGGAGGGTAAATGGGGATGTGGAAATATGCATTTTTTAAAATCTGAGCAGACCATTCAATCCCAGTAATGCACGAAGCGTATTAGCGCCGAATGTGTGAGCATTCTGAATTTGAACTGTCTCAAGTGTCTCCGGGACTGCGCTCTCCTGCCACATCTCACAATCCCTCAGCTTCCTACTCCACCCAGTCAGGCACCATCAGCTCATCTCCCCCACACCCTACTGGTTCGTCTATTCCTTGCTGGGTCCCTGCCGGTTCTCCCTGGATTCCCAAGTAAGTGGCATTTTGGCTCGCCCATTTCCCCTTACCCCATTCCTCTGCTCACGGCTCTCGTCTTCTCTCCACATGGTGATTCCTCTGGCGAGTGACTGTTTCTGCAGCTGTGCGCCTGTGTTTTTGCAAATTAATAAACTTTCAAACGTGCCCCTTTGTGTAGTTACTTCCTGTGCTGTGGCATCGTACACGTGAGCTGTCAAGCTTAATTAATCATGACAGAGCCAGCGTGTGAGGAGCTCACTGCTGGATCGTTAGGTTTGCTACCTGTGATAAAGCCACGTGAAGTTATTCCTCCTTGGTTGATCTGCGTTTCTCACTCCCATGTCCTTCTCTCTCCTCAGGTTTGCTGTCACCTTAGCGGTGTGTACTCCGAGGCTGATCGCGTTCGCCTGACCCGAAGACACCGGATGCCTACCCAGGTCAACCGTCTTCCCCCTGTGTTCCCTGGTTCCATGCAGGAGTTCCCTGCCGGCTCCTCTACTCTCAGTAGTAAGAGTGTACTCCTTTTTCTTATTCTCTTGTGGAGAATCTGCCTCTAACCATCTCTCTCTGCTCTTTTCCCGTAGGCTGCATGTGCTCCAGTGGGTACCTGTTTTTGTGTGGAAATTTGTGTGTGTTTTTGTTTTGGTGTCATTCTTTAATTGTGGTCTTTTATTTAACGTTGTATATTAGGGTTTTGTTCTTCATTAAAGTGGTGAACTTTTACATCTAAGTCCGTGTGTTCGTTTGCTGTGGTAGCTCTGCATTTGAGCCTCACTCTTGAATTGAATCATGACAGAACGATCCAGCCAAGATCGAGGCTCAGCGAGCGCTTTGCCAGGCGAACAGTTGGACCCTCTCACGTTTAGATGCCACGGAATGCCAGGCCATGTTTCTTTCAGAACAGCTTCAAACTATTACCCAACAATTCAGATTCCTGGTGCGGCACCTCCCCCTCCACCTGCTGCCCCGGCAGCTTCTGCCGTCCGCAGGAACATTTCCATTCCTTTGCCTGCTCCCTGTGGGAGGGAGGTGGGGGGGATGCAAAAGGTTTCTGCTCCACTTCTGGCTTTATTTCCAGCAGATGGAGGGGGAGTATAGAGACGATTCGGCTAAGATTCACTTCATGACCTTGTTGCTACGGGACCGGGCGCTCCAGTAGGCACAGTTCGTCTTGAGCAGCCCAGACGGGCCGCTATACACATTCATGCAATTTGTGCGGGAATTCTCTGATGCTTTCGACCATACGGACAGTGAGGGGAACATCGTTAGCCAGCTGACGGGACTCCGACAGGGACACTGGTCTGTAGCAGATTTCTCCATCAAGTTCCAGGTCGTAGTGGCAGACTCCGGATGGAACAACGTTACTCAATGCAACGTCTTCCTCTGGGACCTGAATGTGCATCTCCGTGATGAGCTGGCTATCCGGGCGACCCCCTCCTCTCTGGATAAGCTTATTGCGCAGATGGTGGCCCTCGATAACTGGTTTAGGGAGCGCACAAGGGAGCAGAAGGCCGCTGCTTTCCTGTTCGGGCCATGGCCCCTCCAGCCTCTGATGCTGTTCCGCCGCCGTCATCACCGGAGCAGATGGTCCTTGGTAGGGCCCATCTGACTCTGAGGGCATGCCGATGCTGCAAGAGGGCTGGTGTGTGTATATGTTGTGGGGTTTCTGGCCATGCAGTATCAAAATGCCCAATTTGGCCCAAAAGATCCAGCCCGCCAGTCACCGTGGGGGGTCTGCTGAACCTTGATTTTTCCTGATTTTGTGAATGTTGCAATAAAACTCTTAACTACAATGAAGCAGGGACTGACAATTTTAATCCCCAAACTTGGTAAAGACAAAAGACATTTAGAAAATCTCAGACCCATCACATTACTAAACGTCAATTACAAATTATTTGCTCATATAATTGCTAATAGACTAAAAAAAAGGCATAGTGTGGAGAGTGCAAATAAAGGAACCAGATCTGCACGACAGATGACTTTATTTCTCTCTCTCACTGCATTCATACACAGAAAAAGACTGTTTCCAATACACCAGGGTCTCTCCTTTTATATCACTCCATTCCTTCCCCCTGTTGCCTGAAATCTTGCATCACAATACATTTACACATTACAATATGTACTGTCCCCCCCCCCCCCCCGAGTCTCAGACTGAGTTTCAACCCTCAGGTCCTTTTGGCTTCAGTCTCCTCCCATATCTGCTGTAACGAGGGACCTTCGACTCTGTGGCGCTGCTGTGCCGGTTGGGGGCTCTTGGGGGTGTGTCTGTCTGCGGGTGGGCAATGGTGAGGGGGGGGACATTCTACTTGCCCGTGTGGCTGTGGTTCCTGATGAATCTTCTACCTGGGGAGTTCTCAGTGGGGGTCTTCTACGCCGAGGAGCCTGAGCCAACATCACTTGCTCGTCCGCCACCACAAAGGCGGGCTTAAGTCTGTCTATACATATTTTTTCCCAACGACCCCCCCAAATCCAACAAAAAATGTTTGTCCCCTGGTTCCAGCACTCTGAACGGGCCATCGTAGGGTGGGCGCAATGGGGGGTGGTGGGCGTTGTGCCTGACAAACACGAACGCCGTGTTTTTTAAAGTTTTTGGCACAAAAGCGCATGGAAAACAGTGGTGGGCTGGGCCCGGTAGTGTGCCTGTGTCTGCGCTATGCTGTGAACGCTGAGACAGATAGTTGTCCGGCGCGGGATTATCTGGTAAAAATTCCCCAGGGAGCCGCAGTGGCTGAGAAAAAACAAGCTCCGCCGGGGAAGCCTCCAAATCCTCTTTTGGTGCGGAACGCAACCCTAATAGAACCCACGGCAACCGGTCTACCCAATTTGCATCCATAAGCGAAGCCCTGAGCGCTGCTTTCAGTGACCATCAGGTTGATCGTCACTTCCTTGTGGTAACGTATCGTCACTTCCTGTTTTGCTGTCTGCCTGTGTGGTTTGCTCTCCAGCTCTCGAGCCACTAGCTATGGCTACTACCTCTCTTTCCTCTCCTCCTCTGGTGTGCTCTCTCTGTCAGATGTTTAGCTACACCTCTGCCTCTTTTAGTGATAACGGTAAATGTAATAAATGTTGTCTTTTTGAGGCGCTTGAGACGAGGTTGTCTGATTTGGAATCCCGGCTCCGCTGCATTGAAACACCGTCTGCGCCAGTTAATCTCGACGGACGCCCATTAGCTGCAGCGGAGCTAGCTAGCTTAGGTCCCCCTGTCACCGGTTCCCCGGCTCTCCTCAGCAGCGAGGAGACTGGGTGGGTGACGGTGAGAAGGAAGCCTAGTCGCAAAGCCCCGGTTCACCACCAACCTGTTCACGTTTCTAATCGTTTTTCCCCGCTCAGCGACACACCCGCTGAGGAAAAAACTCTGATCATTGGCGACTCTGTAGTCAGAAACGTGAACCTAGAGACTCCATCGGCCATAGTCACATGCATTCCTGGGGCCAGAGCAGGCGACATCGAGTCAAATCTGAAAATGCTGGCTAAAAGTAACTGTAAATATTCCACAATTGTTATTCACGCCGGCATTAATGACATCCGTCTCCGGCAGTCAGAAGTCACAAAACTTAATATAGAATCGGTGTGTGACTTTGCAAAAACGATGTCTGCCACTGTAGTATTCTCTGGGCCCCTCCCCAATCTGACCAGTGATGACATGTTTAGTCGCTCGTCATCCTTGAACCGCTGGCTGTCTGTGTGGTGTCCTAAAAATGACGTGGGCTACATTGACAATTGGAGCTCTTTTTGGGGAAAACCTGGTCTTATGAGACGAGACAGCATTCATCCCACTTTGGATGGTGCTTCTCATTTATCTAACAATCTGGCATCTTTTTTATCCAAATTTCCAAAACCATGACTACTCAGAGTTGGGACCAGGAAGCAGAGTTGCAGTCTTACACGCCTCTCTGCAGCTCCTCTTCATCCGCCACCCCTCAGCTTAGCCCCTGTCTTCCCCATCAGAGAATCGTTGTCTGCTCCCTCCAAAGTAAATAAAAATATAATGTATAAGCATCCCAAAGTGATAAAGCAAAATATTGGTAAAACTCAAATTAAACATAAAGCCTCTAAATTGAATGATTTGGCCTCTGTTCCTCCTCATAATTTAAAAATTAAATGTGGTTTATTAAATATTAGGTCTCTAACTCCCAAGTCTCTGTTAGTCCATGATCTGTTAATTGATCATCAGATTGATTTAATTTCCCTTACAGAGACTTGGTTAGGGCAAGAGGATTATGTTGGTTTAAATGAATCAACTCCCTCTGGTTATTTAAACTGTCAAAATCCCAGAAGTTCTGGTCGTGGAGGAGGAGTAGCAACAATTTACCATTCCAAATTACTAGTTAATGTAAAGCAAAAAACATGTTATAATTCCTTTGAGGGCCTGGTCCTCAGTGTTGGGCACTTTAGCAATTCCAGGTTAAACCCAATTTTATTTGCCATAGTTTATCGTCCCCCATCAACCTATTCAGAATTTTTATCCGAATTTCCTGATTTCTTAGCTGATTTAGTGCTGAAATCTGATAGAATAATTATAGTAGGGGACTTTAATATACATGTGGATGTAGATAGTGACTGCCTTAATGTGGCTTTTAATTCAATATTAGACTCGATTGGGTTTTCTCAGAAAGTAGGAAATTCTACTCATTACCTCCACCATACATTGGACCTTGTTCTGACATATG
This sequence comes from Pholidichthys leucotaenia, assembly GCA_020510985.1. NCBI lineage: Eukaryota > Metazoa > Chordata > Actinopteri > Cichliformes > Pholidichthyidae > Pholidichthys > Pholidichthys leucotaenia. The sequence goes on along the minus strand of CM035842.1, from coordinate 90,663,600 downwards.
GCATAGGAATAGAAAATCTTGTAGTGTCTCCTCATAACCCTGTACTGTCAGACCATTGTCTGTTAACCTTTGATTTTACTATTTCTGACTATTTGGCTCCTAAAGAAAAATATTATCACAGTAGATGCCTCTCAGATGATGCTGTTTCCAAATTTATGCAGATTGTTTCCTCTATGCCATGTGTCAACACAACGGAAATAAGCTATAGACAGCTTGCTCCTTCTGTAATTGATAACATGGTGGATAGTGTTTCAGCTTCTCTGCATCAGGCTCTAGACTTGGTGGCCCCCTTAAAAAAGAAAAAGTCTAATCAGAGATTTTTAACTCCTTGGTTCAACACAGAAACTCGTAGCTTAAAACAGAAGACTCGTCAATTAGAAAGAAAATGGCGCTCTACTAATTTAGATGAAATCTATTTAGCTTGGAGAAATCATCTTTTAATTTATAAAAAATCTCTTAGAAAAGCTAGAACGAGTTATTACTCTGCATTAATAGAAGAGAACAAGAATAATCCCAGGTTTCTTTTCAGTACTGTAGCCAGGTTGACAAAGAGTCAGGACTCAGTCAATCCTAGCATCCCCTTAGAGCTTACTAGTCAGGACTTTATGAACTTTTTCAATAATAAAATTTCATCCATCAGAGATAAAATCAATCAGATTCTTCCCACAGTTAACTTAAATACTGTAACTACTACAACTCCTTCTATTGATGTCTGTCTTGATGAGTTTACTCCAATCAACCTTTGTGAGTTAGACAAAATAGTTTCCTCATCCAAACCTTCAACTTGTCTTTTAGACCCTATTCCTACCAGGTTATTTAAAGAAGTCTTCCCACTTATTGGTAGCTTTATTCTTCATATAATCAATTCTTCATTAACTTTAGGCCATGTACCGCAGGCTTTTAAAACGGCTGTAATTAAACCCTTACTCAAAAAGCCAACGCTAGATCCAGGAGCTTTAGCTAACTATAGACCAATCTCTAATCTCCCTTTCATTTCAAAAATCTTAGAAAGAGTTGTTGCTACGCAATTATTTGACCACCTGCAGGGAAACGGTTTATTTGAGGAGTTTCAATCTGGGTTTAGAATCCATCATAGCACTGAAACAGCCTTAGCGAAGGTCACTAACGACCTCCTCATTGCATCTGATAATGGACTAGTTTCTGTACTTGTCCTTTTAGATCTTAGTGCAGCTTTTGATACTATTGATCATAATATTCTACTTGATAGATTAGAACACTATGTTGGACTTAATGGAACTTCGTTGCAGTGGTTTAGATCTTATTTATCTGATAGGTTCCAGTTTGTTCATGTAAATGATGAGTTTTCTCTGAGCTCAAAGCTTAGTCATGGAGTTCCACAGGGATCTGTGCTAGGCCCTACTCTTTTTAGTTTATATATGCTTCCGTTAGGCAACATTATTAGAAAGCACTGTATACATTTTCACTGTTATGCAGATGACACACAATTATACCTGTCAATGAAGCCAGATGATACTAATCAATTAGCCAAGTTAGAAGCCTGTCTTAAGGAAATCAAAGTTTGGATGACTTGTAATTTCCTGCTATTAAATTCAGATAAGACTGAAGTCATTCTTGTTGGTCCAAAAAACCTTAGAAATTCCTTTCCAAATCAAACTTTCAGTTTGGATGCAGTTACTCTTTCTCTTAATAGCTCTGTGAGGAACCTTGGAGTTATTTTTGATCAGGATTTGTCCTTCAATTCACATATTAAATTTGTTTCTAAGACTGCCTTCTATCATTTGCGTAATATTGCCAAGATTAGGAGCATCTTGTCTCAGAGTGATGCTGAGAAGCTGATCCACGCTTTTGTTAGCTCGAGATTAGATTATTGTAATTCTTTATTATCAGGCTGTCCTAAAACATCTTTAAAAAGTCTTCAGCTGATCCAAAATGCTGCAGCAAGAGTTTTAACAGGTACTAGAAAGAGAGACCATATCTCTCCGGTTCTGGCCTCCCTTCATTGGCTTCCCATAGAGTTTAGAATTAAGTTTAAAATCCTTCTTCTTACTTACAAAGCTCTAAACAATCAGGCTCCTTTTTATTTAAAAGATCTGATACTACCGTATCATCCTAATAGAGCACTACGCTCCCAAAATGCAGGTTTACTTGTAATACCTAGAATCTCCAAAAGTACAATGGGAGGCAGAGCCTTCAGTTATCAAGCTCCTCTCCTGTGGAATCAGCTGCCAATCTGGATTCGGGAGTCAGACTCGATCTCTGTTTTTAAGAATAGGGCTAAAACCTACCTTTTTGATATAGCCTACAATTAGGGAGGGATCATGTGTTTCTGAACCCTCCCTTAGTTATGCTGCTAATAGGTTTAGTCAGCCGGGGGACCTCCAGTAATGCACTGGGCCTCACTCCTTTCCTCACTCTCTATGAAATATTTTTTTTTTTTGCTGGTCATTAACATTTGTTTGTTCTCTCCCATAGATTGAGTCCCCATCGTGCTGTTTGCTCTCTACATGTCTGTTCTTTTCTTCTTCTCTGTCCCCTCACCCCCCAGCCAGTCGCAGCAGATGACTGCCCCTCCCTGAGCCTGGTTCTGCTGGAGGTTTCTTCCTGTTAAAAGGGAGTTTTTCCTCTCCACCGTCGCCAAGTGCTTGCTCACAGGGGATCGCCTGATTGCTGGGGTCTTTCTGCAACTGTGGGGGTCCTCCCTACAGTTGATAGTGCTATGAGATGACTGTTGTTGTGAAATGGCGCTATATAAATAAAGTTGAATTGAATTGAATTGAATTGAACCTATGGAAACGCTCGCATAACCCATTGGCCTGTGGGTTGTACGCGGTCGTGTGATGAATTGCTACACCCAGGCTACGGGCCATTGCGGACCAGAGGTCGGAAACAAACTGAGGGCCCCTATCGGACGTGCTGTCCTACGGGATGCCAAAACGTGCCACCCATGTTGTCAAAAAGGCGCGCGCCACGTCCGCGGACGTGGTTACCGCTAGCAAGACTGCTTCTGGCCAGCGTGTGGTGCGGTCCACCACTGTCAGATGGTGCGTGAACCCCTGCGATGTGGGGAGGGGGCCCACGAGGTCCACGTGAACGTGGTCGAACCTCTTAGCCGGTATACGAAACGGCTCCAAGGGGGCCTTCGTGTGTCTGTATACTTTGGCTCGTTGGCACGCTACGCAGGCTGCAGCCCACTCTTTCACTTGTTTGTGCAGGCCTGGCCATACGAACTTTGTTCCCACCATTTTGACTGACGCGTGCACTCCTAGGTGCGTCAGAGCGTGAACTGACTCAAACACTTGGTGGCGCCAAGCAACTGGGACCACCGGGCGCGGGCATCCCGTGGAGACGTCACAGATTGGGGGGGTGGGCTGCCGTCTTGCAGTACTCTGCTCTCCAGCCTTAACCCTGTTGGTCCAGACTGGAGCGCGCACACGTCTGCATTGCCAATCTGCTCTGCGTCCCTGGCTGTATAATCTATCCCTATGCAGACTGGGACCACTACTGCGCGTGAGAGGCAGTCCGCCACCACATTCAGTTTAACGGCCACATGCTGAATATCGGCCGTAAACTCCGAGATTGCGGCCAGCTGTCTCTGCTGCCAGCCCGACCATGGTTCCGAAACCTTGGCCATCGCATACGTTAGCGGCTTGTGGTCCACGAACGCAGTGAAGCTGCGCCCTTCCAGCCAGAACTGGAAGTGGCGTATGGCCAGGTGGAGAGCCAGCAACTCTCTGTCGAACGCGCTGTATTTACGCTCACTGTTGCACAAAGCCCTGCTGAAAAAAACGAGAAGCTGCCAAGAACCGGCGACGCGTTGCTCCACGACGGCCCCTATGGCCACGTCCGAGGCGTCGGTAGTGAGCGCTATTCGGGCCGCCGGGTCCGGGTGCACCAACAGCGCGGCGTTTGCCAGGGCTGTTTTAACCTCAGAGAATGCCTGCTCCCGCTCCGGAGTCCATTCGACTCTGTCCACCGGTTTCCCCTTCTTAAGCGTGGCGTACAATGACTGCATGAGCTGAGCTGCTCGGGGGAGGAACCGGTTATAAAAGTTAACCATCCCCAAAAACTCTTGCAGCGCCCTGACCGTCTGAGGCTGGGGAAAATTCGCCACGGCGCACACCTTGTCGGGCAAGGGTATTGCTCCCTCCGGTGAGATGCCGTGCCCCAAAAAGTCAATCCCCGTCACGCCGAACTGGCATTTCGCCGGGTTGATTATTAACCTGTGCCCTTCCAACCTCCGGAAAACCGTCCTGAGGTGGGTTACGTGTTCGTCCTCGGGACGCACTGGCCACCAGGATGTCATCCAGGTAGATGAACACAAACGGCAGATCGCGCAACACCGCATCCATCATGCGTTGGAATTTTTTTTTTTTTTTTTTTTTTTTTTTTTTTTTTTGTTACTTATTTATACCCGTAGGTAGACTTGGTTTGCAGTCTGGTGACAAGCCACCGGCTGCTGGTCGCTGCGTGCGCGAGCGCCCTAAACCTACATGTTTTTTTTTTTGGTGTACGGGAGGAAACCGGAGAAATCCCGGAGTAAACCCGCGCAACACGGGGAGAACATGCAAACTCCACACAGCTCACTGTTGGTCGGGGGCTGGGATCGAACCCACGATCTCATGATCCCCGCGATCCCCCGGCCGAGGGTAAAACTGTGCTGCCACAGTGCTAAACCACTGCGCCACCGTGCAGCCCACGGAATGTCTGTGCGGTGCCTTTTAATCCGAAGGGCATTTGTAAAAACTCAAACAGGCCAAACAGAGTTATTACCGCTGTTTTGGGTATGTCCTCCGCGCACACCGGGACCTGGTGGTAACCACGGACCAGGTCTATTTTAGAAAAAATGCGTGCCCCGGCAAGGTGAACGGAAAAATCCTGAATATGGGGAATCGGGTAGCGGTCATGCGCTGTGGTGTTATTCAATCTGCGGAAATCTCCACACGGTCACCACGATCCCTCGGCCTTAGGGACCATGTGTAGTGGGGGTGCCCATGGGCTGTTTGAGCGCCTGATGATGCCCAACCTTTCCAAGTTGGCAAACTCCTCGCGCGCTATGGCCAGTTGCGTCCAGGCGCCGAGGTCGTGCGAAAACGGGCAGCGCAGTGGTGGTGATAAAATGTTCCACCCCGTGTTTAGTGCTGGCCGCCGAAAACGTTGGGACCGTGAGTGCTGGGAACTGAGTGAGCAGTGTGTGGAACTTACCGCCTGGAGCTGTGACGTTGGCTAGCGTTGTTGGCCCGGCCCCTTGAGCTGTACAGGGGAGAGAATCAAAAGACATTGCATTAACCAGGCATCTGTTAGCAACATTGACTAGCAACCCGTGTGCACACAGAAAATCAGCTCCCAAGATCGGGAAACTACATGCCGCTATGACGAATGTCCACTCACACATACGGCCGTGTAGGGATACAGTCAGTGTCCTCTCACCAAAAGTCCTAATGTCCGAGCCATTATCGGCTATCAGCGGCTATCAGCTCGGGGCCGCTAGCTCCCGCTAGCCAGTCGGCAAAGGACGGCAGGATGAGGCTCTTTTGGGAGCCGGTGTCTACGAGGAACCGTCTCCCCGAGCACGAGTCCGTCACGTAGAGCAGCTTGTTTTCTTCACCGGCGGTTGCAGCTGCCACTGACTGCCGGCCTTGGCATTTCCTGAACACTTGAATTGGCACGGTGGCACACATCTGTGTGCGTTCTTTTCAAAGCGGCGGTGGTAGAAGCAGAGCGTGTGTCTCTGGTGCCTTCTGGCCCCCGCTGCCGCTACCGTCGCCGGCTCCTCGCCTCGCTGGGTTCCGATGCCGCCGCGTTCACTGTGAGGGCTCTGGTGGTGACGATGATCCGATCTGCCTCCTGGGCTAGCGCACGGTAGTCACGTGCGGCCAGCAATGGTGAGTTGGCCAGGACCGCTCTTGCCTCTGTTGGGAGGTTCCGGAGGAAAAGGTGGGCAAACAGAAAATGCCCATCGTCCGTGCCCATCAACGCCAACATCTTCTCCATCAGTTCAACCGCCAACCCATCTCCTAACTCAGAGTGCCTCAGGAGCCTCTCTGCTCTCTCACAGTCCGAGAGCGTGTAGCGCCGGGTCAGCGCAGCCTTGAGAGCCTCGTATTTATCGTGGGTTGGAGGCTGTTGGAGCAGGCTCGCTACTTGCTGTGACGTGCGAGCGTCCAGTGCTGCGACCACAAAGTAATATCTGGTGTCATCTGCCGTTATTCCCCGGAGGGCGAACTGAGCCTCGGTGTGGTGGAACCAAGACCGCGGGTCGTGCAGCCCAAAGTCCGGTAGTTTGACCGAAACAGTGCACGCGTTGCTTGAGCTTCCTGTCCGGGCCGTCTCTGGGATGCTTGCCGCGTTGCTGGGACTTCCCGTCCGGGCCGACTCTGGGGTTCTTGCCTCGTGTTCCATAATTCGTCAAGGGTCACCAGTGTGGAGATTGCAAATAAAGGAACCAGATCTGCAGGACAGACGACTTTATTTCTCTCTCTCACTGCATTCATACACAGAAAAAGACTGTTTCCAATACACCAGGGTCTCTCCTTTTATATCACTCCATTCCTTCCCCGTTGCCTGAAATCTTGCATCACAATACATTTACACATTACAACACGTACTGTCCTCCATTTAATCCGCCACGCTCTGCCAGCCGCGGGAATATTCCCCTCCCCTCTGCTTCCAGTCTGAGATGATTATCCCAGCGTGGGTTCCCTACAATATTACAAATTGTAAGTGAAACTAAGTCTAGTTTTATCAAAGGACGCTCCATCCACAATGATATCAGATTAGTATTGGACTTATTAGATTGCAGTGACAGAGCGTGGTGTGTGTGTGGCCCGTGGGGCTTGCCGTACCCACTCTGTGTGGTGACGTCAGGGGGGCTACGGCCAGAGTATATATAGTTGTGTGTGTTCAATAAAGGAGAGTTTGCTACATAGCATAAGACAGACTCTGATTACTGACATAACATTTTGGCGACGAGAATAAACCATGGAGGCGTGTGGGCTACCTTCACCTCTACTACCATTTCTGGAGTGTCTGGGAGAGCCAGCGATCCTGTGGCCGGACTGGGTGGCCATGCTTGGGGGATATGCTGCTGAGTTGGGCCTGGGTAGACCCGGCGGTGTCCGAGGACGAACGCTCCTGGTCCGCCGTTTCGGCGTAGAGGGTCGGAGAATCCTCTGCATGTTGGGAGAGACGGAGGCTTATGTGAAGGCTGTCAGGTGGCTGGCTGGAGATTTTGCTGAACATACAAGGGACAAGAAGCTGTGGGTAGTGAAGCTGTTGGCGCCAAGGGGAGCTAAGCTAGTTAGCTCAGAGGAGCTAAAGGCTCAGTCTGTGGCAATGGCGAGGTTGGCCACGAAGCTAGGTGCATGCCAAAACCAAGCTACAAGCTACCAGCTGGGTATCGAGGGGGGACCGGAGCCTCTGGTCACCGAAGACGGCAAGCCAGCCGAGGAGCTCAGCACGGTGTGTGACCGTAGCGCTGTTGGTGAAGACGGCATGGTGAGCGAAGACAGCATAGAGGGAGGGCAGCGACCAGATTCAACTGAGTTTTTCCCCACAGTTGGAGTCAGGCAGTGGGAGAGGGGGCACATGCATGCTGAAAGCCCTGGGAGGCAGCGGAGTGCCTTGGAGGAAGGTGCTGGGCATAGCGGTGAGGCGCCTGGGTCGATGAGTGACGCTGACAAGAGTGATGCTGAGAGCCCCAGGAGACAGTCTCAGCAGCCGGGCGCAGAGACAGCGGAGTGCCTTGGACTAGGGTGCTGGGCGTAACGGTGAGTCAACGAGTGACGCCGGTGAGATAGCTTCGGTTTTCCCCAAAGCTTGGCTACAGGGGGCTGGAGTGTCTGGGGCTGCAACGGCGACAGCTGCAGCGGTGTTGACTGCGGTCGGGGGCGGACCGACAGTCATGGAGGGACTGCGTGCTGGGCAGCAGCACTGCAGTTCGAACTGCACGAGGAGGCGCGCTGGCTGGCTATGGTGTTCCTGAGAGGAGGTGTTGGATGGCAGGTCCAGACGAGAGAAGCGGTCGATGGTGAGAGGAGACATTCTCACTGGGGAGGCTGGCTTTGACCCCGGGGGCATGCGGCTTCCAGGGGTGCGCATGCCGTGGGGCTGGCCTGGGCCGCTGAGCCGGTTTTATCCTTGGCTGCCCATAGATTGTTGTATAACCTAAAAATTCAAATGTAAATATGTTTATATATGTGCATGTGTTTTAAATATGTGTTTGATGTGAGTGCGGTTGTACATATGAATGTGTGTTGTTATATGGAATTATTTTATGTATTGTTTAGTGTAGAGACACGGCAGTAATTTTAGTTATACATGGACTTTCTTTATTTTATTTAGTACAAGCTGCAGAATAATCCGATTTGCCATGTGGGGCGGGGACAGCAGTCCACCTGTTCCCCCTAGTTTTTAGTTGTTTTGAGTGACTGTCATAGGCTTTTTTAGTGACTTAAGTTTAGTTTTCTTAGCGTGTGATTCGGGTCTGAAATTGGGGAGGGTCTCAATTGTATGTGTGTTTTGGTTTTTTGGGAGGGGGAGGGGTATGGTGTGTGTATGTAGGGCCCATAAGGCTTGTCGTACCCGTCCTGTGTGGTGACATCAGGCGGGCTACGGCCAGAGTATATATAGTTGTGTGTGTGTGTGTGTGTGTGTGTGTGTTCAATAAAGGAGAGTTCACTGCATGGCATAAGACAGACTCCAGACTCTGATTACCGACATAAGAGTTATAGATGATGTCTTTATATATATATTTTTAGATTTTTGCAAAGCATTTGACAAAGTAGAACATCACTTTATTAAGGAAACTTTAAAACATTTTGGTTTTGGAGAACGTTTTTGTGAGATGATTGACATGTGCTATGATGACATCAATAGCTCTGTATTATACTCAGGGAAACTGAAAGATTCAGTGTTGAGAAGGGTATTCCCCAAGGGTCCCCAGCTTCACCATTACTGTTTATTATGGTGGCGGAGACGCTCTCAATTATGATTAAGCATTGCGAAGAAATTGAAAAGTTGAATGTACTGGGCTGCCAGTTAGTGATAAGCCAACTGGCAGATGATACAACACTATTTCTTAAAAACAAAAACCAAATTTCAAAAGCCCTCAATATTATTACTGTATTTTCAAAGGCTTCCGGATTATGTTTGAATGTGGATAAATGCGAATTAATGGCAATTCATGACCACCCTCCAACCAATATTGCAGGTATACCAGGTAAAAATGAAATTAAATATCTTGGTATCATGATTTCTAAAGATGTGAAACAGAGACAGAAATCAAATTTTAAAAATATGTTGAAAAAGAATAAAACCATTCTAAATTCTTGGTTACAAAGAGACTTATCAATATTTGGAAGAATTTTTCTGTCTAAAATTCAATTCATTTTAATTCAGCTTTATTTATATAGTGCCCTATCACAACAAAAGTCATCTCATAGCACTACCAAATGCAGGGAAAACCCCACAATTGCAGAAAGACCCAGCAATCAGACGATCCCCTGTGAGCAAGCACTTAGCGATGGTGGAGAGGAAAAACTCCCATTTAACAAGAAGAAACCTCTAGCAGAACCAGGCTCAGGGAGGGGCAGTCATCTGCTGCGACTGGCTGGGGGTGAGGGGATAGAGAGGATGAAGAGAACAGACATAAAGAACATGAACAGGAAAAGGGAATCTGGTCTGTTCAACATTTAATGGATGATAATAGGAACATTTTGGAATATAATGAGCTCAGAGATAAATAAAACTTAAACTGTTCTATCAAGGAATATCACAGTTCCCCAGGCATTCATTGAAGGGACTTTACTCAGCAACTATACCTAGGTTATATCCACTGTTTCTTCAGAACCTTCTCTTTTCTGATAAGAAATGCAATAATATATTAAGACTCTAAATTTCCAAAGAATATTTTTCTTCCTCCCTAAAGAGGAAATATATATTTTCAAGGATTTTCTTCTAGTGAAATTAAAAAAAGTCTTCTTCTTCGTCGATCGCTAGATGGTCACACCAGCTGCCCTGACGAATGCTGCCGTCCTGCGGAGGTCCCCGAGGTCCCCGTGCAGCTTTTGGTTCAGCGATGTGGGGTCAGGCCACGTAGCTCGTCTGAGTGCAGCGTGGTCTGGGCAGTCTTGGAGGAGGTGTTCGCTGGTCATTTGGGCAGTACCACATGGGCATCTGTCCGATTGTCCAACTTTAAGTTTCTGGTGCATGTGAGCCTGCATTCTATCCAGTTCGGAGTCTGAACAGAACGACTTGGTCAGCCCTGCTCAGACTATAGTAGTTGTCATCCTTGCAGAAGTTTGGGTGTTGCTGCTGCCACTTCTTGTGAGACAGGGCCTTAATAATGGTTTTCTCCTCACTGTAAGAGACCTGCCTGTCTTCCTGGTCTTGCTGCCCACCCTCCTTAGCAAGTCTGTCAGCCGTCTCATTTCCATAGATTCCACAGTGGGCAGGAATCCATTGGAGTGATACGTTCACCTGTGTTGCTAGTTGAGACAGAGTAAGGGCGAGTTCATTCAGTTCTTTGCGTCGGGGGTCCTGAAGTGCATCCAAGACAGAGAGGGCATCAGTGAAGATGACGACCCGCTTGTGTGCCTTGTCTTGATGTTCTCTGACGTGGGCCACTGCTGTTCTCAGGGCCTCTGCCTCAGCCCTGAAATTGGTGGCGTACTTTCCAGTCGCAACGGGAATGTGGGTCTCCTCGTCAGCGTACCTGATGTACACGCTGCCTCCGCCATTCCTGGTTGCTTCCATGGCAGAGCCGTCTGTGTAGACGTGAGTCCACTGCTCTTTAGGGTAGGCAGACTGAATGAACTCCAGGGCCAGCGACTTCCTCTCTTGGTCTGACTGTGTTCCTTTCTTCCCAATGCCCGATATGTCTGTGCGTATGGCTGGGAAGTTCTGTCGGTTCCAGGAGGGAACAGATGCTATGGGTGGTATTGGTGTGGGTATGTGGGCCATCAGTTCTGGGTCTCTCCTTTCAAGTGTCCTGCTCTGGTGGATGAAGCTCGATCTTTTAAGTCTCCCTTTTGTTGGCTTGTTCAGTCTGTCCTTCATGGGATGGTTTTCCAGTCTTTTGAATTTGGCGGCCTGGGTCAGTACCTTGACGTTTCTTCTGTCTTCCAGTGGTGCAAGGCCTGTTGTTGTCTCCAGCGCTTTGATAGGGGTACTGTGCATGGCTCCTGTCATCATTCGCATGGCTTGGTTTTGGAGTCTGTCCAGCTTCTCGGTGTTGCTTTTGGCAGCTGTTGAGGTTGCTGCCATGCCATACTCCAGAACAGGCCGAATCCTCCCCACATAGAGCTTCTTCAGGACACCCTGGTCTGCACCCCAGTCTGTTCCTGACAGTTTCTTCATTAGGGCCATCCTGATCTTTGCTCTTGCCTGGTTCTTGTACAGCTGGTTCTTCCAAGTCAGTCTGCGATCCATGGTGATCCCGAGGTATGTGGGTGCATATTCAGCCTGGAGCTCATGGGAGTTGATCTGCAGTTTCACCTTCTGGGGTTGGGTGGACAGGGTGAAGACTGTGTATGCAGTCTTCCTCTCATTTAAGCTTACAAGCCATGACTTGGTCCATGCCTCTATAAGCTGGAGAACTTGCTGCACTCTGTAGTTTGCAGTCACGATGCTTTCCTCACTGCACCAGAGGGCTAGGTCATCGGCATAGATGGCACCTTGTACGTTCCTTGGCAAACTCTGGATGATGTCCTTAATGAATACAAGGAAAAGTATTGGGGAGAGCACTCCTCCTTGTGGGACTCCTTCCCTCAACACCTTCTTCTTGCTGGAGTACTGTCTGACCTGGACTCTTCTGTGCTCTGGACCTCTTCTGTTGTGCAGGTATTGGGCAATCCACTTGTACATGCGCCCAGCGATACCGCACTGGCGCAGTTGCAGCTTGAGGCCATCTTTCCATACCCTGTCAAACGCCCTTTCTAGGTCAATCCATACAGCGAGGGTGTGCTTTTTTTTCTTGGAAGGCATCTTCTATGGCTTGAGAGATGTATGTTATTTGGTCCTCTGTAGACCGGTTCTGCCTGAAGGCTGCTTGCTCTGGGCCGGTGTGTTGTTTTCCTTCCAAGTGCCACATGAGTCTGGTGTTGATGAGACGCTCTAGCAGCTTTCCTATGCAGCTTGTAAGGCTTATGGGGTGATAGCTTTCAGCCTTCAACTTATCTTTGCCTTTTTTGTGCACTGGAATCATCGTGGCTTCTCTCCAGATCTGAGGCACAGTCCCTGATCTCCAACTGTCGTTGAAAAGCTGCAGAAGTTTCTTCTTGGTTTTGGGGCCAAGATTCAGCAACATTTCATTTGTGATCTTGTCAGACCCAGGGGCTTTTTTCAGCTTCAGTGTTGTCATTGCATCCTCCAGCTCCTTGAGAATGAATGGCGAGTTCATCACTGGTTCAATCTGTGCATTCTGATGAATTCGCTGGGCTCCTCTGACAACCTTTCTTCTCTCTGGTGGAATCTGAAGATGGCTCGTCTTCACATACTGGTTGATGAAATGGTCTGCTGCTTTCTTGCCAGTCAGCAGTTCTTGATCTGCCTGTACTGTGATCGGCGAGCTTTTGCTGTTCTCGTCGTTGAGGGCTTGAGCCAGTTTCCAAAGCTTGTTGCCGTCCTTGTCCAAGTTGAGCTGCTCTGTCTTTTCTTGCCATCTCTTTCGAGCTTCCTGTATAAATGTCTGCCCGTGTCTTGCAGTGGCCGCCTTCAGGGCAATGTTGTTTTCTACTGTAGGATCTGCTTCTACTTTTTTCCTTGCCTCTGCCACACTGTCTTCAAGCTGCTGGAGCTCTTCTGTCCAGTAAGGCCTATAGTTCTTTCTGGCTCCTCAAGGTATAGATTCATTTGCAGCCTTCAGAATAGCATGGTTCAGCACCGACTTTCTTGTTGAGGTTCTGCTGCTTGTGACAGATCTCCGCAGAATACCGGTCCACCAGTGTTGAGAAGTGCACCCAGTTGGCCTTTTTGTAATTCCACCAGGGGAATGTCTTAGCTTCTTGTGGTTTGTAGCTGATGTCCAGTCCGATCTTCACAGGTTTATGGTCACTTCCCCCGAGCTGGCCAAGTACTGTTCTTGTTGCCAGCCTGGTCATGTCGTTGGTGGCAAACGCAAGATCGGGCGTGGTGTTACTCAGCCATACCCTGGAGAAGAACGTTGGTGGATCATCAGGATCATTCATTAGCAGAAGACTGTTTTCGACTTGCCAATCTTCCACCTCCTCTCCTCTTCTATCTGCTTTACTGTATCCCCATGCCTCTGAGTGACTGTTGAAGTCACTGATGACTAAGCATCGGTGGTCTGGGAGTTCCATTTGGTCAAGTGAGAGCTCTCGCTCTGGGGGGCAGTACACATTGAAGATCGTGATGCTTTCATTGTGAACCATAATTCGAACTCCATGGATTTCTGCCTGGTTGTTGGTACTGACGTCAAACTCTTGTGCTGGTATGGCGTTTCTGACAAGAATCACCACTCCTCCTTTTGTTCTTCCTTTTCTGTCTTTCCTGAAGACCTGGTATCCCCTAACACTGAAGCGTTGGTTTTCCTTCAGGTGTGTCTCCTGTAGGCAGGCTACATCAATGTCTTCTGAGTGGAGTCTTTGGGCAAGGGATATTTTTTTGTTATAGACTCCTTTTGCATTCCACTGGAGGATGTTGACGTTCCTCTCCTTTGGCGTCTCTTTTCGGCCAGTAGCATTCCTTGTTCCCCGTCCCCTGGTCGTGCAGGACGAGGTGAGGTGACCTCCGGTAGCTGAGGGTGGGCCCCTTTGAGGCTGAGGGCCCGGCACTCTTCCTCCCTGGCGGATCCCCAGAAGACGAGCACCATCACGTGCAACATCAGTGTGACTCATCATGAAGCGAATATGCGTGATGCAGAGGTTTGTGGCACCATAGGGGTCCTGCATCTCCGTCTTCAGCCATGGACGTTTGTTGGGGGTCCCTCCCCTAGACCAACTGCTTTCCATGGCTGGGCTGTCGAGAGCTTGGTCCACCCTGTAGAAAGGTTGCCTGCCAAGGCTTTCCGAGACCCTTCTTCCCGTGCAACTGTCTGTCCTCCTCCGCCTTCACAGCCGTTGGGAGTTTGCTCTCCTCTCCGCCTGTTCCGCCGTTGGGACATTTGTTGCTGAATTTGTTGCTAAAAAAAGTAAGATGTGATTATTTAAAATTCCCCATTCCACCAAAAGCTAAAGATGTACATTATAAAACCATATGTGACACATACCCATGTAAAGGGGTATTAAGATTAAAGTTCAACACTGAGTCAAATAACTGCACATTTTGTGAAACTGAAATTGAAACTGCAGAACACCTTTTTTTTTTCCTTGTAAATTTTCCAGTAGATTCTGGGAAGAGTTTTACAACTGGAGTCTGGACCATCACTTACACCAATATAAAATTTGGTTTTCTAGTAGATGACAAAAGGAAAGAATTTTTATTCAATAATTTGATAATTCTGGCAAAGTTTTATCTACATAAATGTAAATTCTTAAAAACATCCCCACAAATTTCTTTTTTTTTTTTTGAAAGATTTGTCTCATTTGATAGATTCTTTGACCATAATGGTATTGTGGAGTGTGTAAATGAAGAGGCGTATTCATTTCAGACGATTTATTACACACTCACATCTCACAAGCAAAGAACAGACTGACTGGTCACATCAAGCATTCCTCTCTCTATATCAAGTCACACTTCACAAGGATCAAAGCACTTCCTCATCACAGCATGACATCTACACTACACTTCATTCAACCCCCTCTCACCCACTTGGGCATTGTTCTCCCATGTGTATTCATTGTCTCTGTCTAAGGTGTGAAATAACCTGAGGCCCATACCGCCCCCCCAGCATCTTAGATAGAACAATAGAACATCAGTCCACATGCTGTTTCGGCTTCAGTCTCCTCCCATATCTGCTGTAACTGGGGTTTACTGCCTCCGTGGCACTGCTGTGCCGGTGGGAAGCTGCTGGGAGTGTATCTGACTGCGGGTGAGCCGTGGAGGGGGGGGGGGTTCACTCTGTCCGTATGGCTGCTCTGATGAATCGTTCCCCTGGGGAGGTCTCCGTGGGGGTCTTCCACGCCGAGGGGCCCTCGCCAACAGCACTTGCTCATCTGCCACTACAAAAGCTGGTTTGAGTCTGTCTATGTCAATTCTCTCCTGTCTACCCCCCAAGTCTAGCACAAAATGTTTGTCCCCTGTTTCCAACACTCTGAACGGTCCATCATAGGGTGGGTGCAATGGAGGGCGGTGGGCGTCGTGTCTGACGAACACGAACTCTGCGTTCTTCAAAGTTTTAGGCACGAAGGCACGCGGAAAACTGTGGGGGGAAGGGCCCGGCAGCGTGCCTGTGTTTGCGCTACACTGCAAAAGCTGAGACGGGGAGCTGCCCGGCGCGGGATTGTCCAGTAGAAATTCCCCGGGCATCCGTAGGGGCTGCGCAAAAACGAGCTCTGCCAGGGAAGCTTCCAAATCCTCTTTTGGCGCGGAGCGCAACCCCAATAAAGCCCACGGCAGCCTGTCTACCCAATTTGCATCCGTCAGTGAAGCCTTGAGTGCTGCTTTCAGTGATCTATGAAAACGCTCGCATAAACCATTGGCCTGTGGGTTGTACGCGGTTGTGCGATGAATTGCAGCACCCAGGCTGCAGGCCATCGCGGACCAGAGGTCGGAAACAAATTGCGGGCCCCTGTCGGACGTAATGTCCGACGAGACTCCAAAACGCGCCCCCCATGTTGTTAAAAAAGCGCGTGCTACGTCTGCGGACGTGGTTGCCGCCAGCGGGACTGCTTCTGGCCAGCGCGTGGTGCGGTCCACCACTGTCAGGAGGTGCGTGCACCCCTGTGATGGCAGGAGGGGGCCCACGAGGTCCACGTGAACGTGGTCGAACCTCTTAGCCGGTACCAGAAATGGCTCCAAGGGAACCTTCGTGTGCCTGTGTACCTTGGCTCGTTGGCACACCACGCAGGCTGCAGCCCACTCTTTTACTTGTTTGCGTAGGCTCAGCCACACGAACTTCTCTCCCACCATTTTGACAGACGCACGCACTCCTGGGTGCGCCAGAGTGTGAACCGACTCAAACACGCGGCGGTGCTACGCGACCGGGACTACCGGACACGGGCGTCCCGTGGAGACGTCGCAGATTAGGGGGGGCCGCCATCTTGCAGCACCCTGCTCTCCAGCCTTAACCCTGTTGGTCCAGACTGGAGCGCGCACACGTCTGCATCGCTAATCTGCTCTGCGGCCATGGCTGCGTAATCTATCCCCACATAGACTGGGGCCACCACGGCGCGCGAGAGGCAGTCTGCCACGGTTGTAAACTCTGAGATTGCAGCCAGCTGTCTCTGCTGCCGGCCCGACCACGGTTCTGAAACCTTGGCCATCGCGAACGTTAGTGGCTTGTGGTCTATGAACGCGGTGAAGTTGCGCCCTTCCAGCCAGAACTGGAAGTGGCGTCTGTCGAACGCACTGTATTTATGTTCGCTGTCGCGCAAAGTTCTGCTGAAAAATGCGAGTGGCTACCAATCCCCGGCTACGCGCTGCTCCACGACCGCCCCTATGGCCACGTCTGAAGCGTCGGTGGTGAGCGCTATGCGGGCCGTCGGGTCCGGATGTGCCAGCAGTGCAGCGTTTGCCAGGGCTGCTTTAACTTCCGAGAATGCCCGCTCTCGCTCCGGGGTCCATTCGACTCCATCCGCGGGTTTCTGTCTCTTGAGCGCGGCGTACAATGGTTGCATGAGCCGCGCCGCACGGGGAAGGAAACGGTTATAAAAGTTCACCATCCCCAAAAATTCCTGCAGTGCCCTGACCGTCTGAGGCCATGGAAAATCTGCTACGGCGCGCATTTTGTCGGGCAACGGTATTGCTCCTTCCAGAGAGACGCGGTGCCCCAAAAAATCAATCTCTGCCACGCCGAACTGGCATTCCGCCGGGTTGATTATTAACCTGTGCTCCTCCAACCTCCGGAAAACCATCCTGAGGTGGGTTTCGTGTTCTCTTGTCTTCGGACGTACTGGCTACCAGGATATCGTCCAGGTAGACGAGCACGAACTGGAGATCGCACAGCACTGCATCCATCATGCGCTGGAATGTCTGTGCCGCGCCTTTTAACCCGAATGGCATGCGCAGGAACTCGAATAAACTGAACGGAGTTATTACCGCTGTTTTGGGTACGTCCTCCACGCGCACTGGGACTTGGTGGTAACCGCGGACCAGGTCTATTTTAGAAAAAACGTGCGCTCCGGCGAGGTGAACGGAAAAATCCTGTATGTGGGGAATTGGGTAGCGGTCGTGTGCTGTGGCGTTGTTCAACCTGCGGAAATCACCGCACGGTCGCCACGCTCCCTCAGCCTTAGGGACCATGTGTAGCGGGGATGCCCATGGGCTGTTTGAGCACCTGATGATGCCCAACCTTTCCAGGTTGGCGAACTCCTCGCACGCTATGGCCAGTTTAGCTGCGTCCAAGCGCCGAGGTCTTGCAAAAACAGGCGGCCCGGTGGTGGTGATAAAGTGCTCCACCCCGTGTTTAGCGATGGCCGCCGAAAACATCGGGACCGTGAGTGCGCAGTGCGTGGAACTTACCGCCAGGAGTTGTGACGCTGGCTTGTGCTGTTGGCCGGGTCCCTCGAGCTATACAGGGGAGAGATTCAAAGGACAGTGCATTAACCAGGCGCCTGTTAGCAACATCCACAAGTAAACCATGTGCACACAGAAAATCAGCGCCCAGGAGCGGGCAACACAGTACTGCTATGATAAAAGTCCACTCATACGAGTGGCCATCTAGAGATAAGGTCAGTGTTCTCTCACCGAACGTCTTAATCTCCGAGCTGTTTACTGCCACCATTCCGGGGCCGCTAGGTCCTGCCAGCCGGTCAGCGTAGGACGGCAGGATGACGCTCTTCTGGGCTCCGGTGTCGACGAGGAAACGTCTCCCTGAGCGCGAGTCCATCACGTAGAGCAGCTTATTCTCTTCACCGGCGGTCGCAGCTGCTACCGACTGCCAGCCTTGGCGTTTCCCGAGTGCTTGAAATGGCACGGTGGCACGCATCTGAGCGCGTTCCCTCCGAAGCGGCGGTGGTAGAAGCAGAGCGTGTCTTTCTGGTGCTCCTTGGCCCCCGTTGCTGCTACCGTTGGTGGCTCCTCGCCTCCCCCGGTCGTCTCGCTGGGTTCCGCTGCCGCCGCATTGACTCTAATCGCCCTGGTGGTGAGGATGATCCGGTCTGCCTCCTGGGCTAGCGCATGGTAGTCTTGCGCGGCCAGCAATGGCGAATTGGCCAGAACCGCTGTTGCTTCTGTTGGCAGGTTCCGGAGGAAAAGGTGGGGAAACAGAAAGTGCCCGTCGCCCGTGCCCATCAACGCCAGCATCTTCTCCATCAGGTCTACGGCCGACCCATCTCCTAACTCGGTTCGCGCCAGGAGCCTCTCTGCTCTCTCACATTCCGAAAGCGTGTATCGCCAGATGAGCACAGCCTTGAGCGCCTCATATTTGCTGCTGGCTGGTGGCTGATCGAGCAGGCTCGCTACCTGCTGGGCTGTGCGGGAGTCCAGCGCTGCTACCACATGGTAGAACTTGGTGTCGTCTACTGTCACTCCCCGGAGGGCGAACTGGGCCTCGGTGTGGTGGAACCAAGAGCGCGGGTTGTGCTGCCAGAAATCCGGTAGCTTGACTGAAACTGCACACGCGTTGCTGGGGGTTCCAGTCCTGGCTGTCTGCGGGTTGGCTTCAGCGTCTCTGGGGGTTCCCGACCGGGCCGGCTCCGGGGTTCTTGCCTCGTGTTCCATAATACGTCTTGGGTCACCAATGTGGAGTGTGTAAATGAAGAGGCATATTCATTTCAGACGATTTATTACACACTCACATCTCAAAAGCAAAGAACAGACTGACTGGTCACATCAAGCATTCCTCTCTCTATATCAAGTCACACTTCACAAGGATCAAAGCACTTCCTCATCACAGCATGACATCTACACTACACTTCATTCAACCCCCTCTCACCCACTTGGGCATTGTTCTCCCATGTGTATTCATTGTCTCTGTCTAAGGTGTGAAATAACCTGAGGCCCATAGTATCACAAAAATATTTGTACCAATTTGAATGTATGTCATATCTATCTCTGTGACCCCAGATTATATTCACTGTTTATAAATGCCCCTGTGGAGGCCATAGTTGTAACCTATGTGACTCACATGTGGCTGGCTGAATTCAGCCAAGAGAGACTTTGAGCTAGCCATGTGTATTGACTTCACACCTTTAGAGGAAGACGTGTCTGCACCCCCTGGGGACTCAGGAGAGAGGAGAAGATTACCCGGCCTGACCTTTGGGGGTCAGAGAGGAGAACAGAAGGACTCTGGGTGTTCTATTACAGATGAAAGGATGTAGCTGAGTATTGAGACTTTTGTGTGATGTATTGTTAGAGATGAGTGTATAAATGTATGTGTGTGACTGCGTCCTGTCTCTTTTCACGCCGATCGAGAGAGGACGTAGGATGCATGAGGATTAAAGCAGATATTGGAAAAATCATCCAGTCTCCTCAATTCTTGACTCCTACAACTGGTGACCTACGCATGAATCTGAGCACGCCGAGGCTGGAGGACAGCCTCGTGATCGATATGGAAGAGCTGGGAGACAGCCGCTCAGACCCGGATTCACCGGGGAATGCCAGCAGGGGCACAAGACTAATTAAGCTCCCCGAGTTCTGGCAAAGCGACCCGCACTCGTGGTTCCAGCATGTGGAGTCGCGGTTCCTGCTCGGGGGAGTTTCAGCGGATGACATTAAATTGCATAATGTCATCGCGACGCTCGACAGCCGCACAGCTCGGTGTGTGCGGAGCCTGGTGCAGCAACCACCCGCTGTCGGCAAATACGACACGCTGAAAGCCACCCTCATCAGGAGCTTCGTGCCGTCGTCTGAGGCAAGAGCCAGGCAGCTACTGGACCTGCGCGACAGAGGTGGACGCAGGCCGACTGTCCTCATGGAGGATATGCTACAAATGATCGGGACGGACAACGACGTGTTCCTTTTCAAACATATTTTCCTGAGAACCCTCCCAGCGCACATGAGAGGTTCCCTGTCCAGCAGGAGATGTGTGACCCAGCAGGACTTCCGCGACCTGGCCCAAGAGGCGGAGCGGCTCCTCAACGCCTGCGAGGAACAAGAGGCGTCCGTGGCAGCAGCAGACCTCGGTGTGGCGGCCGGGGGCAGTGTGGAGCCAGAGACGGCAGTGACCACCTCAGCGGAGACAGCAGCGGCGAGATTCCGTGGCAGGGGAGATGACGGCCTCTGTTTTTACCATCGACGTTTTGCTGGGAAGGCGCACAAATGCATCCCGCCCTGCAAGTTCAAAAAGCAGGGAAACGACTGGGCCGGGAGCTGTTAGCAGCTTCCACTCTCGGCGAACGGAACAAGCTGCTTTATCTTACAGACGCGGGCTCCGGGCGGCAATTCCTAGTGGACACCGGAGCCCAGAGGAGCTTCATCACTGCCACCTATGCTGATCGGGTCGCGGGACCCCGCGGAGATGGAGCGACAGCGGCCAACGGCTCCAGCATCAAGACGTACGGAGAGAGAACCTTGTCTCTGTCCTTCCACGGCCGCGCCTATGAGTGGAATTTCATCGTGGCGGCAGTGAGCTTCAATATGTTAGGTGCTGATTTTCTGTGTTCACATGGTTTGTTAGTTGATCTGGCCAACAAACGACTAGTAAATGCTCTCTCTTTCTGTTCTATCCCTTGTGCAGCTTGGGTGTGCCCGCCGCCAGTTCAGACCAACGTCGCCACAGCAGGTGGTAAGTTTCACAGCCTTCTACACCAGTTCCCAGCACTCACAGTTCCTACTTTTTCAGCTAAGGTGGCGAAGCACGGGGTGGAGCACTTTATTACCACGAGTGGCCCACCCGTTTTTGCGAAGGCTCGGCGCTTGGAGGCAGCTAAACTCTCCATTGCGCGCGAGGAGTTCGCCAACCTGGAAAGGTTGGGCATAATTCGCCACTCGAAGTCTGCTTGGGCTTCCCCCCTCCACATGGTACCTAAAGCTGACGGCTCATGGAAACCTTGTGGCGATTACCGCAGGTTGAACAATGCCACAGCGCAGGAATGGTACCCGATTCCTCATATCCAGGACTTTTCAGTGCATTTGGCGAAGGCGCGAATTTTTTCTAAAATAGACCTGGTCCGCGGTTATCACCAAGTCCCGGTCCGACCAGAAGACATCCCCAAAACAGCCGTAATAACCCCGTTCAGGCTTTTTGAGTTTTTATGAATGCCTTTTGGCCTTAAAGGCGCCGCACAAACCTTCCAACGGATGATGGATGCAGTGTTGCGCGACCTTCCTTTCGTTTTTGTCTATTTAGACGACATTTTGGTAGCCAGCACCTCCGAGGAGGAGCACGCAAAACACCTCATGACAGTTTTTCAGAGGTTAGGAGAGCATGGGTTGATAATCAACCCGGCCAAGTGCCATTTTGGCGTGGCACAAATCGATTTTTTAGGGCACCGCGTTTCCTCGGAGGGAGCAGTTCCTCTTCCGGCCAAAGTACGCGCAGTGGCAGATTTTCCCCAGCCTCGAACGGTAAAGGCGTTGCAAGAATTTTTGGGGATGGTAAATTTTTATAACCGTTTCATACCCCACGCAGCGCAGCTTATGCAGCCCTTATACACCGCGCTCAAAAAGCAGAAGCCCCCCCATGTGATTGAATGGTTCCCGGAGCGGGAGCGCGCATTCACAGAGGTTAAACGGGCACTGGCAAACGCGGCACCGTTGGCCCACCCAGACCCGGCAGCCCGCATAGCGCTAACCACGGACGCGTCAGATGTGGCCATAGGGGCCGTAGTGGAACAGCAGGTTGCCGGGGTTTGGCAACCACTCGCATTCTTCAGCAGATCCCTACGCGAGGCTGAGCGAAAATACAGCGCGTTTGACAGGGAGCTGCTGGCGCTCCACTTGGCTATTCGCCATTTCCAGTTCTGGTTGGAAGGGCGGCGTTTCACCGCGTTTGTCGGCCACAAACCGCTCACTTTTGCGATGTCCAAAACTTCAGAACCGTGGTCAGGGTGGCAACAGAGACAGCTGGCCGCAATTTCGGAATTTACCACCGATATTCAGCACGTAGCCGGTAAAATCAATGTGGTGGCAGACTGTCTGTCACGCGCAGTAACAGCACCCATCCGCGCGGAAACGGATTGCGCGGCCGCTTACCCAGAGCGCGGTAACAGCGCGGACACGCGCGCGGCTCCGGTCCACGTGGGAATAGATTATGCAGCCATGGCGGCGGAGCAGAGCGAGGACGTGGACGTGCGCGCGCTCCTGTCTGGACCAACAGGGTTAAGGCTGGAACGCAGAAATCTACAAACCGGTTTCCCCCCGCTTATTTGCGATGTATCCACAGGGCGACTGCGCCCGGTGGTGCCAGCCGCGTGGCGCCGTCGCGTTTTTGACGCCGTGCACTCCCTAGCGCACCCAGGGGTGCGCGCTTTGGTGAAAATGGTGGCGGAGAAGTTTGTTTGGCCGAGCCTGCGCAAGCACGTGAAGGAGTGGGCTAAAACCTGCATGGCTTGCCAGCGGGCTAAAATTCACAGGCACACTAAGGCGCCCTTAGAACCGTTCCACATTCCGGCTAAAAGGTTCGATCATGTGCATGTGGACCTCGTGGGCCCCCTGCCCACTTCACAAGGGTTCACGCATCTCTTGACAATGGTGGACCGAACCACTCGTTGGCCGGAAGTGGTCCCGTTAACATCGACCACAGCGGCAGAGGTGGCACGCGCTTTTTTAACAGCCTGGGTAGCGCGGTTCGGGGTCCCGTCAGATATTACGTCTGATAGGGGACCTCAATTTGCGTCGGAACAGTGGTCAGCAGTGGCCAGCGGCTTAGGAGCGGCGGTACATCGCACGACCGCTTACCATCCCCAGGCCAACGGTTTATGCGAGCGTTTTCACAGGTCTTTGAAGGCAGCCCTCAGAGCATCACTGACGGACACAGATTGGGTAAACAAACTACCATGGGTTTTATTGGGGTTGCGTTCGGCACCCAAAGAGGATCTAGATGCCTCACTAGCAGAATTGGTCTTCGCACAACCGCTCAGGCTGCCAGGCGAGTTTTTACACGACCGCACGGCACCAGGGCCCCCCCCGATCCGGGGGTCTCTGAGTAACACGGGAGCAGAGATGCTCCCGGGCCCCGCTCATCACTCTTTCCCGCGTGTGTTCGTGCCCCAGGCTTTACGAGACGCAGAGTTTGTTTTTGTCAGGCACAATACACAGCGGCATAGTCTCCGCCCACCTTACGACGGTCCATTTCGAGTGCTGGAAACCGGGGAGAAATATTTTGTGTTAGATTTGGGGGGCAGGAGGGAGACGATCAGTATCGATAGATTAAAACCTGCTTTTGTGTTGCATAACGAGTCTGTACGGCCGGCGGGCGCGCCTCGACGCGGCAGGCCTCCGAAGGGGCGGCCCCGGGACCCCCCAAGGGGGGCAAATAACCCTTCTCCCCCTCACTCCACAGATGCACAGCAGGACGGCCCAACACAGAGCAGGAGACCTGCATACAGCAGATTCGGGAGAAGATTGAAACCTAAGCTGCATGCAGAATGATGTGGGGTTTTTTTTTTTTTTGGTCAGGTTGTTTAGGTTGCTGTGAGATTCTGTTGGGGGGGTGACGTGCTGTATGGCTGCTGTATGACTGTATGTGGGTGCCCAGTCTTTCGCGTGGAAGTGGGGAGTGATGTGGAGGACATAGTTGTAACCTATGTGACTCACATGTGGCTGGCTGAATTCAGCCAAGAGAGACTTTGAGCTAGCCATGTGTATTGACTTCACACCTCAAGAGGAAGACGTGTCTGCACCCCCTGGGGACTCAGGAGAGAGGAGAAGATTACCCGGCCTGACCTTTGGGGGTCAGAGAGGAGAACAGAAGGACTCTGGGTGTTCTATTACAGATGAAAGGATGTAGCTGAGTATTGAGACTTTTGTGTGATGTATTGTTAGAGATGAGTGTATAAATGTATGTGTGTGACTGCATCCTGTCTCTTTTCACTCCGATCGAGAGAGGACGTAGGATGCATGAGGATTAAAGCAGATACAGTGATCCCTCACTTATAGCGGTTAATGGGTTCCAGAACCGACCGCGAAAAGTGAAAAACCGCGAAGTAGCGTCACCCCTAATGACGTCATCCATAAATAATACGTACGTTCATTCTCTCACTCTCTCTCTCATATGATACGTGTGTGTGTGTGTACGTGTACATACATACGTAGATGTAAATAAAGTGTACATAAATATGTTTTTAGAACTCTTTTATTCTTATAACAAGATACGTAACTCAAGATGAAGATGATTTACTGCACAGGTTAATGGGAGCTTTACCGCTCCTCAGGTGACGCCTCATCGTCAGGTGCTAGAAGCGCAGGATCGTCGAGGGCAGCTTCCGATAGAGCTGGAGAAGCTGCAGGAGGCGGCGTAGTGGCTCGATGGGAAGACTATTTTGCACAAAATGGCACAAGAGAACAGCGAAAAGTTCCACGCTGCGAGACTACATAACACGAGCGATAAAGAGCAATGAATGCGGTCTTCCTTCCCTTCATGGGCGCTCGGCAGGGAGAGGAGGTGGGTGAAACGTCTCGGCCAATCAGCTTGCGGGGTGAAACGTCTCGGCCAATCAGCTTGCGAGATTTCCGAGCCGAGCCAACACGAGAACAGCGAACAGAGAGGTGGATTTTTTGAGTTGTGCGGCTCTCCGTGTTGATACCTGATGGTCTAATGTAGTCTCCCTGCCTTCTGCTAGCGCCCGCCCATTATTTCTCAATTTTGAATTTTTGATGAATATTTTTGAAAAATCCGCGATGCACTGAGGGCGCGAAAGGTGAAGCACGAAGTAGCGAGGGATCACTGTACTGGAAAAATCATCCAGTCTCCTCAATTCTTGACTCCTACACCCCTTTTTTTCGTCTTCTTGTTTTCTTTTCTCTCTTTTAATTATATATAAAACACTGCATGGCAACTCACCCTTGGCCGGGGTATCCTGGGTTCGATCCCAGCCTCCGACCAAAAGTGATCTGTGTGGAGTTTGTATGTTAAGATAAGATAAGCCTTTATTAGTCCCACAACGGGGAAATTCCAGGATTGCAACAGCACAGGGATAGCAACACTCAGAGCAACAATCAGAAGGCAAGAAAAAAAAAGCAAGCAAGCAAGAGCAGCTAATATACATATGTACATATTACTATAAATATACGTATATACGTATATATACACACAGACACACAGTGTAGAGCATTGTAGCTGGATGGGATAAATATATGAGTATATAAACACACAGTACGGAGCATTGCAGCTAGGTGGAAAAAATATGTAAGTATATAAACACAGTGCGGAGCAATGTAGCTAGATGGAATAATATGTAGATATATTCTGTCTGGATGATATATTCTATATTATGTTCTCCCCGTGTCTGTGTGGGTTTACTCCGGGATTCCTCCGGTTTCCTCCCACATGCCAAAAACATGCAAGTTAGGTTAATTGGCATCAAACTGGGGATTCTAAATTGTCCTTAGGTATGACTGTGAGAGTGAATGGTTGTCTGTCTCTCTGTGTTGGCCCTATGATGGACTGGCGATCTGTCCAGGGTGTACCCTGCCTCTCGCCCAAAGACACTGGGATAGGCTCCAGCCCCCCCACGACCCGAAAAGGATTTAGCGGAAGAAGATGAATGAACACTGCATGGCTTTCACTTCTAACTACTAACTAACCTGCACTTATATAGCGCTTTTCTAGTCACAAAGACACTCAAAGCGCTTTCACTAATACTAACCCTCTATTCTAAGGGCCTGTAACTGTTAAATTTCTATTGTTGAAAACATTGCTCAGTCTAGATGTGTAGTATTTTTGTATGTTAAATGCCAAAAAAAACATGCAAGTTCGGTTAATCGGCATCAAAACTGGGGATTCTAAATTGTCCTTAGGTATGACTGTGAGAGTGAATGGTTGTCTGTCTCTCTGTGTTGGCGACCCGAAAAGGATTAAGAGGAAGAAGATGGATGGATGGATCACATGCTTATGTTGTTTTGAAAGAAAAAAAACCCCTCTTGTTTGTAAATAAAGTTCTTAAAAAAAACCTTACAGCACTTCCTGAAACAATGACTGCGCATGCGTGCATGTTCACTCGTAACGTTTATCCGGTTGCCACCTTTAACTCATTTCCCGCGATTTGTTTTTCTTTCCTTCTCACAGAAAGACCATAATAAATTTCCCATTGCTGGTTATTTTATTGTATTTATCTGGGGGATTATCGCTATAATTTTCTGTAAGTGTAACCTCTTTCTTATTAATTTAACAGAAAAGGATTGGACTGATAGAAAGGACCACACTGGAAACGAGTGTTTTCACTTTCATGTGTCATCCTGGATTTGTATGACGTTTTATATGTATATTTACATTTTTGTTTGTATGCTATATTCAGGGTTATTATTATCCAAAGAGAGAGAAAATATATTTTTACAATTTTTTCATTATTATGTTTGAATTGTGTTGTAGAGGCTAAATAATACATAGATTCCCCAAAACAAAATAAGTAAAATAATCTATTAATGATTTTTTTTAAAAAAAAATTTGAGTTACTTAGTGTTTTTGAGTCTTTTTCCCATTTGTTAAAATTAAAAGCATTAGATATAAACCCACCTGCAGAATAATTAGATGGGATATACAGTATTTATTTGCTTATAGTGTTAAGCTATTTATTTAGTTTTACATAGTTATTCTGTTAGTTCAACATTTTGTTATTTTTCATTTAAGAGGAAAAAGAAAGTGTGCAGTTGTCTTTAGATAATTTTATTTTTAGTGAATGGATACTTGGAATCACTTGTTTGTATCCCACAATCTGGCAACACTGGATATGCGGTTGATAATACATCACTGGATATATCTACCATCAACTACCAACCCGCCTGTTTTTTTTTTTTTTTTTAAATAAGTATCTCAGCGGTGTCACTTGGAGTGCTTTGCTTTTACACCTTAAATAATCCGAATTTCTTCCACTCCAAATGGGAGCTTCAATGATTTTATCTTCCCTCGTACTGATGCTGGCCATCGGTTCCTGTGAAGCCCAATATGAGCCGAACTGGGAGTCCATAGACTCCAGACCTCTGCCCGAGTGGTTCGATCAGGCCAAGTTTGGCATCTTCATACACTGGGGGGTCTTCTCTGTCCCCAGCTTCGGCAGCGAGTGGTTCTGGTGAGTCGATCTTCAACCATGGTCGCAGACAGGATCTCAGCTGGGGAACCACACAACTTTATAACTTCATTCATATGAGAGACTTGGCTTTGTCAATTTGAAGATCAGAAAATCGACAAAGGTCACAACAATTTTAGAAAATAAGCAATGAGAGCAAAAACCTAGATGGAGGAAGTCACATGCATTTAGTAGCTTTATGAGTTTCATTTTCTATCTATCCATCTTCTTCCTCTTAATCCTTTTCGGGTCACGGGGTGGGGGGGCTGGAGCCTATCCCAGCAATTGTCAGTAATTTAATTTGTTCCCTTCCAATACACTACTAATACAATTACAATTATTACTTAAGTTGGGAACAACACAGTTTATTTAACTGTGAAATATACTGTCTGGATTTATATTGTGACGTTTGCAAGGTTCACACAAAGAAAATGGAGCAAGATGGTTGTGATCAACGGGCTTTATTTTACACACATTCTGAGCACAGGCAGGAGGGGAGGTCATTCTCCCAGACCTCCGTTTAAATCACGGTTACACACACATAATAAATCTTGCCTATGAAATACTGCTGGGTAATTATAACGCAGTTATAATTACACAGCAGCAGAATAGCTCAGTAATAACATTTACTACACACACAAAGTAACGTTTCAATTGTCAAAGCATGCTGGGAAACCCCTGCCCCCCTTCACATGGCCCCGACGTTACACTGCCCCCCCCCCCCCGGACTGGTTTCTGTCCCCAGAAAAATTAAAATCCAATTTAGAAGTCCAATACAAACTCATCCAGGTGTCGGGGCGGTCTTCGGCGCCGGCGGCCAACACGTACAGGCCCCCTAGTGTCCATCTGGGTCTCGGTCGGGGTATCGGGCCGGGATGGAAGCTCCGGTTCGTCCACCAGCGGTGCAGATGGCCGATACGGGGCGAGACGGTCACGATGAAGGACCACAACCCGGTCCCTTTTTTTTTTTTTTTTTGTTACTTATTTGTACCCGTAGGTAGATTTGGTTTGCAGTCTGGTGACAAGCCACCGGCTGCTGGTCGCTGCGTGTGCGAGCGCCCTAAACCTACATGTTTTTTTTTGGTATGCGGGAGGAAACCGGAGAAATCCCGGAGTAAACCCACGCAACACGGGGAGAACATGCAAACTCCACACAGCTCACTGTTGGCCGGGGGCTGGGATCGAACCCACGATCTCATGATCCCCGCGATCCCCCGGCCGAGGGTAAACTGTGCTGCCACAGTGTTAAACCACTGCGCCACCGTGCAGCCCTTTTTCTAAGCCTCACCCTGTACACCACATCCGACAGTCTCTCCAGGACCACGCATGGCCCCGACCAATGGCTCGCCAGCTTCGGTGATCGTCCTCTTTTTCTCTCAGGGCAGAAAACCCAGACTCGATCTCCCGGTGCGAAGTCCCTCCCCTGGCAGTGGGAGTCATACGCTCACTTCTGCCGACCCCCCGCCGCTGCCAGGGCCTCTCGAGCCAGCTCGTGCACCATGTGGAGACGTTCTTTCAAACAAAAAAAATAATCCAATCCGGGTTTTCCTTCCACCTCCGGCTCAGGGGGGCAACCGAATACCAAATCCACCGGTGTGCGCAGCTCGCGTCCAAACATGAGCGCTGCAGGGGTGCACCGGGTAGATTCCTGAGCCGCCGTCCGGTACGCCCACAAAACAAAAGGCAGGTGCAGGTCCCAGTCTCGCTGTCGCTGGTCCACTAGGATAGCGAGCTGGGTGGTGAGGGTCCGGTTGAATCGTTCGACCAGGCCGTCGCTCTGTGGATGCAGCGGGGTGGTCCGGGTTTTCCGGATGCCCAACCGCTTGCAGACCTCTCCGAAGACCTCCGCCTCGAAGTTCCGACCCTGATCGCTGTGCAGCTCCTCTGGTGCGCCAAACCGACAGAACATTTCGTCCACCAGCTTTGATGCCGTCGTAGCGGCGCTTTGGTCCGGGACCGCGTACGCCTCTGGCCACTTAGTGAAGTAATCCATCGCGACCAGCACGTAGCGGTTCCCCCGGTCCGTGGTCGGAAAAGGGCCCAGGATGTCCACTCCTACTCGCTCCATCGGTGCTCCCACCCGGTACTGCTGCAGGGGAGCGTGGGATCGCTGAGTTGGTCCTTTCTGAGCTGTGCACGTGTCGCAGCGGTGAACGTGGAGCTCCATGTCCTGATGACAACCGGGCCAGTAGAACCGGGCTCTAAGGCGCTGCAGCGTCTTTGTCACTCCGAAGTGGCCCGCTCCTACCGCCCCATGAACCAGCTGGAGTACTTTGGGCCGGAGTCGACGAGGAACCAGCAGCTGCCAGACGTGCCGCTGCACAGCTGGAGTCTGCCACTGTCGATACACCACGCCCTCGTGGCAGCGGAGGTTGGCCCACTGGGAGTGCAGGGCCTTAGTCTCTGGGTCCAGCGGTGACACAACCTCCCAGGCGGGCCGCTGTCCTGCGTCCAGCCACTGCCGAACCCGCGAAATAACCCGGTCTCTGTCCTGCTCGCTCTGCAGCTGCTGCGTGCCAAGGGCCTCTGTGACGTCATCGCTGGGGAGAGCTGCCTGATCATCCGAGGGGGGGCTGTGCGTCGCTGCGTGATTCCTGCTCGCAGCGGCTCGGAGAGCGGCAGCCCGTGGGGCGATTTGGTCCCAATCTTCAGCCCGTTGGCAGTGATGACACTCCTCTGTTGCACAGGGGCGTCGAGACAGCGCATCAGCATTGGCATGGAGGCGGCCTGCCCGATGCACAATCTGGAAATTATAATCCTGCAGTGCCTCCAGCCATCTCGCCAACTGTCCATCCGGTTCTTTGAAGTTTAACAACCAGGTCAGGGAAGCATGGTCTGTCCTGAGCTGGAACCTGCCCCCGTACACATACGGGCGGAAATGACGCAGTCCTTGGATGACAGCCAGCAGCTCTCTGCGAGTCACACAGTAATTTCTCTCGGCTCTGCTGAGAGTGCGGCTGAAGAAAGCGACTGCCTGCTCTCCGTGTTCTCCCTCCTGGGATAGCACTGCCCCGATGCCCTGGTTGCTGGCGTCCGTGTCCACAATGAAAGGGCGGTTTGGGTCAGGATACTGCAGGATGGAGGCTCCGATGAGCGCTGCACGAAGCTGGGAGAAAGCAGCAGCACAGCTGTCACTCCACTGGAAAGTGCGTCCTTTCTGCGTCAGCTGATGCAGCGGGCTGGCGATGGTGGCAAAGTCTTTCACAAACCTCCTATAATAGGAGGCCAATCCAAGAAAACTTCTCAGTTCTCCAACGTTCCGCGGCACTGGCCAGTCTCTCACTGTTGCCACTTTTTCCGGGTCTGTGGCGACCCCTGCTGCGCTGACGACGTGGCCCAAAAAGATGGTCTCCCGCCAGAACAGGTGGCATTTCTTAGGGTGTAACCGTAGCCCCGCCTGTTGGATGGCTCCCAGCACCTCTCGGAGATTTGACAGGGCGCTGTCAAATCAGCTGCATGCACCAGTAGAATCAGAATCAGAATCAGAATCAGAATCAGGTTTATTGCCATTGTTCATGTAGTACACAAACTAGGAATTTGTCTCGGTACAATGCTGCAACATTAAACATGATAAGATAAGAGAAATAAACTATACATGTAATAAAGTGTAGGATAAGATTAAGTGATACTGGTCAACAGTTAAAATATATATTAGCCAGCAGCAGTAGGTCATCCAGGTAAACAACGCAGCGACTCCGGGGTACGTGAGCCAGCACTCGCTCCATCAAGCGCTCAAAGGTGGCCGGAGCGTTGCAGAGTCCAAACGGCATCACTTTAAACTGGTACAGTCCCTGCCCGATGGAGAAGGCTGTTTTTTGGCGGGCCTCAGGTGACAGCTCTACCTGCCAATAGCCGCTGCGTAGATCCAGCGAGCTAAACCAACTGGAGCCGGCGATGTGGTCCAGTGCGTCATCGATGCGGGGCAGGGGGTAGGAATCTTTCTTGGTGGCGTCGTTCAGGTGCCGGTAATCCACACAGAACCACCACGACCCGTCCTTCTTCTTGACCAGCACCACAGGCGCCGCCCAGGGGCTGCTGGAGGGCTCAATAACATCTGCCTCCAGCATTTCTTGCACTTTTTGTTCTGCCACTGCCCGCCTTGAAAAGGGCAGCCGGCGTGGGTGGAGTCGAATCGGCCTGGCCTCACCGGTGTCGATCTCGTGCTGCACCAACCCGGTCCAGCCGCATTCCTCATCCTTCGTGGCGAAAACACCCATGTAATAGTCCAATAGCTCCTGCAGCTGGCGTCTCTGTTCTGGGTCCAGCCCGCTGCAGCTCCGCTGAAATAATTCCTCCACCGCCTGCTGCGTCTCTGCTGACACGTTGACCCCTCCCCTTGCTGTCCCTGTGTGTGCTCGTGCTCCCTCTGTCTGCGCTGGTGACGTCATCGTGTCTGGTCCTCGCGGTGGCCCGCCTGGTCTGGTCTGTCTTGGCGATCCCTCGATTGCGCGGGCCCCCGTGTTCCGTCCCTGGGTTCTGCTGTGGAGCGTGATGGTCCGGTTTCCCAGCTGGAGGGACGGTCCCGCGGTGTCGATCTTGGCGTTCCAGGCTGTGAGCAGGTCTAGTCCAATAATACAGGGGTCTTGGATGTCAGCCAGCCAGAACGGGTGTTTTATGTTCTGACCGGCCACCCCCACCACCAGCACTCTCCGCCCCTTCAGTCGGGCGCGCTCACCGGTAGCCGTGGTGACGCAGCGCTCGGTGGGTTCCCACCCCTGCGGAGCCGTCTTGCTTGTGCCCGGCAGCACACCGGGTCGAACCAAGGAGATTGTAGAGCCGGTGTCAATCAGGGTCCGGATCGACGTCTTCCCCAAGCTGCACTGTAGATACATCCCTGGAGAGTGTCCAACTCGGCCCACGCGCGGTGCCGGCTCCTCGGGGGAAACATCTGCTGGAGGTGGCCTGTCCCCGTTCACGCCACCTCGCTCTAGTTTAACGCCGGCGAGGGGCCAGTTTGTCGTGGGGTGGGTGCGGGGCAGTATCGTGCGATGTGTCCCATCTCTCCGCAGCAGAATCAGAATCAGAATCAGAATCAGAATCAGAATCAGATTTATTGCCATTGTTCATGTAGTACACAAACTAGGAATTTGTCTCGGTGCCATGCTGCAACATTAAAACATGATGAGATAAAGAGATAAACTAAAAAACTAAAAGACTAAAGACATGCAATAAGTGTAGAATAATAGGTAATAATAATAATAATGATAATAATAATAATGAGTAATACTAGTCAAGGCAGTTTTAAATAAATTAGCAAGTAGCAGATAATATGGGGTACCACAGTACAGTCGAAAAACAGTGATGAATGACATGAGTCTGGTTGAGCTGCTGTATATAGTGCACGAGAGTCAATAAGTCACTTAATGTTCAGCAGTCTGATGGCAGAGGGGAAAAAGCTGTTCATGTGCCGGGAGGTTTTAGTCTGAATGGACCGAAGTCTTCTACCTGAGGGGAGGGGGGCAAACAGTATGTGAGCAGGGTGTGAAGGATCGGCTATGATCCGGCCTGCACGCCTCCGGGTCCTGGAGATGTACAGGTCCTGGAGAGATGGGAGCTTGCAGCCGATCACCTTCTCAGCAGTGCGCACAACGCGCTGCAGCCTTAGTCTGTCCCTGGCAGTGGCTCCTGCGTACCACACGGTTATGGAGGAGGTGAGGATGGACTCGATGATGGCCGTGTAGAACTGCACTAACATCTTGGTGGGTAGCTTGAGCTTCCTCAGCTGCCGCAGAAAGAACGTCCTCTGCTGGGCCTTTTTGATGAGGGAGCTGATGGTTGGCTCCCATTTGAGGTCCCAGGTGATGGTGGTGCCCAAGAAGCGGAAGGAATCTACAATGGTGATGGGAGAGCCTGTGATGGTGAGGGGGGGCAGGGGGGTTGTGACTTTCCTGAAGTCCACGATCATCTCCGCTGTCTTCAGAGCGTTCAGCTGCAGATTGTTGTGGCTGCACCAGGACACCAGCTGGGCCACCTCTTTCCTGTAGACGGATTCGTCGCCGTTGGAGATGAGCCCGATGAGGGTGGTGTCGTCCGTGAACTTGATCAGCTTAACAGACTGGTGGGAGGAGGTGCAGGAGTTGGTATAAAGGGAGAAGAGTAGGGGGGAAAGTACACAGCCCTGGGGTGATCCGATGCTGATGCTAACAGAGTCCGAGACAGACTTCCCCAGCCGCACATGCTGCCTCCGGTCCGTCAGGAAGTCGGTGATCCACCTGCAGAGGGAGTCAGGCACGTCGAGCAGGGACAGCTTGTCCTGGAGCAGAGCGGGGTGGATGGTGTTGAATGCAGAGCTGAAGTCCACAAACAGGATCCTGGCGTAGGTTCCCGGGGAGTCCAGGTGCTGCAGGATGGAGTGGAGGGCCAGGTTGACTGCGTCGTCCACAGACCTGTTGGCACGGTAGGCAAACTGCAGCGGGTCCAGGAGGGGAGTGGTGATGGACTTGAGGTGAGACAGGACCAGGCGCTCAAAGGACTTCATGACTACAGAGGTGAGCGCTACAGGTCTGTAGTCGTTAAGTCCAGTAATCCGTGGCTTCTTGGGGACAGGGATGATGGTGGAGGATTTGAGGTAGGACGGCACGTGGCATTGCTTAAGGGAGGTGTTAAAAATGTCTGTGAAGACAGGAGCCAGCTCTTTCGCACAGTGTCTCAGGGTGGAGGGAGACACACCGTCCGGCCCGGGGGCCTTGCGCGGGTTCAGTCTGGAGAACTGTCTGTGCACGTCCTGCTCACTGATGACAAGGGCAGGGGGGGAGGAGGAGGGGGGGACCGCTTTTGATGAATTAGGGGCCGAGGAGGCAGTGGAGCTGGGTGGAGTGGGGGAGTTGGACACAGCTGACGAGGTGTCAAAACGGGCGTAATGTTGGGACAGTTTTTGACAAAGGGCTTTGTCATCCTGACCTTTAGAAGCCTGAGGCCGATAGTTGGTGATTTGCCTCAGTCCTCTCCACACAGAAGCCGAGTCATTAGCAGTGAACTGCTGCTGGAGTCTCTCAGAATACACAGATTTAGCTTTCTTCAGCTCTCTGTTAAACCGATATTTGACCTCCCTGTAGCAGTCCCTGTCTCCACTTTTCAACGCTGCTTCCTTCTCCTTTCTGATCTGTCTGAGCTTGGCAGTGAACCAGGGCTTATCATTAGAGTACCTCACCCTGGTGCGCGATGGGAGAATGCTCTCCTCACAAAAGTTGATACAGTGGTACCTCTACTTACGAATTTAATTTGTTCCGGAAGAATTCTCGTAACGTGAAAAATTCGTAAGTAGAGGCGCGTTTTACATGTAAATGCCGTAATCCGTTCCAAGCCCCCAAAATTCGGTCATAAATTTTTTATAAATCGTAAAAACGCATCAAAACATGTAACAAATACATGTTACAATTAGATTACTGCACAATAAACATAAAATGAGAGTTTAAAATGAGAGAAAGAATAATAAAAGAGAATAATAAAAGAGAAAGAATAATAAAAATTATGTTCATTTACCCTTTAACTGCTATCGTCGTTGACGTCACCTTTTGCCTTCTTTGGTTCATGTTCTGATCCAAGGACGTTTGCTTTTGTCGGCTTGTAAGTGCTTCGTTTTGTTTTAATACCGTGCTGATCGTTGATGTATTACGGCCATATTCTTTGGCGAGATCAACCAAACGCACAAAGTTTTGGAAAAAAAAAACAAACTTTGTGGCCAATGGGATACCAGGAAGATGCTAGGCGATAGCCAATGGCAGAGCAGCTACAGGTATGTTTACGTTCGGTAAACTACGGAAGCTGCGAGGAGCGCGTACTTTTTTGCCTTTCGTATCCTGAAATTTCGTTCGTAACTAGAGGCAATATTTTCCCGTTGAGGCGTCTCGTAACCTGAAAATTCCGTATGTAGAGACGTTCGTAAGTAGAGGTACCACTGTATATGAGTTCACAGTGTCTGTACTAACTAACTAACTACTAACTAACCTGCACTTATATAGCGCTTTTCTAGTCACAAAGACCACTCAAAGCGCTTTCATTAATACTAACCCTCTATTCTAAGGGCCTATAGGAAACAGATATCTAGGGACAATTTAGAACAGCCAATTAACCTAACATGCATGTTTCATTAAGATCATGTGTGGCTCCTTTAAACATGTCCCAGTCAGTTATTTCCATGCATGTGTTCAGTTTCTCTCCAGCTTCACTGGTCAATTTCTTCGTGGTGGTCACAACAGGTTTAGTGAGCTTCAGTCTCTGTCTGTATGTGGGAATGAGGTGGACCATCACGTGATCAGATAGTCCGAGCGCAGCGCGGGGAACAGCGCGATATGCGTCCTTCTCTGTAGTGTAACAGTGATCCAGCGTGTTTTTTCCTCTGGTTGGACATTTAATAAACTGTTTGTATCGGGGGAGCTCGTGACTCAGATTGCTCTGGTTAAAGTCGCCTACCACAATAATCAGAGAGTCTGGAAAAGTCCGCTCCGCATGTAGGATGTGATCTGCGAGCGCACGCGTCCGCGTCGGGAGGGGCGTACACAGCGATCAAAACGAATGATGCGAACTCCCGCGGGGAATAAAATGGCTTGCAGTTAATAGAGAGAGATTCTAGGTCGGGAGAACAGTGTTGTGAAATCACCGTTACATCAGAGCAGCAGCTGCTGTTAATGTAGAAGCAGACTCCTCCTCCAATAGACTTACCGGAGAGCTCTGTGACGCGATCAGCACGAAACAGCTGAAATCCGTCGAGGCTGATCGCGCTGTCCGGTATGTTCCCTTTAAGCCAGGTCTCAGAGAAACAGATGACAGACGAGGAAGCGAAGTCCTTAAATCGCATCAGCAGTCTTAATTCTTCTACCTTGTTCAAGAGAGAATTGGCATTGGATAGAAATATGCCAGGCAAGGCTGTTCGCGTGCCTCTCCTTCGCAGCTGAGCGAGAATCCCCCCTCGCTTTCCTCTTTTTCGCCGTCTTACTTTTTGAGCCAAACAATGAATCAGATCGGCGGCAGGAGCTAAAAAAACTGGGAGAAGGTCCGTAGGAGTGAGAGTCCTGATATTTAGTAGCTCTTCACGGGTGTAAGAGCAGGCAGACACACAATCGACGAACAGAAACAAACAAATTAAACAAATTAAAGGGCAGCGAAACACCATGGCGACCACTGTGGGCGCCATCTTGGGAAAAAAAAAAAAAAAGCACCCTTCCTCGCGCCGCCGCGGCCATCTTCTCCGTGGACGCGCCGCCGTGGTCTGCCGTAATTCCTCCTCCTCCCCCTCGCTCTCCATCGTAGCCTGGTAGGTTCTTCGGCTGTGCGTTGGCGCTTCAGTTGTGCGATTTATTAGCGGCTCTGCCCGCTCTGCTTCTGCCACTGCAGTCTTCCAGTCGCTCGCGGCGTGGAGCCGTACGTGGTTCTGGAGCTGGGCCGGGCGGAGACCTTGGATGAAACTCCGGAGGGCGAGCATCTACTGCCTCCGGTGCGAAATCAGGGTAGCTGCGCCGGGTTAACAGCCATATGTCTGCAGCATAGGCTCCTAGTTTTTCCTGGTGGTTCCAGCGGCGGCGGGTCAGTTGTTCTTGGGCGTGCTCAGCGTCCGCTATTCTCCCAAATCATCTCTGGAGCGCCCCTTGTAGTGCTGGCCAGCTGTGGCGCTCCTCGGGCCGGAGATCAGAGAGCGTGCAGAGGGCTTTCCCTTCCAAGGCCAGCGTGACCTGTATGGCGGTTTCCTCTGGCGACCAGCCGTTCAGCGCCGCGGTCAGCTCGACCTGTGTCAGGTAGTCGTCCAATGTGGCTTCGCCGTTGAAACGGGGAATCTTAGCCCGCTGTTGAACAGGTGGGGTGGTCGTCTCCTGATCGCTCGCCACTCCTGATCGCCGTGGGGTCGCCGGCCCGTCCTGTCCTGAGAAGGGTGGAATGTTTGCTCTGTTCCGCCCGCTCTGTCTTGAAAAAGACAGGAGGCGGGGTGCGCTGGCCCCGTCGGGTCCGCCGCTTCGTTCGTCCCAGCTCCCGGTGGTGGTGCCTCGGTCTCATCGTCCATCATCAGCTGGGCAATGGCCTGCTCCAGCTGCTGGATCTCCATTCTGATCCTGGCTTCCATTTGCTCCATGCCCACTTCTGACACCAGTGTGACATTTGCAAGGTTCACACAAAGAAAATGGAGCAAGATGGTTGTGATCAACGGGCTTTATTTTACACACACTCTGAGCACAGGCAGGAGGGGAGGTCATTCTCCCAGACCTCCGTTTAAATCACAGTTACACACACATAATAAATCTTGCCTATGAAATACTGCTGGGTAATTATAACGCAGTTATAATTACACAGCAGCAGAATAGCTCAGTAATAACATTTACTACACACACAAAGTAACGTTTCAATTGTCAAAGCATGCTGGGAAACCCCTGCCCCCCTTCACATGGGCCCGACGTTACACTATTTTCAGTGGTGTGAAAGTGTTTGCCCCCTTCCTGATTGCTCATATTTTTGTATGTTTGTCACACTCTTTGATTGTGTGAATTTGCGTGCCTCTAGTGGCAGAGCGTGATGCTGCGCCTGTCGTCTCACTCTCACATGATCGCCTGCATTGGGGATTTGTACTGATTTGTACTGATTTCCCAGTTTCAAAAGGTGGCAGACATCTGTTGGAGGACTCAGTGGATGACATGTAATACACCAAAGAAGAACTCCTCATTTCCTTTTCCTGTTTTTAGCATTTTAGCCCAGAAAGCCAATATGTCCGCGATTGGTCACCGTCACTTTTATCTTCTTTGTACGCGGAAAATAGCCGCGGGATACAAGCAAAATTTATGTGGGATACTCATAAGACTTTGTAGATGTGGTAGAGGCTTGAAATGACCGACAGAACGCAAAATAACAACCACGATGGGTGAAAACACAGCGACCACGCCAGCCAGCCAGCCAACCAGCCAGCCCCCCTTTGTCAAAAGTAAGTGAGAATTTTCTTTTTTTTTTTTTATAGTGTACTGATTTCTTGTTCATATACTTTGAAGATAAGATGATGAGGTACCTCTGTACAAAAAATGGTGTCAAAAGACTGAACCATTCTTTGTGTAAATATGTCCAAAGTCCAGTTTTGACTGAGTTATGGAATTTAAAGAGGTGCCGCGACATTATGTAAATTAGATGCATAAATTTATTCCTATCTGAAACTTTGGATCATATTATACATCTTTCTAATTGACAGTAAGCCATTATCTCTTACCACTTTCAAGTTATAGCCTTGGAAATCTTAACTATTTTAGTGACAAAAAATATTTACCACTCTTGACCGCTAGGGGTTATGTTGCAATTCAGCGACAAACACACTCAGAGGTGTTTTAAATGTTTCAGATCATCAAACAAATTTAAATATTAGACAAAGATAACACAAACACAAAACACAGTTTTTAAATGAAGATGTTTATTATCAGGGGGGGGGGGGGAATCCAAACCTACATGGCTCTGTGTGAAAAAGTGATTGCCTCCTAAACCTAATAACTGGTTGGGCCATCCTGAGTAGCAACAACTGCAATCAACGGTTTGTGATAACTGGCAATGAGTCTTTTACAGTGCTGTGGAGGAATTTTAGCCAACTCATCTTTGCAGAATTGTTGTAATTCAGCCACATTGGAGGGTTTTCAAGCATGAGCCACCTTTTTAAAGTCATGCCACAACTTCTCAATCTGATTCAGGTCAGGACTTTGACTAGGCCACTCCAAAGTCTTCATTTTGTTTTTCTTAAGCCATTCAGAGGTGGACTTGCTGTTGTGTTTTGGCTTATTGTCCTGCTGCATAACCCAAGTGCGCTTCAGCTTGAGGTCACAAACCAATGGCTGGACATTCTTCTTCAGGATTTTTTGGTAGACAGCGGAATTCATGGTTCCATTTACCACAGCAAGTCTTCCAGGTTCTGAAGCAGCAAAACAGCCCCAGACCATCACACTACCACCACCATATTTTACTGTTGGTATGATGTTCCTTTTCTGAAATACTGTTACTTTTAAGCCATATGTAATGGGACACACACCTTCCAAAAAGTTCAACTTTTGTTTCATCAGTCCACAGAGTATTTCCCCAGAAGTCTTGGGGATCATCAAGATGTCTTCTAGCAAAACTGAGATGAGCCTTTATGTTCTTTTTTCTCAGCAGTGGTTTTCGTTTTGGAACTCTGCCATGCAGGCCATTTTTGCCCAGTCTCTTTCTTATGGTGGAGTCATGAACACTGACTTTAACTGAGGCAAGTCAGGCCTGCACTTCTTTGGATGTTGTTGTAGATTCTTTTGTGACCTCTTGGATGAGTCGTCGCTGTGCTCTTGGTAATTTTGGTCAGTCGGCCATTCTTGGGAAGGTTCACCACTATTCCATGTAGGGCTGTCGCGGTAGAGGAGTTTCCCCTGCAGTGACGGTGTATAGCTCAACACCGCGATATGCGGTATTATTGCAAATGTTTTTAGGACCCTGTGGTCTTGTAATTTAAACGGGGTTCATAACTTATGTGGCAAATGATGGAAGCTATGAGAAACTCGCTGCAGCTCCGCTTTCAACTTTATGTGCGTGTGTGACAGTTGTGTGGTGCGCTGGTCTTACTAGGCATGAACTGCTGATTCTGTTAAAAAAAACAGTCATTTTCATAAAGCAGTGGCGGGAACTCCAGTATTTAACTACGGCATGTGTGGACTGGAGACTGCAGCAACATTCAGCTTATTTAAACAGAACAGTCTCTGTAGAGGACCCTGAGTGGCTCTTGTCTCCGTGATTTTTGGATTTTTGCCACTGTCCGAAAAATCACGTTCAAACAAGCAATGCACTATGCAGTAGTTGTTTCGCTCTCGGAGCTCAGATCATACACACTCCACTCAGAAGGAAATAACACGCTTTGTGCCCTTTCAATGCTCACTGTCACGGCTATATTTAGCAAGGGATCCAAATGCTTCCACCACTAAGTGCCTGCTGGAGTCCGTCTGGAGAGCGAGAGTACCCCACACGGTGCTGCCACCGTCGGCACACTGTAGGAATATGTGATTAATAATTATGATCGGGTATAAAAATTATTTAATTTGTATTAATGTATTGGGGCCTGAGATGTCCCAATTTTTGTGGGGGGTGTTTCGGGAGTATGAGGTATCGGGCTTGTTGTTACGAGCTATCCGGTCTCTGTACGACCGTTGTGAGAGTTTGGTTCGTATTGCCAACACTCGGTCGGACTCATTCCCAGTGAGAGTTGGACTCCACCAGGGCTGCCCTTTGTCACCCATCCTGTTCATAATTTTTATGGACAGGATTTCTAGGTGCAGCCAGGGAATGGAGGGTGTCATGCTTGGTGACCACAGGATCTCATCTCTGTTGTTTGCAGATGATGTTGTCCTGTTGGCTTCATCCAGCAATGACCTACAGTTCTTGCTGGGACGGTTTGCTACTGAGTGTGAAGTGGCTGGGATGAGAATCAGCACCTCCAAGTCCGAGTCCATGGTCCTCAGCTGGAAAAAGGTGGATTGTCCTCTCCAGGTTGGGGACAGGCTTCTGCCCCAAATGGAGGAGTTTAAATATCTTGGGGTCTTATTCACGAGTGAGGGGAGAATGGAGCAAGAGATTGACAGATGGATCGAAGCAGCATCTGCAGTGATGCGGACGTTGTACCGGTCTGTTGTGGTGAAGAGGGAACTGAGTTCTAAGGCAAAGCTGTCGATTTACCAGTCAATATACGTTCCTACTCTCACCTGTGGTCACGAGCTTTGGGTAATGACCGAAAGAATGAGATTGCGAATACAAGCAGCTGAAATGAGCTTTCTCCGCAGGATTGCTGGACTCACCCTCAAAGATAGGGTGAGGAACTTAGTCATCCGGGAGAGGCTCAGAGTAGAACCGCTGCTCCTCCACATTGAAAGGAGTCAGTTGAGGTGGTATGATTATCTGATTAGGATGCCTCCTGGACGCCTCCCACTTGAGGTGTTTTGGGCACGTCCCACTGGGAGGAGACCCTGGGGCAGACCCAGGACTCGGTGAAGAGACTATGTCTCCCAGCTGGTCTGGGAACGCCTTGGTATCCTCTCTGAAGAGCTGGAGCAGGTGGCTGGGGAGAGGGAAGTCTGGGCATCTCTGCTTGAACTGCTGCCTCCACAACCCGGACCTCCGGAAAAGCGGTAGAAGATGGATGGATGGACCTGAGATGTCCTCCGGGTCCACACACAGAAAAAGTTAATAAAACACTCGTGGGGCACCAGCTCCTCTTTAGGGAGCACTTTAATCCTTAATTTCACTTTATACCTGTTTAATCACTCAATAAATTAATTTGTAATCAGTCTCAAAATTTTAGTGAATTCGATATTGGGTCTTTGAAACCAGACTCAGAATGAAATAAATTCCCAACAACTTCTCTCATTTTTGCATATTTATTAAATGAAGTGATGATTAAAGGACATTGAAATGAGTTTCATTAACCATTAAATTGAGCTTGTAAATGATAGAGTAACAATGTGAACATTTTCAGAACCAGGGTGAAAATGTAAGCTGAATTTAGATCAGTTTGAAGTTAACAGATTATGGAAAACAGAACGTAAATTTATGGGGAAAATTAAACTAATTATATGGAAAATTCTGGATTACTCTTAAGAAAATGAAAACGGAATTTTAAGGAAAAGAAGAGTTATATTAAGTGCTCTTTAATTTTGCATCTGATCAGATACTGAATTATTCTCAAATCTCAGACGTTTTATTCAGCAGATGAGTAAAGAATGCAGCTTACGTGACCAGGTTGAAAATCCTTCTGTGTCATTGTCTCCTCGAAGTTTTCGATGTGGAAAAGTGCCAAAAGCCGGAATATTTGTCCAGCAAATATTCAGTTGTCACAAGATGAGATTTTGATGTGTTGATCGCCTGGGCTGAGGTACAGCCCAAAAGTCTCCCTTTTTCGTGGCGTGTTGATTTCTTCAGCTGCGCGTCGTGGATCACTTCTCACAAGGGAATTCGAGAATAATTACAAAATCTG
Source organism: Pholidichthys leucotaenia (assembly GCA_020510985.1). Lineage (NCBI taxonomy): Eukaryota > Metazoa > Chordata > Actinopteri > Cichliformes > Pholidichthyidae > Pholidichthys > Pholidichthys leucotaenia. Next base: position 90,621,456 of record CM035842.1, on the reverse strand, counting down.
ATCCAATAGCAAAATTAAAAGATTTTTGGACTTTGTGGAGATGAAATTAGTTTCTAGTGTGTAGCTGGTCAATAAAAATTATAAACATAAAGTCAAAATTACAAACGGTGAGTTTAAAAAAAAAGTTTAACAGGAAAAAGTTATAAAAATAAACATCCAGAAATGGAGTTTGACTCCGAATTAGGATTTGAGCTCAGGAAAGAAAAGTATTAATTCCTAGACGTTTAAAGAAAAACGAAAACACGTGGGAGAAATGTCCTTTGTTCTGGCAGTGAATGAAGAGTTCTTTTGTTCTCTTGTAGTGATCTGCCGTGAAGTGTTCTTCTGTGAAGTGACGAGGAGCAGGAGAAGTGGAAGAAGAAGAGAAGGGGGGAAAGAGAGGAGTCTCTCTCCTTTTATCTGTGGAAAACTTTTGCGGGCTTCCGGGAATGGACAAAAGTTCCAGCCAATAGTTCTCCTTTGGGGGCGGGCTTTAAGAACTTCAGTCCAATGAACAAACAGGCTTTTGTCTGTTACAACCAATACCTTGAGAGAGCCGTTGTCAAGCAGAGATTGGCTGCGATCGGTCACATGATTTGAGAGACGTTTTGGCAAATCTTAATACACACACATCTTAAAACTGAACATTCATCTATACACTTATGTATAAAATCTAACCTATTTCAGTGGTTCATGCAACTTTATAGCTAGTGCTTTTAAATTAACATGCAAGAATAAACATTCATTTAAACATTTTAACATGCACATATTTAAAATCAAGGATTAATATATTTCAAACCCATTATTAATTGTCCACATCAACCATCAAGAGTCCATTTGCTTTTCCATGGTGTCCTGAAAAAGAGAATGTTGAAAATTGAGTCTTGTAACAAGAATGTGGTTAAAAGTTCACTGGTTAAATCCAGCATGTCACAGAGTTGCCAGTAGAGGGCAGTGTTGAGCTGTGGATATTTTGTAATGACCATATGGCTTTCCACAAAGGTCTGTCTTTTGTCCACGTTTATTGGGCCCTAAAAGGTTCAGGAGGAATTCCTGAGACTGGTTTAACAAAGGAATGTTAGTTCAGCTGTGGTCCTGGAATGAAAGAGCAGTTCTTGACTGTCCTTTTCCTGGGTGAAACAATGTCTTTAAGGTGAAGAATAATTTTATTGATGAGCCAAAGTGAGATGATGCTACAACACGGTGCTGTGAAAGCTTCCACAGTACTGGGTGCAAACATGCTGTTGACAATAAAAATACACTTTACATGTATGTTAATGAGATGTAAAATACACTTTACATCCCATTGTTCAGAAATGAACGAGATTTAGCCACACACTAAAAAAGTGAACACCAGGGTTGTTGAGGTTGCTTGTTATCCTCTGCAGTAGGCTCATCCATAGCACGGTATTACATAATTGCGATTATCGTGACAGCCCTAGTTCCATGTTTTCGCCATTTGTGGATAATGGCTCTCACTGTGGTTTGCTGGAGTCCCAAAGCTTTACAAATGGCTTTATAACTTTTTCCAGACTGACAGATCTCAATTACTTTGTTTCTCATTTGTTCCTGAATTTCTTTGGATTGCAGCATGATGTCTAGCTTTTGAGGATCTTTTGGTCTACTTCACTTTGTCAGGCAGGTCCTATTTAAGTGATTTCTTGATTGAGAACAAGTGTGGCAGTAATCAGGCCTGGGTGTGGCTAGAGAAATTGAACTTAGCTTTCCAAAGATGTGATAAACTAGAGTTAATTTGTTTTAACGGGGGGGGGGGGTCACTTTTTCACATGGGGCCGTATAGGTTTGGATTTTTTTCCCTTAATAATAAACACCTTCATTTAAAAACTGCATTTTGTGTTTACTTGTGTTATCTTTGTTTAATATTTATATTTGTCTGATCTGAAACATTTAAGTGTGACAAACATACAAAAAAAAAGAGAGATCAGGAAGGGGGCTAACAGTTTTTCACACCACTGTATATATTGCCAGGTAATTTAACTGTAATGCTGTAAATACAATTTAACTGCAATGCTCTTGCTCTGTGAAAATAATATATTGTGTATGTATATTTACTGTTTTGCTATCCAATTTATCTTATTTATTATTGCAGGGCTTAAAGCCGGATTTCTGGCATGTGCCCTTTTTTTTGGGGGGGGGGGTTGGCTGTGGGGAAATTTACTTCCTATTTCTGTTCGCAGAAACACTTTTTGTCCAACCTATCTGCAATGGTGGATGAATAATGTTCAAAATAAACAGTCCTGCATAGTTCAGAGTTCTTTTAAGATATATAGAGTAGTGAATATAGTATTTGGGATGGCGGAACATATTAAGCTTGTGCGCTCCACTCATCTCTATTAGGCCGTGAGCAGCTCCCTCAAAATGTGGCTAGAAAATGATTTTCGTGGCACCCAACTGGGAACTACGGGATCTTTGATGATTTCTATGTAAAAAAAACCTGCTGAATCCGAAAATCGATGTTCCCACTGTCAAAGGTGTGGATAGCTATGTCAAATTTGCATAAATCCAAGATGGCTGCCACGACTAACCAAGGGAATGAATGGCCTAACATTTCAACCAGTCTACCTAGAAACACGTTTGAGGCCTCTTTTTCGGATAGTGTTGAGCCGAGGAATCGATTTCTGAGGTCGACTGTGTGATTGAGGGTCAAAGAACCACGCTAATTTGCATAAATCCAAGATGGCTGCCATGGATGGACTAAATTTTTAGCCATTCTACCTAGAATCACGTTGGAGACGTCCTTTTCGGCTAATGTTAACCCGAGGAATTGATTTCCGAGGTCATTAGCGTGACTGAGGGTCAAAGAACCCCGCTAATTTGCATAAATCCAAGATGGCCACCATGGGTGTGGATGGACTATATTTTGAACCACTCTACCTATAATCACGTTTGAGACGTCTTTTTCGGATAATGTTGACCCGAGGAATCGATTTCTGAGGTCAGATATGTGATTGAGGGCTCCACTAATTTTCATAAATCCAAGATGGCTGCCATGAATGGCCTAACTTTTTTATCAGTACAACTAGAATCACGTTTGAGACATCATTTTCCGATAATGTTATGCCCAGGAATCGATTTCTGAGGTCACTTTTGTGATTGAGGCTCAAAGAACTCCACTCATTTGCATAAATCCAAGATGGCCGCCACAGGCATGGACAGTCCAACTTCTTAACCATTCTACCTAGAATCACGTTTGAGACATCTTTTCTGCATAATGTTGACCCGAGGAATCGATTTCTGAGGTCAAATATGTGATTGAGGGTCAAAGAACTCCGCTTATTTGCATAAATCAAAAATGGCCGTCATGGATGGATGAACTTTTTTAATCAGTCCACCTAGAATCACGTTTGAGACATCATTTTCGGATAATGTTATGCCCAGGAATCGATTTCTGAGGTCACTTGTGTGATTGAGGGTCAAAGAACTCCACTCATTTAAATAAATCCAAGATGGCCGTCATAGGCATGGATAGCCTAACTTCTTAACCACTCTACCTAGAATTACGTTTGATACATCTTTTCCAAATAACGTTGACCCGAGAAATCGATTCCTGGTCAGTTATGTGATTGAGTGTCAAAGAACTCTGCTAATTTACATAAATCCAACATGTGTAGCTGTCATATCCTGATACAACCTGTATTCAACCTCCACCTTATTCATCACCAGAATCATCTCCCTCATTTTCTTCCTCCTCTGCTTCCACAGATCTTTCAGATTCTGTAAGAACACGATTCACGCAATCGATGCAGGCGCATAGATCAGTGCAGCTGAGATCCGATGCCTTGCATGTACATCTGCTGGCCTCGCACCTACTCCGCTTGCATGAACAGTGCACATAGTTCAAGATGCTCATAGTTCAGTGCACATAGTTCAAGAAGACACGATTTGTCCGTGGCCCTTCTCTGAGCGTTTCCTTCTTGCAGATGATGCAGATGTTTGGCAACACATTGCTTGACCTTGCAGATGCTTGGCTGATGGTTGCTGCAGCATGGTGAGATCGCAGTCGCTTTTTAGGAGATGGTGTTGGGGGACTAAGTTCTGGTCTGCTTTGCTCCTGAGGCTCAGGAATGTGGGCTTTGGCCAGTCGTTTTTTATGAGCTTCAGCACGTTCCACTCTTGTTTTGTCCGTAAAATGGCTATAGCACACACAATGGTAGCCAAATGTTGGATCAAGGTTGTTTAGATCTGAAAACATATTATATGGACCAGAGGGTATTATAACATTAGACCTACCTTGTACCCATATAGATATGAAACATATATAGATTGCAGATAATTTTCACATTAACAGTGAGCTTATAATAGAGACCTTGTGCAACCTAGTCACTGCTCAATGTAAACTTGCAAAATGGCAAGCACAGACCGTGTGCCCATATTTATTGAGAGCATAAAGTATACAGGCGACTGCTGCTGCCATGAGTTTAACCTTTCTTGGGTGACACATCACAAACATATGGGCTTTCCTTAACAGGCCATTTTCCATCCGCCTAAGGCTTGATAGTATGGGTGTGACTATGTGCAAACTATATAAATGTATGCCCAAACTTGTTCCTCCCTCACCTACTAGTACACTGCACCCCTTGGGCTTGGGCTGAGAAGTACATCCAACCCTCAGACTCAGAGTTAAGCTCATTGGGATTGCTACCCTTTTCCCATTTGAGCTACTTTGTGGTAATGGTATATTTTGACTATAATTCAGGCCCAGGGTGGGTTCTGGGAATAGATGCATCATCAGAGTGAGTCGATCTGCATCATCTAGATCTATACTAGGACTATGTTACCTGGCACCCAGAGTCCCTTGGTTATTAGCTTCCACACCCCCAGATTGGCCTACTCGGAGTCTTAGACCAGGACTAGGTCACCCTGTGAGCAGTTGACAAAGGTTTTAGACCTCTAGGGTTCCATTTTAGTTCATATTTAGAGTTACAAATGATCGGAGCCAAACGACTCCAGGGCACATGCAGTACAACCATAAACAATGGCTGCCACTCACCTTTCTCGAACAACTCGCGACGTTGTTCTGCTACTTTCTGTTGGGGTCCGTCAAGTACAAGCCATTTTTGGGCACACTCACGTACTTTTGCCCACGATGCTTCAGTAAAACGAGTGATACTGCCTGAAAACTTATCGGAAATGTGAATAACACAGGAGAGGCTTTCAGCGCACGCTACCCCTGTGGGCGCTGCCATTTTGTTGTCACATGACCAAAGGGACGACGCTGATTGGTTAAAATGTCCCGGACTGGGCCATGTTTAAGGTAGCCAGACAATTATTACTGACTGACTTCAATCGCATTTTTCATACAGCTATCCACACCTTTGGAAGTGGGAACATCGATATTTTGTCTTACAATAATGTAATCTTAATTTAGAAACACTAAAATTTTAGTTCCCTGTTGGGTGCCACGAAACTGAACGAAAAGTGGCAGCTGCTCATGGCCTATATAGAAAACCTGGATAGCTCACACCCCATTAGCGAGTACAGAGCTGAGTGAAGCCACCTGGCCGCCATATTAGGGAGGGTATCGAGTTGACGTTAGTTTAGTGGCCGTCGATTTCTATAGTTCACCTGTTGTACATGATTATAAATTGTCTCCAAGTCAAGAAGTTCAAAATCTGTTAATTTTTTGGGAAGTTGAGGTAAAAGTGGCTCGTTTATTACTAAACCCATTCATTCTCCATTGACTCGCTGAGTGTTTTGGTAGTACTAATATGGCTGCCTGGTGGCTCCACTTCTGGCGGCCAATGATTCATGTAGTTTTTCTATAGAGAACAGTGACGCGCTCCTAATCGTAGTGACAGCGTCAGTGAGAGTGAGTAACTGGAAGTGCGAGTGTTTCATCCTTCAGCATACAGAAAACCTTCTATACTTTCTGTAGGATGGAGAGTAAGTTTTCGAGTCCTGGGGAAGATGTCCTAATTGACAAAAGATTTAAAAACAAATGGCGCTGGGCATGGATCGACGAAATGGGCAGAGACGGTAAGCCTTTTGGTAGCTGGTGTAAAAAAATTAGAGAACCAGGAGCTTGTTTCTGCACATTGTTTGAAATGATGCAATTTAGAGTATTGTATACAGTTCACTGTTGCTGTTTACAATTTATTAAAAATCCATGTTGCAAATGCTGCACATTTCATTACAAAATAGTAAACCAATGGCCTTTTCCTTATACCCTTTACTGAATAGCTGCTAATCAAATCTTATTCCACCAGTGAATTAGTTCAGTTGACTGAGTTTCACACACCCTTATTCATAAATTTCACCTTATAGATTGTAGGTCATTCTGTACATAATTTACAGACGTGGACAAAATTGTTGGTACCCCTCTGTTAATGAAAGAAAAACCCACAATGGTCACAGAAATAACTTGAATCTGTCAAAAGTGGTAATAAATAAAAATTCTATGAAAATTAACCAATGAAAATCAGACAATGCTTTTGAATTGTGGTTCAACAGAATTATTTTAAAAAACAAACTCATGAAACAGGCCTGGACAAAAATGATGGTACCCCTAGAAAAGATTGAAAATAATGTGACCACAGGGACATGTTCAACCAAGATTTTTTTTTTTTTTTTTAATTACTTATTTTGTACCTGTAGGTAGATTTGTTTTGCAGTCTGGTGACAAACCACCAGCTGCCGGTCGATGCGTGCGCAAGTGCCCCTTAACTCCCTAACCTGCATGTTTTTGGCATGTGGGAGGAAACCGGAGAAATCCCGGAGTAAACGCACGCAAACACGGGGAGAACATGCAAACTCCACACAGATCACTGTTGGCCGGGGGCAGGGATCGAACCCACGATCTCACGGTCCTCACGATCCCCCGGCTGAGGGTAAAACTGTGCTGCCACAGTGCTAACCACTGTGCCACCGTGCAGCCCAAGATGTGTCCTCTAATTAACATCACAGGTGTCTACAAACTTGTAATCAGTCAGTCAGCCTATTTAAAGGGTGACAAGTAGTCACTGTGCTGTTTGTTGACATGGTGTATACCACACTAAACATGGACCAGAGGAAGCAAAGGAGAGAGTTCTCTCAGGAGATTAGAAAGAAGATTATAGACAAGCATGTTAAAGATAAAGGCTATAAGACCATCTCCAAGCAGCTTGATGTTCCTGTGACTACAGTTGCACATATTATTCAGAAATTTAAGATCCACGGGACTGTAGCCAACCTCCCTGGGCATGGCCGCAGGAGGAGACGGATAATATGAATGGTAACAAAAGAGCCCAGAACAAGCTCTAAACACATTTGTGGTGAACTCCAAGGTCAAGGTACATCAGTGTCAGATCGCACCATCCGTTGTTGTTTGAGCCAAAGCGGACTTCATGGGAGACGACCAAGGAGGACACCACTGTTGAAAACAAATCATAAAAAAGCCAGACTGGAATTTGCCAAACTGCATGTTGACAAGCCACAGAGCTTCTGGGAGAATGTCCTATGGACAGATGAGACAAAACTGGAACTTTTTGGCAAGGCACATCAGCTCTGTGTTCACAGACGCAAAAATGAAGCATACCAAGAAAAGAACACTGTCCCTACTGTGAAACATGGAGGAGGTTCTGTTATGTTCTGGGGCTGCTTTGCTGTATCTGGCACAGGGTATATCTTGAATCTGTGCAGGGTACAATGAAATCTCAAGACTATCAAGGTATTCTAGAGAGAAATGTGCTGCCCAGTGTCAGACAGCTTGGTCTCAGTCGCAGGTCATGGGTCTTGCAACAGGATAATGACCCAAAACACAGCTAAAAACACCCAAGAATGGCTAAGAGTGAAACATTGGACTATTCTAAAGTGGCCTTCTATGAGCCCTGATCTAAATCCTATTGAACATCTGTGGAAGGAGCTGAAACATGCCGTCTGGAGAAGATACCCTTCAAACCTGAGACAACTGGAGCAGTTTGCTCATGAGAAGTGGGCCAAAATACCTGCTGAGAGGTGCAGAAGTCTCATTGACAGTTACAGAAATCGTTTGATTGCAGTGATTGCCTCAAAAGGTTGTGCAACAAAATATTAAGTTAAGGGTACCATCATTTTTGTCCAGGCCTGTTTCATGAGTTTGTTTTTTAAAATAATTCTGTTGAACCACAATTCAAAAGCATTGTCTGATTTTCATTGGTTAATTTTCATAGAATTTTTATTTATTACCACTTTTGTCAGATTCAAGTTATTTCTGTGACTATTGTGGGTTTTTCTTTCATTAACAGAGGGGTACCAACAATTTTGTCCACATCTGTATATATGGATATGTGTGCATGTGTGTCTCCACCCCTGTGACCCTTCTCCCCCAAAAAAGTTCAGGCTCAGGATTTATTTATTTATTTATTTTTTTGCTTTAACCCCTGTTATTGCTCTGTATTCTGCCTTTGATTTTTCCTGCTGGCCCTTTAAATTTCTAGTTATGTCACTGTGCACATGACCTAAATCAGGAAGTAGTGGCTCAGTTATTGAGAATGAGAAGCACATGTTCCCTAAAAGTTATGTGAGTAATCCACTTTAATCCTGATATGTTTTTAGTGCATTGTCTGCAAGTACAGTATACTGTATGTTAAGTAGTGACTGCCAAATGAGGCTTTCTGGAGGACTTGAGGCCTTTCATCAAAATGGCTCATATAGACAAGGCCTCATGTGGGACTTTATTTTCTCTACCAGGCCATCTAGTGGACAAAATGTATACAACATGCTGATTTTTACAAGGGCATTATTGATTTAATGTGTATTTTTTCAATTTCAATAAATGTGCTGTCTTTTAAGAAATATCAATGATCATAAGGGAAAAAAGAAATGATAAAACCGGGGTGACTCCAGTGAATGTGTCTGTGTTACTTTGTGTGCTTGCACTACTTATCCATTTTTATTAAGAAATAATAAATTTTCAACAGTCTTATACTGTCCCAGTATATTCAGCTCTGGCCTTATTCTCATGCGGGGCACAATAGCAATAGTGCCTCAGCATAATGATGCGTAATAATGATCCAAGCTCTTTGAAACAGACACTTCACCTTGCAAATAAAAATAAAATGACAAGAATGGCACAGCTGGGATTCAAACCCAGGCCTCCTGCTTGTAGTGCAGATGTTTTACCGCTAAGCCATCACCTCAGATGCATTAAAATATCCCCTATTTGTGGAAAATACATTAATGGGAGAAATGCGCTCAAAATGTTCCCAAACGGGAGGAGTCCATCTTTTTGCTGCTGCCTCCATGTGAAAATTGGCTGTGCCAAATCCCTTACACAGACATGACAACACAAAACGTGAGGGATGGGGATTTCCAGTGGGTATCACTGCTCACTTTATTTCATGTTGCGTGCAAAATCATGAAGGCTTTCTGACCCAGTCACGTGGTCCAACATCAACACATATGTCATGATGCACGCCTCGAAATTTCCTGGATAAGTTCAGAGCACCCCTTGGAGCTCCAGAGCCTGCCTTCCCATCACTAATGTTAAGTACGGACCACATTATTATATGGTAATGGTATTTTGTTACTTTTGGTATGTTAATGTTTTTAATAGCATGCTGTCATATAAATATGCATAGGATGGTCTGCAGAAGTTTTTTAATTGTGTATTGTCATCCAATAAGATTTATTTTTTGTTAACTTTATTATAGTCAAACAAGTTGTGGATTGGTAAACATTTTATTTCTTTATTCCGAGCTTAATAAGTAAGTCTTTATTATTGATGCATATGACGTTTGGAAATTATCACTATAGCTTATTTTTTTCCATCGCTTGTCTTTTTTTTTTTCAGTTTTACTCCAATTCAGTGGTCTGATGTGCTGCTGAATAAAGCACCTGGAACTTGGACGCTATATCCTGACTCCCGTATTCTTTTTGAATGGAGTTTGGCTGACTGCTAAATTGTGTAGCTACAAACACACAAGGAGAGCAGTACAGTAAAAAGGCAGATACACAGCTGGCTAATTAACACTACAGGAGCTTATTAAAGTGACTTAAAAGCATGGATGAGACAAGTGCGACACCAAAGAAGTTACACAGTTCCCAAGATGATGCACCAATGAGCATTTCTCAGAGCTCTTCTTCAACTCAAACATCTAAATTATCAGTCAGTGCAGCAGCTGCAAGAGCAAGGGCAGAAGCTGCAGGAACACGTGCTACATTTGCAGAGAGAGCAATTGCCATTAAAGTTGACAAAGCCAGACTTCAAGTTAATTTGGAAGCTCTGCATGTGGAAAAAGAGGCTGCAGTGGCTATTGCTCGGCAGAGATTTTAGAAGCAGCAGCAGAGCTTGATGGTGAAGAACTTTGCAGCAAGAGAAGTCACTCCGCACATCTACAAACCAAACAAGAATGTGTGAATGAATGTGTTCAGGACCAAACCATGCATCTTAGCCATCAGTCACAGTCGGCTTTAAACTTGCCAGATGAGCAACAACTAAAGGACCACATTCACCCTACTTCTCATCAGTTTTAAAATGCTCTGGTGGAAAACATTAGTAGCCATAACAATGTTTGCTCTTCACTGTGTGATGCCCACCAAAAGTCAGAGATACCCCAGACCTCACAGCTGCCTCCCCACTTTAATTTGTCTGTACAGTGGAAAAATGAAAATCCCTCTCACATTAAAAGAGAGGTGTTGCAGAAAGAACCACTCAGTGACAATTGGCACCCAATGGCCATGTCTTCTACGCCCCACTATGCAGCTTGTCCACCTGTTCATCACCCAGAGCCTCCGGTTATGATGGACATGGCAAAGTATCTGGCATGAAAAGAGCTTGTGAGCACTGGTCTATCACATTTTGATGACTGCTCAGAAACTTACAGGGCATGGAAATCAAATTTTAATACCATACAAGACTTGGACCTTACTGCGGATGAAGAGTTGGATCTACTCACAAAATGGCTTGGCAAAGAGTCATCAGAATATGTCAGGCATTTAAGAGCAATTCATATAGGCAACCCGGAGGCTGCCCTAACACTGACATGGGACAGACAAGATGAATGTTACAGTGCTCCGGAGGTCATTGAAAGTGCTCTTTTCAAGAAGCTGGACAGTTTTCCCAAAATCAAAAATAACAGAAGATTTCCTTGGGTGTAATGTTTTTGAGAGGACAAATGAGGATGATAAGCATGCACCATCTATGGAGGATAAATATTTCCTAAAAACAATGGATGAAGAGGTTTTCCAAGATGAGTCCAACAGCTGGGTGGCACCTCTTCCCTTTAGGTCTCCAAGTCCACATCTGCCAAACAACCGAGAGCAGGCTGCAACCCGCCTCTCTTCTCTAAGGCGCACACTAGAGAGAAATCCAGAAAAGAAGCAGCAGTTTATTGCCTTCATGCAAAGGATATTTGACAACAGCCATGCTGACCCAGCACCCCAAGTGCTAGAGGATATGGAGTGCTGGTCTCTACCCATGTTTGGTGTTTATCGTCCCAAAAAGCCAGACCAAATCAGAGTAGTTTTCGACTCCAGTGCCCAATTCAATGGCATCTCTCTTAATAAAGTTCTCCTTACGGGCCCAGACCTAATTAATAGTTTCTTGGGTGTCCTGATCTATTTAAGAAGGGAGTGTGTGGCCGTGATGGCAGACATTGAGAAGGTGTTTCATTGCTTCGTTGTGAGAGAAGATCATTGAAACTATCTGTGTTTTCTGTGGTATCATGATAATGACCCAAGCAAAGACGTAGTTGAATTTAGAATGAGAGTTCACATCTTTGGTAACAGCCCTACACCAGCTGTGGCTACCTACTGCCTGAGACGAGCTGCTGAAGCAGGGGAACAGCAGCATGAGTTTGACACAAGACATTTTGTACGATGAGAGTTCTACATGGATGATGGACTTATTTCCTTGCCAACTGAGGAGGAAGTGATCAGCTTGATAAAGAGAACACAAGCTTCTCTCTCCCAATCAAACTTGAGACTTCACAAAATTACATCCAACAGCATGGAAGTCCTCAGAGCATTTCCGACAGAGGATCAAGCAAAGGACATCAAAGACCTCGACCTGAGAAAAGAAAGCATTCCCACATAGCACAGCCTTGGATTAAGTTGGGAAGTTGCCACAGATATATTCACTTTCCAAACATGTCAACAAGCTCTTTACTCAGTGTGGAGCCCTGTCCACAATCAATAGCCTCTTTGATCCACTTGGATTTGTTACTCCTGTCACTATTCAGGGAAAATTTCTTCTTAGAGAACTAACCATTGAAGCAAGTAAGTGATGGGGATGCTCCACTTCCACAAGAAAACTCCAGGTTGTGGGAAACATGGAAGGACTCACTCCAAGAGTTGCAACACCTTCATATCCCTCGAGATCACACAGTCAGCTCTCCTTCTAAAGCCAAGCGAAAGGAGATCTGCATCTTTTCAGATGCTTCGACCAAAGCCATTGGTGCCGTAGCATACTTGAAGACAACTGATGAAGATGGCCAGATTAACAGTGGCTTTATCCTAGGGAAGGCAAAACTGGCACCTCCCCATGAGCCCCCTGTACTGAGGCTAGAGCTGTGTGACGCAGTACTGGCTGTGGAAATGGCTGACCTGATTGTCCAAGAAATTGACTTTGAGTTGGATGCAATGACCTTCTACTGCGACAGCAAGGTGGTGCTTGGATGGAGACAGACAGACAGACAGACAGACAGACACACACACAACCAGTCAAAATGGTTGTACATATATATGTCCACAACAGAGTCCAGAGAATACATCAATCCACACAACCAAATCAGTGGCAATATGTGCCTACAGAGCATACTGTAACCCAGCCGATCATGCCTCCAGGTCAGTCCATGCCTCTCAACTCACCAATACCAACTGGTTGACGGGACCAGCATTCTTGTATGAACCATCCAAATCCTGTCATGAACAGCAAGAAGTGTTTGAGCTTGTGGATCCAGATTCAAATAAAGGGATCCGACCACAAGTAATAAGCTGTGCGTCAAAGAGCACAAGCCACTGAATCCAGAGAGGTTCAAGAGATTTTCCTCTTGGAAGTCTTTGCAAAGAGCTGTTGCAACATTGATTCATGTCATCCTTTCCTTCCACGCCACATTACAAGTCCCAACTGAATGCAGAGGTTGGCAACACTGTTCAAATCCTCATACTGCCAGCAAACTGTCACAAGCTATGAATGTCCTCATCCTGTCTGTGCAGAAAGCAATGTTTGCCAAAGAGTTAGACACCCTCTCCAAGGGCAGCGCTGTTAGGAAGAAAAGTCCATTGGTAAAATTAAACCCCTTCATTGTCAAGGACGGCTTACTTAGAGATGGTGGTAGGCTTAAACGAGCAGACCTAAGCAGCCAAGAGAAACATCCAATCATCCTGCGTGGCAAACATCATGTCTCCATGTTACTTATACTCCACTTTAATGAGCAGGTTGAGCATCAAGGTTGCATCTTGACAGAGGGGGCCATTTGAGCTGCTGGAATATGGCTGATAGGTGGCAAAAAATGCATAAGCATCATTCTTCAATGGTGTGTCATTTTTCGGAAACTGCAAGGCACAATGGAGAGACAGAAAATGTCAGATTTGTCCGAGGAGTGCCTGAACCCTTCACCATCCTTCACATACATGGGTCTCGATGTGTTTGGTCCATGGACTGTAGTTGCAAGATGCACAAGAGGAGGTCTAGCCTACAGCAAATGTTGGACAGTACTTTTTACTTGCTTAAGCACTTATGCTGTCCACATAGAAGTGATTGAGTCTATGGACACTTCTTCCTTCATTAACTCACTCAGAAGGTTCTTTGCCATTCGTAGGCCTTGCAAGCATCTGCACTCAGACTGCGGAACAAATGTTGTTGGTGCCTGCAGTGAGCTTGAGTTCCATAGGATGGTGCAGGAATCAAGGGTGCAAAGATGTCGCTAATCAAGGCTGCATTTAGCATTTCAACCCACCACACTCTTCACATTTGGGAGGCATATGGGAGCGGATGGTTGGAGTGGCATGCAGGATCTTGAATTCAATGCTGATGTGCACAGCTGCTGCCAGTTTGACTGACTCATGAGGTTCTGTGCACATTAATGGCAGAAGTGACAGCAATTATCACTCTAGGCCTCTTGTTACAGTCTCCACAGATGCTGACTCACCTGTGATATTTACCTCAGCCATGCTCTTCGCACAAAAGTAGAGTCCACCACCTCCACCTGGGAAGTTCACAGAGAAGGATCTCTATAAGCAGCAGTGGCACAGGTCCAGAGCTTGGCAGAGCAGTTCTGGAAACGATGGAAACAAGAGTACCTGCATACACTGCAAGTTCGACACAAATGGCAAGAGTCACAGCCTAACATCAAAGCAGGTGACATTGTTCTACTAAAGGATTCTCAAGCAGTCCGCAATAACTGGCCTATGGCACTAGTTACAAACAGTTTTCCCAGTGAGGATGGAAGAGTTCGTAAAGTGGAGCTCAAGGTGGCCAAACAAGGTTCAAGCAAGAAGTTTTTCAGACCTGTAACTGAAGTGGTTCTTCTTCTGAAGAAGCAGGACTGAACTTTTTTTTTATGTTGCTTGGTTGGTCATATGTGGCATATTTTCAGATACCAGGCGGGGCGTGTTCTGCCTTTGATTTTCCCTGCTGGCCCTTTACATTTCTAGTGATGTCACCATGCACATGACCTAAATCAGGAAGTAGTGGCTCAGTTTCTGAGAATGAGAAGCACATATTCCCTAAAAGTTCTGTGAGTAATCTACTTTAATCCTCACGTGTTTTTATGGCATCGACCTCATTGTCTGTAAGTATATGTTAAGTACAGACCACATTACTATATGGTAATGTAATTTTTGGGTATTTTGTTACTTTTGGTGCGTTAATGTTTTTTGTAGCATGTTAGCATGTAAATATGCATAGGATGGCCTGCAGAAGTTGTTTAATTGTGTATTATCATCCAATAAGATTTATTTTTCTTATTAACATTATTATAGTCAAACAAGTCGTGGATTTGTAAACATTTTATTTCTTTATTCTGAGCTTAATAAGTAAGTCTTTATTATTGATGCATATGACATTTGGAAGTTATCATTATTGCTTACTTTTTTCCGTCGCTTATCTTTTTTTTTGTAGTTTTACTCCAATGGTCTATAACGTGCTGCTGAATAAAGCACCTGGTGCTTGGACGCTATATCCTGATTCCTGTGTTCTTTTTGAATGGAGTTTGGCTGACTGCTAAATTGTGTAGCTAGAAACACACAAGGAGAGTGTTGTGAATGTCCTTCGGTGGCAGGAAAATGAGACCCATGCGCTGAACTGGGAGTTTGGGTAATTTACTGAAAAGAAACAACAAACAAAAGGTTCAACACAGTGCTCAGAACACAAAAACAAGCGAAGGGGAAAACTTAACAGATTTTATGCACCAGAGCAAGGCAGGGCTCTGGTGGAGGTGAGGCGAATGCAAACCAAGACAGTGGCAAATGGAAAAGGAAATAATTCCCCTTAAATAGGGATCAAAACCATCATCATCACTCTATATATAATTTAAGAAATCTGTCACTATGTCACGATCATAGGACTTGCTAAAAGATCACAGGACGCGCTATGACATCATCAGAGATCAAAGGCAGGCATCACGATCATAGAACTCGCTATGACATCAAAGATCAAAGGCAGGCATCACGATCATAGGACTTGCTATGACATCATCAAAGATCAAAGGCAGGCATCACGATCATAGGACTTGCTATGACATCATCAAAGATCAAAGGCAGGTATCACGATCATAGAACTCGCTATGACATCATGAAAGATCAAAGGCAGGCATCACGATTATAGGACTTGCTATGACATCATCAGAGATCAAAGGCAGGCATCATGATCATAGGACTCGCTATGACATCATCAAAGATCATAGAACTCGCTATGACATCAAAGATCAAAGGCAGGCATCACTTATGATCATAGGACTCACTATGAAAACATCAAAGATCAAAGGCAGGCATCACTTATGATCATAGGACTCACTATGAAAACATCAAAGATCAAAGGCAGGCATCACTCACGATCGTAGGACTCACTATGACATCATCAAAGATCAAAGGCAGGCATCACGGTCATAGGACTCACTATGACATCAAAGATCAAAGGCAGGTATCCCTCACGAACATAGGATTCGCTATGACATCAAAGATCATAGGACTCACTATGACATCATCAAAGATCAAAGGCAGGCATCACTCACGAACATAGGATTCGCTATGAGATCATCAAAGATCGTAGGACTCGCTATGACGCCATCAAAGATCAAAGGCAGGCATCACTAAACGAGTCCTGACGTGCTCGCTTACACCCTTGCTTACACCTGCTTTCTACGGGCATGCAGAAATACATGCTTGTACTTGGTTTCTACGGGCATGCACAGGTGTGCACTAGTAATAATAATGATAAACTAAGAAACTGACCCACAGAGAAAAAAGTATGCAAACAGAATAATAAACATGGCAAACCAGCAAAAGAGTAATAAGGAAGAAATACAGAAAATACCCAAAATGAACTTAAAGCAAGGGCGAAGGCTGAGGCCGATGCCCTGAAGACAAGATAATAACATTATAAATAAGGATAAGGGCATGAAACCCATCCCACGCCCTGACAAAGGGGCTCCGATTCAAATCTAAATCAATTCTCGATGCATCTTGGTGCATCTTTTTGTATCTATTCAGGATTTTTTTTCTTCCCAGAAGTGACATAGTCCTTCACTCAAAAATGTGCAGAATTTCTAATGTATAAATGTTAGACTTGCAATGAAAAATAGAAGCGGTATTTGATATTTTTGTTAATCTGAAGTGTTTTTTCTCCTTGAATAAAGTTCTTAACCTTCCCTGATCATGTTGTACATTTGTGATCCAGGTGGTACTGGCAGAAGCAAAAACAAAAGCCATATGTGGACTTCATGCAGAAGAATTATCCTCCACACTTTGGATATCAGGACTTTGCACCACAGTTCACTGCTGAGTTTTTTGATGCCAAAGAGTGGACAGACATCTTTGCATCATCTGGAGCAAAGTATATTGTTCTGACTACAAAACATCATGAAGGTACGTGATGGGTCATGAGGCTGAGGTATCCATCTAGAAATCCATCTCTGCATATTTTAGAGTTCTGTTTGACTGGTTTATTCTTCAGGTTACACACTGTGGGGATCTAAAAACTCCTGGAACTGGAATGCAGTGGACGTTGGGCCCAAAAGAGATCTGGTGGGAGAGGTGGCGAGTGCCATACGCTCTTACAGTGACCTGCGCCTGGGGCTGTATCACTCCCTGTTTGAGTGGTTTAACCCGCTGTTTGAACAGGATGCTGCCAACTTATTTACTACAGACTACTTCCCTAACAGTAAAACTCTGCCTGAGCTCTATGAGCTCGTCGTCAAATACAAACCAGAGGTGCTGTGGTCTGATGGGGATGGAGATGCACCTGACACTTACTGGAACAGCACGGGTTTCCTGGCCTGGCTCTACAATGACAGGTACACTCACAGATTAGGAGTTTTTAAAATCTGATTTTACTTGGGGATATAAAAGCAGAAGTGGATTCAGTATGTATTTTTTTGACAGTCCTGTGAGAGACACGGTGGTGACAAATGATCGGTGGGGTTTGGACACCATCTGCAAACATGGTGGATATTACACCTGTGCCGATCGCTACCAGCCAGGACACCTGCTCAAACACAAATGGGAAAACTGCATGACCATCGACACCAAGTCATGGGGTTATAGACGCAACGCTCCTCTCAGGGACTACCTCACCATCGAGCAACTTGTGGCGGTGAGAGTTAAAAATTGGATTTACATTTTCCTCTAATGATGAAGGCAGTGTTTATCTTACAAACCACCCTGTTTACTTCCACTCATTTACTTTTAACAGAGAAATTGTGTTTTTAATGATGTGCTTGTAAGGGATGAGTTCCAGAAGAAGGAAGGAAGACGGACACCGTGCTGTAGCTGTTTTAGCTAGGACTGATGCTAGGAATGGTGTTGACTAATGACATCAACACCTACTATGAATGCACAGAGACAAAGTCATATGAATTCTGATTTGACCATTCACAAGTTAGTTGCAGGACCACACAGTGGTGTGAAAAAGTGTTTGCCTCCTTCCTGATTTCTCATTTTTTTGCATGTTTGTTACACTTAAATGTTTCAGATCATCAAACAAATTTAAATATTAGACAAAGATAACACAAGTAAACACAAAATGCAGTTTTTAAATGAAGGTGTTTATTATTAAGGGGAAAAAAAATCCAAACCTGCAGGGCCCTGTGTTGGGGGGGGGGGGGTGATTGCCCCCATACTTAATAACTGGTTGGGCCACCCTTAGCAGCGACAACTGCTATCAAGCGTTTGTGATAACTGGCAATGAGTCTTTTACAGCGCTGTGGAGGAATTTGGGCCCTCTCATCTTTGCAGAATTGTTGTAATTCAGCCACACTGGAGGGTTTCCGAGCATGAACCTCCCTTTTAAAGGCGACGGACAGACGAAAATTCAGTATCGCTAAATCATATCTCAAATTGTTGTCTGAGACGAGCTAATTTGAACCCCACATGTTTTGATGTCAACATATGTCGCATAAGGTGACAATGCGCTCTTGAAGTACGCTGTTGTGGATTGCTGTCTGACCCAGCCAAGCAATCAGCGGCTAAGATGGCCACTGACTGTGTGACGTCATTTCGGTAAGGCACACGCACACGGTCGGCGGACATTGCTGTGTTTTACTTGATGTTTACGTTTTAAAATCGGCGATTACGGATATTTCTCGGAATACTTGTGGATTACAAATAGATTATTTATTAACATTAGGATTTCAGGAATCGAATTAATTATGGTTTGTCGTTGTGTTGTCTACGGGTGCGACGTTATACCAGCGGAGCATGCTGTGAGTGTTTTTGAATTTCCCGTCCCTGGGAAAATCAAAACGGCATGGGTGAAATTCGTTCAGAAAATGCGAAAAAATTGGACTGATGTCGGTAAAACACCCAACATGTGCAGTAGACATTTCGTTGACAGCGATTTCGAGAATAAGATGCAATTTGTGTCACGACTCGCCGCTCATCAGTGGCTTCAGCTGCGCGCACACCTGCGCCTCGTCAGCAGCGGGCTATTTAGCCCACCTGCAGGACGCTGTCTCCCGGGCTCATCACCTGCCGACGCCAGCCACCTGTCCCTGCAAGTAAGCAACACTATCACTGATTATCCCTGTCTCGGTGTGGTGCCCGTTACCCTTGTCCTCTGCTCTTTTCCGGCTGAACGGCGCGCTGCTCTGCTGCCTGCGCATCGGTGTTCACCCCAACACATACCCATACTGCATACATCCATTCACACACACCTGCTTGTTGAATAAAGCTGTTAAATCTATCCTGAGCCTGCGTGCATGTTTCCTGGGCCAGACATTATGTCAATTTGAAATGAAATTTGCAAAAAGATTGCTGATAAAGGAAACGGCTATTCCAACTATATATGTCTCGATTCCCAAGTCTGACTCTGAGAAAGGGGTCAGTGACAGTGGTGTGAAAAGCACGGGTGATCTACCGATGCAATCAGCTGTCAGAAAACGAGAAGTAAACAGGGTAAGTTTTGTATTTTTAATATTCACTGCAAATGTTTACTAAACATCTTAAATGAATTCCAAGCAATGGTTTGCATTGCCTTACCAACTTATCAAATATTAGCATATTAGGGTGTTCATACTAATCAAATGTGAAATATTCAGTGCTGTATAGGGAGGTGGTTGTGCCTGTTTGATCAATTTATATTTCTATGTATGTAATCCAATTTGAGACCTCTGGGATAAAATTATGATCTACTTTTTTTTGCAGATTTTATCAAGTGTCACTCAACCTTCAAATAGTGTTGATGTTTCTGACCAAGCAGAGGAAGCTGATGAACAGGACTTTTATGCAAATCCAAATTTATACCATAAAATGGTAGAAAAGTTATTGAAATGTGTATGACATGCGACTTTGATGAATGCTGAACTATGAGAATTATAACATTGACATGAACATTAATAAACTCAATATATGATTTTACAAAACTTTATTTAAATAACATTGTTCACAAATCTAATCTTGGTAGGCAAAATCCCTTGTAGTGATGAGATGGGAAGGTTTCTCTGATGAGGCTCACAGCACAGGCAGGCAACATAACCCTCACTTCTTCCCCCAAAAAATCCCCAACACCACCGTACCAGTTGCCCGTAGGCTATGAATCTGTATCGCCTGAAAAATATGGGGTTGGCATTGATTATTCCGTTTGCATTGATTATTGAATGTATTGAATGATTTCTTCATAATTCATCTGGAAAATTAAATCAAATGAATAAATATTGTTTATAAACTCACTCGTGTGGATGGCCGTCATCTGTCTCATCAGCTCCAGCTGCGCACAGACCAGCAGGTGCTAATCAGCGGCTGTTAAAAGTATTGAGAAGATGATGATTAACAACATGTCATCAGGCAGCGAGTGACCAATGGGTAGTTTTAGTTTGAAAATTAAGTGTGTGACCATGCATGTCGCCAAAGAAAAATATTTCTAAGCATCTTTTACCAAGATAAATCGTCCAGCTGATCGTCGTCAACGTGGTCTGTTCCCGTCTGTGTTGCGTCTTCCTCCTCTCCCTCTGGCTCGAACAAATAAGGCTGACAGGCCACAGCACCACCCAAAACTTCTTCATTGTCAATGTCATCATTTATATTGAGGTCGTCAAACTCGAGAAAATAATCGCTGTCCGAATCACTTTGCTCTCGTTCTGCCATTTTCTTTGTCTTACCGAAATGACGTCAAGGCTGCACGCACCTATCGGGAGATGGCGGTACTGCAGCATCAGTGAGTGAAAGATGGGCTATGACCAAATAATGTCATTTATGGAGGCTGGTGACGCATATTAAATCAGGGGAATGGGAAGAATGGAATATTTTCATACAATCAGTTGATTGGTTCAATAAAAAAATGTCACTGTCCGTCGCCTTTAAGGTCATGCAACACCATCTCAATCGGATTCAGGTCAGGACTTTGACTAGGCCACTTCAAAGTCTTCATGTTGTTTTTCTTAAGCTATTCAGAGGTGGACTTTCTGGTGTGTTCTGGATCAGTAGCCACGGTTACATGTGCAAAATTTCTTCAATCTGATTACAATTCAGATCAGAACTTTACTGTGTACATGAATTCTGAAAAAATTGATCCAATTAGGACGTGTGTTTCCATGTGTCACACGTTTGAATGGACTAAATCATTTTGACATGCGCACAATTATCCGACATTCCGGAAATAGAAGAAGAAGCAACTTCCGATGTAAACAAAACCCGCTTTGTGTCTTTCTCTTTTTGAAATGGACCTGTATTGTGTTATTCAGACTGTACTTTTGCCTCTGCTGGTCTCCGTAATGAAGCTACAAGTCCAGCAGTACATACTTCTGCATATGACAACCAGAGGGAGACAGCAGGACGATACAGACCAGTTTTGTTTTACTCCCGCCATGTCTTCCGCTAGCTGCTGTAAAGGTGGAAATATGTCAGACATGCGCAGTAAACATATTTTCTACCCAAACTTCAGAATAAGTGTTTATATGTGCACCAATCGGATTAACAATCGGCATAACCCACCCGTCTCAATGACCATGTTTACATGGACACAAGTAACCAGATTAAAAGCCTGATCAGAATAAAAATGCTTCATGTAAACACGCCAATCTGAATATTCTGACCCAATCACGCTTATTTGGATCAAAATTTCATTCCAATTGAGACGGGTGGGTTATGCCGATTGTTAATCCAAATGGTGCGCATGAAAACACTTATTCCGAAGGTTGGTCAGAAAATATGTTTACTGCGCATGTCTGTACCTCAGCCACACGTCGACGTGACGTATTTCCACCTTTACAGCAGCTAGTGCAAGACATAGCGGGAGTAAAACAAAACTGGTCTGTATCGTATTGCTGGACTTGTAGCTTCATTACGGAGACCAGCAGAAGCAAAAGTACAGTCTGAATAACACAATACAGGTCCATTTCAAAAAGAGAAAGACATGAAGTGGGGCTTGTTAACACCGGATGTTGCGGCTTTTTCTACTATTTTTGGAAATGTCGACGTGCACATGTCAAAATGATTTATTCCGTTAAAACGTGTGACACATGGAAACGCACATCCTAATCAGATTGGCTTTTTCAGGATCCATGTAAACATTAAAGTTCTGATCTGAATTGTAATCAGATTGAAGAAATTTTGCCCATGTAACCGTGGCTAATCGGAAGGAAATTTTGATCCAAATGAGTATGATTGGGTCAGAATATTCAGACTGGCATGTTTACGTGAAGCATTTTTATTCCGATCAGGTTTTTAAACCGATTGCTTGTGTCCATGAAAACATGGCTATTGTCCTGCTGCAGAACCCAAGTGCGCTTCAGCTTGAGGTCACAAACAGATGGCCGGACATTCCCCTTTAGGATTTTTTTTTGGTAGACAGCAGAATTCATGGTTCCATTTACCACAGCAAGTCTTCCACGTCCTGAAGTGGCAAAACAGCCCCAGACCATTACACTACCACCACCATATTTTACTGTTGGTATGATGTTCCTTTTCTGAAATGCTGTTACTTTTATGCTGGATGTAATGGGATACACACCTTCCAAAAAGTTCAACTTTTGTCTTGTCAGTCCACAGAGTATTTTCCCAAAAGTCTTTGGGATCATCAAGATGTTTTCTGGCAAAACTGAGGCGAACCTTTATATTCTTTTTGCTCAGCAGTGGTTTTCATCTTGGAACTCTGCCATGTAGGCCATTTTTGCTCAGTCTCTGTCTTTCGGTGGAGTCATGAACACTGACCTTAACTGAGGCAAGTGAGGCCTACAGTTCTTTGGATGTTGTTGTGGAGTCTTTTGTGACCTCATGGATGAGTCGTCACTGCGCTCTTGGGGTAATTTTGGTCGGCCGGCCACTCCTGGGAAGGTTCACCACTGTTCCATGTTTTCACCATTTGTGGATAATGGCTCTCAGTGTGGTTTGCTGGAGTCCCAAAGCTTTAGAAATGGCTTTATAACCTTTTCCAGACTGATAGATCTCAATTGCTTTGTTTCTCATTTGTTCCTGAATTTCTTTGGATTGCAGAATAATGTCTAGCTCTTGTGGATCTTTTGGTCTACTTCACTTTATCGGGCAGGTCCTATTTAAGTGATTTCTTGATTGAGAACAGGTGTGGTAGTAATCAGGCCCAGGTGTTGCTAGAGAAATTGAACTCAGCTTTCCAAAGATGTGATAAACCACACTTAATTTATGTTTTAACAGGGGAAGGGCACTCACTTTTTCACACAGGGCCATGTACAGTAGGTTGAGGTACAGATTTTTTTAACCTTAATAATAAACACCTTAATTAAAAAAAATACATTTTGTGTTTACTTGTGTTATCTTTGTCTAATATTTAAATTTATTTGATGATTTGAAACATTTAAGTGTGACAAACATACAAAAAAATGAGAAATCAGGAAGGAGGCAAACACTTTTTCACACCACTGTATCTGATATATAACCGATCTAAAGCCTCTCCAAAATTGGAGTCACTTCAGGTGGGTTATGTGAATGCAGCCAGAGAAAGATGAAAGGTACTGTATAGATTCACACTTTAGTAAAAGCTTGTGGTAATTGAGTGAACTGCAGCCCTTTCACTCCAGTCACACACATTATAGCCTCATTGTCTGGAGGAAGTCCAACCCATGGTCCTCATCAGAAATGAATGGAGTGCAAGTAGTTGCAGTTCTCTTGCAACCACAAGGTGTCACTTAAACATCCATCCATCCATCCATCTTCTACCGCTTTTCCGGAGGTCCAGGTCGCGGAGGCAGCAGATCAAGCAGAGAAGCCCAGACTTCCCTCTCCCCAGCCACCTGCTCCAGCTCTTTAGAGAGGATACCAAGGCATTCCCAGACCAGCTGGGAGACATAGTCTCTCCATCGAGTGCTGGGTCTGGCCCGGGGTCTCCTGCCAGTGGGACATGCCTGAAACACCTCAAGTGGGAGGCGTCCAGGAGGCATCCTAATCAGATGCCCATACCACCTCAACTGACTCCTTTCAATGTGGAGGAGCAGCAGTTCTACGCTGAGCCTCTCCCGGATGACTGAGCTCCTCACCCTATCTCTGAGGGTGAGTCCAGCAATCCTACGGAGAAAGCTCATTTCAGCCGCTTGTATCCGCGATCTTGTTCTTTTGGTCATTACTCAAAGCTCATGACCATAGGTGAGAGTAGGAACGTAGATTGACTGGTAAATCGATAGCTTTGCTTTAGTACTAAGCTCCCTCTTCACCACAACAGACCGGTACAACGTCCGCATCACTGCAGATGCTGCTCCAATCCGTCTGTCAATCTCTTGCTCCATTTTCCCCTCACTCGTGAATAAGACCCCAAGATACTTAAACTCCTCCACTTAGGGCAGGAGCCTGTCCCCAAACCAGAGAGGACAATCCACCTTTTTCCGGCTGAGGACCATGGACTCGGACTTGGAGGTGCTGATTCTCATTCCAGCTGCTTCACACTCAGCGGCAAACCGTCCCAGCAAGAGCTGTAGGTCATTGCTGGATGAAGCCAACATGACAACATCATCTGCAAACAACAGAGATGAGATCCTGTGGTCACCAAGCATGACACCCTCCATTCCCTGGCTGCGCCTGGAAATCCTGTCCATAAAAATTATGAACAGGATCGGTGACAAAGGGCAGCCCTGGCGGAGTTCAACTCTCACTGGGAATGGCTCCGACCGAGTGTTGGCAATACGAACCAAACTCTCACAACGGTCGTACAGAGACCGGATAGCTCGTAACAACAAGCCCGATACCCCATACTCCCGAAGCACCCCCCACAAAAAACCACGAGGGACGTGGTCAAATGCCTTCTCCAAGTCCACAAAACACATGTAAATTGATTGGGCAAACTCCCACGAACCCTCAAGGATTCTCGAGAGGGTAAAGAGCTGGTCCGATGTGCCATGGCCAGGACGAAAACCACATTGCTCCTCCTGAATCCGAGGTTCGACCAACGGCCGGACTCTCCTCTCCAGTACCTTGGCATAGACCTTCCCAGGGAGGCTGAGGAGTGTGATCCCTCTAAAGTTGGAGCACACCCTCTGGTCCCCTTTTTTTTTTTTTTTTTTTTGTAACTTTGATTTTTATTTGTTTTTCATCATACATATTACATTCAGATCACAGTCTCTATATTTAAAAAAAAGGAGCTAGAGGAAGAAAGAAAAGGAAAAAAAAAAGAAAAAGGGGGGGGGGGACAAATGTTGGAGCATCAAGTTTTTAGTTTCCATCTCTTAATTCTTCTGGTTTTTCCAGTGTCTTTGGTTATTCTTTCAATTTCTGTCTCGTTGCACTTTGTAGTGTGTCCATTTCCACCATTTTTTTTCATATTGTCCTTCTTGCATTCTTTGTCGATATGTTAGTTTTTCCATTAAACGTATATCCTCAACAATGTCAGTCCATTGCTCTTGGTCGGGAAGAACTTCTGATCGCCATTTTCTTGTGATTGTTTTTTTTACATGCAATCAGCAAGATTTTAACTAGGTATCTGTCCTCAGCCTGTATTACATTGTCTCTTTTAAGATCACATAAATACATCAAGTTACAGTTCATTGGTATATTTTATCCTAATATCCTCTGTATTGTCACATGTATAGATTTCCAGAATGATGAGATTTTGCAGCATTTCCAAAACATATGTGAGTGGTCTGCATTTTGAGCCCCACAGCCCCTCCAGCATATAGATTGGGTATTTGTATATTTTCTTTGAATCTGTGGTGTAATGAAATAGCGAATCAGGTTTTTCCATCCAAATTCCCTCCATGTCCTTGAACTTGTTGATGTGTGTTGTGTTTTCCATATTTCTTGCCAGTTTTCTTCTGTTATGTTTAAATTTAGCTCTTTCTCCCATTTCTCCTTTATATAGTTACTTGAATGTTTGTTTGCCGTAAGTTTCTGATACAGCTTTGAAATAATTCTTATTTTATTTCCTGCATACGAGCTTAAAATGAATTGTATAATCTCGCTCACATCTGTGTGGAGGTTATGCCTAATCTTCCTCATATAATAATCTCTCATCTGCAGATATCTGAAGAATTCAGATTTTTCTAGTTTAAATTTTCTTCTCCTATTTACAAAACTCCCGAAATCTTTTTTTCCGATATTGCCCCATGCTGTGATTCCCTTGTTCACCAGATTTTTGTACCCCCTATCTTGCTTTGCCGGTTCAAACTGACTGTCAAATGCTACCCATTTCAATAGTTTTATGTCCTCCTTTATATTATACTTTTGTACTATTTTATACCACAGTTCCAAAGTAAATTTAGTGATTGGGTCTATTTGTTTGATTTGCTTATATGCATCCTTATCTCCTATTATGCTTTGTACTGGGAGTCCCTCAATTTCCTTTTCCATTTCTTTCCATTTTGCCTCGTATCCTCCGTCGCACCAACATATGATATATCTTATTTGTGCTGAGCAGTAATATTCCTTTAGACTTGGTAGACCCATGCCTCCTTTCTCTTTTGGTAATTGGAGAGTTTTATATTTCACTCTTGGCTTTTTACCTCCCCAAACAAATCTCGATATCATCCTGTCCCACTTTGAGAACTGGGCACCAGGAATCTCTGTTGGTAGAGCCTGGAAGAGGTAAAGCAGTCTAGGTTGTATGCTGATTTTGACTGTCTTAATTTTTGAATTCAGATCCATATTTAAGGTTGACCATCTATCAATATCTTTTTTTATTTCTTGTTCCAACCTATCATAGTTTGCTTTATAGATTTTGCTTAAATCTTTAGGTATGTTCACTCCAAGGTATTCTATTTCTTTTTGCTTCCAGTTTAGTTTGATCTTCTCAGTTATCTGGTTTAAAGGGTTATAGTGGAATGTCAGTATTTGTGTTTTTTGTTATGTTTATCTTGTATCCTGATAATTTTCCAAAATTTTCTATCAAGTCCATCATTTCCATTATTGATTCATCTGTTTGTTCAAGGTAAACTATAATATCGTCTGCAAATAGCCCAATCTTGTGTTCCGCTCCCTTTATTGTTACACCTTTTAATTTCTTATTTTGTCGCATTGCTTGAGCCAGTGGCTCTATGAACAGAGCAAACAAGGTGGGCGATAGGCAGCATCCCTGCCTAGTTGATCTTTGTATATTTACTTTGTCTGCTAAGCTACCGTTTATCTTGATTCTTGCCACAGGTTTTTGATACAGTGTCTTTATGCATTGTACTGATTTTTCGTTAAATCCAAAGCATTCCAGCACATTATATAGGAACATCCAATTAACCCTATCAAATGCTTTTTCTGCGTCTAAACTCATTATTACTGCGTTTTTCTTTTCTTTATGTATTTGATTAATTATATGTATTGTTCTCCTGATATTATCATGTGTTTGGCGTCCCTCTGTGAAACCAGTTTGATCATCCTCTATCAATTCCGTCAAGAATGTCTTTATTCGTTTACAGATAATTGTTGTATATATTTTATAATCCACATTTAATAAAGAGATTGGCCTATAGTTTCCGCATTGTTCCCTATCTTTCCCTGGCTTTAAAATAACTGAAATAATGGCTTCGTTCCATGATGGAGGTATTTTGTTGTTGTTTAATGTCCAATTAAATGACTTTAGGAGCTGTGGCGTGAGTTCTTCTATAAACAGTTTATAAAACTCAGACGGGTATCCATCACTACCTGGTGATTTACCGTTTTTAAGTGACTTAATCACATCTTTAATCTCTTGTGTTGTTATTTCTGCTGTTAGCTTTTCATTTTGTTGGTTTCCTATTGATGGCAAGTCCAATGTGCATAGAAATTTTTTAATATCCTTAACATTTGTCTCTTCAGGTTGCGAGTATAGTTCTTGATAGAATTTATGGAATATTTCTTCCATGTTTTCTGGGGTAACTGTGGTTTTATTTGTGATGGGGTCCTTAATCTTATATACAGTGGTACCTCTACTTACGAACGTCTCTACATACGGAATTTTCAGGTTACGAGACGCCTCAACGGGAAAATATTGCCTCTAGTTACGAACGAAATTTCAGGATACGAAAGGCAAAAAAGTATGCGCTCCTCGCAGCTTCCGTAGTTTACCGAACGTAAACATACCTGTAGCTGCTCTGCCATTGGCTATTGCCTAGCATCTTCCTGGTATCGCATTGGCCACAAATTTTTTTTTTTTTCCAAAACTTTATGCGTTTGGTTGATCTCGCCAAAGAATATGGCCGTAATACATCAACGATCAGCACGGTATTAAAACAAAACGAAGCACTTACAAGCCGACAAAAGCAAACGTCCTTGGATCAGAACATGAACCAAAGAAGGCAAAACGTGACGACGTCGACGACGATAGCAGTTAAAGGGTAAATGAACATAATTTTTATTATTCTTTCTCTTTTATTATTCTCTTTTATTATTCTTTCTCTCATTTTAAACTCTCATTTTATGTTTATTGTGCAGTAATCTAATTGTAACATGTATTTGTTACATGTTTTGATGCGTTTTTATGATTTATAAAAAATTTATGCCCGAATTTTGGGGGCTTGGAACGGATTACGGCATTTACATGTAAAACGCGCCTCTACTTACGAATTTTTCACGTTACGAGAATTCTTCCGGAACGAATTAAATTCGTAAGTAGAGGTACCACTGTACATTATTCACTGTTTGTTGTTTTCTCCGGTCCCCTTTTTTGAAGAGAGGAACCACCACCCCGGTTTGCCATGCCAAAGGCACTGCCCCGACCTCCACGCAATGTTGCAGAGGCGTGTCAACCATGACAGCCCAACAACATCCAGGGCCTTGAGGTACTCAGGGCGAATCTCGTCCACCCCCAGGGCCCGGCCACCAAAGAGATTTTTAACCACCTTGGTGACCTCAGCCCCTGTGATAGGCGAGTCATCCCCCTCGTGCCCAAACCCTGCTTCCTCTGTGGAAGGCGTATCAGTGGGATTGAGGAGATCCTCGAAGTATTCCTTCCACCGCCCGACGATATCCCCAGTCAAAGTCAACAGTGTCCCATCCGCACCATACACAGTGTGGACAGGGAGCTGCTTTCCCCTCCTGAACCGCCGGACAGTTTGCCAGAATCTCTTCGAGGCCGACCGAAAGTCTTGCTCCATGGCCTCACCAAACTCCTCCCATACCGGAGTTTTTGCTTCAACAACCACCCGAGCTGCACTCCGCTTGGCCTGCCGGTACACCTCAGCTGCTTCGGGAGTCCCACAAGCCAACCAAGCTTGATAGGACTCCGTCTTCAACACAGGTGGCCAAAAAAAGATTTACTTATTTTTTTTTTTTGCGGGGTGGGGGGAGGTGTTGGTGGACGTACAGTGCTATGAAGAAGTATTTGTCCCCTTGAAGATTTTTTTAAATATGTTTGCATATTTGTCACACTTGAAACCCCTTAACATTCCGGTGTTAATATTTCTGCTGCAACACAGTGAAGTGTGGTAAACATGTTTGGAGTGGATAGTCATGCCTTACATTGCTATATTAACAGAGATTTGAGATGCAATCATAAAACTGGATTTAAATAGAGCATTAAGCGAGCTAGCACAGCATAGCAACATAGCATTTACTCACCGATGAAGCTTTCTTGGAGTCCTGTAATTAATGATAGTCCAACAAATATGGTCCAGTTTTATTGCAAAAGGTCTAATAGATCCATTTGAGTAAGACTTATTGTCCATCTAGATGATTACAGGGGACAATGCCCATAAAATTGCAGCATTGTCTGAAATCCATCCAGCCAACTTATTTTTTTTTTGTTTACACGCTATAAAACTACATTTCCCATAGCGATAGTGATGTAAACGGAAGCCCAAAAGACTCACGTGACAGCCTCAATTTGATTGATACCTCATTTGACCAAATAAGCCCTTCCTTTGTGTTTTCACAGCCTTCAGTACTCAGAGCGTGAAGGGCCAGCCCCACAGCTAATGCAAACAAAATGAGCCAATTGCAGCTGAGTATGCTGATTATAGATGTGTCGTGTAGCCAGTGAGTCTTTGAATTTAACAATACCTGATAGAGCTGGGTTCGTCTCACAAGCCCCCTATAAAGCCCGTGCATCTCCCATGCATATGCAATGCTCGATTACTTCTACAAAGCGGAGTCACTTGTACCAGCCTTGTGTGTAAAGTTTATACTTCACTTACTCTGTCATTACTACTGTTGGTGTATCTGGATATGGGGCAGGATAGCCCTGAGTGTCACTTTTATTAAAGCCCAAGATGACACTTCTATGTTGAAGCATTCAAAAGTTATAAACGTTTTTCCAAGGCACAGGTTTGCCAATGGCACAGGTTGGCACAGTTCAAAAATGCCTGGTTGCCACCTGAGAAAGAAACTGTAATATAATCATTTTTTGTGGTAGTGTTACAAAATTTTGACCTGAACTTGGTAATGCTTGGTTCTACATTCCTATTGTGTTTTCCAGCCAACATTCAACAGCTGTATGTTATTTTCAGGCATCTGTATCTTAAAAACAAAACAGGCAAACTTTATTTTCTTCAAATTTAGTATGTTTACACCACTGTTACTCAGTGGCAAAAGCACTTAGAGGGATTGTGACTATTTTGCCAAAAAGTTCTTTTGAATGAAATTAACCCGATGAATATTGCAAAGGGTTGAACAGCTTTTGATTTACTTTGGGTATGTTATTTTTTATTATTTTTTTTTGTCAGGTCAGGCATTGGCTTGCTTGCTACCGGATAACTAACTACTAACTACTAACTAACCTGCACTTATATAGCGCTTTTCTAGTCACAAAGACCACTCAAAGCGCTTTCATTAATGCTAACCCTCTATTCTAAGGGCCTATAGGAAAACCATGAAAACCGGTACTACCTATCTCATGGGTCGGGCCGTCGGCAACTCAACCGGCATCCCTACCCTTCCGAGGGCATGGAGGGTGAAACAGGGCATCCTGGCAGAACTAAAAACAATATCTGCCACAGGTCTGTGGTGGACCACTCCCAGTTACAGGGGGTGAGACTGGACATCCTGGCAGATAAACACATCTGTCGAAAGGTCTGTGGTGGACTGTGCCAGTTGGTGCATTGTGACATGCACTACACAAAGAGCAGAGATAAACAAACCTATCATCTGGTCAGTCACTGCAACAGATACTGGAGTCAGTTTGTCTTGGCTTGTCCTTGCCACTGATAATACCTTTATCTGCCAAGAATGTGCTGCTAGTCCAGCAAAAGCTAGCAGTACTCAAATACTTTGCAAGCAGTTTCATGAAATGGTCAATCAGAAAGCAACTCACACCGGCTCGGACGTCACCCGGGCTTACAAGGTCCACGCTGATCTGTTCACACTCCAACAGGCAGCGAAAAGTAAGCTAGGAGCAGGAAGACAAAAGAAGAGGAAAACAGCAGCCTTGTGTGTAGCAGAATGGAATGTATGCACTCTGTTGGACAGAACAACATCACAGCTCCCAGAAAGACAGACGGTGCTTGTGGCCCTGGAAATGAACAGGTACAATGTAGACATAGCTGCACTTAGTGAAACAAGATTGCCTGGATATGACAGCTTGGAAGACCATGGGTACATCTTCTTTTGGAGTGGGAGATCAACTCAAGAAAGGAGAGAAGCAGGAGTGAGCTTTGCAGTTAGAAAGGAGATAGCAGCAATGCTTGATGAGGAACCGGTGTCAGTCAACGACAGGATAATGACTATGAGACTCCCACTACAGCGGAAGAGGTATGCCACACTCATCAGTGTATATGCCCCAACAATGACCAACACAGAGGAGGTGAAGGAAGAGTTCTACAGTGATTTACGTGAGACTATCAGGCGTGTACCGACTGATGACAGGCTGATACTCGTTGGAGATTTTAATGCCAGAGTTGGTTCGGACACTGAGAAATGGAAAGGAGTGCTAGGCAGTCATGGAGTAGGCAAGTGCAATGCAAATGGAGAACTTCTACTTGCACTATGTTCAGAGTACAACCTTGCGATAACCAACACTCTATTTAAGCACAAGGACACACACAAGAAGACATGGATGCACCCAAGGTCCAAGCACTGGCACTTATCATCACATGACTACATCATAGTCAGGCAGAGAGACATAAGGGATGTATTGGACACCAGAGCAATGAGAGGTGCAGACTGTGGTACTGATCATGTTATGCTGAGATCTAGATTAAGGATTTGGAGACGAAAACAGCACTGCAGGACGGGTGCGAAGCCACCACGGAAGCTAAACACTAGTACACTGAAAGGCCAAAAGAAGCAGGAAGAACTTACACAGGAAATGGACGAAAACTTGAAAGACTGGGACAGCAACAACTCAGAGAATGACATAGAAGAGAAATGGGCAACACTGAAGGATACGTTGTATCAGACTGCGAGTGATGTATTAGGCCACCCTGAGAGGAAACATCAAGATTAGTTTGATGAGCATGATGAACACCTGAAGAAACTACTAGAAGCGAGGAATACAGCTAGGCAGGAAAACCTACAGTGTAACACAAGGTTGAAGAAGAAGAAATACTCAAAGGCTCAGAGTGAGCTACAGAAGTACACCAGAGAGATGAAGTCCAACTGGTGGGATGAAAAAGTGGAGGAACTTCAAACTGCAGCAGACAGGAAGGACATGAAAACATTCTTCACAGGTTTGAGAGAAATCTACGGCCCTAAACCAAGAGGATTGATCCAACTAAAGGCTATGGATGGTGAAACGGTTTTGCAGGAGAAAGACAAGATCCTGGACAGATTTGCAGACCATTTTGACCAACTACTAAACAACCCTGGAGATCTCATTGAAGAGGCTAAAGAAGCTCTAGTGCAGCGACCAGCTGTATCAAGTCTGGATGAACCACCAAATTTTGATGAATTAATGGCAGCTATCAGGACAACACAGGATGGTAAAGCTCCAGGAAGGGATGGAATTCCAGCAGAAGTGTGGAAATTTTGTGGTGTTCAGCTGACCAACTGCCTGCACAAGCTCATCCAAGAGATATGGGATGCCCAGAAAGTACCTCAAGACTGGAAGGATGCAAGTATTGTGCCTTTGTTCAAGAAAGGTGACAGGAAAGATTGTGGAAATTACCGAGGTACAGTATATCACTGCTAGCCACTGTTGGTAAGATTCTCTCACGTGTACTACTTAACAGACTCAATGAACACATCTCGCAGAATGTACTACCGGAAACCCAGTGTGGCTTTAGAAGTGGAAGAAGCACAATGGACATGATTTTCTACTTGAAACAGGTTCAAGAAAAGTGTATCGAACAGAACATGCCGCTTTATGTAGTCTTCATAGACTTCAGTAAAGCCTTCGATACTGTTTCACGACAAGGACTTTGGCAGGTACTCAAGAAATATGGCTGTACAGAGAAGTTTGTCAGCCTGATCGAGGCACTCTACAGGTATGCAAGCAAACGTGGCAATGAGTGGTTCAGTATCTAAAGACTTTTCAGTAAGCAACGGGGTGAAACAAGGGTGTGTGCTGGCGCCTACACTCTTCTCGCTATATCTGGCAGCCATGCTTGAGGCGGCCTTCAAAGTCACTTCAGAAGGAGTATACATTCAAACAAGGAAAGAAGCAGACTTGTTCAATGTAGCACAGTTTAAAGCCAAGAGTAAGACATCGATAAAGGTAGTAAGAGAAATGCTCTTTGCCGACGACAGTGCTCTATTTGCACACAGTGTGGAAGATATGCAATCTTTAGTGGAGAAATTTGCAAGAGCAGCTAGCCAATTCAGCCTCCAAATCAACATCAAGAAGACAGAGTGCCTTTATCAACCACCAAAGTTCCAATTATCAACATCACAGCCAGAAGAGATCAGCACTGGTACAGAGCCACTAGTCAAGTGCAAGACTTTCAAGTATCTAGGGAGTACTGTTTCAGAGAATGCTAGGCTGGAGGATGAACTATCTCTCAGAATGGGAAGAGCGAGCGCTGTGTTTGGAAACTTGAGGGAGAGACTGTGGAACAATCGACATGTGTCAATCCGTGTGAAATGCAAAGTGTACAGAGCGACAGTACTGGCTACTCTATTGTACGGTGCTGAAACTTGGACTGTCTACAGAGTGCAGGTGAAGAAACTCCACGCGTACATGATGAGACACCTTCGGGCCATAATGAACATCTCATGGAGAGACACGTTAACCAACATAGAAGTGTTGAAATGAGCTGGTCTACCATCAATGGAGGACATATTAATACAGATGAACCTGAGATGGCTCGGACATGTTGAGAGGATGAACCACCAGCATCTCCCTCGGCAGTTACTCTACTCACAGTTATGCGAGGGCAAACGCAATCAGGATAGACCAAGGCTCAGATTTAAAGACACTGTATAAAGAAACTTGAAGAAGTTGGACATAGACAGGAGTTCCTGGCAGCGGAAGGCTAAGGACAGAGCTGTGTGGAGGAATCTGATCAGACCTAAATGAAGCAGTCATTGTCACCCACGACAGACTGCTGTGATGATGATGGTGGGTATGTTACTTTTAGGCGTTTTTAGGGAAGTTGGCTGGAATGTTAATTGGTTTTAAATGTTTTAGATTATCAAACCAATTTTAGTATTAGACAAAGATAACCCAAGTAAATACAAAATGTAGTTTTTGTAAATGGTGATTTCATTTATTGAGGGAAAAAAGCTATCTAAAACTACCTGCTCCTATGTGGAAAAGCAATTGCTCCCTAAACCTACTAAACTGGTTCTGCCACCCTTGGCGGCAACAACTACATCAAATCAAGCAGTTGTGATAACTGACAGTGCATCTTTTACATCACTGTTGAGGAATTTTGGCCCACTCTTCTTTGCAAAATTGTTTTAATTCAGCCACATTGGAGGTCTTGAGCTTGAGGTCATGAATTGATGGCCGGACATTCTCCTTCAGGATTTGCTGGTAGAGAGCAGAATTCATGGTTCCATCAATTACAGCAAGTTGTCCAGGTCCTGAAGGAGCAAAGCAGCCTAGACCATCACACCATCACCACCATGTTTGACTGTTGGTGTCATGTTTGCGTTTACACCTCCTGAACAAAGGAGAAGAGGACCCACTCGCTAGGCAAATCTGGTAAACCATGATTAATTATGAAACAGAATGAAAATAAGTACTGCACGTGGGCAGAAATAATTTGACTTTTAATCAGGTAATATGGAAAATAACAATACAACTCACACTCCGTGGTGTAGAGGTGGATGAAGAACACAGGAGAAGGCAACAAAGGACACAGAACAAAAATGCACATATATAGACAGAGGGATAATCATAGTAATACAAGACAGGTGAGAACAGGTGAGAACATGACAAATTACTGACACACAAGGAAAATGGCTGACTGGACGGGCAGGGCTAACAAACACAGAGGGGATACACACCAAACATGCATAAATGAGACAGAAAGGAACATAAAGCGTGGATAGGGGCTGCAGACCTGTCCAGAACCACTACAGTACCCCCCCCCCCAAGGGTCGGGGTCCCAGACGACCCAAGGGTAACACCCACAAAAGAGAAGAAGAAAAAAAAAAGACAACCCAAAAACCCTCACAGGGTGGGTGGTGTGGAAAAGGCCAGATGGGCGACCCCCCCCCCCCCCAGCAAGGTCCAACAGAAATGGGTCAGGTGGTCTTCCAGAGTCCCAGGACCACCGGGCCAGAGAGCCAGATAGGTCGGGGGGCCTACCCAAGTCCATGGGCTCCAAGCTGGAGTACATGATGGATCTGGTGGCCTCCCAAAGTCCAGTGGCCATAGGAAGGATGAACACGAGTCGTCTGGCAGCCTACCAAAGACCATGGGCCACCAGACAGGAGAAAACACATGAGCCCCATGCTCAGAAAATAACACACAAACCTTTTGCACAGAAAGCAACGCATGGGCCCTTAACTCTGGGCAAAACAATGCAGGATTCTCTTGCTCAAAAGAAAACAACATAGAGGCTTTAAACTCAGGAGATGACATGGAAATTTTACACTCAGAAACCTTAACCTCTGGAGAAGATGAAGAACCTCCAGGCTCTGGAGATGACAACATGGAACTTTTAAACTCGGATGATAACAACATAGAGGCTCCGAACCCAGGATCTAACATGGGAGCCTTGAGCTCTGGGGGTAATAGCATTAGAGTCTCTTGCTCAAAAACAGATGACTGAGGCGTGCTGACCCCTGGATAAGCTGGCTGGGACGCGCTGACCTCTGGATCAGATGATTGGGGAGCGCTGACCTCTGGATCAGATGACTGAAGCGCGCTGACCTCATGTGCTGATGATTTGGGTGTGCTGAATCGCGAATGAAACGGCTGGGGCATGCTGACCTCAGGCTGAGATGGCAGGGGCGCATCCGGTCCAGATCCAGAAATCCTCTTCTGACGCCATCACCTTGGACGGGCGGTAGAGGTACAGGTTGAAGCAAGAATCACACCCAAACAGTCAGCAGAAGAGCTCGGTTGGGAGGGCTCAGAAGCAGATGGGGGCTGCAACTGGGTCTCCCCACTGGGAGCAAGACAAGACCTCTCTAAATACAGATGGTGTGGGGAGCAAGGTGTTAGACTTTTCCACCCAGAGAGTAATGGACCATGAGAGAGAGGAGAGGTCGCCGGGGGGTCCACACGGAACAGCAAAGGTTGGGCACCCCCTGGGGAAAAGAGGAGACGCTGGGCCACCGGGAGAGGAGTGAAGTGCGGCACCAGCGCAATGTTTTGTTAATGCGCTGCACAGGCTTTGTTATGTAACTGATATGAAGTTGGAGCCTCCGGCAACTATGCAAATAATTAAAGGTATATAAGTGAGATGCACAGTGGCCTGGGAGCTATTTTGTGATCCTGATCTGTTGGAGAGAAATAAAGTCTGTGTTGATCCAGCTCATTGCCTCGCCTGATCATCCTCTCTACACTGGTGACGCTGATGGGCCATGGAAGGCGAAACGAGTACCCCGGAGACATCCCGGAGAGGAAACACCAGCGCTGCGTGCGCTGTTTCAGTCATGCTCCCAGATTTTTGGCTGCACGACCCGACAGCGTGGTTTTTACACACTGAGGCCCAGTTTGCTCTCTGCGGGGTGACAGCAGACAAGACGAAGTACTATTATGTGGTCACTGTGCTGGACGCGCGCACCACACAACAGGTGGCAAGCCTGCTCCAAGAGCCACCAGCCCGAGGAAAATACGAGGTGCTCAAAAAGATGCTTATCCAGCGCTACACCCTTTCGGACAGTGAAGGAGTGGAGAGGCTCCTAACACGTTCAGAGGTGGGGGACAGATCGGCCGTGGAGTTTATTGATAGCATGTTGGCATTGATGGGCAGAGACGACGAGTCCTTCCTGTTGGTCCATCTGTTTCTCAGGAACCTACCGGCTGCAGCGAGGGCAGTCCTGGCAAACTCACCACCGCTGGCGACGAGGAACTACCGCGCACTAGCGCAGGAAGCGGATCGCATCATCCTAACCACCAGAACCTTTGCCGTGAATGCAGCGGCTCCGGA
Organism: Pholidichthys leucotaenia; assembly: GCA_020510985.1. Lineage (NCBI taxonomy): Eukaryota > Metazoa > Chordata > Actinopteri > Cichliformes > Pholidichthyidae > Pholidichthys > Pholidichthys leucotaenia. The sequence goes on along the minus strand of CM035842.1, from coordinate 90,584,062 downwards.
GCCCAGAGGGACTGCCAGCGAGATCGAGGAGCCGCTGGTGGTGGCTGGAGCAGACGCTAGGAGACACAAGAAAGACATGATCTGCCACTATCATCGCCGCTTCGGATTGGACGCACGGCGATGCTTTCCACCGTGTCAGTTCAAGCGGTTGGGAAATGCCAAGGCCAGCAGTCAGTAGGTCAGTAGTGGCTATGACTGCTGGCGACAGAGACAAGCTGCTATACATCACAGACACATGTTCGGGGAGATGGTTTCTGGTAGACTCCGGCTCCCAGAAGAGCCTCACCCTGCTGTTCAACACAGACAGGGTGGCAAGACGAAACGGTCCCGAGCTGGCGGCCGCCAGTGGATCAGACACAAGGACATTTGGTGAGTGGACACTGACAATACGTTTGCATGGATGCAACTTTCAGTGGAATTTCATTATAGCCACATGTGCCTCCCCCATTTTAGGTGCACATGTCCTATGTGCTCATTGTTTATTGATGTTGCTAATAGACAACTAGTGGATGCTGTCTCTTTTGATTCGCTGCCCTGTACAGCTTGGGGAGCCGGGTCGACAGCACTGGCCAACGTTACAGCTCCAGGGGATAAGTACCAACATTTACTCGCCCAGTTCCCAGTGCTCACGGTGCCGACGTTTTCAATGGCAGTAACCAAACACGGGATCGAGCATTTCATCACTACTAAAGGACCGCCCTTATTCGCACGACCTCGGTGCCTGGACACAGCTAAACTGGCTAGCGCGTGCTAGGAGTTCACCAACTTGGAGAGGTTGGGCATCGTTGGGCGCTCAAACAGCCCGTGGGCATCCCCGCTTCACATTGTGCCGAAAGCCGACAGTCATGGCAACCATGTGGCAATTTCTGGCGATTGAACATTGCTACTGCACATGATCGCTACCCTATTTCCCATATCCAGGATTTTTCCATACACCTGGCTGGGGCACGCGCTTTTTCCAAGGTAAATCTGGTCCGCGGTTACCACCAGGTTCCGGTGCAAACAGAAGATGTCCCAAAGACAGCGGTAATAACTCTGTTTGGCCTTTTTGAATTTTTGTGCATGCCATTTGGATTAAAAGGTGTGGCATAGACCTTCCAAAGGATGATGGATGCAGTGCTGTGCGATTTGCCCTTTGTTTTTTTCTACCTGGATGACATTCTGGTAGCCAGCACGTCCGAGGACGAACACATCGCCCATCTCAAGACGGTTTTCCAGAGATTGGAAGCGCACGGTTTGATAATCAACCCGACGAAGTGCCAGTTCGGCACGGCAGTGATTGATTTTTTTGGGCCACTGCATTTCGCTGGAGGGTGCAATCCCGCTACCGGACAAGGTGCGCGCTGTGTCGGACTTTCCCCTCTGCAGATGGTGAGGACACTTGAGGAGTTTTTGGGAATGGTTAATTTTTACAACCATTTCTTCCCCCGGGCAGCCCAGCTGATGCAACTGTTGTACGCCGCACTAAAGAAAAAAAAAACTTGCGGACAGCATCGACTGGACTCCTGAGCGGGGCCAGGCTTTTTCGAACACCAAAGCAGCACTGGCAAAGGCCACGTTGTTAGTGCACCCAGATCCGTCTGCATGGATTGCGCTTACTACAGATGCATCTGACGTGGCCATAGGGGCAGTGGTGGAGCAGTGCGTCATAGGTTCGTGGCAGCCGCTCACATTTTTCAGCAGAACTTTGCGCGACAACGAGCGCAAATACAGCACATTTGACAGAGAGTTGCTGGCTCTCCACTTAGTGACACGTCATTTCCAGTTCTGGCTGGAGGGGTGCGACTTCACCGCGTTAGTAGACCACAAGCTGCTGATGTACGCCATGGCCAAGGTCTCGGAACCGTGGTCGGCCCGGCAGCAATGGCAGCTGGCCGCAATCTCAGAGCTTATGACCGACATTCAGCACGTTGCCGGTAAACTCAACGTGGTGGCAGACTGCCTCTCGTGCGCATTGGTCGCCCCAGTGTATGTGGGAATAGATTTCCCCGCTATGGCCACGGAGCAAGCCGGGGATGCGGACATTTGCGCGCTCCAGTCTGAACCAACAGGGTTAAGGCTGGAGAGCAGGGTACTGCAACAATTGTGCCCTCCCCTACTCTGTGACGTATCCACAGGCCACCTGTGCCCGGTGGTCCTGCGCTCTTGGCACCGTCATGTTTTTGAGTCGGTCCACTCCCTTGCACACCTGGCAGTGCGTGCTTCAGTGAAACTAGTGGGGGCAAAATTCATCTGGCTGCGTTTGCGTAAAGAGGTGAAAGAGTGGGCGGCAGCTTGTGTTGCGTGCCAATGAGCAAAGGTGCATAGGAACACCAGAGCTCCCCTCGAGCCATTCCAAATCCCGGCTAAGAGGTTCAACCACATCCACGTGGATCTGGTGGGGCCCCTTCCGCCGTCGCATGGGTTCACGCACCTTTTGACGAGTGTGAACCACACCACGCGCTGGCCCGAAGTGGTACCGCTGGCTTCTACCACGTCCACGGAAGTAGCGTGTGCTTTTTTTTGTCAGCTTGGGTGGCACGTTTCGGATCTCCTTCGGACATCAGGTCCGACAGAGGCCCACAGTTTGTTTCGGAACTCTGGTCTGCGATGGCCCTGAGCCTGGGGGTCAACATTCACTGCACTACCACGTACAACCCACAGGCCAATGGGTTATGCAAGCGTTTCCACAGGTCACTTAAAGCAGCGCTCAGGGCTTTGCTCACGGATGCAAATTGGGTAGACTGCCTGCCTTGGGTTCTTTTAGCATTGCGTTCCGCACCGAAGGAGGATTTGGCAGCCTCCCTGGCAGAACTCATTTTTTCCCAACCGCTGTGGATCCCCGGGGAATTTTTACCGGACAACTCCGCGCCTGAGGCTGAGCCACCCACGCATTCTCTACACAACACAGAGATGGGGAGTGTACCGGGCCCGGCCCACCACTGTTTTCTCCACGCATTCATGGGGAGACGTAGAGAGACCGTCTGCACTGACAGGCTAAAGCCTGCTTTTGTGTTGGCAAATGAGCAGGTGGTGTTGGCCCGGGCTCCCCGGTACGGACGTCCCCTGTTGGGGGCTCCGCAGGTTGGTGATTCCTCAGCAGGGACCAGCACACATGAAGAGGATGTGTTTTCCCCCACTCCCCTTTTCCCCCCACAGACTGACGTGCCCCTGGTGTGCTCCACCAGCAGGGCAGTTCGACGGGTGTGGTGACCCCCCGTTACAACCGTTATGGATGCCGGCTTAAGCCCAAGGAACGGGGGGGTTAAGGCCCATTCTGGGTGTTCGGGGGGGGGAAACAAGGTGTTAGACTTCTCCACCCGGAGAGTAATGGACCATGAGAGGAGTGGTCGCCGGGGGGTCCAGATGGAACAGCAAAGGTTGGGCACCCCCTGGGGAGAAGAGGAGACACTGGGCCGCCGGGATAGGAGTGAAGTGCAGCACCAGCGCAACGTTATGTTAATGCGCTGCACAGGCTTTATGTATTGGATATGAAGTCGGAGCCTCGGGCCACTATGCAAATAATTAAAGGTATATAAGTGCGATGCTACAAGTGCTATAAGTGCGATGTTGATCCAACTCATTGCCTCGCCTGATCATTCTCTCTACAGTATTAACAAAACAAAAAAGAGGACTTGCCTTAACTCCTGCTCTTCCGCTGGCGAGGAACCCGATGACTCTGCAGCTGGCGAGGTGATGACCATCACAGGAGATGCTGAAGGAATAGCAGCTGAGACAGTTAGAGGCACAGCAGTGGGCATGGGCACCGGCACTGGAAATCTTGGAGCCGGCACTGCAGGTGTGATGACAGGCGAAGCAGCTGCAGTGGAAACCTCAGGCGAAGCTGGTGTGTGCGCTATGGAGAGAGCTGGAACAGGAGCGGAGCATGGAGACGTGCGTGAAGGCACCAAAGAACGTCTCACAGATGGCACCGGGTCCCATAATGCTGAAACCAGGGGACGCTCTGTCGTCGGCACAGTTTTTGGCGTTAATAGTAATCCCTCCTCTCGCTCAAGATGTGACGGCGGGACTGGTAAGTGGTGTAGAGATGAGGATGATGTCGGAGTCAGGGTACGCTCTCTAATTGGCACAGACCCCGTCTCATCCGGAGTGCTCTCCTCTGACCCGTGAAAGGGCGGCAGATCTGGGGAGAGGCACACTGGAGCAGGAGCAAAAAGCACTGGAGCCAGGGGACGCTTATTTGTCGGCATAGGCTTCGGCATTGATGGTGTGGAAGACGGAGCCAGGGAACATTTTACTGTCAGCGCCAGCTCGTGCTTGTGCTTGTGCTTTCGGGCTGAGCCTCCCTCCGTTATGGAGAGAGCATTGGAACTGAAACACCGAGGTGAGGAGCAGGGGCGGACTTAGTCCATTTGGGGCCTAAGGCAAAGACAGAAATGGGGCCCTACTTTTTCTTTGTTCTACCCTTTCTTTTCACTTTTTTGGGTATGACTTGCTGTAAATTTTTATTATTTTACAATTGTAACAGGGTAGGCGCTATATAAGCACTAGCCTCAAACTACACCCTTTCGGTTGTTCTTATGTGTCCTGCATATTTTAGTTGTTTTGATTGTATGTTCATTACCGAATAAAATTCACATTCATTCATTCATTCATTCATTCATTCATTCAATCAAGCCTTACTGACATCCTACCTGAAACTTATTGTCCTCGGAAGTCTTCAAATGCTAATATCATTCAGGTATCGGGAATTACATCTGTAGAAAAACAAAAGAAGTTTAAAGTGAGACTATATGAGGAAAAAGGCCAAAGTTACAAGAAAAAACTGCAGATTACTGAGAGTTGTAAAATTTTGTGGAAAATGCCATTCAGAAGACTAAAGAAGAAAATTTACATGGAAAAAATAAAAGAATAATTGCATTGGTTTTTGAAAAAAATGTCTCCAAACCAACTGCAATGATGTTTGTGGTGGTAGTGTGTGTGTGTGTGTGTGTGTGTGTGTGGGGGGGGGGGGGGGTAACAGTTTGCACTTTTGCAGCTCAAGTAACTTAATTATCTAGTGACATCCTGTTTTTGTATTGAAGTGGATTACTAACCTCAAATCTTAACAAATGCATTAAATGTAGACTCTTGTGTATTATTAAAAAAACAACAATTCACATGGAAGATCTGTTTGTTTCCACATACCCACATTTGCCAGCAGGGTCCTGTTCACGGTCTGCTGCTGGTCCGTTTTGCAGAGGCATCCGTTGTGCTCCCTCCTCTGTACTATGTAGGTACTAGGGAGAATATATCACACAAAAGATTAGGATAAATACAAAAAATATTAAACAGGCCCTCTCTGAACTAAATGGCAACACTCTTTGCATCCTAAGTTCAACCCTTAACACCCCAAGTGAAAATTTGTTTGATCTTAAACATTTAAGTGTGACAAATATGCAAAAATGTAAGAAATCAGGAAGGGGGAAATACTTTTTCACAGCACTGTATAATGGTTGTTTTCACCTTATTTTATTCAGATTCTACTTGAATAGGACAACAAACTTTACAAAGAAAAAACTTTACAAAAATATAGTTTCTATATGCCACAAGCACCCTTCACTTCCTTGGACACTGTGAAACATGTAAGCTAAGGTGTTGTAAATTATTTGCTTAATTTGAACAATGGTACAAAACCAAATTATATTCAGTGTAAACCAGCAAATACCTTTGAATAATTGGTTTGTTTCAACACACTCAATCATAGCCTTTAATTTCCAGTAATGGCCCCCCAAAAAAATAAAAAAATAACACATCACTTGTAGCTTACTTTCCCTGTCAAACTGGCCTTCTGTTTTGTGAAACTAAACTGTAACCGTTCTGCTTCAGACACACACATGACCTTAGTGCTGCATGTGTGTGTTTCAGGCGCTGGTGGAGACCGTGTCCTGTGGTGGAAACCTGCTGCTGAATGTCGGCCCCACACACGACGGAAGGATCTCTCCAATCTTTGAGGAGCGTCTGAGGCAGATGGGCAGCTGGCTGAAGGTGAATGGGGAGGCCATTTACAACACAACAGCGTGGCGAGCTCAGAAGGACAACGTCACATCTAATCTGTGGTGGGTTCTGATTTGTACCGTTTGTGCTGTGCATCACGTTTGCTTTAGTTTACGGTAGATGATCTGTCTTGGTGGGAGACTTCTTAACTTTAAAGGTATGCTAAATTCCCTTAAAAAATTAACACAATACAGTTTATTACTAAAGTTGTGTTCATAGACCTCTTCTTCTATTGAGCTGTCCCAGTGGGAAAGGCACTTCTGGTCCAACTTTTTCCACAGTTTCGGTGTACTGTACAACTATACAATTACAATAAAGCCTATTCTATTCTATAATACTGTACATAATACCTGCATTTGTGGAAATGGTTGCTAAACTTTGTCAACAATTTGTTGTGGATTTATACTCATAAAACTCTTATTCTTGTTCTTTTTTCGGCTGCGCCCTATAAGGGTGGACACAGCAAATCATCTGCCTCCATCTCACCATGTCCCTTGCATCTTCCTCTGTTACACCACCCCTCTGATGAAACACACATTGTCCAATTAAATTAATATTTTTACGTATATTTACCATTGATCTACTGTATATTGTATATACTTTTATCTTATTACTATTGCTCTGAATACTGCTATCCCTGTGCAGCTGCAATCCTGGATTTTCTCCATTGTGGGACTAACAAAGGCTTATCTTATCTTATATAGCTGAGTGATCATAACAACAACACACACATACACAGAATAGGCCAGTTATCACTGTAATATCAGTTTTGAAAATAATGCTTTTGGTATAATTATATTGGTGTTGGTAGTGTTTCTTTATAAAACAATTTTTAAAGCAATACATTAAATAGAAGGAAAGTTATAGTGTACATGATATAAGTACATGTAGCTCTGTGAGGTAGCTGTGCCATATTTGTCCATAAACAATAATTTTTACATGCAGAACCTGGTAGATTGATGGTTTATTGAAATAACATTTTAAAGAAACTGCATAAGTACAGACAAATGTCAAAATAATGACATTCATAACTTCAGACAGCATGTGCACATTCACTGTTAAAAATGATTTCTAACTGTTATATTTTTACTAGGAAAGCAATGATAACCTTTCAGGATATGTTAAGTTATCTGAATGTGAATTATACTCATTTATGACCTCAGTTCCAAGATTTAGTGAGTAGAAAAGTCAATGTGACACACCACTAGGGGGCGCATCTAATATGTAACATACATAGAGAATATTTCCTCTTTTACAAGATGTCTAGTTTGAATATCATTTTGAGAGTTGCCCACTTAAATTTATGTTTCAGATACTGAAAAAGTACTAATGAAGTTTTATATTTTATTTTTTTTTCTAGTGATGGAGAGTCTAATAATCATATATTTTTGACCAAATTTATTGCTTTTATAAAATTCTATAAATCGATTCAGGATTTATATTATACATACACAAAGTAAATTAACCAATCTAATATTCAACAGGTACACATCCAGACCAAAGGAAAAGGCCGTCTTTGCCATTTTACTCGAGTTACCAAAGAATGGATCAGTGATTCTGAGTGAGCCAGTAGTTACACAGGGACTGACACAGGTAAGACTGTACCGCTTTTTAAAAAGTTTTTAGGTTTTTGCTTACATAGTAGTTTTGGCATAAATATAGTAGCACCAAAATGCCCAATGTTACTGGCTAATTGAATATTTACCATAAAGTATGTCCACAACTAATAATTATTTCACCAATTAAAAAGCAAACTAAAGCTTTCAAAAACAACTCAGGGTTTATTTATTACAGTACCATTTCACACATGGGGAAGGAGCGCTCCTTAAAATGGGCTGTTTTATGATATTTTGGTTTAAATGCTAATACCCCAGGTCAACCTACCCTCCCTGTTTTGTCATTTCTCAGAGATTGTTTTGATCGTGATGCCATGTTTGAGGCTCATGTTAGCTTTTAGCTTTGGTTGTCGGACTAACTACTAACAAATAGGGGTGAGAATCTTTAGGCACCCAGTGATTTGAGCTGATTACGATTCTCGATGCATCTTTTTTTCTATTCGGGATTTTTTTTCCTCCCACTGTGTGACTTCTTACTTTTAAAGCATTTGCAATGGGCCATGAATTTACTTCCAATATCTTTTAATGTTTAAAAAAACAACAACATGAAAAGTGCAACTGTAGCAGCACATTTGCTGCTATAACACAAACTTCAAAGCAGGGCTGTATATAATTTTTTTTACTCATAGCACTGGTGCTCTGCAATTTCCCAGTCTGGGGTCAATAAAGTATCTATCTATCTATCTATCTATCTATCTATCTATCTATCTATCTATCTATCTATCTATCTATCTATCTATCTATCTATCTATCTATCTATCTATCTATCTATCTATCTATCTATCTATCTATCTGTCTCTGTCTGTCTGTCTGTCTGTCTGTCTGTCTATCTATCTATCTCTGTCTGTCTGTCTGCAGAGGTTCATAGTCATGTAGTACAATGAAAAACATGTTACTTCTCTAAAACTGACTGCAAGGGTAAGGACCTGTACTTAGTGCTTTTCTAGTCTCAAAGACCACTCAAAGCCCTTCACTAGTACTAACCCTCTGTTCTAAGAGCCTATCAGAGACAGATACCTAGGGACCATTTTGAATCACCAATTAACCTAACATGCATGTCTTTGGATTGTGAGAGGAAACCAGAACATCTGGAGTAAACCCACACAGCACAGAGAGAACATGCAAACTCCACACAGAAAGGTTCCCACCCTGCCAGCCTGGGGATTCAAACCTGGAACCTTCTAGCTCTTAAGCAACAGTGCTAACCCCTGTACCACTGTGCAAGTAGTGCAGTTTAATCATTTAAAATAAAGTATTTCACTTTATGATTAAAAATAACTTGCCAAGATCTAGAAATTATTTTAAATTTACATACATTTCCACATCAGTCATCAAGCCTAACCACCTAAACACATTCACCACAACACACAAACTAATGGGCCAGTTTTGGCCCATGGCCATATGTTTGACATCCCTAGACTAGACCATAAAAAGCAGCCTCCGTCGCCCCACGGAGCTTCCTCTTTCTCTGTCGCACTCCTCCTTCAGAGACCCACGCAAATGAACTCACTGTGGGCTCAGGAGAAACGGAAGAAATGGGAAAAAAATGTTTCTTTTATAAGAGCATTTTTCAGTCACTCCCGGAGCCTGGAGCACAGGAGTAGTGGAGAAGAGACCAGCCTGTTCTGTCGGCGAGGAACGATCTATGCATCCCGGTTCATCTCGCACCTGCTGTCTTTTTTTTCCGTGACAGTCCCCTCCAAAATACAACATATCTGACATAATGCACGGCTCAGGAGACACACACGCAGGCTCAGGATAGATTTAACAGCTTTATTAACAACAGGGATGTGTGGCTGCGTGTCTGTGGAATAAGAATGTATTGGTGGTGGCGTCTGCGTCAGGCACGGGGGCAGGAGGCCGTACAGCCGGACAACCCTATGGGAGGAAGCAGAGGGAGAAGGGTAGCGGGCACCACACCAATACAGAGGATAATAATGGTTTAGCTGGCTTACTTGGTTACGACAGGTGGCTGGCGTTGACAAGGGCGAGGCCCGGGAGACAGCGACCTGCAGTGCCTGTGGCAGCAGCGTAGAGACAGCGGCGAGATGAGGAAGTCCGCCGCCGGGGAAGTCCACCTGTGCACAGGGGAAGGCTAGAGGAGAGAGGTAAGGGGAGCTTACCCAGATAATCTTTGCTAGCAGGCTTGAGTTCCGTAGTAGCAAAAGGTGCCGAAGTAGAGAGACGGCTTCAGGCCGAAGCCCAGGGCAGAGTGGATTAAATACGTCGCCGCTGACGAGGAGCAGGTGTGCGCGCGGCTGGCGCCGCTGATGAGCGGCGAGTCGTGACAGTACTCCTCCCTCTAGCAGCGCCTCCTGGCGATGGTTTTTCCGGGTGCGCTCGATGAAACTCAGAGATGAGAGACCAGTCCAACACCAGCGAGGAAGGCACCCATTGTCTCCACTTGGGTCCATAGCCCTCCCAGTCCACCAAATACTGCAACCCGCAACCCCGGCGTCGGGCGTCCAAGATCTCAGTGACAGTCCAGGCCGGATGGCCACCAATCATCCGGGGAGCGGGGTGCGCCGCAGGTGGAGGGCAGAGGGGGTCAGAGACCACCAGTTTAATTTTGGAGACGTGGAAGGTGGGATGGATGCGGAGGGAGGAGGGAATAGCCACACGCACAGTCACCGGGTTGATAATCCTGGTTATGGGAAAAGGGCCGATGAATCGTTGGGCCAGCTTTCTCCTCTCACCCTTTAGTTTGACGTCCTGTGCGGATACCCAAACTTGTTGTCCCACCTGGTAGGAAGGGGCAGGTCTCCTGTGCCGGTCCGCCGTGGACTTATTGCGCTCCGCCGTGCGTAAAAGCGCATTGCGCGCCGTGGTCCAAAGGGAGCGACACCGCCTAAGGTGTGCCTGTACAGAGGGAACAGCCAACTTGCCCTCCTGCACGGGGAATAGAGGTGGATCATAACCCAGGGATGCTTTAAAGGGAGACATCCCGATGGCAGAGGAGCGAGAGGTGTTGTGGGCATACTCCACCCAGGCGAGGTGAGAGCTCCAGGACGTGGGTTTGGATGTAGTAACGCAGCGGAGGGCAGCCTCCAGCTCCTGGTTGGTCCGCTCACACTGCCCGTTAGACTGGGGGTGATGGCCGGAGGTGAGGCTTACTTTAGCTCCCAGGGCGTTGCAAAAGGACCTCCAGACGTCCGAGGAGAACTGGGGGCCACGGTCGGAGACCACGTCGACCGGAATTCCATGCAGTCTGACCACGTGTTGGATGAGGAGGTCCGCTGTCTCCAAGGCTGAGGGGAGTCCATGTAGGGGCACAAAGTGGGCGGCCTTGGAAAAACGGTCGATGATGGTCAGAACTGTGTCAAAGTTGTTGGAGACAGGGAGCCCGGTGACGAAGTCTAGGGCGATGTGCGACCAGGGCCTGCCAGGGACGGGCAGGGGCTGGAGCAGACCCGCGGGGGGAGCGTTACCTGACTTACTGGTGGCGCAGACGGGGCAGTCCCGGGCGTAACGGGCGGCATCCTTCCGCAGACCTGGCCACCAAAAGGATCGCTGGAGGAGGTCGATCATCCGTGAAGCTCCAGGATGGCAGGTGAGCTTAGAGGTGTGGAGCCAGTGTATAACGTCCCCCCGGACGGCAGATGGCACGAAGAGCCTCCCCTCCGGTCCGCCGCCAGGGTCCGGTTCCGACTCCTGCGCCCTCCGGATCTTGTCTTCTGTGTCCCAAGAAATAGCCCCCATGACGCACAACCTGGGCAGGATGGTGTGGACAGCGTCTTCTGTGGCCTCCGGGGCAAATTGCCTGGAGAGGGCGTCGGGCAGGCCGTTCTTGGAGCCAGGCCTGTAAGTGATGTTGAATCTAAACCTTGCAAAGAACAGGGACCAGCGCGCCTGGCGGGCGTTAAGACGCTTGGCAGATCTTAGATACTCCAAGTTCTTGTGGTCAGTTAGGACCACAAAAGGCAAGGCTGCCCCCTCCAGCCAATGACGCCATTCTTGAAGCGCAAGCTTGATGGCAAGAAGCTCTCTGTCCCCCACGTCGTAATTACGCTCCGCCGGGGACAGGCGCCGAGAGAAGAAGGCGCAGGGTCGCTTGACTCCGTTGGCTGGAGACCGCTGGGACAGCACCGCCCCCACCCCCGTGTCGGAAGCGTCCACCTCCACTATGCACTGCAGCACGGGATCGACCTGGCTGAGGACCCGGGAGGAGGAAAACTCCGTCTTCAGCGCCTGGAAGGCCGTTGCGGCCTCTTCAGTCCACCGGAACGGGGTCTTAGGGGAGGTGAGGCGGGTCAGAGGCCCGACGATGGCTCCAAAGTTTGGGACAAAGCGGCGGTAGAAATTGGCGAACCCGATGAATTGCTGAACCTGTTTCCTAGAGGTAGGTGTGGGCCAATCCACCACCGCTTTAATCTTTGCTGGGTCCGGAAGCACCTGGTCATGGGAGATGACGAACCCCAGGAAGGAAGTTGTTTTGGCGTAGCATTCACACTTCTCCGCCTTGACATATAGACGGTTCTCCAACAGTCTCTGCAGGACCCGCCTCACGTGGACCCGGTGTTCATCCTTGGACCTGGAGAAGATGAGGATGTCGTCCAGGTAGACGAATACAAACAGGCCGATGAAATCCCGGAGGACGTCATTAATGAGGCGCTGGAAGACGGCTGGAGCGTTGGTCAACCCAAACGGCATCACAAGGTATTCAAAATGACCGTTAGGGGTGCGGAAGGCTGTTTTCCACTCATCTCCCTCCCGGATCCGGACGAGGTGGTAAGCGCTGCGGAGATCCAGCTTAGTAAACCAGGTCGCCCCCTGGAGGGAGTGGAAGGCGGTATCCATGAGGGGCAGGGTGTACCGGTCCTTCTCCGTGATGTCATTGAGGGCTCGATAATCGATGCAAGGACGAAGGGAACCGTCCTTCTTTCCCACGAAGAAGAACCCTGCGCCTACTGGAGAGGAAGATGGTCGGATGATCCCAGCGCTGAGTGACTCCTTCAAGTAGCTGTTCATGGCCTCCTTCTCCGGCGCTGACAGGCTATAGAGGCGTCCTGAGGGTAGGGGTGCCCCCTGGCAGATGTTGATGGCACAGTCGTAGGGCCGGTGAGGAGGCAGAGACATCGCCTTGGACTTGCTGAAAACAGCACCCAGGTCGTGGAACTCTGAGGGCACAAGGGTGAGATCCGGGGGCGCGGTGTCCTTGGCTGTGGGAGGCGAGGACGGGGCGCAGGCAGCGGATTGGAGACAGGTGCCCATACAGAAGGTGCTCCACACTGACACCTTCCCAGTCTTCCAGTCCAAGGCGGGGTTGTGGAGGCGGAGCCAGGGGTATCCGAGGATGACAGGAGTTACCGAGGTGGGCAGGACGTAGAAAGAGATATCCTCCTGGTGGTTTCCTGAGATGATCACCGGAATGGGAGATGTTCGGTGGGTTACTTTTCCCAGGGAGACTCGGGAGAGATTAACCAGGGCGAGAGGAGAGTCGAGGGGGTGACAACGGATGCCCAGTCGGGTTGCCAGGCTCTGTGAAATAAAGCTACCCTCCGCGCCTGAATCCACCAGTGCATGTGTGAGGTGCCCAGTGAGGTTGTGACAGAAGCGGACGGGCAGCGTCAAATGTGTGAGGGGACTTAACCGATTAGCGTCCGCGAGGCCCCCTACAGTGACTCGCGGACCTCCTCGTTTGGCTTCTCCGGACAATGCTCCACCGTGTGCTGGCTACCCCCGCAATATATGCAAAGGCCCAGGTCACTTCGGCGTTGTTTCTCCGCCAGGGGGAGCTTTGTCCGGCCCGTCACCATCGGTTCCGACTCCTCGGAGACCTCCGGCGGCGGCAACGCCAGGCGGCGAGCTTGGGGCAAGCGCGCAGAGGCGCCCCGCGAGCGAGAAGACTGCTTCCACTCTGAGGCGCGCTCGCGCAGCCTGTTATCCAAGCTGATGGCAAGAGAAATCAGCTCCGCCAGCGTCTCCGGGGTATCCCGGCCGGCTAGCTCATCTCTCAGACCAGAGTTTAGGCTGCGGAGGAAGATGCCGCAGAGCGCACGCTCTTCCCAGCCAACTTCCTCCGCGGTAACCCGGAAGTCGATCGTGTATTCGGCCGCCGATCGGTTCCCCTGTTGGAGGCCGAGAAGGCGGTCGACCTGGACACTGTCCAAACGCGAATGATCGAACACTTCCAGAAATTGTCGCACGAATTGGCCATAGGTGAGGGTGGCGTAGCTGGGCTTCACCATAATGGCGTAAGCCCAGGTGAGTGCACGACCCTCCAGGAGATTACCAATGTAGCCAATTCTGCTATGGTCTGAGGGAAAGTCTCCGGGAACGCGAAGGAACACGGACTCACACTGCATGATAAAACCCCGAGCTCCACCAAGCTTACCGCTAAAGCGAGCAGGAGTGGGGATTGGTGTGAGCCGTGCTGGCGCACCCGGAGCGAGCTGGGCAGCCACCGGAGCCGCAGGAGCTGCGCCACCCGGACGAGCCGAGGGGAACGGCTGCTGGGGGTCCAGGCGGTCTAATCGGTTAGTGATAACAGTTAACTGATTTAATATCACCTGTTGCTGATGGGCTATTAAATCCACCCGAGCCTCGAGGGTGGAAAGACGGCGTGCGAGCCCGCTGTCTGCCGAGCCGCTCTGCTGAAGCCGTACTGACATAATGCACGGCTCAGGAGACACACACGCAGGCTCAGGATAGATTTAACAGCTTTATTAACAACAGGGATGTGTGGCTGCGTGTCTGTGGAATAAGAATGTATTGGTGGTGGTGTCTGCGTAAGGCACGGGGGCAGGAGGCCGTACAGCCGGACAACCCTATGGGAGGAAGCAGAGGGAGAAGGGTAACGGGCACCACACCAATACAGAGGATAATAATGGTTTAGCTGGCTTACTTGGTTACGACAGGTGGCTGGCGTTGACAAGGGCGAGGCCCGGGAGACAGCGACCTGCAGTGCCTGTGGCAGCAGCGTAGAGACAGCGGCGAGATGAGGAAGTCCGCCGCCGGGGAAGTCCACCTGTGCACAGGGGAAGGCTAGAGGAGAGAGGTAAGGGGAGCTTACCCAGATAATCTTTGCTAGCAGGCTTGAGTTCCGTAGTAGCAAAAGGTGCCGAAGTAGAGAGACGGCTTCAGGCCGAAGCCCAGGGCAGAGTGGATTAAATACCTCGCCGCTGACGAGGAGCAGGTGTGCGCGCGGCTGGCGCCGCTGATGAGCGGCGAGTCATGACAATATCCCGCTTTGTGTGGTGCAGAATGCAGCAATCAAAAGTGCAGCATGTGCACACATACACATTGTCTGTTCTTGTAAATATGAAAGCTGTTCAGCGCCGATATGAAAAAGAATATCGGGTGCGTTTTGCAGTTCTGTCAGTTGTAAAAGAGGACAAAGTCAGGAGTTCCTGGCAGCAGAAGGCGAAGGACAGAGCTGCGTGGAGGAATCTGATCAGACCTAAATGAAACAGTCATTGTCGCCCCCAACAGACTGCTATGATGATGACGGCCTACCATTGATCTGCACTGAGTTTGACACGCGGCGACAAAATTAAGACTTATAAAAATGCCAGTGACTCTCAATAGTTAGCGGTGTTACGTAAGTTCATTCATTCTTTGCACAGATCAATTTTCACGTCGCATGTGCGACATACAGTAGTGTGAAAAAGTGTTTGTCCCCTTCCTGTCTCATTTTTTTGTATGTTTGTCACACTTAAATGTTTCAGATCGTCAAACAGATTTAAATGTTAGACAAAGATAACACACGTAAACACAAAATGCAGTTTTTAAATGAAGGTGTTTTATTATTAAGGGAAAAAAAATCCAACTGCAATCAAGCGTTTGCAACAACTGACAATGAGTCTTTTACAGCTCTGTGGAGGAATTTTGGCCCACTCATCTTTGCAGAATTGTTGTAATTCAGCCACATTGGAGGGTTTTCGAGCATGAACTGCCTTTTTAAGGTTAGGCCACAACATCTCAATCGGATTCAGGTCAGGACTTTGACTAGGCCACTCCAAAGTCTTCATTTTGTTTTTCTTAAGCCATTCAGACGTGGACTTGTTGGTGTGTTTTGGATCATTGTCCTGCTGCAGAACCCAAGTGTGCTTCAGCTTGAGGTCACAAACAGATGGCCAGACATTCTCCTTCAAGATTTTTTGGTAGACAGCAGAATTCATGGTTCCATTTACCACAGCAAGTCTTTCACGTCCTGAAGCAGCAAAACAGCCCCAGACCATCACACTACCGCCACCATATTTTACTGTTGGTATGATGTTCCTTTAATGAAATGCTGTTACTTTATGCCGGATGTAATGGGACACACACCTTCCAAAAAGTTCAACTTTTGTCTCGTCAGTCCACAGAGGATTTTCCCAAAATTCTTGGGGATCAAGATGTTTTCTGGCAAAACTGAGACGAGCCTTTGTTCTTTTTGCTCAGCAGTGGTTTTCGTCTCGGAACTCTGCCACGCAGACCATTTTTTCCAAGTCTCTTTCTTATGGTGGAGTCATGAACACTGACCTTAACTGAGGCAAGTGAGGCCTGCATTTCTATGGATGTTGTTGTGGGGTCTTTTGTGACCTCTTGGATGAGTTGTCGCTGTGCTCTTGGTTTAATTTTGGTTGGCCAGCCACTCCTGGGAAGGTTTACCACTGTTCCATATTTTCGCCATTTGTGGATAATGGCTCTCACTGTGGTTCGCTGGAGTCCCAAAGCTTTAGAAATGGCTTTATAACCTTTTCCAGACTGACAGATCTCACTTACTTTGTTTCTCATTTGTTCCTGAATTTCTTTGGATTACAGCATGATGTCTAGCTTTTGAGGATCTTTTGGTCTACTCCACTTTGTCAGGGAGGTCCTATTTAAGTGATTTCTTGATTGAGAACAGGTGTAGCAATAATCAGGCCCAGGTGTGGCTCAAGAAATTGAACTCAGCTTTCCAAAGATGTGATAAACCACAGTTAATTTGTTTGAACAGGAAGGGGCAGTCACTTTTTCACACAGGGCCATGTAGGTTTGGATTTTTTTTTAACCCTTAATAATAAACGCCTTCATTTAAAAACTGCATTTTGTGTTTACTTGTGTTATCTTTGTCTCATGTGTGCTGCGTGGGTTTACTCCGGGGGTTCCGGTTTCCTCCCACAATCCAAAGACATGCATGTTAGGTTAATTGGTTGTTCTAAATTGTCCCTAGATAGCTGTCTCCTATAGGCCCTTAGAATAGAGGGTTAGTACTAGTGAAGTACTTTGAGTGGTCTTTGAGACTAGAAAAGCACTATATAAGTGCAGGCCCTTAACCCTTATCCCTTATTTAGATTTTTTTAGATTTAGTATACTTTATTGATCCCCAGAGGGGAAATTGAGGGCATCCACCACCTGGATGGATGAAGCAGCCATGGTACGGCGCTATCCCTTAACCATTCACATACATTCACACCTAGGGCCACTTTAGAATCTCCAATTAACCTAACCTGCATGTTTTTGGCATGTGGGAGGAAACCGGAGAAATCCCGGAGTAAACCCACGCAAACACGGGGAGAACATGCAAACTCCACACAGATCACTGTTGTTCGGGGGCTGGGATCGAACCCACGATCCCACGATCCCCACGATCCCCCGGCCAAGGGTAAATTGTGCTGCCGCAGTGCTAACCACTGTGCCACCGTAAATAAAAAAAAAAAAATACTCAGAATTTCAGAACATAAATGTTAAACTTCTAATGAAAGTTGTCCTGTCATGTGCAATCAGTAACTGAGTCCTTCAGTCCAAACACCCAGAACATTTTGCTGTATCAAAATCACATTTTCTTTTATACAAAAATGTGTAATTAATGTTACAAATGATTTGGTGGCAATGAATGTCCACGCATCACACGTGACAGCAGTCCTATCTGCTGTCTGCAGTGATTGCATGATTTCGGCTTGGGTCTCATTGTAGAGAGTGGGGATGGCTTTGTCGGGAAGAAGTGAAGTGGACCCTGACAAAGTGAGCACCCCAAGTGGACCCCGGGATCCAATCTGTACATATACAAGTATATTTTCAATCCAGTGATTTACAGACTGTTTCATAATTTTCTAAATCCTCATTCAGAGCATTATAGTCCCACACACCAGAAAGGCTTTTGAAAGCAGAAACAGAGTCAAAACTTCTCCGGGTTAGCTTCGTTGTCATCTTACATATACTGTATATATTTTTTACACTTGTTGGTGACCAGGAAAAGTCTTTCCAACAGCTTTACACAAAATATGACATTGTACCTTGGCTCTACAGTGCTCATCATAGCATGAAAGCCCTAGATCTTGACGATGGAATACAGGTGTAAATCCTTGGCAATAAAAGCAGCAGTAGATTTTGTAATTCGCTTTGCCCTTTCCAAGTTGTGTGGAAGTTTTGACACTTTTTATGTAATGGTTCTCTGGTCGGCAGCGACAGCCAGAACTGTTTTTTTCTCTCCGGCCGCCGGATGGAAACGTGCAATATGATTTTGCATGCTTGTCGTGTTTCCAAAATAATTTAGTTTAGTCTGACAGAGCTTACATACGATGTGGGTTTTGTCCAAGTCTTTTTTCCCTTCGACTTCATACACCACGTTCCAAATTATTATGCATATAGGATTTTAGCATCATAAACATTCAATTTTTTGTTTTTCAATTAAACTCATGGATGGTATTGTGTCTCGGGGCTCTTTGGAACACTGATATCAATCTCAGACACCTGTCATAATTAGTTTACCAGGTGAGCTCAATTAAAGGAGAACCACTTAAGAAGGATGTTCCACATTATTAAGCATGCCACAGGTTTCAAGCAATATGGGAAAGAAAAAGGATCTCTCTGCTGTCGAAAAGTATCAGATAGTGCAATGCCTTGGACAAGGTATGAAAACATTAGATATTTTATGAAAACTTAAGCGTTATCATCGTACTGTGAAGAAATTTGTGGTTGATTCAGAGCATGGATAGATTTGTGCAGATAAAGGCATAATGAGGAAGGTTTCTGCCAGACAAATTCATCGGATTAAGAGAGCAGCTGCTAAAATGCCATTACAAAGCAGCAAACACATATTTGAAGCTGCTGGTGCCTCTGGAGTCCCACGAACCTCAAGGTGTAGGATCCTCCAGAGGCTTGCAGTTGTGCATAAACCTACTATTCGGCCACCCCTAACCAATGTTCATAAACAGAAACGGTTGCAGTGGGCCCAGGGATACATGAAGACTAATTTTCAAACAGTCTTGTTTACTGATGAGTGTCATGCAGCCCTGGATGGTCCAGATGGATGGAGCAGTGGATGGTTGGTGGATGGCCACCATGTCCCAACAAGGCTGCAACGTCAGCAAGGAGGTGGTGGAGTCATGTTTTGGGCTGAAATCATGGGGAGAGAGCTGGTAGGCACCTTTAGGGTCCCTGAAGGTGTGAAAATGACCTTGGTAAAGTATATAGAGTTTCTGACTGACCACTTTCTTCCATGGTACAAAAAGAAGAACCATGCCCTCCGTAGCAAAATTATCTTCATGCATGACAATGCACCATCTCATGCTTCAAAGAATACCTCTGTCATTGGCTGCTATGGGCATAAAAGCAGAAAAACTCATGGTGTGGCCCCCATCCTCCCCTGACCTCAACCCTATTGAGAACCTTTGGAGCATCCTCAAGCAAAAGCTCTATGAGGGTGGGAGGCAGTTCACGTCAAAACAGCAGCCGTGGGAGGCTATTCTGACATCTTGCAAAGAAATTCAAGCAGAAACTCTCCAAAAACTCACAAGTTCGATGGATGCAAGAATTGTGAAGGTTATATCAAAGAAAGGGTCCTATGTTAGCATGTAACTTGGCCTGTTAAGATGTTTTTGATTGAAATAGCTTTTGATTTCAGTAAATATGACGTCCTAATGCTGCAAATTCAACAAATGACCATTTTCAGTTCTTTACAACCAATAAAATGTTTTGAAAAAATAGTTATCATTGGGAGGTTTTTTCAATAAAATCTGAATTGTGCTCCAATGGTTGACTTGAAAATTATGCTGTCATTTGCATCGACTATTTAGGAAAATCAGAGACGAATATCATTTGCATAATAATTTGGAACATGGTGTAAAAGCCAAAGCACTGCCATATGTTTGCTTTTAATGAAGAGGGCGCTGATCCTATACTCAACTTCACCATTTTGTTTCTTTTGCGTCCTGCCATAAAGAGTCTGGGCAGGTACAGGCGCTGAATTTTTCATTCTGGCCAAATTAATTACATTATATTGTTTAATAATTGGAATCTTGGCATTTGTGCATTGATTCAGAATTGTTCATGTCTGCATTGAAATGCAGTGGAAAAATTGTTATTTCTCCCACCCCTACTAACAACTACTGGCTGACTACGGAAGTTTAAAAGTCCAAATAAAGCATTACCAGAGACAGGGGTGTGTGGTTTGAATGGCTGAAAGCATTTGATTGGTCTTGATGATGTAATAAGCACAGAAACAACATGCTGATCTGCTGAATAAAATGAACTAAAATAATATCTATGAAATAAATGTATGGTCAAGGGTTGGTAGATGGACCTGATATGAAATTTGACATCTATCTAGCAGGGATGAATAGAATATATAGAAAATAGATAAAAATGGACATTGAGTCACAACTAAGCTGAAGGCTAATGGACTTCTCTCCTAGTTTGTATCTTGCAGGTCAACCTTGAAGTCAGTCAAGTAGCCAGTAGACCTTAGCAGCCCAATCTGCCCATCTATTATGACCAAAATTACACAATAAGCCAGAATAGCATGGGATATATAACTGACTGTGGATTTTTTAACCTTTATTTATACAGGGAAGTTCCATTGAGAGGCAGCCTTTTTTCAAGGACACCCTGTTCACATTCCAACCCGGTCTCAGTAAAAAAAACTGTATCAAATAAATGTTTTCCTATCCCTCTAAAAACATACATTTGCACGTTAAATCAAAAAATAACGTGCCTTGGCAAGTTTTTGCAAGCTCACTCACTGCGCATGCGCAAAATACTCCTAAACAGTCCTCACCACGCATGCGCAGAACAACGCATCTTTTACTTTGGTTTCCCAACGCTTATTCGGTTGGTGGGAGGGGGATGGCGGACGGTTACCTACACAGACGTTCAAGCAACACACACAACAACAGTCGAGTTTGACTCCCACTCTGTTCTCTGACTGACCTTTTCCTTTTTTTATCCTGTTTGTTTTTCACTCCACTAATGAAAGGTTCCTGTGAGGTTAGAGATTAAAGTGTGGGGTAGTTGGTCGATAGTGAAAAACAATAAACGTGACAGGAACACAAACTGACTAACGTTAAGCTGCCGTTACACACCTTTCTTTTTCGCTTTCACTTCCGCCCTCCAAAGAGAGCAGACGCTTTTCTTCCCCGCTCCGGCTCCCTATCTCTCTCTCCCTCCCTAACTGACTGGATCCCAGCTTGCTATCGTCTGTGTCTGCGTGTCTTTACTGCTGATTTATCTAACGAAATTATGGATATAAGCTGGGCTTTAAATGCAATTGACACCACCTTTTCAAACAGAAAATTGGGCCCGGGGGAGCCCAATTGTGGAGAGACCCATGGATTGGAACTCATGTGTCTGTGTGATTCGACTGAAGATGTGGAAAACATCTACCTGTTTTGGCTTTACGATCACAGGATTTCTGCTGATTGGCTCTGGAGTTCTCTTGGTGTATCGAAAATTTAACTGGAAGAGCTAATCAAAATGCGGACCCGGCGTAGCTGCTTCTTCAACAATTCGACCAGATGGGGAGTGCACGAATAGCGGCGAACGACCAACATGGAATTTACCATCTGCATGCACTGTAGAGAGATGGACTCTACCGGACATGTTTATCTGTGTTTAGAAGGGGAAACATCTGGAGTCGCTTCGTGCTCTCCAGGGAATGATATGAATTTAAAGCCAGTGTGGAGCACTGAATCCGTAAGAGAATTGAAAGTTTTTTCTCTGAAGTCAGTGCTATTCGACCTGTTTTTTTTGGCACCCCTCAGCATTCAGTCCTCCTGATAATCAACAGTATAATTGTTTTTTCATAACATTGGCGGGCAGCATCTGACTCTCAAGGACAGCTGTCTGGCTCAACTATTCCATCTGCCGTGCTCAAGGACACGTGCCTTTGCTTCAGACTGTAGTCATAACATCTGCTGAGGAAGAGACTATTGTTGTCCACCTAACTGATTTGCCACTGATTGCACCCAACTCACACATACTGATCCATTTATACTGACTGATGAAGACATTCACTCACTGCTCTCTTTGTGTCATTGTGTGGATTCTGTTGTCTGCTAATTGTGCATTGAGAGTTTTTTCTTGTAATCATAATATCGGTCATATATGAACTTTATTCTGATCAACAATGCTTTTTTTCTCTCTCCTACTGTGTCCACCCTCCCCCTTCCCCCCACTGCCTACTGTTCCCCTCCTGCTGACAGGCGCCTCCATGGCTCGCCGCGTCATTGAGAATGTCATGTATGACGTTTTCAGTGTCAAGTCAGATTCCTCGTATATTTACCTGTTATTTACTTGTAAATATGCTTGGCAATAAACTTATTCTGATTCTGATTCTGATTCTGATTCTTAAAGCTATAAATGCCACGTATCCACTGGATGTAAAAAATCTTTTTTACGTGTCTGTGTACGTTTTCTCTGAGTGACAAAACGAGCAATTGAACGTTTTTTTTCGCTGAGACTGGGCTACACATTCACAGTTATACAATCACACCTGGAAGCTGCCCAATACAACCACAGACTGACCTGTGGCCACTGAGCAGCTCCACTCGAGCAGTTGGGGTTAAGGGCCTTGCTCAAGGGCACCACAGTAGGGTTAAGGAGGGTGTTATCTGTCCCACACAGATCTGATCCTGCTGGTCTAGGGACTGAACCGGTGATCTTCTACTCACCAGTCCACATTCCTAATCATTAGGCCACCACTGTCCCATTAATTTATTAAAGAGCTGGTCTAGTATGGTGACTACAATTTAGTAAAACAGCCACAAAATCCCTTAAGCTGGATTCATGCTGCACCTCCACTGTCTGCATACGTGCAACCGGAAACTTCGTGTGACGAAATTTACGTCATCGTCTTCACTCTGCTAGTGTACGCAGGACTGTACCGCGAATGACCGCGTACAGCCCAAGTTTTGTGACCGCGCGGCCTGCCCACGATCTGAACACGTTGACAGAGCATGCACAAGACTGAACGTCCCATTCACAAGATGGTGCTATCAACACAGCATAAAAAGACAAAGTAGATGAGGAAGACAATGAGGAGGTGGAAGACGAGAATAAACATACATGAATCCTTTTGCAGTAGCAGCAGCTTGAGCGGAGAAGATCACTGGAAAATGGTAATTCCTCCTTTTCCTTGAAACAGTGCCATTGTTTTTGCTACCAAAAAAAAAATGTGCATCACTCTCGTGTTTTATAGCCGGTGAAGAAACTGGCGTGTTAGCGCATTTGCTCTACCCATAGGGCTGGGGCGAAACTACAAATAACACTTGTGTGCATGCGTCAACTGTTTGGCCTGGTAGACGAAAAAAGTGAGCATGTACAATGCGTGCACGCCGGGCTCGTCCAAAGCGCACGCAGACCAAAGTGGATTAGAAGGGAAATGCAGCATGAATAAGGCTTTATTGCATTGATTCAAATGTCACTGTAAAATCCAAAAGAAAAACAGCACATTTAATGTTCCCACATGAGCCCAAGATGACAATAGCAGGTCATTTGGAATACAGTGCATACTTAAGTACATGTGATTTCTTATTTTTAATACATTTGCAAAAATCTGAAAACTTTTTTCACGTTATCATTGTGGGGTGTTGTGTGTAGAATTTTGAGGAAAAGAATGTAATCCCTTTTGGAATAAGGCTGTAGCATAACAAAATGTGGAAAAAGTGGTGAAGTGCTGTGAATACTTTCCGGATGCACTCTACATGCACTTGAGTATTTCACTGCTGATTGGAAAAAACAAAATAATCAAACTATACCAACTTTTGCAGAATCATTGCACATGAACAAGTACAACAAAATCTAAGAGTCATGCATGAAAATTCCTGTAACTGTGAAGTAAAACAAATGCATAAAAACTCCTCCCAGACATTTCTGAGAATGTGACTCAGCAGACAGCCCAGCTGCATATTCAGGTTTCCTTGCTAAAACTTGTTTGTGGGTTTTTGGCACAAGTTTGACAGGCTACTGAGTAAACTTCAGCAAGTATACAGAGTTTCACTTATTTAACCCCTTGGCAAAGGAAACACTGCAATCCTGTGTCAACTAAACAGCCTGGTGTTGACACATGTATCTTGGTTTTTGTTCAGACAACACTTTATATTGATTGGCTTTGCACTGTTACTATACAGTAATACGTTGTTATTAAGATAAAATAATCCCTTATTAGTCCCATGACTGGGAATTTACAAAAGGCAATGCCTTAATGAGACGGTATGATGAATACTTTCCCAAATCAGACTCTTAGTTTGGATGGGGTTACTCTATCGGCTAACAGTTCTGTGAGGAACCTTGGAGCTATTTTTGATTTTTGACCAAGATTCGTTCTTTAATTCACTTATTAAACTTGTTTCTAAGACTGCTTTTTATAATTTGCATAATATTGCCAAGATTAGGAACATCTTGTCTCAGAGTGATGCTGAGAAACTAATCCATGCTTTTGTTAGCTCTAGATTAGATTGTTGTAACTCTTTATTGTCAGGCTGTCCTAAAATGTCTCTAGAAAGTCTTCAGTTGATCCAAAATGCTGCAGCTAGAGTTTTAACGGGTACTAGTAAGAGAGATCGCATCTCTTCGGTTTTGGCCTCCCTTCATTGGCTTCCCATGGAATTTAGAATTAAGTTTAAAATCCTTCTCCTCCCTTACAAAGCTCTAAATGATCAGGCCCTTGTTATTTAAAAGATCTGATAGTAATTTATTATCCTAGCAGAGCACTATGCTTCCAAAATGCAGGATTGCTTGTAATACCTAGAATCCCTGAAAGTACAATGGGAGGCAGAGCTTTCAGTTATCAGGCTCCTCTCCTTTGGAACCAGCTGCCAATCTGGATTCGGGAGTCAGACTCGATCTCTGTTTTTAAGAATAGGGTTAAAACTTTCTTTTTCTGACAAAGCCTATAGTTAGGGTGGGATCAGGTGACCATGAACCCTCCCTTAATTATGCTACTAATAGGATTAGACAGCTGGGGGACCTCCAACGATGCACTGGGCTTCAGTCCTTTCTTCACTCTCAATGTAATATTTTTGCTGGTCATTCACATCTGTTTGTTCTCTCCCTTAGATTGAGTCCCCGCGTGCTGTTTGCTCTCTACATGTCTGTTCTTTTCTTCTTCTCTATCCCCTCACCCCCCAGCCAGTCGCAGCAGATGACTGCCCCTCCCTGAGCCTGGTTCTGCTGGAGGTTTCTTCCTGCTAAAAGGGTGCTTTCCTTTCTACGTCACCAAGCGCTTGCTTACAGGGGATCTCCTGATTGCTGGGGTCTTTCTGCAATTGTGGGGTTTTTCCCTACAGTTTGAAAGTGCTATGAGATGACTGTTGTTGTGAAATGGCGCTATATACATAAAGTTGAATTGAATTATAGCTATGTGAGTTCCAAGGCTCTGTGAGAAACTTCCTTTTCTCCTCTGTGGGTTTGAAGGTGTGCCAGACTAGCCAGGAGGCAGGCCTGTGTCAGGTCTGTTATGATGAGATAAGACCATGGAAGAGAAGAGCAAATCCACACAAGGCATTACAAGCAGATTTGTAGACCTAGTTGCTGTGGCTAAGGAAAACTTCTGTACAGGCGAGCTTTGGCCTTTTTGTCTCTAGACTGTACAGTGGCCACAGTTACATGGGCAAAATTTCTTCAATCTGATTACAATTCAGATCAGAATTTTACTGTTTACATGGATCCTGAAAAAGCTGATCTGATTAGGACATGCATTTCCATGTGTCATACGTTTGAACGGAATAAATCATTTTGACATGCGCACGTCGACATTTCGACATTCCGAAAATAGTAGAAGAAGAAGCAACTTCCGGTGTTAGCAAGCCCCGCTTCGTGTCGAAATTGACCTGTATTGTGTTATTCAGACTGTACTTTTGCTTCTGCTGGTCTCCGTAATGAAGCTACAAGTACATACTTCTGCATATAACTAACAGAAGGAGACAGCAGGACGATACAGACCAGTTTTGTTTTACTCCTGCTATGTTTTCCGCTAGCTGCTGCTAAGGCGGAAATACGTCACGTCGACGTGCGGCTGGTGTACAGACATGCACAGTAAACATATTTTCTGCCCTGTGTTCGGAATAAGTGTTTATATGCGCACCATTCCGGTTAACAATTGGCATAACCCACCCCTCTCAATCGGAATGAAATTTTGATCTGAATGAGCATGATTGGGTTTGAATATTCAGATTGCCGTGTTTACATGAAGCATTTTTATTCTGATCAGGCTTTTAATCCGGTTACTTGTGTCCATGTAAACATAGCCAATGTCACAAAAAATTAACAAAATGCACTAAAATAAAGGGAAAATCCCAACAAACATAATAGGGGCTCTTTAATGATTCCATCGAAGGGAATAAATGCATGACTTTATTGGATGTTTTGATGGTCACCAGCACAGGGCACTGTCTGCTAACAGTTAACAGGCTGTCAGAAGAAATTTAGAGGGAGTAAATTAGCTGCCTTGGCAGAGGTGTGTGCTCTGGAGGTGCTTTCTAGGTTTTAATGACTCTCATGCCCATTACTGTGGACAAGGATGAACATCAATTCCATCTTTGCATTTGTTTTAATTCTTCTGCTAGAATGTCACATAATCACACTCTATCTGATCAAATAATGTTGACTGATTGCTTGTAGGGAAACTCTTTTTTGTCCAGTTTTTTTCAGTACATAAGCCTTTTTTCCCTTTTGTCTAAAAAAAGGTGGAGCTTCTGGGTTATGGGCTTCTGCATTGGGAGCCTGTAAAGCCCAGCGGACTGCAGATTTTCCTGCCCCAGCTGTCCTTCAGCCAGATGCCATGCCAGTGGGCCTGGACACTGAAGCTGACAGGTGCCACTTAAAGGAAATTCACGGCAACTAAAGAGGAGTTGACAGCGGAAGGTCCAGAGAGGGAGAGAAGGAACCATCCGTTGTAAATATCAGTGCCAAAGTAGAAGAAGAAAGAACACAAAGAATCTTTGTAGGATTTAAGATTTTTCTCATGCAAATCTCAGCCTGCATTTTCTGATCATTGATGCCCTGTATAGTAATTCTGAACACCTGAACTAGAGGTGCTCAGTTTTTTCCCCTTATATACTAATGCAGTAATGCCTCGTGGTTATTGGATGTGTGCTGTCAACCATAATTTCTGACCCCATTCCATGATGTCCAAAACAAATCAGATGCAGTTTCAGTCATGATTTCCACTGAAACAGCTAGTTATCTTTCTGGTTTTATCCCACAAAGAAAATGCTAAGAGCCCTCTTTCCAAATCACTTTTTTCTTCCTGCCATGTTGGATCAAAATTAAAATCAGTTGAAACCACATGCTGTAGAGCGTGATTGGAGGCTAATTGCTTAATTGTGAAGTGTAATGCACCTGTGTAGAAGTACTGACATTCATTCCTGTACTTGACTCATTTATTCAAGTTGCATATTTGTGCATTTAAATCTTTCAACTCAGCTTTTATCTGCTCTGAAATCGACATAAATAGATTAAAAACACATTAGACTCTTTATAAATTAACCGCCTCCAGGCGGTCTGGATGAAGTAAATGAGAAAAGTTGTGCCTAACTTGCCTTAACATGTTTGCTATAATCTTCTGACTAAACTTGACGTGTTCATTATAAGATTTTTTTAAATTAAATTATGCATTTTTCATGTTTTCAAATGTTCCATGGAAAATTTTGATGAGTTTGTTACATGGATAACTGTGATTTGGGGTTTTATATGTTAATGACTTAAAAACAAATAAATACATCAACTGAAACTTTGTTGGATTTGTGTGGAGACTGGAAAACAACTTGTTTCATTTTGTATCATTTACACTCCGGATCTTATATCAGTTCTTGCACAGGGATACAGTAAATCATGGGGGAACATGCGCCCCCCAATCTGGAAAAAGAGAGAATCGTCCCCCCTCCCCAATATCGTCATAAACCTTTCTATATCATGTTGCATAACAGAATAAAATGCATTTGAAGCCCTAATGCTAAATGGGGACAAAAAAAAAAGATGCTTGTAAATTTGGAACTTTTTTCTCATATATTTTGAGTTTTTTATCCCCCGCCGGTCGAAGCCCAAAGGGGTTGAAGAGCCCTTTAGGCAAAGACAAAAGGGGGATTATGTTATGGGTCAGTCCGTCCATTCGTCCGTCTCACTTTTGTGAAATCAACTCCTCCTAGGGCCACCAAACCTGATATACAGGTTCACCTTGGGATCCTTACCTCTGACTATGAATTTGGGGTCCAAAGGTCAAGGTTAGCACGCCATTTGCACTTTTACTATAAAATGAGTAAAGCTAGGGTCACCAAACGTGGTACACAGGTTCACCCTGTGACCCTGAAGTGTGACTATGGTTTTGGGATCTCAAGGTCAAAGGTCAACATCAAAATGGCTTATAAACCATCTCTCAACAACAAAGAAAGCTAGGGTCACCAAACCTGGTACAGGTTTTCTCTGAGACCATGACCTCTGACTACAGGTTTGGGGTCAAAAGGTCAAAGGTCAAGGTTGGCACTCCTGATGCCCTCCTACTTTAGAATGTGTAAAGCTCTCTAGGGTCAGCAAACTTGCTACACAGGTTCACCTCGGGATCCTGCCCTACAACTATGGGTTGTATACTTTGTTGTATATTCATGGATGATGGGTTTATTGTAATTTGGTTCTGCCACAGTAATTATATCGAAAAGATGAACACTGCTCTCCATCTGTAAGTGTTGGGATCTTCAGAGAAAACAGAGGTGAGGGATATTGCACTCGCCTCAGAGTGCTCCTGTTTCTTTTCAATTTGCAACAATGCTGGTTAATTTTTATTCAGTGTAACTGGTTAAATTCTCTGTTCTCTGCTCATCCAAACAATGGCTCAAGTTTTTGTTTTAAAGGGATTTCTCTAATACAAAAATGGGCCACTAAACACAATCTTAGGGCACTGACTACAATAACACCTACAGTGTCCCCCTCAATCTTTACTCTTGAGAAAATATTCTGTTCATTGCCCCCCCCCCGACCCCCATCAGTGATATGAAAAATCCGCCCACGAGTTCTTGCTTCCCCCTGGCTCCCCCTGCTGACCGTATCTACCACACCACGGTCATATAAAGCGCTCTGACTGTGCAAAAGCAAACAAAAAAAACAGCAACAGAAAAAAAAACCAAACAACTATCCATGAACCCATTTAGCAGTGCAAATGCTATCCACCGAGGTAACACTTATCCCTCTTGGAAATTCAGCTGCAGTGAAGTTATGTGCATGGCTCTCGGTAAGCCTGTGCACAGCCCTGCCACTGCCGTCCTAATGTGCTTTAAAGCCGGCCATTCCCCCCGCAGGGATCCACGCATTGTGTCACCTGAGATGCTCCGGCCGCTGCTGGGCAGTCCTCTCTGTTGTGTCTGCTCGCTGCTGCACGCCTTTAAGGTGGGAGGTCTCTGTTCTGCAAATGTTCCATGACGTGGAGATGGGGGGTCCGCAAGGGGTTCTCGGGTCCGTGCACCCCCTCCTCCTCCATATACACCCCTAATCTGTCAGGCTATCCCCAGCGCGTGACAGCCGATTCCCCCCCAAACAAACTGCTAGACAGCTGTGAGGCCACAAATCTGCAAAAGCCCTGCAATTTTGTGCAAGTATTTGACATTGTGGGCAGCTGTTACATTATTTGTATTATGCCACTAGGGTGTTTTAAAGCATATTTAATTCAAATGTAATAATCTTAATTAAGTTTTTTTTTTTTTTTAGAAATTAGTCCATAAACAGAACAAACACATTCTCCCAAACTTATCCTACTTTGATTTTCTTGTGCAATAAAGAAATAAAATGTCATTTCTTGAAAAATATTCTAATTTTAGAAGCCTTAAACATCACCTTTTTGTTGCTAAATGGCAAAGAACTTGCTAAAACGCACATCTAAGAACAAAACTGGATAAATATTTATTCAAAGCTGCTCATTCATTTTCACACATTTTAGCAGCACAGTGGTTCAGTGGTTAGCACTGTTGGTTCACAGCTAGAAGGTTCAAGATTTGAATCTGCGGGCTGGCAGAGGTGGGAACCTTTCAGTGTGGTGTTTGCATGTTCCCCCTGTGCTGTGTGGGTTTACTCCGGAGGCTCTGGTTTCCTCCCGCAATCCATAGATGTGCATGGGATAGGTTAATTGGTGACTGTAAATTGTCCTAAGGTTATCTGTCTCTTAGAAGCCCTTTGAATAGAGGGTTAGTGTAGCTACCAGTTAAGCACTGTGAAAGTCTTTGACTACAAAAAGTGCTATAAAAGTACAGGTCCTTATCCCAGTGTTTTTCAGCCAGGGGTCCTCAGAACCCAGAGGTTCTGTGAGAGAATGTCCGGGGTTCTGCGGGAAATTTTCTAATTTCACTTCTTAATTGGTCCAAAAAAACTGCAAATAATTTGCCATTGTTGTGCATTCGCACATGCAGTGGCTCCTCTGTCAGTGGGTGACAGCATGAACGCAATTCCTCTTTTTTTTCTTCCTACTCTCAACGGAAAACTCGCCCAGTGGACAGGCGGTTCCACCTTCACAACCTCCACAGTTGCCCTACATCTGCCGTGGCAACTAAAAAAAAAAAAAAAAAAAATGCCACCATGCCTGAACTCAAAACACTATCCGGACAGGAAAATGTCACCACCTCTTCTAGAAACCGCACCCCAACATCTGCCGCCCCAGCACCAAAAAAAGCGGTGTATATACAACAGTTATGGAAGTCTACCAGTATTGTGCTGAGAAATGCACGTCTGCCATCAAAAGAACCAGCTTCTTGGGTCTGGTGGATGTGAAACAGTGCAATGCACCACGCTGCGGTAGCACGTACGCATGTGTGGTGTCACAATGCCGCAGAGTATATTATATGGCTGCCCAGGGCCAGCCCGCTGTCTTAGCACCCTACCTACTACCAGCTACCCATTGGACTGTGTACTGTTGCTAGGCTAACACTTCAATAAAGCTAACCTCAACACGTGGACATGTCCGCACTTATTTCCAGACATAACAGTGGGAACGCATGTCTGACAAGAGATGTCTGCGGTAAGTGGATGCCTTATTTTCAACCTAATTCATTCTCCCAGCAATGGGAGAACACCAATGCCAAACAGCCATCATGACCAAACATCAGGTGAACTCCTGGCACGAGTTGAACAAAATGCAACTTGCACGGACACGAACTCATGTGCACTTGCATCAGCAAATGCCCATATGTTTGCCTTTTTCCAAAGATTTTGTATGTAATCGCACCGCATTCCACACTGAGTATAAACAAATTACAAGACTAAACTCTCATTAGATATGCTGTAATAGGCTACAATGTGTCATTTTATAACATTCTAGGTTGGTGGGGTGCTGCTGGATTTTTTCAATGTAAAAAGGATTCTGTGGCTCAAAAAAGGTTTAAAAACACTGCCTTATCCCTTTGTTAAATAACTTCAGGATTAATCATCAAGCTCCTAAAAGTTTGAATTGTAATAGTGTCAAATCCTTTATTTTAGGACAGTGCTATAAAACCATTGTCCTTACATTATGTTCATAAACTTGGTTTAGTCAACAGGGATTATGGTCATGACTGGACAACAGAAATCCTGAAGAACCTGCCACCATACTGGAATGAAAAAGTTCTGACAGGTAACAAGACCCCTGTTTCTCCTCTGGGCTGCGAAAGCTTTAATATCTATGTTGTGACAGAAATTGTTTAAGAGCACATTGATTGAGGGTTGTGAAATGTTATAAGATAAGATAAGATAAGATAAGCCTTTATTAGTCCCACAATGGGGAAATTCCAGGACTGCAACAGCACAGGGATAGCAACACTCAGAGCAACAATCAGAAGGCAAGAGAAAAACAAGAGCAGCGAGTATACATATGAACATATAAATATATATATATATAGACACAGTGCGGAGCATTGTAGCTAGATGAAATAAATATATAAACACAGTGCGGAGCATTGTAGCTAGATGGAATAAATATGTAAATATATAAACAAGCAGCGTGGTGTGTTTTAGTTTTAGTTTTATATTTATTTATATATATTTATTTATATTTATTTATATTAGTTTTAGGTGTAGTTTTAGTTTTAGTTATGATACAAATATTAGTTACAAAGTTTTATAATAAGTCAAAGAAGAGAGAAATTCAAGAAATAAGGTGTAGTCTGTTTAAGCCTTTATTAGTCCCACAATGGGGAAATTCCAGGATTGCAGCAGCACAGGGATGGCAGCACTCAGAGCAATAGTAAATAAGATAATAAGATAATAACTGGTTAGCCAAACCAGTAAATAAATATACATATGTACAGTTATATACACAGTGCAGGAGCATTGCAGCTAGATGGTATCAACAGCATTACAGTTAGTTAAATTATCTGGCAAAATATAAATATGGACCGTGACAGTATATTTCACATTGAATGAACAGTGTTGTTTCCACCCTCAGTAATAATTGTAATTGTTTTAGCTGTGTATTGGAGGGGACAATTTCTATTATGCAAAGTTGTGATGTTTAATACGGCCTCTATGAGCAGCATCAGTTAGATTATAAAGTCTGACAGCCATAGGTAGGAAGGACCTGCAGAACCTCTCCCTCGAGCAGAGGATAGAGAGAAAGAAGACAAGAGTAGAGGGTCTTTTATTTTGAAATTGTTCATTTTTTTTAAATTCCAACTTACAGCATCTTTAAAGGTGATAGAGACAACATTCTGACCACCTGGTCAGTAGGTGTCACATTTACTCTTGCTCCAACTGGTTGGTAGAGACGAATATCAACATGCACTGCAGACTATTCTACAGTCTCAGTTCTTTGGTGATTATATGATACAGCATGTCAACTAAGGACTCTTTTGTGGAATGAGCTTAATATGAGGCGATGAAGCATGACATCAGCCTTTTGCTATTGCTATTTGATTGCCTCACCGGCCATCATAGTTCTTGTCATTCAGCTTCTCAAATGTAAATATTATGATTATTTTGGACCTGTAAAAAAAAAGAAGTATTTTTTCATATATAAGAACATAAAGGCTTTAATTCTGCACCTTTCTAAACACTATGTTGATGTACAGTGGAGAAAATAAGTATTGAACACGTCAACATTTTTCTCATTAAACATTTCTGATGGAGCCATTGACCTGAGATTTTCACCAGATATCAGTAACAACCCAAGTAATCCATACACACAAAGAACTCAAGGCAACTGTGTTCACAAAACAAGTTATAGTTAATAAAGTGGAATGACACAAGGAATAAGTATTGAACACATGAAGAAAAAGAGGTGCAAAAAGGCACAGAAAGCCAAGAAACCAGCTGAACTCCATCAGAATTTAGGAAGCCATCCCATCCCCCATCAGTGCAAATTAATTTCAGCTAGTTAAGTTCTGACTGATAGCCTTTATAAAGGTCTGTGGAACATCAGCTCGTCACACCACAAAGAACTCATGATGGGTAGAAGCAAAGTGCTCTCCCTAGACCTTTGCAACCTTATAGTTGCAAAACATAATGATGGCATTGGTTACAGGTGCATTTCTAAGTAGCTGAATGTTCCAGTGAGCACTGTTGGAGCCATCGTTTGAAAGTGGAAAGAACATCATTTTACCATAAACCGGCAATAACCAGGAGCTCCTCACAAGATTTCTGACAGAGGAGTCAAAAGGATTATCAGAAGAGTTATCCAAGAGCCAAAGACCACTCATGGAGAGCTCCAGAAAGACCTGGAGTTAGAAGGTACTGCTGTTTCAACGAAAACAATAAGTAATGCACTCAACCGACATAGGCTCTATGCCTGCTCACCTCGCAAGACACCATTGCTGAAAAAAAGCATGTTGAAGTTTGTTTGCTGCACAACATTTGGGGAAGCCAGTAAAATACTGGGAGAATACAGTCTGGTCAGATGAGACCAAAATTGAATTTTTTGGATGCCACAACACACAGCATGTTTGGAGGAAAAATGGCACTGCACATCAGCCCCAAAACACCATACCATCAGTGAAGTTTGGAGGTGGGAGCATCATGGTGAGGGGGTGTTTTTCAGCACATGGTACATGCAAACTTCATATAACTGAAGGAAAGCTGAATGGACAAATGTACAGACACATCCTTGATAAGAACCTGTTGCCATCTGCCGTGATGCTGAAGATGAAATGAAGGTGGACATTTCAACAAGACAATGATCCCAAACACACAGCTGAGGAAACTCTCAACTGGCTCCAGAGAAGGAAAATAAAGCTGCTGGAATGGCCCAGTCAGTCACCTGACCTGAATCCAGTTGAAAATCTATGGAATGAAATGAAGATTAGAGTTCATAGAAGACACCCACTGAGCCTTCAAGATTTGAAGACAATTTGTGTGGAAGAATGGGCTAAAATCACTCCTGAGCAATGCTTGCACCTAGTTTCTCCATACAGATGGCATCTGGGAACTGTTATTACCAACAAAGGCCCTTCTAATAAATATTAAATGAATTTCACCAAGCACGTTCAATACTTATTCCCTGTGTCATCCCACTTTATTAAATATAACTTGTTTTGTGAACACATTTGCCTTGATTTCTTTGTATGTATGGATTACTTTGGTTGTTACTGATATCTGGTGAAAATCTCAGGTCAATGGCTCCATCAGAAATATATTTGATAAGAAAAATGTTGACATGTTCAATACTTATTTTCCCCGCTGTATTACTTTTAAAAATGTTTGTTTTCATGAAAATACGATCCTTGATGTGTGACATACTGACTACTGAGTGGACACAAACATTAGTGGTGGGCCTCCATGAATCATGAAGTGATAAATGATGTTACACAAAGATCTGTGTTTGCAAACTGTGTATTTGACTTTCTAAAATTAATAAAATAATCACATTTTTGTGAGTTACGCACTAAACGCTTCTAAAGTAAACAAAAGATCACTTTGAGGCACATTGCCAAGTTGATGTAACATATCCATCCTTTGTAAGTTCTACAGCTGAAAGTGGCACAGAAGGCAAAAAAGAGGTTTATTGATTAAAGCCATATAACATTGCTTCACAGTGATATGTGACAATATTTCCCACTTGCTTAAACCTTAATGAAGACAACCTTTAATATTAAAAACCCAGATAAAACCGACTTTTGTAATATTCATCACGAATTGCCATAGTAGTTATATTTTATGTCTACCCTTGTATGATTCACCGCACAGCCGACTCATTTCTGCAGTCTTTGGTGCTGTAATATGCAGCAGTAATTATATATGTAGACAGGAACTGAGAAACTATTACAGACAGTTGGCAGCGTTGCCATGGAAACACACAATCATGTCAGATTATTTTCAGGTACTGCTGCGATAATGCCCACTCGAGAGGCTGACTCGAAGAGATGGATTGAGGGGCGACAGATGGTCCCATCAAACAGTGAATGCAGGTGAAGTTTTCTGAATGAGGGGAGGAGAAGTGGAGGCTTGTGGGAGTTTTGGGGGTTAATTCTGTTGTGTGAGCTCAACCTGTAGGGTGCACTTCCCCCCGTAAGGGATATCACAGTCAACCATATGACCACCACTAGGGTGAGTGGGGAGGATAACCTCATTCCTTCCATTCATAAACACCTCAACCTCCGCCCCCCCCCCATCTATTTTGACACTAATATCATTAAAGGCCTTGCTACTAGTCGGGTGCATGTGTGCTATTCAATCACATGCAAATTTGTGGCAGATCCGAGCCGGTCAGCAGAGCAGTGGTGTGGCTTTAGATAGTAGAAATGCCAAGCAGCATGTGGAACATCCTGGGGGACAGACCATTATATTTATAGAGACGGGCGACTTGACCTTCACTGCACATTGAGTATCAGCCATTTTAGTGCCGCTCCTCTAGATACTGAATACAGCATAATGGATCTCAGCTGCAGTGCCGTTAGTTAGCTTCAACTTCATCTCTGGCTTGTTAGAGGCTATATCTAATAATAGCGCTCTGCAATTCCATACTGTGGAGGGACTGTCAATACAGAGTCTCTGCATTCACTGCTTCTCTGTATGAAGCGAGTTGCTGTTTTCTGAAGGAAATGTACTGTGAAATTACAGTTGTGCTGTGCAGGAATTCAAACTTCATTTGGATTTAAGGGTTTTGAACTCAGATGTGAAGTTCAGCTGAAAGTCACTGTGTAAGTTCTCTGCTGTGTGCTTTACATTAAGGGTGGCACCTCTGTTGAGTGTGTCTTAGCCACATTAAGCACAGTTGGTGTAAACCCAGAAGCCAAACACTCCTATTCATCGGACGGTGAGAGTGGGGGGAGGGGTATTTATACTGGTGTAAATTAAATTGTATTGAGAGGCAAAGTTTTACATAAATGACCAAGGAAGGTGATTGTAAATTAAAATTCAAAAATAGGGACAGACCATGACTGAAGTTTAAACTGACAAAAATTAGCACCAGCACAGAGCCACACATTGATACTGATATAGAGAAATTTGTGCCCCACAATTCTCATTTTAAATTAAATCAAAGTAGCTCATTCCGGCCTGATGAACTCACCCCAAGAATGCTCAGATCTCCTGACCTTAAGCAAAGCCTACATGTAGACCCACTTGAGGATCATTGAGCATGAGTTTGCAGAACATCGGAACCATTGCCTAGGAGAAGTAAGAATTTTTGTTAAATCATATGAGTGCTGAGATCTCCTGACCTTTGACCCTGACCTTGAGCACAAACTGGATGCAGACCCATCTGAGGATCATTGTAAGTTTGGTGAGCATTGGGGCAAACGCCTAGGAGTACCGATTCCCGTGAAATGTGAATGGATGGACGAACGGATGAATGATAGATAGTGCGTCATTGCATTAGCTCCTTCTGGCAAAGCCGAAAGGAGTTAATAATAAAAAACCTGGCATTCTGACATGTGCTCTGAAGGAATCCTAATTGGTTAATGTTAAATGTTTCTTCTGCCATTTACCTCTATTATATAACTGAAGTAAAATGAGACACAAAATTAGGTTGGCGCTATCTTTTCTATCCAAGTAGCACTTTAAAAAGTTAGTTCTGCCAGACAACTTCCTGTTATTAAGATCTATTCAGTAGTTTTGGGTGATGTAAAAACATTTATTAACCCCCCTGGAGCCCGCATGTGAATGCTAGAGTAATGCAGTGGTTCCAGCGGCAGGCAGAACCCACTCAGAGAGGGAGATTAAGGAAATTCTACTGCCTAAACAGACCTCCAATGTGGGGTGTGACACGTGGGAGTGAGGGTATGTACAATGACGCGGTGTTGTTAGAGTTAAAAGCCAGAGAACTACCCCCCAATTTAATTTCTTTCTTTTTTTTGGTATTTTGATAATACTGTCATTAAATACTAAAAAATTACATGTAAAATTATCTGATAAAAGTGTTTAAAAAATGGATAATACTTAAAAGAATCTGAGAAAACGCAAAGTTGTGTGTCTGGGAGATAGCAGGATTGGGAAGCATCGCAGGCTGTGTACCTACATTTCATAAAAAAGTACAGTGTTGTTCTGTCAGGGTTCTTCTGAGCAGGACCGCTGATGTTTTGGACTACAACACACTCCAATGCTTCTTCTTTCAGCTGCTCCCTCTAGAGGTCACCAACCATCTCCATGTCCTCCTTCACTATATCCATGAATCTTTTCTGCAGTCCTCTTCTTTTCCTCCTGCCTGACAGCTCATTCTTCAACATCCTTTGTCCAATATGTCCACTGTCCCTCCTCTGCACATGTCCATACCATCTCAGCCTTGCCTGTCTTTTTGCCTCCAAACCACTCAGCCTGAGCCGTCCCTTTGATATACTCATTTCTAATCCTGTCCCTCCAAGTCACTCCCAATGGGAATCCTAGCATCTTCAACTCTGCCACCTCTGACTCCACCTCCTGTCTTTGTCAGTACCACCGTCTCCAAACCATACACCATAGCAGGTCTCAGTTCACTCCAGTGCAAAGTTGGGAATTGTGCTGTCACTGTTTCGAAAGCTGTTAAGTTAAAAACATGGGGTACGGGATCATTAAAACAGTGGTTTCTCTTTGCACCCCACTGTTCCCTGTTTTTCCTGCAGGCATTGTGTCTTTCAACCTTCACTTTCACTCGCCCATTCTTTAGGCA
The DNA here is from genome assembly GCA_020510985.1 of Pholidichthys leucotaenia. Classification (NCBI taxonomy): domain Eukaryota; kingdom Metazoa; phylum Chordata; class Actinopteri; order Cichliformes; family Pholidichthyidae; genus Pholidichthys; species Pholidichthys leucotaenia. The sequence goes on along the minus strand of CM035842.1, from coordinate 90,546,262 downwards.
TTAAATAAAACATTTTTAGGCCTAGGCATGCAAGTTATTGGTAAGGTTATACTTGTGTTTATGTTCTTTGTCACATGACGGTGTTAGCTGAGCCAAAGGGCTCACTCCATGTCTGTACCGTCAGACAGGCAGACGTTGACCAAACATCAACATATTATATGCCTAGGCTGAGATCAGGCTGAAAAAGACAGATGCAATGAATGAAAAATGAGACGCTTGGCCTATATATTAGAGTAGACATGTTTGTTTGAGTAGGCAAGTGGGCTGAAACTGTTATGTTAAGGTTATCCTCAGCTCTTTCACATTATTATGATTCAACAGTAGAAAAAAAAAACTGAAGAGTTGAGATTGTTCTAAAGCTTGCATGGGTGTTTGAGATAACTTTGACATACACTGATAATATTTGAAACTCTGGCCTTGTTTAATTTTGAGAAATCATCACTGCAGCACAATGTAGGTCAAAACATGCAAGTTAGGTTAACTGGGGACTCTGAAGTGTCCCTAGGTGTGAATGTGTGTGTGAATGGTGAAGGGATTGGCACCGCACTGTGACTGCCTCATCCGTCCAGGTGGATGCTCTGTAAGTTCCCTCTGGGATTAGTAAAGTATACAAAATACAAAAAAAAAAAAATATGTGAAAGAAAATAGCACAAAGATTTCTGATGGGATACGATAGCAGTACTGCAACATATCTATCTATCTTAAAGAACAACAATACAAACTATAATAATGATATGTGTCTTTTCTAAAGTTACTGACTACTCAAAGCACTTTTCGCTATAGCCGCCTTCGGGCTGCATTTTATTCAGAGTTTTCCAGTCATGTGTCATGGAGGACGAAGGTCCTGCTGGTTTTCTTTCTAGTCTCTCCAACAGGCTATTTCACTGGATTGCTTCCCCACCTGCTTTAGTGGCAGAATGGGGGGAGAACCTGCGGGGTCTTGGCTGTCCAAGTTGCATAACTGGACCCCCGACAGCTGCAGCCAATACAGAATCACCAGTTAATCTAAGACGGGGATACCAGGGGAACTGGGAACCTTTTGTGAGGCAAAGGAACTATCCACTCCTCGGCTGTACCATCACTATCTAATCGAATTGCTGGCTAAAAGTCTTCCAGTTTCCCAAGCCACTGTTGTAAGAGCAATATTATACATTTGATTTGTGAGATGAGAGTCGCAGCTGCACATAATCTCCCGCATTGTTCTACTTTTCCTTCTCTTTTTTTTTTTTTAAATGATGACACCCCTCATCACGACTTCACTCCATTCACAAAGCAAAACCCTGTCGTGACAGGAAGCACTGGCTCAGAACGGGCTCGTGGGTGTCTCGGCATTCAAGAGTACACGTCTAATTTTTGCAGCAGCCCTCACAGCCACTTTCATTGAGCTTCTCCTCCATCCGCGCGCGCACTGAATAGGAACATCAGGCTGCAGGAGCCGCGCGCGTTCAGAGCTGCAGCAGCAGCAGCAGCGCGAGGCGAGAGCCTCTCCAAGCATTGCTTTCTGCCTGTATAGACTGTCCAATGTGATTTACATTGGTAATCATAGTTAATGAATATGTGCACCTGAGTGAATTAAGGGGTGAGACTGAATGGGGAGAGAGAGAGAGGGGGAGAGAAAGAGAGAGAGGGAGGGAGGGAGGGAGAGAGCGAGCGAGCGCGCAAAAGCGCCCTTAAACGTGGGCTGTTGTGTAATCCCTCTCAGGGCCCCTTTGCTATTTTTGTGCCTGGGTCCGCACGTCACGGTTGGGTATTTTCTCTGGTGACTAGCTCGCATCAATAGATCTTCTAATGTACATCCAGTCGGCCAGCGGCTTCGCCACTGATGGGACTTTATCTGGCTAATTTCTGTCACTATCGCGGCCCGGACGGGACGAGAATGGAGGAAGGAAGCGCGCGGCATGAGGAATGTCACATGTGACTGTCGATATGGGACAGGGGACCATTCAAATGTCAGGTTTGTATGAGGGTTATGTTTGATAACTGAATGTCAGCTGCTGGTATGAGGCTGAGGCTCTCTCTCCCCCCCCCCACCCCCACACCACCACCCCACACCTCGTATGACCGCGCGCTCCGCTGTTTATCGATTATGCGCGCCGTGCCTTCACGTCGCTGTCAGAGGACTTTGAAGTCAACCATCTCCTTATGATATTTATGGATTTGTTGTCAGCGTGCGACTTAATGCCAGTTCCCTTTAATGGCCAACCAAGCTTCTAATGATGTAATGCAGCAGCATAAAGGCGCGCGCCGCGGCCAGGATACATTTGTTTTGTTTTGTTTTGTTTTTTTGTTTTGCTTCCTCTGCGGAAGGCAGATTAATGGGTGTCCAGATGTCTCCGTGGAGCCATTCTCTCCATCCATGCGGGCATACTGTACCACTGTCGGCTCGCAATCGTCCCGAAGCGCACCTCCTGCCACCCACCTGCCTCCTGTTGTTGCGCGTCATTGCTGCTGTGTCATATATTCTGGTGTAGGGCAGCGCTCGCTGGGAGTGGGAGGACTGGGAGTAAAAGGTGTGCGGGCGTGGAGAGTCTGAACCCCGCTGATGGGAGGTTTGTCAATGAGAATATGTCGGCTTAGCTCCCCTCTCTAGCGAGTCTAGTTCGAAGGTATGCATTGTTTCTCGGGGTCTTATCTCGCTGTCACTCTGCGCCCATATTCCCCTTCCCTCCTCTCCTGGATCACAGTGGATGGAAACTAAGCAATGAGGTCAGATCGACCTTGAAAGGGAGCTCCCTCTCAGGCCTCTGAATTTTGTTACCCCCTGGCACCCCACTTTTAGTCCACCTCTGTAAGCCTCCCCCATTGAAACATGGATCATTCCATTCCGAGGCTGCCCCCCGCCCCCCCCATCATCCTTCATATGCCTTCGTTATTTTCTTCCCTGCATCCTGGAAGAAGCTTTCAAACATGCCTGATTGCAGAGAACTTAACAGAGCCAAAATGAAATTTGCATTTGGGCAACAGCAAAGTCGGTGGATTTCAAGCTCCAAGACGCTTTCCAGCATCTCTTGGTGCCATGAGAGTCACCTTGGAATCATATCCTCTGGTTTTTCTGCCCGAGTAGTGTGGTGGTGTGCTAACAAAGAAAGGAAGGGAGTGTGTGAGTGAGAGTCTGAGGATGTCCTAATTAAGGGGAACTCAGAGGGTTTGTACCAGATAATATTACATAACCTCGTTAGGGAGGACACAGCATTTGATACAGAGACGATGGAAATGACATGCCCTCAGATACCCATCCATCCATCCCTATGGTATGGAGTGAGAATGAAGCAGCGAAACGAGTTCACTTCAGCCACATGCATGGTAACGATTGTTGTTAGAGTCCGGTGTGTTTACACTCAGTGCAGTATGTGGTCCAGTGCAGGCCAGTGTGGATAGAATGACACTAATTGACTTAGGCAGGCTGGAAGGGTTGAATCCTGCTGTGGCATGTGTCTCACACAAAATAAGGCGCTGTTAGATAAATCACCCCGCTGCGGATCACCACCTTATGGCGGTGGAGGGGTTTGTGTGCCCTAATGATCCCAGGAGCTATGTTGTCGGGGGAAGCTTGCCCCTGGAAGGGTCTCCCAAAGCAAACTGGTTCTCGGTGAAGGGCCACACCAAGAGCAGTCTAGTAGATCCCTATGAAAAAGTTAGATCAAGGACCCGGTGTACCCAAAGGAGCCACGTCGGCCCGCCCTCCAGCAGGCTCACCACCTGCAGGGGGGATAATGGGGATCCTGATGCAGTGTCAACTAGGGCTGTGCGATATGACCAAAATTTCATATCCCGATATAAGTAATCTTATATCCTGATATATTTTCTGTTAATTCTATAGTTTAGATATGTATAATAACCACATAGAAACGGCCATCTCTTTTTTAACATTTTAAATTATATACTGAAAAAATCAATTATATAAATTCATCTCGTATTAATTTTTTTCCTTTTTAAAGATAATATCCAATTAATATTCCTTTAATTTACCCCCTCTCATCCTAATGTCGGGTTGCAAAACCTTAAACATCATAACAAGGTTTACTTTGACTACACACCAACAATCATTCAAACGTTTCATGTGCTTGTTTAACCAGTACATTAAATCCTATGTGGGTGACTGTCAATCAGTCAGATCAATTAAAGCTTTATTTTAGTGGTCTTGGACGATTAAAATTTTTAATCGCGATTAATCTTTTGGAATGTTGTTACTCACGATTAATAACGTGTTAATTGTGTGTTTTTCCATACAGATGCACTGTACCTTAAGTCTGTAATTTTTCCAAGTTTGTCAGACTGTTATGAACATGGGAATGGACAAATATGCTTGCTGTCTTCACCTGCAAGTTTAGTAAAGCTCTCAACATATCCAAAATAATAAAAACTATCCAGAATATTCTCCAGAAAATTCTCAAAAGTATTGCTGCATGTGCAAACAACAGAATGCCAGGGCTCAATAACATCACTGAACAACAACCAGCCAGCAGCCACAAAAGGAGCTTGTTCTTTCTCCCATAGCAAACATCCACCGCGTTTAAGTAGATCAACACAAAATCTCATGTGTCACAACAGACACAATTTCCCTTTTAGCAGAAAAATTGCAAACATAAACAAACAACTATCTTGCCCGTGATGACACCCCACCGTGCTGCAAAAACTGCAGGGGAATGAATGGACATTACGAACACAGCTTGAGAATGTTTTTAGACTGGTACTCACCAACAGTTGAACCCAAAGCTATGAGGATGAAAACAGGCGAATTTCTGTCTGTATCAGCTGCTGAAGGTTAGCTATAACCTAGCATGTAGCTACTAGCCAGCTAGCTAGCTTCCACAGAAGAAGAACAACCCAGCATCCAGGCCAAGTTTTGGAGGAGGCTGTAACAATTATCCAGGTGAGAGCTCTGACAGATAATGTTGTAAACTTAAACATGACAACACTTTGGGGAAAGCCATGGCTGATGAATCCAGCTTGTTTGACTTAGCAATGTCTGCATGGCGCGCACAGTATCTGTGGCCAGAACTGCTTTGGTACAGAGAACCACTAGGCCAAAAAGTACTGTTTCCGTTTGCGGCTGTTAACTGCCGTTAAGAGCAATCACAAAATTTGTCACCGTTAAGGGGGGCAAAGTGTTAATGGGCGATTAATGCGATAACACCAACACCACTACTTTATTTATATAGCACTTTTCATACAAAAAGTTGTAACACAAGGTGCTTCACAGATTGAAATAAAACACAACATTGGATGAGGAAAAAAAGTGCAAACACACACTAGGGGTGGAAATCTTTAGGCACCCAATGATTCAAGCCAATTATGATTCAGTGTGCAACGATTTGAGCCAATTATAATTCTCGATGCATCTTTTTTTCTATTCAGGACTTTTCCCCCTCCCACTGAGTGGCAACTTCTTATTTTTAAAGCATTTGCAATGGCCGATGAATTTACTTCCAATATCTTTTAATGTTTCAAAAAAACAACATGAAAAGTGCAACTGTAGCAGCACATTTGCTGCTATAACACAGACTTCAGGGTATCCTGAATTTTAACAAGTAAGGCTTATAACAAACATTCTGTTATGTATAACAAGTACTGTAACTGATCTTTCAGTCCAAAATACTCAATTTCTAATAGAAATGTTAAAACTTCTAATGAAAGTTCTCCTGTTATGTGCAATAAGTACCTTGAGTCCTTCAGTCCAAAAACCCAGAACATTTTGCTGTATCAAAATTACATTTACCTTTTATACAAAAATGTGCAGTTACCATTACAAATGATTTGGTGGCAATGGATGTCCACGCATCACATGTAATAGCAATCCTACTCGCTGTCTTCAGTGATTGCATGACTTCAGCTTTGGTCTCGTTGTAGAGAGTGGGGATGGCTTTGTCGGAAAGAGGTGAAGTGGAACCCTGACCAAGTGAGCACCCCAAGTGGACCCCTGGATCCAATTTGTATATGTACATTTTCAATTCAGTGATTTACAAACTGATTCTTAATTTTCCAAAGTTTCATTCAGAACATTATAGTCCCACATACCTATTCTGTGGATTTTCATCTGGGGGCAGCCAGTGGTAGAGAAGAAAAGTCTTTTTAAAGCAGAAACAGAGCCAAAACCTTCTCCAGGTCAGCTTAGTTGTCATGATATATACACTACCGTTCAAAAGTTTGGGGTCACTTAGAAATTTCCTTATTTTTGAAAGAAAAACACTTGTTTTCAATGAAGATAACTTTAAACTAATCAGAAATACACTCTATACATTGCTAATGTGGTAAATGACTATTCTAGCTGCAAATGTCTGGTTTTTGGTGCAATATCTACATAGGTGTATAGAGGCCCATTTCCAGCAACTATCACTCCAGTGTTCTAATGGTACAATGTGTTTGCTCATTGCGTCAGAAGGCTAATGGATGATTAGAAAACCCTTGTGCAATCATGTTAGGTCTGCAATGCTGTAATTGCTGCAAATGGAGAATTCTTTGATGAAAGCAAAGTTTGAAGGAAAAAATTATTATTTCAAATACAAATCATTATTTCTAACCTTGTCAATGTCTTGACTATATTTTCTATTCATTTTACAACTCATGGTGGTAAATAAGTGTGACTTTTCATGGAAAACACAAAATAATTGTCTGGGTGACCCCAAACTTTTGAACGGTAGTGTATATGTATATATACTGTATTACACTTGTTGGTGACCGGGAATAGTCTTTCTAACAGCTTTGTACTTCGGCTCTATGTGCATCATAGTGCGAAAGCCCTGGTTCTCGACGTCGAAATATGGGTGTAAATCCTTGGCAATAAAAGCGGCCACAGATTTTGTAATTCGCTTTGTCCTTCCTGAGTTGTGTGGAAGTTTTGACATTGCTTAAACAATGGTCCTCTAGTCACGGTGGTAGCTACGTTTCTTTTCTCTCCGGCAGCTGGCTGGAAACATAACCTATGGTTTCACATGTTTGTCATGTTTCCATATTTAGTTTAGTCTGACAGAGCTTACATATGGCGTGGGTCTTGTCCAAGTCTTTTTTTTCCCTTCGTCTTCATAAAAACCAAAGTGCTGATATGCTTGCTTTGAATAAAAAGGGTGCCACCATTTTGTTTCTTTTTGTGTCATGCCATAAAAAGTCCAGGCAGGTACCAGCGCAGGACTTTTTCGTTCCGGCCAAATTAATTACGTTATTAATAATTGGAATCTTGACATTTGTGCATCGATTCAGAATCGTTCACATCCGTATTGAGATGCATTGGAAAAAATGATTAATTCTCACACCCCTAACACACACAGAGACTATGATTTACAGCATTATTAGTGAAATACATTTATATACATTCAGAAACTCACCAATGGCTAGAAGACAGTTGAAATGGCCGCTGTTCTCCCCTTCCACCTTTGCAAGTCTTTATTATATGCTGTTCCTCGGTCATAAGCCTGTTTTCCCGTTTGACTCTGATGTTTAGTTTTGACAGCTGAAGATACTTTAAGATAAGATCTTTATTGTCCATTTACACGGAAATTTGTGTTGCAGCATCTGTTCGTTAAAATACATGAAAATAAACCACATAAAAACACATAAAAGACTCATAGCCAAAAACACCAAGACACAGTCAAATCCAAACTGGGAGATGGATGGGGAAAGGGGAGGGGAAGTCCTATGTTGTGTGTGTGTGTATACATTTATGCGTACCTGCATGCATAGATGTATGTATGTCTATATGTATATGTAAATGTGTGTGTGCAATGGAAGGGGAGGGGGGGGGGGTCATCTCTTTGTACTCCACTGCTTGTTCAACAAGGTTGTGGAGTGAGGAATGAAGGAATGCTTGTGTCTATTCATTTTGCTTCTTGGTATCCTGAAACGTCTCCCAGAGGGCAGAAGCTGATACTCCTCATGTAAGACATGCGATGAATCCGCAGCGATCTTATTTGCCAGTCTCAGACAGTGATCAGTACTGCTCTGGAAAAATCCACTCTCCACTGAGTGGCCCACCAACTTAGAGCAGATGTTCAACAGTCTTTGTATCCTGGCTTTCAGCTGTACAGTGCCGTTTAGTGCCTTTGATTTGTAAAGGCTCCCATAGTTTTTCACATTCTTACTTCTTGTGGAGGTCGCCATGTTGGATCATGCTGGGAAATGCTCCATTTGGATTGCGCATGTGAACACCACAAACATGACATAAAGATACTGTGGTAAACAGTGTATTTTGCAACACCCCGATATAAGCGCAAGTTTTATATGAAACGACAGACATTTTTATCTCCTCATCCAATATATATTGTCATATCACACAGCCCTAATGTGAGCAGGGTGGCAGTCTGGGCTGCTTCGACTGCTTTCCCCTTGACCCGGACCCCCAGATACAGACGTGGACAAAATTGTTGGTACCCCTCTGTTAATGAAAGAAAAACCCACAATGGTCACAGAAATAACTTGAATCTGAAAAAAGTGGTAATAAATAAAAATTCTATGAAAACTAACCAATGAAAATCAGACAATGCTTTTGAATTGTGGTTCAACAGAATTATTTTAAAAAACAAACTCATGAAACAGGCCTGGACAAAAATGATGGTACCCTTAACTTAATATTTTGTTACACAACCTTTTGAGGCAATCACTGCAATCAAACGATTTCTGTAACTGTCAGTGAGACTTCTGCACCTCTCAGCAGGTATTTTGGCCCACTCCTCATGAGAAAACTGCTCCAGTTGTCTCAGGTTTGAAGGGTGCCTTCTCCAGACGGCATGTTTCAGCTCCTTCCACAGATGTTCAATAGGATTTAGATCAGGGCTCATAGAAGACTACTTTAGAATAGTCCAATGTTTTGCTCTTAGCCATTCTTGGGTGTTTTTAGCTGTGTGATTTGGGTCATTATCCTGCTGCAAGACTCATGACCTGCGGCTGAGACCAAGCTGTCTGACACTGGGCAGCACATTTCTCTCTAGAATACCTTGATAGTCTTGAGATTTCATTGTACCCTGCACAGATTCAAGACACCCTGTGCCAGATGCAGCAAAGCAGCCCCAGAACATAACAGAACCTCCTCCATGTTTCACAGTAGGGACAGTGTTCTTTTCTTGGTATGCTTCATTTTTGCGTCTGTGAACATAGAGCTGGTGTGCCTTGCCAAAAAGTTCCAGTTTTGTCTCGTCTGTCCATAGGACATTCTCCCAGAAGCTTTGTGGCTTGTAAACATGCAGTTTGGCAAATTCCAGTCTGGCTTTTTTATGATTTGCTTTCAACAGTGGTGTCCTCCTTGGTCGTCTCCCATGAAGTCCACTTTGGCTCAAACAATGACGGATGGTGCGATCTGACACTGATGTACCTTGACCTTGGAGTTCACCATGAATGTGTTTAGAGGTTGTTCTGGGCTCTTTTGTTACCATTCGTATTATCCGTCTCCTCCTGCGGCCACGTCCAGGGAGGTTGGCTACAGTCCCGTGGATCTTAAATTTCTGAATAATATGTGCAACTGCAGTCACAGGAACATCAAGCTGCTTGGAGATGGTCTTATAGCCTTTACCTTTAACATGCTTGTCTATAATTTTCTTTCTAATCTCCTGAGACAGCTCTCTCCTTTGCTTCCTCTGGTCCATGTTTAGTGTGGTGCACACCATGTCACCAAACAGCACAGTGACTACTTGTCACCCTTTAAATAGGCCGACTGACTGATTACAAGTTTGTAGACACCTGTGATGTTAATTAGAGGACACATCTTGGTTGAACATGTCCCTGTGGTCACATTATTTTCAATCTTTTCTAGGGGTACCATCATTTTTTGTAGGCCTGTTTCATGAGTTTGTTTTTAAAAATAATTCTGTTGAACCACAGTTCAAAAGCACTGTCTGATTTTCACTGGTTAATTTTCATAGAATTTTTATTTATTACCACTTTTGTCAGATTCACGTTATTTCTGTGACCATTGTGGATTTTTCTTTCATTAACAGAGGGGTACCAACAATTTTGTCCATGTCTGTAAGTGGTAGAAGATGGATGGATGGATAGATAAATCACACTGCATTGCCAAACACAATAGCTCAGACTGCGTGTGTTACTCGTGTTCAAAACATTTAAAAAAATTTTGCTTCTGCGATTTCAATTTGTTCATTCATATTATTCAGATATTGTTGACAAAAGTTGAAGATGTAGATAATTACTGGGAAATGTAACCTGGAAAATAGAAGAATAAAAAATTTGGATGTTGGGTTGAGGATGTTTTACAGCAGGGCTATTAATCATTTGGGCAACAATTTGAAATCAAGACATGTAACTGGGCCGCATACACTACCGTTCAAAAGTTTGGGGTCACTTAGAAATTTCCTTATTTTTGAAAGAAAAACACTTGTTTTCAATGAAGATAACTTTAAACTAATCAGAAATACACTCTATACATTGCTAATGTGGTAAATGACTATTCTAGCTGCAAATGTCTGGTTTTTGGTGCAATATCTACATAGGTGTATAGAGGCCCATTTCCAGCAACTATCACTCCAGTGTTCTAATGGTACAATGTGTTTGCTCATTGTGTCAGAAGGCTAATGGATGATTAGAAAACCCTTGTGCAATCATGTTAGGTCTGCAATGCTGTAATTGCTGCAAATGGAGAATTCTTTGATGAAAGCAAAGTTTGAAGGAAAAAATTGTTATTTCAAATACAAATCATTATTTCTAACCTTGTCAATGTCTTGACTATATTTTCTATTCATTTTACAACTCATGGTGGTAAATAAGTGTGACTTTTCATGGAAAACACAAAATAATTGTCTGGGTGACCCCAAACTTTTGAACGGTAGTGTATGTTCAGCGATCTGTTGAATATAACAAATTTCAAACCAACACAGATCAATATGATGAAAAATCTGCACTCTTTATTCATTGTCTTGGTTTTAAATGTGCGCTTGGCACATGACAAAGGCACACCAAAAGTGCATAAAAATGCAATAACAGTGCTGCGGTTGAGCAGAACTTGAAGTAGTCGAAATATTTTTCCTCTTGAACAACAAATAAATAAATAGAATGGGGAAAAAAATAAGATTCTGTAAATAACCATTTTGGTCACATCTTACTCAGGCATATCTCAAAGGGCATAATGTGCACTGTTAGTAGCATTAACATTTGTTTCCCTATTGAAATAAAATATACTGCATCCTGGTCATAATTGACCTTGGCACATCACAAAGTGCATTTAGCTGAATAAAAAACGAGCTGTCAAACACTTCAGTGCACAAACCTCCCCAAGAAAAGATTGATAACATTAACAACCATTGCACATCCACTATTGTGGTTTGTTTTGTTTTAAATCACCACGTGTGAGTACGAACCTCTTTTTATAACTACATATTCCATTACACACACATATCAGTCAACCCAAAATTTCTGGCAGAGTTAAGGATGCAAAAAACACCCATTTAAAAACTTGAGTAATGACTTCAGTCTTGAAGGTTTGAGGTTTTCTCCAAAATTTATAACAATTTTCTTATAGTTTTCTACTTTTCTCTGTAAATTTATCTAAATTTGAAACCATTTTCCTCAAATTTATAATTTCCTCTTGTAAAATTGACTTTTCTTGTACATTTGAGACTTTATTATAAATTTGTAGATTATTTTATGGCTAATTTTTGCCTATTTTTTAAAATAAAATTAGTGTTTTTTTAAAAAATAAATTTGAAACAGATTGTGGTAAAATTTGGACATTTTTTTCCTTATACAATTTACACTTTTGACCATAATTTTGCAGAGCCAGAACAGATCAATAATTTAACTCTGATTTCAAAGAAAAAAAACCCTATAAAATTGTGTTTAATGAAATAAATTAAATCACCAAAGATGCAGTTATTTCTGTTAAAATATTTCTCTATATTTGTAGTTTTTTAGAACTCTCCTCACCAACCAGACAGCAGGAAAAACCTCCCTTATTTTGAAATCCAAATGTTGGCACTGTTTAGTTGGTCTGAAGGCTGCTGATGGATTAAAGTCATTGACTTCGTGAATTTCGGTCTTCTTAACTTGCCAGGTACATAATAATGAACATAAATTAGTTAATATTGTTGTGGCTGGTGAAATAAATCCTTCGCGATTCAGTCACTCTTGCCTTTCCCTGCATATGAAGGCTGCGCGGATGATGGTCACGTGCGTTGTTCGTGTGTGTGCTTGCGGACTGTCATTCCTTCATATTTTTTTCTTAAATTTATATTTCCTTGGCGTGGCCTGGGCCCACGGGCCACTCGGAGGTGGCTTCTAGGCCGCATGTGGCCCGCGGGCCACTAATTGAATAGACCTGTTTTACAGCAAAGATTTCATCCATCCATCCATCTTCTATCGATCTTCTACCACTAATCCAGAGGTCCAGGTTGCAGTTCAAGCAGAGCAGCCCAGATTGCCGTCTTGTTCACACAGCACCATAATCCTCATGATCCTTCCTGCAGGTGGTGAGCCCACTGGAGGGTGGTCCCATGTGGCTTCTTTGGGTACACTGGGTCTTTGCTGTAACTTTTTTCATAGAGCCACTGGACCACTCTTAGTTTGGCCCTTCACCCAGGACCAATTTGTCTTTGGAGACCCTACCAGGGGCAAGTTACCCCCGTTAGCATAGTTCCTGGGATCATCATGACACACAAACCCCTCCACCACGATAAGGTGGAGATCCATGGAAGGATTGTTTATATGTGTATGTTTCTAGTTTAAAAAAGTCATCACTTTAATTTACACATACACTCATACATAACATAAACAGATTAAACCACCCATGACACACATACTGTACTACAGCGCTGGCATGTACTTTGAATATATGCTCATGTCTTTTTATGCATGTTTGCTCGATTTCAGGAAATTTGGGGCATGTGCCAGAGTTTATGTAAGTTAGCTTGGTAGTAAGACCCATTTTTTGTCCATTCCTGCTGTGATGGAGCTCATTATAAATTTTATACTTCTTTTATGAGGAAGACTTTTGGGAAACTGCCTTTAATAGTGCTCCCTTGCAAGTAATGGGGCTCTACTTAACATTTTTGAACAGTTTCATTTTAATCCCATTTTCAGGTTTGATATCTTCATGCAGTTCAAGTGTATACTAGATGTGCCTCATTTTCTATTTCATCTAACCTCATTCTTTCTTGTTTCTTTCAGATGACCCATCCCTGCAAGTCACACGTGTTAATATCACTACTGTTATGTAACAGATATTGCCCTTGAAAATCAATTGCAAAGGAAGTGACATTGGATTCATGGAGTCACTTGAAACTACTGCAGGGGTGAAAAGCTCTAGTGAGGGTCAGGAGAAACATGTTGCACAGAAAAAATGCACATCAGAGACCACAAAGAGTAGGAGGAGAACATCAGTGGAGTTGGAAAGCAAAGGGTGGCACCCGCAGCTAGAAGAAGGTCAGAGCAGAGACACATGTGTTTTCAAAGAAATGTTTGACTCAGGGAAATCACAATTAGATGATCAACACTCCCAAACCCAGTTCACAAGCCATCATGATTATGAAGGGTCTTCATATCCACTCCACTCCACTAAACAGTTTGCTGCTAGCAGGCAAAAAGTTGCTGCACAGTCAACAGGAAATGCATCTCATAGGAAGTCCCCCAGTTCACCTGAAGTCCAACAACAGAGTTCCCATTCAGGGATGGATCAGCTGTCAGAGGCAGCATCTAAGGTGGAACCAAAACCTCAAAAGCCTGGGAAGCATGTTTGTGATTACTGTGGAAGGGCATGTGCCAAACCCAGCGTGCTCAAGAAACATATTCGCTCACACACTGGAGAAAGGCCCTATCCATGCATCCCCTGTGGCTTCTCCTTCAAAACTAAGAGTAATTTATACAAACACAGAAAGTCCCATGCTCACTCAGTCAAAGCTGGAACAGTGCCATTCTCAGAACTTGGTTCTTACAATGCCAATGCAGACCAAGGGTCTTTTGAAGGGGAAGGAGAGTTATTCTCTGATGCTGAGCAAAGCACGGACACGGACGAGGACACTCTTAATGACCCTCTGCTGCTACTGGACTCTCCAATGGAGGGATCAGATAACACTGCTGTAAAAGTACTAAATCTCATTGCTCAGAAAAAGGGAGCCACGTCAGTGTCAGCTCAGGATGGTTCATCCCAACCCCAAGAAATCAATGCACCTCCTGCTGCTGCTGAGGCAAGTCGTGCAATTCAATCTTGCACAATCAAACAGAGGCTGGCACTTCGTCTGTCTGAAAAAAGAAGCAGCGACTCCGAACACAATCTGTCCCTACCAAGTCAGTCAAGTAAGGGCAGCACAGACTCCGGTTACTTCTCGCGCTCTGAGAGTGCTGAGCACCAGACGAGTCCTCCAAACACCAATGCAAAGTCCTATCAAGAAATCATGTTCGGAAAGTGTTATCGTCCAAGTCCTAAGCAGACAATTGCTTTTGTTGCTAGTAGCACAGACTCAAGTGAATATATCGATAAGAAGCGATCAGAGAAAGGTGTTTCCCGCGTTTTCACTCAAGAAAAAGATGCTGTTGAATCAATCAAAATAAACACCAAGTCATTCACAAGGGAAGAGGTAAGAGAACCCCAATTAGATGCTGGCTCTGATGTGGGGCCTCTGATCAGAAGTAATTCCATGCCAACATCCTCAGCAGGCTGTCTGACTATGCCTCAGGCCCTCAGAGGCAGCCACTCGTTTGATGAGAGAACAAGCACCGGGGGCATGAGGAGACTCAGACGGCAAGCTGCTTTTGAACTATCTGCACATGATGGCCACACCGATGACAGTCACGGAAAGATGAGTGAGAGTGGCATTTCACCCTCGGGACTGGAAATGGAAAATTACCCATCTGCAGCACCTTGTATGAGCTATCAGAGACACGCAATGGAACTAGCAACTCGGAAGCGTCGGAAAGAAAAAAGAGAAGAGGAAGATTTGCCAGGCCAATACAGGGGTCATCATGAACAGTGTGAAGAAATGTTTGATTCAACTAAGGACTATGATTTAAAACAAGGTGCAATGGGGATTATGGCTTTGGCCAAAGGACATTCTCAGATGGAGAGGTGTGACATGGACATATCAGTGATCCCTGAAATGTGTGGTCGAAAGACTTTAGGGAATGTAATTTCAGTTATCCAGCACACAAATTCATTAAACAGAACTCCCTCTGAACAGTCTGAATTATACAAATACCATGGGCAGCGACAGGAGAGTACTTCATATCAACCTATGGAGCTAAGTGAATCATATGAGTTGGAAAGGAGTGACAGTAGATTAAGGCAGTCTGTTCAAATGGGACCCAAGCTAGTGAGGCAGCCTAACATACAAGTCCCAGAAATTCGGGTCACAGTAGAGCCTGACAGTCCAGAAAAAGCTCCAGAGGTGCAAGTGAAGGAGCCTGAGAAGCATGTGGAGGAGTTTCAGTGGCCTCAACGGAGTGAAACTTTAGCACAATTTCCCCCAGAAAAACTCCCTCCAAAGAAGAAAAGGCTACGCTTAGCTGACATTGAGCACTCCTCTGGTGAATCCAGCTTTGAGTCGGCCTGCACCAGCCTCTCCCGCAGCCCGAGCCAAGACAGCAACTTATCTTATAGCTCCACCTTCTCATTTGACCGGGAGGAGAGCTTGAAGTCAGTCTCTCCAGCCAGGCAGGATGAATTTGGCAAACCCCTGGAACTCTTAGCAGTGCCAGGGAGTGGGCACTCCCACTCTGTGCTCAACCAACGTCAACAACATGAAATGAGACGCTCCTCCTCTGAGCAGGCACCTTGTAACTTGCGTAAGGAGTTCCCAGAGGTACGCAGCATATCATTTGACTATGGCAGCCTTTCTCCAACATCCAAAGTTAGACACGTGGATATCAGCGCTGTGAAGGAGAGGAGGAGGGGGAACTTGGTGCGGCAGGAGTCATTGAATATGGAAACTGAAGTAACACAAGTCCTATCACAAGGGTTTCCAATGTACCTCAGCCGCACCTCCCCTCCATTCACTACTGCCACTATTGTGCCGCAGACTTTGCCAATATTTTTTAGCGGGAACACGTTTGCTCAGCTGCCACATCCAAGCCTCTTAGTTCCCGTTAGAATTCAGACTTATGTGCCATCCTATGGCAGTATCACTTACACATCAGTATCACAGATTTTCAACAATCAGTATGACAGTGTTAGCGCTGCTTCGTCCACCCTTCAGAATCAAACTTCACGATTGTCTGGAAATCTTGATGCCGACAATGTATTAATTCAGACAAAACAAACTGCAACGCACACACTCAATGTTGAAGCACTTGATTTGTCATCAGCTAAGCTCAAGACGGGCATCCCCTTGTCTCTGACCTCCAGAACTATCTCAACCACTAACGCCTCCAGTGGTGGTGCAAACAAACGGATGCTATCTCCTGCCAGCAGCCTTGACCTGTTCATGGAGGTCAAGCAGCAAAAACGTGTGAAAGAGGAGAGAATGTTTGGGCAGATTGTTGAAGAGCTGAGTGCTGTGGAGTTGGGGAAATGTAATTTGAGTGAAGAGAAGGGGCACAGGTCAGAGATGCAGGGGGCATCAACACCTTATGCTCAGAATGATTCATGTAGGAGTAAATTTATCACACTTCAGCAAAAAGAGTCCACTGACCATGGCGTTGAGTCAGCTATGGAAAGTAGCTCCTTAGAAACCAGCTCACCGCCTTATGCCATGATATCAGTCAGTGAAGTGAAAGAAGCTGGCATGGAGAAACGAGTGCAGATGGATATGTTGGCACAGCTGGTAACCAGTCAAGACATCCTGATCTCAGACGCCGAGCATTCAAGACTGTTATCTCAGTTTCCAAGTCTTCGCACAACGACAGGTGTGAGCTGGTGTTATCTCAACTACACCAAGCCTAGCTGCTCCCACACCAACGCCCCGTTCTCTTCTGTGTACACCACCTGGTGTGTGAGTTCCCACAACCCAAATCCTCTTGAACTTAGCACCGGTGCTGCTCTGGCTTTGCTACGGTCCAGACAGAGGGGGGGGAATGTTATATACACCATGGCTGCCATGTGTCAACCTGGGACAGGGAAACTGGTTTCATCTCTGATCCTGTGGAGGCAGACCATTGAGCAGGTGAGGAAATTATCCCACTTCTGCATGTTTTTATAGTGTATCGTTCTGTTAAAGGGTACAAAAGTCACTAATACCACCACTACACACAAATTACTAAGTAAAATCTATCTGAGACCGAAAAGAAATCCAAAGATAACATTTACAAAGTAAAAAGTTTGAAGGAGCTTATTAAAGAGAACTTGGCACACTGCACACTGTAATCATTTGGCAGAAGTTTTCATTGGCAAGTGTCTTGAAAGAGCAGGTGTCTTCTGCCAATTATGATATTTAACTTTGAATCACTTCCTCTGTATTTTTATTAAGAAAGAGGTAAAAAAAAAAGTACCAGAAACCAAAATTTATATTCAGGAATAAATCAACTATCTGTGAAATCTACATCAAAGTACAATATAAGATGACATAAAAAACTGAGTTACAGTGCCTGTTTTGGGTTTTTCCAGCAGCAGCAGCATAGTTCATGTTTGCAAAACATGCTGTGTAATGCCATGTGTGACATACAATATTGGAAGCATCTCGTTACACAATCAATATGGCATCCACTTAAAATTGATGTTAACGTTTGCTCATCCAATTCAGCTGCAGAAGAAACCGGAGCCTAAAGAGGCGGACGTCACCTACGGGAAGAAGGTGAAAGACATCAGTTGCAGAGTGAAAACTGCCAAGGAAGAGTGGAAAGAGAGGGAGGCTGCCACCACCCAAACTGTGCCAACACGAATTAAGATCTTTGAGGGCGGGTCAGTTAACATATTAGTTATCAGGGCCATTATCATTTCTGCTGACTGGGAATACAGCAGTTATACTGTATGCAACATATACTGATACAGCATTTGGGACTGTTTTTTCTTACGTTTTTCTTCATTTCTTCCTCCAGGTACAAGTCCAATGAAGACTATGTGTATGTCAGAGGTCGGGGACGGGGCAAATACATTTGTGAGGAGTGCGGAATCCGCTGTAAGAAGCCAAGCATGCTCAGAAAACATATCCGGACTCATACAGACGTGCGGCCGTATATCTGCAGAGTTTGCAACTTTGCCTTTAAAACTAAAGGTGGGCATTTTTCAGTCTCAATAATTTGTTGAAAATGTTTGACATTTTGATCCCAGGCAGGGAATCAAATACTGCTATTGTGTGCAATGTTTTATTTGTAGGGCTTAATAGTTATGAGGAACTCTGATAACAGGTTGCTCTGAGTTATTCTAGACCAGACCTGAACCTCCACTGTGTGATTCAAGATTCAAAGATTTTATTTGTCAATACTACTATACGTACAGGACATACAGGAGAATGGAAATGGTGTTTCTCTCTTCAGTGGTATGCACAATACAAAAAAGAAAAAGGAATAAGGCTGGAAAAACAACAACAGCAGTCTATGTACAGTAATGCTACCCGTAGTGCAAATGGCGACAAAAGAGCCATTTTGAGTAATTTTTAGCCCGACAGATATACAGTGCTGTGTAAAAGTATTTTTCCCTTTGATGTTTTCTTATATTTTTTGCATATTTGTCACACTTCAGTGTTTCAGAGCATCAAAGACATGTTAATATTAAACAAAGATAACATGAGTAAATACAAATGCAGTTTTTAAATGATGATTTCATTTATTAAGGGAAAAAAGCTATCTAAACCTACCTGGCTCTGTGTGAAAAAGTACCCCCCCCAAATCCCATAAATAGAGCCTGTCTCACAAAGTGAAGTAGGCTAAACAATTTCAAAAAGCAACACATCATGCCATGATCTAAAGAAATTCAAGAACAGATGAGAAACAAAAACCCAGAACATTTAAAGAACTGCAGGTCTCACTTGCCTCAGTTTGGACACTGCTCCATGATTCAACAGTAAGAAAGAGACTGGGCATAAATGGCATCCATGGGAGAGTTCCAAGGCAAAAATCACTGCTGACCAAAAAGTACACAAAGGCTCGTCTCACATTTGCAAGAAAAATCTTGATGATTCCCAAGAATTTGGGGAAAATATTCTGTGGACTGATGGGAAAAAAAGTTTAACTTTTTGGAAGACATGCATTACATCTGGCATAAAACTAACAGTATTTCATAAAAACAACATCATACCAACAGTCAAACATGGTGGTGGTAGTGTCATGGTCTGGGGCTGCTTTGCTGCTTCTGGATCTGCACGACTTGCCGTAATTGATGGAATCATGAATTCTGCTCTCTACCAGAAAATCCTGAAGGAGAATGTCTGGCCATCAGTTCGTGACTTCAAGCTCAAGCCCTCCAATGTGGCTGAATTAAAACAATTCTGCAAAGAAGAGCGGGCCAAAATTCCTCAACAGCAATGAAAAAGACTCATTGCTAGTTGTGCAAACGTTTGATCACAGATGCTGCCACCAAGGGTGGCATTTTATTAGGTTTGGGGAGCAATTTTTCACATAGGGCCAGGTAGGTTTGGATAGTTTTTTCCCCCATTTAAAAAACTGCATCTTGTATTTACTCGGGTTATCTTTGTCTAATTTTAAAATTTGTTTGATGATCTGAAACATTTAAGTGTGACAAATATGCAAAAATAAGAAATCAGGAAGGGAGCAAATACTTTTTCACAGCACTGTAAGCACAGATCCCCTGAAACATAATTGAGTCATAATATAATTTAGTATAGCCAAGCCAGTTTGTACAGTTGAATATAAACTGGTCTGCTACTTTTACTTTAATTTTTATTTACTCTCTAATTTTACTGGGAAATTTCCAACTTTTTTCTGATTTATTCATAACTTGCCTACTATAAATTTGCTACATTTTTACTCAGACATTTTTTAGGTTTTCTGCTAAATTTGTCAAAATATCTAATAAATTTAGACATTTTCCTGCACCTGCGCCTTGGTATCCCCTCTGAAGAGCTCGAGCAGGTGGCTGGGGAGAGGGAAGTCTGGGCTTCTCTGCTTGAACTGCTGCCTCCGCGACCCGGACCTCCGGAAAAGCGGTAGAAGATGGATGGATGGATGGATTTTCCTGCACATTTTTTTTCCTCTTTTTAAAGTGAATTTGCAACTGTTACCGTTTTTATCTTTTTCCCATATGTCTGCAATTTTTCCTCATAAGTGTGATTTTTTTTTTTTTTTTTTTTAAATTCTAGACTAAAGGAGCTCTGGTTATGGTTGCTGACCCCTGTCCAGGCCCCGAAGGACCTGTTCCCCTGGGCACTTTAACATATAGATATTTAACACCTATCTGAACACAGAAACGTTCACATACCTCTACCCACAAAGAAGTGGAGAAAAAAATAAACAAAATAATTTGCAAGTTTGAAATAGGATCTTGAGGTGGTTTTATCACATGATTGTCATCCATAAGACTGCAGCTGGCATGTGTTTCATGACATCAGCATGAGCTACTTTTTCACTGACGGGGTTTACTTGTGCTCATTAGGTTCACCAGTGATGGAGTGGTTAGCACTGCGGCAGCACAGCAACTCACCCTTGGCCGGGGAATCCTGGGTTTGATCCCAGCCCCCGACCAACAGTGATCTGTGTGGAGTTTGCATGTTCTCCCCGTGTCTGCGTGGGTTTACTCCGGGATTTCTCCGGTTTCCTCCCACATGCCAAAAACATGCAAGTTAGATTAATTGGCATCAAACTGGGGATTCTAAATTGTCCTTAGGTATGACCGTGAGAGTGAATGGTTGTCTGTCTCTCTGTGTTGGCCCTGTGATGGACTGGCGATCTGTCCAGGGTGTACCCTGCCTCTCGCCCAAAGATGCTGGGATAGGCTCCAGCCTCCCCGCGACCCGAAAGGATTAGGTGGAAGAAGATGGATGGATGGTTAGGTTAAAAGATGTGCCTTACCAGCAACAAGCCTGCATAATGAAAAATGATACTCAGCCAGTGTGTTTAAATGTGGGGCTCATTTATAATTGTCCGTATGCGAAGTGAGCGATGCACATTAACACAGAGGACACATTGTGCACATCTATAGTAATAGTATTTGTTTAATTTAACTTAAGAAGGGAATGAGACTGGAAGGGATAGATAAATTATATAGCATATGCATCAATTTGTAGTTCCAAATTAAACTTAAATATATGCTAAGACAAAAATGTGTTTTAAAAGCACAATTTCAACAGGGGATTTGCAGCAGCTGCAAAAGCTGTTTAGTTTGTGATGCCATTTATTAGTACTACAGTATTTTGCAAAATCAGCAGCTCACTTTCTGCTAAAGTCAGCATTTGTCCCATTTTTCACAAACTGATGTGTGTTTCTGCAAGCTTTGTTTAAATAAATGTGCCTTCAACAGGAAACCTGACGAAGCATATGAAGTCAAAGGCTCACATGAAGAAATGTCTTGAATTGGGAGTGTCAGTGACGATGGATGAGACAGAGATACAGGAACATGGTAAGATGCTGATGCTAATTCATCCACGCTCAGCTGATGCCTTTCCACAGACTGAGCTAAAATGTACGTGTTTGTCTGTTTTCAAGTGGATGACATTCAACAAGAGACCAAAACAGAGGTGGCAGCGACAACCAAACATCAGTTCTCAGATGCAGAGGACTCTGACGGCATGGATGAAGAGGTCGACGACATTGATGAAGAAGAGGACGAGGATGATGAATATGAGGGCGATTCCACTCCCAAATTGCGCTCAAGGAGCACGAGTCCTCAGCCAAGTGCAGTTACCTCTCTGTCAGTTACAGCCACTGCTGCCATCCATGGCTGCTCCCTGACATCTCTGCCCGAAGCAGATGTGGGTCAGCAGTCCTCCAGCAGACGCACAGCCTCAGACCATCAACCTGTCCTTTCCAATGACCAGAGAGAGAAGTCCATGGACGAAGACTCTTTGACCATGCTGTCTCCAGATCAGAGCTTCCTCTTTGATCCTTACTCCTCTTGTCTGCTCTCTCCCGGCTGGGAGTCTCCCATCAGGGAGCCGTCCCCATCACGTTTACGTTACCCATCCCCAAGGCGGGAGCTCTCCCCGCGAGGCCGCTCCTCCCCCAGGTGGGACACCTCTTCTCTGAGGCCCGGCTCACCCAGCTTCTCACCCATCCAGCACCCCACCCCTGGCTCGATCGAGCGACCAATGTCACCTGGAACAGAGCTGGTTGGAAAATCTTCAGTCAGGGGAAGGCAGAGGGTCGTGCTGAGGGCCGTTTCACCTCGCAGAGGCTCACACCAGCATAAAGGCGGTGGTGATAAAACCAGACACCATGCAAAGATGGAGATGGCTCAGCAACAAGCAGCCTATGAAATGGAAATGGTATGTAGCTCGGTGTGATTTGCCCCTAATTCAGCTAAAACTCTGACAGCTGAGCCTCTGTCTGTGGCTGTTGTAGCACCAGTTAGCATAGAGCTTTAAATATATGTTAACATGATAGCTGAAGTATAGCTTTAAATAGAAGGAGTTCACCAGATTTCAGCAAAGCACTTTAATGCTTTCTTCATGAGCAAGTGCCGTATGTTTACCAAGTTTTTCAGCATGCTAATGTTTTGCCAGCACAGCCATTCTGCAGCTATTAAATCATTAGGAGTTGGTCAAAATAAAACAACTGCAAGGAAAATGTTCTCTTCAGGTCATGAAGGTGTAGTGGACTCGGTCACTGATACCATTCTGCTGTTAAATTGTAGGCAAACACAAGTCTCTCTATTGATCCTAATGGGGCTCTGTTCTATTTAAGTAACAAATGTGATTATTAGTTATGTCTGCTTTTTTCCTGTTTTCTTAACTAATGGCTTCTGAGAAATAAGCCCATTCATCCATTATAGTCTGTAAATTTCCAACTGGATCTCATACTAGATGCTAGAGGATGAGAGGTTTATTAGCATTCATCCTCTGGGGAACATAAATGTCTCAACTGAATGTAACGGCAGTCAATTTCCAACCAATTCAGTCAGCACTTTGGTGTTAACTCGGCTTCAATGGTGGGGAAAAGGCAGCACCTTCAAAGCTTTAAATGCTTTTCCTTAATATCCGAATCTCTTCGTGCTTTTTAACTAATACATTTTCACATGATAAATATCTTGGCAGTGGTGAAACTGCTTCTAAAACTGCCAGTGTGTCGTTCCAGGATCAAAGGAGCAGCTTGGCGTCGGCTCTGCCTGGTGCTGCCAGTTCTCATCATCAGAACATCCTCAGTCACCTCCCTCTTCACTCCCAGCAGCAGGCCCACAGTTTGCTCCCCGTCGTTCCTGTCGGAGGGCTCCAGATGTTGCCCTCGCCGCCCTCCTGCAGCTCTGATATCAGCCCCTCTGTGGCAGCAAGCCCCCAGAGCGGCGAGGGCCAGCGCTGCAGCAGCGGGGAGGGGTCGGTCCACGGAGCCCAGGCGGGAGGCGACGACGTCGGGGGCCAAGAGAAAAGCCTTGATGCTGGAGTCGGGGACACTAGGCAGGAGGAGAATGTGCAGACTTGCTTGAAAGCCATCGCGTCGCTGAAGATCACCACAGAAGACCCTCACTGAATTGGGTCGGTCCAGGAACAGACGCATCCCTGCTACACCTGCAACTTTTGCCATTTTTCAGCCCTTTAAGGCACATAACCTCATCTTTATCCTATTAGAGGCAATATCATAACTGTTCCTCTGGTATTGCATAATAATACATAATACATGGATAATATGAGGAGCTGAAACCTTCACAGCAAAGAAGACACACACCCAGTCTGAGGTGCTGTTCTCTCCAGCGGCTCGCTGAAACAACTGGACAAGAATTGGGATGTTTTGCAGGGTGGAGAATTCTGAGTGGGTGCAGGTGCAATATGGAAAGATATTATGCTAATATGCCTTTGTCTGACATAGTAGTTTGCGTACAATTGCACATAAATTATATTTATGAATTATGTACAAATATCCTTAACATATACTCCTTCTAGATGCATACTGTGTGTACTTTGAAAATAGACTGTTGTTTATGTACTCATATCAAGGTGTTATGCAGTAGTGCAGAGAAATAAAGACTATTTATAAGGGGGAAAAGTATGTGTATTATGAAAGTCTGACCAAATTTTAAGTAGATGCTTCTTGTGCAGTTTGGTGCTTCTGATCGAGCAGGAAGGGTCTGTGCCTTTATTTTGCTTTTTCTTTTTTTAAATATATATATTTTTTTTTTATCTGAAGGAAAGTGGGTATTCATTGTTCAGAAGTGTCTGCGGAGAGCTTGCTCAAAGTGAAGCTATTTCTTGTTCCGTCGATTTTTGCTAAAAGACGGACGCAGCTTGATTCATGTGAAACAATCTTAAAAGATGTCTATGTTGCAGTTTTCTCTTAATGTTGTGGTTTTTATCTTGGTAAAAATGCATGGTTTTTGCTATTGCACAAAAATAGAGGAAGTAATTATGTAATTATAAATACTGTAAGATGTATTTATATATTAGAACATAAGCACTTATTGATACTGGTAAATATTTGACTACTATTTATATGGTATATCTGTACTTATGCAGCAGTGATGCAGTTATGCAGTGAGCTACTCTGGCTTTTAATCTCATGTCTTTTCTTGATTAAACAGACTGCTTTTTCTTGCTTATACAGATGACCATTTTATGAGTTTTTAATGATGCACTTTGATTCTCTCATCTTTGATGTTGTAACCGACTTGGTCCGAGATGTAGGGAGTGAAACCATGACATGTTCTCTTGTGGTTTTGAAACATTCCAGGCTTTTTTTTTTTCTTTCTTTTTTTTTTTTTTCATTGTGTGAAACATGTTGCACACAAATCCAAGGGGCTATGCTGATCAGTCAATGGTACACGTTTCTTGCATTTCAAGTGTAACTGGATGGATCAGTATCACTTACTGTGATAGTGACATGATGATGCTTAACGCATGAGTTGGTTTATTGTTGCGCTTCAGCTCACAATGTAAGTAATCATTCACCAAATGCATTACTTCTCCTCTGTATAAATATACGTGTATTTTTATGATTTAATCTATTTTTGCAGTGTTGAATTCTGGAAACTTTTTATGTGGATTGTTTATATCTCATTATTAAGAAGTAAAATGTCTGCAGCTGGTGTAATGGCAGAGGCTTAATGAGGGCGAAAATAGCACAGTGTTGATCACTTACACCGTGGGTCTCATCTTTAAAAAAATTTTTTATGTGTACACTTCTTCAGTCTATGGATGATTTGTTTTTGAAGAAAACAAAAAAATCAACCATTTTGTTCTCTCATGTTTACATAAAGAAGTCAAAGGTGCACTGCTTTAATTCTGCTTCCCTTCTTGAAGGTGTATGTAGCCTTGATTTAATGGTTGTGTGTCATTTGATTTCTTGTTGCCACACCGCAGAATGCTCATAAAATGTGAAGGGGAAATGAAGCCTTTTTATTTGCTTTTAAATACAGTAACATTCAGATTGTGAGATTTTTTTTTTTTCCATTTCATTTTTTTTAACTGTGTATTCATATTTACAGAACTGCATTGTGCCTCTCATGTCCATGGAAATTTCCCTGTAAAACACACAGAGGACAAATCATTTTACCTCTCGGCTCTTTTTGAGGGAAAAAAAAAACAAACAAAAAAAAAAAAAAACAGAACCTCGGTAGCCAATCCATTGTTGAGCTATTTGCATTGAAGCTGGTTAGTCAGGATGGAGTGCCTCTTTTATGCTATGAGGAATTTATTGTTTGGTGCTCTACTTTTTCAGATTAAATTCAAAATTGTTTTAAAAGAATATACTTCTAACCCAAGGATGTGTGTTGCGGCTCATTTCACCGTGTGATTATTCAGCTGCCGTGCCTTTCCCTGCTGTATAACTCACCACTGTTTAAATCACAGCTCACACAAGGAGGTTTTCAGATGAAATCACTCACATTCTCTCTGGAGGGTGGAGTGAAAAATTGCAGCAACTCCTACCAGTGACATCCTCTGGTGAGAAATTATTACTGCAGCTTTAACAGAGGGGTGTGGGGGGGGGGGGAGAAAAATAAATGAATGCATCCAAAAATAGACCTCACCTTGTGGATAATATTCAAACTCCAGTGTGTATTGGCAGCACACGGAGTGTACTGCACTGTGAGGCAATGCTGTATCTATTGAGGTTATATAAATGAGAAAGAGATCATAAATCTCTATGATGCTTTTCTCTGGGCTGGAGAAGGAGGCGGCTGGTTCTAATTCTGTCCAATCAAGGGAGACGGATCACTTCTACAGACACAAGGCTTGTCAGGCTCATTTATTAGAATAATTTTTAAGGCTGTTAACAGCAACCCAGCTTTACATGAAGTGAGTACTGTGTTGGTTTAAAGCAGCAGAGGCCTTGTAAAAAAAAAAAAATGGCTGATCTAGAACTTACCAGAACACAGACACTGCGTGACACATTTTGGGCCCTTGGGTTACAACCACAGGAGGACTACAGGTCGTTTCTCCCGCAGAAAGACATACCGAGTGTCTCTGTCCTCCCTCTCTCTGTTCAGAGTGAGCTGTGCTCCTCTGGTTTATTTTGAGGTCCTCTTATCGCAGCTGTTGTATCTGTGGTGGCAGCCTGTCCCAGCCCCTCCACACTCTTCTTTTTCCCCCTCTGGCCCTTGGTCCCGGTAAGACTCTTGTTTGTCTGTTACCCCACCTCCTCAGGAGCATTTACACTCAAAAACATTCATAAAACGCCTAAACTGTTGTGCATGCCAAAGCTGTTCGGAATCTTTCTCTTATACTCACATGTACTAATAAGTGTTGCTATGAATCCGACGGCTGTTTGAAGCTTGCCAAGTTTGCTGAAGATGAGAAGGTGTGAACAGTAGTGAGACTTGTGTGCGTCATCTGCGAAGGAAATCGAAAGAAAATCACTTCTTGAATTTTTGCTTAACCTGGTGCTACATTTGCTGCAGTCACTTATTGTACTTTAACACCATTTCTCATTATATCTGCCATCTTGAAGCATGGTGAATATTGAAGAGCTTGCTTATGTAACATGTTTTTCTAGTGAATATTAATATTTAAAAAGTGCAGCTTTAGTGCACACACCCGGTGACACTGGCATCAATAACAGTGGATTAGAAATAAATAAATAACGTGCCCATATTAAGGAGTTCTTAAAATAGCTTGTGGGTCTGGAACAGGTGCCATGTGCCATGTGCTCTGCTTGTGAAAGCACAGGCTGCGGGAAGGCTGCACTAATTTTATGCACACGAACAGGCTCTGGCTTTTAGCCTGGGCAACACAAGACAGACGCAAGCAGGCAATAAGGCACTATTATTCACCCAGTTATTTAGACTCACCAGTAAGCTGTCATTTTAACGGAGTAGTGGTGACTCACAATATCTTTGTCACAAATGCAATTTTCACCAAAGTAGACTGTTAAAGGTGGACTCCGGTGGATATAAATCCCCCATACAAACAAATCTACATTGTCTAAAATGGTATCTATTTCCCTTTTTTCTTAAAAAACCCCCCAACTTTCTTCTTCTTTTAGATTTGATTGGCAGTTGGCAACCAGCTTACAGGTGCATTACCACCACTGACTTGATCATCATCATTCTATGTCTTTGTATAAGGAGTTCTGAACAACTTCTTATGTGTGAAAAAGTGATCCGTCCTTGGGCTGTGTCCGAGGTGCCGCCACACACTCTATATCTTTCATTGTCTTACAGTTTTGTGTCAAAATGTTTTCACTTTTCCTCCTCCTTCAAATACCAGGATCTGTGACTAGGCCCACCCACATCCCACAAGGCTAATGGTGGCTAGCACCACATTAAACAGAATAAATCCTGTGATAAAAACACTGACTGGTTGAAGGCCACGCCCAGTTGCATGCACAGTGGGCCAGGATAATAACATTGGTCCTTAAAAGAAGTTTAATGGTAAAAACTGATCTCAATTTGGGTCAAGTTTTCAGAGCAGCTGTCCAAAAATTCTAACTGGCGGTTAACTTCAGTCAGGCTGGAGACAATTCTTACATCCTGGTTTGCTCAATGCTACAGACCTGTTATAGTGATGTCACCAAAAACGCTCAGTCTAAACTTGCTTTTTTTCGAAGGGGAGGAGCCTAACTGAAATTTCACAACAACCCCCCCCCCCCCCATAGACATGATGCATTTCGGTGAGTTCCCCCTTGATATGTCTTGTGAGACATAAAAAAACATGTTACAGACATGTTAACAAGACAAAAAAAAACTTGATTTGGAGTGGAGTGTCACTTTAAGAGTTAAAGCCGCACTATGTAAGATTTTCACTTTAAAAATGTTTCCAAAATTATTTTGATAGTACATCAGCCTTTGACTGGGTGCATGTCACTTCCTATATATAGGCTGAGTGGGCCCCCATTGCCTGCAACAGCTCTGTTCTTGGTAAGAACACTGAAAGGACTACAACCATGGCGACTATGACCTCAGTCCCAACAGCCAAACATAGGGCACAACTGTAGCCACCAACAACTAAGAACCCTGTGATTGGCTGTTCGGACAGAAGTCATAAGATAAGATAAGATAAGATAAGATAAGTTAAGATAAGCCTTTATTAGTCCCACAACGGGGAAATTCCAGGATTGGAACAGCACAGGGATAGCAACGCTCAGAGCAACAATCAGAAGGCAAGAAAAAAAACAAGCAAGCAAGAGCAGCTAATATACATATGTACATATTACTATAAAATATATATATATACACACACACAGACACACAGTGCAGAGCATTGTAGCTGGATGGAATAAATATATGAATATGTAAACAGTGCGGAGCAATGTAGCTAGATGGAATAATATGTAGATATATAAACACACAGTGTGGAGCATTGTAGCTAGATGGAATAAATATGTAAATATATAAACACACACAGTGCAGAGCATTGTTGCTAGATGGGATGAAACAGCACAACCGTCTACTTAGTTATCCTACATGGTATGATTATGTGCCCATACATATTCTCACTCTCCATAGCGACCAGTATTTTCCTAGTTGTATGCCGGAGGGGACCATTGTGTAAGTCTATTGCATCTTTTGCATTCAAAAAACTATTAGTTTGTTACGTCTTTTTGCTATCTCTGCGAGCAGCCCTGCTTAGGTTGTACAGTCTGACAGCCGTTGGTAGGAAGGACCTGCGAAACCTCTCGGTTGTGCACCTGGGATGATGTAGTCTGCTGCTAAATGAGCTCCTCAGTGCATTCAGTATGTCCTGCATAGGGTGGAACTCGGACTCCAGCAGAGATGACAGTTTAGCCACCGTCCTTCTCTCTCCTATCTCCTCCACCGGATCAAGGCGCTGCCCCAGGACAGAGCTAGCTTTCTTGATCAGTTTGTTCAGTCTCTTCCTATCGGCTGCAGTAATGCCACTGCCCCAGCAGACCACTCCAAAAGTGATGGCTGATGCCACCACCGTGTCATAGAATGTCTTCAGCAGCGCGCCTTGTACACCAAAAGACCTGAGTCTCCTCAGCAGGAACAGCCTGCGCTGTCCCTTCTTGTAGAGTGCATCAGTATTGTGTGACCAGTCTAGTTTAATGTTCAGATGAACACCCAGGTACTTATAGGCTGTCACCATCTCGATGTCTGTTCCCTGTATATTTACTGGTGCTGTGAGGGGTTGTCCTTGCCTGCGGCAGTCCACCACCAGCTCCTTAGTTTTTCTCGCGTTGATCTGAAGGCAGTTCCAATGGCACCAGTCCACGAAGTCCTGGATAAGCCCTCTGTACTCAGCTTCATCTCCATTGGAGATGAGGCCAACGATCGCAGAGTCATCAGAGAACTTCTGTAGATGGCAGTGTGTTGTGTTGTGTGAGAAGTCCGCAGTATAAAGAGTGAACAGGAAGGGAGCCAGCACCGTTCCCTGGGGGGCCCCCGTGCTACTGATGATCGTGTCGGACACACAGTCCCGGGTTCTCACAAACTGAGGCTGGTTCGTGAGGTAGTCCAGGATCCATGATGACAGGTGCTGGTCCACCCCTGCGCGCAGCAGCTTGTCCTTCAGGATCATCGGTTGGATGGTGTTGAAAGCACTGGAGAAGTCAAAGAACATGATCCTCACCATGTTCCCGGGCTTCTCCAGGTGGGACAGAGAACGGTGAAGGAGGAAGATCACCGCATCCTCCATCCCAATACCATGCTGGTAGGCGAACTGGAGTGGAGCCATCGCTGGTTCCACCAGGGGGCGGAGGTGAGCAAGGAGCAGTCTCTCCAGGGTCTTCATCAAGTGGGACGTCAAGGCCACCGGTCTGTAGCTGTTCAGGTCTTTGGGGTGGGAAGTTTTTGGTACAGGTACCACACAAGATGTTTTCCACAGCTGTGGTACCCTCCCCAGTTTCAGGCTCAGGTTGAAGATATACATCACAATCCCACACAGCTGGTCTGCACAGGACTTGAGGAGTTTTGCGCTGATGCCGTCCGGTCCCGACGCCTTCCTCGCCTTGATCTTCCTCAGCTCCGTCCTCACCTGGGTCCTGGTCAGGGTCAGGATGGGGGGCTGTGTGTTGGGAGTGGGGGGGTGTTGGTGGAGTGGGGAGTGGGCAGCAGGACGTGATGTCTTTAGAGGCAGCAGTGGTTGTTGTGCAGTCAGCGGGGAGGGCGGTTGGTCAAACCTATTGAAAAACAGATTCAGGTTGTTCGCCCACTCCCTGCCCCCCGTGGCCTGGGGGGAGGTATTCTGGAGCCCAGAGATGGTTTTGAGGTTTCTCCAGACCCCGCTGATGTCGTTCTGTTGCAGCTTGTCCTCCATCTTCTTCCTGAAGCTGTCCTTGCCTACTCTGATCTTTCTCTTTCTACTCTGATCATAGTCACCATAGTTGTAGTTTTTTCAGTGTTCCTACCTAGAACAAGAATGTTACATAGTGCTGCTTTAACATCCAATCTCTGTATTTCTGTCTCTAACATTTATGAAAAATTCATCTATCCCTGAGTCGTATCTGTACAGAGATGCAGCAGTTTGTAGGTCCCTTGATTAAAGGCGCTATCCTGGTATCGACTGAGGTTTGGGTGCTTTATTTTGCAAACACGCATATAAATTCAAACATTGCTTATTGTTTTTATGTGCATAGACTGTACATAAAAGAGACATAGCCTCGATGGGCTCCTGAGCTCCTCATTTTGACACCTCACAGGCTGCTACCATGTTGTGACTTTGGTCTGACTGAACCAGAACTGCACTCAACAGAGATGCAGAAGCCTTACAGCTATATCCCTGTTGGAATGTCATATAGTAGGGAAATCCCTGGTTGACTTTCTGCTTTAATTCTGATGGGATGCCATTAGCTATTTTCAGACCTCACCAATCTTCAAGGTGAAATGCAAGGTCAAGGTCATTGGACATTCAAGGGTGTCCCAGACCCCAATCTGGGTTGTGTTAAAATGTTGTGGTTCTATCTCTCATAATAACGTCATGAAAGCAAAAAATGATTCTGATTCCTTATGACTCTGTGACCTTGACCTTTTGATCCCAAAAGCTTAGCCAAACGTGGTACTTGTGTGGTCAATCTGTGTGCAAAGTTCGGTCACCCTAGCATCATTTCCTCTCGAGTTAGAGCACGGATACGGACACAGACAAACAGACAGGCAGATGCACACACTCAGGTGACTGCCCTGCTCAAGGGCGTGGGTAAAGAAGAGAGCATGCTATCAGCTAGCAGCCTTGATTAGTAAATATCCACGGTGCGCTGGTGCCTCATACTCATGCAAATACCTGCTAATTAGCAGTTAACATGCTAACAAAATAGTACAATCTTACACACTAAAAGTGAATTACAAACCTCTTTAGATGGACTGCAACTCAAAGCAGTTCACAGGACTTTGTATGACAATTACAAATGCATCAAAAACTAAATGGCACGCAGAGAGTGCATGCCTCTGCCAAAACTGTTTGTCCACTGGTAAAAATGTGTCAGGTGATGGAGCGTCATATGTTGTCTGTGCTGGTGTATTTTCAGGTTAATTAGCCCATTACTATTATTTTATACCCCATGTAACAAAGTTGCGGAGGGTATGTTTTTGACTCGTCCATCCGTTCATTTGTCTATTTTACATTTGATATTTTCTGTTGTACTGTATGCCAGCATACAGCTCTGAAAAAAAACAAACAACAAAAACAAACAAGAAACCACTGCAAAATCTTTCATAAATCAGCATCTCTACATGTATGGCAGCCATTCAGTTTGAATATCTGTTGAGTTCCAACACAAGGGCATCTCAGTACTGATTAGGCGATCATCTAAGCATGGTAAGATGCATGAAAGCTATGAATAAAAATCAGACTTATTACACAAATACAGATTTCTGAGTTCTTCCCATACACTGTATAAAACAGTCTATAGCTCCTCCTAAATTAAATCTTTATTGTAGTGCTTAAGAATGAACATGAAGTTGTTTGCATTATTTGATCTAAAAGCACATCTAAAAACAACATCTTTTTTATTGTTTTGGCCAGTTGTCATTTTTTGTAAATAAATACTCTAAATGGTGATATTCTGACTTGGAATTTGGGGTAGCTGTTTTCAGTAGTTTAGAGAATAAAACAAACTGTTCATTTTACTCAAACACATACCTATGTATGAATAGTAAAACCACATAAAGTGATAATCTTGCAGTGATCTCTTTGGCTTCTTAATTTTTTTCCAGAGCTGTAGCTTCTACATTGCCTTACAGAAGCTTGAACTCGTCAATACTTTGGACGAGTTCAATTTTGACATACATTTAATGAGGGGTTAACCTATAGGAAGAAGCCAACTTTATTGTCATTCAGTCCATCATGCACAGTAGAATGAAGTTACGTTTCTCCTATCTACAATGTACATCTAGAATCAGAAGGGCTGCTGTCATGCAAGACGCCGCTACAAACAACTTTTCCTTCCCCCATTCTATTACACTGAGCCCCAAGCTAGAAGGCGTGAAGTACCATTTTTATGTGGTCTTTGGTATGACCTAGCCAGGAGTTGAACCCCCAACCTCCCAGTTGTGGGGCGGATGCTCCATCAACTAGGCCACCACTCTGGTCTAAGGTTAACCAACTATGAAAAGGACTTGAATGTGAGCTTTTTTCCTGTCGAAAAAGACATTAATTCCTTTGGCTGAACTCCAGGTTTATATTCACATCAAATGAATGCCTTCATTACTGTTTTCAGGAAGAATTCTGATATGTGGGATGTGGGGGGGGGGGTATGTGAGCTTGCTCTCTAAGGTTCTTTTATTTCCTCATGATATTAACAAAAATCTGTTTTTCCAAAAAAAAGCTGTATGTCCCAATAAAAGAAAAAAAAAAGGTTATTCATCTGCGGCTCAGGGGGCCACATCTGACGGAAATTTCATTAAAATCCATTCAGTAGTTTTTGTGTAATATTCCTAACAGACAGACAAACCACAATGAAAACATATCCTGGTTGGCAGAGACAGACATCAAAACATAGAGCCCAGATAGCTCAGTTGGTAGAGCATCAGAGTTTTATTCTGACAGTCCAGGGTTCACGTCCGTTTGGATGAAACACTTTGGACTACCAGCAAGGACCCATACCATCCACCCAGACGTGCTGGTCTGCAGTAATCCTGGCTGATGAAAGCACTCCTGTATTCAGTGCTCCTGCCTAAATAAATCATGAAAATATGTATATACAGTAATCCCTAAAAAACACCAACACTACAAATATGGCTGAGGCGGCGTTTGGAATTAGAGACCTGACCGTCAATGACAAAGTAGCTCATTCTGATCTGACAAAATCACCCTGGCAGTGTTCTGATCACCTGACTGTTGTCCTTAAGCACAGCCTAGATACAGACTCGTCTAGGAGGTTCTTAAAATCAAGGTCAATGGCCTAGGAGGAGTAACGTTTTTCATGAAATCATAAATGTCCAGCTCTTCTGACCTTTAACAATGACCTTGACCTCAACTTGGATGCAGACCTGCTGTACCCGAGGATCATTGTGAGTGAGTTTCATGAGAATCAAGGTAATTGGCTTGAAGGAGAAGTGATTTTTCTGAAATCACATAAGTGCCCAGATCTCTTGACTTTTGACCTTGACCACAACTTGGAAACAGATCCACCTGAGGATCATTGTGAGTGAGCTTGGTGAGCACTGGGGAAAATGCCTAGGAGGAGCAATGACTCCTGTGAAATGTGGGTGGACAGACGTACACCACGTCATCACAATACCTCCTTTTGGCTTCACCGGAATGAGCTAAAAATTAGACCTAGCATGTAATGACTTTCCACAAACATCAGTCTACAAGAAACCCACTTTTATCCATCCATCCATCCATCCATCCATCTTCTACCGCTTCTCCAGAGGTCCGGGTTGAGGAGGCAGCAGTTCAAGCAGAGAAGCCCAGACTTCCCTCTCCCCAGCCACCTGCTCCGGCTCTTCAGAGAGGATACCAAGGCATTCCCAGACCAGCTGGGAGACATAGTCTCTCCAGTGTGTCCTGGATCTACTCTGGTGTCTCCTCCCAGTGGGACGTGCCTGAAACACCTCAAGTGGGAGGCGTCCAGGAGGCATCCTGATCAGATGCCCAAACCACCTCAATTGGCTCCTTTTGATGTGAAGGAGCAGCGGTTCTACTCTGAGCCTCTCCCGGATGACTGAGCTCCTCACCCTATCTCTAAGGGTGAGTCCAGCAATCCTATGGAGAAAGCTCTTTTCAGCTGCTTGTATCCGCGATCTCATTCTTTCAGTCATTATCCAAAGCTCATGACCATAGGTGAGGGTAGCAACGTAGACTGACCGGTAAATCGACAGCTTTGCCTTAGAGCTCAGCTCCCTCTTAAGAAATTTTAAACAAATTAGACCATCGCTGACAGTTAATGCTGCCAAAATGTTTCTGCATGCCATGATCTTCTCATGCATCGATTACTGTTGTACCAACTGGTCACTCACTGGTGTAACCATAATCAAACCCATTGAATCTTTATACAAAAAAGCCATAAAAATCCTTGACAAGAAAACGCCCACATATCATTGCCGTAACATTTACCAAAAATACAATCTTCTGTCTTTTGAAAATTATAAAACTGTCAAATTTGCCTATTCAATTTATAAAAAATATTAAATGGCTGTGCAGCCCCCCCGGGAGAATATGTTAAACTGAGAACTGTCACCGGTACAACCACCAGAGCAATCACTAGAGACTGTGAGGTCCCCCACAGCAGATGCTGCTCCGATCTGTCTGTCAATCTCTTGCTCCATTCTTCCCTCACTCATGAATAAGACCCCGAGATACTTAAACTCCTCCGCTTGGGGCAGGAGCTTGTCCCCAACCTGGAGAGGACAATCCACCTTTTTCCGTCTGAGGACCATGAACTCGGACTTGGAGGTGCTGATTCTCATCCCAGCCGCTTCACGCTTAGCAGCAAACCATCCCAGTAAGACCTGTAGGTCATTGCTGGATGAAGCCAATGGGATGACATCATTTGCAAACAACAGAGATGAGATCCTGTGGTCACCCACTTTTAAACATTTGCAAAAATCGAAGAGAGTAATAGCAGAGTGACAGCACAAGTAATGGGTTTTCTATAGGATACAAGCATAATACCATGGTAAAAGTGATATTTTTTAAAAATTAAAATCTATTGAGATTGACTCCCCCTTTCAACCAGCCAGAGAAATTATAGTTTTAGCACTAATCAAAACTGCAAAACTCTTTAACAGTTGTTTCTTCGACAGTTACACATACCGTCTACAGCATTTTCATCTAAACACACTGTGGTTTCATCATTAAACTGCATAAAAAGAAAATCAATGGCCACTCCAGACACCACTGAAATTACTTTTTTTTTAATTTCTGGTACAGAACAAATCGTCTCCT
Source organism: Pholidichthys leucotaenia (assembly GCA_020510985.1). Taxonomy (NCBI): domain Eukaryota; kingdom Metazoa; phylum Chordata; class Actinopteri; order Cichliformes; family Pholidichthyidae; genus Pholidichthys; species Pholidichthys leucotaenia. The sequence goes on along the minus strand of CM035842.1, from coordinate 90,510,581 downwards.
CCTCGGTGCAACCTCAGAAAATGGAGGCTTGTCAGGAGAGCAGCCTTGTGCCCACGGGCCCTGAAGTGTCACCATCTCAAGGGTGCACCATTGACCTGACAGAAGACCTGGGCCAACAGCTGGAGGACATCATTAGCACCTACCAGGTTGTGGAGTCTCCTGCTGAGCCAGATGAGACAGAGGAGATCGCAGCTGTCAAAGAGGCGGAGACCCGGAAGGACCAGAAAGTAGAGAAGAAGATGCTCAAAAATCTAGGTGTGGTCTGCTTTCTAAGTGTCTAATTAATTTTAACTGGGATGCAATTAATTCAGCTGTTATTTAGAAGGCTTTAGTTTTGTAAAGAGAACCGTAGCATTCACACATGCAGGTAAAGTAGTATTTCTGAAGGTCTTTAATTGTTTGCATGAGCTGCCAAGATGACTTTTTACATTACGGGCCAACAGAGTTCTTCTCATCCCAGATGACTTTAGCAGAACTGCATCAGTGCATGAAAAACTGCTTCGGGGTGATCTCTGACAGAGGACGCTTAACTAGAAATTCTCTGTGGCTGCTCAGGAAAAGAAGCCATGCTACTGATGCAGAGTTTGAACAAACTCGACACGTCAGAGCAGAAACTGGAGGCCATCATCAAGAAGCACGCTGAGCTGGTGAGCGGATGATGAATGAAGGCAAAGAGACAGCGAGAAAAATAAAATATACGGCTGTTCTGCCCAGGAACTATATATTCACCGTTGCTGGACTGTTTCTTTGCTTTTACAGCTGGAGGAGCACCGCAGTGATCAGAAGCACATGAAAGCTCTGCAGAAGAAGCTGCTCCAAGTTATGAAGGAGAAGGACCAGCTGCAGAGTGAGCACAGCCGGGCTGTGCTGGCCCGCAGCAAACTGGAGGGGCTCTGCAGAGAGCTGCAGAGGCACAACAAGACTTTAAAGGTACTTCAGTGCATCAGGTTACACCATCAGTGGTGGGACTAGTCTGACCAGCTGAAAGTGACATTTGTTGTTTAGCTGTGCTGCCAGGTGGGTCACCATATGTTCTGCTCTCCAGGAGGGGGCATCAGCTGGCACTAAAACATAAACAATTACGTCAAAGCTCAAGATTTATCCTATTTATTTATAATAATAGTTAATATTTTTTTAACTTTATAAGAAAAAAAAGCCGGCTGCTAACCTATGACTATGAAGACACAAATTTACAAGGAAAAAAGTGACAAATTCACAAGAAAGAAAATACACCAATTTATAATAAAGATGGAATTTTATAAGTAAAATCAAAAAGTCACAAATGTATTAGAAAGAAATGCTAATTTACAAGACAAGTTACAAAATTCGGAGGACACAAATCACCTGCTAATAATGGTGAAAGGCCACTTTATGGCTATAACTCAGGTGTTTTACCTTTATTTTAACACTAAAATGTGTTCTACTTTTCATACTTTTGGCTGCACGGTGGCGCAGTGGTTTAGCACTGTGGCAGCACAGTTTTACCCTCGGCCGGGGGATCGCGGGGATCATGAGGTCGTGGGTTCGATCCCAGCCCCCGACCAACAGTGAGCTGTGTGGAGTTTGCATGTTCTCCCCGTGTTGCGTGGGTTTACTCCGGGATTTCTCCGGTTTCCTCCCGCATACCAAAAACATGTAGGTTTAGGGCGCTCGCGCACGCAGCGACCAGCAGCCGGTGGCTTGTCACCAGACTGCAAACCAAGTCTACCTACGGGTACAAATAAGTAACAAAAAAAAAATAAAAAAAAAATAATTCAGATTTCTTTGGCAAAAGTTAGTTAATTCCCTTCCACAGCATGTGGGACATCATGCGGTGTACAGGAGTGGCGCCTGTTTCCGTCTCAGCTGTGGCACAGATGCTCTACCACTAGACCACCACTCCAGTTTTGTTTTTGTTTTTTTTTGGGGGGGGGGTAAACTACTCAGAAATGCGGGCAGCACGGTGGTGCAGTGGTTAGCACTGTTGCCTTACAGCTAGAAGGTTCCAGGTTCGGATCCCCAGGCTGGCAGGGGTAGGAACCTTTCTGTGTGGAGTTTGCATGTTCTCCCTGTGCTGCGTGGGTTTACTCCGGGGGCTCTGGTTTCCTCCCACAATCCAAAGACATGCATGTTAGGTTAATTGGTTGTTCTAAGTTGTCCCTAGATATCCGTCTCCTACAGGCCCTTAGAATGTAGAGGGTTAGTACTAGTGAAGCTCTTTGAGACTAGAAAAAGCACTATATAAGTACAGGTCCTTATCCCTCAGAGATGGCTCTGTCCACGTTAGATGTCATCATTTGCTGCTCTAGTCAAATGCATTACCTTTACAAAAAAGTGCCAAAAAGAGTGAATGATGAAATGCATCTTCTTTTGGGTATGGTCTAACACATAAGCCTGACTTGCAGGAGGAGACCCTGCAGAGGTGCAGAGAGGACGACCTAAAGAGGAAAGAGATCACCACTCACTTCCAGGGGACGCTCAGCGAGATCCAGGCTCAAATTGAGGAACACAGCAGTCGCAACACCAAACTGTGCCAGGAGAACAGCGCTCTGGCAGAAAAACTGAAGGGACTCATTTCACAATACGACCAGAGAGAGGCGGTAAACATTCTCCCACATTAGAGCAGAGACACTTCATCAGGAAACAGGAGGCACACTGTCCTCCTAATGCATGTGCAAGCTTGATAATAGGCCAGCTATACTTCTGCAAACCCCACACATCTGTACCTATGAGTTATTTCACCCAAGCCGTTTATATTTATTAGTTGCAGTATTTCAGTTTTATCTAGACAAGCTTTCTGAAACAGCTTTGTGTGAGAAAACAACTCGTAAATCCACCCGAGTGTCTTCCAGAATCTGGAAAAGGTCTTCAAGCATCGAGACCTGAAGGAGAAGCTGCTGGAAACGAAGCTGGCACAGGCAAACATGATCCTGAAGGAGGCTGAGGAAGCGCACAAGCTGGAAAAACAGCAGGTTTATCATGTTAGATTTGCTAAGCACGCATTTGTTATTATAATAAAATCGTTTCATTAAAAAAAAAATCTATACCCCACAGCTGCTAAAACAGGCAGCAGAGTACAAGCTGCTAGTGAATGCCATGAAGGAGCAAGAGATCGATATGAAGGCCCAGGTACGGTGTAAGCACACCACAGGCAATATTGGCTTGTTTTCCTTCCTCCCCAAAGACACGTAAAGCATTTGTTACCGTTTCTCCTCAGCTTGACACGTATTCCAAGAAGTTTGATGAATTCCAGGGCACCGTATCAAAGAGTACTAGTGTCTACAGCAGCTTCAAACAAGACATGGACAGAGTAAGAGTGGTTTCATTTAAAAACAAAGATGAAAAAGATGGGGGAAGAATATGAGCTTTTCACCAGTGCTTTTAAACTGTTTTATCTTGCAGTCAACTGCTCCAGCTATTTCTAAAATAACGGTTTGATGTGCTGTGTACTGTACTATGATTGTATTTCTGTGTTTTGTTTTGTTTTTTGCATGCACAGATGGCCAAGAAAATGAAAAAGCTGGAAAAGGAGTGCCAGTCATGGAAGAGTCGCTTTGATGGTTGCAACAAGAGTCTCATTGACATGGTGGCAGATGTAAGAAAGATTCCCTCTGTTTCAATTACAGATATTCAGATGACAATTTTTCCTTCCCGATACCCAGTATGTGATTTGAGGTGGGGGGATGCCATCCCTCTTGTAAGAAAAATTAACAAAAAACATCTCCCTTATTAACCTGTCATCCTCCATCTCCATCCCTATAAAGAGTGCAAGAATAGTTTATACAGAACTGAATATGTCAGTGAGAGTCGAGTTGCAAATGTACAGGAAGAATATGAACACGAAAAAAGGTACATTTAATAGAAAAAGATCAAATTTATGAGTATATAGACCCATATAAATTTTGGTGGGGGGAAAAGGTAACAACTTTATCACAAAAAGTGGCATATTTAGGAGAAAAGTCACAAATATCCCAGGAAAAGGTAGAAAATTTATCAGAAGTAGTTAAAAATTTCCCTCAATTTATTTTACAAGTTTACAAGAAAAAGCTAACAAATGGCTAGCGGTCAGCTAATGGCTAAGTGGCGCAAGAGGGAGTTGAATCTGGTCAGGGATTTTTATTAAAGTGACAGCATTAAAATTAAGTGTTTTCAGAAAGGCTGGAAAAAAAATTTGCTGCAATAATTAAAGAAATTTTGAACAACATATGTCCCAAACATTTCATTAAGACGCAGCTGTTAAATTGTGGGAAAAAAGTGCAATGAATAACCTCTTTAATATTGCCTAAATTTACAAATCCAGTGGGAAATATTCAAAAAACAATCTAATTTGCTCATGCCCATTTGATTCTGATGTGCTTATAATATAAAATGGTAAACTTTACACATCTTATCCCTTAAAAGTAGCTCAGAAGCGGTCCATTCCATAATGCCATGGGGATGCTAGTGCTTGTTGATAACTTCCGGGAACTATTTTGCAGTCCATAATACGTCATTGATGTAAAAAAAAAAAAAAAAAAAAGTTCATTGGAGTGAACTGAGCTGACGCCACTTTTTCTATCTCTAGCACTTTATCCCCATACACATACAGTCTAAAAAGTTAACATTTGCCAACAGAAAAAAATGGAACAGTTGGTCAGCTGTGGCTAGCCTCGGGCTAACTTCCAGTCAGCAGGCCACTCGTTGAAGATTCATTCCCTGCAGTTGTTTGTTTTAATGTCTAATTAAACATAATTGTGTTAACACGTTAATATTCCCAGCACTATAAAAACATAAATAAATGTAGAGAATGTGAATGCAAAGAACTTTTAACTATTTCAAAAACATCAAAAATAAATCTGTGAGTAAGGGTAGTCATATACAGTGGTGTGAAAAAGTGTTTGCCCCCTTCCTGATTTCTAATTTTTTTTGTGTGTTTGTCACACTTAAATGTTTAAGTCATCAAACCAATTTAAATACTAGACAAAGATAACACAAGTAAACACAAAATGCAGTTTTTGAATGAAGGTGTTTATTATTAAGGATAAAAAAAAAATCCAAACCTACATGACCCTGTGTGAAAAAATGACGACCCCCCCCCCCCCGTTAAAACATAAATTAACTGGTTTATCACATCTTTGGAAAGCTGAGTTCAATTTCTCTAGCCACACCAAGGCCTGGTTACTGCCACATCTGTTCCCAATCAAGAAATCACTTAAACAGGACCTGCCTGACAAAATAAAGTAGACCAAAAGATCCTCAAAAACTAGACATCATGCTGCGAGCCAAAGAAATTCAGGAACAAACGAGAAACAAAGTAATTGAGACCTATCAGTCTGGAAAAGGTTACAAAGCCATTTCTAAAGCTTTGGGACTCCAGCAAATCACAGTGAGAGTCATTATCCACAAATGGCGAAAACATGGAACAGTGGTGAACCTTCCCAGGAGTGGCCGTCCAACCAAAATAACTCCAAGAGTGCAGTGACGACTCATCCAAGAGGTCACAAAAGACCCCACAACAACATCCAAAGAACTGCAGGCCTCACTTGCCTCAGTTAAGGTCAGTGTTCATGACTCCACCATAAGAAAGAGACTGGGCAAAAATGGCCTGCATGGCAGAGTTCCAAGATGAAAACTACTTCTGAGCAAAAAGAACATAAAGGCTTGTCTCAGTTTAGACAGAAAACATCTTGATGATCCCCAAGACTTTTGTGAAAATCCTCTGTGGACTGACGAGACAAAAGTTGAACTTTTTGGGAGGTGTGTGCCCCATTACACCTGGCATAAAAGTAACACAGCATTTCAGAAAAGGAACATCATATCAACAGTAAAATATGGTGGTGGTAGTGCGATGGTCTGGTGCTATTTTGGTGCTTCAGGACCTGGAAGACTTACTGTGGTAAATGGAACCATGAATTCTGCTGTCTACCAAAAAAAAGTTGTAAAGGACTCATTGCCAGTTATCGCAAACGATTGATTGCAGTTGTTGCTGCTAAGGGTCGCCCAACCAGTTATTAGGTTTAGGGATCAATTACTTTTTCACACAGGGCCATGTAGGTTTGGATTTTTTCCCCTTTAATAATACACACCTTCATTTAAAAATTGCATTCTGTGTTTTCTTGTGTTGTCTTTGTCTAATATTTAAATTTGTTTGATGATCTGAAACATTTAAGTGTGACAAACATATAAAAAAATGAGAAATCAGGAACGGGGCAAATACTTTTTCACACCACTGTATACCACATTTAAAAACAATTATTCTTTAAATAGAAGACTTTAAAAACAGTTGTTCAACACCAACTTGGAAAATATATAAATCTTGAAATAATTTCAACTTCCTGTGTAGGCCTACTATTTTATAATGATGATGAACTGTTAGTCAAAGATTATAATAATAAGGAAGTGGGCAGTAAATTATGTGGTATCGTATTACCACTAACACTGGCATAATTACAGATACCAACATTTTTTAGCAGCATCAGTTTCCATCAGGCTCAATATTTTGTCATCCTTTACAGCAAGCAATCAAAGAAAAGGAGCTTGAACTTCTGTCCATCAAGAACCAGAAGCTGGAGAATCTGTGCAGGGCCTTGCAAGAGGAAAGGAAGAGTCTATATACAAAGGTGCAGCAAGACAGTGGTCAACTGACCGACACTGCTGCCGAGTCATCAGAAAAGGAGGCCCCTAAAGAACAGGAGACCCCCAAAGACCCTGAAGAGGATCAATCAGTTCACACTACCTCCCCTGTCTCCGCAGAGACATCAGCACCTACAAGTCCACTGACCGAGGTGCTCGCTAAACTGAAGGCTGAACAGGCCCTGCTCAAAGAGGTGGCCAGCTCTTTTACAATCTCTCATGTTGTACCGACAGAGACAGAAGCCAGCCAATCACAGGCATGTTCTGATCCCTCCCAGGAGCCAGAGGAGAACCAGATAAAAGAGAGTGATCAGCAGCAAGTCCAAGAGGAGGGATCCCAACAACAAAGGGATCTCGAGATGGAGTCAGTTGATTAATGCTGAACTGTGACAAAAAACCTTGTTCATGGTTTGATATTTATTGCAATAAGATAATAATAATAAAAAAATCCTGCCGGCTCTGTATTCAGTGTCTCATCCTGGTATGTCCACATTTAAAGAAAGGCTTGGTTAAGGTATTTAAAAAAATACAAGTATGCATTTTCCTGCAAGAGGTCCTAATTTTCATATTAGGATCCAAAAAACAAACAAGAGATGTCACAGAACTACAGTCATGTGAAAAAATTAGGACACCCCATTAAATTTTAAGTTCTTTATTAAGAAATGTTCACATATTGATGTCTAATCTTGTTTTTATCTATCTCTGGAAAAGAAGGTGATTTAATTGCAGGTAAATAACAAAAAATAACCTTGTTTTACTCATTAAACAAAAGATATTAGCAAAAATGCATCTTCTAACTGAGGAAAAAGTGAGGATAACCTACTGCCAAATAACTAGTGTTACCCCCTTTGGCTGAAATAACTTCACTGAGACGATTCTTGTAGCCATCTACCAGTCTCTGACATCAGTCTGAGGAAAGTTTGCCCCACTCCTCAATGCAGAATTCTTTCAGTTGTGAGATGTTTGAGGGATTTCTTGCATGCACAGCCCGTTTCAAGTCACCCCACAGCATCTCAATGAGATTAAGATCTGGGCTTTGACTGGGCCATTCCAGGACTCTCCATTTCTTAGTTTTTAGCCAGTCCTTGGTGGATTTACTGGTATGTTTTGGGTCATTGTCATGTTGCAGGGTCCAGTTCCTCTACAGCTTTAATTTTTTTACAGATGGTCTCACGTGGTCCTCAAGCACCTTCTGATTTACGGTAGAATTCATGGTGGATTCTATGATGGTGAGCTGGCCAGGTCCTGCTGCAGCAAAGCATCCCCAAACCATGACACTTCCACCTCCATGCTTCACAGTTGGTATGAGGTTCTTTTCCTTGAATGCTGTGTTTGGTCCATGCCAATCACGTCCGCTGTTCTGGTGTCCAAATAATTCAATTTTAGACTCATCTGTCCAAAGAACATTATTCCAGAAGTTCTGGTCTTTGTCTATGCTCTCTCTGGCAAACTTCAGTCTGGCCTTCATATTTATCTTAGATAGCAAAGGTTTCCTTCTTGCACGCCTCCCACGCAAGTTAAGCTTGTGCAGTCTCCTTCTGATTGTAGAGGCAGGCACTTTCACATCAACAGTAGCAAGAGCCAGCTATAGGTCCTATGATGATATTTTAGGGTTCTTAAAGACTTCTTTTAGCATCTTGTGGTTTGCTCTCGGGGTGAACTTGCTTGGACGGCCAGACCTGGGCATGATGGCAGTTATTTTGAATGTATTCCACTTGTAGACTATTTTCCAGACAGTGGAATGGCTGATTTCAAATTCTTCTGAGATCTTTCTAAATCCCTTACCAGACTCATAAGCTGCTAAAATCTTCTTTCTGAAGGCCTCAGACATCTCTTTTGATCTCACCATGGTGTTCACTCTCACTTCAACAGTCAGGAGCACACCAAACTAAATGTCTGAGGTTTAAATAGAACAAGCCTCCTTCAAAATGCTGAGTAATGATATTCTAATCATGTGCACCTGATGTGATACACCTGTGTGTGATTTTAGCCATTTTAAGTGGGAATAAATGTGGGGGTGTCCTAATTTATTCCTCACCAGAAATTGCATGTTTTAGAATTACATTTTACAGAAAATTTTAAAAAGTCTTTTCTTCAGTTTTAATTGTTTAGTTATATTACTGGGATCTCCCAGTATTGATAAAATTGATATTAAATATCCATATGTCCAAATACTGTATGTTAAAAAAACAGCAACATACACACAGGCTTTCATAGGGTGTCCTAATTTTTTCACATGACTGTATGACAGGGCTATTCAATTACAAAATCAGTTGGGCCACAATTTGAAATCAAGACATGTAACTGGGCCACACATGTTCAGCGATCTGTTAAATATGTTGAATTTCAAACCAACACAAATCAATATGATGAAAAATATGCACTTTTTATTCATTTTCTTGGTTTTAAATGTGTGCTTGGCACATGACAAAGGCACATAAACAGTGCATAAAAACACAATAACAGTGCTGGGGTTTTGCAGAACTTGAAGTAGTAGAAATATTTTTCCTCTTAAACAACAATTAAATAAATAGAATGAAAAAAATAAAATTTTGTAAATAATTTTTGTCACATCTTACTCAAGCATATCTCAAAGTGCATACAAACTCAATGTGCACTGTTAGTAGCATTAACATTTGTTTCCCTTTTGAAATAAAATATACTACATCCTGGTCATAACTGACCTTGGCACATCCCAAAGTGCATTTAGCTGAATAAAAAAATGAACTGTCAAACACTTTAGTTCACCAATCCCCCAAGAAAAGATTAACATTAACAAACACTGCACATCCACTATTGTTGTTTGTTTTGTTCTAAATCACCACGTGTGAGTAGGAACCTCTTTTTATAACTGCACATTCCATAACTCACACAAATCAGTCCAGGCAGTGTTAAACTGACGATTTTCATCACCAATTTTATGCTTCGGAGTTGACAACGACATGTTTTAAGGTGCCTTCACACCAAACGCGAACGGGCAAATTTTTTGTGCGGCACGATTACATTATAATTCAATGTAAACACACAAATAGACATGAATTCACCATCTGAGTGAGTTGCAAACAGGTGAAGTTGCCTTTATAACTTCTGCAGCTGTGTTCAACCTGCTGCTGAAATCCCCAAAATAATGACATGCTTAGGTTTAGATTATCTGACAGTGGGACCTGAAAAAGTTGTCCCTACCTCCAAAACTTCACAAGATGATAGGCGTTTATGTTGCTAGCCTGCTAGCCTTGTTAGCACGTCCGTGGCAGGAGTCCCTGGGTAAATAACAACGACATCCCAATTCAGCTGAAGAGATCCTTCTTTCTCCAGGTGAATGACAGTCTCATTTTCAAACTAGTTTACTGTTCAATGTTGATACTTTTACTCCGATGACAGCAGAATCTCACGAATGCACGATTTCGTGTGTGCTCGCCTCTTTCCATTGACTTTGTATGCATTTGTGCCACCCGTTTGCATTTGGTGTATGCTTGGTATCTTGCCACTAGCACCGTTAGCCACAGTCATAATAATAGAGCTCACACTTCAAAACAAATGTGCTGCATTGTGGGTTGATGGTTGCCAGGCTACGCGGGGTGTTGCATTCACGGTCTGTCGTAATTAATGGATTTCTGCAATTCTGCGAAACGTGCTTGCTTTTGCTTCTCTGGCTGGACCACAGACTGGGCCTGGGCTACTCGGAGGTTGGTTTTGGGCCGCATGTGGCCGGCGGGCCGCTAATTGAATATGCCTGCTGTATGACAATAATATACTGTATAATATGCAGACTATGCTTAATAACTCGTGTCGTCTGTGGTGTGAGCTTTTTTTTTTTTACAGCCTATTATAATTTTATTGTATAGAATGACACACCTTTTTGATAAGTTATTTCATATGTTACAATTTTAACCTTTAACATGAAGTTTCATAGGATTGTTTTTCCAGTATGAGCGAGGCCTATAGTTTGGCTTGGAAAAAAAGCTTTCACTTGTGGAAAAAAAAAATTACATGAAATGAGTTGGTGCACAGTTACTAAGGATGAGAGATAAAAATTGATACATATTGCAATATTGAGATACTTAGTGGTGGCGATATTGCATCAATCTAGAGACATCAGTATTGTGAAAAAAAATTATAAACAAATGTTGCAAATACAAACTTACCTATTTAGGTACAAGAGTAATAAAAATCAACTGACTTTTCAGTCCACTAGGTGGTGCTAACTGCTCACTGTCTGGTTGGTCAGAACAGCAAAGGAGTGACTCCTAAGATATAGCTGGGAGTTAACAAAGACCGAGATGGGAAATCGCAATATAAGATATTGCAATACTAAGTGCATCGCAAGACTCTGATAATAACGCATCGCGGCCCAAACATCATGATAATATCTGTTATACAGCCTCTGGTGATTCCCACTTTTAAAGGTTACAGCTGTAAAGTGCAATGTTTTATATGTCCAGCAGAGCCTTCTACTATCTTAACCATAACCACTTCCTCTAACCTTAACCACCAAAAAATATGTACTTAAACAGTAAAATGCCATGATATTGCCACACATTACGAAATTACAAGGGCAACTTTCATGTGTTTCGATTCTTAAAATCTGTGCACGACACTGTAAATCACCTTAAAAACTTCCTGCCATTTATATACATTTCTATAACATGAAAATGTACAAAAAAAAGAGATTTTTTTCTATTTTTCACCTCTAAGACAATGTTAGCTGATATGATACAATGTTGGTCCCTCCGTGGACTGTCACCTGGTGGAAGGGTTTGTGTGTCATATTGATCCCAGGAGCTATGTTGCTGGGGGCAACACACCCCTAGTAGGGTCTTTGAAGGCAAACTGGTGCTGGGTAACGGGCCAGACCAAGAGCGGACCAGTGGATCCCCATAAAAAAGTCACCACAACGACCCAGAGTATCCCACCCATTTTGTGGTTAGCGGGGCTTGAGGACAAGTGCCTTGTGGCTGGGTTTCCATCCACAGGACCTGGCTGGGTTCAGCCCCAGCTAGCCACATGTGTCCACCTTCTACTGGACTCACCACCTGCAGGACGGATCATGAGGATCATCGGTGCAATGTGAACTAGAAGCAAGTCAGGGCATCTCGGCTTGGACTGCTTCCCCACAACCCACACTCCCAGATAAGCAGCAGAAGATGGATGGATGGATGAAACATTGTGAGTGCAGTAGGCATCCAAATGAGAGACACCAAGGCAAAACATAAGTGTCAACAAAATATAAACTAAATTTGCAGTGTTTTTTTTTTTTTTATAACTGGCAATCTGCTAGTCATGTATAAAATCAGTAAAGTGTCCCTTTAAATTAAGCTTAAGCTGAAAAAGTTTTTTTTTTGTTTGTAAAACTGGCATCTGGACTGAATTTTGATAGAAAGCAAAAGGAGTTGTTGCAGTGTGCCACACGTCCAAAGTTGCACATCTTACAATGCTCTAGCACATCTACACTGAAAACAGAAAATGGCCGAGGGTGCGGGACCAACTGCAGACTGTTCTGGGAAGGCTCTCAAAGCTTTTGTTGAAAATAGAAAAGCTCTGCTAGATCATGCTGACAGGCAGAGTGGAGAAGGTAGGGGACATTTTGTGAGGCCAGACGTTTGTGTATAAAAACAGACAGAAATGCAGTGGCTGCCTTTGCAGTTGACCAAGCCGTGAGTGGGACAACAGGAGGCCTGTCCACCATTATACAGAAAGCATCAGCTGAAACACACTAACTTCATGCAAGTTTGTGTCTCTCAGGTTCTCTCTCCGGGAATTCATCAGGCAGAAAATCCGAATAGAGCAAAGAGAGTCACCGCTGCGTCTGACTGAAACTGGTGCAGCTTTGACAGCAGGTTCTGAAATTAGAGCAGGGTTTGGCAACCTTCACTATTTAAAGAAAAATTGTTAGTTATTTTTGTCCCGAAAAAATCTGCATGGAGCCATCAAACATATTTGAGCAAAACGATAAATATAAATGAGCATGTCATGATTAGTAAATGGAAAATTTTTTCCTCCCTCCAACTTTTCCTCTTATAAATATCAGTTTCTTGGAAAATTTCTACTTTTTTTCTGTCTTAAGTTCTTACTTTTTTTATGAACTCACAACTTTTTCTTGTAAATTTCTACTTTTTTTTTTTGTCAAAGTCACAGGGCACCACTGCTTATGGCCAGAACAGTCATATGTTGCTCTGGGGCCAGGTTGCAGGCGCCCGGTGTAATACAAAAACAGGATTTAAATAAGGAGTGGATATATTTATCAGCCCCATAAGACAGATTCAGCACTTTTTTCCCCCCAATTTTCACGTCCTGTCTGTTGCAAGAAAAAGGGATGCAGAAGATCTATGGAGAAAAAGATCATGAAGATTTGAAGACTCTTACAGTCTCAGAGTTTTTATTTTTACTAATTTTCTAATGTAACTTTAATCTAGACAGTGACCACTAAATCCAGCCTGTAATGATTAAAGGGGTTATTGATTGCACTTTTTTCTACATTTTAACTGTTCACATGCATTAATGAAATGTCTGACATATTTTGTTCAAATTTTCTTTATTCACTTACTGCAGCAATTTTTTCCCAGCCTTTCAGAAAACAGCCTGTTTCAGTGAATACACTCATTGTCTTATTAAAGACAATGAGTGAACTTGTCTTTAATAAGAACAAAAGGTAAATAATTAAAAGAAGACAAAATGAACCTACTTGATAAAATGAACCTACTTGAGTCGTAACCCGACTCACGCACTAACAACAAAATCAAATGTACAGAAATAAATAAATAAATAAACCTATCCACTCACACAACCTACACTAGAGGGGCCAGATAGACTGCCGTCGCCCCTGCACGGCCAGACGGGTTATTCTGCCGCCTTAGATACCAGTCCAAACTAAAATAATAGCCGTGCTACTAAAAAAAAAAAAAAAATCCTAGAACAATTTCTATGCACAACCAAATTAAACAACCACATCAAACCACAACCGACAATATGCACAACCTGACTGGTGCCCCCCAGCACACCCACCCCACACTTGGGCACATCACCAAAATTCAAAATAAACAGTGTTGGGCATTACAAATTACCATTTGAAATTTTCTTCATATTTTCAACCCAAACCAAAATTTCAAATGTTTCCTTCTCTCTCTGTCTCTGTTTCTTTCTTTCTTTTTTTTTTTTTTTTTTCAAACAATTCAATCAATTCAGTTAATTATACTCTTTTCTTTCTTTTCTAAAAAATTCAAATACACACAGGGCACAAACCCAATAGGACTAAATGCAAACTACATACAGTATGACGGGAACATAAACCAGAACACACTCTTAAATACACCCCAGTCACTTCACAAATCCTGTGGATGGCCCCCCTTTGAATTACCATCTGGTGGTTCCCACCCAGAGCACCTCTGTCTCCTGGCCTCTGGAGATGGACTGTACCGCTTCCTCTTCTCCACCACGTGGCACAGTTCATTTGGGTGCCTCCATGACTCATCAGACAAGTCATGAACTGGGCTTGGGCTTCTCCCGAGCTCGGCTTCATGGTTTCATATTTATCTGTATTTTGTGATACCTTTTGAGTTCCATATGATTTCTGAGGTCTGCCTTGTCATTGTCTAGCTTGTTTTGCCGTGCTCTGTTGTTTGTTTGGTGCCTTTTATTTGTCTGTTTATGTTTCTGAATTATTTGATTATCTTTTGAAGTTTTTCCTTAGTCTGCTTTTGGTTTGTTTATATTCATTTTGTGACTGGCAGCGGTCAGGGGGTTGGGTCTTGTGGTGCCTCCTGTCTGCTGGCAGCCACGCCTTTCCCTCTCCTGTCAACTCTTGACAGCTGGTTCCAATCTGTCATCTCTCTCCCTCTCTGCTTAGGTCAGCCCACACATACTACCTGCAGTTACTCAGTTTATTATGTCTTGTATTATTTAAGCTCTAGCTGTTCACCTTGTGCTTGTCAACTCATTGATTTGTCAAACTTTCACCAGAGCACTGTTTGGCTCTGGTGATTTCTTCACTGTAAGTACCTGCACCTGCCTGTTGTTAGCGTGTTAGGTTTTTTTCTCTGTTTTTCCCCGGCGCCTCCTTTGTGCAGAGCTGTTGAGTGTTGGGTTGCCTGACTCCAGCCTGTACTTTTGCTCAGGAGCGTTTGAGTTAATTTATTTCTTCCCCTCGCTCGCCATTACGCTGGGAGCGCTTTGAGTTTTTTCCTCATTGTCCATTGCCAGTTCGTTTGGGGACAATTTACATTTACTGTTGACTGTACAAGCTCACCTGTCTGTTTGTAGATATTATTGTTTGGACATTTATGTTAATAAACACACAACATCCTCCTGCAAGTGGGTTTTTTGTCTCTTCTCTCTTTTTTTCCCCCCTTGTCCTGCCAGGCAGCTAGGCAAGAAAAACAGGGATCTGTCACTCTTATTGTGCCAAAACAGATTTACTTTGCCAAGATGAGCTTATACAGTACCTAACTATGTACTGCATATTATTGTAAACTCCTCCTGTAATAACTTTTAATACTTTATTTTAATTATTTTACCCATGGTAGACCTGACAGGATGGGGAAGAGGGAAAGGAAGTGCGTGGAGGGGGAATGAAAAGGGAGGGGAACAGACAAAAAGACAAACAAACCAACAACTAAAACAAACAGAAGACAAACTGCTTCTTCCACTGCAGATGTCTCAACACGAGTCTGGTTTCCGCACCTGTTAAAGGAGAGACACTTGTGCATGTGCGTATATATGAGAGTGTGCGCAAAATAAGTGTGTGCATGTGAGTGGTTTGTCAGGAAACATATGAAGTGGGGGGCCGGTCGCAGCAGCTCTCCCACCAGGAACCCCGAGCAGGTAAGGCAGCACCATCAACCCCCATAAGGCACAAACATCCGAGGTCAGCAAGCCCCAAGAAAGCCAGTCATCCACCCCGGCGAGATGATCAAGGGAGGTCAGGTTGCCAGGCGGCCGGCACGGTGAGCCCACACCCCCGGACCCGCTGGACCCCCAATTTTAATTGCACTTTGGTAGTCCACATATTTACACACAATCTGTTATCCTCCTCCTGCTGGGGGCATGGGGGCCCGGTGGGGAGCCTGGGACCCATCATGTTGTCAAAATCCCTGGGTGCTACTGACTGTATAGATACAACCAAGGGAGTGAAAGCGGGACTGAATATGAGAGTAAGTGAGAGTGAGGGGGTGATGAATGGATGTGGTGATGGTGGGTCGGTTTTGTGCAGTGCTTTGCGTGTTGGGTGGCATCTCAGGGCGCCTGCGGTGGTCTACTGATCAGTTGCTCAGGTGGGCGCCGGGGATGGAGGTCTGCTTCTGTGGCCTGTGCTGGCGTTCTCCCCGACCGCTGCCAGACGCTAGTGTGCATTCAGGCTCGCTGCATCTGCTTCACAGCCGCCTTAAGAAACAAGGGTGAATGAGGGGTGAGATTGATCGAGTACAGGAGTGAGAGAGAATGGGTGGGTCTGGGTGAGTGAGAGTGAGGGACTACATATGGGTGCACATGGGAGTATGTGGGTATGAAGGTGTGGGAAGGGGTGTGTCTGCGAGTTGGGAGGTGCTGGATTAAGGGTGGTAGTGCCTC
The DNA here is from genome assembly GCA_020510985.1 of Pholidichthys leucotaenia. Lineage (NCBI taxonomy): Eukaryota > Metazoa > Chordata > Actinopteri > Cichliformes > Pholidichthyidae > Pholidichthys > Pholidichthys leucotaenia. The sequence continues at coordinate 90,494,429 of CM035842.1, read as the reverse complement.
TCGGCAATGTGGGCTCCCCTTGGTGGGGGGGGACTTCTTTGGGCATGGGGGTCCCCGGGGTGTGTGGTGGTGGCGCTGGGGGGGGGGGGGCTGCTGTGGGGGTGCCTGGGGAGGCTCATGCCGGGGGGTGCGGGCCGGTTTCCGGCACAGGGGGTGGGGTCACTGGCCTCCTGGTGCCTGGGGCCCAGGGGTAGGCGTTGACCCCGCTGGGGGGGGGGGGGGGTTTCTTGTCTCTTCTGCCTCAGAGAGGCAGCAAATCATGACAAGACAAGCCCAGATAGCCGTCACTCCGGCTGGTCATCACGCTGTTCGCGATGTTTATGGGTCCCTCTCAGCCGAGCTTCAACACTTGGGCGGACAACGTCACCAATATGAAGGGGAGCTTCTTCGGACCACCATGTCGTGAACAGGCCTCCTTTTCCAGGCTGGCCGTCCAACCCAGCCTGAAGCCCCCCTCGAAGGCCGTCATTTGGCGCGTTTTAAAATCGTACCAGCTGGTCTTGCCCCGGGTTCCTTCAACACTGACACCTCAGTCCTACCTGCCGTCCCAGGGGTCCCACCGTGCTATCCAGTTGCCACACCAAGGGCAATGTGGACGCTGGCATTGGGTCTGTCCCCAGAAGGTGCACCGTGGTGCTTATCTTGCACATCTCCTGTGATACCAGACCAATCAGTGTCCCACACCGCATCATCTTCCACATAGGGAGTGGGTCAGTCCCACAGCCCGCAGCCCGACCACTCCACTCTGGTGTTGTTGGTGATTGATAATCCCAAGCCATAAAACATGCTGCACCCCATGATGTTGGATCCTGCAGCGGTCACCACAACATGGGGGTTCATCATTATCGCTGACTTGTACTGTATTGCCATCATTTCTACAGACCCCACCACAGCAAGCCTGTTCCTGCCATAGCCGTAGTAGGTGGTGGATACTCTATTTATGTGGTAGCGGGGAAACAGACTCTTCACTGTTGCCAAATTTAGCACCAGAGTCTCTGACCTTGTGTCTACCAGCAGCGGCACTTCGATGTCATCCAGCATAACAGCACAATAAATACGTCCATCAGTCTCCGGAGAGAATGTGTGGATGACTGTAGGAGTCTTCGTGGAGGGGCCTGCTTCCTGCCCTCGGTCCCCTTGTTCAGAGTTCTTGCAGGTTCTGGGAAAGTGGTGCGGCAGGCCACATCTCCTGCAGCACTTGCCCTTCGCCGGACACTCTCTGGCCTTATAACAATGTCTAGCGGACCCACAGCCGTAACATCTCGGCATTCCAAGGGCAGACCTAATTTTTACAATGGAGGTATATTCTTCTTTGTCCCCGCTGTCTTCATTTCTGGAGTCTGCTGTCAGCACCTTCGAACGAGGCTCGTCTTGCGTCGGATTGGACCTCCCACTGAGGTCCCTCACTATTGTTTCCGCAGCCTCAAATTGCTGTGCTATGTCAATAGCTGTGGCTAACGTCAGTTCACCCGGGTAAGTTAGGAGTCTTGACCGAGCCGCAGGGCAGTGCACATGCTCCATTAGTTGGTCTCGAATCATTTCGTCCTGAAGAGCCTCAAATTGGCACTTACCCGCCAGCTGACGCAGGTCTGCAACATAACGTTTCACTGACTCTCCCGTTCACTGGCGGCGCTGCTGAAACTGGATGTGTCAGACTATGACGTTCTCCGGGGCACGAAAATAGCGCACCATTAGCTCCACCACCTCGTCGAAGCTATCGGCACCTCCCAAAGTGTCGAAGATTCGTTGACCCTCCATGCCCAAATTATGGACCAATATTGCCCTCGCATGCAGCTTCTCGCCGTACCGTGCTGCTTCTAGCGCTGTACTGTGGCTGCTTCATCCATCCAGGTGGATGCCCTCAGTTTCCCCTCTGGGGATCAATAAGGTATATAAAATGAAAAAAATAAATAAAAAAAAAATAACAGTAAATATCTACAGTAGACTTACAGTGCTCCTGCTAGCCAGAGGGTCCACAGGGAAAGAGACCTGGTCCCTTCCGCCTAGGCCTTTTATACCCTAAGTGACATTACCACCGGAAAGGCGGGCCGTCACCCCTTGCTATTCCCCAGGAGCCCCGGCCGCCAGGTTGCTACTTAATATTCCATACATAACACATTGGGGAACACAATTCAATCTTTGAATCTTTTAAATGACATTATTTTCATGATAAATAACTTTACGAGTGACACCGACAGATACACAAAGTACTGTATATTAATAAGAGACATAATGGGAATCTTAAGTGTGCGTTCCTCTTGCTGCTGTTATTATCAGGAAAAGTGCAACCAAACCCTGGTCCTGTGCAGAATATACTCACACTTGAAGACTTTAAATGTAGATCAGGCTTGGGCCTTATGCACTTCATTGTGAGAAGTCTCCTTCCCAAAATGGACATGATGAAACTCTTGGTTACTATCTCAGATTTGGAAATCATGGTTCTATCAGAAACTTGGTTAAAGAAATCAGTATCTGATGATATGATTGCAATTGATGGCTACAATGTCTTCAGAGCAGGTGGGGAAGTGGCAATTTATGTTAAATCCAAATTTTACAATTCTGTGTTACAATCCATAACGATACTCAAGCAATTGGAGCTTCTTGCTATTAAAGTGAATATTACAAAAGACCTGTATTTCACTCTAGTCGGCTGTTATTGTCATGAGTCGGAGCGTTTATTTCTACAGACCTCAGACTCTCAATTTATTTCTGAGTACTGTTTGTCTGTTAGTATTATTTTGTTTGTTTCTGTATATATCTTGGTTTGTTGACACTTGTGCCGCCTCTTCTCCAGACACTCCCACTAGCTGCTCACAGTCTGCTCCCCTGTCATCTCAGCTGTGAGCTGTTCTTTAATTAGGTCACCTGCTCACTCAGCTGCCCATACCTACTGCTCATTTGTCTGTCTTCTATTTAAGGGACTGTCAGTTCATGTTCTTATTGTGGCAGTCTTGACATGAGTTGAATGGACTTGATTCCTCTGTGTTTTTTCTCCTCATCTCCTCCAGAGCTTTACCGGCTCTGAAGTGCCTCTTCTCTGTAAGTTACCCCATTTGTATTTTTTGTATTGTATGCACTATTTTGGAATTTTTGTTATTAAATGTCACAACTACAGTTCAGCGAGTGGGTCTGTCTTTCTGCCCCAGAGGGGCTATTCATGACAGAAGACTGACACTAGAATTAAGACCCAGCTGCTGTAGTTGTGGATTTTTGCTCTTTTCCTTTTTTTTCCTTCTAACTGGTTCATCGGAGCCATTATGAATTCAGCAAGTGGATGGGGCTACCTGATGCGCCTGGGGTGGGAGTGCTGCCAAGCGCTTATAGAGATGACGGGCTGATCTCCGCAGTGCGCAGCGGTTTCATTCCAAAAGACGCATTGTGGTATCTGGGGCTTGCACAGGCAGCTGCTCGTTGGTGCCCTCAGCTCATGGAGCATGCTGAGGGAAAGGAGAGGATCTCTTTGGTGGCAACGCTGCAACACGAGAACGGCGGGAAGGTGAGAAACTCCCCGAAGAAGCCCCGACACCAAAACTGAAGCCCTCCTCAGCAGTACAGCCTTCCTCCCTCTCTTTTCCAGCTGAATTCCCAGCTTTCTCCAGGCCTGTAGCTGCTGTTCCCCGCTCCACTTGGGTGCCCTCTCCCGCTGCCAAGAGGTCCTCCCTTTGTTCCCCAGCTACCTCCATCTCCGTGACAACAGGGGCAGCTCCTCCACAATCCTCAGGGAACCCCATGCTCACCATAGCTGTGGGGAGGGATAACGTTACACCTGCTGCAGCAGACAACATCAAACACCGGGAAAACAAGCAAGTTTCACTTCATTCTATTTCAATTTATGAAGGTATGCCTTGCCTGATACCCGGTAGAGAGGCTCAGGAAATGCAGTCTCCTGAGCCCTCACCACCTGCTGCAGTAATTAATTGCTCACCAGCCCTCTATGTATCCTCTCCTGTGGCCCTTGAGTGTTTGCCGACTCCGGGATTGAGCTGCCAGATGCAGGAGTAGCCTGTGGCCCTGGAGGACCCAGTTCCAGTGCCAACGGTGAGCCGACCCCCAGCCGCCACGCCGGATGAGCGACCAGCGTGGGCTACTTCGTCTGGGGAGACCGAGACTGCATCTACCATCATGCCTGCTATGAAGGCTGCCACAGCAGAGCTGGACCTTCAAGAGACCGGGCCCGAGATGTCATCATTGTTTGGACTGACGGGGTCCTGCACGGCGGTGGAGCTCGAGCTCAGGCAAGTGCTCACCCTTGTTTTTCTCCTATTTTTCTGTTCTGGAGAAATCTTGCCTGGCTCTTGGTGAGGAGAGTTGGGTGCAGCCGCACCTGAGCTCACCTCGCCGGGCTTTGTATTGTGTGCACTATTTTGGAATTTTGTTATTAAATGTCACAACTACAGTTCAGCAAGTGGGTCTGTCTTTCTGCCCCGGAGGGGCCATTCATGACAGTTATAGACCACCATCAGCCATAAAACATTCCATCCACTCCCTCTCTGATGCCCTGCTGCATCTAAATGACTGAACTCATTGCTATGGGTGATTTAAACTGGGACTGGCTCTCCCCTACATCAGCATTTGTGACTCCTTTACTTTGACTCAAATTATTACTGTTCCAACTAGGATAAGTCCAAAAGATCAAAATAAATCAACACTTTTAGATCTCATTCTCACAAATGCACCTGATAAATATAATACAACTGGAGTGTTCTGTAATGATGTTAGTGACCATTGTGCGATTTTGTGTGTTAGAAATGTAAAAAATTCCCAAAACTAAGACTCATTATATGTTTAAAAGGCATTTCAAAAAATCTGACAAGCAAGCCTTCCGGCATGATTTATACCGCATAAACAGAGTTTGCATAATTGACGATGTGGAGTGTGCTTGGGAATATTTCTACAACTCTTTCACATCAATATGCAATAAGCATGCCCCAATGAAGAAAACTCATATTTCAGGGCGTAACAACCCATGGTTTACAGAAGACTTATCTAACCTGATTAGAGAGAGAAATGCCTCCTGGACTAAAGCCAGACTCAATAACACTCCTGCTGATTGGACCAACTTCAGAATTTTAAGAATCAAATGTACAAAACAGATCAGAATAGCCAAATCGCAATACTATCTAAAATCTATTGCAGAAAACCTCAACAATCCAGCAAAATCTTGGAAACAGATAAAATCTTTATCTTGTTCCAGTGTCAAATCGTGCCTTCCTGACCGCATTGTTGTCCATTCAACTGAAATAAACAAAAAAGAAGATATTGTTAATCAATTCAATGAGCATTTTTTTTTTTTTTATCAGTTGGATCTGCTTATAACAATTGCGCTGTGAGCGCTGGAAATTTGACTCCCAAATTGGAGACAAATTCATCCATCGTGTACCATCTTTTCAAGCAGCGTTTTTAGCTTTAAACCCATTTCCAGTAGAGCGATTTATAAAGTCTTAAAATCTATCAATACCAAAAAATCCCCTGGACCAGATAACCTGGATCCTTGCTTTTTAAAATTGTCAGCTAATCTCATCGCAGAGCCTATCACACACATTTTCAATCCTAGCCTCTAGACTAATTACATTCCTAAAGTTTGGAAGGCAGCTTATGTCCTCTCTCTACTGAAGGGGGGGGGGGGGGGCTCAGATCTAAATAATTATCATCCTATAGGTAAGTTTTGTATTTTGGCTAAAATATTACAATTTTTAGTAAATTTACAGTTGACACAGTTTTTGGCTCACAACAACATACTATGTGAGACTCAATCAGAGTTTAGAGCAGGTCGCAATATCCTGACTGCATCCATAGCAGTATTAAATGATGTTACTAATGCCTTGGATAAAAACAACACTCTGCTGGAGTATTTGTTGATTTATCTAAAGCTTTTGATTCTGTTGATCATCAACTATTGATAAAAAGACTTTTAGATATTGGGATAAATGACAAGGTGGTAAACTGGTTTAGAAACTATTTGACAGACAGCACTCAGTGCTTGTACTGTGATGGCTACAAGTCTAGTTTCAGGGAAATTTCTTCAGGGGTCCCAAAAGGCTCAATTTTAGCACCTGTGTTGTTTTCTATTTTTATTAATGACATAGGAAAAGACCAGGCAACAGCTAAGATACACCTGTATGCAGATGATACAGTAATTTATACAGTTGCACCCTCCTTGCAAAACAAGCTGTTGAGGAGCTGCAGACAGCCTTTGAACAGCTGCAGACTTCTTTAAGTAACTTAAAACTCATTCTTTATGCAAAAAAGACTAAATGTATGCTTTTTTTCCCCCCAGAGTTCAGTTACTGCACTCTGACATGTCAGTCTTCACTGTAGGGAAGAAGTCAGTTGAACAGGTATCATCGTACAAGTACCTAGGAATCTGGGTGGATGATAAGCTGTCATATAAAGTACACACTGAAAAACTGATGAAAAAACTTAAGGTTAGGCTGGGTTTTTACTACGGGAATAGGGCATGTTTTAATTTTGATGCTAAGAAAATTCTGGTGCAGACTACATTTTTAAGTGTTTTGGATTATGGGGACATTATATACATGCATGCTGCTGCCTCTATTTTGCGATGCTTGGATTTTGTTTATCACAGAGCATTACGGTTCATAACCAGCTCAGTGCACGTCACTGTATTCTGTATAATCTAGTCTCCTGCCCTTCTGTCAGCATTAGGAGACAATGACACTGGTTCATTTTTATTTACAAAGCCATACTGGGTAAATTGCCATCATATCGCTGTAATTTTTTACTACCTATAAACAACCGCTATAACTCTCGTTCCTCTAAGTGGCTGCTGTATAACATTCCTCGAGTGTTCAGTGAACTTGGAAAACAGCGTTTTCTTATTATACTCCTTGGTCTTGGAATGATCTTTAGAAAACATTACAATTAAATGAACTGGTTGAACTGAACAAATACAAAACCTTGATAAGGAGATATATTACAGAGTATGGGGGACCCATGCTGTGGTATTCATCTCAGACTGGAAGGAAGGGAGATGCAGTAATTTCCTCTGACGGAAGAGCATGGGGATTAAGGGGCTGGGGGACAAAAGGGGCTGTGATGCAAGAATGAATTGTGATGCAGGACCTCAGGCAGCAGGGGCGTGTGAGTGTGGTAATATAAAAGAGAGCCCCTGCTACAGAATGTTAATGTTTTCTGATTCTGAGAGATGTGAGAGAGGGAATAAAGTTCATCTGCTCTGAGTGCTTGGCCTAGTCATTCCTCTCTCCACACTGGTGACTCTTGACCAATAATGGAACACGAGGCAAACATCCCGGAGATGACCCAGACGGGAAGCCCCAGCAACGCGTGCGCAGTTTTGGTTAAACTACCAGACTTTTGGCTGCATGACCCGAAGTCTTGGTTCCTCCACACCGAGGCCCAGTTCGCGCTCCGGGGAATAACGGCAGATGACACCAGATATTACTATGTGGTCACAGCGCTGGACGCTCACACGACTCAGCAAGTAGCGAGCCTGCTCCAACAGCCCCCAGCCCGCGACAAATACGGGGCTCTCAAAGCCACGCTGACCCGGCGCTACACGCTCTCGGACTCCAAGAGAGCGGAGAGGCTCCTGACGCGCTCCGAGTTAGGAGACGGGTTGGCGGTTGAACTGATGGAGAAGATGTTGGCGTTGATGGGCACGGACGACGGGCATTTTCTATTTGCCCACCTTTTCCTCCGGAACCTTCTAACGCTGGCCAGAGCGGTCCTTGCCAACTCGCTGTTGCTGGATGCATGTGACTACCGTGCACTAGCCCAGGAGGCAAATCGGATCATCCTCACTACAAGACCCCTCACAGTGAACGCAGCGGCGTCGGAACCCAGCGAGACGGCCAGCAGAAGCAAGGATCCAGCAATGGTAGCGGCAGCAGGGGCCAGGAAGCGCCAGAGAGACACGTTCTGCTCCTACCACCTCCGTTTTGGAGAGGACGCACACCGATGCATGCCACTGTGCCAATTCAAGCGTTCGGGAAACGCCAGGACCGGCAGTCGGTAGCAGCTGTGACCGCTGGTGAAGAAAGCAAGCTGCTCTACGTGACAGACTCACGCTCGGGGAGATGGTTCCTTGTGGACTCCGGCTCCCAAAAGAGCCTCATCCTGCTGTTCTATGCCGACCGGCTAGCGGGAGCTAGCGGCCCCCGAGCTGACGGCCGCAAACGGCTCAGACATTAACACTTTTGGTGAGAGGACATTGACTGTATCCCTGCATGGCCGTACGTACCAGTGGACATTCGTCATAGCGGCATGCAGTTTCCCAATCTTAGGCGCTGATTTTTTGTGTGCACAAGGACTACTAGTCGATGTTGCTAACAGACGCCTGATTAATGCAATGTCTTTTGATTCTCTCCCCTGTACAGTTCGAGGAGCCGGGTCCACAACATTAGCCAACGTCACAGCTCCAGGTGGTAAGTTCCACACACTGCTCAGCCAGTTTCCAGCACTCATGGTCCCAATGTTTTCGGCGGCCATCACTAAACACGGGGTGGAGCACTTTATTACCACCACAGGGCCGCCCGTTTTCGCATGACCTCAGCACCTGGACACAGCTAAACTGGCCATAGCGCGTGAGGAGTTTGCCAACTTGGAAAGGCTGGGCATCATCAGATGATCAAACAGCCCATGGGCATCCCCACTACGTATGGTCCCTAAGGCCGAGTGATCGTGGCGACCTTGCGGAGATTTCCGCAGATTAAACAACGCCACAGCGCACGACCGCTACCCGATCCCCCATATTCAGGATTTTTCTGTTCACCTCGCTGGGGCACGCATTTTTTCTAAGATAGACCTGGTCCGTGGTTACCACCAGCTCCTGGTGCGCGCGGAGGACATACCTAAAACGACAGTAATAACTCCGTTTGGTCTGTTTGAGTTTTTATACATGCCTTTTGGGTTAAAAGGCATGACACAGACATTCCAACACATGATGGATGCGATGTTGCGCGATCTGCCGTTTATGTTCGTCTACCTGGATGACATCCTGGTGGACAGCGTGTCCGAGGACGAACACGTAACCCACCTCAGGACGGTTTTCCGGAAGTTAGAGGAGCACGGGTTAATAATCAACCCGGCGAAATGCCAGTTCAGCGTGACGGGGATCGATTTTTTGGGACACCGCATCTCACCGGAGGGGGTGATACCCTTGCCGGACAAGGTGCGCGCAGTGGCGAATTTTCCCCGGCCTCAGACGGTCAGGGCGCTGCAGGAGTTTTTGGGGATGTTTAACTTTTATAACTGTTTCCTCCCCCGCACAGCCCAGCTCATGCAGCTGTTGTACGCCGCACTCAAGAAATGGAAACCGGCGGACAGAGTCGACTGGACTCCTGAGCGGGAGCAGGTGTTCTCTGAGGTTAAAACAACCCTGGCAAATGGCGCACTACTGGCGCACCCGGACCCAGCGGCTCGGATAGCGCTCACTACTGACGCCTCAGACGTGGCCATAGGGGCCATCGTGGAGCAATGCGTCACCGGTTCTTGGCAGCCGCTGGCCTTTTCTAGCAGGGCTTTGCATGACAGTGAGCATAAATACAGCGCGTTCGACAGAGAGTTACTGGCTCTCCACCTGGCCATACGCCACTTCCAGTTCTGGCTGGAAGGGCGCACCTTCACTGCGTTCGTGGACCACAGGCCGCTAATGTATGCGATGACCAAGGTTTCATAACCATGGTCGGGCCTGCAGCAGAGACAGCTGGTCGCGATCTCGGAGTTTACGACCGACATTCAGCATGTGGCCGGTAAACTTAACGTGGTGGTGGACTGCCTCTTGCGCACCTTAGTGGCCCCAGTCTACGTAGGGATAGATTACAAGGCCATGGCCGCGGAGCAGATCGGCAATGCGGACGTGTGTGCGCTCCAGTCTGGACCAACAGGGTTAAGGCTGGAGAGCAGGGTACTGCGAGACAGGCCCCCCCCCCTAATCTGTGATGTCTCCATAGGACGCCCGTGCCCGGTGGTCCCACGCACTTGGCGCTGCCACGTTTTTGAGTCCGTTCACTCCCTGGCGCACCCAGGAGTGCGCACGTCAGTCAAAATGGTGGGAGCGAAGTTCATCTGGCTGAGCCTGCGCAAACAGGTGAAAGAGTGGGCAGCAACCTGCGTAGCATGCCAACAAGCCAAAGTGCACAGGCACACAATGGCCCCTTTGGAGCCGTTTTATATCCCGGCTAAGAGGTTCGACCACATTCACATGGACTTCATGGGCCCCCTCTCGCCATTGCAGGGGTTCACGCACATCCTGACAGTGGTGGACCGCACCACACGATGGCCAGAAGCAGTCCCACTAGCTTCCACCACATCTGCAGACGTGGCACGTGCTTTTTTGACAACATGGGTGGCACGTTTTGGCATCCCGTCGGACGTCCAATAGGGGCCCTCAGTTTATTTCCGACCTCTGGTCCATAATGGCCCGGAGCATGGGCGTCGCAATTCATCGCACAACCTCGTACAACCCACAGGCCAATGGGTTATGAGAGCGTTTCCATGGGTCACTGAAAGCAGCGCTCAGGGCTTTGCTTACGGATGCAAATTGGGTGGACCGGTTGCTGTGGGTTCTATTAGGGTTGCGTTCTCCACCGAAAGAGGATTTGGAGGCTTCCCCAGCAGAGCTTGTTTGTTCTCAGCCCCTGCGGCTCCCCGGGGAATTTTTACCAGATAACCCCGCGCCAAACACCCATCTGTCCCCGCGTTCACGGCATAGCGCAGACGCAGGGACGCTACCTGGCCCGGACCACCACTGTTTTCCCCGCGCTTTTGTGCCGAAAACCTTGAAGGACGCAGCGTTCGTATTTGTCAGGCACGATGCCCACTGACCCCCATTGTGCCCACCCTACGATGGCCCATTTAGAGTGCTGGAACCCGGGGACAAACATTTTGTGTTAGACTTGGGGGGTCGCCGGGAGAAAATCTGTATAGACAGGCTTCAGCCTGCCTTTGTGGTGGCAGACGAGCAGGTGGAGTTGGCTCGAGCTCCTCGGGACGGAAGACCCCCCCCCCCCGAGAACTCCCCAGGTAAACGACTCATCAGAGCAGTCACACGAGCATGCTGAATGTCCCCCCCACCATCTTCCACCCACAGATGGACGCACCCCCAGGAACCCCCCACTGGCACAGCAGCGCCTTGGAGCCGAAGATCCCCCGTTACAGCAGCTATGGGCGGAGGCTGAAGCCGAGAGGACGTGAGGGTTAAAACTCAGTCTGAGACTCTGGGGGGTGGGGGGGTGGTATGGGGGACCCATGCTGTGGTTTTCATGTCAGACTGGAAGGAAGGGAGATGCAGTAATTTCCTCTGACGGAAGAGCATGGGGATTAAGGGGCTGGGGGACAAAAGGGATTGTGATGCGAGAATGAATTGTGATACAGGACCTCAGGCAGCAGGGGCGTGTAAGTGTGGTAATATAAAAGAGAGCCCCTGCTACAGAATGTTAATGTTTTCTGATTCTGAGAGATGTGAGAGAGGGAATAAAGTTCATCTGCTGTGAATGCTTGGCCTGGTCATTCCTCTCTCCACAAGAGGATTGTAAATGCTTTTTCTGAGCTGAATTTTTTTTTTTGGTAATGTTTTTATTGTTTTTTACCTAATTGTTTTATTATTTTGCTAGTTTTATTGTTTTTAATTGTTTTATATTGTTTTAGATGTGCTGACTTTTGTTGTCCTATTGTTCTATGTACTGGTGTGCCATCTTGGCCAGGTCTCCCACGAAAAAGAGGTGGCAATCTCAAGGAACTTCCTGATTAAATAAATAAATAAAAATCCCAGGGCCAACTGTGTCAGGGCTGATTTGACCTGTTACCCTTGAGCCAACTAATGTTTGTCTTAAAGAATTAATGAAATAATGCATCACTGGTTGACAGGGGTGTGTGGTTTCAGAGGTCGATAGGATATGACTAGTCCCTGGAGTACAACAAGCAAACAAACATTCATGAATGAGTGGCTAAACTGCCAGCTTAAAAGGAACTCCCATTATATTGGCATGTTAGCTCTATATGCTTTATTTTTATGTTAGTAACATAACTATAATATAATTTTTTTGAAAATAATTCCCAGTTTTATATATTTTTAAAAAACTTTATTACGATGTAAATTGCCATTTTTGTTTACGTCACAATGCATTCTGGGTAGTGACGTAGAATGGTTGCAGCTGTTTTTTCTGTCTTATACAAGCCAAGAAGCGAAGCTACGAACTACTGCCATTTGTCAGTGAAAATGCCACATTGCGCGGCTTTTGGATGTAATTTCCAATCAAAGGGAAATAAAGAGAGCGGGGTGAGCCTCCATAGCTTTCCTAAAGAGGGAAAGTGGAGGAAAAAGTGGGGCGGCAGCAGCTCAGCAGGTAGAGCAGGTCGTCTAATAACCCCATGGTTGGCGGTTCGCATCACGCTCTCCCCAGATATCCTGCCGTTGTGTCCCTGGGCAAGACACTTCACCCGCATTGCCTCCAGTGCCCATAACACTGGGTATGAATGTGTAAAAATGTTTAAATGCTCGGTGGTGGCTGGAGAGGCCGTTGGCGTGGATTGGCAGCCACATTTCCGTCACTCTGAGTGTCTGTGATCACGTGCTATAGCGCATGCCTGATAAAGCTGACATATGTATTAATCACGCTATGATAAAGCACAATATCGCGGCGTACAGTGGTTGCATGAGCTGCGCTGCGCGGGGAAGGAAACAGTTATAAAAGTTCACCATTCCCAAAAATTCTTGTAGCGCCCTGACCATTTGCGGCCGGGGAAAATCTGCTACTGCGCGCACTTTGTCAGGCAGCGGGACCGCTCCTACGGGAGAGATGCGGTGCCCCAAAAAATCAATCCCCGTCACCCCGAACTGACATTTCGCTGGGTTGATTATTAACCCGTGCTCTTCCAACCTCCGGAAAACCGTCGTGAGGTGGGTTTCGTGTTCGTCTTCGGACGCGCTGGCTACTAAGATATCGTCCAGGTAGACGAACACGAAAGGGAGATCGCGCAGCACCGCATCCATCATGTGCTGGAACGTCTGTGCAGCCCCTTTAAGCCCAAATGGCATGCGCAAAAACTCAAATAAACCGAATGGAGTTATTATCGCTGTTTTGGGTATGTCCTCAGCACGCACTGGGACTTGGTGGTAACCGTGGACCAGGTCTATTTTAGAAAAAACGCGCGCCCCTGCAAGGTGAACGGAAAAATCCTGAATGTGAGGAATTGGGTAGCGGTCATGTATATCGCTCAAAGCGCGTGCATGAGACATATCTGTGATTGCACGCTATAGCGCATGCCTGATAAAGCTGACATATGTATTAATGATAAAGCACAATATCGCTCAAAGCACACGAGTGTGCACTTTGAGCACCAGTATGGCGGATGAAATAAGGGAACCCAGTGTGGAAGCACGGAATAAGTGCAGGCAGGACACGGTGAACTGAAGTTTAAAAGGGTGTTTATTTCATCCTCCAGCATGAAGCTCATTCCAGCGCTGTGGGAGCACGCTGCAGCAAGCCTTGTGTCTCTAGTCACCAAACAGGCAATGTGTGTGATCAAAAAGCAGGATCAGAGAGCGCTTTGCACACGCTCAAGCGAATCATGATTCAAATTTTGTCACGGTTCGAATTTTTATCCAGCGCACGCTTGATAAAGCTGATATATTTATCACACATAAAGCTCTATTTCGCTCAAATGAGCGATATAGCGTGCGCGCGTGTCTCTCCGCTCCGCGAGTGTCTCTCCACTTTGAGTGTCTCATGCGTGCACTTTGAGCGATATTGTGCTTTATCATAGCGTGATTAATACATATGTCAGCTTTATCAGGCATGTGCTATAGCGCGTGATCACAGACACTCAGAGTGAGGGAAATGTGGCTGCCAATCCACGCCAACGGCCTCTCCGGCCACCACCGAGCATTTAAACATTTTTACACATTCATGCCCAGTGTTATGGGCACTGGAGGCAATGCGGGTGAAGTGTCTTGCCCAGGGACACAACGGCAGGATATCTGGGGAGAGCGTGATGCGAACCGCCAACCATGGGGTTATTAGACGACCTGCTCTACCTGCTGAGCCGCTGCCGCCCCACTTTTTCCTCCACTTTCCCTCTTTAGGAAAGCTATGGAGGCTCACCCCACTCTCTTTATTTCCCTTTGATTGGAAATTACATCCAAAAGCCGCGCAATGTGGCATTTTCACTGACAAATGGCAGTAGTTAGTAGCTTCGCTTCTTGGCTTGTATAAGACAGAAAAAACGGCTGCAACCATTCTACGTCACTACCCAGAATGCATTGCGACGTAAACAAAAATCATAATAAAGTTTTTTAAAAATATATAAAACTGGGAATTATTTTCAAAAAAATTATATTATAGTTATGTTACTAACATAAAAATAAAGCATATAGAGCTAACATGCCAATATAATCGGAGTTCCTTTTAAGGCTGCGTGTCCACCAAATGCATTTTTTGTCGCCCGACCACCCTGAGCATTTTTTTTCAGCGTTTGTGCGCTGTGCTCTGGGGGAAAAAAAGTCTGTGCCCTGTATCCCTGCAACAGCTTGTCACTCTCAGCTCAACACTTCCATTTTCCTATGGTCAGAATTTCTACTGATGTTTTAATAGCAGTCTCTAAATAACAATTGACAGAAAACGTGTTTTAGCAGCTCTGGATGTGAAATATGATGACACGGAAAGCAGGAGTTTGAGTACAGACTAGTACCAGTGTCCTATGTCCCGCCCACGCAGCAGTTCTGATTGGCTGCTTCGGTCTGACATTGACGAGCTCAGCTGCAGTCTCTGAAAAGTTGAACTTTTTTCAACTCTGAGCGCCCTGAGCGCCGTGACAAAAAACGGCCACTGCCGAGAGTGTTTCGGTGCCTAGGGCGCTCAGTGCTGTAAACGCTGGACTACATAGAGAATGAATGGAAAATAGCCACCCAGAGCGGAAAAAACGAGTTTGGTGGACACGCAGCCTAAAGGAGGCTAGCTGACATTAGCAGCTAGCTGGCATTTGCTAGCCTCTCAAAATAACGTCTAAGAATGATGTATATGGTCAAGCACTGGTAGATCAATAACAAGTCCTGTGGGGGTGAATAGAATTTATAGAAAATAGCGATCCAAACTGACTGGATCAACAGTTAAACTAATGCTAACTCAAACTGTATTTGAGTTTTAACGTGTTACAGTTGATCAGCAGCATGTAGATGACTAGGGTTGCCAACTTTCTCACAGCCAAATACAGTAACTGACAGAAAGTTTTTACTATGGCTCGGTGCCATGATGTTGTGGACATTAGTACTATCATAATACTGGGATTTTTTTTTACCTTGATAATACCTTAAAAAAATGCTGTCATTCAATGTCATGTTTAATACTACAAGAAAAAAGAAATACCACACTGTGTACCTAGAAATTTCAGATTTTACAGAATACAGAATCTCAGTTTAAAAAGGTTAGGTTAATTGGCATCAGCTGGGGAGGTATGAATGTGAGTTGTCCCTTGTCCCTTCCCGTTTCCGCCCAGGCCACAGGTGTAAATAAGAATGCGTTCTTAATCTGTCCTGCCTGGTTAAACAAAGGTTAAATAAATAGATAAAATAAATGTGTAATAGCTATATTTTTAATAATAGATTGCATTTATATAGCACTTTTCATCACACCCAAAGACATTTTATAGTGAGTCCATTATTCATTCGCTCCACAGACAATGATAATGGTGAGCTTAGCATCCTCTTCACCACAACAGACCAGTACAACGTCCGCATCACTGCAGATGCTGCTTCGATCCATCTGTCAATCTCTCGCTCCATTCTCCCCTCACTCGTGAATAAGACCCCAAGATACTTAAAGTCCTCCACTTGGGGCAGGAGCTTGTCCACAACCCGGAGAGGACAATTCACCTTTTTCCGGCTGAGGACCATGGACTCGGACTTGGAGGTACTGATTCTCATCCCAGCCGCTTCACACTCAGCAGCAAACCGTCCCAGTAAGAACTGTAAGTCATTGCTGGATGAAGCCGGTAGGACAACATCATCTGCAAACAACAGAGATGAGATCCTGTGGTCGCCAAGCATGACACCCTCCGTTCCCTGGCTGCCCCTAGAAATCTTGTCCATAAAAATTAAGAACAGGATCGGTGACAAAGGGCAGCCCTGACGGAGTCCAACTCTCACTGGGAATGAGTCTGACCAAGTGTTGGCAATGAGAACCAAACTCTCACAACAGTCGTACAGAGACCGAATTGCTTGTAACAACAAGCCCAATACCCCATACTCCCGAAGCACCCCCCGCAAAAAACCATGAGGGACGCGGTTGAATGCCTTCTCCAAGTCCACAAAACACATGTAAACTGGTTGGGAAAACTCCCACAAACCTTGAAGATTCTTGAGAGGGCAAAGAGCTGGTCCGATGTGCCACGGCCAGGACCACATTGCTCCTCCTGAATCCGAGGTTCATCAACGGCCGGACTCTCCTCTCCAGTACCTTGGCATACACCTTCCCAGGGAGGCTGAGGAGTGTGATCCCTCTAAAATTGGAGCACACCCTCCGGTCCCCTTTTTTGAAGAGAGGAACCACCACCCTGGTTTGCCATGCCAAAGGCACTGCCCCGGACCTCCATGCAATATTGCAGAGGCGTGTCAATCATGACAGCCCTACAACATCCAGGGCCTTGAGGTACTCAGGACGAACCTCATCCACCCCTGGGGCCCGGCCACCAAAGAGATTTTTAACCACCTTGGCGACCACAGCCCCTGTGATAGGCAAGTGGTCCCCCTCGTCCACAAGCCCTGCTTCCTCTGTGGAAGGCGTGTCAGTGGGATTGAGGAGATCCTTGAAGTATTCCTTACACCGCCCGACGATATCCCCAGTTGAAGTCAGCAGTGCCCCATCCGCACCATACACAGTGTGGACAGGACCCAAACTCTTTATTTTATATATAAATGACATATGCCAAGTATGAAAAATTCTGAAATTTATTTTGTTTGCAGATGACACAAATATCCTTTGCACTGGTGAGAATTTTCAGCAGGTTTTAGAGGTCGTCACAACAGAAATGAAAAGGGTAACGCAGTGGTTCAACAAAAATAAATTAGCTCTAAATCTGAAAAAAAAATATGGTGTTTGGAAATTATAAAATAAATCATGAAATAATGGTAATGATAGATGATACCAGAATTGAAATAGTACAGGAAAATAAGTTTCTGGGGGTGACGCTAGACAATAAAATCTGCTGGAAACCTCACGCCAGTCACATTTGGGTCAAGTTGGCAAAATGTATAGGGATACTGGGGAAGATAAGACACATTTTGGGCTATAAATCATTATTCTTACTGTACAATTCACTGTTTTTACCATATCTTAACTACTTTGTAGAGGTCTGGGGAAACACCTACAGGACCAACCTGTCCTGACCAGACAATATGCACATTACAAAAAAAAGCTATAAGGATAATAAATAATGTAGGATATAGAGACCATACCAACGCATTGTTTTTAAAGTCACATGCTATAAAGTTCATGGATTTAGTTAAATTAAAGCACAAGTAATGTACAGGGCAATTAACAATCAATTCTCAACTAATATATAAAAAATTGACATGGCTAGTTGACCCAGGAAACAGACACTGACACGAGTAGACTGTTTTTAGACAATTATTTATTGAGTACAGTGTGTAGTGTGTGTGTAGGTGTGAGTGAGTGTGATGCTGTGGGACCACTAGGGCTGAGCGAGTCCTGCCGCGACCTGGCAACCTTGCGGGTGGTGCAGGAGGGCTTGCGCTGGCTCTGCGGCTCGCAGTGGCTCCGGGTGGGTGACGCTAGGTGCCGTGGTGAGATGGTGGAGTCCCGAGGGGAAGGAGGAGTGGCTCCGTTATCCGGGGAGACTAGTCCGCCGCCAGGGAGGTCCACCTGTGCACAGGGAATTATACTTTGATAAGGTATGTTACTATGATCCTTACGTGGCGTAGCTTGGCGAGACTGCGTCGTGGATACTCTGGCGAGAGGCTGAGTCCGTGACGCGTTGCATGGCGAAGTTGGCAGACGACTCCGTGCTGAGCCCTCAGAGACGCTGGCTTTTAAGACCCGCTGATGATTGGCGGCAGGTGTGTGCGCAGCCGAGGCTGATGACGGCCCAGCGGCCGCCATGACAAAAATATTCATAAAAAGAGACAATGATTATAATTTGAGAGGAGACTTAAACTTTACAACACTTAAGGTATGAACAACAAAGAAAAGTATGTGCATATCTGTCTGGGGGTGGATTTGTGGAACAGTCTGGAGCTGGAACTGAAACTACAGTATGTACAAACAGAAATCAATTCAAAAAGAGGTATAAACATTATTTGTTAAAAGGATATATGTGTCACGCCGCACCATTCATCAGCGGCGCCACCTGCTCACGCACCTGACAATCATCAGCTGCGAGGGATAAAGGCCGTCTCGCCCGGAGGCTCGGCCTGAAGCCGTCAGACTTCGTCCCTCACCGTTGTGAGCTACTTCTCTTCAGCAAACATTATTTGGGTAAGAACCCTTACCTCTCTTTCCCAGTCTGCTCCCCTGTGCACAGGTGGATTCCCCGGCGGCGGACATCTCCACTCCATCGCCCAATCCTCGCTGCTGTATGGAGCTCTCCAGGTGGCTGTCTTCCGGGCTTCGCCCCCTTGTTGTGCCAGCTATCCTGACAACCAAGTAAGTCCTTCTCTCACCATAAATCCCTCCTGTGTTGGTGTATGCCCGTCACCCTCTCCCTGTGCTCTCTCCATAGGGTTGCTCGGCTGAACGGTCACCTGCCTCTGTGCCTGAAGCAGACGCCATCACCAACACATTTACATCCCGCAGACACGCACTCATTCACTCCTGCTGTTAATAAACTCTTTGAACTACTCTAAGCCTGTGTGTGTGCGTCTCCTGAGCCGTGCGTTATGTCAATATGTTATAGGTGTAGTATTAATATGTACGACGCACTAAACTCACTCTGGGACACTATGGTATGGTAGGTGAGACGGTGCTGTGTATATCTGTGTTATTTGGGGCTGGGTATAAATGTATGGACTGTATGTATGTAGGGATGGATGGGTGTCAATATTGATATGTATAAAATATAGTTGTCTACTTGGGGTTCTTAGTTGAGGTAAAATGTATATATTTCACATGGGTTGCATTTAGGGAAAAGAGGAGTTGGAGTAAGTAAGTGTTAACTTCTTCCTTCTGCCTTTTGTTCATGACAGAACCGCCTTTTTAAGGTCATGGCACAGCATCTCAATCAGATTCAGGTCAAGACTTTGACTAGGCTACTCCAAAGTCTTCATTTTGTTTTTCTTAAGCCATTCAGAGGTGGACTTGCTGGTGTGTTTTGGATCATTGTCCTGCTGCAGAACCCAAGTGTGCTTCAGCTTGAGGTCATGAACAGATGGCCGGACATTCTCCTTCAGGATTTTTTGGTAGACAGCAGAATTCATGGTTCCATTTACCACAGCAAGTCTTCCAGACCCTCAAGCAGCAAAACAGCCCCAGACTATCACACTACCACCACCATATTTTACTGTTAGTATGATGTTCCTTTTCTGAAATGCTGTGTTACTTTTATGCCGGATGTAATGGGGGACACACCTTCCAAAAAGTTCAACTTTTGTCTCGTCAGTCCACAGAGGATTTTCCCAAAAGTCTTGGGGATCATCAAGATGTTTTCTGGCATAGCTGAGACGAGCCTTTATGTTTTTTTGCTCAGCAGTGGTTTTCGTTTTGGAACTCTGTCATGAGGCCATTTTTGCCCAGTCTCTTTCTTATGGTGGAGTCATGAACACTGACCTTAACTGAGGCAAGTGAGACCTGCAGTTCTTTGGATGTTGTTGTGGGGTCATTTGTGACCTCTTGACGAGTCATCACTGTGCTCTTGGGGGTAATTTTGGTTGGCCGGCCACTCCTGCGAAGGTTCATCACTGTTCAGTGTTTTTGCCATTTCTGGATAGTGGCACTCACTGTGGTTTGCTGGAGTCCCAAAGCTTTATAAATGGCTTTATAACTTTTTCCAGACTGATAGATCTCAATTACTTTGTTTCTCATTTGCTCCTGAATTTCTTTGGATCACAACATGATGTCTAGCTTTTGAGGATCTTTTGGCCTACTTCACTTTGTCGGGCAGGTCCTATTTAAGTGACTTCTTGACCGAGAACAGGTGTGGCTAGAGAAACTGAACTCAGCTTTCCAAAGATGTGATAAACCACACTCAATTTATGTTTTAAGGGGAGCGGGGGGAGGGGGGGGGTGCTTTTTCACACAGGGCCATGTAGATTTTGATTTTTTTTTACCCTTAATAATAAACACCTTTTAAAAACTGAATTTTGTGTTTGTGTTATCTGTGTCTAATATTTAAATTTGTTTGATGATCTGAAACATTTAAGTGTGACAAACATACAAAAAAATGAGAAATCAGGAAGGGGGCAAACACTTTTTCACACCACTGTACTTAAGTATGTGCGAATCTATGAATATTCTAATTAGCTTCATGCATACTCCCGTCCACCAGTAGCGGATGCTGCAAGGCCAGCCCTCCCCTCTCCTCTGACCCGAGAACACCGAAGACTGCTTTACTAAACAATGGCTACTCAAAACATCGGAGTAATTCAACTGTACATGTACATGCCGCCGACCCCCACCAAAGCGAGCTGGCTTTGGGAGCTGAGGGGTGCCTGCTGGACAGCTCGCTGGGGGCTGGCGGTCCGATGTGCCCGCCTGCCGCCATAGAACCACAACCTCAGCGCGTTGTGCGCGGCCACACACCCCCTGGTTACCCAACTCGCCTCCCTCCTCTGGAGGGAGTGTGGGGGGGTTTAATGTCTCCTCCTATGTCCTCCCTGGTGGGGACGGAATGGAGCACCCAGGGGGGTTTGTGTACCCCCTTGCCGAAAGCCCCTTCACTGAACCGAGTCAAACGAATGCAAAATGGAAGGGTGGTGGTCTTGGGGCCTTCATCCCCCGTCTCTCTCTGGTGTGGCCTTCCGACCTTGTGCCTGCCATTCCTCCATGGGCACCTCTGGTACCCTGCATGTGTGAGTTCGGCAGCTGGTGGGCTCCGGTCTCCGAGTTGAC
This sequence comes from Pholidichthys leucotaenia, assembly GCA_020510985.1. Classification (NCBI taxonomy): domain Eukaryota; kingdom Metazoa; phylum Chordata; class Actinopteri; order Cichliformes; family Pholidichthyidae; genus Pholidichthys; species Pholidichthys leucotaenia. Next base: position 90,473,391 of record CM035842.1, on the reverse strand, counting down.
CACGCCCCGCGTATAATATCAGGGTTCTGGAATACTGTGGCTCCAGCGGTGGAAAACTATGGGCGGCCGTGGTTGGTTTTCCGCCGTCCCCGGGAAGGGACGCTGACTGTCACCGTGGCCAGTGGTAGGTAGAGGAGTGGTATAAGTGTTGTTCCTCACTGCAGAACCCTCGGTGACAGTTTGAGCCGGTCCTCTCAGCTCATTATCTTGCCGGCTCACTGAGGGCCCCATTCAAGCCGGGTCACCCCTCTCTGCTCACTTCCTCCTCTCTGCCTCTCATCCACTTTCTCTCCCCTGGGGGAGTGAACTCAAGTCTGTAACCATGCCCAGTGCTGTGTAAAAAAATCAAGTTAAATCTTGCAAATTTTCGTGCAATTCGAAATGAAATGTCAACTGAAGCCGCAAAAATATACTTGCATTCAATGATTCTGAGTCACTTCAACTATCGCCTAACTAGCTGGTCCCAGGCGGGTTTGAGTGCAAAAAAACCATTGGAAATTTTGTACAAACAAGCAGTTAAAGTTATGGATAAAAAACCTAGGCATTATCATCATTGTGCAATTTAAAAAAAATACAGTCTTTTAAATTGGGATAATCTTCATACATTTGCAAATTTAAATTTGATTTATAAAGTACTGCATGATTTGGCTCCAGATCCTCTGGCAGAGTTCATCAGCCAAAGAAACAGCTCTGAGCGTGTCACTCGAGGCTCTGTCAGAGGTGACTGTTTCATTCCTCTGCGCAGGAGCACTTTCAGTAAGTCGGCCTGGTCAGTGAGGAGCGCTAGTGAGTGGAACTCAGTACCTGAGGAGGTTAAACTGCTCACAACATTCAAGGCCTTCACAAAAAAATTGAAAATGTGGCTTATAAACACCTACAGCTGCCAACACTAAAAGATAAGTCTGCTGTGATGTCTGATGTTGTGTTTAAATGTACGGTTTGTTATGTATATGTTATTTGTTACATTAGTGCCCTCTTAAATGTCTAACCATGTTTTTTTCTTGTAGATGCATTTTACTGCTTTTTCACATCTTGGCCAGGGGACTACAGATGAAAACTAGCCTTTTGGCTAATTCTGGCTTTTTTAACCATGTGTAATCATGTGTTTTATGAAATTGCATTGTCCCTTTTCAAATAAACTAAACTAAACTAAACTCAGTCCAAAGTTGCCCGTTTTGGTGGTGGTGGTGGTGGTGGTGGGAGCTTAACTGGACATTCACAGCAAAAAAAACAGAGACATGACACAGCAGAGTGGTTTCACTCTACTGTCTTGATATGTCTTGTAAGTCACAAAAAGTATGTTACAGACATGTTAACAGAAAAAAAAACCCTGATTTTTGCTGGAGTGTCACTTTAAAGAAATATCAGTTTTACAGAAGGCCCCTCATAGGGGATATAGATATGTTGTTTTTGCATACATATTTGTGATGCAAAATTACATATATAGAATAAAGAACACAGAACCCCACCCACCCCTGAGTCGGTGTAGTGTTAAATTCAGTTCCAAGGTGCATGTGTCCATACAGAGTCTGTCTTCATGGAGTCCGGTGTTACATTAAGTGTCCGTCATGGAGTTAGAATGTCCATTGTGTTGCAATGTTTGGGTGTTATGGAAATATGCCATATAGGGTCCCCAAGGTTTTGTGGAATTTCCTCTCTGACCTGGACATAGAGAACTGTGTCTTCTCAAGTTTGATACAAGACATAATGTCTCTAAGCCACTGGTTTGTTGTGGGTGGGGCAGCATCCCTCCATCTTAGTAGGATTGCACGTCAGGCAAGAAGTAATGCAAATCTGATCATCCAGCATTCAGTGATCGTAAAACGGGAGGCGGTTCCTTCTGTAGAACCCAGTAAAGCCATCAGTGGGTCTAGGTTAAGTTCTTGCTTTAAAATGGTGGCTAGGATCTGAAATACATTTTTCCAGAAGTGTTGCATAGGGGGTATAGCCTGTACATATGGATGAGACTAGTGTTGTTATTTTTACATTTATCACATGTGGGCATAATATCAGGGTATATATTAGACAGCCTGACCTTAGACATATGGGCTCTATGAATAATCTTGAATTGTATTAGACAGTGTCTTGCACAGAGTGAGGATTTGTGTTTAGTGTAAGGGCTGAATCCCATTGGTCGGAAAATATTTCACGTCCCAAATCTTGCTCCCAAGCCATTTTGATCTTATCTAGCGGGGCGTGTATTTGTGATGAGATTTTCCTATAAAGTACTGATAGCATGCTTTCCTTAATGGGTTGCATGACAAAAATGTACCTGTTGGGTTACGAGTCGGCTCTTTGGGGAAGATTGGCAATATGAAATGCAGAAAGTGCCTAATTTGCAAGTACCTAAAAAATGTGTTTGAGGGATGTCATGGTCTTCTATGAACTTAAATGAGAGAAAACACCCATCCTTAAATAGGTCCTTGAAACACTTAATGCACTTCTTAAGACAGATTTGAAAAGCTGAGTCCTGCATGGATGGAGCAAAAAGGTAGTTGGGTGCAATTGGGCATAGAAGTGAGAAATTGCTATAACTGAAGGTTTTCCTGAACTGGACCCACATCCTGAGTGTACGGTGTCAATTTTGCTTTTTGGAGCGAAAAACGATATACAGTACATCTGGAAAGTATTCACAGCGCTTCACTTTTTCCACATTTTGTTATGTTACAGCCTTATTCCAAAATGGATTAAGTTCATTTTTTTCCATAAAAATTCTACAAATAACACCCCATAATGACAACCTGAAAAAAAAGTTTTTTTGAGATTTTTGCAAATTTATTAAAAATAAAAACCTAAGAAATCACATGTACATAAATATTCACAGCCTTTGCCATGAAGCTCAAAATTGAGCTCAGGTGCATCCTGTTTCCACTGATCATCCTTGAGATGTTTCTACAGCTTAACTGGAGTCCACCTGTGGTAAATTCAGTTGATTGGACATGATTTGGAAAGGCACACACCTGTCTATATAAGGTCCCACAGTTGACAGTGCATGTCAGAGCACAAACCAAGCATGAAGTCAAAGGAATTGTCTGTAGACCTCGGAGACAGGATTGACTCGAGGCACAAATCTGGGGAAGGGTACAGAAAAATTTCTGCTTCTTTGAAGGTCCCAATGAGCACAGTGGCCTCCATCATCCGTAAATGGAAGAAGTTCGGAACCACCAGGACTCTTCCTAGAGCTGGCCGGCCGTCTAAACTGAGTGATAGGGGGAGAAGGGCCTTAGTCAGGGAGGTGACCAAGAACCCGATGGTAACTCGGGAGAATTGGGACATTAGTCAGGATAGAGGGAAAGATGAATGCAGCAATGTGACAACCTGGATGAAAACCTACTCCAAAGCACTCTTGACTTCAGACTGGGGTGATGGTTCATCTTTCAGCAGGACAACGACCCTAAGCACACAGCCAAGATATCAAAGGAGTGGCTTCAGGACAACTCTGTGAGTGTCCTTGAGTAGCCCAGTCAGAGTCCAGACTTTGTTTTTGTATTTTCAGTAAATTTGCAAAAATCTTAAAAAAAAAAAAAAATACTTTTTTCACGTTGTCATTATGGGGTATTGTGAGTAGAATTTTGAGGAAAAAATTGAATTTAATCAATTTTGGAATAAGGCTGTAACATAAAATGTGGAAAAAGTGAAGCGCTATGAATACCGTAAATTGTAAACTGCTGTTTTTAAGGACAGTGCAAGTTGATGAACATTGATATCAGTCAATGTAAGCTTGCCAGATTGTAGCCAGTGGCTAATTTCTGGATGCACTGTAAAGGCTGTGTTTTTAAGAGAAGTGAGCATTTTGATATTTTTTCGATAATCATATGACCAATAGAGGCCTTCCAAAAGGTTAAAACCTACAAAAACACAATTTTTCAATGACCCCTGTAAAAAAGTTGTAACAGTAAACACTTCTATGCAGCCATTCCTTTATTCAGAAAGTAGCAACTCTGCCATTGCCGGTCCCAAGCCTGGATGAGAAAGTGAGGAGGGTTGGGGCAGGGTTAGCAGCTCTGTCCCGTAAAAACCCACCCCTACGAATGGCAATCATACTAAGGTTGGGCCCTCATGGGCATGGCATCAACCTCATCCCTGGTGGCACACTGGCAGGTGTAATGACGGGGCTCCCCCAAACCTGCAAGGGAGGGGTTCCCCTGATCCCCCACCAGTGCAGCCGCCATCCATTGACATCATCAGAAACCCCATTCGCATCGCCACCTAGAACATCCTGACCCTAAATGAACCCAGCCACCCTCAGCTTCTTGCCTCTGAGCTCACCTGTCTCAATGTCTCCATTGCTGGTCTTCAGGAAGTTAGGTGGACACAGGCGGTGAGACAACAGCGGGTGAATAAAAGATCACATGGAGCGGAAACGACACCCATCGCACCCAAGGCGTGGCCACTGCCATTCACCAAAGGTACGTGTCTTCCCTCACCACCTGGAAGCCACTGGGTCCCTGCTTGCTGTATGCTCACCTGCGACACTCTTTTGGCTACCTTTCCATCTTCGTGGCCTATTCCCCCATGAACGTCGCCAAAGACCAAGCCAAGGATGCATTCTACACACAGCTGCTCGAGGAGTTATGCTGCATTTCCCACCATGACATCACCACTATCCTAGGGGACATGAATGCCACCGTAGGCCCTGACAAGAGTGGCTTGGAACACATCATCGGACCATTCCCATCTGACGTCACCAATGACAATAGTAACTGCATGCTGGAAGTGCGATCCATGCACAATCTGAAGATCCTGGGCACCTGGTTCCAGCATCATCAAATCCACTGCACCACCTGGTACTATAACACCGGTGCTACATCCAAAACCATTGACCACATCTTGGTCAGTGGGTGTTGGAGAATTGCCACTGACTGCTGTGTGTACTGCAATGCTGAGCTGGGGCAGACCAACCATCGACTCCTCACCGCCACTGTCCGCCTGCACCTCCGCCGCAATACCCCTCCTGGCCCTGTCCATTGCTGTCCCCCGGACAACGAGAAGCTTTACACCCCTCAGTTTGCCCACTGCTACTCCATCGGGGTCATGAACCACTTTGCTGCCCTTGACCATCCAGAGAATCTTGAGGAGCAGATTACCACCACTCCCACTCTGGCTGCCACAAAAGCCCTTGGTGATCATCGCCAGAGGATTCAGCCGTGGATCTCTGATGCTCCCCTGGAGCTAGTCGATCGATGCCATAAAGCCAGACTCCAGGGGAAGGACGAGTACCACAATCTGAATATAGAGAGATGCTGCAGCCTCCGGCACGATGAAGCCGCTTGGCTCCACCGTATCGCCGACAAGGCCAACAACAGCTTCCAAGCAGGGAACCTCCGGTCTTCCTACCAGTCTATTAAGGAGCTGTGCCAAGCTGGCGAGAAACGGCAGTAGTCATCCCCCTTGCTATTCGCCGATGGCATAAACCTCATCACGGATCCAACGACCATACTCCAACGATGGCGAGAGCACTACATGAGCATCCTCTGCAAGCCCCCTCCTCCCACCTCAGATAAGCTGCAGCAGTATGCCGATGCCGGTGTTGAAGACAACTCAATCAGTCTAGCCCTGCCCTCAATCAGTGAGTTGTCAGATACCATCAAAAAGCTCACCTCTTGGCGAGCCCCCGGTGCTGATGGCATTACGGCAGAGATGATGAAAGCCACCCTCACTTCTGTTATCCCTCGGCTGGAACATCTGTGCCATTTCATCTGGGCAGAAGAACACATCCGTGAGGAGTGCAGGGATGGGGTCATTCTGTCCTTCTATAAGAACAAGGGTGACCGTCGGAGCACAGCCAGCTATCGTCCCATCACGCTACTGTACATCCCTGACAAGGTAATCACCGCTGTCATCCTGAGCTGCATCCATCCCCTGCTCCTTGTCAAGTGCCACCGCCAGCAGACCGGCTTCACTCCTTGTCGATCCGCAGCGGACTGTATCCTTGCCTTGAGTGCCCTGGCACAGCAACGGAGGGAGTACCGTCAGCCTTTATATGCGGCCTACGTCGACCTCAAAGCTGCCTTCGACTCCCTAGACAGGAACGCCCTCTGGCAACACCTTCATGGTATTGGAGTCCCGTCCAAGTACATCAACATTCTCTGGGATCTCTACACCAACCCCACATGCAGGGTACATGCCGAGGGGGACATGTCAGACCCTTTTGTCACCACCTCTGGAGCCCGGCAGGGATGTGTCACCGCATCAAACCTCTTCAATGTTGCGGTTGACTACTGGGTCAAAAACGCAATGGAACGCTGCCCCAATGTCTTAGTTGACTTCCACTCCCACTTCACAGACCTGTGCTATGCGGACAATGTGGTGCTTTTCGCCACGCATATAGACACAATCGCTGAGGCACTGGAGCTGCTTGCAGAGGAAGCATCACTCCTGGGCCTTACCATCAGTTGGGCAAAGACAAAGATCCAGTCACAATCAAACTTCTTGCCACCACCACACAAGTCATCGCCATCAAAGACAAGCCAGTGGAGACTGTCAACGACTTTGTCTATCTTGGATCCAAGATCACCAGCTCCTGCTCATCAGACCCAGAGATTATTTGTCGCCTGCAGCTGTCTTGCAGTGCTTTTGGCTGCCTCCAGAGAGTCTGGCAGAGCAGGCAGATCTGCACGACCACAAAGTTGCGAATCTTTAACACCTGTGTGATCCCCGTCCTCCTTTATTGCTCTGAGACCTGGACCCTCTCCACCACAACCACCCACCATCTGGACACATTCCATCGGACCTGACTCTGTAACATCCTCGGCATCCGATGATTCCACCACACCACAAACAATGAGGTCTACAGGAAGGCTAGCTGTCCTATCCCCATCTCCACTGTCATCAGAAGAGGGAGGCTGCAGCTCCTCGGTCACTTGGCCAGGCTGAAAGACAGGACACTGGCCAAGCAGGCCCTCTCCACCAGTGCTCGAATGAAGTGATGAAGCCCCTTATTTATGAACTATCACCATCATCTAAGAAAATTAATAGAATCTGATCATTTAAAACACAGGACTGTTCAATTTTACAGAAGTCCTGCCTCGATTCTCACTCAGTACAAGTGGTGGTTGTTTTGTTTGGGTGCCCAGATGGAGCTTCATACTGGCTACAGGAGACAGGGTGTTGCTACGACATGCTCCTGGACCCTGAATGAAAGGGCAGGGGTCAAAACCAGGCAGCAGGACTCCAGAATTCACAGTTCTTTAATTCCATGATTGAAAAGCAAAATTAACTCTGTGTTCTGCTATTGCAGATTTATGGTGCGTCTGGCCTGGAAACGTCTGTGAAAAAACTCCTGAGCTTCAAAAACATGCTCTACTACACTGAGTATGTGGCTCACAATATGGAGTTTCCCCGAGAGCTCCCATCAATTCAAGATGACATGTTCCAGGTTAAATTCAAGTCATCAGAACTCAATAGGACTCACATTAAATAATCACATTTAATAAAAAATATATGGCACACAGTCTCCCCAATGTGCCTCTAGTGGTTGTGAAAATAACTACATGCAGTGGCATGGCAGAGGGTTAGAGCTGTAATGTGATTAAAGAAGACCCATCACCCTACATTGAAACTAACATTACCCTAATCTTAATGAAGTACTTTTAGCATGTAACCCTAAAGGCAGAATTTCCACTGCATGCAGTTGAATTGTGTTACAGGTTTGCATGGGGGATAAGATCATTCAAGAATAGTAAGACAGTGCAGCAGATGATTCAATATCACCTTGCAAACAGGTGTTTTTCTGGATGCCCTTTTGTTGCTTCCTTGATTGCTGGATGCAGCATCTGTCAATAACAGACTCATTGAAACAAGCTGAATTTGGAATGCATCTGGTTCAAGCACAAAAATTGACTACAATCAAACCTATCTGGTCTGTCAACCATATTGCAACCGTAATGCAATGCAATCAGTGGAAATTAGGAGTATGAGGACTTGGGTACATTCAAATGGTGAAATGTGGTGAAACAGTGCCGTCAATATTCAAAACTCTTGGTGTGAAGTACATGTCAATTGTATGCAATATATACAAAAATAGTTTTGCCATATATATTGCATTTACAGTATGTACAAAACATGGTATTTGTTAGTGTTTTGGAAAGATCGGGATGCAATAAGCAATACAAATAAATAGAAGCCAAACTGATATTTGTGACGCACACGCACGGGCTGAATTTCCACCTTGGTTGAAATACCCCTTTATTCGCCTTTCACCGGGCTCTGTGAGTAAACTGATTAGCGTTTCTTTTTGTGGTTCGCCGCTACGCTTTACTCGAAGCGTTTGCTAAGCTAACGCTAGTCGTAGCACCTAACACCGACACGAAGTGACTCTGTCCCCGGTGATTGGGGCTCGCCGGAGGAACTAACCGAGGCAACAGTTGGACGGGAGCCGGATCAGAGTTTGGGTGCAGCGGTGGTGGGAGACGGGGACCAGTGGAGGACCACCGGGGCCCCCGCCAGACAAGAGCCTGAGTCGGAGCCCAGTTACAGCGGTGGGGCTCAGCGGAGGAACTACTGAGGCAGACGGCGGTAGGTGGCGGGGCTCAGCGGAGGATCTACCGGGACCCCAGCCGGACAGAAGCAGGATCGGAGCTCAGCTACAGCGGCGGGACTTGGTGGAGGAGCTGCCGGTACCCCGGCTGGACAGGAGCTCAGTTACAGCGGCGGTAAGCAGCGGGACTAGCAGCGGAGGGGGCTAGCTGAGGCCCAGCTGGATTCGAGGTCGGTCGGATCGGATACCGGCGTCACCAGCAGAGATTGCTTTACTATCCACAGGTCAGTAAAAATGCCACCAAAGAAGGAGGAAATGGAAGAGATCAAAAAATCTCTGAACTTCTTGTCAGAAGAAGTGACCAAAATGGTTAGCCAGCAGGCTAAAATATTAGGCCTAATGGAAGAAGTCTGAGAATTAAAATTAACAATTCAGGAAAAAGACAAAAAAATTACGGACTTGGAGTGACGCGTCGAGGATCTTGAACAATGTTCTCGTATGGATGATCTAATTATAAGTGGACTAGACATCAAATATCAATCATATGCTCATGCTACAACAGGACTGAGAGGTGAGGAGGCTCCCACAAGTGAATCAGTCTCCCTGGAAAACCAGGTGCTTCAGTTCCTTGATAGTAGAGATATAAAGGTCGAAGCAAATGCAATTTCAGCCTGTTATGCTTTACCCAGAAAGGATAATAAAACAAAGAAATCAATTGTGATGCGCTTTGTGAACAGAAGGGTAAAGGATGACATACTGAGGCAGGCCAGAAAGCTACGGGGAACAGAAGTTTACCTAAATGAACACCTAACAAAAACTAATGCTGAAATAGCACGGCAAGCACGGATGCTGAAAAGACAAAATAAGATACAGGCAACATGGACAAGAAATTGTAGAGTTTGGGTCAAACTAAATGGAACACCTGAGCAAGCAAAGAGCATAATGATCAGAGATGTTACTGACTTAAATAAATACAGATGAACACTGATTAAGAAAATTAAGAGACAATGATAATCCATATCCACACACACAGCAAGAATAGTTCTTTTGACATACCATGTCAATGTACTTTTAAAAAAAAAAAACTAAACAAAACAAACAAAAAAAATTTATGACTGACTTGAGTAGACATCAATTATCCCCAGTTGGAGGAAGTCATTTGACACAGAGTGAGGAAACTCAAACTCTGAAAATAAGCCATTCTGCTGAACATAAACTACAAGAGATGGAGTTTCTCTTGTAGTTTCTCAATCCCATCCCATGGAGGATGGGATTGATCCTGATAACCACTTTTTCAATAATATTCATAATCATTGTGAATATTACACTGAAAAGCAATTCAAAAGTCCAGTGCAACTAGATGGTAAACTATCAATAATACACTTCAACAGCAGAAGTCTTAACAAAAACTTTCCACAGATTCAGGACTATTTAAAACAGCTAGACAGAAAAGTTACAGCTATCACAGTCTCTGAAACTTGGCTTAATGAAGAGCAGGCTCCCCTGATGGCAATAGAGGGATATCAGATGTTTCATATTAACAGATCTCAAAAAAAGGGTGGTGGTGTTGCACTGTATATTGATGACCTGTATAGGTGTAAGCTTGTAAATGGAATGTCCTTTGCACTACCAGGGATTTTGGAATGTGTTACTGTTGAGATTGACCAAGATAAAACAAAAAGTCTAATTATAAGTTGTATATATAGAACGCCGGGAACTTGCATTGAGACATTCAGAGATAAATTAGTCGAGGTGTACAATAATATTACTAGTAAGAAAATGGTAGTAATTTGTGGAGATTTCAATATTGATCTACTAAATCCATATCAACAAAATGTAATTACAGAGTTCCTGAACTGTATGTACAGAATGAGTCTATATCCCACAATAACACATCCCAGTAGAATCACAGTTCGCACTGCTACACTTATTGACAACCTGTTTGTTAATATTATTGATAAGAAAATAGAAAGTGGATTATTGATAAATGATATACATAAGTGACCACTTGCCAACCTTTGCACTTATCCATGGCCACACGGGGGCCAATACAGAAAAAATTTTAAAATCGTTCAGATACAAATCACAAAATGCAATCAGTTCTTTTAAAGAAGACTTGCTGAAGCAGGACTGGACAGAAGTCTATGTATCAGATGTAAATGAAGCCTATGACACATTTATAATCATTGTAACCACTCTTTATGAAAAAAATTGTCCATTAGTAAAGAAAAAGCTGAAACATAAATTTGCCGATAAGCCATGGTTAACCAAAGGATTACAAAAGGCGTGTAAAAAGAAAAATTTATTACATAAAGCTTTCCTAAAGAAAAGGACAAAAGAAGCAGAGCAGCGGTATAAAACATACAAAAATAAGTTAACATATACGTATAATAAGATGTAGTAAGAGAGACTATTACAGTAAAGAACTGGAGAAAAACAGAGACAATATTAAAAATACATGGACAATACTTAACAATATTCTTGGAAATAAAAACAGAAATACAAGCTACCCAACTGATTTTTCAAAAAATAATAAAACCACTCAGAGTGTGAATGCAGCTTCACTTGCAGATGAATTTAATAACTTTTTTGTTAACATTGGTCCTAATTTGGCTCAAGAAATACCCATTACGGCGCCTACAGGTGATATAATAAGCAAAAACACTGCTATAAAAGACTCCATTTTCATAAAGAACACAGACGAGAGAGAGGTCATTAAAATTGTTAAATCGTTTAAAAGTAAAACATCTACGGACTGTGATGGTATTGACATGCTCTTAGTCAAAACTATTATTGAATGCTTAGTGAAACCACTGACGTATATCTGTAACCTGTCTCTCCAAACAGGTATATTTCCCAATGCAATGAAAATAGTTAAAGTAATTCTGATATACAAGACGGGTGACAGACGGGAATTCTCAAACTATAGACCAATTTCACTATTGCCGCAATTTTCCAAGATACTTGAAAAAATATTCTATGAGAGAAATGACAACTTCATACTGAAGAATAATTTATTGTGTGAGCAGCAATATGGGTTCAGACACAAGAGGACAACTGCATTTGCTCTAATGGAATTTATAGAAAAAATATCAACTGCCATTGAAAATAAAGAGTATTCAGTTGGGGTATTCCTGGATCTTAAAAAAGCATTTGATACAGTGGATCATAATTTATTATTAAAGAAACTACAAAATTGTGGTATTAGAGGGGTAGCACTGTCCTGGTTATGTAGTTACTTAAAGAATAGATATCAGTATATATGTGTTGGTAACAAAAACTCACAGTTACTGAAGGATACTTGTGGAGTCCCACAGGGTTCAGTTTGGGGGCCATTGTTATTCAATATGTATATAAATGATATATGTAAAGTTTCAGAAAAAATGGATTTAATGTTGTTTGCCGATGACACTAATCTATTATGCAGTGGAAGCAATTTGGAACAACTTTTGGATACACTCGGAAAGGAATTAGGAAAGCTTAAACTGTGGTTTGATTCAAACAAATTAATGCTCAATTCAAGTAAGACAAAATTTATAGTTTTTAACAACCATCACAACAACTTAGTATCTAAACTCAGTGTAAATGGTGTAGAGATTGAAATGGTATCCGAAACTAAATTTCTTGGAGTAATGATTGATAATAAACTGTGTTGGAAGTCACATATTAATTATATTAAAGGTAAAATATCCAAATCAATTGCAATACTACACAGAGTGAAATATTTGCTGAATCAACCCACACTATATACCTTGTATCATTCATTAATACTCCCATACATGACATATTGTACTGAAGTATGGGGAAATACATATAAAACAAACATATATCCAGTCTTTATGCTTCAGAAGAGAGCTATTAGAATAATAAACAAAGCTGCTTACAGGGAACCAACAAACCCACTTTTTCTTAAATTAAAAGCTCTCAAGTCGAAAGATCTGGTTGACTTTAAAACTGCAGTAATAATGTTTAAAGTGAAGAATCTATCACTGCCCGCAAATATCCAAAAGCTGTTCCAAATAAGGGAGAAACAATATCATTTCAGAGGACCATGTATATTTCAAAAACCTTCAGTGAGAACTACCACCAAGCAACACTGTGTTTCAGTGCAAGGAGTCAGATTATGGAACGATTTTGGACCTGAATTAAAATCATGTACAACGCTTGGACAATTTAAACAAAAACTAAAGGAAGAAATACTCCAAACATATATACAAGATGACATGTAAAATCACATAAGGATTGTCATATCCAGTCTGCGTTGTGTTGTAGCTTAGTTTTTTCACATTTTGTCTTAGCTTTGTTCTGAATTGTAATCGCTCTTGTTTTGTTTTTCTTTTGAATTCTTGGATGGAATATGGGTGGGCAATATAAGCTGCGGCTTCAGCCATCACCCATTTCGGATAACTTATGTTGAACTGTATAATCAGAGGAGTTATTGTCTAATTTGACCTTGTTGGATTTTCTTTCCCCCTTTGTTATATTATTCTGTTTCTTTTAATCTGTACTTTTAATCTATCAGAAATAAAGATTCATTCATTCATTCATTCATATTTCTTTAATACAATAAAAGTGTCGATTCAACAATAAACAAAAGAATTTGTTTGATTGATGATGATTATGAGTAATACTGTAATTTGTTTGGTGTGGAGAAGGGGTGGGACTGTATAAGTGTTGGCTTCTTCCCACTCCTTTTGAACATTTTATTTTGGTTTGTTTTTTTGTTGTGTTTTGAACTCTCTTTTTTCTTTCTTTAACAATGTTCAAATAAAAATCAGTCAATCAATCAATCAATCAATCAATCAATTTCTGGTTCAAACAAAACAAAAAACAAAACCCCAAACTGTAATAGAATAATTCACCAGCCACCCTTTTCCTCCATAAATAAAAGATATTAATTAACAAATCTTTGTTATTGTCCTCTTTCTTCCTTATTTGTTCAAACTGGGAGATGACTTTGTCTTGGAAGAACATGGGAGGGTGCTGTTCTCTCACTGCTGCCAGAGTCCCTCAGACCGGGCCACAGTAGAGGAGGACATCTTATCTGCACTGTGAATATTAAGTTCACTCATGCAGAACAATGATTAATTAAATGAAAACAGAAACAAAGGGAGCCAGCAGACACATTACTTTACTGTATTTAAGAAAAGAGTGACTTAACCCAATTGGTAACATGATAATTAATGTACAGTCAAACTTGCCAAAAAGCAGTTGTCTTTAATAAACTTACGATATTCTGTCTTTGTTAAGTGTTAAAGGTCAAAGTGAAAGTCTGTGCCAAATTTGACACCCACAGCCATTCACTAATTGAAAACCAATAAAGCATAATTCACTTGGCACAAGGACACCAGCCACTTGGAACAAAATACAACCAAGGTAACCATTAATAATTAATATGGAGTCATGAGTCATGACTGAAATGTATGACTTTTTATTCTTTTATGAATTTCTTAAGCAATCCTGCATCATTAATAATAATACATCAGATTTATATAGCGCTTTTCATAGAAACTCAAAGATGCTTTACAATGGATACATTATTCATTCACTCCCCAGATAATGGTAGTGGTAAGCTACTTTTGTAGCCACAGCTGCCCTGGGACAGACTGATGGAAACGTGGCTGCCAATCCATGCCAATGACCTTTCCCCACTACCAAACATTTATACACATTTGTGCCCTGTGTCATGGACACTGGAGGCAAGGTAGGAAAAGTGTCTTGCCCAGGGACACAATGGCAGAATGGCTGGGGAGAGCGGGACTCAAACCGCCAACCCTCCAGTTATTGGACGACCTGCTCTACCGCCTGAGCCACTGCCGCCCACGTTTCCCTCCTCTGTTCCATTTTTGCTGAGCACCAAGCTGGATGGCAGGAAGTTCCATTTTCATATGGTCTTTGGCATGACCTGGCTGGGACTTCAACCCTGGCCTCCCAGTTGTGGGGCGGATGCTCTACCGCTAGGCTACCACTCCGGTTATTAATTAAGTCATTTTATATTTACTTAAAAAAGAAAATTATGCAAACCAGAACTGTAAAACATGTTTCGGAGAACCCAGAAATGGATGAATTAAAAGCACCAATGCCTTTAAATTACATGTGTGATTACTGAGTTTTACACATGCAATGTACCTTAACTGTGTAACAATTGACATTAACTTTTTTGCTCATCGGCCCCTGTGGCTAGTAATTTTGCAAAATCACTAGCCACTCAGCCTTTTCACTAGCCACAATTTTGTGGTTGGAAATTTATGTTTAATATGATCAAATTTTACTATCGTATGCTAAATTTTACTTGAATTAAATTTACAACCTTAAATGTAAATGACCCTTATACATACGTAAAAATTGCAAAAGAAACACCGGCTGTGTTTGGAATGTTCACTCCCTCCCCCCCCCCCCCCTACTCGCTATATCGTGAATTTAGATACAGTGGACTATATAGTAAACTCAATATAACAATAAAATTAACAGCTATCGGACACAACTGTAGCTGTTTTCACAGCGCTGTTAATGACATCATCATGGCGAGACAGTAAAACGCAACAGATTAATGGTGGTAAAAAATGAATACCTTCATCTAATTTGTAGTAAATACAGTATGTATGACATTGTGGAGATGAAATAACCAGACCGAATTTTCCGAGCAGACAAACTTTATTTCACTTTCACATCTTCTAGAATCAGAACATTAAGCATGTGTAGCAGAGACTCTCTCATTTATATTCCAAAACTCACACCTCCCTGCTACCTGAGGTCCTGCATTCACCATTCACTCTCCCTAGACAATTTCCCTCACCCCCAGCCCTTTGATCTCCATGCTCTCTCAGTCTGAGATGAAAACTACTGAACTCTACAGCATGGGTCCCCCACACCGCCCCCCCAGAGTCTCAGACTGGGTGTTAACTCTCCCGTCCTCGCGGCTTCAGTCTCTGCCCATAGCTGCTGTAACGGGGGGTCTTCAGCTCCGCAATGCTGCTGTGCCGGTGGGGGGTTCCTGGGGGTGTGTCCGTCTGTGGGGGGACAATGGGGGGGTGAGAAACATTCAGCATGCTTGTGTGACTGCTGTGATGAATCATTTGCCTGGGGAGCTCTCAGTGGGGGTCTTCCTCACTAAGGAGCTCAAGCCAACTCCAGCTGCTCGTCTGCCACAACAAAGGTAGGCTTAAGCCTGTTTATACAGATTCTCTCTCTGCAACAAAATGTTTGTCCCCGGTTTCCAGCACTCTGAACGGGCCATCGTAGGGTGGGCGCAATGGGGTCCGGTGGGCATCGTGCCTGACAAACACGAACGCCGCGTCCTTCAAGGTTTTTGGCACAAACGCGTGGGGAAAACAGTGGTGGGCTGGGCCAGGGAGTGTCCGTGCGTCTGCGCTATGCTGCGAACGTGGGGACGGATGGGTGTTTGGCGCGGGATTATCTGGTAAAAACTCCCCGGGGAGCTGCAGGGGCTGCGTAAAAACCAGCTCTGCTGGGGAAGCTGCTAAATCCTCCTTTGGTGTGGAATGCAACCCTAATAGAGCCCACGGCAACCGGTTCACCCAATTTGCATCTGTAAGCGAAGCCCTGAGCGCTGCTTTCAGTGACCTATGGAAATGCTCGCATAACCCATTGGCCTGTGGGTTGTACGCGGTCGTGCGATGAATTGAGACACCCAGGCTTTGGGCCATCATGGACCAGAGGTCGGAAACAAACTGCAGGCCCCGATCGGACGTGATGTCCGAAGGGGTGCCAAAATGTGCGATCCATGTTGTTAAAAAGGCGCGTGCCACGTCTGCGGATGAGGGGGAAGCTAGTGGGACTGCTTCGGGCCATCGCGTGGTGCGGTCCACCACTGTCAGGAGGTGCGTGAACTCCTGTGATGGCGGGAGGGGGCCGATGAGGTCCATGTGAACGTGGTCGAACCTCTTAGCCAGAATATGGAACTGCTCAAGGCGGGCCTTTGTGTGCCTGTGCACTTTGGCTCATTGGCACGCTACACAGGCTGCAGCCCACTCTTTCACCTGTTTGCGCAGGCTCGGCCAGACAAACTTTGCTGCCACCATTTTGACTGACGCGCGTACGCCTGGGAGCGCCAAGGAGTGAACCGACTCAAAAACGCGGTGTCGCCAAGCACGTGGTACCACCGGGTGTGGGTGGCCCGTGGAGATGTCACAGATTAGGGGGGGGCCCCCGTCTTGCATAACTCTGCTCTCCAGCTTTAACCCTGTTGGTCCAGACTGGAGTGCGCAAACGTCGGCATTGCCGATCTGCTCTGCGGCCATGGCCGTGTAATCTAGCCCCATGTAGACTGGGGCCACTACGGCGCGCCAGAGACAGTCAGTCACCACGTTGAGTTTACTGGCCACATGACGAATGTCGGTCGTAAACTCCGAGATCACGGCCAGCTGTCTCTGCTGCCGGCCCGACCATGGTTCCGAAACCTTGGCCATCGCGAACGTTAGCGGCTTGTGGTCCACGAACGCAGTGAAGGTGCGCCCTTCCAGCCAGAACTGGAAATGGTGTATGGCCAGGTGGAGAGCCAGCAACTCCCTGTCAAACGCGCTGTATTTACGCTCATTGTCACGCAAAGACCTGCTAAAAAAGATGAGCGGCTGCCAAGAGCCGGCAACACACTGCTCCACGACGGCCCCTATGGCCACGTCTGATGCATCTGTAGTGAGCGCAATCTGAGCTGCCGGATCTGGGTGCGCCAGCAGTGCAGTGTTCGCCATAGCCGTTTTAACCTTGGAAAACGCTTGCTACCGCTCAGGAGTCCAGTCAACTCTGTCCGCCGGCTTCCGTTTCTTAAGCGCGGCGTACAACGGCTGCATGAGCTGGGCTGCGTGGGGGAGGAAACGATTGTAGAAGTTCACCATCCCCCAAAACTCCTGCAGCGCCCTGACCGTCTGAGGCCGGGGAAAATTCGCCACTGTGCGCACCTTGTCCGGCAAGGGTATTGCTCCCTCCGGTGAGATGCGGTGTCCCAAAAAATCGATCCCCGTCACGCCGAACTGGCATTTCACTGGGTTGATTATTAACCTGTGCTCCTCCAACCTCCGGAAAACTGTCCTGAGGTGGGCTACGTGTTCGTCCTCGGACGCGCTGGCCACCAGGATGTCATCCAGGTAGACGAACACAAACGGCAGATCGCACAACACTGCATCCATCATGCGTTGGAATGTCTGTGCCGTGCCTTTTAACCCGAAAGGCATGCGTAAAAACTCAAACAGACCAAACGGGGTTATTACTGCCATTTTAGGTATGTCCTCCGCGCGCACCAGGACCTGGTGGTAACCACGGACCAGGTCTATCTTAGAAAAAATATGTGCCTCGGCGAGGTGAAAGGAAAAATCCTGAACATGGGGGATCGGGTAGCGGTCATGCTCTGTGGCGTTGTTTAATCTGCGGAAATCTCCACACAGTCGCCACGATCCCTCGGCCTTAGGGGCCATATGTAGTGGGGATGCCCATGGGCTGTTTGATCGTCTGATGATGCCCAGCCTTTCCAACTTGGCAAACTCCTCACGCGCTATGGCCAGTGTAGCTATGTCCAGGCGCCGAGGTCGCGCAAAAACAGGCAGCCCGGTGGTGGTAATAAAGTGCTCCACCCTGTGTTTAGTGATGGCCGCCGAAAACGTCGGGACCATGAGTGCTGGGAACTGGGTGAGCAGTGTGTGGAACTTACCACCTGGAGCTGTGACGTTGGGTAGCGTTGTTGGCCCGGCTCCTCGAGCTGTACAGGGGAGAGAATCAAAAGACACTGCATTAATCAAGCGTCTGTTAGCAACATTGACTAGTAGTCCGTGTGCACACAAAATTCAGCGCCTAAGATTGGGAAACTGCATGCCACTATGACGAATGTCCACTGGTACGTACGGCCGTGCAGGGATACAGTCAGTGTCCTCTCACCAAAAGTGTTAATGTCTGAGCCGTTTGCGGCCGTCAGCTCGGGGCCGCTAGCTCCCGCTAGCCGGTCGGCATAGGACGGCAGGATGAGGCTCTTTTGGGAGCTGGAGTCCACGAGGAACCGACTCCCCGAGCGTGAGTCTGTCACATAGAGCAGCTTACTTTCACTGGGTGAGCAGTGTGTGGAACTTACCATCTGGAGCTGTGACGTTGGCTAGCGTTGTTGGCCTGGCTCCTCGAGCTGTACAGGGGAGAGAATCAAAAGACATTGCATTATATATTTACATTATATTTACATTATATTTACATTATATATTACATTACATTATATTGCATTATATATTTACATATTTATTCCATCTAGCTACAATGCTCTGCACTGTGTGTTCATATATTCATATATTTATTCCATCCAGCTACAATGCTCTGCACTGTGTGTCTGTGTGTGTGTATATATATATATTTTATAGTAATACGTACATATGTATATTAGCTGCTCTTGCTTGCTTTTTTTTTTTTTTTTTTTTTTTTTTTTTTTCTTGCCTTCTGATTGTTGCTCTGAGTGTTGCTATCCCTGTGCTGTTGCAATCCTGGAATTTCCCCGTTGTGGGACTAATAAAGGCTTATCTTATCTTATCTTATCTTATTAATTAGGCGTCTGTTAGTAACATCGATTACTGTCATGTAGAGCAGCTTGCTTTCTTCACCGGCGGTTGCAGCTGCTATCAACTGCCAGTCCTGGCGTTTCCTGAACGCTCGAATTGGCACGGTGGCACGCATCGGCGTACGTTCTCTCCAAAACGGTGGTGGTAGGAGGAGCGCATGTCTCTCTGGTGCTCCCTGGGCCCCGCTGCTGCTACCATCGCTGGCTCCTCGCTTCCGCTGGCCGTCTCGCTGGGTTCTGACGCCGCTGCGTTCACTGTGAGGGCTCTGGTGGTGAGGATGATCTGATCTGCCTCCTGGGCTAGCGCACGGTAGTCATGCACGGCCAGCAACGGCGAGCTGGCAATGACCGCTCTGGCCGCCGTTGGGAGGTTCCGGAGGAAAAGGTGGGCAGATAGAAAATGGCCGTCGTCCGTGCTCATCAATGCCAACATCTTCTCCATCCGTTCGACCGCCGACCCATCTCCCAACTCGGACTGTGTCAGAAGTCTCTCCGCTCTCTCGCAGTCCTAAAGCGTGTAGCACCGGGTCAGGGTGGCTTTGAGAGCCCTGTATCTGTCGTGGGCTGGGGGCTGTTGGAGCAGGCTCGCTACTTGCTGAGTCATGCGAGCGTCCAGCGCTGCGACCACATAGTAATACTTGGTGTCATCTGCCGTTATTCCCCGGAGCGCGAACTGGGCCTTGGTGTGGAGGAACCAAGACTTCGGGTTGTGCAGCCAAAAGTCCGGTAGTTTGACTGAAACGGCGCATGCACTGCTGGGGTTTCCTGTCCGGGTCGTCTCTGGGGTATTCGCCTCATGTTCCATTCTGCGTCAAGGGTCACCAGTGTGGAGATGAAATAACCAGACCGAACTTTCTGAGCAGACAAACTTTATTTCACTCTCACATCTATTTCACATGTTTCACTGTCTTCCATTCTACCCACGTTCACCCAGTATGTCACATGCCACACTAGAGACAATAAAACACTGGACTTATTCTACGCAAACACTAAGGAGGCCTACACCTCATCACCACTCCCCCCACTCGGGAGATTGGATCACAACTTGGTTCATCTCCGGCCAGTGTACAAACCCCTAGTGCACAGACAACCTCCGGTCATGCGCACAGTGAAGTTATGGTCTGAGGAGGCAATGGACGCTCTAAAGGACTGTTTTGAAACCACTGCCTGGGAGCAGCTCTGCGATCCACATGGTGAGGACATCGATGGCCTCACTCACACCATCACGGACTACATCAGCTTCTGTGTGGACAACACCGTGCCCACCAAGACCATACGGTGTTGCTCGAACAACAAACCCTGAGATAAAAACACTTCTGAGAGAGAAGAAGAGGATCTTCAGGTCGGGGAACAGGGAGATGCTGAAATCCGTACAGAGGGAGCTGAGGAGGAAGATCAGAGAAGGCAAGGACGGCTTCAGGAAGAAGGTGGAGGACAAGCTGCAACAGAGCGACATTGGTGGGGTCTGGAGAAACCTCAAAACCATCTTTGGGCTCCAGAATACCTCCCCCCAGGCCACGGGGGGCAGGGAGTGGGTGAACAATCTGAACCTGTTTTTTAATAGGTTTGACCAACCGCCCTCCCTCCCGACTGCACAACAACCACTGCTGCCTCTGAAGACATCAAGTCCTGCTGCCCACACCCCACTCCACCAACACCCTCCAATCCCAACACACAGCCCCCCAACATGACCCTCACTAAGCCCCAGGTGAGGACGGAGCTGAGGAAGCCATCTACAGAAGTTCTCTGATGACTCTGCGATCGTTGGCCTCATCTCCAACGGAGATGAAGCTGAGTACAAAGGACTTATCCAGGAATTCGTGGACTGGTGCCATCGGAACTGCCTCCAGATCAACATGAGGAAAACTAAGGAGCTGGTGGTGGACTGCTGCAGGCAAGGACAACCCCTCACAGCACCAGTAAACATACAGGGAACAGACATCGAGATGGTGACATCCTACAAGTACCTGGGTGTTCATCTGAACAATAAACTAGACTGGTCACACAATACTGACGCACTCTACAAGAAGGGACAGCGCAGGCTGTTCCTACTGAGGAGACTCAGGTCTTTCGGTGTACAAGGGGCGCTGCTGAAGACATTCTACGACACGGTGGTGGCATCAGCCATCACTTTTGGAGTGGTCTGCTGGGGCAGTGGCATTACAGCAGCCGATAGTAACAGACTGAACAAACTGATCAAGAAAGCTAGCTCTGTCCTGGGGAAACGCCTTGACTCAGTGGAGGAGATAGGAGAGAGAAGGATGGTGGCTAAACTGTCATCTCTGCTGGAGTCCGAGTCCCACCCTATGCAGGACATACTGAATGCACTGAGGAGCTCATTTAGTAGCAGACTACATCATCCTAGGTGTGCAACCGAGAGGTTTCGCAGGTCCTTCTTACCTACGGCTGTCAGACTGTATAACCTAAGCAGGGCTGCTCGCAGAGATAGCAAAAAAACGTGACAACCTAATAGTATTGAATGCAAAAGACGCAATAGACTTACACAATGGTCACCTCCGGTATACAACTAGGACAATACCGGTCGCTACGGAGGGTGACAGTATGTATGGGTACATAATCATACCATGTAGGATAACTAAGTAGATGGTTATGCTGTTCATTCCATCTAGCTACAATGCTCCGCACTGTGTGTGTTTATATATTTATATATTTATTCCATCTAGCTACAATGCTCCGCACTGTGTGTTTATATATTTATATGTACATATGTTCTGTTACGATCTGAGCGCTGGTCTTGTCCGCGCTCAGGCCATGTATAGCTCGCTGCCGGCTTTGACAGCTGTGGGTTATATTCTGGCTTTACCGGGCTCTTATTGTGAAGGCGCTCGGTGGGGTTTCCGGCTGTCAAAGACGGTCAGCTGTTTGTCATCACTGCTCGTTAGCGCTCGGCTTTATTAGGCGGGCGCTGACGGTAGTCTAGTTGCGGGAGTATCGTCAAACAATCGTCAGACCTTCTTCGTCATGTTCATGTCAGGTTGGTGCTTTCTTGTTATGTCAGTTTAGCTCGTAGTGGCTGGGGTTAGCCCTACGAGCCCCTGTGTTTTTTCCCTTAGCAGCTCATAGTCTTGTGTCACGTATTGTCTTGTCTTGTAAATAAACATCATTGCAAAACTCTCCGGTGACTCTTGGCGTCTTATGGTGATCCGCGAGGATCACCGCATGACAGTATACTCCCGCCAGATGTCTAAACGGAGACGCCACACCGAGACGCCTTTTTCACCGTGAGTTTTTGCTTTAATTGGACTATTGTTCTTCCCTGTCTGGGTGTCCACGCTGGGGAAAATGCCGTCATCCAGGAGCCGTGGTCGGCGTCTGGACCGCGAGCTGGCGGACGCTCTGGAGTATGCAGACAGAGCGCTCCTCGCCGCAACTTTTGACGACAACCCCGACGACATGCGCTGGCATCTGGACATTGCTGAGGATCTCCTGGACAGACTTCCTCTCCTCTACGACGATCACCCGGAGGTGTTGACGAGGAGGGATGAACTCGCTACACAGCACGAGATACTCCGTGGGCTGGAGGAGGAAGAAAGCAGGAAGCAGAGGAGGAGGCGTCCTCGCTCCCTGCGTTGGAGTCCCGTTCCTGTCCCAGAACCGGTCCAGGAGTTCGCGCCATCTGGGGGCTGACGACGACGTCGGTGCAACGGCCCAAGCAATCCTCAGCAGAATCCCCGGCTGGACCCGCTGCCGGTGAGGCCCGTCAGCGAACCTCTGAGAGCAGCTCCACCTCGTCCTTCCAGGGGGCCCTCTGTCACCATCCAGCGGGGAGAAGGAGGAACAGTGTCCCCTACAGCAGGCACCATCTCTCCTCCGGGAGAAAGGCAAGTGCAAGTTAATTTATTACACCATAATTGTAACCTGCCTTGTCTGACTCCTGGGGGCGGAGTTCGGGGTTCGCAGTCCACCTGCTGTAGTGATAATAACTAAACCTGCTGCCTCTGTGTACCCCCCGTTGAGCGGTCCACGACGCCAGGCCTACGTCGTCGGATGAAGAGGGGGCCTGCAGTGCTGGAAAGCCTGGATCCGGCCCTGCAGCCACGTCGTGGACGGAGGAGAAAAGTGGACTGTGGCCCGGAGCCTGAGCCGACGATGAAGCGTCCCTGGGTCTCCTTGCTGGAGTGGTCCGAGCCAGTCGAGTGTCCCCTGCCCCCACACTATACGGGCCATCGGTGTGGACATCAGCGTGGGAGGAACCTCAGGCTGCAGACGTCATCTTGCCAGCTGCGGAGCCCGACGCAGCTGAGTTGGAGCCTGCTGATGAAAGTTGCTGCCTTGAACCTGGATCGTCGGAGTCCTAGGTGGCAACAGAACCCGAGTGCAGGCAAGTGCTCCCTCTTGAGTCTCTGTCCCCTGTTTTGGAGCATTTGTGCCTGCCTCTTGGGGAGGCGAGTGAGGAGCAGCCGCCTGCTGCGCCCGAGCTCGTCTTGCTGGGTTCTGTTGCTGCCGGTGATACTGATCCCAGTTTTTCTGTCTCCTGTGAGCTTCTTTGCAGTGTCACCGGCATGGAGCCAGTTGGAGCCGCTGAATTGGAGTATCCAGGTTTGGGGGCGGAGGTCGCCAGCGGAGCTGCACCGACCCAGTTGGGGTCCATGGTGGGGGCTTCTGTGGTCCAATCGGGGTCCGACGGGGGTGCGCCCGAGACCCAATCGGGGTACATAGCGGGAGCAGCTTTGGCCCAATCGGGGTCCGATGTGGGTGCGCCAGAGGCCCAATCGGGGTCCATCGCGGGGGCTGCTTTGGCCCAATCGGGGTCCGACGTGGGTGGGCCAGAGGTCCAATCGGGGTCCGTCGTGGGAACTGCTTTGGCCCAATCGGGGTCCGACATGGGTCCAGCCGGGACCCAATCGGGGTCCAGCGGAGGTGCAGCGCTAGTGTGGTCCACGGACGGCGGAGGAGCTGCAGACCCTTTGCCGTCAGACGGAGTACGGGCTCATCCTTGCTTCCCAGTCCCTCGTCAGAGTCATCGCCCCTGCTCTTTATTGCCGGGGGCCGTGGGGGCCCTGCTACGCTCGCCCCGGCTCTCCCATGTTTTGTCTTCGCTAGGGAGGCCGCTGCAGGCTGTTTTCCCCCGTACTGGTGGCTGAGGGACGCGGGTCGGCCGCCTGAGGAACTGCTTCACTGGTACGGCGCCTCGGGTCGGCCACCCGACATGTTATGTGTTCTTCTGGGTGACCTGGTTCGGCCTCCGGGGGGGGGGGACTTTCCGGGACTGGGACTTTGACAAGCCGCCCGGTCATGTTCCGCTTCCCATGACCACCCGCCGGCTGTTGGATGTGGGGAGACCACCCGAACTGTTCCTGGGGTGCTGGGTCTCTGCCGTTCTGCATGAACTGTTGGGGGGTAGAGGTCACTTTTTGTGGGGGTTTGATCCAGTAATTGTTTTTCTTTTTTTTTCTTGCTATCCTGTGTGTTCTTGTAACGATTATTTGGGTATCTGTGGGTATTTGTGTCTATGCCTTGCAGTTGCCCTGTTTTGTTCTGTGTGTATTGAGGTGATCTGTTCCAGTAATTGTTCTGTTTTTCTGTATATGGTTATTTGAAAATTCACATGAGAATTCACACAGGTGAGAAGCCGTTTTCTTGTGAAACATGTGGACAGAGATTTAGTCACCATGGTCATCTGAAAATTCACACGGGAATTCATTCAGGTGAGAAACCATTTTCTCGTGAAACATGTGGGCAAGGGTTTAATTTTCTCTTGCTGTCCTGTGTGGTTTTCTATAATCATTAGTTGGGCATTTAATTTGATCTGAGTATTTGGTATTTTTTGTCATTGTGCTGTGTTTAGTTTTTTCCCTTGCCTGGTCTTGATTTTGTTCTTATTGCACTGATTCTGGGTTTGGTCTCTCTCTCCCTTCAGACCTACCCCCAGCCGCCCACCCTGGAGGGGGTGGGGGGGGGCATGGTGGTCTATGGGCGTTCTGGAAGCCCGCCCTCGGAGGGAGGGTACTGTTACGATCCGAGCGCCGGTCTTGTCCGCACTCGGGCTACGTATAGCTTGCTGCCGGCTTTGACAGCTGTGGGTTATATTCTGGCTTCACCGGGTTCTTATTGTGAAGGCGCTCGGTGGGGTTTCCGGCTGTCAAAGACGGTCAGCTATTTGTCATCACTGCTCATTAGCACTCGGCTTTATTAGGAGGGCGCTGACGGTAGTCTAGTTGCGGGAGTATCGTCAAACAATCGTCAGACCTTCTTCGTCATGTTCATGTCAGGTTGGTGCTTTCTTGTTATGTCATAGTTTAGCTTGTAGTGGCTGGGGTTAGCCCTACGAGCCCCTGTACCTCATAGTGTGCGTTTTTGCCCTTAGCGGCTCATAGTCTTGTGTCACGTATTGTCTTGTCTTGTAAATAAACATCATTGCAAAACTCTCCGGTGACTCTTGGCGTCTTATGGTGATCCGCGAGGATCACCGCATGACGTATTCGCTGCTCTTGTTTTTTCTTGTCTTCTTGATTGTTGCTCTGAGTGTTGCTATCCCTGTGCTGTTGCAATCCTGGAATTTCCCCATTGTGGGACTAATAAAGGCTTATCTTATCTTATCTTATCTTACATCTTCCAGAATCAGAACATTAAACATTTGTAGCAGGGACTCTCTCTTTTATATCCCAAAACTCACACCTCCCTGCTACCTGAGGTCCTGCATTCACCATTCACTCCCCCAAGACAATTCCCCTTACCCCCTAGCCCTTTCATCTCCATGCTCTCTCAGTCTGAGAGGAAAACTATTGAACTCTACAGCATGGGTCCCCCATAACATCAAATTGATTTTGCTGAATTAATAAATATAAATACCTTAAGGTAGTTTATGTTGTGATGTGAAGCTCTCCTCTCACTGCCCCGTTGGCTGCACATTGCATTATGGGATACATTGGCTAATGTAATGACCATCCGTTGTACACTACTTTTTGAAATGCATTGTGGGATATTTTGAATGTGCTATATAGTGAATGAAATTTTCAGTTAAGATTTCGAACAGTACTACAAAATGGCTGATTCACTATATAGTGTACTATAAGGGGAATGAGTGGACATTTCGAACACAGCTACTGTTTAATTATTAACAGGAGTAAAAACTGTAAAGCAGTCGAGAAAGATATTTGCAATATGAGAGTGAAGTACAGGTAGATTTGGGGTCTGTCCAAATTCTCATTTGTACCTCTTCCCCTTTACCTACCCCCACCCCTTTGTCCTTGAAATCAAAAGCCAAGGGGTAGTGTTTGAAAATGACCCCTATGAATTGGGACACCCATTCAGGGCTGCACAACGTCATTAATAATTTCTGATGGATTTAATCTACAGTGGGGTAAAAAAGTATTTAGTCAGCCACCAATTGTGCAAGTTCTCCCACTTAAAAGATGAGAGAGGTCTCCAATTTTCATCATAGGTATACCTCAACTATGAGAGACAAAATGAGAAAAAAAAAAATCCAGAAAATCACATTGAAGGATTTTAATGAATTAATTGGTAAATTCCTCGGTAAAATAAGTATTTGGTCACCTACAAACAAGCAAGATTTCTGGCTCTCACAGACATGTAACTTCTTCTTTAAGAGGCTCCTCTGTCCTCCACTCATTACCTGTATTAATGGCACCTGTTTGAACTCATTATCAGTATAAAAGACACCTGTCCACAACCTCAAACAGTCAGACTCCAAACTCCACTATGGCCAAGACCAAAGAGCTGTCAAAGGACACCAGAAACAAAACTGTAGACCTGCACCAGGCTGGGAAGACTGAATCTGCAATAGGTAAGCAGCTTGGTGTGAAGAAATCAACTGTGGGAGCAATTATTAGAAAATGGAAGACATACAAGACCACTGATAATCTCCCTTGATCTGGGGCTCCATGCAAGATCTCACCCTGTAGGGTCAAAATAATCATGAGAACGGTGAGCAAAAATCCCAGGACCACACGGGGGGACCTAGTGAATGACCTGCAGAGAGCTGGGACCAAAGTAACAAAGGCTACATCAGAAACACACTACGCCGCCAGGGACTCAAATCCTGCAGTGCCAGACGTGTCCCCCTGCTTAAGCCAGTACACGTCCAGGCCCATCTGAAGTTTGCTAGAGAGCATTTGGATGATCCAGAAGAGGACTGGGAGAATGTCATATGGTCAGATGAAACCAAAATAGAACTTTTTGGTAAAAACTCAACTTGTCGTGTTTGGAGGAGAAAGAACACCATACCTACTGTGAAGCATGGGGGTGGAAACATCA
This sequence comes from Pholidichthys leucotaenia, assembly GCA_020510985.1. Taxonomy (NCBI): domain Eukaryota; kingdom Metazoa; phylum Chordata; class Actinopteri; order Cichliformes; family Pholidichthyidae; genus Pholidichthys; species Pholidichthys leucotaenia. The sequence continues at coordinate 90,446,125 of CM035842.1, read as the reverse complement.
TGCTTTGGGGCTGTTCTTCTGCAAAGGGACCAGGACGACTGATCCGTGTAAAGGAAAGAATGAATGGGGCCATGTATCGTGAGATTTTGAGTGAAAACCTCCTTCCATCAGCAAGGGCATTGAAGATGAAACATGGCTTGGTCTTTCAGCATGACAATGATCCCAAACACACCACCCGGACAAAGAAGGAGTGGGTTCGTAAGAAGCATTTCAAGGTCCTGGAGTGGCCTAGCCAGTCTCCAGATCTCAACCCCATAGAAGATCTTTGGAGGGAGTTGAACTTCTGTGTTACCCAGCGACAGCCCCAAAACATCACTGCTCTAGAGGAGATCTGCATGGAGGAATGGGCCAAAATACCAGCAACAGTGTGTGAAAACCTTGTGAAGACTTACAGAAAATGTTTGACCTCTGTCATTGCCAACAAAGGGTATATAACAAAGTACTGAGATGAACTTTTGTTATTGACCAAATACTTATTTTACCGAGGAATTTACCAATTAATTCATTAAAAATCCTTCATTGTGATTTTCTGGATTTTTTTTTCTCATTTTGTCTCTCATAGTTGAGGTATATCTATGATGAAAATTGGAGACCTCTCTCATCTTTTAAGTGTGAGAACTTGCACTATTGGTGGCTGACTAAATACTTTTTTGGCCCACTGTAAATGGACACTACCAGTTTTCACTAGGAAAACAAAAGAAGAAAAAGAAAACCGAAAAAGTCTCATCTTAAGGACAAAAATGTCTCAAATTTACATGAACAATTCTAATCAGTAGAAAAAGTCAGAAATTTACTAGAAAGAAAGCTGTAAATTCAGAGAAAAACTTTGATCCCCTGGAGGGCTGTTTTTGGCCTGCGGGCCATATGTTTGACATCCATGGACCAGCACATTAAAAATATATAATTAGCAGTTTAACTTCCATGAAATAGCTACATATCACAGATATCATAGAGAATCACAGATAAACAAAAGATCACCTCAGAAGAAGGTTCATTTTCTCTTTACAGCAACATAAAGTTTAATCACTTTTTGTCTCTCCATCATATGAAAACTTAAATTTGCACAATTTGGCACAGCATACGGGAACTTCTTGATCTAAAAATAATCATATTTAACCACAGAGTTAGGAGCTGATGTGGGGGGAGAGGGTACAGGTTATTTTCACTGCTGTGACAACAGGAGATCAGGGGCTGTTTTTCCTGTGATCTGATCACTGAGAGTGGCTGCTGTCTGTTCATCGTCGTTTCTCGACTGGAAAGAAAATGATCCAACCTGCAGAGCCAGACTCCTGGGCTGCAGCTGGTTGACAGTGGACAAATGAGAATACACTGTGTGTGTGTGTGAGTGTGTGTGTGTGTGTGTGTGTGTGTGTGTGTGTGTGTGTGTGTGTGCAGCTAGTGCTCAGTTACTTAGTTTTGTAGCCTCACTTTGCGAAAGGTTTATTATTAAGATGCCGTTTGAGACAACTACAACCTGCCAAAGTGGCTAGTGGGAGTTGCTGTCTTACCCGACAGCCGAAATATACTCACCAGAGGTGGGTGGGCAGGTGTTAATGTCAAGCCCTGAATATAATCATAATTAAGATTTTATGATGTGTCACTCTCAAGAGTTTGCCTGTTTACCCCTTGGTTTTTGTATAAATGCAGACTGGACAAATAAAAGGAACAACCAACCTGGAATCTAATGTAAACTCCCTCTTGTGAAGCTTAAGTGCTGACAATGGGTTTTTTAAGGCTGTGTTTCATAATAGTTATGCAACACTTCCAATTATTTTCATAAAGTGTTTCACAAATCATTAATTATGCAGAAAGGAACATGAACTCTTTAAACATAAATCTAATGTTGTAGAAAACTTGATTTCTGCTGACTGGCCAGAAAAATTACTTGTCATTACAACTCTAGAGAAAAGAAGCAGCTGGAGTACTCTGTAAGGCAACTATATTTACTATACTGCAGTATTCTGTATATGAAAGTTTCTAAACATTGAATAAAATGTGAATATAAAAGGAATTTACTGATATACAATTGTATCTAGGCCTGTAACAACAAACTTTGATGGATGATAATTTTCCCCAAAATTATGGCGATAAATAATATTATTGTTGATGTCATGAAGTCCATTTTATGGACTGGATAGTGATACAGAGCATCCAGAAAGTATTCACAATGCTTCACTTTTTCCACAATTTGTTATGTTACAGGCTTATTCCACAATGGATTAAATTCATTTTCTTTCTCAAAGTTCTACACACAAAATCCCATAATGACAACGTGAAAAAAGTTTTTTCTGAGATTTTTGCAAATTTATTAAAAATAAAAAACTAAGAAATCACATGTGCATAAGTATTCACAGCCTTCGCCATGAAGCTCAAAATTGAGCTCAGGTGCATCCTGTTTCCACTGATCATCCTTGAGATGTTTCTACAGCTTAATTGGAGTCCACCTGTGGTAAACTCAGTTGATTGGACATGATTTGGAAAGACACACACCTGTCTATATAAGGTCCCACAGTTGACAGTGCATGTCAGAGCACAAACCAAGCATGAAGTCAAAGGAATTCTCTCTAGACCTCCGAGACAGGATTGTCTCTAGGCACAAATCTGGGGAAGGGTACAGAAAAATTTCTGCTGCTTTGAAGGTCCCACTGAACACAGTGGCCTCCATCATCCGTAAATGGAAGAAGTTCGAAACCACCAGGACTACTAGAGCTGGCCGGCCGTCTAAAGTCAGCGATCGGGGAAGAAGGGCCTTAGTCAGGGAGGTGACCAAGAACTCCATGGTCACTCTGTCAGAGCTCCAGCGTTTCTGTGTGGAGAGAGGAGAACCTTCCAGAAGGACAACTATCTCTGCAGCAATCCACCAATCAAACCTGTATGGTAGAGTGGGCAGACGGAAGCCACTCTTTTAGTAAAAGGCACATGGCAACCCGCCTGGAGTTTGCCAAAAGGCACCTGAAGGACTCTCAGACCATGAGAAACAAAACTGTCTGGTCTGATGTGACAAAGGCTGAACTCATTGGTGTGAATGCCAGGCGTCATATTTGGAGGAAACCAGGCACCACTCATCACTAGGCCAATACCAACCTTACAGTGAAGCATGGTGGTGGCAGCACCATGCTGTGGGGATGTTTTTTTAGCGGCAGGAACTGGGAGACTAGTCATGATTGAGGGAAAGATGAATGCAGCAATGTACAGAGACATCCTGGATGAAAACCTGCTCCAGGGCGTTCTTGACCTTAGACTGAGGCGACGGTTCATCGTTCAGCAGGTCAACGACCCTAAGCACACAGCCATGATATCAAAGGAGTGGCTTCAGGACAACTCTGTGAATGTCCTTCAGTGGCCCAGCCAGAGCCCAGACTTGAATCCAATTGAACATCTCTGGAGAGATCTGAAAATGGCTGTGCACTGATCCTTTCCATCCAACCTGATGGGGCTTGAGAGGTGCTGCAAAGAGGAATGGGTGAAAATGCCCCAAAACAGGTGTGCCAAGCTTATGGCATCATATTCAAAAAGACTTGAGGCTGTAATTGCTGCCAAAGGTGCATTAATAAAGTATTGAGCAAAAGCTGTGAATACTTATGCCCATGTGATTTCTTAATATTTTATTTTTAATAAATTTGCCAAAATCTAAAAAAAAAACTAACTTTTTTTGCATTATCATTATGGGGTATTGTGTGTAGAATTTTGAGGAAAAAAATGAATTTAATCTATTTTGGAATAAGGCTGGAACATCACAAAATGTGGAAAAAGTGAAGCGCTGTGAATACTTACTTTCAGGATGCACTGTATAATGGTAACAGCCTATGTACAACTTTTCAAAGAACTTTGAACTTTTATTTATTAACAATATTAAACATCCCCCCTCATGGAGTGTCACCTTATCGCAGTGGGGGGTTTGTGTTCCCTAGTGATCCCAGGAGCTATGTTGTGCAGGGCAATTTGCCTTTGGTAGGGTCAGACAAGACAAACTGGTCCTGGGTGAAGGGCCAGACTAAGAAGGATCCAACAGACTGTCATGATAAATATTAGAACAAGGATTCAGTGTACCCCGCCCGGTATGGGGTTACCGGGGCCCCACCCTCGAGCCAGGCCTGGGGGAGGGGCTCGATGGCTAGCATCTGGTGGCTGGGTTTCCGCCCATCGGACCCGGCCGGGCTCAATCCGAAGGAGTTACATGGGTCCGCCCTCCAGTGGGCTCACCACCTGCAGGAGGGATAATGGGGGTCCGGTGCTAAGTGGATCAGGTGCTGGTCAAAGGCGGAGACCTTGGCGGTCTGATCCCAGGCTTGCTAAACTGGCTTTTGGGACGTGGAACGTCACCTCTCTGGTAGGGAAGGAGCCTGAGCTGGTGGATGAGGTTGAGAGATACCGGCTAGACATAGTCGGCATCACCTCAACACACAGCTCCGGTTCCGGAACCAGTCTCCTGAAGAGGGGTTGGAGCTTGGCCTTCCCTGGAGTTGCCCTGGGGAAGAGGCGATGAGCAGGGGTGGGTATTCTTGTGTCCCCCCATCGTCCCCCCATCTTGCTGCCTCTATATTGGAGTTTTCCCCGGTGGACGAAAGGGTTGTTTCCCTACGCCTTCGGGTTAGGAAACGGGTCCTGACCATCATTTGTGTCTAAACACCAAATGATGTTTCAGAGTACCCACCCTTTTTGGAGTCTGTGACTGGGGTGCTGGAGGGTGCTCCTCTTGGAGACTCCATTGTCCTACTGGGGGACTTCAATGCGCACGTGGGCAACGTCAGTGAAACCTGGAAGGGGGTGATATGGAGGAACGGCCTACCTGATCTGAACCCCAGTGGTGTTCAGTTATTGGACTTCTGTGCTAACCACAGTTTGTCCATAACAAATACCATGTTCAAGCATAAGCGTGTCTATATGTGCACCTGGCACCAGGACACCCTAGGTCACAGGTCAATGATCGATTTTGTTATCGTGTCATCAGACCTGCGACCGTATGTCTTGGACACTCGGGTAAAGAGAAGTGCAGAGCTGTCAACTGATCACCACCTGGTGGTGAGTTGGATCCGATGGCAGGGGAGGATGCCATTTAGACCTGGTAGACCCAAACGTATAGTGAGGGTGTGCTGGGAACATCTGGCTGAGGCCCCTGTCCGGGAGGTCTTCAACTCCCACCTCCAGAAGAACTTTAGATGAGATGAGATGAGATTCAACTTTATTGTCATTACACATGTATGAATACAAGGTAACGAAACGTGACTTGGCAATTGGGCACGCTCTGCAGAGTGCATCTAAGGCCGGGGCAGCCGCTAGGCGCCAGTCATAGTGGGGATAAAGAAAGAAAAAGGAAGGGGATATGGGATGACACAGTAGGTGAGAGAAAAAAAACATGTTTATCAAAATATCGCTCAGTGAGTGAGCGAAATTTTGATTGCAGGAAAAAAAAACCTCAATGCACATTTAGCAGACAACAAAACCAAGCACAGAGAGAGAACAGTGAATGAATGTGTCTTCGTCAGTATAAGTGGGTCAGTTGTGTGTGTGTTGGATGCAAGGGTGGCAGTTATCAGTTAGGTGAACAGCAATAGTCTCTCTTTCAGCAGATGTTATGACTAGTGTCTGAAGGCAGAGGCACATGTCCTTGAACACGGCAGATGGAATACTCTGAGTCAGACATAGCTGTCCTTGAGAGTCCAGATACTGTACACCAATGTTTATGAAGGGGAAACAATTATACTTTAACCACATTCCGAGGGAGTCTGGAGACATGGAGTCTGAATGGGCCATGTTCTCCACCTCCATTGTTGAAGGAGTGGCCAGAGGTCGTCGGGGCATCTCGTGGTGGCAACCCCCAAACCAAGTGGTGGACACCGGTGGTGAGGGGGACCATTAAGCTGAAGAAGGAGTCCTATCAAGCTTGGTTGGCTTGTGGGACTCACAGTGCAGCTGAGGTGTACCAGCAGGCCAAGTGGAGTGCAGCTCAGGTGGTTGCTGAAGCAAAAACTCGGGTATGGGAGGTGTTCGGTGAGGCCATGGAACAAGACTTTCGGTCGGCTTTGAAGAGATTCTGGCAAGCTGTCCGGCGGCTCAGGAGGGGGAAGCAGCTCCCTGTCCACACTGTGTATGATGCGGATGGGGCGCTGTTGACTTCCACTGGGGATATCATTGGGCGGTGGAAGGAATACTTTGAGGATCTCCTCAATCCCACTGACACGCCTTCCATAGTGGAAGCAGGGCATGTGGACGAGGGGGACGACTCGCCTATCACAGGGGCTGAGGTCGCCAAGGTGGTTAAAAATCTCTTTGGTGGCTGGGCCCCGGGGATGGACGAGATTCGCCCTGAGTACCTCAAGGCCCTGGATGTTGTAGGGCTGTCATGGTTGACATGCCTCTGCAACATTGCGTGGATGTCGGGGGCAGTGCCTTTGGCATAGCAAATCGGGGTGGTGGTCCCTCTCTTCAAAAAAGGGGGCCGGAGGGTGTGCTCCAACTTTAAAAGGATCACACTCCTCAGCCTCCCTGGGAAGGTCTGTGATAGGGTACTGGAGAGGAAAGTTTGAACGTTGGTTGAAACTCGGATTCAGGAAGAGCAATGTGGTTTTCGTCCTGGCCGTGGCACATTGGACCAGTTCTTTACCCTCTCGAGAATCCTTGAGGGTTCGTGGGAGTTTGCCCAACCAGTTTACATGTGTTTTGTGGACTTGGAGAAGGCATTCGACTGTGTCTCTCATGGTTTTTTGTGGAGGGTGCTTCGGGAGTATGGGGTATTGGGCTTGTTGTTACAAGCTATTCGGTCTCTGTACGACCATTGTGAGAGTTTGGTTCGTATTGGCAACACTTGATTGGACTCATTCCCAGTGAGAGTTGGGCTCCGCCAGGGCTGCCCTTTGTCACCGATCCTGTTTATAATTTTTATGGACAGGATTTCCAGGCACAGCCAGGGAACGGAGGGTGTCATGCTTGGTGACCACATGATCTCATCTCTGTTGTTTCCAGATGATGTTGTCCTGTTGGCTTCATCCAGCAATGACCTACAGTTCTTACTGGGATGGTTTGCCGCTGAGTGTAAAGCGGATGGGATGAGAATCAGTACCTCCAAGTCCGAGTCTATGGTCTTCAGCCGGAAAAAGGTGGATTGCCCTCTCCAGGTTGGGGACAAGCTCCTGCCCCAAGTAGAGGAGTTTAAGTATCTTGGGGTCTTATTTACGAGTGAGGGGAGAATGGAGCGAGAGTTTGACAGATGGATCGGAGCAGCATCTGCAGTGATGCAGATGTTGTACCGGTCTGTTGTGGTGAAGAGGGAGCTGAGCTCTAAGGCAATGCTGTCAATTTACCAGTCAACGTTCCTTTATGTTCCTACCCTCACCTATGGTCACAAGCTTTGGGTAATGGCCGAAAGAACAAGATCGCGGATACAAGCGGCTGAAATGGGCTTTCTTCGTAGGATCACTGGACTCACCCTCAGAGATAGGGTGAGGAGCTCAGTCATCCGGGAGAGGCTCAGAGTAGAACCGCTGCTCCTTCACATTGAAAGGTGCCAGTTGAAGTGGTATTGGCATCTGATTAGGATGCCTCCTGGACGGCTCCCACTTGAGGTGTTTCAGGCACGTCCCACTGGGAGGAGACCCCGGGGCAGACCCAGGACTTGCTGGAGAGGCTATGTCTCCCAGCTGGTCTGGGAACGCCTTGGTATCCTCTCTGAAGAGCTGGAGCAGGTGGCTGGGGAGAGGGAAGTCTGGGCTTCTCTGCTTGAACTGCTGCTTCCGTGACCTGGACCTTGGGAAAAGCGGTAGAAGATGGATGGATGGATGGATGGATTAAACATCCATCCATCCATCCATCCATCCATCCATCCATCCAACCAGCCATCCATCCATCCGTATTAAACACTGGAACAGAAATATGGGAAAAATATTTAAAATATCCTAAATAAATAAATGAAACAAATAAAACAAACAACATAAAACATTTTTGGCTACTACTGTTTACACGTTGCCATAGACAACCAAGGCACATGGCTTCATTGGTAAGCACCGTTTGTTTACAATATGCACAGTCTCAGAGACAGCACAATTGAGAGCTACGTAGTGAAAACCTCAACTTCATGGACCTTACCATCTATTTTGAGTTGCCTTCTTTCCTTGTAGTGCTCTCTAATACGGCCACTATGTTGTAAAATGACTGACAGTAACAACGAACGGTCGCATCATAAACATGTAGCATGAACATGGCTGCTACATGAGTAACTTAGATACAGTGGTGCGAAAAAGTGTTTGCCCCCTTCCTGATTTCTCATTTTTTTGTACTAGTGCATACCCGTGCATGCCCGTAGAAGCCAAGTATAAGCAAGTATTTCTGCATGCCCGTAGAAACAAAGTATAAACAAGTATTTCTGTATGCCTGTAGAAAGCAAGTGTAAGCAAGCATTTCTGCATGCCTGTAGAAGGTTACTGTTACCATGGCAACAGTAACCATGGTGATACCTGCCTTTGATCTTTGACATGGTTATCATGGCAACAGTAACCATGGTGAAACCTGCCTTTGATCTTTGACATCACCACTCGTTCAGTGATGCCTGCCTTGGACCTTTGATGATGTGTCTGCTTGGCAACAGTAACCATGGCAACATCTGTGCACCTATGATATCAATAGCTATGAATGCCCACAGCTCCCCTATGGACATTCATTCAAGATTTCCCCTCCTAAACTTTCGCACATCTGGGGAGGATGAAATTCGGGAATACACACCCTCGTAACTTCAGCACAGCACGTATCAAATCTGAGGCCAGTCCGAAGAACGGTTTGGGAAATACGCTCAGAACACACACACACACACACACACACACACACACACACACGTATGCACACGAACACACACACACACACACACACACAGACGCACAGACAGAGATTTCTTGCATTGTAATTTGATTTCTGCATGCCCATAGAAAGCAAGTGTAAGCAAGCATTTTTGTATGCCCATAAAAAGTTACTGTTTCCATGGCAACAGTAACCATGGTGATGCCTGCTTTTGATCTTTGATATGGTTACCATGGCAACAGTAACCATGTTGAAACCTGCCTTTGATCTTTGACGTCACCACTCATTCAGTGATACCTGCCTTTGACCTTTGATGATGTGTCTGCTTGGCAACAGTAACCACGGTGATGCCTGCCTTTGGTCTATGACATGACAGTAACCATGGTGACTATGACGTCCACAGCCCCCCTATGGACGTTCAATAAAGATTTCCCCTCCTAAACTTCCGCATATTCGGGGAGGCTGAAATTCGGGGATGCACACCACCATAACCTCAGCAAAGCACATACAGTATAAAAACTGAGACCAGTCCGATTAATGGTTAGGGAGACATGCGCGGAACACACACACAGACAGAGATCTATAAATTATAATACGATGTTTGTCACACTTAAATGTTCCAGATCTTCAAACAAATTCAAATATTAGGCAAAGATAGCAAGTAAACACAAAATGCAGTTTTTAAATGAAGGCTTTATTATTAAAGGTAAAAAAAAAATTCCAAACCTACATGGCCCTGTGTGAAAAAGTCCACCCTCCGGCCCCCGTTAAAACACAAATTAACTGTGGCTTATCACATCTTTGGCTTATCACATCTGTTCTCAATCAAGAAATCACTTAAATAGGACCTGCCCGACAAAGTGAAGTAGACCAAAAGATCCTCAAAAGAAATTCAGGAACAAATGAGATACAAAGTAATGAGATCTATCAGTCTGGAAAAGGATATAAAGCCATTCCTAAAGGTTTGGGACTCCAGCAAACCACAGTGAGAGCCATTATCCACAAATGGCGAAAACATTGAACAGTGGTGAACCTTCCCAGGAGTGGCCGGCCAACCAAAATTACCCCAAGAGTGCAGTGATGAACCATCCAAGACATCACAAAAGACCCCACAACAACATCCAAAGAACTGCAGGCCTCGCTTGCCTCAGTTAAGGTCAGTGTTCATGACTCCACCATAAGAAAGAGACTGGGCAAAAATGGCCTGCATGGCAGAGTTCCAAGATGAAAACTACTGCTGAGCAAAAAGAACATAAAGGCTTGCCTCAGTTTTGCCAGAAAACAACTTGATGATCCCCAAGACCTGTGTGAAAATACTCTGTGGACTGACAAAACAAAAGTTGAACTTTTTGGTGTTATGAGCTCTCCGTGCGCTTCCCAATGGCGCACAGAGGAGGAGAAAAAGGATGAGATGATTTAAGCGCTGGGTTACACCACACACACATTTATTAACACATACAAACATAGAACAGCTCGGATACACATTAGAGTCCTCAAGGTCACCCAACACACACACTGGAGGAATACAGCGGTGAGCAGAGCACAGGCAGTTACTCACAGTGTGGGGGCAGGCCGAGTAGTCACAGCAATATCAGCGAGCATACCCAGATATAGTCCTTAATGATGTGACGGTTGAATGGGAAGAACGACCATCCAACGCATACAATGATCGAGCGGCGTCTGTCCAGCAAAGAGCTGCTTTAGTACAGATGCCGCTGGCGTGGCAAATAGGGAACACCTGGGCGAGGCGTGGGAGGATGATTACCGGGGCTGGAAACAGCTGATGAGTCAGAAGGAGAGTGACAGGTCATGGCTGGGCCGGCAGACTCAGCAGCGTGAGAGAAAGTAGATGACAAATGCTGACTAACAGCTGCTGGTCAGGCAGTGGCTAGGGACACGGAATTCAGCACAAGAATACACCAAAATACACATAACCAGCAAAACCAAACCCACAAAGAGATTGAGGCCGAGCCGGGGAAAGCCAAGCCGACTCGACACGTGACAGGGCCCCTCCTTCTAGGGGTGGATACCAGACACCCATGGTAACATCATAAGGAACCCCCCCCCCCCTCCAATCCCCACAGGAAAAACAAAAACACACGAACCCAGGTGGGAGGTAGGGGGAACAGGAAAGGAGGGAACACAATACCCCACCCAGGGTCCACAATTAACCTCCCCAAGTCCACGGGCGTTGGGGCTCAGGAGGCCACCTTGAGTCCCAGGCCCAGCAGAAGGTCCGGTGGACGGGATCCAGCGGCCTGCCGGAAAACATGGGCCACCAGACCCGGGGAGTCAATCCTTCTGGCGGCCGGCCAATGTTGCTCAGCCACCAGGATGGAAAGGGTGAAGCAGGAGGCGGCCTGCCCACCGGAAGGCTGACTAGAGGACAACCGTACCGGGGAGAGAAAACCTCCATGGCGTCCTCAGTGGCACCCGCGGTGGCCCCCGACCGGGCCGGCTCCGCTGCACCCATGATGGAATCCAGCGGGAGCCTAACTGCACCCACGGTGGCCCCCAACCGGGCCGGCTCTGCTGCACCCAGGATGGGCTCCAGTGGGAGCCTAGCTGCACCCACGGTGACCTCCGGCTGAGGCTCTCTGGCACTCACAGTGACCTCCTGCTGAGGCTCTCCGGCACCTGCGGTGGACCCCGATTGGGCCAAAGCTGCACCCACAGTGAGCGGACCAACCCGCAGGAGCACCAGGCTGAGGAGACAATTGATGGGAGGAGCCCTGACGACCCTGGCAGGAGGGGCTGGAGCAGTGACGTCCTCCTTCGGCAGGACCGGACCCTCGGTGACCTCCGGCGGCGACACGCCCTCTCCGGTGACCTTTTTTGAAGGCTCAGGGGAAGCAGGAGAAGAAAGATGGTTAAGGTCGCCGACAGTGGCAGAGCCCGGCGAAGGAAGTTCAGACACAGCTGCGTGCTGCGCCCGACTCTCCTCACCCAGAGCCAGGCACGATCTCTCTAGAACCGTCATAAGAAAAACAAGAGCGATAACTTGCCTGAGCTCGAGCTCCACCGCGGTCCAGGACTCCGTCGATCCCGGTGATGAACACTCGGGCCCGGCCTCCAAGAGGTCCAGCTCAGGCTCCCAGTCTGCTGCAGACGTCTCTGCAGCTGGCAAGATGGTGACAGCAGTCCTATTAACCTTCTGCTGCAGTTCCAATGCAGGGGATTCCACCAGCGTGGCTGCAGGGGGACCTCTCCGTACTGGCTCTGGGAACGGATCATCTGGAACCACTGGCTCCTCCACCGTCTGGCGGCTCAGTTCTTGGACCGACAGGCACTCAGGAATAGAAGGAGACACAGAGCGAGTGGAGGATAAGTTCGCAGCTGCAGCCGGAGGAGAGGACCCAGCAGACTGCTGAAACTGGGCCTCTCCCTCGGGAGACAGACAAGGGTTTTTATGGGTTAATTGAGTTAACTGAAAACGCACTTGCTTGTCATCCCGGCATTCAAAGTTCTCGGCTGTAGCAGGCGGATTGTTGTCCCTCTCCATGTTCACAGAGTTTTTGGCCCCTTCCCACGGTACCGATGACTGTCTTGGCGTGGCTGCAGGGAACCAGCTCCATGCTGGCTCCAGAGCGAAATCCTCCGGGGCCCTCAGCTCCTCCATCGTCTGGTGGCTCTGCTCACTCTCAGGATCAATGGGGTGAACACAGAAGAGACAAGAAAGTGGTTTACCTCCGCAGCTGGAGGGGAGGACCCAGCGGACTGCCGAAGCTGGGCCTCTCCTCTGGGAGACAGACAGTGTTTATCATTATCATGTTTAATAGCACGAAAACACACTTGCCTGTTCTCCCGGTGCTTGATGTTCACAGCTGCGGGGAGCCGGCAGTCATCCTCACTCACATCTGCGCAGGCTCTGGCTCCCCCTCTGGACGATGAAAGAGCCGGCTCGGGAGATGTGGAAGTGGGCGTGAACTGGGGAACCATGGCCCTCTCAGCGGCTGGAAGGACATCGACAGCTGAAGGAGGGGAAGGCTTCTCCCGGCATCTCCTCACCGGATAACCCCGTGGTCTGCTCTCCGGGACTGACCGTGCTGGAGACGGAGGAGGGTTAGGCGAAGAGTCCTGAAGAATGAAGGCCTGCTGATCTCCGGGTCTCCGTCTCGGTGCCGTGAGGAACGTCAGCCCAGGGAAGGAGCGCTGGAGCGAACTCACAGTCGCCAGCAGGTCAGCGAACTCGGGGCAGTCCCATAACCTGGGATAAGCCTCCAAAACCTGCACAGCTCCTTCCAAGCACTCCAGCTTCCTCTTCGGTCCTCGGGTGGCGAGGGCCCCGTTGACGAAGGTCTGGATATATTTGGTGGCCCATCTCTCCTCAATCGTGGGCAACTCTGCAGCAACAGCCTCCACAGCAGGCGGGATGGTGGTGTCAGTCCGATGTTCCTCCTGCAGTGGCTCAAACGCTGGGAAATCCTCCAGCATGGCTGCAGGGGAGCCTCTCCACACTGGCTCCGGGAATGGGTCATCTGGGGCCACAGGCTCCTCCACCGTCTGACGGCCCTGACTGTGGGTCAACGGGCCCTCAGGGAGAATGGGAGGAGACACGGAGAGCAGAAAAAGTGAATTTGTATCTGCAGTTGGAGGGGAGGACCCAGCGAACTGCTTAAATTGGGCCTCTCCCTCGGGAGACAGACAAGGTTTGCAATTAGATGGAGTGAAGTGAAAAAACACTTGCCTGTCATCCCGGCTCCCAATGTTGACAGCTGCATACTGTTGGCAATCACCCTTCTCCGTGTCACTGAGTCCTTCAAAGGGTTGTAGAGGAGCCGGCTCCGATGACGTGGAGGTGGGCGTAGCCGGGACAATCTCGGCGACTGGAGCGATGACGGCCGCTGAAGACAAGGGGGGCTTCCTCTGGTGAGGCTTCCTTCTCCTCGTGAGTGGTTGGAGCACCAGATAGTCTGGGATTTTGAGCACACCACCTGGCTGCAGATAATCAAGGCCGATGCACTCCGGATTATCAGGAAACGACGGCGGTGTAGCCGCGGGGGGCTCGAATGCTGGGAGCTCCTCACTTGACCCCACCCATGGCATGGCGAAGATATCCCGGAGAATCTTGGTCGCCTCTGGATGGTCCCACAGGCTATCCCAATTTATCACTCTCACCGCCGTATCCCGAGCCCATCGAGCTGTCTCGGATGAGCGGGGCTCCAGTGTCCGCGAGAGTATGTCCTTCAGCAGACAAATTGAGCGCAGCTCCCTCTCCAGCAGCTCAGTCATCGTGCCCTGATGCAGGTGAGTGGAAACGAGACAGTCCAAAAATGAAAAAATGATTTGTGTGGGTGTAACCCGCTAAATCCTTTTTTACGGCTGGATCATTCTGTCATGAGCTCTCCGTGCGCTTCCCAACGGCGCACGGAGGAGGAGAAAAAGGACGAGAGGATTTAAGTGCTGGGTTACACCACACACACATTTATTAACACATACAAACATAGAACAGCTCGGATACACATTAGAGTCCTCAAGGTCACCCAACACACACACTGGAGGAATACAGCGGTGAACAGAGCACAGGCAGTTACTCACAGTGTGGGGGCAGGCCGAGTAATCACAGTGATATCAGCGAGCATACCCAGATATAGTCCTTAATGACGTGACGGTTGACTGGGAAGAACGACCATCCAACGCGTACAATGATCGAGCGGCGTCTGTCCAGCAAAGAGCTGCTTTAGTACAGATGCCGCTGGCGTGACAAATAGGGAACACCTGGGCGAGGTGCGGGAGGATGATTACCGGGGCTGGAAACAGCTGATGAGTCAGAAGGAGAGCGAGGGGGTGTGGCTGGGCCGGCAGACTGTCAGCAGCGTGAGAGAAAGTAGATGACAAATGCTGACTAACAGCTTCCGGTCAGGCAGTGGCTAGGGACACAGAATTCAGCACAGGAATACTCCAAAATACATATAACCAGCAAAACCAAACCCACAAAGAGATCGAGGCCGAGCCGGGGAAAGCCAAGCCAGCTCGGCACGTGACATTTGGAAGGTGTGTGTCCCATTACATTCGGCATAAAAGTAACACAGCATTTCAGAAAAGGAACATCATATCAACAGTAAAATATGGTGGTGATACTGTGATAGTCTGGGGCTGTTTTGTTGCTTCAGGACCTGGAAGACTTGCTGTGGTAAATGGAACCATGAATTCTGCTGTCTACCAAAAAATGCTGAAGGAGAATGTCCGGCCATCTGTTCATGACCTCAAGCTGAAGCACACTTAGGTTCTGCAGCAGGACAATGATCCAAAACACACCAGCAAGTCCACCTCTGAATGGCTTAAGAAAAACAAAATGAAGATTTTGGAGTGGTCTAGTCAAAGTCCTGACCTGAATCCGATTGAGATGCTGTGGCATGACCTTCAAAAGGCGGTTCATGCTCGAAAACCCTCCAGTGTGGCTGAAATACAACAATTCTACAAAGATGAGTGGGCCAAAATTCAAAAAAGTCCATCTCTGAATGGTCTGCAGTGAGGCCTGCAGTTCTTTGGATGTTGTTGTGGGGTCGTTTGTGACCTCTTGGATGAGTCGTTGCTGCGCTCTTGGGGTAACTTTGGTCGGCCAGAAACTGCTGGGAAGGTTCACCACTGTTCCATGTTTTTGCCATTTCTGGATAATGGCTCTCACTGTGGTTTGCTGGAGTCCCAAAGCTTTAGGAATGGCTTTATAACCTTTTCCAGACTGATAGATCTCAGTTACTTTGTTTCTCATTTGTTCCAGAATTTCTTTGGATCACAGCATGATGTCTAGCTTTAGAGGATCTTTTGGTCTACTTCACTTTATCGGGCAGGTCCTATTTAAGTGATTTCTTGATTGAGAACAGGTGTGGCAGTAATCAGGCCTGGGTGTTGCTAGAGAAATTGAACTCAGCTTTCCAAAGATGTGATAAACCACAGTTAATTTATGTTTTAACGTGGGGGGGGGGGGCTTTTTCACACAGGGCCATGTAGGTTTGGATTTTTTTTCCCCTTAATAATAAACACCTTCATTTAAAAACTGTATTTTGTGTTTACTTGTGCTATCTTTGTCTAATATTTAAATTTGTTTGATGATCTGAAACATTTAAATGTGACAAACATTCAAAAAAATGAGAAATCAGGAAGGGGGCAAACACTTTTTCACACCACTGTATATACAGTCCATCCAGAAAGTATTCACAACGCTTCATTTTTTTCAACATTTTGTTATGTTACAGCCTTATTCCAAAATGGAATAAATTCATTTTTTTCCTCAAAATTCTACACACAATACCTCATCATGACAATGTGAAAAAAGTTTTTTTTTTTGAGAGTTTTGCAAATTTATTAAAAATAAAAAGCTAAGGAATCACATATACATAAGTATTCACAGCTTTTGCTTAATAGTTTGTTGATGTACCTTTGGCAGCAATTACAGCTTCAAGTCTTTTTGAATATGATGCCACAAGCTTGGCACACCTATCTTTGGGCAGTTTCGCCAATTCCTTCTTGCAGCACCTCTCAAGCTCCATCAGGTTGGATGGGAAGCGTCAGTGCACAGCCATTTTCAGATCTCTCCAGAGATGTTCGATTGGATTCAAGTCTGGGCTCTGGCTGGGCCACCCATGGACATTCACAGAGTTGTCCTGAAGCCACTCCTTTGATATCTTGGCTGTGTGCTTAGGGTTGTTGTCCTGCTGAAAGATGAACCGTCGCCCCAGTCTAAGGTCAAGAGCGCTCTGGAGCAGGTTTTCATCCAGGATGTCTCTGTACATTGCTGCATTCATCTTTCTCTCTATCCTGACTAGTCTCCCAGTTCCTGCCACTAAAAAACATCCCCACGGCATGATGCTGCCTTCACCGCACGCAGCGACCGGCAGTGGGTGAAAAAGTTTGGCGTCTTAGTCTGTTTTTATACACTTTAATGTGTTTTAAACATAATTCTCTGTGCCGTTTTTGTCCTTGAATTGTTTGTGGACTATAAAACGAAGAGGTCTTTGGTTCCACCAGTATGGATTTCCTTCTTGTTATTGCACTGTGGCTTCTTTCTTACCGGCTCTTTGTCTGGGACGTCAGCGCAGTCAAGATGGTAAGAATGCAGTACTTCAGGGACATGTTACTGCGACTAAACATGGATATTCCAGCGTCTGTGTTTGAGTTTGCGCCGCAACTGCTGGATTTTATTTTAAGAGACTTTCATCGACACAGCAATGAAAAGAGAGACAAAAGGACGATACGCGGAAAGCGTGGAGGCATAAGATTAAACCTGAGGAGACGTTAGCTTAACCGCATTCCTCTTCCTTCCATTATTATGGGGAACGTACAATCCCTGAGAAATAAAGTGGATGAAATTCAAGGAAATGTCCGATATCAGAAGGATTTCAAGAACTGCTGTGTCATGGCTTACACGGAGACGTGGCTTACGGAGTGTAACCAGGATCCGGACCTGAGTATTGACAGTTTTGGAGCCCCGCTTCGCTTGGATTGGCAGGAAGATGTAACGGGGAAATGTCAGGGAGGTGGAGTATGTTTGTATATTAATAAATAGTACTGTACATCTGTCACGGTCAGAGTGTGCATCTGTACACCAGATGTGGAGCTTCTGTCCATATTGCTACGCCCCTTTTATCTGCCCCACGAGTTCCCCCAACTTTTCATAACGACTGTGTACATTCACCCGAGGGTGGATGCTGCCTCCGCCTCCAGCACCGACTTTGATGTGGTACAGCGGTTGCAGTCGATTTCCCCAGAGGCTCCAAATTTTATCCTTGGGGATTTTAACCATGTGTCTCTAAAGAAGACACTTAAAAACTTTTATCAGTACGTCTCCTGCCCAACCAGGCGAGAAAAGACATTGGACCTGTGCTACGGATCTATAGAGAGGGCTTATAAATCTCTTCCCCTTCCTCCTTTAGGATCCTCAGATCACAACTGTGTACATTTGCTGCCCACATATAAAACTGCTCTCAAAAGAGAGAAGACAAAGACCAGGGACGTAAACATTTGGACAGATGATTCAGTGCTCTGCCTCCAGGAATGTTTTAACTGTACGGACTGGGAGGTGCTCACACTGTCGTGCGGGGATGATTTGGACTCTTTGGTGGACGTCACATGCTCTTAGATGGCTTTTTGCAGGGATATGATCGTTCCACGTAAACGTGTCAAAATATATCCCAACAATAAGCCATGGGTTACTAAATCAGTTAAATCCTGCTTACAGAGGAAAGCACTGGCCTTTAAACAGGGGGTTGTTTCTGAGCTGCAGGTTGCCACAAAAGAGCTGAAGTCTGAAATTTTAAGAGCAAAACAGAATTATAAAGCAGAATTGGAAAGCAAGATGGCAGCAAAGAAGCTTGGCTCAGCCTGGGCTAGTATGAAAGCTACTGCAGGCCTTCAGAGCACAGAGTGCAGTATTCATGTGTTTTTAGATGGTTTTAATTCAGACACAGAGCTGGCTAATGCTCTTAATTGTTTTTATGGTCGTTTTGATTCTTTTGATTTTAGCACAGAAACCCAAGATTTGAAACAGAAACTTAAAGACAATCAGCACTTTAATATTGAGGTGCAGGATGTTAAAAGGGTGTTCTGTGCTGTAAAAGTGAACAAAAGTCAGGGCCCTTATAATATATGTGGGCACTTGGTAAAGTCCTGTGCACATGAACTGAGTCCTGTGTTTCACTACATTTTTAATAAGTCCTTACAGACACAACATGTGCCTAAGGTCTGGAAAGATGCTGCTGTTGTCCCTGTTCCAAAATCCAGCTGTCCTAAAACGGTTAATGATTTTAGATCAGTTGCCTTGACTTCAATTTTAATGAAAATTTTTGAAAAACTGGTTAGATTTGAGGTCCTAAAGCAGACTGCGCATGCATTGGATCCTTTGCAGTTTGCCTATAGGCCTCACAGAGGAGTGGAGGATGCCACTGTCACTCTGCTTAACATGCTTTTTAAACATCTGGATTTTATGGGACACACGCCAGACTTTTAATTGGGGACTTTTCTTCTGCTTTTAATACAATCTAACCTCATATTTTAGTTGAAAGGCTCCTGCAACAATTTGATTTGAGTAATAATCTGGTGGGTTGGATTCTGGATTTGTTAACCAACAGGACACAGAGAGTAAGTGTCAATGGTACATTGTCTGACCAAAAGTGTTCTACTGGCTCTCCTCAGGGGTGTGTGCTGTCACCACTACTCTTCATCCTGTACACAAACGTGTCAGAGCAGACATGACAACAGACACATTATAAAGTATGCTGACGATTCAGTTATTGTCAGTCTCCTTCAGGATGGTAAGAGTGGCCACGGCCCAGTAGTTGATGATTTTGTTCACTGGTGTGAGGATTCCTACCTGCAGCTGAATACGACAAAAACTAAAGATATGATTATTGACTTTAGGAGGAAAACTCCCAGGCACGAAGTCACTGTACTAAAAGGCCAGACCATTGAATGTGTGCAATCTTACAAATATCTTGGGATGATTATTGATAGTAATTTAAACTTTTAAGAGAACTGTGAAAGGGTGTGCAAAAAGGGTCAGCAACATTTGCATTGTTTAAGGAAACTTGCACACTTCCAAATTGACTGAACCATAATGACAATGTTTTATTGGGCTTTTATTCAATCTGTTTTATCCTTTTCTTTAGTGTCATGGTTTGGTCAGATAAAAATGAAACAGAGGAAATCGTTAGACCAGGTAGTTAGATGGTCCAGTCGTTTGATTGGTGAGTCACCTGTACATCAGACAAGTACAGAGGATTGCTACCTCCATTTTAAATGAAGACTCCCCCTCTTTGCACTGCCACTTTCACCTTCTTCCCTCCAGACGGAGGCTTGTTGTCCCAAAATGTAAAACCCAACACTACAAAAACATCTTTGCTCTTGCTGCTGTTGAGTTGAACAAGATGTAGCAATATATTGCACATAATTTAGTTATCTATTTATCAATTTTTATTTTATATTTATTTATTTATTCTTGTAGGTTTTTTATTTGGGTTTCAAATCTTTTATTGGGTTTTAGACTTTTATTGAGTTTTTAATCTCTTTGACTTAGTTTTTAACTTTTTGAATATGACCCTTCTCTCTTATCTCTTTGTTTTCTCTTGTCTCTTTGTCTTATGTCCTGATTGGTGGAACCTTAAGTACTTTTATCGTGTTTATAGTCAGCTTCATGTATGCCTGTGTTTGTGTTCATGTTGAATCTCACTGTGGTTTGTAAATATGTGTCTAAAGGGATGTCACCTGACTGCAAAACAAATCTACCTACAGGTGCAAATAAAGTAACCTGAACCTGAACCATGCTTCACTGTAGGGATGGTATTGGCCTGGTGATGAGCGGCGCCTGGTCTCCTTCAAACATGATGCCTGGCATTCATGCCAAAGAGTTCAATCGTTGTTTCATCAGACCAGAGAATTTTGTTTCTCATGGTCTGAGAGTCCTTCAGGTGCCTTTTGGCAAACTCCAGGCGGGCTGCCATGTGTCTTTTACTAAGGAGTGGCTTCCCTCTGGCCACTCTGCCATACAGGCCTGATTGGTAGATTGCTGCAGAGATGGTTGTCCTTCTGGAAGGTTCTTCCCTCTCCACACAGGAACGCTGGAGCTCTGACAGAGGGATCATCGGGTTCTTGGTCACCTCCCTGACTAAGGCCCTTCTCCCCCGATTGCTCAGTTTAGACGGTCAACCAGCTCTAGGAAGAGTCCTGGTAGTTCTCAACTTTTTCCATTTACGGATGATGGAGGCCACTGTGTTCAGTGGGACCTTCAAAGCAGCAGAAATTTTTCTGCACCCTTCCCCAGATTTGTGCCTAGAGACAATCCTGTCTCCGAGGTCTACAGATAATTCTTTGACTTCATGCTTGGTTCATTCTCTGACATGCACTGTCAGCTGTGGGACCTTATATAGACAGGTGTGTGCCTTTCCAAATCATGTCCAATCAACTGAATTTACCACAGGTGGACTCCAATTAAGCTGTAGAAACATCTCAAGGATGATCAGTGGAAACAGGATGCACCTGAGCTCAATTTTGAGCTTCATGGCAAAGGCTGTGAATACTTACGTATATGCGATTTCTTAGGTTTTTATTTTTAATAAATTTGCAAAAATCTCAAAAAAACTTTTTTCATGTTGTCATTATGGGGTATTGTGTGTAGAATTTTGAAGAAAAAAATGAATTTAATCCATTTTGGAATAAGGCTGTAACCTAACAAAATGTGGAAAAAGTGAAGCACTGTGAATCCTTTCCGGATGCACTGTAGTTATCGACAGTGTGCAATCCTGCAGAAATATTTAACCAAAGCAGTGCCAAAAAGGAAAACAATGTCAGGAACTCATACAAAAATCATGGCCTTGACATAATCATTCATGTTGCGCTTTGCATTTGTTTCTCAAATATAAAATGATGCCAAAACCACAATAAAGGATATCTGCATGTTCCAACATCCAGACAACAATACTCCTGATTGTCTATTTTTTATGTACACTGTATATCTAATTGAGGCATGTTTTTGTTAAGGCTTTTGTTCCGCTGCAGTTTTACCCAGAAAGCCTTGCAGCAGCCAACAAAAGCTGCCCCACAAACGTAGTGCTGAATGAATGGAACGACATGTAACTATAAATTGTACTGAAAATCAGTGGCATGCGTGAGAAGCGGGATTCCCTCAAGTGTAAATATCACTGTAAAAAGAATGAAAATCTCTCATGGTAACTGTGGAAACATTTCTAAAACATTCATGTTAGCGTCACAGATTGTTCCTATATTGTAGTTAAATTGTGCATTTTTATTGTAGAAATTTTGAGAGCAATTAAAGCATTAAATTTGCTGGATGAAATATGAGAAACAGTTTCATTGTGTCAGATTTGTGATTAGGAAACGGTCTCCCTCACATAACAAAGATCCACTGACCTGTTAAATGAGGTCAGAGGGGTGTGGGCTTTAAAATGGGGGGGGGCATGGGTATAAACTAGGCATTTATGTTCAAGAACTTTCCGCAGAGAGTAAAGTTTTTGTAGTGACTGGAGGAAAAATCAAAGTAGGGCTAGATGAAACACTCATAAGAACCTTACTGAGACTTTTGCTCAAGAGGGGCTTAAACAAAAACTGTGGGATTGGGAGATCAGCCAAAATGCCTGAGGAGGAGGAACGAGCTAAATTAGCCAAAGTCATCAGACAGTGGAACAGCCACAGACTGGATCTGTTTGAAATCAGTCAACCTGATGAGGTGAGTCACCTACAGACATCAGTCACTAACAGAGCAGTAATGTCAGTTTTTGGTTTGGATATGTGTAGGTATTTTCAGCCAGAGTCAAGGTTTTAGATGGAATACCAGAGTGGTAGGATTAATTACTGCTACAGTGTACCTTTTCTAACTGTTACTCTCACAGCTGAAATGCCATTGGAACAACTGATTATTATTAAATCAAGAGAAAAACAAAGCAAAAAAAAGTTGATTTCTGTTCCGTCAAAGCAAGGCATTTTAAAATACATTTACTACCGCTACTACTACTACAATTATTTCTACTAGTACTACTACTTCTTATACTACCATTATTACTACCACTACTTCTACTACTCTTTATACTACTACTACCACCACTTCTACTAGTATTACTACTACTGCTTCTACTACTATGATGACAACAAGCACTTCCACTACTTCTACTTCTACTTCTACTTCTACTTCTACTCCTACTCCTACTACTAACAAGGGCTTGACATTAACTTTTTTGCTCACCGGCCACTGTGGCTAGTGACTTTCCAAAGTTTCTAGTTACTAGTATGTTGTGTCGAAATGATTCACACATTGAATAAGGCTCATAATTCCACAACATCATCTGCATCTCAAATTACACAAAAAAACATACTGTAACTCTTGCTAAGACAGAGTGGTACCACATCAAGGATTACTCGAGACAGTGCAGCCACAATAAGTCAAAGAGCCTGTGAATATGGCTCTCCACTACTGAAACTCTTAGTTTTCTCTGAATACCATTTACTTAGGACAACATAAATAGCAGCTGATTATACTATGAGAACAAAGCAAGCCACCAAAAGCAAAATTTAGCTAAGAGGAGCTGAGTCTTCTAATTCATGTCAACATTGTTCTGACATGCAGCTACAGACAACTCTTCCATCTCTGTGGTATTCCATTATGGATAGGGGTTTGTAAAAATAAGTTAAATGCACTCAACAAGACTGTAAACAAGATGGACCATTCAAGGAAGTAACTTGGCCTCCAGATTTCACAGACTGCTATACAATAAAAGCGTCACTAAACTCTCCAACAAGTCCTCCAACTAATATATATATATATATACACTACCGTTCAAAAGTTTGGGGTCACCCAGACAATTATTTTGTGTTTTCCATGAAAAGTCACACTTATTTACCACCATGAGTTGTAAAATGAATAGAAAATATAGTCAAGACATTGACAAGGTTAGAAATAATGATTTGTATTTGAAATAATAATTTTTTCCTTCAAACTTTGCTTTCGTCAAAGAATCCTCCATTTGCAGCAATTACAGCATTGCAGACCTAACATGATTGCACAAGGATTTTCTAATCATCCATTAGCCTTCTGACGCAATGAGCAAACACATTGTACCATTAGAACACTGGAGTGATAGTTGCTGGAAAAGGGCCTCTATACACCTATGTAGATATTGCACCAAAAACCAGACATTTGCAACTAGAATAGTCATTTACCACATTAGCAATGTATAGAGTGTATTTCTGATTAGTTTAAAGTTATCTTCATTGAAAAAAAGTGCTTTTCTTTCAAAAATAAGGAAATTTCTAAGTGACCCCAAACTTTTGAACGGTAGTGTATATATATATATACAGTATATATATACAGTATATATATATATATATATAAATAAAACAACTTGTGTTTTTTGTTTTAAAATCTCTTACACCCTCATATGGATTTGGGAGAGGGATGGTTAATTAAGCAATATTGCATGCGAGGGAGTACCGTATCAATGAATACAGTAACTGTGGGTGTGATACGGCTGATGCCCTCTAGAGCAGGGCTATTCAATTACAAAATCAGTTGGGCCACAATTTGAAATCAAGACATGTAACTGGGCCACACATGTTCAGCAATCTGTTGAATATGACAAATTTCAAACCAACACAGATCAATATGATGAAAAATATGCACTTTTTATTCATTGTCTTGGTTTTAAATGTGCGCTTGGCACATGACAAAGGCGCATCAAAAGTGCATAAAAACAATAACAGTGCTGGGATTGAGCAGAACTTGAAGTAGTAGAAATATTTTTCCTCTTGAACAACAATTAAATAAATAGAATGAAAAAATTCTGTAAATAACCATTTTGGCTACATCTTACTCAGGCATATCTCAAAGTGTATAAAAACTTAAATGTCCACTGTTGGTAGAATTAACATTTGTTTCCCTTTTGAAATAAAATATACTACATATATAAATATACTACATCTTGATCATAACTGACCTTTGCACATCACAAAGTGCATTTAACTGAATAAAAAAATGAACTGTCAATCACTTCCTGCACAAACCCCCCCCCAAGAAAAGATGGATATCATTAACATACATCCACCATTGTGGTTTGTTTTGTTTTAAATCACCACGTGCGAGTAGGACCCTGTTCTTATAACTACATATTCCATTACACACACATATAAGTCAACTAAAAAATTTTTTAAGTTAAGGATGCAAAAAGCACCCACTTAAAAACTTGAGTAATGACTTCAGTCTTGAAGGTCTGAGGTTTTTCTCCAAAATTTATAACAATTTTCTTATAATTTTCTACTTTTCTCTGTAAATTTGATCTTGATTTTTTTTTTTTTGATTTTGTATACCTTATTGATCCCCAGAGGGGAAATTGAGGGCATCCACCTGGATGGATGAAGCAGCCATGGTACGGCGCTATCCCTTAACCATTCACACACACATTCACACCTAGGGCCACTTTAGAGTCTCCAATTAACCTAACTAACCTAAATTTGAAACCATTTTCCTCAAATTTGTGATTTCCTTTTGTAAAATTGACTTTTCTTGTACATTTGAGTCTTTATTATAAATTTGTAGATTTTTTATGGCTAACTTTTTTTTATTTTTTAAATAAAATTACTGTTTTTTTGACAGTTCATTTTTTATTCAACTAAATGCACTTTGTGATGTGCCAAGATCTTTTTTTGTGGGAAGGTGTGTGTGTGTGTGTGTGGGGGGGGGGGGGGGGGTGCAGCTAGGTGCCACAGTTGTTAGCACTGCGTCAGCACAGTAAGAAGGTCACGGGATCGATTCCACCCCTGACTATCGTGGGTTCAATCCCACCCCCTGACCATCGGTGACCCTTCTGTGTGGAGTTTGTATGCTCTTCCTGTGTCTGCGTGGGTTTACTCCGGGTACTCTGGTTTCCTCCCACAGGCCAAAGACATGCAGGTTACGATAATTGGCATCAACTGGGGATTCTAAATTGTCCTTAGGTATGAATGTGAGAGTGAATGGTTGTCTGTCTCTCTGTGCTGGCCCTGTGATGGACTGGCGATCTGTCCAGGGTGTACCCTGCCTCTTGCCCAAAGATGCTGGGATAGGCTCCAGCCCCCCCACGACCCGAAAAGGTTTAAGCGGTAGAAGATGGATGGATGGATATTGTGTTTTTTTTTTTCATAAATTTGAAACAGATTGTGGTAAAATTCTGACTTTTTTTCCTTATACAATATAATTACACACTTTTGACCATAATTTTGCAGAGCCAGAACAGAACAATAATTTAACTCTGATTTCAAACAAAAAATATTAATAAAATTATATTTAATGAAATAAATTAACTTAAATGACCAAAGATGCAATTATTTCTGTTAAAATATTTTTATACATTTATAGTTGTTTTTTTTGTTTTGTTTTTTTTTAGAAATCTCCTCACCACCCAGACAGCAGGAAACCCCCCCCCCCCCCCTTATTTTGAAATCCAAATGTTTAGTTTGTCTGAAGGCTGCTGACGGATTAAAGTAATTGACTTCATGAATTTCGGTCATCTTAATTTGCCAGGTACATAATATCCATCCATCCATGGATGGCTGGATATTGTGGTAGCTGGTGAAGTCAGTCCTCAGCGATTCAGTCACTCTTGCCTTTCCCTGCATACAGCATGAAGCTTAACCACACCTGTTTGCCAAGTGACTCTTCATTATTGCTCCCGTTACCAGCGGATTAAAACTATGATAAATGCCTCCACTGGTTACATATCTCTTCTGATTTTTTTCCACGTTTTAAGTACTTTAATAAGCTCATGCTTCTCTCGGACAGCAACGCACACTCTTCCTGCCAACTGGAACGCTCACGTGAGCGGGGTGCTTCTGAACTCGCGGCTGACGGTCCCGCACATTGTTCGTGTGTGTGCTCGCGGACTGTCATTCCTTCATATTTTTTTCTTAAATTTATATTTCCTTGGCGTGGCCTGGGCCACTCGGAGGTTGGTTCTGGGCCGCATGTGGCCCACGGGCCGCTTATTGAATAGGCCTGCGCTAGAGTATCACACCCTTAGTTATGATACCGTAATGACCTTGAGTACAATATTGCTTTTATACAACAGTTCTGGCAAGCACAATTTATTAAATGACAGCAATACTGAACAAAATATTATGATTTGTTTGGTTAACCAGTTATTTTGTGCAGCTGAGAAAAATATAGTCCCTTCTCAAAGTAGCCAGTAACTGTAATGACGAGGCGCACACACACCGGGTGTCACTTAGAACTTTTACTTGTCACTGCAACTTCAACCAACAACTAACCACACAGTGGCTCATGTACAACTCCTTTTATACTCAGGTCATGGCCAGGGTCATACTGCCCTCTTGTGGTGACTCTATAGGAACTTCACATATCAATACATCTCCCTTTTTTTTCAAGTAAAGGTCATGTCCAACTATAAACTTTTTCTCAAATTTCAATAACCCAAATAACTCCATTTCTTTTTACATCTTTGTCAACCTTGTACACTGAATCACAACTTTAACATTTCTCTGTTTACAACTCAACATCAACACATTTTTTTTTTTCATTCATCTCAGTACTCCTTACATTTCCTCAATCTTTTCGGTTTCACAATTTGCCTTTGTGAGCATCTCTTTTGTGTCACCTCAGTCTGTTCGTTAGTGTCTGTCTCTATGTTCTGGTTCTCAGCCATTTCTGGTTGTTCGGTTTGGCTGGGAATTGGCATGTCGCTTGTTTCACTGTCTGTGACTCTCAATTTGGTCTGAGGCACTTTCAGTAAGTGACGTCGGTTTCGCCTCATTGTTTTCCCATGCTCTGTGATGACTTCATATGATCTGGGAGTTGTTTCTTTGACCACTTTTGCCAGCGGTCCCCATTCTCCATCACATCTCACTCGCACAATGTCCTCCTGTGCTAGTGGTCTCAGAGGTCGTGCTGTTCTGTTGTACAGTTCAATTTGCCTCTCATCGCGCCTCACATCTCTCTTTTCCATCACCTGAGATGCTGATGGAAGTCGCGTTCTGAGTTTCCGGTTCATGAGCATTTCTGCTGGGGACAGTCCATTCTCCAGTGGTGATGCTCGGTAATTCAGGATCGCCAGATGTGGGTCTTCTGCATTGTCTGCAGCCTTTTTCAGTATGTGCTTCACAATTTGCACCCCTTTCTCTGCTAACCCATTCGACTGTGGGTACAGAGGGCTTGAGGTCACGTGCTTGAACCCATATGTGTCTGCAAAGTCTTTGAAGCACTGACTCGTGAATTGCGGTCCGTTATCGCTTACAACAGTCATTGGAATTCCATGGCGTGCGAACATTGTCTTTGTATGTGCAATCACCTTTTCTGCTGTTGTGTCACTCAACCCTGCAAACTCTGGGTAGGTGGAATGATAGTCCATGACTAACAGATAGTCCTTGCCCTTAAGCTGAAATAGATCCATGCCCACTTTTCTCCATGGCCCTTGAGGCTTCTCATGGGGCCTCATCGGCTCCTTTGGCTGTTGATACCTGTGGCGCTGGCAAGTCTCACAGCGCTGCACATATGCCTCAATGTCCTTGTGCATGTTGGGCCAATACAAAACATCACGTGCACGTCTTTTGCACTTTTCAATACCCAAATGCCCCTCATGCACTAATTTAACCATTTCTGATCTCATGGAGGTAGGTATGACTATCCTTGTACCCTTTAACAGAACCCCATCTAACACAGACAGTTCACCTTTAAAGTGTTGGTAAGGCTTGTCAATCATAACCTGTCCTGGTTGATGTATCTGTTCCATTACTCTTTTTAGTTTCTCATCCTTTTGTGTTTCTTTCACTATCTTCGTCCATTTTGCATCTGACACTGGCATGTGTGCCTTAATAGAGTCTACATGTATTTGCACAGCTTCCTCTGTTGTGCTGCTGGTGTTGCTCAAGCTAGCCCTACTCAGCGCATCGGCTACAATTAGTTGCTTGCCTGGTGTAAACTCAAATTTCAAGTCATATTTCTGTAATCTTAACATTAGACGCTGGATGCGCGGTGGTGCGTCACCCAGTGCCTTCTGTGAGATAGCAATCAGTGGTTTGTGGTCTGTTTCTAGTATTACTGACCGTCCATACACATATTCATGAAACTTCTCACATCCAAACACTGCACCTAGAGTCTCTTTCTCTATTTGCGCGTAATTTTTTTCTGCGCTTGTCATGGTGCGCGATGCGTATGCGACTGGATACCACTCTGTGTCATGTTTTTGCAATAGCACAGCTCCTAGGCCGGCTTTGGACGCATCTGTGGACACTTTTAGCAGTTTGTCCTGATCATAGAATTTTAACACTGGCTCCTGTATTAGACTGCTTTTGAGCCACTCCCATTCTCTGGCATGCTCTGCCATCCACTGCCACATTGTATTGGTCTCTAACAAGCTTCTAAGAGCTATTGTGTTAGCTGATAAATTTGGAATAAATTTCCCCATGTAATTGACTAGCCCTAAGGCTCTTTGCAAGTCAATTTTGTCCTGCGGTACTGGCAGCTCTGCTATGGCCCGCACTTTTTCCGGATCTGGTTGCATGCCTGCCCCAGATAACTTCTCTCCCAGGTATGTAATCTCCTGTACCCCAAATTTGCACTTACTCTTATTCAGTTTCATACCTGACTTTTGCGCCTGTGTGACAACTCTAGCCAACCTTTCGTCGTGCTCCTCTTTTGTTTTTCCCCAGACTACCACGTCATCAAGAAAAACTCCCACCCCTTCTATTCCGTCAAACAATTGCTGCACAGTTCTATGGAAAATTTCAGGGGCTGAGCTAATCCCGAACGGCATTCGTAGAAAGCAATGCCTTCCGAATGGCGTATTAAATGTGCACAATTTAGCGCTTTCCTCATCGAGCACTATTTGGTAAAACCCAGATTTGGCATCTAATTTTGTGAAGTAACTTGCTCCACTCATTGTGCTGGTTATATCAGATTTTGTTGGTAGCCTGTAATGCTCCCGCTGTATTACTTTATTTAGATCTTTCGGATCTATGCACAATCTCAAATCTCCATTTGGCTTTTCCACTATAACTAGGGAGTTAACCCATTCAGTTGGTTCTTCTATTTTTCTGACCACTCCGTCTGCTATCAGTGAGTCTAGTGTTTCTCTCAGCCTCTTTTTAAGAGCTATTGGCACCTTTCTTGCTGGATGTATGACTGGCTCTGCATTCTCTTTCAGCCTAATTTTTTGTTTGCCTGGTAGGCGGCCTATTCCTTTGAACACCTCTTTGTATTCTTTCACCCAGTCAGTGTGTTTGTGCCTACTTGTTGTAGCCTCTGTATTTTCTCGTGCTGTCACCTTGTCTGTATCAATGACATTCACCCTCTTGATCAGACCTAGCTGATCGCATGTTTTTAAACCCAAAATTGCTTGTCTATTTCCATCAACAAGTACAAACAATGCATTCACTGTCTTACCTTTGTTTGACAGTGTAACCCTGCACATTCCCTTAGTGGGTATTGGCTTATCGTCATATGTTCTCAGATTAATCTTTTTATCTCTTATTTTCGGTTTGTTTTTCAGTCTTTTAAAATCTTTCATTGGCAGGATGTTTACCTGCGCACCTGTGTCGAGCTTCAGTGACATGTCCGTGCCATTCATCTCCAAGCACACTATCCATTCGTCAGCGCTCGTCTCTCCCTCGATGGCGTCCACGTAAAACTGATCCTCTTCGCTGTCGCTCTTTTTCTCCACGAGTTGCACCCTCTTCTTCGAGAAGCAGGTCTTTGCGAAGTGATTTTTTCCGCCACACTTGCGACATTCCTTCCCGAATGCTGGACACTGCTTTGGCGCATGTTGCATTCCACACCGCTCACAGTTCCCGCGCGCGCGCTTTGCATCTCTTTTCCTTGCATACAACGTTCCTTTCGGCTTCGCACGCTGCACTGCATCGACTTCAGCAGTCTCTCTTTCCTTGCTGCTAAAAGTCTTTAATTGTGCCTTTGTACTCTCAGACGCTTGGCAAATCTGTATCGCTTTCTCCAGCGTTAAGTTAGTCTCTTTCAGTAATTGCATCCGCAATTTGTTGTCTTGGACCCCAATTACAATTTGGTCCCGTATCATTGACTCACTCAATGTTCCAAAGTTGCATGACTGACATTTCAACCGTAGGTCTGTGACATACAGCTCGATGGACTCTGACTCTTTCTGAAGTCTTTTTCTGAACACATACCTCTCGTACGTTTCGTTCTTTCTTGGTGTGCAATAATCGTCGAACTTCTTCATTACGACGTTGAATTTGCCTTTTTCTTCTTCCGTGAAGATGAATGTGTTGAACACATCTAGCGCCGCTCGCCCTGCTACTGTTAGCAGTAATGCTATCTTCCTCTCCTCGTCACGGAGACCGATAGCTAGCGAATAAAGTTCAAAACTTTGTTTGAATGCTTTCCAGTTCTTGTTGACGTTACCGGTCAACTTTAACTCGTCCGGCTGTCGAAGAGCGTTCATCTTCGCCGTCGGTTCGTATCTTTATCTTGGTACCATGTAATGACGAGGCGCACACACACCGGGTGTCAGTTAGAACTTTTACTTGTCACTGCAACTTCAACCAACAACTAACCACACAGTGGCTCATGTACAACTCCTTTTATACTCAGGTCATGGCCAGGGTCATACTGCCCTCTTGTGGTGACTCTATAGGAACTTCACATATCAATACAGTAACTGTTGCTAAACATCTCAATCAGCATAAAGACATCTATTGTCATTTCACACACATGTAAACAAATTAAATATTGTCAAGTGCAAAAGTCATTGTTTACAAAACATACCCGTTGAGTCGGTAATGCAGAAGACCCAAGATCAAAACGTGGGGCACAACACTGGTAGCTAGCCGATGGCTAGTAGTTAGCATGCTAGCGATTTCTTCAGCACACTTCGTTCACTGTTCTTGGCACTTTCGGATGAAACAAAGAGTCCATCACCACAAAAGTATTATGGTTTTTCTGAGTTATCCTCGCTTTTGCTTTTCTCCAGATTGTTCACGTCAGCTGATGAAATTCTTGTACACCAAGAGGTTTCCATGGAAATAGCCTGGCTTCTTCCCTTCTCCTCCTCTTCTGATAACCATTCATAATTTAACTCAAATGTTATATTTGGAAAAATGTCCACCGTTTTGCCGTATTCCATTAATGTTGCCTTAAAGTGCTGACCAGGAGTCGACAGTAAATAACGGTTAGTAATTAACAGCTACTAGAACACCTCTGAAGCAGAGTGATACATATCCAGTGAAGTTGGAGTGCAGTTATCATGGATTTTAGTAACTCCTGGAATCCCTATTGTAGCAATTTATTGTTATAGGGTACAAAGATTATTTTATATATATAGGTGTGTGTGGGAATGAGGTTTCACTTCATTACCACACACACACGTAACTCATGGGGCACCAGTCAAAAAGAATGGACAATTTTATTAATAACCAATCTTTATACCTTCTATGAATCAGTCTCAAACATTCGTGAATTCTTCTGTGTGACTTAAGAGAACACACACACACACACACACACACACACACACACACACAAAATCAAGTAGAAACTTTCATATACTGTTAACAGTTTTAATGATCAAACTCAGCTTAGATAACATTACATTCAAATGACTTGTAGGGCAAGATGAAATGACCAACAAGTATCAAGCATCCCATTAAACTTGTAATGGATTACTGAGCATAAGTGGATTATCAACATTTGTGGAACCAAGGGGAACCATAGTTTGAATTTGTAACTGTGATGAAAAATGAAAAAACTGCACAATGACTGCAACAAAGTGAAGAAAATTGGATGCAATTTTTATGAAGAAAATGATAAAAGCTGATTTCTATGAAATAGTAAATTCTGGGTTACTCTAAAAAGGAACAGAGATTAATAAAAAGCTGGATATTATTTCTCTTCAATTCTATAGCTCTGATCGGAGCCTATGAACTAGCTAAACATGAGAAATTCTGACATACTTCAATGGCGATGGACATCGCACTTAGTCCAGCAGATAGACAATGGATCTTACTTACATGATCAGCTGAGTGGGTAATTTCAGCTGGATCTGTAGTTGAAGATTAGATGGCATAGAAAATTATCTGCATGCAGATAATTTCTTCCCAGAAGCAACTGTCAAAAGCTGAGATCTTGAGACGATGATGAGACTACTGGCCCCGCTGATCTGTATGTCATAAAGATGAACAACTCGGGATTTTCAGCAGCCTTTCCTGGGTCCAGGTAATTTGGAGATCGATCAAAGTCCAATTAAAGTCACAGAATCAAAGAGAGGAATAAAAATTATTTAAGCCACGAAATCCGAGTTCTTCCAATGTTGTGGTAATTGGTCGAAAGAAGCTTCTAGTGGAAAGTTAGAAAATCAGGATTAGTCCACTTTAACACAGTGATTTAAGGAAAACAAATAGGAAAAGTTTAACAAATTATTAAAAGACATCTGAGGAGGGGAAAAAAAACTAGAGTTTTACTCCAGGTTTGAGCTCGAAAGGAAAAGGGAAAAAAACTATCTCTCCTCAGACAGAGACAAGAGCTTAGGTGCAGCATAGAAGCAGAATTCAAAACAGGAACTGAATCAGGCTGGGAGTTTCCTCCTATTTAAAATGTGCGCTTTTCAGGAGAAAAAAAACTTGACCGGCAGGACAAAGAACCAATTATCGTCTAACACGGGAGACTCGAATGGACTCTTGCCCAATCAGGGAGAGTTTCTTTATCTGTAACTGACCAATACAATGAAAGGGGGCGTCACACAACCGTGGCTAGTTGGTTATTGGCTGATACTAGTCAGATGGCTTGTGTGAGCTCCAAGAAAGGAGAAAAACATATTGATTAACTTGAAATTCACAATATACTGTATATGAGCTAAACTAACTTCAGTGATTCATGACTATTTTTCATTATTACTACAGTAAGCATGCATTTTCATAAACTTGTCCTTCTATGCTTAACATGCATTGGAATAAGGTTTGTTTAAGCATATTTTCAAACATGCAATACATTTATATCAATGATTAATATGGACCTCTTGCACAATGCAGAGTAACGTACTTCTGCATTCCAGTCCACCTGCAGTTCTGGTTCCGTTTCTATTATATTTTCCCATTCCCTGGTACTTTCTCGTCAATAAATCAATTTTATCACTTTCACTTATCATTGTACATACTGGAAATAGTGTGTTTCACATTTTGATCGTTTTTGTAACAATACTGAGCCATTTATTTCATTGTTCCCCCAGTTACCTTAGCCGCTAGCAGCCATTGTGTATGATTTATAATGACAAAACAGTAATGACAACAGCCGTAATGACAACAGCCTATGTCAGTTTAGCATTAGCTTGTATGATATTTGATACACACGTGTACCATCCGTGTGTGTTTGTAATAAAGTTCATGTTCGGTTCGACTCCTGCCTCCACTGTCCTATTTCCAGACATAACATTGGCAATGAGGAGAAAACTTAAATCTTCTGGAGGAAAACTAAAATTTTCCCGAAGATGGAAGTATATCAGGAAGAGTGCTTCTTATTCCCACCACAGTTCCTCATGACCCCGGGGGAGCCACCCATCCCATGGCCATGTTGATTTGAGTTGCTTTGGTCATTTGTGCTGGCTAGGGGCCTAGCTAGTGCTAGCAAGCATCGTCTGTGTGCTGTGATGGATTTTTGCCTTGGTCTGGAGGGACAGCATGTGCTGGAAGCACTGGGCCCTGCGAAGACCTTCAGCGAATGTACTGTCTTGATGGCCAAGCATTTCACTGCCCCACAGAACGTGATGGCCCAGAGGTTCATGTTTTACCAGCGCCAACAGCAAGAGGATGAGTCGTTCATACAGTACATAGACACCCTTCTCTGTTTGGCTAGCATGTGCAAGTTTGGACACACGGAGGACAGATTGATATAGTCACAGCTGAAGTGATACTCCGTGGATTTGGTGATACGAGGCATGCTGGAGGAGGGGCCGGGTGACCAGACAGTGGCAGACAGAGTGAAAGGGTTACAGGAAACGTTGGTGGAGATGATGCACTTCCTATCGGAGACGGAGGCAAAGGAATTGGCATCCCAGCTGAAGAAGAGGCCCAGGTGGCATCGTGACTGGTGGGCCCACACCCGCGTTTTCCACAGTCAACTCCGCTGGTACAAACAGTTGCCCTGGTGGTTGAGCCCGCCGACTCCACACCATTTAAGGAGGGCCCCAAGGTAGACACCGGGGGACAACAGGGCACCACAGTGCAATGACCCGGCGGTAAACTCAGTTTGAACGACGGCGACTCGGGTCCACTGCACTCAGATGTGGACGCAGCTACTCCCTGACTCGCACCGCACAATGAACAGATCCCAGCAGAACCGGAGCAGCCACAAGAGCCCCAGTCCGCAGCCAACACGGGACCTGAAGCCGGTCCCTGCGCAGTGCGAGTGTTCTCGAGCTGCAGCCTCATCGCAGGAGGGAGAGTATGATTTCACGGACGTGGGTACAGCCGAAGATCAGAGCACGGAGAGAGAACACAGCACAGAGAGAGAGCACAAACCGGACTCATCTCTGATCCTCGCCAAGCATGAGCTTTAAGCAGCCGCAGTGGAGCTACAGGAGAGGGAGTTCATGGAGAAACGGGACCCCGGTGACCGAAGATAACCCGACGTCCGTCCTGGCGCCGACAACAACGACACATCACCGTGATCACAACCAGCACCAGGTGAGAGAGAGAAGAAACTGAACTCATCCCGCATCCTCGCCAAGTATCAGCCTCAGGGAGCCGCCACAGCACAGCAGGATGGAGAGTTTGTGGCCAAGCAGGACCCAGCATAGCAATGCCAACCGAGGGCACGTTCTGCCGCCGACGCGGATGGCACCCTGCCACAGCAGCAGCCAGCATCAGAGATGGGAGAGCAGCAGTGCCGAGTGCAACCAAACCGATCGCTGCACGCACTTCTTGATTGGGTTCGGGTCCAACGATCCGACCGCCTGGACCCACAGACGGTCCCGGTCCCATCATCGTGGATCAGACTTACCACACAAAAGAGGCCAGCTGCTGTCCAGGTGGCCAATGGTTTGAGAGGGCACGTCAGCCGTCTGCGAAGGGTAGGAGCAGTTGCCTTGGATCAGGACACAGCGCTGTGGCTGATCCAGCTGGTGTAGGACCCGGGCTGGGACGTTGCTGACGAGCGAGTCATGACTCCAGCGAGATAGCACCAAGGTCTGCGGCAGCTGGTGCCTCCAGGGGTGTGCCCACCGCGGGCTTGACTGAGGCCCCTGAAAGTGAGCTGTTGAAAATGACTGATTTGAAATGTTTAGGCAGAGCATGGTTACAACATAGTGGCAGAATAACCCACTCGGCCATGCAGGGTTAACCGGCAGTCTACCCGGTGGCCCAAGTTCTATTTTCTCTGCTTGTTGTAAAAAAAACAAAAAAACTGTTGTGAGTTAAGCTGCTATGATTTGGTAATGTTTTGAGCTTTATTTTTTTGGGGGGGGATAAATGTTAGATATGCCTCCATTTTAACTATAGGCAGCACGGACGTGAGGGCGCAGGCATGGGTGATGTCATCACGCCGTGCCAACATTAGGAGACTGTTGGCAGGACCCATGGTCTTGGGCACTCTGCCTCCATAATAACAACAGCCTATGTCAGTTTGGCATTAGCTTGTATGATATTTGATACATACGTGTACCATCTTTGTGTGTTTGTAATAAAGTTCATGTTCAGTTCGACTCCTGCCTCCGCTGTCCTATTTCCAGACATAATAGTAGCTGTTTGTTTTTGCTCTTGTGTGTTTGCGTGCGTGCAGGCTTGTAGTTTTATTTGGTGAGGACTTGTGTTTGTGTGTTACATTTCATTTCGAGTGCCACGGAAGGTGGAGTACGTTTTATTTCGGAGGGAGCTGTCGCGAAAAAAGATTAGGAGAGGATAAATTAATGCGAGGTGACCTGGGATGCATGAACGAGCACAGAGTAGAACTAAACAGAGATTTTCCCTTGCTTCGTTTATTGTTTATTTGATAGGGACATTACATACTAATGAACATTAATACAAATGTAAGTATGCGAGATTTAGCATTACTGTAAACAAAATTTAGCTAATTTGCATCTGTAGTCTCCCGGCGGGTCACATAAACAGGCTTGTATTTGCTCCACAGCAGCCAGGGAACAGTCAGCAATGAAGGAGGTTCTGACCAGGGGCAGATTTGGTCCATTTGGGGCCCAAGGCAAAGACAGAATGGGGCCCTACTTTTTCTTTGTTCTACACTTTCTTTTCAGGCCTTATTGAAATCCCACCTGAAACTTATTGTCCTCAGAAATCTTCAAGTGATGATATCATTCAGGCATCAGGAATTACATCTATAGAAAAACAAAGAAGCTTAACAAATTGAATGTAGACTGTTGTCTATTATAAAAAAAAACAATTCACATGGAAAATCTGTTTGTTCACACTTACCAGTCCCTTCAGGATTTCGCGATACTACGATCGCACTAATTCACGTGAAATCAGGCCATCGCCGTACCTTTTGAGCGACTTTGCAACTTTGTCCAATCACAGCAACTTTCCCACAATTTTGGCCAATCCTTGTCAACTTTCACCAATTTCGCCAGTCAAATTTGTCCCTGAGTAGCGCTCAACACTCAGTCTAACCAATCAAATGCGTCGCTGCACCACACTCACTTCCGCGTTTACAGTGAGTATTAACGGAACACATCAACAAAAAACAGTGTGTGTGATTTAAAAAAATACTCACCCGTGAGTTTTCCTACACCATTCTGTCCTCCGTCTCTTCCGGCCTGCTGGTGGACGTCTCTCCACGTCTCTGCCTTGACCGCATGTACGAAGTGCTGGGTTTGTGTTCTGCCTGCCTGGAAAGTGCCCCGTTGCAGAAGTGCACCTGAGGAGAGATGCCGTACAACCACAAACAAACGAGCAAATCTAACACTACAGCCAGTCTTGTAACATTTTATACATCTTTAAAGGTAAAACCATTACTACATCTTGTCAATGAACCTCCAGTTCTGTGAACCTCCAGTCTGGACACAGACCAGCGTGTGCCCTGGCAAACCCCCAATGAGAGCCCTTCCTCCCAGTATGACTACCGGTAAAGGAAAGATAAGCATCTGATGACACAGGTGTGTTGTCAAGATGTGCAGCAGATAGACAGGCAGGTAGGAGTCAGACATGGAAAAAGAGAGAATATTCAGTAATTTTTTTTTTTTTCAGAAAAACACAGACCTGGATTGACAATAGAGAGCAACAGAATAAATTATTTCTCTTTTCTCTGCACTTGGTACGAAGTGGTTGGGGACTGCTGCAGTTAGGGAGTTTTCAAATTAATATGCTGCCAATAATTTCCAAATCTATACTCTAACATGCATTCAGTGCAATTTAGCTGTTGTAATGGATAATTATTTTTTCATTCTTTTTATTCAAGCTCTCAGCAAAAATAGCTGACAATGTTGACCATTTTTTTGACAAATTTATGAGTAGCTACTTCATTTTCACTTAATTGTGTTAAAGTCTATTTGCTGTTGCACAAAAGAGTTTTTCTGTACAGCAGCAGGTTTTGCTTAATTTACACTTTAATAGGAATTTTTGACAATCCTGTGCTTTTTGTGGTGTTATATAGAATATCATTGCAGTAACCTATGGAAAAAGGCATCTGCTTTAAAATTTGGAATTCTTCCCACAACTTTTAATGCAAAAAAACTCTCAAAACTATTTTTAACCTCATGTAATATCATCTGCTGAGGCTGCAGATATCCTGTGCACGCCCGGGGAGCACAGTTGGTCATATATAAATTTAACAATGTGAGCCTTGACCTCTGCAAATCTTGCAATTATAAAAAATAGTAAAAACATTTTGTTGTTTACCTCTACTATCATCAACTAGCATCACCGCTGCCTCCTCATTGACAACATGTGTTCGTCATTAGCATCATGTGTGCTCATACAAGCAGCGTTGATATCTCTTCCTTGGGAGGGTAAGTCTCCTCACTGGTTGAAGGGAAAAAGGTTGTTGTGATAAAAATTTTCTGTGCTCTTCCCTTTTTCTCCATTTCTCTGCACCGCTCAGATAACTTCGTTTCATTTTGCTGCTATTCTACATGCTGTATGGTTTACAATGCAATGCTGTAAGGCTGCACAACGCAACCAAGGATATGTGCATGTGTCAGAGACACCATGGAAGAGTCCAACAGTCTGAGGAGAAGTGGGGAGGACGTTACATTCGTGATTTGA
The DNA here is from genome assembly GCA_020510985.1 of Pholidichthys leucotaenia. Classification (NCBI taxonomy): domain Eukaryota; kingdom Metazoa; phylum Chordata; class Actinopteri; order Cichliformes; family Pholidichthyidae; genus Pholidichthys; species Pholidichthys leucotaenia. The sequence continues at coordinate 90,407,680 of CM035842.1, read as the reverse complement.
TTTGCCATTTATGTAAATACTGGTGTGTAGGAGCATGCTCAAATAACGAGGCTGAGTTTCAGTCATAAACCAGCTTTATTTGACAGAACACAAGCTCCTAGCATTCTCAAAGCAGGAAAGAGAAAGAATCATATCCCCACACCCCTTATATACATTTCCAGCATCAGGATTCAAGTCACATGGTGTCTTCAGTAAACATACAGTTACAAAGCATCCCTTTGAAGCTTCACCCATTGTCTCTCATCTCCTGATGAACCGGAATTCCCTCCGGGGCATCTTCTGTGGGACAAAGAGACAAATCTCGCACTTCCTTGTCATCTACTGCAGATTCGAGTCTTCTTGTCCTTGCAGACGTGACACCCCACAATACACATACAGTCCTGTCTCTGTGGCAACGTGAGCCCACAATGTGTGTCGGCCACACTACCCCCCCCCAAACGTCTAGTAAGGCAGAACCTGCATGGCATAAAAAAAAAAGAAAAAAAGAAGGACACAAAGCACTCCATACATCGCTAATCAATCCACCAACTGCCTAGGTTTTAACCTTCTGCCGAATCTGCTGCAACTTGGCTTGGCTGCCTCTGCAACATCTCTCTGCCTCTGTGGATTAAAGCTGTTAGCACCTTTCTGTGAAGACTTTGGAGACTGTCGTCTCGGCGGCCTGCCCCGGCGGGGGGGCTTCGCGAGCTGCACCCCCTCGTCAGCCAGAACAAAAGCGGGTTTGAGCCTGTTAATACAAATCAGCTCCCGTCTGCCCCCTAAATCTAACAGAAAATGCTTCTGCCCGGTCTCCAGCACTCGAAACGGTCCATCGTAAAACGGCCGCAAACTTGGGCGCTGGTCGTCATGTTTAACAAAAACAAACTCTGCATTTTTTAGAGCCTTGGGCACAAAAACGTATGGGAAACTGTGATGGACTGGGCCAGGGAGCATGTTTGCTCCTGAGCCGCTCTGCCACGGCTGAGCGGGGAGGCCATTAGGTGCGGGATTATCGGGAAGAAATTCCCCGGGCAAACGGAGCGGTTGAGCGAACACCAATTCAGCCGGGGAGGCGTGCAAATCTTCCTTAGGTGCAGAACGCAACCCTAATAAGACCCATGGGAGTTTGTCTACCCAATTTGTATCCGTCAGCGACGCTCTGAGGGCTGCTTTCAATGACCTGTGAAAGCGTTCGCATAAACCATTAGCCTGGGGGTTATACGCGGTGGTGCGATGAATCTTCACCCCCAAGCTGCGGGCCATCGATGACCATAGCTCGGAAATAAATTGGGGGCCCCTGTCGGACGTTATGTCCGACGGTACACCAAAACGCGCAACCCACGCTGCTAAAAATGCTCGCGCAACTTCTTCCGCTGTGGTTGATGTCAGAGGAATTGCCTCTGGCCAGCGCGTGGTGCGGTCTACCATCGTCAAAAGGTGTGTGTGCCCGTGTGATAATGGAAGCGGGCCGACCAGGTCAATATGCACATGATCAAAACGCTTAGCGGGGATGTGGAAAGGTTCTAACGGGGCCTTAGTGTGTCTGTGTATTTTGGCTCGCTGACACGCTACGCAGGCTGCTGCCCATTCCTTGACCTGTTTGCGCAACCCGGGCCAAACAAATTTCTCCCCCACCAATTTGATCGATGCGCGCACCCCTGGGTGCGCGAGCGAATGGACCAAGTCAAAAACATGGCGACGCCACGCGGTTGGCACCACAGGGCGGGGCCGTCCCGTGGAGACATCGCAGATTAGCGGGGGCATACCGTTTTGTTGCACCCTGTGCTCCAGCCTTAACCCTGTTGGTCCAGACTGGAGCGCGCGCACGTCCGCGTCGTTAACCTGCTCCGCAGCCATGGCAGCATAATCTAACCCAACACAGACCGGGGCTGCGCGCGCTCCCGCGTCGCTGCCCGGGCCCGCGGCCATGGCTACAGAGTCTGCCCCCATGGGGCTTGGTGGTGCTACCGCACGCGAGAGGCAGTCTGCCACCACATTGTGTTTACCCGCGACATGCTGAATATCAGTAGTGAACTCCGATACTGCGGCTAGTTGCCTTTGCTGCCGGCCTGACCAGGGTTCCGAAATTTTGGCCATCGCAAACGTTAGCGGTTTATGATCCACAAAAGCGGTGAAACGTCGCCCCTCTAACCAGAACTGAAAATGACGAATGGCCAAGTGTAGGGCCAAAAGCTCCCTGTCAAACGTGCTGTATTTCCGTTCACTATCGCGCAAAGTCCTGCTGAAAAACGCGAGGGGTTGCCAGGTACCTGCCACAAACTGTTCAACTACCGCCCCCACCGCTACATCGGAAGCGTCAGTGGTGAGCGCCATGCGGGCCGTTGGAACTGGGTGCGCTAACAAAACTGCGTTTGCCAGGGCTGATTTGACCTGGGCAAAAGCGCGCTCCCGCTCCGGAGACCATTCGACTTTATTTGCGGGCTTTTGTTTTTTAACGCAGTGTATAATGGCTGCATGAGTCGTGCTGCGCTTGGGAGGAAACGGTTGTAAAAATTAACCATCCCTAGAAACTCCTGAAACGCCTTAACCGTTTGAGGTTGCGGAAAATCTGTTATGGCACGCACTTTATTTGGAAGGGGAACTGCTCCCTCTGCCGAAACGCGATGTCCCAAAAAATCAATCTGCGCCACCCCAAACTGGCATTTCGCTGGGTTCACTATTACCCCGTGCTCTGCCAACCTCTGGAAAACTGCTGTGAAGTGTTTTTCATGTTCGCCTTCGGACGTGCTGGCTACCAAAATATCGTCCAAATAAACAAACACGAAAGGCAGGTCGCGTAAAACTGCATCCATCATGCATTGGAAAGTCTGCGCGGCCCCCTTGAGACCAAAAGGCATGCGCAAGAACTCAAAAAGGACAAAAGGAGTTATGACCGCTGTTTTGGGTACATTCTGCGCGCGCACTGGAACCTGGTGATAGCCGCGCACCAAGTCTATTTTAGAAAAAATGCGCGCCCCCGCCAAATGAACAGAAAAATCCTGAATGTGCGGAATCGGGTAGCGGTCATGAGCTGAAACGTTGTTCAACCTGCGGAAATCGCCGCAAGGCCGCCACGAGCCGTCAGCCTTTGGGACCATGTGTAACGGCGAAGCCCAAGCGCTCTTGGAGCGTCTAACAATGCCTAGTTTTTCCAGATTAGTGAACTCCTCGCGCGCGATGGCCAGTTTAGCTGGGTCCAAGCGCCGAGCCTTTGCAAAAACGGGAGGGCCTGTGGTTGTTATGAAATGTTCTACCCCATGTTTGGCCACCGTTGCTGAAAAAGTGGGGACTGTGAGTGCTGGAAACTGAGCAAGCAGAGTGTGAAACTTACCACCCGCGGCTGAGACGCTGGCATGTGCAGTTGGCGGGGCCACCCGAGCTGTGCAGGGAATAGAATGAAAAGACTAGAGATTAATCAGACGTCTATTAGCAAGATCAACCAATAAACCATGTGAGCACAAAAAATCAGCCCCTAACATGTTGAAACTGACTGCTGCTACAATAAATGTCCACTCAAATGAACGGCCTTGTAAGGACAGAAGCATGGTCCTCTCACCAAACGTTTTAATTGTGGAGCCGTTCGCTGCTGACACTGACACCCAGGGGGCTTTAGAAGGCGAGAGCCGTTCCGCGTAGGTGGGTGTGACGAAGCTCAGCTGCGAGCCCGTGTCCACGAGGAACTGTTTCCCCGAGCGTGCATCCGTCAGGTAAAGCAGCCTGTTCTCATTGCCGAGAGTCGTGGCTGCTACCGGCCCTCGGTCCTGGCGTTTCCCTGGCGCTTAAAATTGCACGGTGGGACGCACCTGTGCGCTCTCCCTGCAAAACGGCGGTGGTAGAAGCACGAGCCGTTCTCCGCTCCGCGTCGTCTGGCTCCGGTCGCCGCCATTGTTGGTGCGTCTGGCGCCGCGGCCGCTGGACCCAAGCTGTCTCCGGACGCCGTTCCCGAACTAGCCGCCGCGGCCGAAACCGCGTTCTGCTTGTGGGCGTCGACCAACTTCTGCGCCTCCTTGCTCAACCCATGGTAGTCTCGCTTGGCCAATCGGGGTGACTCTGCCAGGGCCACTCTCACTGCTGGTGGTAGGGTTCGAAGGAATAGGTGGGCGAAAATGAATTCGCCATCCTCGGAGGCTTTGAGCTGCAGCATCTTCACCATCAGGTCCGCAGGTCTATCGTTTTCTGCCTCCGTCAGCGCCAGGAGCCCCTCTGCTCTTTGTTGGACTGAGGGGGTGAAATGGCTGATCAGCACGTCTTTCAATGCGCTGTACTTGTCGCTGTCTGGTGGATGATTAACCAAATCGTCCACTCTCTGGACCGTGTCGCTGTCCAGTTTCGCTACCACGTGGTAGAATCTTGTGTCGTCGTTGGAGATTCTCCGGAGGTTGAACTGCGCCTCGATTGCGCTAAACCATGAGCGCGGGCTGTGCTGCCAGAAATCGGGCAGCCGGAGCGTGGAGGCGGCCATCGGGCTGGCTTCCACCGAGCCCAGTTCGGAAGAATTCTCATTGCTCATTCTCCGTTGTAGGTCACCAGTGTAGGAGCATGCTCAAATAACGAGGCTGAGTTTCAGTCATAAACCAGCTTTATTTGACAGAACACAAGCTCCTAGCATTCTCAAAGCAGGAAAGAGAAAGAATCATATCCCCACACCCCTTATATACATTTCCAGCATCAGGATTCAAGTCACATGGTGTCTTCAGTAAACATACAGTTACAAAGCATCCCTTTGAAGCTTCACCCATTGTCTCTCATCTCCTGATGAACCGGAATTCCCTCCGGGGCATCTTCTGTGGGACAAAGAGACAAATCTCGCACTTCCTTGTCATCTACTGCAGATTCGAGTCTTCTTGTCCTTGCAGACGTGACACCCCACAATACACATACAGTCCTGTCTCTGTGGCAACGTGAGCCCACAATGTGTGTCGGCCACAGGTGTTTCTTTATTTTGTTGGACAATCATGTTAAATGGGCCTAAGGCAGTCGCCTACCTTTCCCTAATGGTAGGTCCACCTCTGGTTCTGACCTTCGGCTGAGGCTAGCCGCTGTGATATTTGTGGCACACACAGTTGTCTGTCGCACCTTTGAAATGGATATTATTTGTCAGAATAATGACAGACAGCCTTCTGATTCATTTCCACTCTTTGTCTCTGCCTGTTTATCCATTTCCTATTCAAATGTCCACTGAATTGAGGTGGTGGTCAATGACCCACGCTGCCTGCAGAGTCATTTAGCTGGTGTCATCTGACGTGTGCAACCCTATTCAGATAATAGTGGCAAGCCTTGATTGAAAGGGGTTTATGTATTTTTTTTTTTTTTATCAGCAGTAACATGAGTTCTTTGGTCTGTTGTTGGTATGTGTGTGAGTGTGCGCACACATGCACGCAGGAGGGCATACCCTAATCCCATCGAGTGCACCAAAATGGCAAGGGCCGGCTCTGATTATGAATATAACTCCTAAAAGATTATAATATCTAACATGTGAATGACATACGTAGTTAATCCTGTGATTTAATCAAACTTTGACTAAATAATGAATGTGACTGAACGGAACACAAAAACGCCAAAATAATCACATTCAAAGGAATACATTACAATGGGTCTCAAATATTTGCCAAAGTGTCCTGTTTGTTGACTTGATGTCACTTGGTCCTGTTAGGTATATGAGTTAATGAATTAATATACTACAATGTAATGCACTACAATGATTTATTGCATTTAATACACTACACCTGCAGCTGTGGTGCAGGTGTAGTGTGGCCGACTACTGACTGGAGGGTCAGGGGTTTGATTCCTGCTCTGTCTGCAGGCTGCATGTCGAAGTGTCCTTGAGCAAGACACTGAACCCCCAGTTGCTCCTGGTGGGTCAGGCCAACGCCTGTGTATGGCAGCTCCACGGCCATCAGTGTGTCAATGTGTGTGTGAATGGGTGGATAGCAGGATCTGTAAAGCGCTTTGGTCATCTAGGGATGAGAAAAAGCGCTATATAAGTGAACGCCATTTACCATTTTGCCATTATTTGGGAGCTGTGTGTCACTACAAGAATGACCATTTGTTGTTAAATATGCTGTTCCAGCTTAATTATGATCCACCAGTGCGAAATGCGAATACTTGTAATATTTCCCCTCATTTTAAGATTTTGTACAGGAGTGTATACTGTAGGTTATAATCCCTGCTGGTAAAAATTACCATATAGTTTTTGTTGGAGGATAGCCTCACGAATAAACTCTTAAACTTTTCAGGAGTAGGAAAAATGGAAACAATAGAGAATTAATTAAACCATCATTTGTCTATGGACTTCACTTGTACTCCCATACATGTTTACCTCTATTCCTGTGCTTGAGTCTCTTCCAGTTCAGCATGGGTTAGTAAAATAGTTGCTAAGTTGCTGTTAATTAGTTACACTAGTGAATTTCCATATTTGTGATCCCCGTTTCCTGCTTCTTTTTCTTAATGCCTGTTTTTAAGTGCACCCGAACTAACAAAAGTAATGTTTTTCCTGACAGAATTTGGCGTTTCATGGAGTGATGCGCTTCTACTTTGAGGACCACATTGAAGGCAACATGGCCACAAAGTGTCTACGTGTTTCCAGCAACTCTCTGACTCGTGACGTCATTCAAACTCTGTTGGAGAAATTCAGACCTGACATGAAAATGCTGACTACAAATTATTCCCTGTATGAGATCCACCCCAATAAAGGTAAGAAGGCTAAGAAAAATCTAATTAGAATTAGATTTTGAACACATATTTGTCAAAAATAATTTAGAATAACAATATAATCATAACAGCTTTTTAAACACTGATATTACTAATAAATAAAAAGCACCAAGGTGCTGATGGCTCGGTGCCAGAGCCTTGGCAGAGGTATGCATTCTCGGATCATCACCAGAATGTTATGGGTTTCTCTCTAGCCCGAGGACCAGCTCTGGTAAAAAATTTCATCCAAATCCATCTTGCAATTTTGGAGTATTCTTGCTAACACACTGTGAGAAGATAAGAGCCTTGGTGGAGTTATGCGTTCTGGGATCATCGCCAAAATGTTATGGGTTCCTCTCTACCCAAGGAAATTTGCTGAGGATGAGTGTTGTGCTAGAAATAACTAATACAACCTTACAGGAAATACTTTTTCCCAAATCTATTGCAGTCTATTATCTTTGAATTGATAACTGAAGCTAAACAAACTGTGGTCATTCAAGTAGTAATGGACATATTTTTTTCTCCTGTAAGACAAATACAATAGGCTTTAATTATTTTCTCTTACTCTCTTCTTCAACTTTTTAAAATTTGTTGTATATTTTACACAGATTATCACCTTGAAATATTTTAAACCCCATTATCATATTCAGTCCTGTAATTTTTATGTGCTAATCTTTGAATTGTAGACATCAATAAAATAACTGATTTATGTTCTTGGTAAACTGGATTTAGTTGATGATCTGATGAACCATCAATCCCTCGAACTCAACCCCATTCCCCCCGTCTCATTGTTAATATAAAAGATCGTTGCTCACGTTAGCACTGTGGCTAACGACAGCGCCGTCATTTCAATATAGGCATCAGTCAGCTGTTGAAGATGTCATAAAATAAAGCAGGCAATCTCTTCTCCTTTTGACCACATAAAATATACCACTACAATCGGGGTAATATAATAATGACCGCCCTTACATCTGTTTTTAGTTTTGGTATGATAATCATCCATTTTTGCTAAAATAACCATCCATTGTTTGTAAAAACTCTCCACAGTAGCTAATTCAGATCTCTGAACACTAAGCTTAACCCAGCGCCATACTAACCAACCTAGTGGTCCATCATGTGCTGTAAAAAAAAGTTACACTGCCGTCTCTAGTGGTCCAGCATAGTTATTACAATACCTTTTTTGCAGCTACATTGACAGAAATTGTGAGTTAAATTTGTGTTTATTTTGAAAACAAAGCCTTATCTCTCAATTCTGGCAAATTAACAGTTGAGAAAATATGGCGACACAATGATATACAGTGGGGCAAAAAAGTATTTAGTCAGCCACCAATTGTGCAAGTTCTCCCACTTAAAAGATGAGAGAGGTCTCCAATTTTCATCATAGGTATACCTCAACTATGAGAGACAAAATGAGAAAAAAAAAATCCAGAAAATCACATTGAAGGATTTTTAATGAATTAATTGGTAAATTCCTCAGTAAAATAAGTATTTGGTCACCTACAAACAAGCAAGATTTCTGGCTCTCACAGACCTGTAACTTCTTCTTTTAGAGGCTCCTCTGTCCTCCACTCATTACCTGTATTAATGGCACCTATTTGAACTCATTATCAGTATAAAAGACACCTGTCCACAAACAGTCAGACTCCAAACTCCACTATGGCCAAGACCAAAGAGCTGTCGAAGGACACCAGAAACAAAATTGTAGACCCACACCAGGCTGGGAAGACTGAATCTGCAATAGGTAAGCAGCTTGGTGTGAAGAAATCAACTGTCGGAGCAATTATTAGAAAATGGAAGACATACAAGACCACTGATAATCTCCCTCGATCTGGGGCTCCACACAAGATCTCACCCCGTGGGGACAAAATGATCACGAGAACGGTGAGCAAAAATCCCAGAACCACATGGGGGGACCTGGTGAATGACCTGCAGAGAGCTGGGACCAAAGTAACAAAGGCTACATCAGAAACACACTACGCCGCCAGGGACTCAAATCCTGCAGTGCCAGTACATGTCCAGGCCCGTCTGAAGTTTGCTAGAGAGCATTTGGATGATCCAGAAGAGGACTGGGAGAATGTCATATGGTCAGATGAAACCAAGATAGAACTTTTTGGTAAAAACTCAACTTGTCGTGTTTGGAGGAGAAAGAACACCATACCTACTGTGAAGCATGGGGGTGGAAACATCATACTTTGGGGCTGTTTTTCTGCAAAGGGACCAGGATGACTGATCCGTGTAAAGGAAAGAATGAATGGGGCCATGTATCGTGAGATTTTGAGTGAAAACCTCCTTCCACCAGCAAGGGCATTGAAGATGAAACGTGGCTGGGTCTTTCAGCATGACAATGATCCCAAACACACCGCCCGGGTAACGAAGGAGTGGCTTCGTAAGAAGCATTTCAAGGTCCTGGCGTGGCCTAGCCAGTCTCCAGATCTCAACCCCATAGAAAATCTTTGGAGGGAGTTGAAAGTCCGTGTTGCCCAGCGACAGCCCCAAAACATCACTGCTCTAGAGGAGATCTACATGGAGGAATGGGCCAAAATACCAGCAACAGTGTATGAAAACCTTGTGAAAACTTACAGAAAACGTTTGACCTCTGTCATTGCCAACAAAGGGTATATAACAAAGTATTGAGATGAACTTTTGTTATTGACCAAATACTTATTTTACCGAGGAATTTACCAATTAATTCATTAAAAATCCTTCAATGTGATTTTCTGGATTTTTTTTTCTTATTTTGTCTCTCATAGTTGAGGTATACCTATGATGAAAATTGGAGACCTCTCTTATCTTTTAAGTGGGAGAACTTGCACAATTGGTGGCTGACTAAATACTTTTTTACCCCACTGTATACCTTTAGTTCCATTTAATTTTGACCGGGTGAGCTGAAACAGAGAGGCGGACAGACAGACAGAAACACCCACCCACACACAGACACACTAACTGATTACTGTATGCCTCTTTTTCACCAAGGCATAATGAATAAATAAATGTTTCCCTTACCAAAGTCCCACCACCATCAACCCCCTACCCCCCAAAAAGAGGAAGATTTTCAGCATTGTTTTTTTTTCTTTTCTGTTGTGAAATAAATGTTAAGATTTACATATGAAAATATCACTCATTTAACTGTACGAATGCTCTCTAGCAGGGATCGGTAGCCTCCCAACCAATAAACCTAAGGAAAACGCTGAATAAAATAGTCAAATTGAGTTAATAGTAAAAACGTAATGATATATATGAAGGTAACTAAAGGTATTAATATACAGATGTGGAAAAAATTGAGAGAAAAAAGATCACTGCTAAATTATCACTTTATCTGGTTTTACTATTTGTGTTTTATTTTCTAACCTACTGAAACCAACTCACCCAAATTCCAAGTCAAAATATCATCATTTAGGTCATTTATTTACAGAAAATCACAACTGGCCAAAACAGCAAAAAAAGTTATTGCTTGTAGATGTGCTTTTTGATCAAATAAAGCAGAAAAAAAAAAGTTCATGTTCATTCTTAAACAATGTAAATACATAGGTTTTAACTTAGGAAGAACTCAAATCTGTATTTGTGGAATACCTCAGAATTTTATTCACAGCTTTCATGTGCCTTACCATGCGTAGACGATCACCTAACCTAGGGATGGGCAGCTTTGGTGGTAGTGAGGGCCACAAAATTTTTTTCCTCACTTCCCGAGGGCCAAATTTACATGTAAACCTTCTGGGGATTGGGGATATTATTTCCTGCAAAGTCAAAAGTTTCACAGTTAAAACTGAAAATGCGAGTAAAAATAAAAGCTACTCAGTGCTTTATCATATTAGAATTAAAATTACTGATAAAATTATATCTGCCCTGCAATGGACTGGCGATCTGTCCAGCGTGTATCCTGCCTCTCACCCAAAGATCCCCCACCCGAAAAGGATTAAGCAGCAGAAGATGGATGGATGGGTGGATAAAATTATATCATGACCTAATTTTTAAAACTCTCCATCAAAATGATGACCAAAGAGAAATTCTGGATGATAATTAACAAAAAAGCCAAGAAGAATAGGAAATATGATGAGGCTTAGCTTGCTCTTGGAGTGTGGAGGGGCAGAGAAATAGCTGTGTGTAGGTGGGCTTGTTAATGGCTCCCCAAAATGGGGAATAAAAAAAAGTTTAAGAGCCACTGGCATAAATGAACAAAAAAAAAAAAAAATCAGCAGATTACAACAACCACAGTCTCTGAACTTTTACTGCTGACATGGATTTGAAACTATCAGTGCTTCAGTCGGGCTCTTTAGAAAGAAACCTCAAAGGTTTGAATATTTTTCTGCACAATTTGAAGAAAAGCCTCTGGGCTCTTCATCTGCCAAACAAGAATAAATGCTACAGCTCTTCAGCAGTATTTATTCTTGTTTAAAAGCAGCCTACTTTGTACATTCACTGCTGTTTACAGCCTATTAATGCAGTCTTATCAGGCAACATACCTTAAAAACACATTCTTTGCCGGTGTACTTTTCCCTCTGGCTCCCTCACTCTGGCTGTCTCTGTGACTGACCACTTGCACACAGAGTAGCACCTAGGTGTCATGATTTGCCCCTCGGGGCAGAGAGACAGACCCATACGCTTGACTGCAGTTTGTGGTATTTATTAACAAAACACAAAGTTCCAAAGTGCACCAAGACAAATTCCAAACAGATAACAAGGTAAACTTACAACCGGAGGATCAGAATGAACTCACCAGAACAGGGAAGGGGTTCTGGTGGCGAGGAAGAAGAATCACTAAGACTGCAGCGGTGAGAAGGCAAAACAACAGTCTTTAAATAGCTGAAAACATAATTGATGGCAGGTGCAGATTCGCAAGAGTGGGCAGGTGACCTAATTACTAAACACAGAGCACACGGACAAGATAATGACAAGGTGGGAGTGCAGATGTATACAGAAAATACTTAGATATAAATTAAGAGCCTGAGCCCGGTGACACATCGTGCTCAGCCTTGTGACAGAGCCCCCACTTTAAGGGGTGGATTCCAGACACCCCAAGGTAACACCAAAAAAGGAAAAAGCCCCCCCCCCCCAAAAAAAAGGTATAACAATAAATCACCCAGGGTGGGAGGTGGGGGGAACAGGCTAGGAGGGAACAAAAACACAAACCCCACTCAGGACCTGCACCCACGCAAAACCAGGCCCCTAGGCCAAAGAACTAAACAGTTCAGGCGGCTGGCCAAAGTCCCAGGCCTGACAGACGGCGAGGTGGTACAAGTCGGGTGGCCTGCCAGAGAATATGAGCCACCCAACCCAATGGCTTAGTCTGTCAGGCGGTCAACCAGAGTTTTTCAGCCACCTAAACAGAAGGGGTGGCCCAGGAGGCGGCTCCCCCACGGGGAGGCCCAATGAAGAGAAGGACAACTGAGGAGAGGGAACCACGATGGCGCCCGACAGAGGAGGGGGAACCACGATGGTGTCTGCCAGAGGAGAGGGGACCTTACGGCATCAGGCAAAGGAGAAGGGACTGTGACGCCCTTGGACTGGCCAGCAGCACTCTCGGTGGTCCCGGATTGGGACATTGTAGCACCCTTGGTGGCTCTGGACTGGAGCGAGGTTACACCCGTGGTGGCTCCGGACTGGAGCAAGGTTGCACCCGCGATGGCTCCAAACTAGAGCAAGACTGCACCTGCGGTGGTCCTGGACTGGGACATGGTTGTACCTGCAGATGCTCCGGACTGGAGCAAGGCAGCACCTTTGGTGGATCAGGACTGGGCCACAGCTGCAACAACGGAGGACCCGGACTGGGCCAAAGCTGCACCCACGGTGGCCCAAGGCTGGAGCGTAGCATCCACAGTGGGCCTACACTGGAGCGCAGTTCCAAAGGAGGTTTCAGGCTGGGGCATAGCACCCACGACGGTCCCTGACTGGGACACAGCACCCACGGAGGCCCGGACAAAGGAGGAGCTGCACCCACGGAGGTCCCGGGCTGGGACGGAGCGCCCACGATGACCTCATCCGGATGGGCAGCAGCACCCTCGGAGGACCCGGACTGAGCTGAAGCTGCACCCACAGAGGCCCCGGGCTGGGACGGAGCACCCACGAAGACCTCAACCGAAGGGGGAGCAGCACCCATGAAGGCCTCAGCCGGAGGAGGAGCAGCACCCACAGAGGTTCCGGGCTGGGACGGAGCATCCGTGATGACCTCAGCAGAAGGAGTTGAACCCATGATGATCTCGGGCAGCGAGTCTGGACCCATGGAGACATCTGGCAAGGCTGGAACATCCTCGATGACCCTGGGGGAGAGCTCAGACAGGACAGGCAGAGAAACAGGGTCAGGGTCACCGGCAGCAGTGGAGCCCAGCAAGGTGAGTTCAGGTGCAGCTGGCGGCTGCACCCAGTTCCCCCCACTAAGAGCCAGACAAGATCTCACCAAAATAGACACAAGAAAAACAAAGGAGAGCACTTTCCTGAGCTCGAGCTCCACCGCCGTCCAGGACTCTGTTGATCCAGGCGATGGTTCCTTGGGCCCGGCCCTCTGGATATCCAGCTCTGACTCTGCTGCGGCAGCCCCTGCAGCAGGCATGGTGGTAGGTGCAGTCCTGGGACCCTCCAGCGAGTTGATCCACGCAGGCGGCTTGTCTGGCGTGGATTCTGGAGGTTGGCTTCCTGCTGACGCTGGATCCTGTGTAGCTGAAGCCAGGGAACGCTCTATCGTCATCATAGGCTTCAGGTAAGAGGCAGCGCTCTCCCTCTGTCCAGACCATGGCTGCGGGGCTGGAACCTGGTCCTCCAGACCCATAGGCTCCTCCATCGCCAGGTGGCTCAACCTTGGGACCAGCGGGCACTCAGGGAAAATAGGAGGAGACACGGAGAGAGCAAGAAAAGTGGTGTGGGCTGCAGCAGGTGGTGAGGACTCAGGGGACTGCATAGACTGACTCACTACCGGGAATCAGGCAAGGCATATTATCATAAATTGTGGGAGAATGAAAAGACACGCCTGTTTTCCCGGAGCACAATGTTTTCTGTTGCAGCTGGCATAGAATCCACCCTCTTCATGGCTGCAGCTGTTGTGGGCCCCTCAGACGAACATAGAGGAGCCGCCCCTGCAGACATGGTGACGGGCGGAGCCGAGAAGGAGGCGACCAGTCTTCCAGTAGTGGGAGGAATCGCTGAGGAGGAGGAAGAGGCAGCAGCAGCAGCGGAGTCGGCTGATGGAACAGCCAGAGAAGAAAAACCAAATAAGGGAACTGCTGCGGAGGTTTTCGGCCTTGGCGAAGGAGGGGTTGCTGATGAGGAGGTGGAAGCGTTCTTCCGGCAGTCTAGATGACAGCATCGTGGAGCTGGTGACGCGGAAGCTGGAGCTGAAGCTGGCAAACTGGGAGAGGAGAAGGATGACTGCTGCGGAGAGCGCCTCCGCGATGGCTTCGGTCCTGCTGGAGATGGCCCCATCGTCAACCCAGGAAAAGACCGCCGAAGTGAGGAGACCGTACACAGCAGCACCGTGAATTGGGGATATTTCCACAAACTGGGGTGTGCCTCCACAATCACCACCGCTCCATTTACGCTCTTCCAGGTCTTCTTTGGTCCACGGGTGGTGAGAGCTTCATCCACAAAACTCTGGATGAATTCAGTAGCCCACTCCTCCTCCAGGCACGGGGACCCAGTGGCCGATCCTACCTTGCTTGCTGAAGACCGGCGAGCTGGGGACATGGTGGGCTCCACAGAGACAGGTGAGTGAAACAACAATAAGGCAAAAATCCACAAGCTGCAGAAGCTGGGTCTTTTACTGGCCGCAGTCTTCTGTCATGATTTGCCCCTCAGGGCAGAGAGACAGACCCATATGCTGGAATGCAGTTTATGGTATTTATTAACAAAACACAAAGTCCCAAAGTGCACCAAGACAAAACCCAAAACAGAAAACAAGGTAAACTTACAACCGGAGGATCAGAACAAATTCACCAGAACAGGGAAGGGGTTCTGGTGGCGAGGAGGAAGAATCACTAAGACTGCTGCAGTGAGAAGGCAAAATAACAGTCTTTAAATAGCTGAAAACATAATTGATGGCAGGTGCAGATTCACAAGAGCGGGCAGGTGACCTAATTGCTAAACACAGAGCACACAGACGAGCTAATGACAAGGTGGGAGTGCCTGGAACAGGTGCGGAGCTAATGCCATGAGGAAACAAGATATAAACACTGAGAGCAAAATAAAACAGGAATCTAAAAATACTGACATAATCATTATCATAGTAATAAGGACAAGAAAACATAATAAAACAACTGACAGCAAAGAACACATCTCAAATCAACACACAGGAAAATAATACAACACTGAAAAAATACAGAAAATACTTAGATATAAATTAAGAGCCCGAGCCCGGTGACACACTGCGCTCAGCCTTGTGACACCAGGTTTCAGTTAGCGCTCCCTCTGCTGGCGGACTCTATGATTGCATTTAAGGATGCGGCTCCAAATACGGCAAATGTGATATAAATAAATAATTGATTTTTGGAAATGGACTGGTGGGCTGTAGTGGATGAGGGAGCAGGTCGCATGCGGCCTGCGGACCACCAATTGCCCATCCCTGATCTAATCAATACCTGCTTTAGTAGAATGACTTGTCCTTGTGTTGGAATTCAACAGATACTCAAACTGAATGGCTGCCATACATGTAGAGATGCTAATTTAGGAAAGATTTAGCAGTGGTCTCTTATTTTTTCCAGAGCTGTATGTTCAACACTTACATAATACTGGTATTTCATTCTGCCACTATTACATTTATCATAAATATGGTAAGTGTAACTCTTCCTATTAAGGTATCAGAGTAATAAAAACCAATTGACTTTTCAGTCGAGTAGATGGTGCTAAATGCTCACTGTCTGGTTAGGTCTGCACATCAAAGGAGTGACTCCTGAGATCTAGTCAGGAGTTGAACAAAAAGATTGGGATGGGAAACCACAATATATGATATTGTGGGAATCATGAAATGATGAGACTGGATGATTTCTCAGTATTGGTTTATTTCATCTCACGTCCCACAGCTCCTTCTCTCAGTCAGGAAATCAGAGAGTGAGCTGCAGTAAACCACATACATTTATACCACCACATCAAACACAGAATCACATTTGCATTTAATCCCTCCATTGTCCTCTTGGCTCCTCTGTCTGACCCCAGGAGGTCAGACAGTCCTTTCGGGTCCTCTCTCCAGTTCTTCTCACTTCCTCCTAAGTTCGCAGGTGGTCCAGACTCATTGTCCATCTGAGGCGTGATGTCAATACACACCGCGAGCTTAAAGTCCTTTTAAGTTGGGGTCTCTGCAGCGGAATATGTGGGCTACATAATGTTACGCCACATCACTCCCCCCCGAAATGCCAAAGAATGGACACAAACCAACATCATCCTAACGGCCATAAACATATGTCACCCCCCCCCCCCTTTGCAGGATCTACGGCACAATCTACACGGGTTGATCAAAAACACACATCACTCTGCCCGTAGTCTAGGCTTCAACCTCCTCCCGAATCTGCTGTATGCAGGTTTCGCAGCCTGTGTTGTGCCGTCCTGCGGCGCACCTGTGGAATGAGGGGGAGAAAGGTTAATTGCCCCCTGCGGGGGATCCAGGGGCCGTTCCCTGGGAGGTCTGCCGCGTCGAGGCGCCCTCGCCGGTCGTACAGGTTCGTCACGCAACACAAAAGCAGGCTTTAATCTGTCAACACTGATTGTTTCTTTCCTGCCCCCCAAATCTAGCACAAAATATTTCTCCCCAGTTTCCAGCACTCGAAATGGACCATCGTAAGGTGGGCGGAGGCTGTGACGCTGAGCGTCGTGCCTGACAAAAACAAACTCTGCGTTTTGTAAAGCCTTGGGAACAAAAACACGCGGAAAAGTGTGATGAGCGGGGCCTGGGAGCATCTCCGCTCCTGTGCCACTTAGCGGTCCCCGCACTGGGGGGCGCTCTGGTGCCGCATGGGCTGGCAGGAACTCTCCGGGCAGCCTGAGAGGTTGAGTAAAAACTAATTCAGCAGGTGAGGCATCTAAATCCTCTTTGGGTGCTGAACGCAACCCCAATAAAACCCATGGTAGTTTGTTTACCCAATCTGTATCCGTGAGCGACGCTCTGAGGGCTGCCTTCAACGACCTGTGAAAACGCTCGCATAAACCGTTGGCCTGGGGATGATAAGCGGTAGTTCGGTGGGCTGCCGCTCCTAAGCCGCTGGCCATTGCTGACCACAGCTCCGACACGAATTGCGGACCCCTATCGGACGTAATATCTGACGGGACTCCGAACCGCGCTACCCAGGCTGTTAAAAAAGCACAAGCCACCTCTGCCACTGTGGTCGATTGTAATGGGACCACTTCCGGCCAATGTGTGGTCCGGTCCACCATGGTCAAGAGATGTGTGAACCCTTGCGACGGCGGTAGGGGCCCCACTAGGTCTACGTGCACATGATCGAATCTCTTAGCCGGAATGTGGAATGGTTCTAAAGGGGCTTTCGTGTGCCTGTGAACTTTGGCCCGCTGGCAAGACATGCAGGCTTTCGCCCACTCCTTCACGTGCTTGCGCAGGCTCGGCCAAACAAACTTCTCCGCTACCATTTTCACCGAAGCGCGTACTCCCGGGTGCGCTAGGGAGTGCACCGCGTCAAAAACGCGACGGCGCCATGCGGCCGGAACCACCGGGCGACCGCGCCCGGTGGAAACGTCGCAAATAAGAGGGGGTGAACCGGTTTGTAAACTTATGCTCTCCAGTCTTAACCCTGTTGGCCCAGACAGGAGTGCGCGCACGTCCGTGTCTTCGCTTTGCTCCGCTGCCATGGCTGCGTAATCTATCCCCACGTGCACCGGAGCCGCATGCGCGTCCGCGCTGTTACCTCGCTCTGCGTCTGCGGCATTACAGTCCGCATCCACGCGGACAGGCGCTGTTACCGCTCATGAGAGGCAGTCCGCTACTACATTAAGTTTACTGGCTACGTGCTGTATATCTGTGGTGAATTCTGAAATTGCGGCCAGCTGCCTCTGCTGTCGACCTGACCAAGGTTCTGAAATTTTGGACATTGCAAAAGTGAGCGGTTTGTGGTCGACAAACGCGGTGAAACGCCGCCCTTCCAACCAGAACTGAAAATGGCGAATGGCCAGGTGGAGCGCTAGCAGCTCCCTGTCAAACGCGCTGTATTTCCGCTCAGCATCGCGTAGAGACCTGCTGAAAAAAGCGAGTGGCTGCCAAACTCCGGCGACCTGCTGCTCTACAACAGCCCCTATGGCCACATCTGACGCGTCTGTGGTCAGCGCTATTCGGGCCGATGGGTCTGGGTGAGCCAGCAGTGCTGCGTCTGCCAGTGCCTTTTTAACCTCTGTGAATGCGCGCTCCCGCTCTGGGGACCACTCGATCACATTGGAGGGCTTCTGTTTTCTGAGCGGGGCGTATAACGGTTGCATGAGCTGCGCCGCGTGGGGTATGAAACGGTTATAAAAATTTACCACTCCTAAAAACTCTTGCAACGCTTTTACCGTTTGTGGCCGAGGAAACTCCACCACTGCGCGTACTTTGGTCGGCAGAGGGACTGCTCCCTCTGGAGAGACGCTGTGCCCTAAAAAATCGATTTGCACTGCGCCAAAATGGCACTTGGCCGGGTTGATTATCAACCCATGTGCTCTCAACCTCTGAAAAACTGTCGTGAGGTGTTTTTCGTGTTCCTCCTCGGAGGCGCTGGCTACCAAAATGTCGTTTAAGTAGACAAAAACAAAAGGGAGGTCGCGCAACACGGCATCCATCATCCGTTGGAAGGTTTGCGCGGCGCCTTTAAGGCCAAAAGGCATGCGTAAAAACTCAAAAAGCCCGAACGGGGTTATTACCGCTGTCTTGGGAATGTCCTCTGGTCGGACCGGGACCTGATGATAACCGTGGACCAGGTCTATTTTAGAAAAAATGCGCGCCTTCACCAAGTGCACCGAAAAATCCTGGATATGCGGAATTGGGTAGCGGTCCTGCGCTGTGGCATTGTTTAACCTGTGGTAATCGCCACAAGGTCTCCACGAGCCGTCAGCTTTAGGCACCATATGCAGGGGGAAAGCCCAGGCGCTCTTCGAGCGGTGAATTATGCCTAACTTTTCCAGGTTGGCGAACTCCTCACGCGCAATGGAGAGCTTAGCTGCATCCAAGCGCCGAGCCTTCGCAAAAACTGGTGGGCCACTTGTGGTTATAAAGTGCTCCACCCCGTGCTTCGCCACCTTAGCTGAAAATGTGGGAACTGTGAGTGCTGGAAACTGGTTTAGAAGAGTGTGAAACTTACCACCTGCTGTGGCGACGTTGGTCTGTACTGGCGGCGGGGACACTCAAGCTGCACAAGGGATGGAACAAAAAGAGAGTGCATTAACCAGGCGTCTGTTAACCAGATCTACCAACAAGCCATGTGAGCACAAAAAGTCAGCGCCTAACATGTTGAAACTCACCGCCGCTGCTATGAAGGTTCATTCATAGGTGCGGCCGTGCAAGGACAGGCGCAGAGTCCTTTCGCCAAAAGTCTTAATAGACGAGCCGTTTGCGGCCGTTGCCCCGTCTCCACGGGGGCCAGCCACCCGATCCGCATAGGTCGCGGTGATGAAACTCCTCTGTGCTCCGGTGTCAACGAGGAATTGCCGTCCGGAGCTCGCGTCTGTCAGGTACAGCAGCTTGTTCAGTTCACCGAGAGTTGAAGCTGCCAACGACCCCCGGCTCATGCGTTTCCCTGTTTCTTGAAGCTGCATGGTGGGATGCATCTGTGTGCCTTCTCCGCGAAGCGTCGATGGTAAAAACAGAGGTCGTCCCCTCCTCTGCTTCGGGACCGCGCCGCTGCCGTCGTCGCTGGGGTTGTTTCTGCTGCCACTGGCTCTTCACCACCCCCGGCCGCCGCGCCGAGGTCTGCTGCTGCCACTGAAGTCTCCTGCTCGTCGCAGGTGTCGAGGAGCCGCTCCGCTTCCATGGCCAGCGTGCAGAAGTCCTGCTGGTTCACACACCTCATGCCGGACAGGAGACCCCTCATGTGTGCTGGGAGGGTCCTCAAGAAGATGTGTTTAAACAAAAATGCATCGTTGTCCGCCCCAATCATCTGCAGCATGTCCTCCATGAGGACGGTCGGCCTGCGTCCTCCTCTGTCGCGCAGGTCCAGAAGTCTCCTGGCCCTCACCTTGGCTGATGGCACAAAACTCTGAATGAGGGCAGCTTTCAGGGCGTCGTACTTGCCAGCAGCGGGCGGCTGCTGCACCAGGCTCCGCACACATCGGGCTGTGCGGCTGTCGAGTCTTGCGATGACATTATGGAACTTGATGTCATCTGCTGATACTCCGTTGAGCACGAACCGCGATTCCACGTGTTGGAACCATGAGTGCGGGTCATCTTGCCAGAACTCGGGGAGTTTAATTGAGCTTACGCCCGTGCGGGCGGTCCCCGGAGAATCCGGGTTGGAGAAACGGTCTCCAAGCCTTTCCATATCTCTCACGTGTGGGTCACCAATGTGGGAATCATGAAATGATGAGACTGGATGATTTCTCAGTATTGGTTTATTCCATCTCACGTCCCACAGCTCCTTCTCTCAGTCAGGAAATCAGAGAGTGAGCTGCAGTAAACCACATACATTTATACCACCACATCAAACACAGAATCACATTTGCATTTACAGTGATCCCTCACTTATCGCATTTAATGGGGACCAGAACCGACCGCGAAAAGTGAAAAACTGCGAAGTAGCATCACCCCCCCCCACAAGGGCGTCACAAGCACTATTTTGCACAAAAAGGCACAAGAGAACAGCGAAAAGTGCCACTAAGCAACACGAGCGATAAAGAACAATGAATGCGGTCTTCCTTCGCTGGGTATGGGCGCTCTGCAGGGAGAGAAGCTGGGTAAAACGTCTCGGCCAATCAGCTTGTGAGGTAAAACGTCTCAGCCAATCAGCTTGCGAGATTCCCGAGCGGTGAAGAGGTGGGCGGAGAGGAGTGGAGCGGTGGTCAGAGAGGTGGATTTTGAGTTGTGCGGGCTCTCCGTGTTGATACCTGATGTTCTAATGTACTCTCCCTGCCTTCTGCTAGCGCCCGGGCAACTTTCGTGCCATTTTTTCTCAATTTTGAATTTTTGATGAATATTTTTGAAAAATCCGCGATGCACTGAGGGCGCGAAAGGTGAAACGCGAAGTAGCGAGGGATCACTGTAATCCCTCCATTGTCCTCTTGGCTCCTCTGTCTGACCCCAGGAGGTCAGACAGTCCTTTTGGGTCTTCTCTCCAGTTCTTCTCACTTCCTTCCAAGTTCGCAGGTGGTCCAGACTCATTGTCCATCTGAGGCGTGATGTCAATACACACCGCGAGCTTAAAGTCCTTTTAAGTTGGGGTCTCTGCAGCGGAATATGTGGGCTACATAATGTTATGCCACAATATCACAATATTCAAAGCATATGCCCAATTATTGTGATAATAGGGCATTGCAGCCCAAATATCCTGATAATATCATATTGTGTGGCCTCTGGTGATTCCCAGCCCTACTGTCATAGACGTTTAGCTGTTATATTTGCTATTGTATTATTCAATAATAATGCAAATATCAGCCAATAAATATTGTTTTGTGAGATGTATTGTGTATTTTTTCTTTAACAATGAATTGAAAGAAGATACTGTAGCTTATCTATTATTATTATCTTTATGCTTCAGCTACTAAATTTGGTTTATTACAACATAGAGAAAACTGTAAAAACAAAAATTGCAACTTTACCAAGTAAATTAATTCTGTTGCTTTAGTTTCTTATATAAAGGAAATGCTCTCATTTTTTTTTCTTTTTTTTGTGTGTTTTCTCCTTGAAATAAGAACACAAACTGGATCTGGATGAGAAGCCTTTACTTGTGCAATTAAACTGGAACATGGACAACAGAGAAGGACGATTTGTGCTCAAGGTAGACAAGGAGAGATTGGAGGTAAACCCTAACTTCATTATTCCAGGCTCCAGAATAAGAAAAGGGAAATCATGAAGTGATGCAATAGCTAAAAAAAAAAAAAAAAAAAAAAAAAAAATCACTTAATTATCTAGGGTGCAATCTTTTCCATCAAATATAATCATAATAAGACACCCATTACCTGTATCTCTGATGTGTTTTCATGTCAAACAATAAAGGACACCCCTCATGAGAAAGAGAAAGGAGGCGTGATCCAAACTTTTAAGAGAACACTATCAAAAAAAGGAAAGAAGAAAGAGAAGATCAGGGATGGAGCGGATGAGTGTTTAGAAGATGAGAACAGGTAGAAGGTTTCATTGCTCAGTTTTAATTTTAAGCATGGTTGCATTTCTTCTGTACCTAACCATTAACACAAACTAAAATACTATTATAATCACACCAGGTTAGCTGAAAATTCACTGAACAACAGCAGCATTTGTTTGTCAAACCTCGAGACTCAAAAAATTTGCATGGAGGAGGAAAAGCAACAGAGGAAAGCTGCGGCAGGTAAATATGCCGTGTAGAACAAGGGCGCATATGTATAACACACAGAGGTGGGCAGAGAAGCTATTGTACTCAAGTAAAAGTAGTATTATGATGAAAATAATTACTCAAGTGTAAGTAGGAATAGTCACAAAAGAATTTACTTAAGTAGAAGGCTGTGAGGTTTTCTCTTAAAATTTGCGACTCTTCTCTTAAATGTCCATAAATCTTGTAAGTTTACCACTGTTATCTTATAAATTTGTGATTGTTTGTTGTCTTCTCATAACTTGGTGATTTCTAGACAAACTGTTAGTTGTTTTCTTGTAAACTTGTGATATTTTTCTTGTAAATTTAAAACCATTTTCCCCATTAAATTTGTGATTTTCCCCCATAATTTTTTGACTTTTGTAATAAAGTTTTTCTTTTTATAAATTTGCAACTATTTGCAACAACATTATTGTTATGTATGGTAAAATACCTTGGGTAAAGGATGAGGCAAGGTGGCTGGACGAACACGGCTTTATTGAACGATGTACAACAGCGGTTACACGGTAACCGGCACCAGGCAGAGGGCGCCGGTCAAAGAGGCCGCAATATGGATGCCCTCTGGTATTTATAGGGCGGTGCAGTGACGGAACAGGAAGTGCCCGTCACTACACCGCACTTCACAATAGGGTGCTGAATCACAACATCACAATTACTATAACTTTTTACTCAAAAATTTGCAACTTTCTTCTGTGAGTTATTTTTCTTAAATGTGTTAGCCTGAGGAAAACCAAACATAAACTCGCCACATGTGCCCTCTATCCTAATCCATATACGAACAAACAGTATGAAGGCAAGAAAAAAATGTTGCAAGAAAAACAACAGCGTTCATTTACGACAAATCACTGAATTAAAAAAAAAGTAGCTCAAAGAGTAAAAACAAATATACAGTCTTCAAAAATGTAATCCAGAAAAAACAAAAAGTTTCCAATTAAACTACTCATGAAATTACAATTTTGTGAAAAAAAGTTGTATGAGCATATGCACTTCAACAAATCTAACTAGTTGCTACCCACCTCTGATAGCACAGCATATTCAACCTACAGCCAATAAAGACTGTATTACAGAATCTAAAGTAATGTTTTCTATGTCACTGATTTCTATCTTTAATGTTTAGACCTACCTGGACTACCAATTGGGATTAAACTTTCTGATAATGGTATGTAATGAGGAAAAAATAAAGCAATTTTCCTTTTTTTGGGTATACATACTGTAAGTGGTAAACTCTTTTGTTTGATTATCTCATTATACCCTCCTGCCCCCTGCTGGTGTCACTTGCTTTACAGCTGAGGACTCCTTCCTGTCTGCAGTAATAAATTACACCAACAGCTCCACAGTGCATTTCAGGCTCTCACCTGCATATATCCTCTATGCCGTGGGCCGCTTTGCTCTGCGTCGCCATCGCAGCCGAGGCTCTCCACCGTCAGGACGCACGCACAGTGTAACCTTAATCACAAACAAAATGGTGGAAATGGCAGGGAAGGTCATCCAGGCAAGTCCATACAGATATGTTACATTTATAAATACAACCACAATTCCAAAAAGGTTGGGATTCTGTGTAAAATCTAAATAAATACACAATGTGATGATTTGCATATTTAATAAACAAGTATTTAATTTACAGTAGAACATAGAAAGAATGTCAAATTTGGAAAGAAAGACATCCCCCATTTTTTTTTTTTAAATAACAGCCAGTAAATGTCTATTAAACTTGAGAACAGTTGATGGCCCTTTCTGAGAGTAATGTTGCCCCATTCTGGTCAGATATAGGATTCTAGTTGCCCACAGTCCTGGGTCTTTTTTGTCATGTTTTGCGTTCCATCACTGGCCAAATGTTCTCAGTTGGTGAAAGATCTGGATTGCGGGTAGGCCAGTCCAGCACCCATAAGTTTCTACTATTAAGGCGTGCTGCTGTGATAGGTGCAGTATGTGATTTAGCATTGCATTGCTGAGATACGAGCGGCCTTCCTTGAAAAACATGTTTTCTGGATGAAAGCATATGATGTTCTAAAACTGGGGTACTCACTGGGGTCTGAGGTCCACATTCATTTTTTTTCTTCCCAGTGGACCAGAGGTCTGGAACAATGCCAGCACGCTGAAAAAAAAAATTACAAGTCACCAAGCTGCCCATACCATAAATACAACAGTGAATACAACAACTTATTCATAAAATGTCAGAGTGGCTTGAGTTACGGAGAGAAGCGGCACCGTTTGCTTGAAATGCTTTTGCGTTCTCACCTTAGTATTCTGTGGCTAGTGCTGTTCATAATAGTCACACTTGGTCTCATACTGCTGCTTCGCATTACCGCTCTTTATGATGGCAACTATGTCACTGGGAATCAGGCACATCCGTTTGGTGCTGGACTTTGGTGGAATGAATGCACATTTTTCTGTCCATTCCTTTTTGAATTCTCAGTCATCCTTTCTTTTTTTGTACTTGTGCAAACTTTGAAAGTGACATCTTGCAGCTGGTATTAGCTTACTTGACAGAAGCAGTCATTAGTGCATGTAACTGCACCATTGATAATAGGTACGCACACACACACACCAGTGACGGGTGTGCTCACATACAAGCGAGGAGCATGATCACACATGGGCCATGGTGGCCTCATGGTGAAGCCGGTAGTGGCTGTCAGGTGGCTGTGTGTGGAACACGGAGTGAACGCGCGCACACAGGCCACAGGCACGCTCACCCGTGAGCGATTGTGCTACTCGGTGCCCAAATGAAGTCACTTTGGCAGTGCAGCAAAGCTGGTCAGTTCAGAGAACGTACACACATTTAGACCCAGACTGATTTTTGGTTTGATCAGGACTTTGGAGAACTTTTAATTTGCCTGATCAAAGAACAATTTTTCACTTTTCCTCAGTCCACTTTAATGAGCTTTGGCCAAGAGAAGACAGGTTCTTCTTTGGATGATAGAGCTTTAACCTGCATTTGTGGATAGCACTGTGAACTGTATTCACAAGATGCTGGGATAGGCTCCAGCCCCCCTGCGACCCGAAAAGGATTAAGCGGAAGAAGATGGATGGATGGATGATTATTGGAAGTGTTCCTGAGCCCATGCGGCAGTTTCCATGACAGAATCATACCGATTTCTAAGCAGCGCCACATGAGGATCCAAAGATGCCTGGCATCCAATATTGATTTTTTTTTTTTTGCTGTATAGCAAACGTCTCCAGATTCTTTAAATCTTTTGGTGACATTATGTACTGTAGATGATGGAATATCAAAGTCTTTGCAATTTTACATTGACAAGCATTTTTTTAAACTTCTCCACAATTTGTATACAAAGTTTATTGCAGATTACTAAACCTCTGTCCATCTTTACTTCCAGAAGGCGCTGCCTCTCTAAGGTGCTCTTTTTAGTCATGTTAATGGCCTGTTGCCCATTAACAAATTTAGGTGCAATATGTTCAGTCTTTTAGTAGCCCTGTCTCAACTGTTTTGAGATGTATGGCTATCAAATTCAAGATGAGCGAATATTTTTCAAGAAATAGTAAAATGTCTTTCTTTCAACATCTGATATGTTTTCTATGTTCTGCTGTAAATGAAATAGTAGTTATGAGATTTGTAAATTGTTGCATTCAGTTTTAATTCAGACTTTACACAACATCCCAACCCTTTTGAAATCAGGGTTGCATTATAAGGGATTATCATGGCTTATTATAATAACTGATGCTTAGAATCATTATTTTAAAAAGTCCACATTTAAAAACTGTCTGTAATGCAAAGATCTCAAAGTTAAAGTGGGTATGTGTCACCTCTTCAGAGGCAGCAGACCATTGCGGGGGCGCTGGCCTTCTGGATGGCCAACATGTCTGAGTTGCTAAACTTCCTGAAGCATGACAAAGACCTCAGCCCTCTCACACAGCAGAGCCAGCTTGACCTGTCCCACCTGGTGCACAAAGCCTACAGGTACAGAACACATCATCAGACTACGTACACAAGCACCTCTGCCCTGTGTTAGTTAGTTCATTCTGTGATTTTCTGCCTACTTTGTAAGCAGTACAATCTAAGATATGCTTTAACATTTAAAGGTAATTTTTTAAACATCTTTTGTCTTTTGAAGTTGGCTGCTGCAATGTCTCCAGAATGAGTTGAGGAAACATCTGTCAACCTTTCTCATTGATCCCGAGCAACACTGTCCACCACCAACTGGTACAGGTACAGCACATCATTAAGTTATGAGACCTGCTAAAAATAAATAAATCCACATTTTACTCTGCAGCACTCATGGAGCTGGGATGCTATAAAACTGTTTTTACTGTCACAGAGATGGTGTTGAACACACTGATGAACACCATGGCGCTGCTACGCCGCTGTCAGGTCAATCCTGCTTTCACCATCCAGCTTTTCTCCCAGCTCTTCCATTTTGTCAGCGCCTGGCTTTTCAATCAGCTCATGCACCCAGAGCTGACAACTCCAGGCCTGCACTCCCACTACTGGGGCACTGCTCTCCGCCAGAGGCTCACGGCCATTGAAGCCTGGGCAGAGAGGCAGGGCCTGGAGCTGGCTGCTGACTGCCACCTGGGACACATCATTCAGGTGTGTTACTCCCTGCACCGTGTGCCCATTTACTGCTGAAAACAGGTCTTCATCTGGGCTTTTCTATTTGAAAGAAATGCAGTTGTCCTTTCTATATTTGCTGATGCACTTCTAAACGTTCCGGTTATTACATTTATACAGTAGTATCAAAAGCATATTTTATTTGACACAAGTTGTTAAAATATCATTCCCTGACTGTTTCTAGGCAACCACACTCCTGACCATGAATAAGTACTCAGTGCAGGACACGAAGGACATCCAGAGAACCTGTTTCAAGTTGAACTCACTGCAGTTGCAGATGCTGCTGGCTGGATACATGTATGCCCCCAATGAACCCCAGATCCCCCCTGTGAGTATTTTCAATCTGCTCTATCGTTTCTGTCAGCTTCTAAACTATTGAGGGAGAACATATCGTACTACTACTAATCTAAAGATGAAAAAACTCTTGTGAATTATACATGAGTATTATATAAATCTGCACTAAACTGTTATTCATTGCTGTCAGTCTGTTTATAATTATTTCTATCCATCATATTTTTAAATTTTTAATTAATTCATGTGATTATAATGAGTTGAAATTTGGTGCATTTTTGAATCACTTACTGTTCATAACATCAGAGACATGTTTGAAGTTGATAAGTAGCTACAACCACAGGAAGTGAGCTGTATAGATATAACATTATGAATAATTTAAAAGGATGAATATGATAATAAATAATATATGAAGGATAGTAAAGCCAGTTGTCTTATTACCTTACTAGTTCTGAATGAATTATTTCCAAAATATTTTTTTTGTGGAGACACGTTGGATTTTTTTCCCCTGTGACTGACTACTCATTGTACATGAGAACTAAAGCAATGTCAAGTTTCCCTGAAGGATAACATGGGCATTAGTCAATGGAAAATGCACAAATAATATGTAACAGAGCGTCTGTTTATACAGTAATGAACACAGAGAAGAAACAATAGAACCAACCCAGAGATCTATCACAAAACAACACTTTGAATGTGAATATGGACAACTGAGTATCATAACACAGACAGACAGACAGACAGACAGACAGACAAGACTTCCAGTGAGCACTGTTGGAGGCATCATTCGGAAGTGTTAAGAACATCATTTTACCATCAACCGACCACGACCAGGAGCTCCCTCAAAAGATTTCTGACAGAGGAGTCAAAAGAATTATCAGAAGGGTTATCCAAGAGCCAAACACCACTCGTGAAGAGCTCCAGAAAGACCTGCTGTCTCAAAGAAAACAATAAGTAATGCATTCAACTGCCATGGGCTCTATGCCCGCTCGCCTCGCAAGACTCCATGGCTGAAGTAAAAGTATGTTGAAGCTCATTTAAAGTTTGTTGCACAACATTTGGCCAAGTCAGTAAAATACTGGGAGAATATAGTCTGGTCAGATGAGACCAAAATTGAACTTTTTGGATGCCACAGCACACAGCATGTTTGGACGAGAAATGGCATTGCACATCCCATCATGGTGTGGGGGTGTTTTTCAGCACATGGTACAGGCAGACTTCATATCATTGAAGGAAAGATGAATGGACAAATGTACAGAGACATTCTTGATAAGAACCTGTTGCCATCTGCCAAGATGCTGAAGATGAAACAAGGGTAGACATTTCAGCAAGACAATGATCCCAAGCACTCAGCCAAGGAAACTCTCAAATGGTTCCAGAGAAGGAAAATAAAGCTGCTAGAATGGCCCAGTCAGTCAACTGACCTGAATCCAATTGAAAATCTATGGAACGAACTGAAAATCAGAGTTCATAGAAGATACCCTCGGAACCCTCAAAATTTGACAGTTTGTGTGGAAGAATGGGCTAAAATCACTCCTGAGCAATGCCTGTGCCTAGTTTCTCCTTAAAGCAGGCAACTGGAAGCTGTTATTACCAACAAAGGCCTTTCTACTAAATATTAAATGAATTTCATCAGTCTTGTTCAATACTTATTCCCCGTGTCATTCAATTTTATTAAATATAACTTGTTTTGTGAAAACAGTTGCCTTGATTTCTTTGTACTAGTGCATACCCGTGCATGCCCGTAGAAACCTGTGCATGCTCGTAGAGGGGATGCATTGGAACAGAATTCTTGCCAGTTACAGGACAGTTGGTATAGCAACACAGCACTAAGTGGCAATCACATGTGACGGCTTTTCTATGCAGTAAAACATAAAAATCACACAAAATATGCCCTGCCATCTGGGGCTGTTTGCCCCTGCTTGTTACTTCTTCTCTTGCCTGTCACCATTCTGTGTTATGTTGCTTACCTGTGTCTATACTGTATATACGCATGTCTTGTAGGGAGTCATGACCTCTGTCTATGCTGTCATATAGACATCATCTGGTGGGTCGTCTTCTTCTTCTTTGATCAGACCACTGAAGGATCTCCTCCTATCTCAGACGCTGTGTTGTTCACAGTCATGCCTGTGGCGTACTGGTGGAACCTGAGGTGTTTCATGCTCACGGCATCTTTTCTGACATGCAGCAGTTCTCCTCATTCTATTGCTCTCCATCTGGTGGGTCTTCTTCTTCTTCTTTGTTCAGACCACCGGTTGAGGGATAGGTGCATCGTAATTCCAGTTCATGGGCACGATCCTAAAAAAGTGGCTTCCGACCCTGTTCAGGAAGGTCCGTGCATGCCCGTAGAAACCAAAAAATTGGAGCATCCAGAGAAAATCAGCACTTTGCTTGGCATTTTACACATTTGTAGTGTAGACTGGCATTCGACAAGGTTACACATTTACCGTATGTAGGCATGGCGAGTCATCCTATGATGTTACACATTTGCCATCATGTAGGCATGGCGAGTCATCCTGTGATGCCTGAGTTCATAGGACATGCTATGATGATGAGGCAGAGATCATAGGCCATCCTATGATGTCCTAGAAACGTGCTTTAAAGTCTGTCGTACCCTATGCTGTTGAAGGGTGTCCTCCTGTCTCAGACGGCTGCGATGTACAGCTGGAACCTCAGGTGTTTCAGCTTCATGGCATCTTTTCTGACGAGCAGCAGTTGTCATTCTATTGCTCTCCATCTGGTGGGTCTTCTTCTTCTTCATTGAAACCACTGGTTGAGAGATAGGTGAGTCGTAATTCCAGTTCATGGACAGGATCATGAAAATCATAAAGACACATGGTATAGGACGTCCTATGATGTTCAGGCAGCGATCATATGACATCAGAAAGACACATGTCCTATGCACATAGACACATAAGACAAATCATCTTATGATCTCTGTGGTCTGTGACATCATGAAGACACATTTATTGACAAGACAGATATGTGTGACATCATAAAGACAAATCGTCCTATGAACTCTGAGGGTTCAAAGACACATGGTCTATGTGATGTCATAAAGATGCATTTGTCTATGTGTCCTACGATGCCTGAGATCATAAGATAAGCCTTTTATTAGTCCCACAATGGGGAAATTCCAGGATTGCAACAGCACAGGGACAGCAACACTCAGAGCAACAATCAGAAGGCAAGAAAAAACAAGAGCAGACACACAGTGCGGAGCATTGTGGTTGGTGGATGTGCAGCAGAAAGTCTAAGCTCTCTCTCCGTGGATGCGGCGGGCTAGCTGGATATCTTTGGACATGATGGTGACCCTCTTGGCGTGGATGGTGCACAGGTTGGTGTCCTCGAAGAGACCCACCAGGTAGGCCTCGCTGGCCTCCTGCAGAGCCATGACGGCGGAGCTCTGGAAGCGCAGGTCAGTCTTGAAGTCCTGAGCGATCTCCCTCACCAGGCGCTGGAAGGGCAGCTTACGGATGAGCAGCTCCGTGGATTTCTGGTAGCGATGGATCTCTCTCAGAGCCACGGTACCGGGCCTGTAATGGTGAGGCTTCTTCACTCCGCCGGTGGCCGGAGCGCTTTTTCGAGCAGCCTTGGTGGCCAGCTGCTTCCTGGAGGCTTTTCCTCCAGTAGATTTACGGGCGGTCTGCTTGGTTCTTGCCATCGCTCTTTATTATTCTGTCTTATATTTCTTGCACGCCGCCTAAACTCCAGCCCAGCACCCGCGTCGTTTTCGCTTCAGTTCTCCCGGTATGTCGAGTTTCTCCGTTAGCACCAGGTGGCAGTTGAGTGCTAGCTAGCTTTTCCCTGCTGTATTGTCTCCTGCTGTAAACAGAGGCTCCGTCCGCCGACTCGGGAGACCTTTGGAGCGATCTGTGTGTCCGTGATATATATAGAGTGAAAGGTGTGCCTGATCAGAAAGTTATCACCGGATCAGAAAGAAGAAGGAAGATAAAAAGACTCAGAATTGAGCCGCTGTTGCAAAAGGCAGCCAACTCGTGTGGCGCCGGAACCGGAAGTGACATCATAGGAAGTCCTATGATGTTCAGGCAGAGATCAGAAGACACAGACACATGGTCTATGTGACATCAAAAGTCATATGGTCTATGTGACATCATAAAGACACATTTGTGTCCTATGATGCCTGAGATCATAGGTCGTCCTATGACGTTCAGGCAGAGATCCTAGGCCATCCTATGATGTCCTATGAAACGTGGCACACACAGACACACAGATATTTCTTGCTTTTTCTTGCTTTTATAGAGTGATGATAGAGTGAGAGTGATGTATAGATTACTTGGGTTGTTAATGATATCTGGTGAAAATCTTGGATCAATGGCTCCATCAGAAATATGTTTAATGAGAAAAATGTTTTTTGTGTTCAACACTTATTTTCCCCACTGTATATATAAAAACAAAACCTTAGTAAAGTAAGTAAATGCAGTACAAAAACTATAAAAAAATTTTTTTCAAATTATCAAGGTAACATTGAGCATTATTTATTTATATACATCTTCACCAAATTTAATAAAATCAGGCTTTATCATTTCTGAAATTAAATATTCAACTGAAAATGAGACTCCATGACCAAAGTAAATAAACTGGAGGCCACTCAGAGAGCGCATACCTCTGCCAAGGCGCTATCTTGCAATGTTAAAGAATGTGAAAAAGTGATCCAGAATGTGCATTCTGACCAGATCACCTCCAAAATCTAATGAGTTCATCTTTAGTCTAAGGGAAAAAGTTTAATCAAAATCCATCCAATAGTTTGCTACATCCTGCTAACAGACAGACAGATAAAAAATAAAATAAAATAAAATAAAAACACACCATGAAAACATTACCCCCTTGGTGGAGGTAATGATATACTGTACACACCCCTGTTCAAATGTCAGGTTTTTGTGATGTAAAAAATGAGACCAATAACCTGGTTGCATAAATACAGTTTGCACACCCTTAAAATAATACTTTGTTGCAGCACCTTTGGCTTTTATTACAGCACTTAGTCTTTTTGGATAGGAGTCTATCAGCGTGGCTCATCTTGATGTGGCAGTATTTGCCCACTCTTCTTTGCAAAAATGCTCCAAATCTGTCAGATTGTGAGGATATCTCCTGTGCACAGCCCTCTTCAGATCACCCCACAGATGTTCGATCAGATTCAGGTCTGGACTTTGGCTGAGCCATTCCAAAACCTTAATCTTCTTCTGGTGAAGCCATTTTTTTGTTGATTTGGATATGCGCTTTGGGTCACTGTCGTGCTGAAAGATGAAGTTCCTCTTCATCTTCAGCTTTCTAGCAGAAGTCTGAAGATTTTGTGCCAGCACTGACTGGTATTTGGAACTGTTCATAATTCCCTCCACCTTGACTAAGGCCCCAGTTCCATCCATCCATCCATCCATCTTCTTCCGCTTAAGGTATGACTGTGAGAGTGAATGGTTGTCTGTCTCTCTGTGTTGGCCCCACTTCCAGCTGAAGAAAAACAGCCCCAAAGCATAATCCTGCCACCATCATGCTTCACTGTAGGTATGGTGTTCTTTTGGTGATGAGCAGTGTTGTTTGCGCCAAATATACCTTTTGGAATTATGGCCAAAAAGTCCATCCTTGGTTTCTTCAGACCATAACACATTTTCCCACATACGTTTGGGAGATTTCAAATGTGTTTTTGCAAAACGTAGCCGGGCTTGGATGTTTTTCTTCTTAAGATAAGGCTTCCCTCTTGCCACCCTACCCCATAGCCCAAACATATGAAGAAGACGGGAGATTGTTGTCACATGTACTAAACAGCCAGTACTTGCCAGAAATTCCTGCAGCTCCTTCAATGTATGTACACTACCGTTCAAAAGTTTGGGGTCACCCAGACAATTATTTTGTGTTTTCCATGAAAAGTCACACTTATTTACCACCATGAGTTGTAAAATGAATAGAAAATATAGTCAAGACATTGACAAGGTTAGAAATAATGATTTGTATTTGAAATAATAATTTTTTCCTTCAAACTTTGCTTTCGTCAAAGAATCCTCCATTTGCAGCAATTACAGCATTGCAGACCTAACATGATTGCACAAGGGTTTTCTAATCGTCCATTAGCCTTCTGACGCAATGAGCAAACACATTGTACCATTAGAACACTGGAGTGATAGTTGCTGGAAATGAGCCTCTATACACCTATGTAGATATTGCACCAAAAACCAGACATTTGCAGCTAGAATAGTCATTTACCACATTAGCAATGTATAGAGTGTATTTCTGATTAGTTTAAAGTTATCTTCATTGAAAAAAGTGCTTTTCTTTCAAAAATAAGGAAACTTCTAAGTGACCCCAAACTTTTGAACGGTAGTGTAGCTGTCAGCAACTTGGCAGCCTCCCTGATCAGTTTTCTTCTCATCTTTTCATCAATTTTGAAGGGACATCCAGTTCTTGATAATGTCACTGTTGTGCCATATTTTCTCCACTTGATGATGACTGTCTTCACTTTGTTCCATGGTAGATTTAATGCCTTGAAAATTCTTTTGTACCCTTCTCCTGACTGATACCTTTGAACAATGAGATCTGTCTGATGCTTCGGAAGCTCTCTGTGGACCATGGCTTGTGCTGTAAGATGTGACTACAAAAATGTCAGGAAAAGCCTACTAGAACAGCTGAACTTTATTTGGGGTTAATCAGAGGGACTTTAAATGGTGGCAGGTGTGTGCTGACTCCCATTTAACATGAGTTTGAATGTGACTGGTTAATTCTGAACACAGCCACATCCCCAGTTATAACATGGGGTGTATATTTATGCAAACAGGTTATTGTAAGTTTTTTATTTTTCCCCCTTAAAAGATTTCAGTCTGTCTTTCAGTTGGGTTGTACAGGTTATAGGTCACATTTATAATGGAAAAAGTTTTGAAATGATTTATCTTGGTATCATTTATTTACATTACAAAAACCTGGCATTTGAACAGGGGTGTGTAGACTTTTTACATCCAGTGTAGTCCTGTTGTCAGTTGGTCTAAAAGATATAACACTAAGCTCACTTGTAGAATACATTAAGACAGATGATTACCCACTTAAATTGTGCTTTTGTTGTCACACGCACCTTCAGTTGTAATGATTGACTGGACACATACAGTATGTACACAGTCACAAAGAGCTGGACCGACGTACCTGTGTACAACTGTGTACCTGCAATGCACACAAAGGTGGAAAAATGCATTTTTGATTTTTCCCTCTCATGTGCCCCTAAACAAATGCCAAGAAACATCATATTGCGTAGTAGTTTACAAATATAAAGCACCACCATTGCATATTGTAGCTGGGGCATGTTATACAAACTCCAATTCTAATGAAGTTGGGATGTTGTGTAAAACGTAAATAAAAGATTACAACAATTTGCAAATTCTTTTCAGTCCATATTCTATTAAATATGCTACAAAGACAAGATATTTAATGTTCAACCTGATAAATTTTATTGTTTTGTTACAAATATTCACTCATTTTGAATTTGACACCTGCAGCGTGTTCCAAAAAAGCTGAGACAGGGGCATGTTTACCACTGTGTAATATCGCCATTCCTTTTAACAACACTCAATAAGTGGTCTGGTCTGGATTGCAGGAAAGCCAGTCTAGTACCTGCACTCTTTTACTACGAAGCCATGCTGTTGTAACGTGCAGAATGTGGCTTGGCATTGTCTTGCTGAAATAAGCAAGGCTGTCCCCGAGAAAGATGTTGCTTGGATGGCAGTATATGTTGCTCAAAAACCTGTATGTACCATTCAGCATTAATAGTGCCTTCACAGATATGCAAGTTACCCATGCCATGGGCATTAACACACCCCCATACATCACAGATGTTGGCATTTGAACTTTGCGCTGATAACAATCTGGATGGTCCTTTTCCTCTTTAGCCTGGAGAACACAATGTCCATGATTTCCAAAAACAATCTGAAATGTGGACTCAGACCATAGCACACTTTTTCACTTTGTGTCAGACCATCTTGGATGAGCTTGGGCCCAGAGCAACCCGTGGCTTTTCTGGGTGTTGTTGATATGTGACTTTTGTTTTGCATGGTAGAGTTTTAACTTGCACTTGTAGATGTAGCGGCAAACTGTGATAACTGACAATGGCTTTCCAAAGTGTTTCTGAGCCCACATTATAATATCCTTTACAGAATGATGCTGGTTTTTAATGCAGTGCCGGATGCGGAATTCAAAGTCACGTGCCTTCAATGTTGGTTTTTGGTCTTGCCATTTAAAATCAGAAATTTCTCCACATTCTCTGAATCTTTTGATGATGTTATGGACTGCCGATGATGAAATCCCTTAATTCCTTGCAACTGTACGTTGAGAAACTTTGTTCTTAAACTGCTGGACTATTTGCCCACGCAGTTGTTCAAAGTGGTAAACCTCCCCCCATCCTTGCTTGTGAATGACTGAGCCTTTCAGGGATGCTCTTTTTACACCCAGTCATGACATTCCCCTTTTTCCAATTAACCCGTTCACCTGTGGAATGTTCCAAAAAGGTATTTTTGAGCATTCCTCAACTTTCCCAGTCTTTTTTGTCCCCGTTCCAGCTTTTTTGGAACATGTTGCAGGCATCAAATATTTTAAAAATATTTGCAGATATTTGTTAAAACAAACAAAAAAAAAGATCAGTTTGAACATTAAGTATATCATCTTTGTAATGTATTCAGTGGGATGCAGCTTGAAAAGGATTTGCAAATCATTGCTGTGCTTTTTATTTATGTTTTACAAAATGCTCCAACTTCACTGGAATTGGGGTTTGTAATATACTTTCTTTTATTAAGAACAAAACTGACTTTTTCTTGGGTACGTTAATGTATGCTGTAAATTTTCCTCTACAAGCACCAGTCAGTTTCATCATCACAGTACCATGATTTTAATGTGATCTATTTTTGCACCTCTGCAGGAGGTCTGAGTTACAGTGATCATATCAGATGTCCCGCTATTGAAATGTTGGCACACCACGGCAAATGCCAATCCCTTCTGGACACTAGATCAACCTTTCCTGAAATATTTCCACCGTCTGTCCTCACTTCAGGATTTGATCGATGCTGTAGTGACAGCTGCCAAGGTCTCGGCAGATGACTTGATTCGGAGTGAAGGACGGGACATCCAGCTGGAGGAGGGCCTCGACCTCCACCTGCCCTTCCTGCTGCCGGAAGGAGGATACTCCTGTGACACCGTGAGAGGAATCCCTCAAGGCTTTAGGGAGTTTTTAGAGCCAATTTGCCACAGAGGTATCAAATATCAAATGAAGCTCTCGACGTTTAGTTGCACTCAGCCCTGAAACTTTAAATCTCTGCATATATACATTTTACATCTTTCTCTTACAGGCCTCTGCACTATCACATCCCAGCCCAATTCCAAAGGAGATTGGACTGTGTACTTCATTGAATCTGCCCCTTCTGATGAAAGCACATACCTGGTATCAAAAAAGACAGATTAAGATCCAGGATATGCAGAATCATTATTCATCTTTGAGATAATGACACATAATTTACGTAACTGTGAACAGGCAGCACCCAGACAGCCAGAGATAATGGCCATCACACTCAACAAACCTCTGAACAGTGGAATGGGGATCAGCATTGTAGCTGCCAAGGTGATCATCAGATCTAACAAACCTTTTTACCAACATTTATATAAACTATTACTATGTGCACAGTAAATAAACAGTCTTCTACCACACACTGTATTTGTTAGGGAGTGGGAGCGGGTAATCTTGGGATCTACATTAAATCTATTGTGCCGGGTGGACCAGCTGAAATGGTGAGAGCAAGCACAACATTATCATGTAAAGCATAATAACAATTCAGTTTAATCATGTGGGTCTCTGCTGTGTTCAGAACGGGAGGTTAACTGTAGGTGATCAGCTGCTCAGTGTGGACGGTCACAGCCTCGTTGGTGTCAACCAAGAAAGGTACAACAGCCTGTTACTCAGCTGATGTCTGCTTTTTACCTCCGCCAGGAGGTTATGTTTTTGCCGGGGTTTGTCTGTCTGTTTGTCTGTCTGTTGGTTAGCAAGATAACTCAAAAAGTTTTGGACGGATTTCGATGAAACTTTCAGGCGTTGTTGGAAATGGTACAAAGAAGAACTGATTAAATTTTGGGGATGATCCGGATCACCGTCCAGAAGAAAACCGCCATTACGGAAAATGTAATTTTCGTGAATAACTACTGAACCACTAATCCTATCATTGTCAATCCAATTGCTAGTCATATGTTTTCATGGTCAAGGAATCTGAAAATGTACACACAAACACTGTATGGGGGGAACTGTGGCAGCCATTACGGAAAATGCCATTTTCGTGAATAACCACTGAACCACTAATCCTATCATTGCCAATCCAATTGCTAGTCATATGTTTTCATGGTCAAGGAATCTGAAAACGTACACACAAACACTGTATGGGGGGAACTGTAGCGCTTGGCGGAGGTCATGATCCGGATCACCGTCCAGAAGAAAACCGCCATTACGGAAAATGTCATTTTCGTGAATAACTACTGAACCACTAATCCTATCATTATCAATCCAATTGCTAGTCATATATTTTCGTGGTCAAGGAATCTGAAAACGTACACACAAACACTGTATGGGCGGAACTGTGGCCGCCATTACAGAAAATGCCATTTTCGTGAATAACTACTGAACCACTAATCCTATCATTATCAATCCAATTGCTAGTCATATATTTTCGTGGTCAAGGAATCTGAAAACGTACACACAAACACTGTATGGGCGGAACTGTGGCCGCCATTACAGAAAATGTCATTTTTGTGGAGAGCGTGAAAAGATGAGGCTGAATTTATTTCTCATTTCAGGTTTATTAACATTCACGTGTCTCCAACATCCTCTCAAACAGAAAAGAGAACCATCATCCCACATCTCCCCTTTTTATATCTGGGACATCAAAGTACAGAGTCACATTGTCATTCAATCCCCAGAGACAATACATCACCCCCCAGGTCTTCTCTCCTCCACCTAAAACCCTGGTGGTCAGGAAATCTTTTCAAGGCCATTTCTAAAGACACATCTCACCCCCTCCTGTTATCCCCAGGAGGCCCAGACTTATTGTTCCTTCTAAGACGTGAGGTAACAGTAATATACATATGCAGCCTAAGCATCTCAAATATGTGTGCCACAGTTTTCGTGAATAGCTACACAACCACTAATCCTATCATTGTCAATCCAATTGCTAGTCATATGTTTTCATGGTCAAGGAATCTGAAAACGTACACACAAACACTGTATGGGGGGAACTGTAGCGCTTGGCGGAGGTCTGCGCTCTCTGAGTGCTTTTCTAGTTTAGAAATGCAGACAGTATCCAGACATGAATTACTATGAAAAATAATAGTCATAATTATATTTAAGTTTGAAGAATATGTCTAATCAGTCCCTCCAGGATTTCGCATTTGCACTAATTCACGCAAAATCAGGGATTTGCTGCATCTTTTGCGTGACCTTGCAACTGTAACGAGTGAAATTACGTTACTGTGACTTTGAGGGACTTTGTCTCTGTTGCATTCTTGTGACGTTGTGGGAGCGCGCCACGACTCTCATTCTTCGGCGGGAAGGAGTTCAACAATATGCATGTATGCCATTGTCTAAGCTCCAGGACTATTATTAACCCTTGTTTGTCTGCGATGGCAGTCCAGGTATGTGAAAGGCTGAGTGCATGTGTGACACGTCAGTGGCTCTACAGCCAGTCTGTATGCAGTATTTCTTTTTTAAAAACGTGCAGTGTGATTTCCCAGTGCTTGTATACTGCTGCTTTTCCACATACACTCCCACAACCCGTCACACAACTTTGTCCAATCACTGCAACTTTCCCACAATTTTGGCCAATCCTCATCAACTTTCGCCAATTTCACCAATCAAATTTGTCCCTGAGTAGTGCTCAAATTCTCAGTCTAACCAATCAAATGCGTTGCTGCACCACGCTCACTTCCGTGTTTACAGTCAGTATTAACGGAACACATCAGCAAAAAACTGTGTTGTAGAGGGTAAAAGGGAAGGATGTGGAAATGAGGCACAAGCGTAGGTCGACACAGAATCTTTATTAACCCTTTAACATAAATGTACAGCCTATGGCCCCCAGCGTGGGCTGCTGGGGCCGAGTTCTGTAGAAGAGCCTCCCCAGTTTCTCTGCGTTCTGTTTATATAGCTTTATTAACTTCGCATAGAAACTGGGGCTGGCGCATTATGCATTGGGTATGAACAAAGTAATTGTGTGATGCAATTATCATAACACTTGTTACATTACAATACATCCACCCCCCTGCACCTCATGCTGCAGCTTGGAGCAGTAGGGGGCAAAGGCGTATCTTCTTTCTTTACTCGGGGGCGTGGAAATGTGAAAGGAAGAGGCAGAGTTTATCTCACGAGTCAGGTTTATTCACATTCTCCAACATCAACAATACAGAAAGAGGAAGAAACCAGACCTTCATCCCTTTTTATACCCCAGGAGCTTCAAAGCTCCAGTCACAATGCATTTAATCCCCAGCAACAATGCATCCCTTTCAGATCTTATCACCCCCAACCCAAAGTCACTGGCAGCCAGGAAATCCCCCACGGCCATCTCTTTGCATACCATAGACCACATTTCACATCCTCCTGTTATCTCCGAGGAGGCTCAGTCCTTTGTTCATCTGAGACGTGGAGCATACAGTAAGCATACAGTGATATACATATGAAGCATAAGGTGATATACATTTGTGCATATGAAACCCACATATGTGTCCCACATGACCCCCCCCCCCCAAACGTTTAAGATGTAACAACGGAATAACAGTCAGCCTATCATGATAAAATCATTACACATCAGCCCAAGTGTTGCTTGGGCCCCAGTCTCCTCCTGTATCTGCTGTAAGCCGGCTTCAACACTTCCGTGGCGCCATCCTGCTGGGGGGGCTGCTGTCTGAGGGTGAGAATTGTTAGTCAATCCCTGTGGGTGTTCTGGGGGACGTTTTCTAGGGGGTCTGCCGCGCCGAGGAGCCCTAGCCAACAGCACATCGTCGTCCGCCACCACAAAGGCGGGTTTGAGCCTGTTAATGCCAATCTTCTCCTTCCTGCCCCCCAAATCTAGCAAAAAATGCTTATCCCCTGTTTCCAGCACTCTAAATGGCCCATCATAAGGTGGTCGTAGTGGAGGGCGATGGGCATCGTGTCTGACAAAAACAAACTCCGCGTTTTTTAAAGCCTTAGGTATAAAAACGTGCGGAAAACTGTGGTGAACGGGGCCAGGCAGCGCACCCGATTCCGTGCCACGCTGCAACCGCTGAGTCGGGGAACATTCTGGCGCAGGATTATCTGGGAGAAACTCCCCGGGCAGCCGAAGTGGCTGCGCAAAAACTAGCTCTGTCGGGGAGGCTTCAAAATCCTCTTTAGGTGCAGAACGCAACCCCAATAAAACCCATGGTAGCCTGTCCACCCAATTTGCATCCGTAAGCGACGCTCTGAGAGCCGCTTTCAATGACCTGTGAAAACGTTCGCATAACCCATTAGCCTGCGGATTGTACGTGGTTGTGCGGTGGATTGTTACCCCCAGGCTGCGGGCCATTGCTGACCAAAGTTCTGAAACAAATTGAGGGCCTCTGTCGGACGTAACGTCCGACGGGACTCCAAAACGTGCTACCCATGCTGGTAAAAATGCGCGTGCCACCTCCTCGGCTGTGGTTGACTCAAGTGGGACCACTTCCGGCCAGCGCGTGGTGCGGTCTACCATTGTCAGAAGGTGTGTGCACCCCTGTGACGGTGGAAGGGGGCCTACGAGGTCCATGTGAACATGATCGAACCTCTTAGCCGGGATGTGAAACGGCTCCAAAGGAGCTCTCGTGTGCCTGTGTACCTTGGCTCGTTGACAGGCCATGCAGGCTGCTGCCCACTCCCTAACTTGTTTGTGCAGGCTCGGCCATACAAATTTCTCTCCCACCATTTTGACCGACGAGCGCACTCCCGGGTGCACCAGAGAATGAATCGAGTCAAAAACGCGGCGGCGCCACGCGGCGGGTACCACCGGACGTGGTCGTGCAGTGGAGACATAGCAGATTAGGGGGGGCATACCGTCTTGCAGCACCCTGTTCTCCAGTCTTAACCCTGTTGGTCCAGACTGGAGCGCGCGCACGTCCGCGTCGCTAACCTGATCCGCGGCCATGGCTGCATAATCTACCCCCACGCGGACTGGAGCCGCCACGGCGCGCGAGAGGCAGTCTGCCACTACATTAAGTTTACCCGCCACATGCTGGATATCGGTAGTAAACTCTGAGATCGCAGCCAGCTGTCTCTGCTGCTGGCCTGACCACGGTTCTGAAACCTTGGCCATCGCGAAAGTCAGCGGCTTGTGATCAACGAAACAGCGGTGAAACAGCGTTCCTCCAGCCAGAACTGGAAGTGGCGAATGGCCAAGTGGAGAGCTAACAACTCCCTGTCGAATGTGCTGTATTTTCGTTCACTATCGCGCAAGGTCCTGCTAAAAAAGGCGAGCGGTTGCCAAGCCCCGGCTACATGCTGCTCCACGACCGCCCCTATGGCCACATCTGACGCGTCAGTAGTGAGCGCTATGCGGGCTGTTGGGTCTGGATGTGCTAACAACGCAGCATTTGCCAGGGCTGTTTTGACTTCCGAGAATGCTCGCTCTTGCTCCGGAGACCATTCAGTTTTATTTGTGGGTTTTTGTATTTTTAGTGCGGCATATAATGGTTGCATGAGCTGCGCTGCGCGGGGGAGGAAATGGTTATAAAAATTCACCATTCCCAAAAACTCCTGTAACGCTTTGACCGTTTGTGGCTGGGGAAAATTTGTTACCGCGCGCACTTTGTCAGGCAGAGGAACCGCTCCTTCTGGAGAGACGCGATGCCCCAAAAAATCAATCTGCGTCACCCCGAACTGACACTTCGCTGGGTTGATTATTAACCCGTGCTCTCCCAACCTCTGGAAAACTGCCGTGAGGTGGTTTTCGTGTTCGTCTTCGGACGCGCTGGCTACCAAAATATCGTCCAGGTAGACGAACACGAAGGGGAGATCACGCAACACTGCGCCCATCATGCGTTGGAACGTCTGCGCCGTGCCTTTAAGCCCAAACGGCATGCGCAAAAACTCGAATAGACCGAACGGAGTTATTACCGCTGTTTTGGGTATGTCCTCAGCGCGTACTGGGACCTGGTGGTAACCGCGTACCAAGTCTATTTTAGAAAAAACGCGCGCCCCTGCCAAATGAACTGAAAAATCTTGGATATGCGGGATTGGGTAGCGGTCGTGCGCTGTAGCGTTGTTCAACCTGCGGAAATCTCCGCAAGGTCGCCACGAGCCATCAGCTTTCGGGACCATGTGAAGCGGTGAAGCCCATGGGCTTTTTGAACGCCTGATGATGCCCAACTTTTCCAGGTTGGCGAACTCCTCGCGTGCTATGGTCAGTTTAGCTGAATCCAAGCGCCGGGCTTTTGCAAAAACGGGCGGTCCGGTGGTAGTAATAAAATGTTCCACCCCGTGTTTAGCCACGGCCGCCGAAAATGTTGGGACCGTGAGTGCTGGGAACTGAGTGAGCAGTGTGTGGAACTTACCACTTGCAGCTGTGACGTTGGCTTGTGCTGTTGGCGGGGCCACTCGAGGTGTACAGGGAATAGAATAAAAAGAGAGTGCATTAACCAGGCGCCTGTTAGCAAGATCAACCAACAAACCATGTGAGCACAGAAAATCAGCCCCTAACATATTGAAATTCACTGCAGCTATGACGAAAGTCCACTCAAATGTGCGGCCGTGTAGGGACAGAAGCAGAGCCCTCTCACCAAAGGTCTTAATTGCTGAGCCGTTCGCTGCTGACACCCCGGGACCACTGGAAAGCGCCATCCGGTCAGCGGAGGAAGGTGTGATGAAACTCAACTGGGAGCCTGTGTCCACGAGGAAATGCCTCCCCGAGCGCGCATCCTTCAAGTAGAGCAGCTTGTTCTCCTCCCCGAGGGCCGCAGCTGCTACCGACCCCCGGTCTTGGCGTTTCCCGAGCGCTTGAAATGGCAAGGTGGTATACATTTGCGTGCCTTCTCTGCAAAGCGGCGATGGTAGAAACAGAGGGTGTCTCCTCCGCAATCCTTGGCCCCCACCGCCGCTGTCGTCGGTGGGTCTGCTACCGCCGTCTCTGGCCCCTCGCCGTCTCCGGCCGCCGCGCCGCACTCCGTCGCTGCTGCGGTGGCTGCGCGCTGTTTGCTGGCGTTGAGAATCCGGTGCGCCTCCTGGGCCAGCGCGCGGAAGTCCCGCTGGGCCAACAACGGCGAACCGGCCAGGGTCGCTCTTGTGGCCGACGGTAGGGTTCTCAGGAAAATGTGGGTGAAGAGGAAGTCGTCGCCGTCTGAGCCCCTCAACCTCAGCATGTCCTCCATCAGGTCAACGGGCGTGCCATCTCCCAAGTCGTTTAGAGCCAGGAGTCTCTCCGCTCTCTCCTGCACTGAGAGAGTGAAGCGCTGGATGAGCGCAGCCTTCAACGCGCCGTATTTGTCGTCGGCCGGTGGCTTCACCAAAAGGCTCTGCACATGCCGAGCCGTGCAGTTGTCGAGCTTGGCAATTACATGGTAGAATTTCGTCTCATCTACCGTTATCCCCCGGAGGGCGAACTGTGCTTCGACCAAGAGGAACCAGTAGCACGGGTTGTCTCACCAAAAGTCCGGTAGCTGGATGGTAGCGGCATACGCCTGGCTGGGAGCTCCTGACCCGG
This sequence comes from Pholidichthys leucotaenia, assembly GCA_020510985.1. Classification (NCBI taxonomy): domain Eukaryota; kingdom Metazoa; phylum Chordata; class Actinopteri; order Cichliformes; family Pholidichthyidae; genus Pholidichthys; species Pholidichthys leucotaenia. Next base: position 90,364,001 of record CM035842.1, on the reverse strand, counting down.
CTGGTTCGGGGGAATTTCTTTCACTCATCGTCTTAGGGTCACCAGTGTGGAAATGTGAAAGGACGAAGCAGAGTTTATCTCATGAGTCAGGTTTATTCACATTCTCCAACATCAACAATACAGAAAGAGGAAGAAACCAGACTTTCATCCCTTTTTATACCCCAGGAGCTTCAAAGCTCCAGTCACAATGCATTTAATCCCCAGTAACAATGCATCCCTTTCAGATCTTATCACCCCCAACCCAAAGTCACTGGCAGCCAGGAAATCCCCCACGGCCATCTCTTTGCATACCCTAGACCACATTTCACATCCTCCTGTTATCTCCAAGGAGGCTCAGTCCTTTGTTCATCTGAGACGTGGAGCATACAGTAAGCATACAGGCATACAAGCATACAAGGTGATATACATTTGTGCATATGAAACCCACATATGTGTCCCACAGGGGGTGCATACTTTAACAGTCCAGTCTGATTACCCTCCGGGGGCTCTTTCTCCTTAGGTCCATTGTTCTGCCTTCTGGGTGTGAGGGACAATCCCTCACCACTGTATTTTGTGTCCACCACAGTGTGATTTAAAAAAAAAACACTCACCCAAAAGTTTTCCCACACTGTCCCTGCCTCCTTCTCCCACAGCCCACCGGTAGGCATCTCCCCACAGTTCCATCCTGACCGCATGTACAAAGTGCTGGGTTTGTGTTGAAAAAAAGTACACCGTCGCGGAAGCGCACCTGAGGGGAGACGCTGTAAAACCAGAAACAAACAAGCAAATCTAACACTACAGCCGGTGCCTGAACATTTTATACATCTTTAGAGGTAAAATCATTCCTACATTTTGTCAATGAGCTTTAAAACTGTGAATCTCTGATCTGAACATGGACCAATGCACGCCCCTGGAAAACCCCCAAGGAGAGCCCCTCTTCCCAGTAAAGGAAAGGTGAGTATCTGATGAGACAGGTGTGTGTCAACATGTGCAGATAGACAGACAGGTAGGAGTCAGGCTCGGAAAGAGAGAATATTCAGTAATTGTTTTCAGAAAAACACAGACTTTGATAGACAATACAGAGCAACAGAATAAATTATTTCTTTTTTCTCTGCGCTCGGTACCGAGTGGTTGGGGACTGCTGCGGTTAGGGAGTTTTCAAATGAAAGTGCTGCCATAATTTCCAAATCTATAGTCTTTAACATGCATTCAGTGTAATTTAGCTGTTGTGATGGTTACTATTTTATTCATCCTTTTTATTCAAGTTCTCAGCAAGAGTAGCCTACAGTGTTGGTCATTTTTATGACAAATTTATGAGCAGCCACTTCATTCTCACTTAATTGTGTTAAAGTCTGTATTTGCTGTTGCACAAAAGTTTTTCTCTACAGCAGAAGTTTCTGCTTAATTTACAAATCAGTTTAATAGGAAATTTTTGACAATCCTGTGCTTTTCTTGTGGTGTTATATAGAATATCATTGCAGTAAACTATGGAAAAAAGCATCTGCTTTAAAATTTATAATTCTTCCCATAACTTTTAGTGCAAAAAAAACCTCTCAAAACATTGCAACTTTTTTTTTTTTTTTAAAAAGCTCCCGCAAATTCAGCTTTTTTGGGCTGCAACAATCGTAAAAACATCCCGCGAAATCCTGGAGGGACTGTCTAATGAACTAATTAGATGTAATCAGACTACAGACAGTACTGTTGACCTCAGTTTAGGTTGCAATGACATTGATTATCCTCCGATTTTTCACCGAGACCTATGGTCACTTCCATGCATTTTTAGCTCATTCTGGCAAACCCGAAAGGAGCTAATGTGATATCATTGTATCCGTTATCTGTCCAGCGGTCCACATTTCACAGGAATGGTTACTCCTCCTAGGTATTTGCCCTGATATTGCCCTCACCAAACTCGCTCACAATGATCCTTAGGTGGGTCTGCATCCAAGTTGTGCTCAAGGTCATTGTCAAGGTCAAAGGTTAGGACATCCAGGCAGTTGCATGATTTTGGAAAAATCACTCCTCCTCCTCGGCAATTGCCTTTATTTTCACCAAACTCACTGACAGTGACCCTCAGGTAGGTCTGCAACCAGAATGAGGTCACGGTCATTGTCAAAGGTCAACAGATGTGGGCATTTATGATTTCACAAAAAAAAAAAAATCACAGTAGTGAGCCGGAAAAAAACAGAAGGAGCGGGCTGTCTGTAGACATTAATACACACATTGCTGTGCCTGTCCAGCTGTTGTGGGGATTACGCCACACAGACACCCAATCACACAATAACTGTTTGTTTAAATATAACAGTTTTGGGGCAAAAAACAGGTAATTTCATCTTTTTACAGCATTACACAGTGGTGGTACAATCTCCTTAATGCCCTAATATTCATACTAAGCAGTAAAATTAAGAAATAATCTCAATTTTTCGTTTTAGAGAGCTTCTCTCTTATTGAGAGAAACGCAATTTCATCTTGCCTGCACTACAGTTGTATGTACAGCAATATGACAATAAAGTTTGATTTGATTTGATTTGATTTTGATTTGATTGTTGTCGGAGCATCACCGCCGGGTGCTGCGTTCGCCGGCAGCGTGTTTTTTTCAGCGTCGGGTCACCAGTGCGGCGAATGATAAAATAAGGCAGCGAAGTGAGGTTTTAAGTAGGTTTATTAAATCATACCGCCATCATAGGAACTCCGCTCCAGCCCTTGTGTGAGCAGACTGGAGCGGGGTCCTCAGGCTCTCAGCAAAGAGACACAGGCTGTGTGTGTCAGCAGCAGTAGTTGAAGAGTGAGAGAGAGATTTACAGAATGTTGCAGCTTATATACCCAACTACAGACAATACATGAAAGGCATTCACAGCAGTAGGTATGGGCATTTGCATTTGAGAGACACACATAACAATAAGGAGATTGCAAGAGGTTACAAGGCACATCTACATATTGTCATCAGTGTCTAGACACAGTAAGGACAGGAAGCATGAACACAATTCATGAATGGCACATTAACATCACAGTAGTGAGCCGGAAAAAAACAGAAGGAGCGGGCTGTCTGTAGACATTAATACACACATTGCTGTGCCTGTCCAGCTGTTGTGGGGATTACGCCACACAGACACCCAATCACACGATAACTGTTTGTTTAAATATAACAGTTTTGGGGCAAAAAACAGGTAATTTCATCTTTTTACAGCATTACACAGTGGTGGTACAATCTCCTTAATGCCCTAATATTCATACTAAGCAGTAAAATTAAGAAATAATCTCAATTTTTCATTTTAGGGCAGCAGCTATCATGATGCAAACTGGCCCCATTGTGAACCTACATGTTGCAAAGTTTGCTGCAAGGTATCATGGACTTGGAACTTTGTTGAATGATTCAGCTCCAGAGAGGGCTACAGGCAAGTGTTCAGTATACTTGTATCCTTTCACCGTTTGATCTTTACGACATGATTAGACCTTTTCTTTATTCACAAGGTGACCGAGAGTCCACTGAGCCCAACAGCAATGTTTATGTGCTGTATGGTGTTGTGGGTCCTGCTCCCTCACAACAGCTGTATGGTGGCAGCAAACGAAAGAAAGAGCAGACAATGCAGAGAAACCGACAGCTTTACCGCTCTAACCCCAACATGACCGGTGGGTGCACTTCCATTTTTATCACTTATTGCTGCTGGGGGCTTACAGCACATTACACCTGAAATATGGCAAATGCTTGAGGGTGAGTCATAACAGCAGCTCTATTTCTGCTTTACTCCAGCAGAGCTTTGCCTGGAGGATGGAGATGAACCTGCTGACCCCGCTGTGAGAGGAAACATTGCTTCTGTGTCCACTTTAAACCTTTGCACTGATGTGAGATTTTCTGTCTTTTACAGTATCTTCACCTGAATTGTTTAATGTCAACATGCTTTTACACTCTTACATAGGCTAAAGTGGTTCCTTTTTTTGGGGTTTTCAGCCAAGCACTCACAATTTACCTGCTATTTGTTTCACATTTTATGTTTACAGACATTTCCCAGGCAATATATGACACTGCCTACTCCCAGATCCCAGGACAAGAGCTTATCTGATTCTACTCAACAGCAAACTTTCAAAGTGTCTTTGAGACCTTCAGACGGCTTGTGCTCCAGTAAGAGGTCACTCATGGTATGTCTTCCTGTCCCTATGAAACACACTAACTCAGCATTATGATAATTAAAGGAAACATGCACTGCTTTAAGTAAAAAAAAAAAGGGGATTAAAATGCATCCATTTGCTTCTCTAGCGCCAAGCACGCTCCCAGGAGTACCTGTGTGAGGAGAGTGGAGGCCCCCTGCTGGATAAAAACCACAACATGTGGCCACAGAAGGACCAGGGAGGTCAGCAGCCCAGTATTCATTATTCGTCTTTTCCTATCCAGTCCTGTTCTTCTACCCACAACATCCTCTCTGATAGCAGTCCATCCAAAAGGCAACAGCAGGGGAGTCATACGAGTTGTGCTGGTGTCTGGAGGACCCCCTTCACCCAGCATTCAACACCCACCCCTTCAATCCAGCCCATGCGCATTGACATCCCTATAACCAGAGTGGTGTGCACACCATCGAATCCTTCACTCACCACCTTCCGGCAGAGTTCTTCTCCGCTGCCAGTGAGCATGTGCCAAACTGTTCAAGTCGGCAAACAAATTCAGAGTCCTCAAAAGCAAACCAATCACATTTCTGCTTTCCCAATTTCCCCCACTAAGAAGCTGCCACAGCCCTTGCTTTTGTCACCGCAGCAAAGATCCAGCTCACACAGACAGCAAACAGCAAAACCCCAAGTGAGCATCACTCCAACAAAACACGTTTCCTTCCGAGAACCTCCCCCTCAGCAAAAAAAGAGTGCAGCCCCTGTGAAGCAAAAAGACCCCCGACAGTTGTCCGACCCATGGAGGAGGGAGGCCCAGGAGAAGCTGGAGAAGCAGCAGAGGCTCCGGGCAGTGGAGCTCTTAGAGAGGGAGGTGCAAGATCTGCAGGTTAAAGCCAGGCACAGCGCTGAAGAAAATGAGCGACTCCGAAAGCTCAACCTGGAGTGGCAGTTTCAGAAGAGGCTGCAGGAAATTCAGGAGAGAGGCGAGGATGAGGAGGAAGATGAGGATCTGGAGATGATGGTGATGATACAGCAGCTGGAGAAAAGAACTCAGGTGAATAGACATGTAGAAGCATCACACACTTTTTTAGATGCATTTTTTTTGTGTTCAGTTGTTGCACAAACTCCTGCTTAGGTTACTAAAATTTATATGCAACATTTAATTCAGCCCAGTAACAGGTGACATAGGCAGGTCTTACAGGCTTACTGGTGAATGTTCCAGTTAACCTGTATGACTTACTCTAGGGTTTCCTCTGGTAATATTTCCATGTGGCAGCCCGCTGCCCTAAGGAAGTATGCCGCCACGCCTATGATATACTGTATTACTTTAAGAAAAAATTAAATATGAAAGAAAGACTCCGCAAGCATGCACACGAACAATGCGTGTGACAGTTATCTGCGCAGAAGCGCCCCGCCTGCCCGGCGCCCGTGTGACCGTTTCATAAGGCAGAGAGTGTCTCTCCAGCGTTGCTGTCCGAGAGAAGCATGAGTTTATTAAAGTACTTCAAACGCGGAAAAAAGTACAAGAGATAAGCAGTGGAGGCATTTATGGTGGTTTTAACCCGCTGGTAACTGGATCAACAATGAGGAGTCGCTTAGCTAACAGGTCTGGTTAGGCTTCATTGCAGGGAAAGGCAAGAGTGACTGATGAATCGCTGAGGATTTACTTCACCAGCTACTACAATATTAACTAATAAATTTATGTTCATTATTATGTACCTGGCAAGTTAAGATGACCGAAATTCACGAAGTCAATGACGTTAATCCGTCAGCAACCTTCAGAGAAACTAAACCTGCCAACATTTGGATTTCAAAATAAGGGTTCTTCCTGCTGTCTGGTTGGTGAGGAGATTTCTAAAAAACTATAAATACATAGAAATATTATAACAGAAATAACTGCATATTTGGCCATTTAAGTTAATTTATTTCTTTAAATATAATTTTAATAATTATATTTCTTTGAATTCATAGTTAAAGTTATTGTTCTGTTCTGGCTCTACAAAATTATGGTCAAAAGTCTAAATTGTATGAGGGGGAAAAAAGTAAAAAAAATGCCACATTCTGTTTCAAATTTATTAAAAAAAACAGTAATTTTATAATCTGCCTTTGTCCATCAGACAGGCCTCTTCACTGTCCAGTTTTAAAACTCCTCTTAAAACCCATTTTTATTCTGATTTTTGACCTGGTTTGAGACACATGATTTTATTTGTTGCTATTGTCTCTATTGTATGACGATTGTTTTATTTGTGCTGTTTTGTACTTTAGCTGTATTTTATTGTTACCTCTGCCAGGCCGAAAAGGCCAGGAGGAGGTTATGTTTTTGCCAGGGTTTGTGTGTTTGTCTGTCTGTTTGTCTGTCTGTCTGTTTGTCTGTTGGTTAGCAGGATAACTCAAAAAGTCTTGGACGGATTTGCATGAAACTTTCAGGCGTTGTTGGAAATGGTACAAGGAAGAACTGATTAAATTTTGGGGGTGATCCGGTTCACCGTCTGGATACAGGAATTTTTTTAAAGCATTTTTCAACACTGTGACATAGGGCCATTTTCAACATGTGCGCAGGCGCAATGGAGGCCGCTGGGCGTCGTGTCTGACCAACACAAACTCTGCCTTCTTCAACGTTTTAGCCACAAAAGCATGCGGAAAACACTGCTGGCCTCGGACCCCAGCGTGCCTGTGCCAGCCATAGGCGCTGCGCACATTGCGCTGGTCGTCGTGTCTGACCAACACAAACTCCGCCTTCTTCAACGTTTTAGGCACAAAAGCATGCGGAAAACACTGCTGGCCTCGGACCCCCAGCGTGCCTGTGCCAGCCATAGGCGCTGCGCACATTGCGCTGGTCGTCGTGTCTGACCAACACAAACTCCGCCTTCTTCAACGTTTTAGGCACAAAAGCACGCGAAAAACACTGCTGGCCTGGGCCCGCCAGCGTGACTGCTTTTGCGCCACGCTGCAAAACCTGACACGGACACCTGTCCGCCGCCCCATTATTTGCCACAAATTCCCCGCCCAGCTATAGGCGCTGCGTAAAAACGACCTCTCTGCCGGGGAAGATTCTAAATTCTGTTTTGCCGCGGAGCGCAACCCCAATATAATATAAAACCCACGGCAACCTGTCTAACCAATCTGCATCCGTCAGTGGAGGAGATGGACACACCAACACTTCACTTTATTACCTCCGCCAAGGAGGCAATGCTTTTACAACCGTAAATCGGGGCTATAAGGGACGGCGGGGTAATATGGGACACTTTTCTAAATGTAATTCTGCTTTTTTAATTTTGCTTCCGCCTAGATTTGATGAAGGATTCATGGATATTTGACAATAACAACACAACTCAGCGTCCTGCTCAAAATAAAAAAAAGCAGAATTACATTTAAAACATTTCCCACAAAAGTGTCCCTTATTAACCCGCCGTCCCTTATAGCCCCATTTTACACTACTGAACCACTAATCCTATCACTATCACATTGATTGTCATTCATTAATTGTCTGTTTATTGCACTGTCCATGTCAAATAAACAAATAATCATTGTGAATCCAATTGCTACTCATATCTTTTCATGCTCAGGGAATCTGAAAACGTACACACAAACACTCTATGGGGGGAACTGTGCCGCTTGGCGGAGGTCTGCGCTCTCCGAGTGCTTTTCTAGTTTTTATATTTTATTTATCGTTGATGTACAGCACTTTGTGTCAACTGTCGTTTTTAAAGAGCTTTATAAATAAAGTTGGATTGGATTAAAAAAAACAAACATTAGCCATAAAATAATCCACAAATTTATAACAGTCTCAAATGTACAAGAAAAGTCACAATTTTACAAGAGAAAATTACAAATTTGAGGAAAATGGTTGCAAATTTAAATAAATTTACAGAGAAAAGTAGAAAAATATAAGAAAATTGTTATAAATTTTGGAGAAAAACCTCAAACCTTCAAGACTGAAGTCATTACTCAAGTTTTTAAGTAGGTGCTCTTTGTACCCTTAAGTCAACTAGAAATTTTTGGTTGTCTACTTTTAATTATTAATTTCATAGTACTGCTTTTACATGAGTAGAATTTCTGGCTACTATACCCACCTCTGATCATATAATTTAAGTATGAATGAGTAAATTACTATGATTAATGTTTTTTTCCCTTCCTTTTCCTACTCTTCATCAATGGAAAAAAGAAACACTAGAATAAAAATACAAAAAATACACATTTTTGTTATTTATGTAAACCATAAAAAAAAAAATCCTGCAGGACAAAACATGACACTTGGTATTTTCTAATCTGTTTGTATACCACCATAGACAGAGAGAGAACCTGAATTAGACAGGGCTCAGAGAGGGAAAGATGAGACAGAAGAGAGGAGCCAAGAAGAGGAATGTGTTCAGGCAGAGGGTCCAGGAGAGGTGAGAGCAGAGGATGGAGAGAAGGATAACATCACAAAAAAAGTCTAAATACAGGACATCTGGGTGGGACCCCAACTGGCCCAATATGCCAACATTCAAGCCTTGGCTGTACAATACTTCAAATAGTAAGTTCCATTATGCAATATTACTGTGTAAAATTTACATATTCCGGTTACAAACGTGTCATGTGTTTTCTGCACCCCCCTGGAAAAATATGTTGCCACTGTGCCAAGGTCTTTAAGCCAGAGGAAACACTGTACTCCCACCACTGAAATATAACTATCAAACAGTGAAGTCAGTCAAACCTATAGATTTTATTCACATATAAATAAATGAAAAAAATGTATTCTTTAATGTCTATAGACACATAGTCACAATATTTTTTCCCCATGTCTAGAACAAGAAAAGCTCTGGTGGAAATGACAACTCTGAAAAACAGGGGCAAACTGGTGACTTAAAAAGTGAGGCAAAGACAGGTAATAATAATTCACAAACACATACTAGATTATTTTCTTGATACTATTCAATTTATTTAGGAGTCAATGCTCATCACCAAATTTTAACCTCAAAATATCTGTTTTCGACAGAACAAAGACAGAGTGGATCAAGTCAAGATAATCACGACATGGCATCTAAACAGTGAGTTTACAGTTTTTGTATGAGGTTTAACATGAAAACCTAAAACAAATTTAATCCCACTACACAGTCATTTATGCGACATTTTTACACCTGTCTTAAAGACATGACCATGCACAACAGCACGAAAGCTATTTATTTCTCCCAAACACCTAAAGTGTTTGTCAAGAACATCCCTGAGCAAGATATCTGTTCAAAACACTCCATAAATACATTTTAAAACTATCCAGTCTGTTTGATTCCCTATAGTTTATACATTTCAAGTATTTCTGATGTTATGGTTGTGTATTTGCAGAAACCAGGAGGAGAAAACTAGAAGGGTATCAGCGCCTGAAAAGCTCACATTTAAGGAGCGCCAGCACCTCTTTTCCCTGGCTTCCAGTGCTTAAAATAAAGTCCTCAAGTGTTTTGATCAGAAACCTCTGAGCAAAATTAATATCTGAATAATGAAATGTAATAATTTTCCAGAAAACCCCCCCCAGTATACTTTATCCCCTGTAAGTTTGTTTTATATATGTTGTTTTGTGTTACCTTAGCATTATTCCAGGACAACTTTATTTTGGATCCATCACCTGATTGAACATTCTTTTCTTGTATTTTCTCTATTCATTGGGTAACAGTCATAATTAAGGCATTTCTTGAAATTTCAATGTTTATTCACTGTAATGTCAGTTACTTGGTGCGCTGATAAAACTGAACCACCGCCTTCTCTTGTTCATAAGTTTCAATTGAACCTTGACGCAGTCTGCGGATCTCATTGATTGCGTCGATCCCCGAAATCTTCCTCTTCCTCACAAGGTAGCAGGCCAGCATGGTCCCTGTTCTCCCATGGCCATGCATACAGTGCACTGCCACACCCTGAGGACAACAATACAATATTTGATTGTTTCACCCTGTAACAATTTCTTTCATGGATAAGTTTCTGTGAACAGACACAGATGCATTTCAAACTGTTTTAGTAGACATAGCTTCAAGTTTTAATGTGTGTGAACTAGGGCTGTGCGATATTACGATATATATCAGATGACACAATAAAAATGTCCATCGTTGCATATAAAATTGTATCATTTATATTGGGATTTAAAAGACACACACCCTGTTTCTATTTGTCACCGCCCCGCCTCTCCCCCGCAGTGTGCCAGGTGTGTGGGTTCTGGTGGTTCGCACAGTTGCTAACTCCAAGCTAATGCTTTGGTCATATAGCCGCTACTTCTGTTTGCCAGGGATGTGGGACTGTTTCTCACCATGCTGTGTCAGAGAGGATAGTCCTCTAACCTCATTTTAATTGGGAGGTAAGAAACGTTAACACCATCTCACTCTAATTATAAAACCTCAAATGCTAAATGACGATGTTTGCTTGTCGCTAATAGGAAACATTATAGTGTCAGACCATTGGTTCTTTGGTTTAAATTACTGCTGAGTTTCTTAATTTTGTCTGAAAAAAATATTACTAAAGCTGCAAAAGTGGTTGACAGCAGCCGCATACACACTAAATAAATAAATTAATTAAAATGTGTCAGTGGAGCAAACTGGTTCTTAATGTAACTTGATTTCTAATAATTTTAATTAGCCAAGTAGTGATAATGAATAAAGTAGAGGTCATCTCAAAGGCACATTAAAAAACAATTTCATAACACTGCAAAATTAAGAGGGAAAAAAGTGCATAAAATTAATGACAGATGAATTTGTACAACTGATTGTTTTTCAGTATGTAATTTAAAATGTAAAAAAAGAGATGGTCCTTTTTATGTGATTATTATATCTAAACTATAGAATAAACTGTAGAATTAAATGTATATCATGATATATATCATTATCATCAAATAAGATTACTTATATTGTGATATGAAATTTTGGTCATATCGTACAGCCCTAGTGTGACCATATCTGAATATGAAAATAAACAGCAAAAAACTTTTTCTCTCTCGTTCTTTTAAGTTTTTGACCCTGACAATATCTATTAAAACATTTAAACAGCCAACAATGCCAAGGGTAAACCTGGGTGTTATCTGATTCAAATAAAATATGCATGGTCCCAATGTCTTTTCATCCCTGCACTTCATAGAAGTTGCAAAGTTTTGACACATTTGGCCTCAGCTACTGCTCCAAGGGTGTCAAGAATATCACATAACTTTATGCAAATGGGAGGCCTGTATGACTGACACTTGCATAAAATTATGTGATATTCTTGAAATATCAAACAACATCCAGCTGGCAACAATAATACACTTTGGACTCATGCGTGAAGTCATCAGGCAGTATACTGTGACAGTATACTTCCATGTGAATACATACAGTATTTCAACACAGAATGCAAGCTGGAACATGTACATGGGTGCAAATACAGAGGAGCATACAGTATCAGTTATTATTTGCAGGAAGACACACAGGAGAAAGCACACAGGCATAGATGACATATGAAGGTAATCCAAGTATTCACGTTCAAACATAGCCATCTACAAGTATATGCCTGCTTGATGTGTAGGTAGGCCTGTTACGAAAATTACTATCTCAATTAATCGTACGATAAGAAAACACACCTGATAAGATTTTTGGCCTCGATATTGTGGTGTTTGGATGTGGTGGCTCGCCGTAGGTGACGTCATCACGTAGCGAACTGGCTGTGGCGCCATACGGCATCACCCTTCTGTATACAGTTCAATTACTGTACATGTTGAATAAAGGAGAGTGCAGTTTATGCCCATTGTCCGCGCCTCATTTCCAGACATAACAATGGCGATGAAGAGAAAAATGGGTCTTCTGGAGGAAAAGGCGGCGTTTTTTCCCAAAGACGGAAGCGTGTATGGTACCCCCACTGCCGTTCCTCACTCTGCCAGATGAGCCACCAATCCCCTGGTCCCACTGGCACAAGTTATTCCGTACTTTTATTGCCGCTACCGGCTTAGAGAGTGTTAGCAATGAGAGGCTAAAGGAGGCGCTAATCTACTGTCTCGGTAGTGAGGGACAGCGGGCGGCACTCTCTCTCGGCCCTGTGAGCACATACGAAGACTGTGTTGCTGTGATGGACAACCTTTTCACCGATGCAAGCAGTCCCCTGAAACAAAGAGCTGAACTTTACCGGCGTCGCCAGCGTGAGGGCGAATCAGACCGCCAGTGTATTACTGAGCTCCGTGCCTTAGCTAGCACATGCGCCCTCGGCCACCGGGAAGAAGGATTGGTGCTTATCAGGTTGCTGGAACACACTACAAATATGTGGTTACAGAGGCAGATGTCACGAGCAGGGGATGACCTGACACTAGACAGGGTTATGAGGATGGTGTCCCATATGGAGACGGCCGACCGGCTATTAGAACAGCTAGTGCCGCCTAACCAAGAAGCTCCTCATCTGGCCCCACGAGCACAGGCTGTCACCACCGCCACCCAGCACTCCGGCCCCGCATCTCCCCACTACAACTGAAAGAAGAAGGGTAGGAAACAGGACAACGCATGTGAGTGCTCGTATTGCAGTAACTGTGGTTCATCTAGACACCAGACTCAATCACCTGTCTGCCGAGCCAGAGGGGTGAAATGCTCCGGTTGCAGGAAGCTAAACCATTTTATCAGGGTCTGTCGCTCAACCTTCGCAGACTCAACGGCCCACTCACCAGGCTTAGCTGCCGTTCACTCAATTGGCGCCAAAAACTGGCCGTTCAGGTGGTGCACGGTGAAGCTCGACGGCATTGGCATGCCATTGCTGCTGGATACGGCAGCCTCAAGGTCTGTTCTGAGCAAGTCTATGGTCAGGAAGCTGTTCCCTCGGAAAACCATCGCAGCTGATGCAGAGGACTTATTCGATTACGGTCACACCAGAATCGCTATGGTGGGGACAGTCAGTTTTTCTGTACCATATGGCTCTAAGACCGTTCCATCGTTCACCTTCTAAGTGACGCACCAGGTGGTCGATCTACTGGGCATTGACCTGATCAGCGAGCGGGGTTTCTCCATCACCGACCCAATAGGCACCACCTTTCTGGCAGTTGCCTCATCCTGACAACACCATTGGCCAGTGCTTTTCACAAGGCTGGGCTGCCTCACCTCTTTCAACTACTGACCGCTCATTGACACAATGGTGCCCCCGAAAATTCAGCCTCTGCGGCGGCTACCCCTTTCACTACGGCACGATGTCACAACAAAGCTGCAGACGCTGTTTGGACGCCGGCATCATAGAGCAGATCAGTGCATCTCCCTGGATCTCAAACTTGGTGGTGGCAAAGAAGACAGGTGGCCTACGACCATGTATCGACCTCAGAATGGTGAAAAAAGTGCTGATCCCTGACAAATATACCCTGCCCACAACAGAGGACCTGACGGCGGTGTTCCATGGTTCGAAGGTTTTTTCCAAACTGGACCTCTGCCAAGGCTACCTACAGGTTCCCCTTCACCCGGACAGCTGCAACCTAACAGCTTTCATCACCCACATGGGAGTATTCGGGTACATGCGCATGCCCTTCGGCCTTGGTTCTGCTCCGAGCTACTTTCAAAAGATCATGGCTACCATCTTCGCTGGTCTCCCAGGGGTGATGGTGTACTTGGACGGCATCGTGGTGCACGGTGCAACATAGGCCTCCCACAATGCCTGCCTTGATAAGGTTATGGAGGTACTAGCAAAACACGGCCTCACACTCAACGGGGAGAAGTGCATCTTTGGAGCAACGATCGTCGAGTTTGTGGGTTTCTGTCTGTCCGCTGAGGGCATGAGTCCTCTGCACTCGAACGTCGAGGCGATACTGCAGCTACCTGAACCATCATGCCCCACGCAGCTCTTGTCCTTCTTGGGCATGGTGAATTTTTATGGGGGTTTTATTCCCCGATACTCAAAAATGATAGAGCCACTGCACGCCCTCCTGAAGCAGGATGCACCATGGGTATGGACCCCGCCGTGTCTGCCACAGTCAGCGAATTGAAGACGCAGCTCACCTCCCCACCAGTACTCACCCACTTTGACCCACAATGCCCCACGTTCATGACGTGCGATGCTTCCAACACAGCAGTAGGAGCTGTTCTGTCGCAACTGCAAGGAGGAAGTGAGCGCCCAGTGGCGTTTGCCTCGACGTCACTCACCTCGGCCGAGCAGAAGTTCTCAGTGGGGAAGAGGGAGGCACTGGCGTGCATTTGGGCATGCGAACGCTGGCACATGTACCTATATGGACGATGCTTCACGCTGCAGACAGACCACTGAGCCCTCACGGTGCTGCTGGAAACATCGGGGTTGGGGCATAAACCCCTGCACATCTACAAGTGGACAGAAAGTCTACAAGTGTACAGCTTTAACAACCAGTTTACACCGGGCAGAGAAAATGTGGTGGAGGACCTCCCGTCCTGGGCCACACCTAACCTCACTCTGAACAGCGACCGAGACCCCCTGGAGCCGGAACTGATTCACAAGCTGCATGGGCCATTCCAAAATGCCATCTCGCTGCAAGAGCTCCAGGAGGTGTCTGAACAGGATCCAACACTTACCCAGCTGCGGGCATTCATTCGCGAGGGCTGGCCGGCCAGCGTGCTGGGGAACTGGCACCTTTCCACAGAGTCAGGGATGATTTCTCATGTTGGAACGACGTCTGTGTGTCAAGGGGGCACTGCACGGTGATTCTGGAGGTGCTTAAAAGCTGCATCCCGACCACGTTACACGAGGGCCACCTGGGCATTGTCAGGGTTAAACAACGGTGTAGAGGCTCAGTATGGTGGCCAGGAATCGACAAGGACGTGGGGATCATGGTGAAAGACTGTACACCCTGCCTGGCCAGTGGGAAAACTGGCGTGCCACCACCCCCACTCCTGCAACCATTGCCATGGCCATCAGTCCCGTTTAAACATGTCCAATTGGACATACATGGCGAACTGCATAGTACTCCCCCACACCAATGCTTTCTATTAGTGGCCTACGACCTTCACTCAAAACCTCCACTACCGGAGTGGTGGCCTAGTTGATAGAGCATCCGCCCCACAACTGGGAGGTTGGGGGTTCAAATCCTGGCCGGGTTATACCAAAGACCATATAAAAAATGGTACTTCCCGCATTCTAGCTTGGTGCTCAGCATAATAGAATGGGGAAAAGAAAAAGTTGTTTGTGGTGGCACCTTGTATGGCAGCACCCCCTCTGACTCTAGATGTGATTAACATTGTAGATAGGGGAAACATAATTTTGTTCTAATGTACATGATTGGCTGTATGGACCGAATGACAATGAAGTTGGCTTCTTCTTCTAAAATACCCAAAGTGTTGACCACTGGCTCAGTCACCACTGACGTGGTCATCGTTTTTCTCACCTCCCTTTTCACCCGCTGGGGTGTGCTGGACGCAGTCACAATGAACAGCGGTCCGCAATTCACCTCAGCGGATTTTGAGGCCTTCGTGATAGAAAGGGGCATAAAACACATAAGAACCGCCTTCTATCACCCTCAGGTGAACGGGGAGGGGGGGGGGGGTTTGAAGAGCTTCAACCAGACCCTCAAGAATGGTCTCAGGGCACACACACCTAGTGGATGGGCTCCCATTTTCAGCTACACTACAGAGCACCCTACTACATTACAGAGCAACGCCTCACGCCACGATGGGCAGCTCCCTGGCCCTACTGATGCTGGGATGCGAGAAGAGCCTTCCTCTGGACCGACTATGCCCCCCATCAGCCGCTAACCCACCGGAGATGCCCTCACCTAGAGGGAGGGTGATTAAACAACAACAACGGATGAAGCAAAGTTTTGACAAGAAGCGCAGGGCGAGGCGACCCAGACTCACAGTGCTGGACTGGGTTCAGATCCGGCTTCCCAACCGCGCCCGCAACTTGAAGTCACCTTTCGTCTCGCTGACGGGTCATGGTGGCACGTCAGCCACCTCAGAAAAGTGACAGCGACTTCAGCCCCAGATCAGGAGATGGCTGTGGACATGGCGGGATCAGGCAGGACTTTGGTGAAACAAGACCAACAAGCCCAGATGAACGTCCACCAGAGCTAGCTACGGTGACACAGCCGGAGCGCCACTCGGCCCGTGTTCGGTAGAGACCCCGCTACCTTAGGGACTTTATAACTAATTTTTGAAATAGTGGCCTCTTAAGTGTGACTAGGACGTGACCGATATACTGTAGTTCTTTGGCTTTTTTCAAGGGGGGGAAAGGAGGGGGATGTGGTGGTTGGACGTGGTGACTCGCCGTAGGTGATGTCATCACGTGGGAAACTGGCCGTGGTGCCATCCTTCTGTATATAGTTCAGTTATGTGTTGAATAAAGGAGAGTGCAGTTTATACCAGTTGCCCGTGCCTCATTTCCAGACATAACAGATATCTCCATTTACGTGTGTGTTTGTTTACATAATATGTCTTATTATGTTCTGTATATTATATTCTCTACTGTGCACGCTCTAAGACCATGTTTATTGTACACAAACGGTGTCTACCAATGATGTAAAGCTACGCGTCGGTCATTTATGGCAACATGTAAACAGTACGCCGCTTTCGTTTAAACAACATGAGCATGGAACCGCTTGTAGGCAAGTTTCCGAAACGAGGATAGCCCAGTAATGTCAACAAGCTGGAATGTCGCCTATATCTAAAAACAGCTGTAAAAAAAACCAAAACAAACTGTCAATACCACTAAACTAAACGTGCATTAAAAACATGACCATCCCACCCAGTTTTCCCAAATGGGATCAAAACTGTGATCAGATATGCAGAGCCCTCCCTTTTCCCTACAGTCTGGTATAAAGGAGCCTTTGTCCAACACTGCAGATATGAATGTGACCGTGCTAAACAGCACACACTCACAGACAGTGTTATAGCCAAAGAGATACAACTGTTTATTTTCCCCCACATTTCAATTACAGTATTTAAATAAAAATCCAATGCCTTTTGAGAAGATGCACATGGATTGTTATTATATCACTATATCCTGGGCATAAAATGATCTTCATGACACCAAAGATAATATTGTTTATTGTGATAATATCTGGAAAAATTAATCTGCCAAAATTTATTATTGTTCCAGGCCTATGTGTATGTTAGATCAAAAATGAATTGACTGAGGCTGAATCAATAATCAATAGGCGGTTTTCCAAGTTCTGAGCTATTTATTCTCTTTCTGATCAGAAAGGAGGTAATCAGTAACAGCAAAACTTGCCTCAGAGCTTCACAGAACCAACTCCCTAACATATGTTCAAGGATGTTGCTTCTTTATACCTCAGTCCCTTATCTAAGCTAGACTGGCTGGAGCCAACTCTCCAAGTGTCTGCTTCTTTATTTATGGTCAGCAATGAACATTCTGCTATGACCTTTACATGACCTGGTCATCCTAAGTCACTCTAACTTACAGTACAGTACAGCTTGATATGATAAAACAATAAAACCTTAGTCATTATTTACAATCTTGCTCAACCTAATCTTACACTGAAAACAGACAGTCTTTTCTAGCTCTGAGACAACGAAAAAAAATCACATAAATCAGACTTTGGCTCATTATATGCACCAGATACAATTATAATATAAAATAGAATAATACAGCATTAAAATCATATAGAATAATCAATGAAACCTGAAAATATCCTATCAGTGTAGAAGAAGAAGAAAACCAAATTTACTGTCATTCAATCCTGTACAATAAAGTATGTACAGTATACCGAAACTAACTTTCTCCTGTCAGAAGGGTCACTACCATGTGTAGCAGGATCGATTTTCCTTCTTTTTTTTCCATCTTTCTATGCCCCTGCGGCCTGCTTCCTTCCGCCTTCCTGGCACAGTCGTTTGCTGGTATGGTGCATTGTTGGCCGGTGAGGCCCTTTTGTTGTGCTCCTCTAAATAAGAAGCAAGGTAAGTTTTTCACGTTCTGCGCTTTGTTGACTACTGGCAGCTGGGTTGACATTTTTGCTGTGCTGGCAGTACATTGGCTGTGAGCCCTGTTGTGTGGTGGCGTTGCTCTGCTCCGCTCGGGTCAGCTCTCCCTTGTTAAGGTAGGCAGTTTAACTCACTGACCACCGTTTGTGTTCTGTGGGTGTGTATTAAGTGATTTCTCTGCTTCCACTAGCTTTCTGTGCCTTCATGGTCGAGCCACTGTACCTCCCACGTCCAACTGTGCAGGCGAACCTATGTGCTTCAGTATGTATGCTCCTAAATATCTTTCATTAGCAGTCTGATTTATGTTGCCCTAATGGAAATTGTTTTTTGTTTTAGGTAATCAGGGCTGCGGTGTGTGGCTCGTTTTCAGTGGCTGCCACTCCCTCCCACACTGATGTCTTGCTTACGCTCCCAAAACTGCTGTCTTGTTCTGTCTATTTTGACAGCTTGTCTACTGTGACAGTTGGTCTTGTTTTATCTGGTTTTGTTTATCTTGTCAGTTTTTGACCTGTCTGTCTTACTTTGTACACTCTTGTTGTCCTTCTTTTATCTATTTAAAACTTTATAAGGACACAAGAAAATCAGAACTGTCATGAACGCCCCATGGGGCAGAGAGGGACAGACTCGCGCACTGGACTGTTGGTGACATTTATTAACAAAAGAGAACCATCCATCCATCTTCTACCGCTTTTCCGGAGGTCCGGGTCGCGGAGGCAGCAGTTCAAGCAGAGAAGCCCAGACTTCCCTCTCCCCAGCCACCTGCTCAAGCTCTCCAGGGAGGATACCAAGGCGTTCCCAGACCAGCTGGGAGACACAGTCTCTCCAACGAGTCCTGGGTCTGCCCCGGGGTCTCCTCCCAGTGGGACGTGCCTGAAACACCTCAAGTGGGAGGCGTCCAGGAGGCATCCTAATCAGATGCCCATACTGGCTGAGGCCCCTGTCCGGGAGGTCTTCAACTCCCACCTCCGGAAGAACTTCAACCACATTCCGAGGGAGTCTGGAGACATGGAGTCTGAATGGGCCATGTTCTCCACCTCTGTTGTTGAAGGGGCGGCCCAGAGCTGCGGCCGCAAGGTGGTCGGTGCATCTCGTGGTGGCAACCCCCGAACCAAGTGGTGGACACCAGTGGTGAGGGGGGCCATTAAGCTGAAGAAGGAGTCCTATCAAGCTTGGTTGGCTTGTGGGACTCCCAAAGCAGCTGAGGTGTACCGACAGGCCAAGCGGAGTGCAGCTCGGGTGGTTGCTGAAGCAAAAACCCGGGTATGGGAGGAGTTCGGTGAGGTCATGGAACAAGACTTTCAGCCTCAAAGAGATTCTGGCAAACTGTCCGGCGCCTCAGGAGGGGAAAGCAGCTCCCTGTCCACACTGTGTATGGTGCAGATGGGACACTGTTGACTTCGACTGGGGATATCGTCGGGCGGCGGAAGGAATACTTCGAGGATCTCCTCAATCCCACTGATACGCCTTCCACAGAGGAAGCAGGGTTTGGGGACGAGGGGGATGACTCGCCTATCACAGGGGCTGAGGTCGCCAAGGTGGTTAAAAATCTCCTTGGTGGCCGGGCCCCGGGGGTGGACGAGATTCGCCCTGAGTACCTCAAGGCCCTGGATGTTGTAGGGCTGTCATGGTTGACACGCCTCTGCAACATTGCGTGGAGGTCGGGGGCAGTGCCTTTGGCATGGCAAACTGGGGTGGTGGTTCTTCTCTTCAAAAAAGGGGACCAGAGGGTGTGCTCCAACTTTAGAGGGATCACACTCCTCAGCCTCCCTGGGAAGGTCTATGCCAAGGTATTGGAGAGGAGAGTCCGGCCGCTGGTCGAACCTCGGATTCAGGAGGAGCAATGTGGTTTTTGTCCTGGCCGTGGCACATCGGACCAGTTCTTTACCCTCTCGAGAATTCTTGAGGGTTCGTGGGAGTTTGCCCAACCAGTTTACATGTGTTTTGTGGACTTGGAGAAGGCATTTGACCGCGTCCCTCGTGGTGTTTTGTGGGGGGTGCTTCGGGAGTATGGGGTATCAGGCTTGTTGTTACGAGCTATTCGGTCTCTGTACGACCGTTGTGAGAGTTTGGTTCGTATTGCCAACACTCGGTCGGAGTCATTCCCAGTGAGAGTTGGACTCCGCCAGGGCTGCCCTTTGTCACCGATCCTGTTCATAATTTTTATGGACAGGATTTCTAGGCGCAGCCAGGGAACGGAGGGTGTCATGCTTGGTGACCACAGGATCTCATCTCTGTTGTTTGCAGATGATGTTGTCCTGTTGGCTTCATCCAGCAATGACCTACAGCTCTTGCTGGGACGGTTTGCCGCTGAGCGTGAAGCGACTGGGATGAGAATCAGCATCTCCAAGTCCGAGTCCATGGTCCTCAGCCGGAAAAAGGTGGATTGTCCTCTCTGGGTTGGGGACAAGCTCCTGCCCCAAGTGGAGGAGTTTAAGTATCTTGGGGTCTTGTTCACGAGTGAGGGGAAAATGGAGCGAGAGATTGACAGACGGATCGGAGCAGCATCTGCAGTGATGCGGACATTGTAACGGTCCGTTGTGGTGAAGAGGGAGCTTAGTTCTAAAGCAAAGCTGTCGATTTACCAGTCAACCTACGTTCCTACTCTCACCTATGGTCACGAGCTTTGGGTAATGACCGAAAGAACAAGATCGCGGATACAAGCGGCTGAAATGAGCTTTCTCCGTAGGATTGCTGGACTCACCCTCAGAGATAGGGTGAGGAGCTCAGTCATCCGGGAGAGGCTCAGAGTAGGACCGCTGCTCCTCCACATTGAAAGGAGTCAGTTGAGGTGGAATGGGCATCTGATTAGGATGCCTCCTGGACGCCTGGACAAAAGAGAACAAAAGTCCAAAAATTGTGAAAGACATTCAAGAATGCAAATAAGGGAAAAACTTACAAATAACCATTCCAGAGCCGGAATTGCTCTGTGAATGCTGGAATTGACCATAGATGAGGTTCACAGACTATAGGCAAGCAGTCCATGAAGAAATGGAAATGCAGACACAATGAGAGGCAAGACAGCAGTCCTTAAATACATGAAAGTAGATGAGACGCAGGTGTGAGAGCTGAGCTGGCAGAAGAGCTGATTGCATAACTGCTCCTAGCTGATAGGACAGCAGACTAGCGGTATGTTGAGCCGAACTGCACCTCGGACACAGTCCAAGGACAGATAATTTTTTTCCACACATAGGGAGTTGTTCAGAACTCCTTATACAAAAATGTACAATGATAATCAAGTCAGTGGCGGTAATGCACCTGTAAGCTGGTTGCCAACCGCCAATCAAATCTAAAAGAAGAAGAAGAAGGAAAGCAGACTGGGAGCAGTGAGTGGGAGACTAGCAGGTGTAATCACTCACAGCTGGGAACTGTAAAACAAACTGAGTGAATGGTGGGTGTGTCTGGGAGAGAAGGAAAGAGGTTCATGTCACACAACCAACATAACAAACTGAAAAGAAAATAATAACAGACAGAAAAATACTCAAAACTACAAGGGGAGTCTCAGCACTGGCTCAGACTCATGACAAGAACGCTACACAGTGCTTTGTTTTATTCCATTAATTGGGTTTTATTTCTTTCATTTTATCAATCAATTGTCTTTCTTTTAAATTATTAACAACCTTGCTTTTATTACCCTGAGTTTTAGTCCTTTATTATGGTGCAATATTAAATAAATTTCTTTTGTTGCACGACAGGAGCTGTGGGCCTGAGGTGTGTGGCAGGCGGTTCCCCTGGTGGTGGTTTTTCTCAGACTCCCTCTGAAGTGCACGCAGGGTGTCCATCTGGTTGGTGTGCAGTCACGTGGTGTTTAGTTTAAGATCCCTTCTTCCCCTTCTCCGGCTAGCCTCCTGGTAAGCCCCACCCCTGATCCTTAACAGGCCTTTAGCCTAGTGGAAATTTATTTTAAGCTAAAACTCATTATAGGCAACCAGCTGTTGTTACGGTTTTATTTAGCAACTAATGATTGCTTTTTCTTTACTCGGGTGTCCAAGACATACTGTCAACTGATCACCACCTGGTGGTGAGTTGGATCCGATGGCAGGGGAGGAAGCCATTCAGACCTGGTAGACCCAAACGTATAGTGAGGGTGTGCTGGGAGCGTCTGGCTGAGGCCCCTGTCCGGGAGGTCTTCAACTCCCACCTCCGGAAGAACTTCAACCACATTCCGAGGGAGTCTGGAGACATGGAGTCTGAATGGGCCATGTTCTCCACCTTTGTTGTTGAAGCGGCAGCCCAGAGCTGCGGCCGCAAGGTGGTCGGTGCATCTCGTGGTGGCAACCCCCGAACCAAGTGGTGGACACCAGTGGTGAGGGGGGCCATTAAGCTGAAGAAGGAGTCCTATCAAGCTTGGTTGGCTTGTGGGACTCCCGAAGCAGCTGAGGTGTACCGGCAGGCCAAGCGGAGTGCAGCTCGGGTGGTTGCTGAAGCAAAAACCCGGGTATGGGAGGAGTTCGGTGAGGCCATGGAACAAGACTTTCGGTCGGCTTCAAAGAGATTCTGGCAAACTGTTCGGCGGCTCAGGAGGGGAAAGCAGCTCCCCGTCCACACTGTGTATGGTGCGGATGGGACACTGTTGACTTCAACTGGGGATATCGTCGGGCGGTGGAAGGAATACTTCGAGGATCTCCTCAATCCCACTGATACGCCTTCCACAGAGGAAGCAGGGTTTGGGGACGAGGGGGATGACTCGCCTATCACAGGGGCTGAGGTCGCCAAGGTGGTTAAAAATCTCCTTGGTGGCCGGGCCCCGGGGGTGGACGAGATTCGCCCCGAGTACCTCAAGGCCCTGGATGTTGTTGGGTTGTCATGGTTGACACGCCTCTGCAACATTGCGTGGAGGTCGGGGGCAGTGCCTTTGGCATGGCAAACCGGGGTGGTGGTTCCTCTCTTCAAAAAAGGGGACCGGAGGGTGTGCTCCAACTTTAGAGGGATCACACTCCTCAGCCTCCCTGGGAAGGTCTATGCCAAGGTACTGGAGAGGAGAGTCCGGCCGTTGGTCGAACCTCGGATTCAGGAGGAGCAATGTGGTTTTCGTCCTGGCCGTGGCACATCGGACCAGCTCTTTACCCTCTCGAGAATTCTTGAGGGTTCGTGGGAGTTTGCCCAACCAGTTTACATGTGTTTTGTGGACTTGGAGAAGGCATTTGACCGCGTCCCTCGTGGATTTTTGTGGGGGGTGCTTCGGGAGTATGGGGTATCGGGCTTGTTGTTACGAGCTATTCGGTCTCTGTACGACCGTTGTGAGAGTTTAGTTCGCATTGCCAACACTCGGTCGGAGTCATTCCCAGTGAGAGTTGGACTCCGCCAGGGCTGCCCTTTGTCACCGGTCCTGTTCATAATTTTTATGGACAGGATTTCTAGGCGCAGCCAGGGAATGGAGGGTGTCATGCTTGGTGACCACAGGATCTCATCTCTGTTGTTTGCAGATGATGTTGTCCTGTTGGCTTCATCCAGCAATGACCTACAGCTCTTGCTGGGACGGTTTGCCGCTGAGTGTGAAGCGGCTGGGATGAGAATCAGCACCTCCAAGTCCGAGTCCATGGTCCTCAGCCGGAAAAAGGTGGATTGTCCTCTCCGGGTTGGGGACAGGCTCCTGCCCCAAGTGGAGGAGTTTAAGTATCTTGGGATCTTGTTCACGAGTGAGGGGAAAATGGAGCGAGAGATCGACAGACGGATTGGAGCAGCATCTGCAGTGATGCGGACGTTGTACCGGTCTGTTGTGGTGAAGAGGGAGCTTAGTTCTAAGGCAAAGCTGTCGATTTACCAGTCAATCTACGTTCCTACTCTCACCTATGGTCACGAGCTTTGGGTAATGACCGAAAGAACGAGATCGCGGATACAAGCGGCTGAAATGAGCTTTCTCCGTAGGATTGCTGGACTCACCCTCAGAGATAGGGTGAGGAGCTCAGTCATCCGGGAGAGGCTCAGAGTAGAACCGCTGCTCCTCCACATTGAAAGGAGTCAGTTGAGGTGGTATGGGCATCTGATTAGGATGCCTCCTGGACGCCTCCCACTTGAGGTGTTTCAGGCACGTCCCACTGGGAGGAGACCCCGGGGCAGACCCAGGACTCGGTGGAGAGACTATGTCTCCCAGCTAGTCTGGGAACGCCTTGGTATCCCCTCTGAAGAGCTGGAGCAGGTGGCTGGGGAGAGGGAAGTCTGGGCTTCTCTGCTTGAACTGCTGCCTCCGCGACCCGGACCTCCGGAAAAGCGGTAGAAGATGGATGGATGGATGGATGGATGGATGGATGATTGCTTTTTTAAAACTGTTTAATAAAAATGATTTGTTACTAATGGAATCACGTCTATAGCTCTGTGTGTAATGAACCAGTGTGACCTTACAGGTCTTGGGTGGTAGAAAACTATTTCCTGGGGCAAAATTCCATAGGTGGCGTTGTTGTGCTTTGTGATAAAACTCTACCGCTCTGCCACACATGCAAAGGCGCTGCCATGACTAAAGCTGGATTTATGCACCCGCATCACATCGACGCCATTACAGACGTATGTCATTGACCCAGTGATCTGCAATTTTTCCTTGTGTGTTGGGTGGAATGCGTTGTTCCATTGCCAAAATGGGTTTCAGCAGATGTATAGAGTGATTTGTGTTCATCATGTGTATTTGTTTATTTATTAAATAGCGATGGACAAGAGCAGACTGTGATGGAGTTGGAGCTAAGCTACTTTTCGCTGCACAGAGAAAAAGAGAAGAAGTTGGTGAAAAAGGTGCGTGCAACCACCTCAGCTGCCATTATTTGACAATCTGTGTAATTACTGGGGTTATGACAAGCCATAAAATGTTCTGTATGTGCTCACTTCCTTAATATTCTTTTGAATTTGGATTGCTGTTTAACCGACTTGCTTTGGAAGTTGTGCTGCCATGAACAAGCAGAGCAGTGCAGTAGCGAGAACCAGGAAATGTGAAGGAGGAGACAAAGCGGACCAATCATAGCTCTTACAGTCTGCACCTTCAACATGCACCTCTCCTTCTCTAGAAGAGGTGCACGTTGGGCGACGCATAGGGATATTGTCTCAACGCTGTGTCGCATCAACACGGGTGCATAAATCCAGCTTAACTTCACTTCCCCAAGTGAGGCAACACGATGCAAACATGCATGCCTTGTTGGTGCAGTAGGCAACGTGTCAGTCTCACAATCTGAAGGCTGTGAGTTCAAGCCTCACATGGGGCAGGTACTTTTACCAGAGTGGTGGCCTAGTGGAAATGGTAGAGGGCATCAGGTAAAGTCAGCCCTGGGATCTGGTGAAGACAAGGGCCTCACTGAAAGCATTATAGTTCCACATACCTATTGTCTGAATTTTTATTTGGGAGCAGCAACAGTGATGTGGGAAAAAAAAATCTTTTGAAAGCAGAAATGGAGCCAAAATGTTCTCTGGGTAAGCTTAGTTATCATCACCATTGCTGCCCAGATAAAAGCCTCTCAATGTGAGACTACAATGCTCTGAATCTGTTTCTGAATCATTGGTACTAGATCCCAGGGCTGACTTGTCCTGTTCCTCTCTACCACTAGGCCACCACTCCAATACACCGCATTCCAAATTATTATGCAAATGTTATTTGGCTGTGATTTTCCTAAATAGTCAATGCAAATAACAGTCAGTATAATTTTCAAGTCATCAACCGTTAGAGCATAATTCAAATTTTATTGAACAAGCATCCCAATGATAACTATTTTTTGCAAAAACAAAAAAACTCAAAATGCACTGTTCCAAATTATTATGCACAACAGAGTTTCAAAACATTGTATTGGTTGTAAAGAACTGAAAATAGTCATTTGTTGAATTTGTAGCATTAGGAGGTCATATTTACTGAAATCAAAAGCTATTTCAATCAAAAATATCTTAACAGGCCAAGTTACATGTAGGGCTGTCACGGTAGAGGAATTTCCCCTGCGGTGACAGTGGATAGCTCAACACCGTGATAGGTGGTATTATTGCAAATGTTTTTAGGACCCTGTGGTCTCATAATTTAAACAGGGTTCATAACTTATGTGGCAAACAATGGAAGCTGTGAGAAACTCGCTGCAGCTCCTCTCTCAACTTTATGTGCGTGTGTGACAATTGTGTGGAGCTCCGGTCTTTCTACAGGCATGAACTGCTGCTTTTGTTAAAAAAAAAACAAAAAAACCACAACAACCCAAAACCCTAATTCAATTCAATTCAATTCAATTCAGCTTTATTTATACTGCGCCACAGCACAACAGAAGCTGTCTCGTGGCGCCACAGTGCAGAAAAAACCACACAGTCTCAGAAAAACCCAGCAATCAGACGATCCCCTATGAACAAGCACTAAGCGACAGTGGAGAGGAAAAAATCCCATTTGGCAGGAAAAAACTTCTAGCAGAACCAGGCTCAGGGAGGGGCAGTCATCTGCTGTGACTGGCTGGGGGTGAGGGGATAGGGAGGATGGAGAGGACAGACATAAAGAACATAACAGTAAGATGCCGAGTACATTATTGGAGGTCAACCAGCAGTATGGATCAAATAACAACAGAACAAAAGTGGGGTTAAGAGACACAAAATCCCTCCTTAAACGTAAGCTATATTAAAAAGGAAGGATTTAACCCTGTTCTTAAAAACAGAGACCGAGTCTGACTCCCGGACCCAGAGTGGTAACTGGTTCCAGAGAAAAGGAGCTTGGTAGCAGAAGGCTCTGCCTCCCACTGTACTTTTGGAGATTCTGGGCACCACAAGTAAGCCAGCATTTTGGGAGCGTAATGCTCCATTAGGATGGTAAGGTAATATCAGATCTTTTATATATTGGGGGGCCTGATTATTAAGAGCTTTGAAAGTAAGAAGAAGGATTTTAAACTTGATTCTAAATTCTATGGGAAGCCAATGAAGAGAGGACAGAACTGGGGAGATATGATCTCTTTTTCTAGAACCAGTTAAAACTCTAGCAGCAGCATTTTGAATCAACTGAAGATTTTTTAAGGACACTTCAGGACAACCAGATAATAACGAATTACAATAATCTAATCGAGAGCTGACAAAGGCGTGAATCAGTTTCTCAGCATCATTCAGAGACAAGATGCTCCTGATCTTGGCAATATTGCACAGATGATAGAAGGCAGTCTTAGAAACAGTTTTAATATGTGAATTAAAGGACAAATCTTGATCAAAAATAACTCCAAGGTTCTTCACAGAACTGTTCAGAGTGAGAGTGGCGGCATCTAAATTAAGGGCATAATTTGAAAAGGAATTTCTAAGATGTTTTGGGCCAAAAAGAATGACTTCAGTCTTATTAGAGTTTAATAGAAGAAAATTACAAGTTATCCAAGCTTTGATGTCCTTAAGACAGGCATCTAACTTGGCTAATTGATTACAATCATCAGGCTTCATTGACAGGTATAGTTGTGTGTCGTCTGCGTAACATTGAAAATGTATACAGTGCTTTCTGATGATATTGCCTAACGGAAGCATATATAAACTAAAAAGAGTAGAGCCCAACACAGATCCCTGTGGAACTCCGTGACTGAGCTTAGAGTTGGAAGAAAATTCATCATTGATGTGAACAAACTGAAATCTATCGGACAAATAAGATCTAAACCACTTCAACGGAGTTCCACTCAGTCCAACAAAGTGTTCTAATCTATCAAGTAGAATGGCATGATCGATAGTGTCAAAGGCTGCACTGAGATCTAAAAGAACAAGAATAGAGACAAGTCCATTATCAGATGCGATCAGAAGGTCATTAGTGACCTTCACTAAGGCAGTTTCAGTGCTGTGATGAGCTCTGAACCCAGATTGAAACACCTCAAACAAACCAACTCCCTGCAAATGGTCAGATAATTGCGCAGCAACAACTCTTTCCAAGATTTTTGAAATGAAAGGCAAATTAGAGATTGGTCAATAATTGGCCAAAACTCCTGGATCGAGCATCGGTTTTTTGAGTAAGGGTTTAATTACAGCAGTTTTAAAAGCCAGTGTATATAACCCAGAATTAAAGAAGAATTAATTATAAGAAGAATACGGCTACCAATAATTGAGAAGATAATTTTAAATAGCATGGAAGGAATAGGGTCCAAAAGGCAAGATGAAGACTTAGATGTGGAAATTATTTTATCCAACTCTAAGAGGTCGATTGGAGTAAACTTATCTAAGCAGATATCAATTGAGGGAGTTGTAGTAGTTAATGTACTTGAGTTTACGGTAGGAAGAATCTGACTGATTTCATCTCTAATAGATAAAATTTTAAGATTGAAAAAGTTCAGAAAGTCCTGACTAGAAAGCTCAGGGGGGATGCGAGGATTGACCGAGTTCTCGCTCTTTGTAAGCCTGGCTATAGTGTTGAAGAGAAACCTGGGGTTATTTTTGTTTGCTTCTATTAATGCAGAATAATAGCTTGATCTAGCTTTTCTAAGAGATTTTTTTATACATTAAGAAATGATTTCTCCACGCTAAGTAGAATTCATCTGAATTAGTTGAACGCCATTTCCTTTCCAATTGACGAGTTTTCTGTTTTAAGCCACGAGTTTCTGAGTTAAAGCAAGGGGTTAGAAATCTCTGGTTTTACTTTTTCTTTTTTAAAGGGGCTACCAAATCTAGAGTCTGATGCAGAAAGGCAGTAACACCATCAACCATGCTATCAATCACGAATGGAGCAGACTCTCCATCATTTATTTCTGTTTCTGTTGTGTTG
This sequence comes from Pholidichthys leucotaenia, assembly GCA_020510985.1. Lineage (NCBI taxonomy): Eukaryota > Metazoa > Chordata > Actinopteri > Cichliformes > Pholidichthyidae > Pholidichthys > Pholidichthys leucotaenia. Next base: position 90,335,426 of record CM035842.1, on the reverse strand, counting down.
ACCCATGGCATAGAGGAGACAATCTGCAAAAATTTTGCAACAACGTCATCAGAAAGACATCTGCTGTAGTAGTATTTTTCTTTAGGAAACAAGTGATCAGAGATAATGAAATCAAAAATTAACAGACAATGGTCAGACAGTACGGGATTATGAGGAGACACTACCAGATTTTCGATATCTGTACCATAAGTCAAAACAAGGTCCAATGTATGGTGGAAATGATGGGTAGAATTTTTTACTTTCTTGGAAAACCCCATTGAGTCTAAAATTGAATTGAATGCCTTATTAAGACAGTCACTCTCTACATCAACATGTACTGTATATTAAAGTCCCAGATTTCAGCACTAAAGTCTCAGATTTCAGCACTAAATCAGCTAAAAATTTGGCAAATTCCAATAGAAACTCTGAATAGGCTGAGGGAGGACGATAAACTATGGCAAAGAGAACTGGGTTCAAGCCAAGATTGCCAACAAGCCCCACACTGAGGACCAAACCATCAAAGGAATTAAAACATAATTTTTGCTTAACATTAACTAGTAATTTAGAATGGAAAATTGCCGCCACTCCACCACCACAACCAGAACCTCTGGGGTTATGACAGTTTAAATACCCAGAGGGAGTTGATTCATTCAGACTAGTTATTTTCATGAAGCAGTGGTGGTAACTATGGGGTGTGTGGACTGGAGCCTGCAGTGACATTCAGCTTATTTAAACAGGACAGCCTCCATACAGGACCCTGCGTCGCTCTCGTCTCTGTGATTTTTGGATTTTTGCCACTGTGATTTTTGCCGCTGTCCAAAAAATCACGTTCAAACAAGCAATGCATTATGCAGTAGTTGTTTCGCTCTTGGAGCTCAGTTGTCAGGATCATACACACTGCACTCAGAAGGAAATAACATGCTTTGTGCCCTTTCAGTGCTCACTGTCATGGCTGTATTTAGCAAGGAGTCCAAACGCTTTCACCACTAACTGCCTGCTGGAGTCTGTCTGGAGAGAGAGTGCCCCACACAGTGCTGCCACTGTCAGCACCCAGCGGCGGCAACACTGTGTGCTGTGAAAGCTTCCATAGTACCTGGTGCAAACATGCTGTTGGCAATAAAAATACACTTAATATTTAACAATTTATTTAATAATCAATAGGGGCACATAAGTGAACGACGTCAGCCACACAAAAAAAGAGAACACTGCGGTTGTTGCGGTTGCTCGTTTTCCTCTGCTTATCCATAGTGCGGTACTACATAATTGCGGTTATCGAGACAGCCCTAGTTACATATTAACATAGGACCCCTTCTTTGATATAACCTACACAGTTCTTGCATCCATTGAACTTGTGAGTTTTTGGAGAGTTTCTGCTTGAATTTCTTTGCAAGATGTCAGAATAGCCTCTCACAGCTGCTGTTTTAATGTGAACTGCCTCCCACCCTCATAGATCTTTTGCTTGAAGATGCTCCAAAGGTTCTCAATAGGGTTGAGGTCAGGGGAGGATGGGGGCCACACCATGAGTTTCTCTCCTTTTATGCCCGTAGCAGCCAATGACACAGGGGTATTCTTTGCAGCATGAGACTGTCATGCATGAAGATAATTTTGCTACGGAAGGCACGGTTCTTCTTTTCGTACCATGGAAGAAAGTGGTCAGTCAGAAACTTTATATACTTTGCTGAGGTCATTTTCACACTTTCAGGGACCCTAAAGGGGCGTACCAGCTCTCTCCCCATGATTCCAGCACAAAACATAACTCTGCCACCTCCTTGCTGATGTCGCAGCCTTGTTGGGACATGGTGGCCATTCACCAACCATCCACTACTCCATCCATCTGGCCCATCCAGGGTTGCATGGCACTCATCAGTAAACAAGACTGTTTGAAAATTAGTCTTCATATATTTCTGGGCCCACTGCAACTGTTTCTGCTTGTGAGCACTGGTTAGGGGTGGCCGAATACTAGGCTTATGCACAACTGCAAGCCTCTGGAGGATCCTACACCTTGAGGTTCGCGGGACTCCAGAGGCACCAACAGCTTCAAATACCTGTTTGCTGCTTTGTAATGACATTTTAGCAGCTGCTCTCTTAATCTTGATGAATTTATCTGGCAGAAACCTTCCTCATTATGCCTTTATCTGCACAAACCCATCTGTGCTTTGAATCAGCCACAAACTAATTCACAGTATCATGATCACGCTTAAGTTTTTGTGAAATATCTAATGTTTTCATACCTTGTCCAAGGCATTCCACTATTTGACGCTTTTCGGCAGCAAAGAGATCCTTTTTCTTTCCCATATTGCTTGAAACCTGAGACATGCTTAATAATGTGGAACATCCTTCTTAAGTAATTTTCCTTTAATTGGGCTCACCTGGCAAACTAATAATGACAGGTGTCTGAGATTGATATCAGTGTTCCAAAGAGCCCTGAGACACGATACCATCCATGAGTTTAATTGAAAAAAAACCTTGATGTTATATGACACTAAAATCCTATTTGCATAATAATTTGGAACATGGTGTAAAAGTACCTGCCCCGTGTGAAGCTCGAACTCACAACCTTCAGATTATGAGACTGATATGCTGCCTACTGTGCCAGTGAGGTGTGTGTACAAGCTGCAAGATGATTCACCTGTTCTTATATGCAATTCATCAACATACAGTCATGAAAAAACTAGGACACCCTATGAAAGCCTGTGTTTTTGGTTTTTTTGTTGTTTTTTTTTACATATTTGGACATATGGATATTTAATATCAATTTTAACAATACTGGGAGAGTCAAGTAATATAACTAAACAATTAAAACTGAAGAAAAGACTTTAAATTTTTTTGTAAAATGTAATTCCAAAAACATGCATTTTCTGGTGAGGAATAAATTAGGATACCCCCACATTTATTCCCACTTAAAATGGCTAAAATCACACACGGGTGTATCACATCAGGTGCACATGATTAGAACATTGCTACTCAGCATTTTGAAGGAGGCTTGTCCTATTTAAACCTCAGACATTTAGTTTGGTGTAGTCCTGATTGTTGAAGTGAGAGTGAACACCATGGTGAGATCGAAAGAGCAGTCTGAGGTCTTCAGAAAGAAGATTGTAGCAGTTTACAAGTCTGGTAAAGGATTTAAAAAGATCTCAAAAGAATTTGAAATCAGCCATTCCACTGTCCGGAAAATAGTCTACAAGTGGAGGACATTCAAAACAACTGCCAACATATCCAGGTCTGGTCGTCCAAGCAAGTTCACTCCGAAAGCAGACCACAAGATGATAAAAGAAGTCTCCAAAAACCCTAAAATGTCATCACGGGACCTACAGCAGGCTCTTGCTACTGTTAATGTGAAAGTGCATAACTCTACAATCAGAAAGAGACTGCACAAGTTTAACATGCATAGGAGGCGTGCAAGGAGGAAACCTTTCCTCTCTAAGGGAAACATGAAGGCCAGACTGAAGTTTACCAGAGAGAACGTAGACAAAGATCAGGACTTCTGGAATAATGTTCTTTGAACAGATGAGTCTAAAATTGAATTATCTGGACACCAGAACAGACGACGTGTTTGGTGTAGACCAAATACACCATTCCAGGAAAAGAACCTCATACCAACTGTGAAGCATGGAAGTGGAAGTGTCATGGTTTGGGGATGCTTTGCTGCAGCAGGACCTTGCCAGCTCACCATCATAGAATCCACCATGAATTTTACCGCGTATCAGAGGGTGCCTGAGGACCACGTGAGACCATCTGTAAAAAAATTAAAGCTGAAGCAGAACTGGACCCTGCAACTTGACAATGACCCAAAATATACCAGTAAGTCCACCAAGGACTGGCTAAAAACGAATAACTGGGGAGTCCTGGAATGGCCAAGTCAAAGCCCAGACTTTCATCCCATTGAGATGCTGTGGGGTGATTTGAAATGGGCTGTACATGCAAGAAACCCCTCAAATATCTCACAGCTGAAACCCGCCCTTCTGAGGGCCTGGAGGGTGAAACTGGGCATCCTGGCAAGAACTAAAAACAATATCTGTCACAGGTCTGTGGTGAACCACTCCCAGTTACACGAGGTGAGACTGGACATCCTGGCAGATAAGCACATCTGTCGCAAGGTCTGTGGTGGACTTTTGCCAGTCGGTGCATCGTGACACGCATGACACAAAGAGCAGAGATAAATAAACCTATCATCTGGTCAGTCACTACAACAAATACTGGAGTCAGTTTGTCTTGGCCTGTCCTTGCCACTGATAATATCGCTATCTGCCAAGAATGTGCCACTAGTCCAGCAAAAGCTAGCGGTACTCAAATACTTTGCAAGCAGTTTTATGAAATGGTCAGTCAGAAAACAACTCATACCAGCTCGGACGTCGCCCGGGTTAACAAGGTCAGGAGTTCCTGGCAGCGGAAGGAGAAGGACAGAGCTGTGTGGAGGAATCTGATCAGACCTAAATGAAACAGTCATTGTTGCCCCCGACAGACTGCTATGATGATGATGAAAGAATTCTGTGTTGAGGAGTGGGGCAAACATCTCACCGAAGTTATTTTAGCCAAAGGGGTAACATTAGCTATTAGGCAGCAGGGTGTCCTAACGTTTTCCTCAGTTAGAATATGCATTTTTGTTATCTTTTTTTTTACTGAGTAAAATAAGGTTAATTTTTGTTACGTAAATAACAAAAAATTAACCCTGCAATTAAATCACCTTTTCCAGAGATAAATAAAAACAAGATTAGACATCAATATGTGAACATTTCTTAATAAAGAACTGAATATTTAGAAGAAGAAGCCAACTTTATTGTCATTCAGTCCATACAGCCTGATAGGATATTTTCAGGTTTCATTGACTATTCTATATGATTTTAATGCTGTATTATTCTATTTTATATTATAATTGTATCTGGTGCATATAATGAGCCAATGTCTGATTCTCTGTGTTTTTCCATTGTCTCTGAGCTTGAAAAGAATGCCTGTTTCTCAGTATAAGATTAGGCTGAGCAAGATTGTAAATAATGGTGAAGGTTTTTGTTTTATCATACCAAGCTGGGCAGCGTGGTGGAAGAGTGGTTAGCACTGTGGCAACGCAGCAACTCACCCTTGGCCGGGGGATCCTGGGTTCGATCCCAGCCCCCGACCAACAGTGATCTGTGTGGAGTTTGCATGTTCTCCCCGTGTCTGCGTGGGTTTACTCCGGGATTTCTCCGGTTTCCTCCCACATGCCAAAAACATGCAAGTTAGGTTAACTGGTATCAACTGGGGATTCTAAATTGTCCTTAGGTATGACTGTGTGAGTGAATGGTTGTCTGTCTCTCTGTGTTGGCCCTGCAATGGACTGGCGATCTGTCCAGGGTGTACCCTGCCTCTCGCCCAAAGATGCTGGGATAGGATCCAGCCCCCTCGCGACCCAAAAAGGATTAAATCAAATCAAATCAAACTTTATTGTCATATTGCTGTACATACAACTGTAGTGCAGGCAAGATGAAATTGCGTTTCTCTCGGCATCCATATAAATAGAAGCAGCATGATTTAAGACACACTCACACATAGCTTCACCCCCCCACCCCCACCCCCACCCCATCCATTCACACATCCCTGAGACATACTTGGGGGAAAAAAAAAAAAAAAGACTAACTATAATATACAAATAATATACAAAATGTCCGTAGGTGCAGTAGTGTGTATGAGAGATTCTGGGTCAACTGTTCAGCATCCTGACAGCTTGTGGAAGGAAGCTGTTGATCAGTCTGGTGGTTCTGCCTCTGATGCTCCGGAATCATTTACCAAGCGGAAGAAGATGAATAGATGGATGGATGGAGCATACCAAGCTGTTCTGTTGAGAATGCCCAAAGTTAGGTTGACCAGGTCATGTAAAGATCATAGCAGAATGTTCAGTGCTGTCCACAGATTAGAAGCAGTCTCGGGGAAAGATGGCTCCAGCCATCTTTAGGTTTAGATAAGGTCAGGGATGCCTGCCCAGGGTGTAAGGAGCAACATCCTTGAACACATGTTAGGGAGTTGGTGTGAGCAAGCTCTGAGACACGTTATGCTGTGACCGATTGCCTCCTTTTTCTGATCAGAAAAGAGAATAAATGGCTCAGAACTTGGAAACCGCCTATTGATTATTGATTCAGTCTCAATCAATTCATTTTTAATCTAACACAGCCAATCATGTACAGTAGAACAAAACTACATTTCTCCTATCTACAATGTCAGTCACATCTAGAATCAGAGGGGTTGCTGCCATAAACAACCTTTCCTTCCCCCATTCTATTATGCTGATATGCTGAGCACCAAGCTAGAAGATGGGAACTACTATTTTTTTTGTACATGGTCTTTGGTATGACCCGGCCGGGGCTTAAACCCACGACCTCCCGACTGTGGGGCAGATGCTCTATCAACTAGGCCACCACTCTGGTAATTTAATGGGGTGTCCTAATTTTTTCACACGACTGTACCTTTACATCTGTCATCTATGACAGATGTAAAGGTACAGTCATGTGAAAAAATTATATGACATACCTGTATTATATGACATACCTGTAGTTGCACACAGGGAACTAGCAGGCAAATTTCAAAACTTTTTCCAGTGTTCCATATGCACCACACCTGCATATCACTTGTGTTTGCTTGTGTTACACTTGCATTAACACATTCACACGTACAGGTCAGTGCAAACATACAAAAAAATAAGCCTCTTCATGGAACTGTATGAAAGCATGACCATTCATTAAACAGTTTGAGCTCTTACCTCGCCCTTGGCATTGGCCTCATCGACAATAGAGAGGAATCTATCAATCTGATTTGGTGAAGGAGGAGTGAAGTCAGCTATCTTGATGTGGTGAAGCTGCAACTCTGGACATTCATCATGGTAAGGAGGCTTCCTCTCACACAGACAAACCAAGTGTTTGATGCCATTCTCCAGCAGATACCGGTATTCACACGGCATCCTGGGCACTGCCAGTCCAGCCAGTTTGCCTGGCTCCACCCAGGAGAAGTTGTGTGGAGTGTTGTAGGCCATGACTGTCGAGAGGACAAAGACAGATTTCATACCGACTGACTAGCACTACAAGCATATAAAATGCAGGACTTTTAAGGCCCTTTCATCATCACTTTAAATGAAAGACCAAACTTCTAAAGACATATACATCAGAAGACAAAATATGCAGGTTGCAGACATATAAACACTTGATCGATGCATATAAAGAACCTAAAAGGTGTGAAATTAAGGATGTTATTGATTGTAGGTGAAAGAGTGGTGTGCAAGGGTGAGGGTTACGCTGAAGCTGAAGTGGGAAAGAGCCCAAACTGTATTTTTTGTTTAAAATTAACACTGTATCTTTATTGTTGGTTTACTTTTGGTACTGCTGGATTGTATTCTCTGTAATGATGGCCGTATATTTTTTGTTCCAACTTCTCATAATTGGATAAACTGTTGTATATCAGCTACAGGAACTTAACTGAACACCACACCATAAATTAACAAAAGATGACCACCTTTACTATGCTGCTGTATTGCCTGAAATTTTTGATATTGTGCAAAAAAACAACAACAAAAAAAACTTAGACACATTGATGCAGCTAATACAATACACAACAACATAAATTAGAATACCCTTGTTTTAGTCAAATATTGTAATTTTAACAAATTTAACAGTTATAGTCAAACCTACTGAAGTCGTCGGAAAGTTCTAAAATAAATATACCTTACTGATACAGTGTTTAGACTGGCTAGGCAAGGTAGTTCAGTGTGTGACTCACTCATGGTATTAGTTTGACAAATATACATACTGTAACTCTCATCCTAAACAACAATGCCCTGCAAAGTTATGGGAGAGGCAAGGCAGCACGGAGATCTTGATGCACGCGTTCATTACTAGTCATATAGACTACTGTAATGCCCTGCTCTCTGGTCTTCCCCAAAAAAGAATATCACATTTCCAACTGCTCCAAAATTCAGCAGCATGAGTGGACCAGGGGGCAGGCGCATATTACACCAGTTTTAAAATCGCTGCATTGGCTCCCCGTGCGTTTTAGGATCGATTTTAAGGTTCTCTTAGTCGTTTTTAAATGCCTCAATGGTCTTGGGCTTTCTTAAATATCTGAGCTGCTTTTATCTGATGAGCCCTCGCGGACCCTGAGGTCCTGTGGTACTGGCCTTTTAATGGTTCCCAAAGTCAAGACCAAGACCTTTGGTGAAGCCTCCTTTTATTATTATGGCCCTTGTCTGTGGAACAGCCTGCCAGACAGCCTCAGGGCTGCAGCATCAATAGATATTTTTAAGAACAGGCTCAAGACCCACCTTTTTAATTTGGCTTTTAACAAACCTGTTTAACTATTATTAAAGTATAGTCATTTACAGTATGTTCCATTGTTTTATGTTCTTCTTGGCGCCATTTGTTTTTAAATTTTCTTTTCTTATTGATGGATGTGTTTTTAGTTCAGTTTTTAAGTATGGGTTTTTAGTTCCTCTTGCTTTATGTGTTCTTAGTTTCATTTTGCACCTTTTTAACTTGGCTTTTAACAAACGTGTTTAACTATTATTGAAGTAGTCATTCATGTTCCATTGTTTTACATTCTTCTTAGCGCCATTTGTTTTTAGATTTTCTCATCCCTTTTTATTTTGATGTGTTTTTAGCTCAGTTTATAAGTATGGGTTTTTAGTTCCCTTTGTCTTACGTGTTCTTAGTTTTATCTTGTATTTTATGTGTTTTAGCTCCGGTGTTTCCTCAGTGGAGCCCCTCATGTCAGATGCTGCTTTTCCCATCTGCAGGGGTGTTGGTCTCGTGGGTCGCTCTAGCTTGGGTGGGTGAGGGCTTTATGCCATTGCCTACAGCTGTGGTGCTGGCCCCAGTCTGTCCTGGTTGGGGTGGCCTCTGTGGCACACCCTATGGTTATGGGCTGTGTGATCTCTCGGCGTGGGGGCTCCACAGGATGGTTGCTCCTTCACAAGGTGCCTCGGTGCCGAGCAATGTCTCTTTTATTTTATATGTGTGTAAGAGAAGTAGAGGGTGGTGTATGTGTCTGTGTGTGTTTTGTGGGTATGTTTATGGGAGGGTTGGAAGCATAGTTGCCAAGTCCACTTATTATAAGCAACTTTGGGCTTGTTTTTTTTCTAAAGTTGCTTGCAACTCTCATCAATTGCGAGTTGTGGGTTTTTGGGATTGTTTTTTAACATGCAGTTGCTTATTTGGGCTTGCTTTGCTGTCTGTGTGACAGCTCTCCCAGCTCGGTTGCGCAAGATTATAAACTGTCTCCATACCAAGAAGTTCAAAATCTGTTCATTTTGGGTAAGCTATTGAGGTAAAAGCGGTCGGCCAGGGGCTTCACTTCTAGTGGCCAATGATCCGTCCAGTTTTTCTATAGAGATCAGTGGCCCGCCCAACTCCGCTTGGCTCTGTACTCGCCAATGGGATGTGAGATATCCAAGGTTTTTTTTTTTTTTTTTTTTTTTAATACAGATCAGTGCATATAAGATAAGATAAGCCTTTATTAGTCCACCAATGGGGAAATTCCAATGAGACCTTAAAATAAATTTAAAAAAAAAAATCTCCATTTAAATGAATGGCAAGCGCAAAATTATCTTTTGATCCCGATCAAATTTTGCCACAAGTTACACATATGAAGTTTGTCAATTTAAAAGATAATTTTCCACGTAATTAAAGTTGTCAGCTGCCGTGTAATATTTAGTGTTTGTTTAAAGGACTAGCGGACAACAACTCCCATCATACCACATCACTAAACTGTAATTGAGTTTAGTGCTGTTACTTATGCAGAATGCACGTCTTTTCTTTTGACCAGAGTTTTATTTAAATTTTATTTATTCAGAGTTTTTATGTTGACTGTGTTTACTATAAATCTGCTGCTGCTTATGCAGAATGCATATGTATTTTCCTTTAATTAGAGTTTATAAAAGTCTGTTATTCAATGCTGATTGTTAAGTTAATCTCTTCCACACCTGTGGTGTATGGGGCAGTGCCTATCTCCACTTCACTGACCCTAGGCCACACAGCTACTGTGAGTAGTTCTCTGGTAGCTCTGTGCGTTTACTTTCCTTTCCCCATTCTATTATGCTGAGCACCAAGCTAGAAGGTACCATTTTTATATGGGCTTTGGTATGACGTGGCTGGGATTTGAACCCCGGCCTCCCGGTTGTGGGGTGGATGCTCTACCAACTAGGCCACCACTCCGGTAAATGCTGACTGTGTTTACAGTCAATTCACTGCAAACAAAAATAAATCTATATATCAATTATATGTTATCAAGCAGCCTCTCTTTTACAGTGTGGTAGGTTGCCTGTTGGGCTTTTTTGGACTTGTTTTCATAGAGCTGGTCGCTTGTTTCTCTCATGAAACCTGGCAACACTGGTTGGGAGGGGTGGGATGTATCATGTAAATATATGTAATTAAATCTGTCTGCTGTTTTTATCCATGTAAAGCACTTTGCGCAGCATCTAATGTTTGAAAAGTGCTATACAAATAAAGTTTGATTGATTGAAAGGATAGAAAATGTTATGGCTGTGGGAAAAAAATGTCACTACCAGCGCATGTGCCGTACTGTCGAAACTGTGCATGCTATTGAGGGACAGGGAAAAGATGAGGAATGTTTCTTTGTTGACTCTGACATCTGATTCTGCTCCATGGACTGTCAATGTGGAAATAAAAGACACAGACTATGATTTCATGCTAGATACTGGAACTGATGTAACTGCTGTACCACAAACTGTTTTTAAAACCATCTTTTCTGATACACAGCAGCCTGTTCTCCACAAAGCAGAGAAGCCTCTATATGGCCCAGGAAAGACTCCATTGAATGTGCTGGGGTTTACCAATCTGCAGCTTAAGGTGAAAGGCAGGGAAACTGTGCGAAAGGTCTATGCGGTAAGAGAGCTCAGTAGGTCTTTGCTTGGACTACCAGCCATTGTAGCCCTTGGACTAGTTAGCCATGTTGACAATGTTGAAATGCACAAAATGGACATTAACACTCCAAAAATAAGCTACCCCCTCAGCTATGTAGTGGACTTGGTTCAGTAAAACAACCATATGCAATTAAACTAAAACCAAATGCTGTGCCCTTTTCTATTAAGACCCCCAGGAGGATTCCCCTGCCTTTAGTAGGAAAGGTGAATGAGGTGCTCCAGCGCATGGAATAAATCGGAGTAATTAGCAGAGTAGTGGAACCGACTGACTGGTGTGCAGGCATGGTGGTGGTGCCAAAACCAGACGACAAGAGAGTATGACTGTGTGTGGACCTAACAGGACTAAACCAGTATGTATGTGGTGAAAAATACATTCTTACCTTAGTAGAACAGTCTCAGGACACTGGCAAGAGCTAAAGTGTTCAGTAAATTGGACGCCAATATGGGATTCTGGCAGGTTCCACTCACAAAAGGATCAGCAAATACACCACTTTTATCACACTTTTTTGGGAGGTTTCAATTTAATCGTTTACCATTCAGCATCGCTTCTGCACCAGAACATTTTCAGTGCATGATGGCTGAGATCACTGTGGTCTAGAAGGTGTGGTTTGCCATATTGATGATCTGTGAGTCTGGGGGCAAGATCAGACAGAGCACAACACTTGACTGTATGCAGTTCTCCAGAAGGTGGAAAAAAGTGGCATCACACTATATGTGGACAAATGTAAACTCTCAAAGAGTGAGGTGGTCTTCCTGGGACACATCATCTTGGACACGGGCATCAAGCCTGACCCCAGAAAAACAGAGGCAGTCAAAGAGATGAAAGAGCCCACAAACATCAGCAAAATAAGGCGTTTTCTCGGACTGGTGAATCAGCTGGGAAAGTTTATTCCACGGCTGGCAGAAGAAGATAAGCCACTACATGATCTACTTTCCAAGAAAAACAGCTGGATATGGGATGTTGAGCAAGCAAAGGCTTTTAAGACACTGAAAGAAGCACTGTCTTCCCTGCCTGTGCTAGCAGTGTGTGACCCAAACAGAAAGACAAAGGTATTGGCGGATGCATCATCTTATGGCTTGGGAGCTGTTCTCCTTCAGAGGTGGGAGGAAACATGGAGGTCAGTCGCATATGCATCACAGTCACTTACTCCCAACAGAACCGCACTATGCACAAGTGAAAAAGGAGGCGTTGGGACTCACATGGGCATGTGAGCGCTTCAGAGACTTTATGTTAGGGAAAAACTTCTGCCTGGAAACTGACCACAAACTTCTCATAAGCTTACTTGAATGTCAAACATTGGACATTTTGCCACCAAGAACTCAGTGCTTCAGGATGAGACTGAGGTGTTACGCATACAACATAGTGCATGTGCCAGGTAAGACACTTTGGACAGCTGACACACTCTCACGCTCACCTGCAAAATCGAGCATGACCAAAGTGGCAAGGAGCCGTTAGAAAGCATTAATGTATATGTGGACTGTATTTTGTGAAACTTACCTGCAAGCTTGACTTTTATGGACAATCTCAAGAGAAGAGTTGAAAGCTGATAATGTCTGCTCACGGGTGATGAAACTGTGCACAGATGGCTGGCCAATGCATGCGAGACAGGAACCGGTGTTGAAAAACTACTGGACAGAGTGAGCTACACTGACTGTAGAAAATGATTTGCTTCTTAAAGACGCCGTGACTTGTCATTCCAGCTGCACTGAGGAACAGGTTAGCTAAAACACACGAAGGACACCAGGGGGTGGTGAAGCGTAAAGAGCATGCTCGCCAGTCTGTATGGTGGCCAGGACTTAGCCAGCAAATAAATGACATGGTTCTCAACTGCAGAACATGCTTGAAGGAGAGGCAAAATCACAAAGAACCACTGATGTCATCTGAGCGACCCAAATGACCATGGCAGAAACTCGGGGCAGATTTATTTGTCCTGAATGGTTTCAGACATGTCACCAGCAGCCCAAGATTTCCACAGAGCAATGGAGAAGCTGAAAGAGCAGTACAGACAGTGAAAAACCTTTTGAAAACGGCTGCAGATCCTTACTGGCTTACAGAGAGACGCCGCTGCAGAGCAGCTACAGCCCAGCTACAGCCCAGCTCAACTTTTAACGGGTCACTGTCTCCGCACTACTGTACCTGTTCATCCTTCTCAGCTCAACCCTGCACTGCCAGACAGTGAGGACTTCAAGAGGATGGAGAAAGCGAGGATGACATCAGACGCTGAAAAGTACAACAAACGTCACTGTACCGTACCGCTCAGTATCCTGTTGAAAGTAGATGTGTTAAGATAAATACTGTAAAGGTGAGAAGAAATGTTAACAAAGTAACAAGTTCAGAGAACTTAAAGGGCATGAGTGAGATTTAAGTGTAAGTTTTAGTTTTGCTACAGTTAAATGTACAAGCTAAAGCTAAATGTAGTGTAGGTTAACTATGACACTGTTAATGTTTTAAATATTTTGCTACAGGATGAGTCAGGTACGGACCCTCCAGCACAAGAGGCAGAATAATCCTCTTAAGGTCTGATGTCTACCCTTTGTTTCCCAGAAAGGGGAGATGTGGTGTACAGTAATTTTATATTACATGATGGACAGCACGTAACAGTGCCTTATGGGAGAAGCAAGGCATCATGGGTAGTGTAGTGTAGGTGTTGGGAGTGTTATCCGGACATTAGAGTTGGTTGATGAATAAAGGAGTTCTTCCCAATGTGAATCCCGCGTTTAAATATACTTCTTTAAAGTATACGACAAAACCCTAAGTAGGAATTCAATACAGGCCTTACAGCCTTCACTTGTATTTTCATTAAAGTAAAAAAAATAAAATAAAATAATAATGATAATGCGATGATAAACTAAAAATTAGCTGGACACTGTTTTAGTTTAAACGGCAAAACATTCACAACTGCCATTATTTACTCGGTTAAATAGACATTTTCCCTTCTCTGTTGATGCACACAACTACAATAATGCCATGAAAATTAATTACTTACAAATTTCCTTTACACGCGATGGTCGCTGCTATTGAAGCTAGCAGCTCAAACTTGCTGAAGGTGGATGGTCGCTACACACGGCGCATCAGCGTTATATAACAATAAAAGGGTGGAATCTTTTATGGGACACAAACCAGTAATCCATCAAAAAGGCTTACCGCTGTCAAAAGTCTGTTCTAAAGGCAACAATGACTTACTTAAAATGCTTGGTTTACAAATGTCATCACATTAGCTTCTGAAATATGGAAGCCTGTAAGGGAAACCCGCTGAAGTTTCTCGTCACGTGGTACAGTTAAACTATCAAATTACGGCTACTAATGTTGAAATAAAAATTACATATTTCTGTTATTATAAACATGCAACTTTTATATACAGCGTATACACTGATTAATAACATTTTTAAAAGTCAATCACTATGGGGTAAGTGTGTCAGGATGGCCGAGCGGTCTAAGGCGCCACGTTCAGGTCGTGGTCTCCCCTGGAGGCGTGGGTTCGAATCCCACTTCTGACAATATAAGTTTTTTCCACATTTAAAAACAGCAATTTTTTTTATCTACACTTATTCATATCCACATAATATGTACCATAAAACAGCATTGTCCAAATTTTATGACAAAAACGCACATCCATGCTGTAACGACAGGAAGCTTGAAGCATGTATGTCAGGGTGGCCAAGTGTTCTAAGGCGCCACGTTCAGATCGTGGTCTCCCCTAGACCTGTCTGTTCAAATCTCATTTCTGACATGTTTTTTTCCACATTTAAAAACAGCAAATTTTTACCAATTTTTACCTATTTTGGGGCGGTGCGTGACGGAGTGGTTAGCACTGCTGCAGCACAGCAACTCACCCTTGGCCGGGGGATCCTGGGTTCGATCCCAGCCCCCGACCAACAGTGATCTGTGTGGAGTTTGCATGTTCTCCCCATGCCTGCGTGGGTTTTCTCCGGTTTCCTCCTACATGCCCAAAATATGCAAGTTAGGTTAATTGGCATCAAAAACAAAAAAACTGGGGATTCTAAATTGTCCTTAGGTATGAATGTGGAAGTGAATGGTTGTCTGTGTCTCTGTGTTGGACTGGCGATCTGTCCAGGGTGTACCCTGCCTCTCGTCCAAAGATCCTGGGATAGGCTCCAACCGCGACCCGAAAAAGATTAAGCGGAAGAAGATGAATGAATGAAAAAAAAAAATTACCTACACTTTTCCATATCCACATAATATGTACCAAAAACAGCATTGTCCAAATTTTATCATGACAAAAACGCACATCCGTGCTTAACGACAGGAATTTCAGAGCATATACGTCAGGATGGCCGAGCGGTCTAAGGCGCCACGTTCAGGTCGTGGTCTCCCCTGGAGGCGTGGGTTCGAATCCCACTTCTGACAATGCGGTTTTTCAACATTTAAAAAAAAAAAAAAAACAAATTTTTACCTACACGTTTTCATATCCACATAATATGTACCAAAAACAGCATTGTCCAAATTTTATCATGACAAAAACGCACATCCGTGCTTAACGACAGGAATTTCAGAGCATATACGTCAGGATGGCCGAGCGGTCTAAGGCGCCACGTTCAGGTCGTGGTCTCCCCTGGAGGCGTGGGTTCGAATCCCACTTCTGACAATGCGGTTTTTCAACATTTAAAAAAAAAAAAAAAAAAAAATTTTTACCTACACGTTTTCATATCCACATAATATGTACCGTAAAACAGCGTTGTCCAAATTTTATCATGACAAAAACGCATATCCATGCTGTAACGACAGGAAGCTTGAAGCAAAACAACACAGGGGAGGGTAAATTGGAAACTGATCATTTTTTCACTCAAAAACACAATAATCTTTTGACTTGGGCATAAACGTCCACTGTACCATGTTGCCCCATGGAGGCGCTGCTCTGCAACTGCCCCCAAACCAACTGAAACGAGCTCCACATGCTCCATTCACCCAAGTCCACTCAGTTCAGTGAGTGGCAGCCAGTTGGAGCTCCAGCACTGAGTGACTGGTTGTACTGTGGAGAGTGGAAATAACGGAGGCAGACTCATGCAACAGACTACTTCATTCACTCTCACATCAGTCATACACAGAAAAGGAATCTTTTCAATACACCAGGGTCTCTCCTTTTATATCCTCCACCCATCTCACATTTGCATGACATCTTGCATCACAATACATTCAACCCTTCTCCCCCACTGTCTCCCAGCTCTCCTTCCTGCTACCTCACCATAATCTCTCAATACCTTCCTGCTACCTCACCATCTCAATAACTATTGTCCTCATCTGTTTACCCTCTGCATCCAGTCTGAGATGATTGACCCAGCTTCTACACACCCCCCCCCCCCCCCCCAGAATCTCAGACCGAGTTTCAGTCCTCACGTCCTTTTGGCTTCAGTCTCCTCCCGTATCTGCTGTAACGGGGGTTCTCCGCCTCCGTGGCGCTGCTGTGGCGGTGGGGGGCTCCTGGGGGTGTGTCTGTCTGTGGGTGGGCAATGGCGAGGGGGAGAAA
Organism: Pholidichthys leucotaenia; assembly: GCA_020510985.1. Classification (NCBI taxonomy): domain Eukaryota; kingdom Metazoa; phylum Chordata; class Actinopteri; order Cichliformes; family Pholidichthyidae; genus Pholidichthys; species Pholidichthys leucotaenia. Next base: position 90,319,067 of record CM035842.1, on the reverse strand, counting down.
CCTTCGACTTGCCCGTGTGGCTGCTCTGATGAATCGTTTACCTGGGGAGTTCTCCGTGGGGGTCTTCCACGCCGAGGGGCCCGAGCCAACATCACATGCTCGTCCGCCACCACAAAGGCGGGCTTAAGTCTGTCTATGCATATTTTCTCCTGACGACCCCCCAAGTCTAACAAAAAATGTTTGTCCCCTGGTTCCAGCACTCTGAACGGGCCAACGTAGGGTGGGCGCAATGGGGGGCGGTGGGCATCGTGCCTGACAAACACAAACGCCGCGTTCTTCAAAGTTTTTGGCACAAAGGCGTGTGGAAAACAGTGGTGGGCTGGGCCCGGCAGCGTGCCTGTATCTGCGCTATGCTGCAAACGCTGAGACGATCAGTTGTCCGGTGTGGGATTATCTGGCAAAAATTTCCCGGGGAGCCGCAGTGGCTGAGTAAAAACAAGCTCCGCCGGGGAAGCCTCCAAATCCTCTTTTGGTGCGGAACGCAACCCCAACAAAACCCACGGCAACCGGTCTACCCAATTTGCATCTGTCAGCAAAGCCCTGAGTGCTGCTTTCAGTGACCTATGGAAATGCTTGCATAACCCATAGGCCTGTGGGTTGTACGCGGTTGTGCGATGAATTGCAACACCCAGGCTACGGGCCATCGCGGACCAGAGGTCGGAAACTAACTGAGGGCCCCTATCAGACGTGATGTCCAACAGGATGCCAAAACGTGCCACCCATGTTGTCAAAAAAGCGCGCACCACGTCCGCGGTTGCCGCCAGCAGGACTGCTTCTGGCCAGCGTGTGGTGCGGTCCACCATCACCCTGCGATGGTGGGGGGGGACCCACGAGGTCCACGTGAACATGGTCAAACCTCTTAGCCGGTATACAAAACGGTTCCAAAGGAGCCTTCGTGTGTATGTGTACTTTGGCTCGTTGGCACGCTATGCAGGCTGCGGCCCACTCTTTCACTTGTTTGTGCAGGCCTGGCCATATGAATTTCGCTCCCACCATTTTGACTGACGCGCACACTCCTGGGTGCGCCAGAGCGTGAACTGACTCAAACACTCGGCGGCACCAAGCAACTGGGACCACCAGGCACGGGCGTCCCGTGGAGACGTCGCAGATTGGGGGGGCTGCCGTCTTGCAGTACTCTGCTCTCCAGCCTTAACCCTGTTGGTCCAGACTGGAGTGCGCACACGTCCGCATCGCCAATCTGCTCTGCGGCCATAGCCGTATAATCTATCCCCACGCAGACCGGGGCCACTACCGTGCGCGAGAGGCAGTCCGCCACCACATTCAGTTTACCCGACACATGCTGAATATTGGTCGTAAACTCCGAGATCGCAGCCAGCTGTCTCTGCTGCCGGCCCAACCATGGTTCCGAAACTTTGGCCATCGTGAATGTTAGTGGCTTGTGGTCCACGAATGCAGTGAAGCTGCGCCCTTCCAGCCAGAACTGCAAGTGGCGTATGGCCAGGTGGAAAGCCAGCAACTCTCTGTCGAACGGGCTGTATTTACGCTCACTGTCGCACAAAGCCCTGCTGAAAAAAGTAAGCGGCTGCCAAGAACCGGCGACACATTGCTCCACGACGGCCCCTATGGCCACGTCCAAGGCGTCGGTAGTGAGCGCTATCTGGGCCGCCGGGTCTGGGTGCGCCAACAGTGCGGCGTTTGCCAGGGCTGTTTTAAACTCAGAGAATGCCTGCTCTCGCTCCGGAGTCCATTTGACTCTGTCCTCCGGTTTCCGTTTCTTGAGCGCGGCGTAAAATGACTGCATGAGCTGAGCTGCGCGGGGGTGGAACCGGTTATAAAAGTTTACCATCCCCAAAAACTCTTGCAGCGCCCTGACCATCTGAGGCTGGGGAAAATTCGCACCTTGTCGGGCAAGGGTATCGCTCCCTCCGGTGAGACGCGGTGCCCCAAAAAGTCAATCCCCATCACGCCGAACTGGCATTTCGCCGGGTTGATTATTAACCCGTGCTCCTCCAGCCTCCGGAAAACCGTCCTGAGGTGGGTTACGTGTTCATCCTCGGACGCGCTGGCCGCCTGGATATCATCCACGTAGATAAACATAAACGGCAGATCGCGCAACACCGCATCCATCATGCGTTGGAATGTCTGTACAGCGCCTTTTAATCTGAAGGGCATGCGTAAAAACTCAAACAAGCCAAACGGAGTTATTACCGCTGTTTTGGGTATGTCCTCCGTGCGCACTGAGACCTGGTGGTAACCACGGACCAGGTCTATTTCAGAAAAAATGCGTGCCCTGGCGAGGTGAACGGAAAAATCCTGAATATGGGGAATCGGGTAGCGGTCGTGGGCTGTGGCGTTATTCAACCTGCGGAAATCTCCGCACGGTCGCCACGATCCCTCGGCCTTAGGGACCATGTGTAGTGGGGATGCCCATGGGCTGTTTGAGCGCCTGATCATGCCCAACCTTTCCAAGATGGCAAACTCCTCGCGCGCTATGGCCAGTTTAGCTGCATCCAGGCGCTGAGGTTGTGCGAAAATGGGCAGCCCAGTGGTGGGGATAAAGTGTTCCACCCTGTGTTTAGTGCTGGCCGCCGAAAACGTTGGGACCGTGAGTGCTGGGAACTGGGTGAGCAGTGTGTGGAACTTACCGCCTGGAGCTGTGACGTTGGCTTGTGTTATTGGCCCGGCCCCTTGAGCTGTACAGGGGAGAGAATCAAAAGACATAGCATTAACCAGGCGCCTGTTAGCAACATCGACTAGCAACCCGTGTGCACACAGAAAATCAGCTCCCAGGATTGGGAAACTCAGTGTCGCTATGACAAAAGTCCACTTGTACATACGGCCATGCAGGGATAAACTCAGTGTTCTCTCACCAAAAGTCTTAATGTCCGAGCCATTTACGACTACCAGCTGGAGGCCACTAGCTCCCGCTAGCCGGTCGGCGTAGGACAGCAGGATGAGGCTCTTTTGGAAGCTGGTGTCTACGAGGAACCGTCTCCCCGAGCGCTAGTCCTTCACGTAGAGCAGCTTGTTTTCCTCACCGGCGGTCGCAGCTGTTACTGACTGCCGGCCTTGGCGCTTCCCGAACGCTTGAATTAGCACGGTGGCACACATCTGCGTGCGTTCTCTCCAAAGCGGCAGTGGTAGAAGCAGAGTGTGTCTCTCTGGCACTTCCTGGCCCCCTCTGCCACTACCGTCGCCGGCTCCTCGCCTCCGCTGGTAGTCTTGCTGGGTTCCGACGCCACCGCGTTCACTGTGAGGGCTCTGGTGGTGAGGATGATCCGATCTGCCTCCTGGGCTAGCGCCTGGTAGTCACGCGCGGCCAGCAATGGCGAATTGGCAAGGACCGCTCTTGCCTCTGTTGGGAGGTTCCGGAGGAAAAGGTGGGCAAACAGAAAATGCCTGTCGTCCGTGCCCATCAATGCCAACATCTTCTCCATCAGTTCGACCGCCGACCCATCTCCTAACTCGGAGCACCTCAGGAGCCTCTCTGCTCTGTCTGCTCTCTCACAGTTCGAGAGCGTGTAGCTCCGGGTCAGCGCGGCCTTGAGAGCCCCGTATTTGTCGTGGGCTGGAGGCTGTTGGAGCAGGCTCGCTACTTGCTGAGACGTGCCAGCGTCCAGAGCTGCGACCACATAGTAATATCTGGTGTCGTCTGCCGTTATTGCCCGGAGAGCGAACTGAGCCTCGGTGTGGAGGAACCAAGACCATGGGTCATGCAACCAGTAGTTTGACTGAAACAGCGCACGCGTTGCTGGGGGTTCCCGTCCGGGCCGACTCCGGGGTTCTTGCTTCGTGTTCCATAATTCGTCAAGGGGTCACCAGTGTGGAGAGTGGAAATAACGGAGGCAGACTCATGCAGCAGACTACTTTATTCACTCTCACATCAGTCATACACAGAAAAGGAATCTTTTCAATACACCAGGGTCTCTCCTTTTATATCCTCCACCCATCTCACATCTGCATGACATCTCGCATCACAATACATTCAACCCTTCTCCCCCCACTGTCTCCCAGCTCTCCTTCCTGCTACCTCACCATAATCTCTCCCATCTCAATAACTATTGTCCTCATCTGTTTACCCTCTGCATCCAGTCTGAGATGATTGACCCAGCTTCTACACCCCCCCCCCCAGAATCTCAGACCGAGTTTCAGTCCTCACGTCCTTTTGGCTTCAGTCTCCTCCCGTATCTGCTGTAACGGGGGTTCTCCGCCTCCGTGGCGCTGCTGTGGCGGTGGGGGGCTCCTGGGGGTGTGTCTGTCTGCGGGTGGGCAATGGCGAGGGGGAGAAACCTTCGACTTGCCAGTGTGGCTGCTCTGATGAATCGTTTACCTGGGGAGTTCTCCGTGGGGGTCTTCCACGCCAAGGGGCCCGAGCCAACATCACATGCTCGTCCGCCACCACAAAGGCGGGCTTAAGTCTGTCTATACATATTTTCTCCCGACGACCCCCCAAGTCTAACAAAAAATGTTTGTCCCCTGGTTCCAGCACTCTGAACGGGCCAACGTAGGGTGGGCGCAATGGGGGGCGGTGGGCATCGTGCCTGACAAACACAAACGCCGCGTTCTTCAAAGTTTTTGGCACAAAAGCATGTGGAAAACAGTGGTGGGCTGGGCCCGGCAGCGTGCCTGTATCTGCGCTATGCTGCAAACGCTGAGATGAACAGTTGTCCGGTGCGGGATTATCTGGCAAAAATTCCCCGGGGAGCCGCAGTGGCTGAGAAAAAACAAGCTCCGCCGGGGAAGCCTCCAAATCCTCTTTTGGTGCGGAACGCAACCCCAACAAAACCCACGGCAACCGGTCTACCCAATTTGCATCTGTCAGCGAAGCCCTGAGTGCTGCTTTCAGTGACCTATGGAAATGCTCGCATAACCCATAGGCCTGTGGGTTGTATGCGGTTGTGCGATGAATTGCAACACCCAGGCTACGGGCCATCGCGGACCAGAGGTCGGAAACAAACTGAGGGCCCCTATCAGATGTGATGTCCAACGGGATGCCAAAACGTGCCACCCATATTGTCAAAAAAGCACGCACCACGTCCGCGGTTGCCGCCAGCGGGACTGCTTCTGGCCAGTGTGTGGTGCGGTCCACCATCACCCTGTGATGGTGGGAGGGGACCCACGAGGTCCATGTGAACATGGTCAAACCTCTTAGCCGGTATACAAAACGGTTCCAAAGGAGCCTTCGTGTGTATGTGTACTTTGGCTCGTTGGCACACTATGCAGGCTGCGGCCCACTCTTTCACTTGTTTGTGCAGGCCTGGCCATATGAACTTCGCTCCCACCATTTTGACTGACGCGCACACTCCTGGGTGCGCCAGAGCGTGAACTGACTCAAACACTCGGCGGCGCCAAGCAACTGGGACCACCGGGCGCAGGCGTCCCATGGAGACGTCGCAGATTGGGGGGGCTGCCGTCTTGCAGTACTCTGCTCTCCAGCCTTAACCCTGTTGGTCCAGACTGGAGCGCGCACACGTCCGCATCGCCAATCTGCTCTGCGGCCATGGCCGTATAATCTATCCCCATGCAGACCGGGGCCACTACCGCGCGCGAGAGGCAGTCCGCCACCACATTCAGTTTACCCGACACATGCTGAATATTGGTCGTAAACTCCGAGATCGCGGCCAGCTGTCTCTGCTGCCGGCCCGACCATGGTTCCGAAACTTTGGCCATTGCGAATGTTAGTGGCTTGTGGTCCACGAACGCAGTGAAGCTGCGCCCTTCCAGCCAGAACTGCAAGTGGCGTATGGCCAGGTGGAAAACCAGCAACTCTCTGTCGAATGGGCTGTATTTACGCTCACTGTCGCGCAAAGCCCTGCTGAAAAAAGTGAGCGGCTGCCAAGAACCGGCGACACGTTGCTCCACAACGGCCCCTATGGCCATGTCCAAGGCGTCGGTAGTGAGCGCTATCTACATATTATTCCATCTAGCTACATTGCTCTGTACTGTGGGTGTTTATATATTTACATATTTATTCCATCTAGCTACAATGCTCCGCACTGTGTGTTTACATATTCATATATTTATTCCATCCAGCTACAATGCTCTGCACTGTGTGTCTGTGTGTGTATATATACTGTATATTTTATAGTAATATGTACATATGTATATTAGCTGCTCTTGCTTGCTTGTTTTTTTTTGTTTTTTTTTTCTTCCCTTCTGATTGTTGCTCTGAGTGTTGCTATCCCTGTGCTGTTGCAATCCTGGAATTTCCCCGTTGTGGGACTAATAAAGGCTTATCTTATCTTATCTTATCTGGGCCGCCGGGTCTGGGTGCGCCAACAGTGCAGCGTTTGCCAGGGCTGTTTTAACCTCAGAGAACGCCTGCTCTCGCTCCGCAGTCCATTTGACTCTGTCCTCCGGTTTCCGTTTCTTGAGCGCGGCGTACAATGACTGCATGAGCTGAGCTGCGCGGGGGAGGAACCGGTTATAAAAGTTTACCATCCCCAAAAACTCTTGCAGCGCCCTGACCGTCTGAGGCGGGGGAAATTTGCACCTTGTTGGGCAAGGGTATCGCTCCCTCCGGTGAGACGCGGTGCCCCAAAAAGTCAATCCCCATCACGCCGAACTGGCATTTCGCTGGGTTGATTATTAACCCGTGCTCCTCCAGCCTCCGGAAAACCGTCCTGAGGTGGGTTACGTGTTCGTCCTCGGACGCGCTGGCCGCCTGGATATCATCCACGTAGATAAACATAAACGGCAGATCGCGCAACACCGCATCCATCATGCGTTGGAATGTCTGTACAGCGCCTTTTAATCTGAAGGGCATGCGTAAAAACTCAAACAAGCCAAACGGAGTTATTACCGCTGTTTTGGGTATGTCCTCCGTGCGCACTGAGACCTGGTGGTAACCACGGACCAGGTCTATTTCAGAAAAAATGCGTGCCCTGGCGAGGTGAACGGAAAAATCCTGAATATGGGGAATCGGGTAGCGGTCGTGGGCTGTGGCGTTATTCAACCTGCGGAAATCTCCGCACGGTCGCCACGATCCCTCGGCCTTAGGGACCATGTGCTGACAATAACCTGCTCCTTAACACCAGCAAAACCAAGGAGCTCATAGTGGACTACAGGAAGGAGAGGGAAGAGACACATGACCCCATCCATATCAATGGCATAGCTGTTGAACGTGTCCCCAGCTTCAAATTCCTGGGGACCCACATCTCGGAGGACCTGTCCTGGTCAGTTAACACCACCAGCCTGATCAAGAAGGCCCATCAGCGCCTCTTCTTCTTGAGGACATTGAAGAAGAACCATCTGTCAGCTGACATCCTGGGCAACTTCTACCGCTGCATGATAGAGAGCACCCTGACAAACTGTATCACACTCTGGTATGGGAGCTGCTCTGTAGCTGACCGCAAGGCGCTGCAGCGGGTGGTGAAAACCGCCCAACGCATCACAGGGACTCCACTTCCAGCTATAGAGGACGTCTACAGGAAAAGATGTCTGCGCCGGGCACGCAGCATTCTTAGGGACTCCAACCATCCTGCTCATGGACTGTTCCAGCTTCTCCCCTCCAGAAGACGTTTCAGAAGCCTTCGGACTAGAACCAGCAGGTTTAGGAACAGTTTCTTTCCAACAGCTGTCACGTTATTGAACTTAGTTCCCCGCTGACTCTCTTACAATCATCTTTTACCATCCTCACCTGTACATAACTGCATAACTACATAACTACATCTAACTTATTGCACATTATTTGCACATAACAGTACTTTTAACTTTCTGCACTGCTGCATATATTTGCATATATTTGCTTAAATTGCACATACTGTTAATTACCGTATATACTGCACTGCTGTCCTTTGCACTTCTGATTGGATGCTAAACTGTGTTTCGTTACCTTGTATTCATACATGTGCAATGACAATAAAGTTGAATCTAATCTAATCTAATCTAATGTGTAGTGGGGATGCCCATGGGCTGTTTGAGCGCCTGATCATGCCCAACCTTTCCAAGATGGCAAACTCCTCGCGCGCTATGGCCAGTTTAGCTGCATCCAGGCACTGAGGTTGTGCGAAAATGGGCAGCCCAGTGGTGGGGATAAAGTGTTCCACCCTGTGTTTAGTGCTGGCCGCCGAAAACGTTGGGACCGTGAGTGCTGGGAACTGGGTGAGCAGTGTGTGGAACTTACCGCCTGGAGCTGTGACGTTGGCTTGTGTTATTGGCCCGGCCCCTTGAGCTGTACAGGGGAGAGAATCAAAAGACATAGCATTAACCAGGCGCCTGTTAGCAACATCGACTAGCAACCCGTGTGCACACAGAAAATCAGCTCCCAGGATGGGGAACTCAGTGCCGCTATGACAAAAGTCCACTTGTACATACGGCCATGCAGGGATAAACTCAGTGTTCTCTCACCAAAAGTCTTAATGTCCGAGCCGTTTACGACTACCAGCTGGAGGCCGCTAGCTTCCGCTAGCCGGTCGGCGTAGGATGGCAGGATGAGGCTCTTTTGGGGGCTGGTGTCTACGAGGTACCGTCTCCCCGAGCGCTAGTCTGTCACGTAGAGCAGCTTGTTTTCCTCACTGGCGGTCGCAGCTGTTACTGACTGCCGGCCTTGGCGCTTCCCGAACGCTTGAATTGGCACGGTGGCACACAACTGCGTGCGTTCTCTCCAAAGCGGCAGTGGTAGAAGCAGAGTGTGTCTCTCTGGCACTTCCTGGCCCCCGCTGCCGCTACCGTCGCCGGCTCCTCGCCTCCGCTGGTAGTCTTGCTGGGTTCCAACGCCGCCGCGTTCACTGTGAGGGCTCTGGTGGTGAGGATGATCCGATCTGCCTCCTGGGCTAGCACCTGGTAGTCACGGGCGGCCAGCAATGGCGAATTGGCAAGGACCGCTCTTGCCTCTGTTGGGAGGTTCCGGAGGAAAAGGTGGGCAAACAGAAAATGCCCGTCGTCCGTGCCCATCAATGCCAACATCTTCTCCATCAGTTCGACCGCCGACCCATCTCCTAACTCGGAGCGCCTCAGGAGCCTCTCTGCTCTGTCTGCTCTCTCACAGTCCGAGAGCGTGTAGCTCCGGGTCAGCGCGGCCTTGAGAGCCCCGTATTTGTCGTGGGCTGGAGGCTGTTGGAGCAGGCTCGCTACTTGCTGAGACGTGCCAGCGTCCAGTGCTGCGACCACATAGTAATATCTGGTGTCGTCTGCCGTTATTGCCCGGAGAGCGAACTGAGCCTCGGTGTGGAGGAACCAAGACCACGGGTCATGCAACCAAAAGTCCAGTAGTTTGACCGAAACAGCGCACGCGTTGCTGGGGGTTCCTGTCCGGGCCGACTCCGGGGTTCTTGCTTCGTGTTCCATAAGTCGTCAAGGGGTCACCAGTGTGGAGAGTGGAAATAACGGAGGCAGACTCATGCAGCAGACTACTTTATTCACTCTCACATCAGTCATACACAGAAAAGGAATCTTTTCAATACACCAGGGTCTCTCCTTTTATATCCTCCACCCATCTCACATCTGCATGACATCTCGCATCACAATACATTCAACCCTTCTCCCCCCACTGTCTCCCAGCTCTCCTTCCTGCTACCTCACCATAATCTCTCCCATCTCAATAACTATTGTCCTCATCTGTTTACCATCTGCATCCAGTCTGAGATGATTAACCCAGCTTCTACAGTACCACTATTTCTAACGGATCTTTTTAGCTTGACTCAGTACATTTCTGTGAACTGTGGATCCCATCGCTAACCTCCATCCGAGGCTGCCTCTCTGCTACTGCAACACAAGTCTTCCATCTTTTTTTCATGATGCAGCCCGCACATGTGAGACAATGAGTAAAAACAAGCATAGCATGTATGCGCGGGATTCATATCCTGATGTGTTTGTTAATGTATTAACTTAGCCATGTAATGAAAGGGTCAAATTATTGTACATTATGGGATTTTTGGAATTATTAATAGTACATTGTTGTAGCGTGAATTGCCTATAAAAATATTTGTCATAAGGTACAGGAATTATTTATTTTATTTAATAGTGGGTGTGAAAGGGGGCGGAGTTAAACCGTCACTTCTACACCCGCTAAATTAAATAAAAGCACTCGTAAAAGGGGCACCAGTCCTAATGGACAATAATATTAACTTTAATTTTAATTAATTTTGTACCTTAAATTACTTAATGAATCAGTCTCAAAGTTTCAGTGAGTTTTTGTCCTGCCGTGATTAGGAAACCTGTATATGCGAAAGGAAAACGCTTCAACTTCTCTTATTCACCCTTTTATTAAACTCATTCAGTTTACATGGCATGGCGTTCAAATGATGAATAAACAGATTCAGATGATGACAGCGTAAAATATCACATCAACTGATATTGGGTTCCTGAACATAAAATCCAGCGTTACACCTCTGCAGAACCAAGGAGGAACAGACTTATGTTTCAACGGTAAATGAGGCTGGAATGTTTTAACAAAACAATGCAATTTTATGGGGAAAATTCATAAGCTAATTATCTAAAAATGAATTCTGAATTAATCTACAAAAATTTAAGGGCAGTTACTTAAAAATGACTAAGAGTTTTCCTTCAGTTGATAGCTCTATCCTGTGGCTGAGAGACTAATTGAGCCCTGAAATACGGGCCATATTCAATCGTAATTTAATTGTTAGGACATCACGTTTTAACCCAGCAGAGAGGAGAAATAAGAGTTTCACTCACACAACAGCCATAGGTCCACGTTTCCGCGGGTTGGTACCGCTGGGTTTTGAAGTTAGGACGTCGGAGGAAGCGGCTGCTGTCCTCACAGCCGTGGAGGTGATAACTCAGCTGGGGGCCCTTCAAGGAGACAGTGGCAGCCGTGGATGGTTTGTCTCAGGGTGGCGTGAAAAGTCCTTGAAAAAGAGTCCAAATTTGGGGTCTCTTGTAGCGGGATCGACCCAAAAACTGAAGGAGAAACTTCTCAGTCTCTGTTCACTTTAAACTAGGCAAATTAAAGGTCCACTTTAATGGCGTGAAAAGTCATGAAAAAAATGAGAAAAACTTTTACTAGGATAAGAATGGCTTCTGAGGTGAAAGAAAAAGTTTGAGAATTTGATTCTCTAAAAGGACGAGCTCTAAAGAAAAATGGTTTCTCCTCAGTAACCAGAAAGACTTGACAAACTTCACAGAGAATAAAATAAAACTTCACAGGGCCTTGAAACGGTGGAATAAAATCTTCTTCAGAGATCTAGATTACTATTCTGCTTCTTTAATCTTAATTTAGTTCCTAATCCTTCTCAAAATCTCTTTCTTTCTTCTTTCTGTGTTTCTAATTCTTAATCTTATCACCGTTCTCTATCTTGCTTCTTGCTAATCTTCCTGCCTGTTCTTTGTCTCTACTGTTCTCTTATTTTTCTCTTACTTTTCTCTACAAAACTCAAATCTAACTTCTCTCTTTTAAAGTTACCTCGCCGGGTCGTAAAACTGATGATGTCGGTCGCAAGACTGACCAATCGACTTTTTCAGAAGCAGTTTGAAATGGCTGCTATCCAATGTGAGAACATTTCTTTGTTTGAGAGCAGCCAATCAAATGAAGACACCATCCCATGAAATTGCAGAGGGAAAATCAACACTCAGTCCGTTCTTATGAAATAAATGCTCAATATAAAATCTAACTAAATTAAATGACTTGGCTAATATTTGGTGATCGTGCATTTATACCACTACTCCAATATGTGTTTGAATAACACTCATGAATATAACATTTCTTATACATAATTATAATACATGCATTCACATTTAGATCAAAATGCAGCAAAACATGCAGCAAACCATGGTTGGTGATAAAAGAGGGATGATTTTCAGTGTCCTTAGGATCCAGAGGATAAGCTGAAAGAAACTTAATGTTTAGAACAAATTAAAAGTCATCCTACATACTGAAAACACATTCCGTAGGTATCCGCTAGGAGGTACTGTTGAGCTGTAGATGATTTCCTTTAGTATCTGGGTGAAGAAACCTGGACAGCGTCGGGGCTATAAACCCGTCAGATTAAGCGGTTTATGACTCTTTTAAGAACATTGGTTTCCTGTGAAAAGGTATGTTATCAAATGCAGTGTTCACGTTGAGAGGTCTGGTCTCCTGAGTTTTATGTTCCTTTGAGCCTTTAAGATAAGATAAGATAAGATAAGCCTTTATTAGTCCCACAACGGGGAAATTCCAGGATTGCAACAGCACAGGGATAGCAACACTCAGAGCAACAATCAGAAGGCAAGAAAAAAACAAAAAAAAAAAAAAAAAAAACAAGCAAGCAAGAGCAGCTAATATACATATGTACATATTACTATAAAATATATATATACACACACACACACACACAGACACACAGTGCAGAACATTGTAGCTGGATGGAATAAATATATGAATATATGAACACACAGTGCAGAGCATTGTAGCTAGATGGAATAAATATGTAAATATATAAACACCCACAGTACGGAGCATTGCAGCTAGGTGGAATAAATATGCAAGTATATAAACACACACAGTGCGGAGCAATGTAGCTAGATGGAATAATATGTAGATATATAAAAACACAGTGTGGAGCATTGTAGCTAGATGGAATAAATATATAGATATATAAATATAAACAAAAGCAAATTCTGATCCTTACAATCTCTGCAAGAGGCAACTGTTTACATTGGGGTCCTGGGAAAGCAAGCATCTTTGGTCAGGCCTGGAAGAGGCCTGCATGAGTCGACATAAAAGCCAGTGATATTCCTGAAAAGGCAGAAAAGTGATATTCCTGTGTAATGAATAAAGTGAAATTCCTATAAAATGAAGAGAAGTGATCTTCTGTCTTTGTTTGAGGAGACGATGATGCTACATTGTACAGAGGGTATCGGAAAAATACAATAATTATTGTACTGCACCCCGGTGTGGATGTGCCTGCCGAAAACAAAACCGGCTTTCTGCAAACTTCTTGGGATGAATGTGCGGGGAAAACAATGGTGGGCCAGGCCGGGTCGCTCCCAGCCTCCGTCTGTGTAAAAACTGTGTGGGCGGATCAGCCTTGGCGCAGGGTTTTCTGGTAGAAACTCTCAGAATCAGAATCAGAATCAGGTTTATTGCCATTGTTCATGTAGTACACAAACTAGGAATTTGTCTCGGTACAATGCTGCAACATTAAACATGATAAGATAAGAGAAATAAACTATACATGTAATAAAGTGTAGGATAAGATTAAGTGATACTGGTCAACAGTTAAGATATATATTAGCCAGCAGCAGATACTGTGGAGAACTATATAGTGCAGTCGGTAATGCAGGAAGAAAACAGTGATGATTGACATGAGTCTGGTTGAGCTGCTGTACATGGTGCACGAGAGTCAATAAGTCACTTAGTGTTCAGCAGTCTAATGGCAGAGGGGAAGAAGCTGTTCATGTGACGGGAGGTTTTAGTCTGGATGGACCGAAGTCTTCTACCAGAGGGGAGGGGGGCAAACAGTACGTGACCAGGGTGTGAGGGATCGGCTATGATCCGGCCAGCACGCCTCCGGGTCCTGGAGATGTACAGATCCTGGAGAGATGGGAGCTTGCAGCCGATCACCTTCTCAGCAGTGCGCACGACGCGCTGCAGCCTTAGTCTGTCCCTGGCAGTGGCTCCTGCGTACCACACGGTTATGGAGGTGGTGAGGATGGACTCGATGATGGCTGTGTAGAACTGCACTAACATCTTGGTGGGTAACTTGAGCTTCCTCAGCTGCCGCAGGAAGAACATCCTCTGCTGGGCTTTTTTGATGAGTGAGCTGATGGTCAGCTCCCATTTGAGGTCCCTGGTGATGGTAGTGCCTAGGAAGCGGAAGGAATCAGCAGTGGTGATGGGAGAGCCTGAGAGGGTGAGGGGGGGCAGAGGAGTAGTGACTTTCCTGAAGTCTACAATCATCTCCACTGTCTTCAGAGCGTTCAGCTGCAGGTTGTTATTGCTGCACCAGGACGCCAGCTGGTGAAACTCTCTGATGATCACCGGCGGCTGAGAAACAAACGAGTTCTGCTGGGGGAGGATACCAAATCCTCCTTATGTGCGGAGTGCAGCCTTAAGCTGGGGCGGTTGCCAAATGCTCCTTAGGTGCAGAGCGCAGCCCTAAAAGAGCCGATAGCCGGTGGTCGACCCAACTGGCTCTGGGTTCTTTTAGGGCTGCTGGCTCTAACACAGTGAATGACAGTTAATATCTCAAAGTGACTTAGTCAAACCTTGACTAAATGAAAGCCCCAAGGTGCTGATGCCTCGGTGCCACAGCCTTGGTGGAGGTATGCGTTCTCAGATCATCACCAAAATCTTATGGGTTCCTCTCTAGCCCAAGGACCACCTCTGATAAAGATTAAAAATTTCATCCAAATCCATCCAGTAGTTTTGGAGTACATGCATGCGCAGTGAAAATAATCTGCAGTTCACATGTCCGTACTGTCGGCAGCAGCCAAGAACCACCAAACTGATTTGAACAGCTGCAGTTCAAACACAAAAGAAGATCACAGTGGTGTAGTGTGTGAACGGGGGGGGAGGGGGGGTTGGACATTGGGTCTCGCCATAGCTGACGTCATGACGTAGGTGATGGATGACGCTGGGCGGCACCACCATTTTGTATATAGTTAAGTGTAAATAATAAAGAATTGAATGTTCAGTGCAAGACGGCTCATGGCTTGCTTATTTCAGACATAACAAATGGTGACAAGGGTAAAACCCTCACTCATGGAGCCAGTGAAACCTTTCCTTGCCTCACCGGGGAACCACCGATCACATGGTGCCGCATGTTTGTAAATTACATCGTTACGGTTGGCCTGAGGGACGCTGACGACAAGAAGCTGAAGAGCGTGCTGGTTCTCAGTCTCGGTGAGGAAGGGCAGTGCGTGCTCTGCACTCTGGGTCAAGCAGACTCACTGGGCGAATGCGTGGCTTTGATGGAGAAATATTACAGTGATGCGAGCAACGTTACAGCCTGAATAACTGTCTTCTTCTCCCACAAACAGCATGTGGGTGAGTCAACTCAGCGTTACGCCACGGAGCTCCAAGTCTTGGTGAGCATGTATGCCTTCGGGCCCTTAGAAGACGAGCTAACCTGTGACAAGCTTGCAGAAGGCACAAGCAACAAGTGGCTAAGAGAAGAGCTAATGCTAACAACGAACAATCTCAAGCTAAGCCAAGTAGTGAGGATGGTGACCTAGATGGAGGCAACCACCCAGCTAGCGGAACAGCTAACAACACCTAGTCAACAGGCTCTCAAACCGACCCCGTGGGAGCAGGCTGTTAGTAACACCAGTAGCTGCACAACCACGGGGCAACATGAAGAGGCCAGGCAGAACACGGACCAAAGCAGGTGAGTGGCCATCGTGTACTGAGTGTGGTTTGTCTAAACACCGAGCCCGCTCGCCCACTTGCCCTACTAGAGGGAAGAGATGTCACCGCTGCAAACAAGCCAACCACTTTGCCAAGGTCTGCCACTCAAGCCCCATGAAAAACAAAGTCCACCAACCGGACCCAGCCATGGTCTGCACAGTGGGTGCTAGGAATTGGCCGCTCAAATGGCACACCTTCCAGCTGAACGGTGTCTATGTGATGCTTTTATTGGACTCAGGTGCTTCACGGTCCCTACTTAACGTAGCCACAGTCAGAAAGCTCTTCCCCACGAAGACCATTACGACAAAGGCGGATGATCTGTTTGGATATGGTCACATCAAGATTGGCATCAAAATCGGCACTGCCCCTCGCCCTATGAGATGACGTTATGATGGAGCTTAACAAACCCCTGGATGCCGGCATCATCGAGTGAGTTGACGCATCCCCATGGATTTTGAACATCATCATGGCAAAGAAAAAGTCGGGTGGCATACAACCATGCATCGACCTCTGGATGGTCAATAAGGCAATCATCCCGGATAAATATCCTCTGCCCATGATGGAGGAACTAATGACAACCTTCAGCGGTTCAAAAATTTTCTCAAAGCTGGACCTCCACCAAGGCTACTTACAGGTACCACTTCACCCTGACAGCCGCAACCTGACAGCTTTCATTACACACATGGGGGTTTTCAGATGCACACGCATGGCCTTTGGCCGTAGCTCTGCCCCGAGCTGCTTTCAGAAAATTATGGCCACCATCCCCGCTAGGCTCAAGGGAGTAGTTGTGCATCTAGATGACACTGTGCATGGTGCATCACAGGCCACTCACAACACCCACCTCGAGAAGGTCATGGAGGTACTGGCAAGCCACGGCGTCACACTCAACAAAGAGAAATGCATCTTTGCGATGGAGACTATTGAGTTTGTGGGGTTTCAGCTGACCCCTGAGGGCCTGAGCCCCCTGGATTCGAATGTGGAAATGGTCCTGTAGCTACCTGAGCCTACAATCCATGCACAAATCTTATCTTTTCTGGGCATGGCGAACTTCTACGGATGCATCATCCCTCGCTACTCCGAAACGATAGAACCACTGCACGCCCTCCTGAAACAGGATGCGCCATGGGAGTGGACTCTGACATGCTCAGCTACTATCAAACGAGTGAAGACACAGTTCACCTCCCCACCTGTGCTGGCCCACTTCAACCTACAAAGCCCTATTTTTGTGGCATGCAATGCATGCGGCTCTGCAATAGGAGCTCTCCTGTCACAGACCGGGCATCGACAAAGACAGAAAATATGGTGAAAGACTGTGTGCCCTGCCTGGAAAGTGGAAAAACCGGGGTGCCCCCGCAACTGCAGCTGCTATCATACCCAGCAGTCCCTTGGAAACATATTCAACTGGACATATGTGGCGAACTACATACTGCTCCTGTGCACCAGCGGTTCCTGCTGGTAGCTTATTACCTCCATTCAAAATGGCCAGAGGTGATGGTGATGCCCACCGGCTTGGTCACGACTGACGTGGTCATGTCCGACGCAGTCATTGACTTCCTCACCTCCTTCTTTGCTCGCTGGGGTGTACCAGACGCCATTACAATGGACAACAGCCCACAGTTCATCTCGGCAGATTCTGAAGTGCTCATGAGTGAGAGAGGTATCAAATACATAAAGACTGCATTCTACCATCCACAAGAAAATGGGGGTGGATTCAACAAAACCCTAAAAAATGGGCTCAGAGCACACCTGGCAGACGAACTCCAATTCTCGGCTGTACTACAGAGTGCTCTGCTGTGCTATAGAGCAACACCTCATGCCATGACGGGCTGCTCATCGGCAGTATTGATGTTGGGACGTCAAATGTGCCTTCCCCTGGACCGCCTACACCCCCCTGAGGGAGCCATTTCAGCAGAGAAGCCATCACCAAGGGGGAGGGTGGTCGAGCAGCAACGACAAATGAAACTAAGGTTTGACAGGAAACGCCGGGTGAGGTAGCCCAGACTTGCAGTGCTGGACTGGGTCAGGAACAGGCACCCTAACCGTGCCCACAAGTTGTAGTCGTTTCGGACAATGCCATTGCAGATCACAGCACAGCTGGGTCCAGCCACGTTCTGCCTCTCTGATGGATCATGGTAGCACACCAGTCGCCTCCGAAAATCTTCACTGGCTCCAACCCCGGATCAGCGGTTGGCCACGGACGTGATGGATCTAGGTTGGGACTTTGCTGACGCGGGACCCGCAAACCCCGATGAGTGTTTGCTGGAGCTGGCAGTGGTGCTGCAGCCAGAGTGATGTTCGACCAGAGTCTGACAGAGACCCCAACATCTGAAGGACTTTAGAGTGGACTTTTGATTACTTGCATGATTGGTCAAAAAAGTGGCAGAATAACTCACTCCATCACACGGGCTCCCTGGCAGTCTTCCCAGGTGCTCAATTAGGCAAACTGTGTTTATGGTTTCTGGTTGTTTCAAGGAAGGTGAAAGGGGGATAAATGTAGTGTGTGAACTGGAAAGGGGGTTTGGACACTGGGGCTCGCTGTAGCTGACGTCATGACGTAGGTGATGGATGACGCTGGGTGGCGCCACCATTTTGTATCTAGTTAAGTGTAAATAATAAAGAGTCAGTTGCTCTGTGCAAGACAGCTCATGGCTTACTTATTTCAGACATAACAGGTGGCAGATGTTTTAAATGGAAGAAGTGATGGAGATATGTGAATACAATGACAATCAAGACGAACAGGAGCTTTTGCTGTTTTGTGGCAGAGGAAGAAAACAGACGGGCATAAAGGTGGACATTTGTTTACCCAGTATTGATAGTTTGCTCAATACTTTCCTTTGGTGGGAGTTTCTGGGCACATGCGCAGTTCACTGCAACCATTTGTGGGCGAGGAATGTTGGGACTTGGAGTTTTTAGCAGTGAACTGAAAACCTCGTCCTTCCTCTGCAAAACTAAACAGCAAAACCAGTGTGAAAACAATCAATGTGATGAATAAATAGTGTAGTTGCTGAATACATGTTTTTTCAGTAACTGCTATTTTATAAAAAAAAAATGCTGTGTTGTGCTGTAAAAAAATTGCACTGCTGCCTCTAGTGGCCCGGCATAGTTATTACAATACCTTTTTTCCAAGCTCCAGTGACAGTAAAGGTGAGTTAAATTTGAAAAGATTAAATTTGTGTTTATTTCAAAAACCGAGCCTTATCGGAATTCTGGCAAATTGAAAGTCGAGAAAATATGGCGATACAGTGATTCAAGCCTTTAGTTCCACTTAATTTTGACCGGGCAAGCTGAAACAGACAGGCAGATAGACAGATACACACACACACACACAACTATCTACACACTGCATGATTACTGTATGCCTCCGTTTTCACCAAGGCATAACAACGAATGGGGCCAAACAGGACAACAAAAACTGCACCCAAACCGAGGCTGAAAAAAACAAAACAAAACACGGTAGTCAGACTTCCAAATTATTTATAATGGTCAATGAACAACTCCCATTCCTCAAAGTGCAAGATACAATTGTATTACTCTGGCCTTTTTCCCAGTGGTTTTGTCATGATTCCACGGTGGATCGCCTGTATTGGAGGCTGGTGGCTCGCACAGCCACCTAAAGGCTAAAGGTAGCTTATCATCTCCTGAGTTATTAGCCCCTGAGCTAACACTGGTACCAGGATGCTTGCTGTAAGCACGGCTTATATTGTTATTTTCTTCAGATCCTAGTCACCCTAATAGCCACCCCTGTTACCACCTGGTTCACTCCGGCCCATCCCCCAGTGATTTCGACATGATTCCAAGGCAGATCGCCCATACCAGCACACGCCAGACGGCGTGTCTCCCTCCACCCTGAGGGAGACATTATTCGATCCAAGATGGCGCCCACAGCGGTCGACATGGTGCTTCGCTGCGCTCTTTGTTTGTTTTTGTTTGTCAATTGTGTGTCTGCTTGCACTTATACCCGTGAAGAACTTCTAAATATCAGGACTTTGACCCCCACGGACCTCCTCCCAGTTTTTCTAGCCCCTGCCGCCGATCTGGTTTATTGTTTGGCTCGGAAAGTGAGACGGCGGAAGAGAGGAAGACGAGCGGGCGCTCTCGTACGACTTCGCAGGAGAGGCTTGCGAACGGCGCTGCCTGGCATATTTCTGTCCAATACCAACTCTCTCTCTAACAAGGTGGATGAACTGAGACTGCTGATGCGTTTTAAGGACCTCGCCTCCTCAGCTGTCCTCTGCTTTACTGAGACCTGGCTCCGGGAAAATATACCAGACAGCGCGCTGCGCCTCGACGGCTTTCAGCTCTTCCGTGCTGATCGTGACACAGAGCTTTCCGGCAAGACCACAGGAGGCGGTGTCTGCTTCTACATCAACTGCAGCTGGTGCTCTGATGTAACGGAAATTTCCAAACACTGTTCTCCTGCCTTGGAATTTCTTGTTATCAATTGCAAGCCCTTCTATTCCCCGCGGGAGTTTGCTTCTTTCATACTCATCGCTGTGTACGCCCCTCCCGACGCGGACACGCGCGAAGCTCAGCGCGTGCTCGCGGATCACATTCAACACACAGAGCGGAGTTTTCCAGACTCGCTGATTATTGTGGCTGGCGACTTTAATCAGTGCAATCTGAGCCACGATCTCCCCCGCTACAAACAGTTTATTAAATGCCCCACCAGAGGATTAAACACACTGGATCACTGTTACACCACAGTGAAAGACGCATATCGCGCTGTTCCTCGCGCTGCGCTGGGATTATCTGATCACGTGATGGTTCACCTCATTCCCACATACAGACAGAGATTGAAGCTCACTAAACCTGTTGTGAGCACTACGAAGATACGGACCAGTGATGCTGAGGAGAAGCTGGAAACGTGCATGGAAATATCTGACTGGGGCATGCTTAAAGGAGCCACGCATGATCTGGATGAGTACACGGACACTGTGAACTCATATATCCACTTTTGTGAAGAGAACATTCTTCCATCACGCACCAGGGTGAGTTACTCTAATGACAAACCCTGGTTCACAGCTAAGCTCAGACAGATCAGGAAGGAGAAGGAAGCAGCGCTGAAAAGTGGAGACAGGGACTGCTACAGGGAGGTTAAATACCGGTTTAACAGAGAGCTGAAGAGGGCTAAATCTCTATACTCAGAGAGACTCCAGCAGCAGTTCACTGCTAATGATTCGGCTTCCGTGTGGAGAGGACTGAGGCAAATCACCAACTATCGACCTAAGGCTCCTAAAGGTCAGGATGACAAAGCCCTTTGTCAGAGACTGTCCCAACACTATGCCCGTTTTGACACCTCGTCATCTGTGTCCAACTCCCCCCCTCCCTCCAGCTCCACAGCCTCCACATTCCCTACTTCATTTAAGGCACCCCCCCTCCTCCCCCCTCCCCTTATCATCAGTGAGCAGGATGTGCTCAAACAGTTCTCCAGACTGAACCCGCACAAGGCCCCCGGCCCAGACGGCGTGTCTCCCTCCACCCTGAGACTCTGTGCGAAACAGCTGGCTCCTGTATTCACAGACATTTTTAACACCTCCCTTAAGTTATGCCACGTGCCGTCCTGCCTCAAATCCTCCACCATCATCCCTGTCCCCAAGAAGCCACGGATCACTGGACTTAATGACTACAGACCTGTAGCGCTCACCTCTGTAGTCATGAAGTCCTTTGAGCGCCTGGTCCTGTCCCACCTCAAGTCCATCACCACCCCTCTCCTGGACCCGCTGCAGTTTGCCTCCCGAGCCAACAGGTCTGTAGACGATGCAGTCAACCTGGCCCTCCACTCCATCCTGCAGCACCTGGACTCCCCGGGAACTTACGCCAGGATCCTGTTTGTGGACTTCAGCTCCGCATTCAACACCATCCGCCCCGCTCTGCTCCGGGACAAGCTGTCCCTGCTCAACGTGCCTGACTCCCTCTGCAGGTGGATCATCGACTTCCTGACGGACCGGAGGCAGCATGTGCGGCTGGGAAAGACTGTCTCAGACTATACTAGCATCAGCACCGGATCACCCCAGGGCTGTGTACTTTCCCCCCTACTCTTCTCCCTTTACACCAACTCCTGCACCTCCAGCCACCAGTCTGTCAAGTTGATCAAGTTTGCGGACGACACCACCCTCATCGGGCTCATCTCCAACGGCGACGAGTCCGCCTACAGGAGAGAGGTGGCCCAGCTGGCGTCCTGGTGCGACAATAACAACCTGCAGCTGAACGCTCTGAAGACAGTGGAGATGATTGTAGACTTCAGGAAAGTCACAACCCCTCTGCCCCCCCTCCCTCTCAGGCTCTCCCATCACCACTGCTGATTCCTTCCGCTTCCTAGGCACTACCATCACCAGGGACCTCAAATGGGAGCTGACCATCAGCTCACTCATCAAAAAAGCCCAGCAGAGGATGTTCTTCCTGCGGCAGCTGAGGAAGCTCAAGCTACCCACCAAGATGTTAGTGCAGTTCTACACAGCCATCATCGAGTCCATCCTCACCACCTCCATAACCGTGTGGTACGCAGGAGCCACTGCCAGGGACAGACTAAGGCTGCAGCGCGTCGTGCGCACTGCTGAGAAGGTGATCGGCTGCAAGCTCCCATCTCTCCAGGATCTGTACATCTCCAGGACCCGGAGGCGTGCTGGCCGGATCATAGCCGATCCCTCACACCCTGGTCACGTACTGTTTGCCCCCCTCCCCTCTGGTAGAAGACTTCGGTCCATCCAGACTAAAACCTCCCGTCACATGAACAGCTTCTTCCCCTCTGCCATTAGACTGCTGAACACTAAGTGACTCTCGTGCACCATGTACAGCAGCTCAACCAGACTCATGTTAATCATCACTGTTTTCTTCCTGCATTACCGACTGCACTATATAGTTCTCCACAGTATCTGCTGCTGGCTAATATATATTTTAACTGTTGACCAGTATCACTTAATCTTATCCTACACTTTATTACATGTATAGTTTATTTCTCTTATCTTATCATGTTTAATGTTGCAGCACTGTACCGAGACAAATTCCTAGTTTGTGTACTACATGAACAATGGCAATAAACCTGATTCTGATTCTGATTCTGATTCTGGTTGCTGCGATCAAAATGACCCAGAACCAGAGGCTACTGGCCAGTGTTATGCCGAGAACTCCCTGGATGCAATTCTCGGCAGGCGTGGGAGTTCTCGGCATAACACTGGTAAGGGCGATCCGCTGCGGAATCATGACGAAACCATTGGGAGATGGTGGACGCAAGTCACACTGGCAAACCAGGTGGTAACAGGCTAGTAGGGTGACTAAGAGCTGAAGAAAATAATATAATCCGCGCTTATAGCGAGTGTCCTGGCACCAGTGTTAGCTCGGGGACTAATAGCTCAGGGGCTAATAAGCTACCTTTAGCCTTTGGCTATCAATGAGAGCCACCAGCCTCCAGTACAGGTGATCCACTGCAGAATCATGACAAAACCTCCGGGTCACTGCAATCAAAATGGCTCAGGACCAGAGGGTGCTGGCTGGAGGCTGCTGGCTCTCATGGCCAGCTCCCCTACCATCCTCCAGGGCTCCACGTGACCCCGCGCCACTCTTACAGGCAGTGTAGTCGCTCCAGCTCCCAGCTGGTCATGGGAGCAGAGTGGAGTCCCACAGAGCGAGACACTGCCCTTTGAGGTTCATTAGCTCAGTAGCTCGGCTCGGCCAGCAGTTTTGGGTCACGGGCCAGATCTCAGTTGTGACAATCGGGAGGCCGTCTGGCATAGCAATTTGTTGTGGAATCATGGCAAAATTATTGGGAGATAGGCCTGCTAGGGCATGGGTTGGAGCCATGTCCTCGCCTTATGTAAGGCGGCGTGTCCACCAAACGCGTTTTTTCAGCTGTGGGCAACTATATTCTATTCAGTCTTTATGCAGTCCAGTATCTACAGCGCTGAGCACCCATGGCGCTGAAACACTCTTGGCGGTGGCCGCTTTTTGTCAGTGCTCCGGGCTCTCAGGGCTGAAAAAAGTTCAGCTTTTCAGACTACAGCTGAGCTCGTCAGTGTCAGACCTTTCTAAGCAGCCAATTAGAGTTAAGAAAGAGCGGGACATAGGACGTCAGTATCATCTGTACACAGACTCCTGTTTTCTTTTCCATGTCATCATATTTTGCATCCAGAGCTGCTACCAGTGCCAGAATATGTTTCCTGTCTATTGTTATTTAGAGATTGCTATTAAAAAACAAGTAGAAAGTCTGACCATAGGAAAAGCGTAAGTGTTGAGCTGTGAGTGAAGCTATTGCTAGGATACAGGGCACAGACTTTTTTTTCCAGAGCGCAGTGCACAAGCACTGAAAAAAAGATGTTCAGGATGGTCAGGCGACAAACAATGCATTTGTTGGACACGCAGCCTTATAGTTGTATTTTTTTATCATCAGGACATGGTCTCCAGCCCACATCCTTGCTTTTAGTTCATATTCTGGGATTCTCTGCATTTATTATTATTCATCAGGGTCATGGTTGTGTTTTTATTATCCTTACCTGAGTTCTTGGGTTATTATGGTCTGTTCCTCTGTGTCTTACTTCCATTTGGGTTATGATCTCTGTCGTGTATTCCTTCCTGTCATCTGCAGTTTTGGTTTGGACTTTTATTTTGACAGTGACTTTTGTTTGCTTCTGTTTTCACCTAGCTTGTTTCACGTCTTGTTTAGTTCTTGATTATTCTCAGCTGTTTATGATTTTGTTAATTATCTCTGCTATATTTAAGGGATGGTGCCCCCTAGCTTGGGGCAATGTCCTTAAAGCGTACCTCTGGTGGTCGTGAAGACGCATTTAACTTAAAAACATTATGAAAAAGTATTTCTTATTTTGGTAAATAATTCTTGCCAGCCATATACCACCAGACATATATTCAAATAGGACCTTGGCCATGGGCAGCCAATGAAAACTGTGGGCGCAGCCATGACACATGCGGATGTGACGTCACTTCGTTGATACTCAACAGTCAATGCTCCGCCTGTATGAGAGACTAGGGTGCTGTTGTGAGTGTTTTTATTCTATTATGGCTGAATTGTCGGACTCTGAGGAAGAATTTGTCCAACATGGCTACAGGTTTGAGCCAGAAAGGTCTTCTGAGGGTTAAAGTGACGAAATGGTCCTCACACACAACGCAATTTCGTCTGAAATTATTCGTCTGTGCCCTGTTTCCGCTCCGATCTTCTGACAAGGTGAGCTGGGTTTGGGTACACAAAAAAAGTGTTTCTTTGTTTTTTTCGCTTATTATTCAGACATCCAAAGGCTTTACATTCCGCCATGTTGCGATATCCATATCGCATTGTATGTTTTTGTTTTTACAAGAGCACCGAGTGTCTGCTGCTCTGTATATAGTTGTAGAATCATCTTCCGTGTTGCGGCAGTTACGAGATCAGATGAGACAAGCAGCTGAATTTAAGCATTTATTTATTTATTTTCTACTCATTTCAGTTCTGCATTTAATATGAACCCTGAGTTTGAAATAAACGTTTGAATTTGAATATCCCCGAAGCCGCTGCACATCCGGGTACTCAGATCGCAGTTTTATAATCATCGTCATTTACGAGCTCAGATCAGAAAAGACGGCTCGCTGAATTTAAACATTTATTTATTTATTTTCTACTCGTTTTAGTTCTGCATTTAATATGAATCCTGAGTTTGAAATAAACGTTTGAATTTGAATATCCCTGAAGCCGCTCCACATCCGGGTACTCAGATCGCAGTTTTACAATCATCGGCATTTACGAGCTCAGATCAGAAAAGACGGCTCGCTGAATTTAAACATTTATTTATTTATTTTCTACTCGTTTTAGTTCTGCATTTAATACGTATCCTGAGTTTGAAATAAACGTTTGAATTTGAATATCCCCGAAGCCGCTCCGCATCCGGGTACTCGAGGCTCAGCCAATACTGATCCAGATCGCGGTGTCAACGAAATTACGTCACAGGAAGCGTCCTGGAAGTCCATGTAGCTGCTAGTATGGCTGTACCCATGTTTTGCTGACATAGCTGAACCAGCAGATCAGCAATGGATTTATATCAAATTGCTTTGAACGTGAATTTCAACTTAAATTTGAACTAGAACGTGAGACAGGGGCTCAATATAATATCTTTTTTTTCACGACCACCATAGGTACGCTTTAAGTCATTTGGCGTAATGCTGTGATGGCTCGCTCCAGCTGATTATGATCCACAGCTGCGCACACACCTGTTCACCATCACTGTCTGGCTATTTAACCCACTCTGCCCTCAGATTGGCGTGGAGCCATCTGATCTCTTTGGCTCACTGAGACTACTCTTGTCTTTGCCTATCTCCAGAGATTTCTCAGCCCTCATCCTTTTCCCAGAGTCATCCCTTGCTTCCTATTTCCCTGGAAGGAGCAACTCTTTTCTACCAAGTAAGCCATCCTGCTACTCACCTTTTCCTTGCTCATCCCCTGTGCACAGGCGGAGTTCCGTGGCGGTGGAATCCTTCCTCCTTGGCGGCGGACTGAGCACCATCTCCGTTTCCAGCTGTACCGTGTCGACAGGCGCTGTCCTCCTGGCTGAAGCCTACTTGCCAACCTGAGCACGACACCATCCCAGCAAACAGGTTGCCAGGTTGCACGGCGCTCTGCTCTCCCCCAGCTGCCACGTCACCACTGATTCACACACGAACACATACACGCACACACACATCAGTTAACACAATAAAAGATAATTGAATCTATCCTAGAGTCTGTGTCTGTTTACTGGGTCTATAAATCATGTCAAATGCCACATTTCTGTCAGCCTGTTATGCGAGCCTGTCTTGTTTAATCCTGCCATGCCAGTCTCTGTTTAGCCTTTTGTTTCCAGCTCATGAGCTGCGTCTTTATTTTGTGTTTTCAATAAATCCTGCAAGCCATCAGTCCAGTGTTTGGGTCATGAATTTTGCCCCGGAGGGGCAAATATGACAGTAGGATGTCATCGGTAAGGACCCAGCGGACTGAGTTTGCTCTGACATGCTTAATGGGTGCCTTAGTTTGGAGCAGCTGTGGGCCGCGAGGGAACTCTGGGACCTGGTCGCTGCGGCCCACAGCTGCACGGACAGCGAGGAGACCTTCAATCTCTGGGAAATGGTGACCTGGGTGCTGAAGTGCACCCCGGGTCTGCAGGCGCTTCCCTGGGTACAGGAGCTGCCCATCCTCCTCACCACATCCACCGCGTTCAGCTGGCTGTAATCCGTCTCTTGACCTTGAGCTGAAGAGGAGAGGCGGAAGGAGTGATGAGAGGGCCTCCCATCTATGCCACACCTCTCGACGCTCCACGCCAGCACCCGCAGCGCTCTGACAGACGATCTCCAGTGCCTCCCAGTGGGAGTTGCCTGGCGTTTCAGCGGCAGCAGAGTGGGAGACACGGCAAGTATTGTTTTCTCATGTTTTAACACCTGTTAATGAGGGGTCTTGTCTTGTCCCCGATGGGGGGAGGGGGGTTTGGCAGCAATAACCCACTGCTGCTGAGTTCTCCCCACTTGGCTCTGCTGTAATCCCTGCTGTCGCTCCCACACCATCATTCTTATCTGCCTTCTTTCTCTCCTCTCTCCCGAGCACTTTGCTGGAGGATTTGGCCCATCACAGGGGACCGCGGAACTTCATCAGGAGCTTGGGAGAGTGCTACAAGATCTGCCTCTGGAGGGACAGGTGGCAGGACGATGCGTGGAGGACGACTCACAGATTGATAGCCTCCAAGCCTCACCTGAGGAAGGACATTCCTGCCTTCCTCCAAGATTTTCTATGCTCCAGCGAGTTCTCCTCCACCCCAGAGGGGCATGAGCCGCCGGGAGCTTCCACCCACCACTCCAGAGACCGGGGGGCCTCCACCCGTCGTTATCGAGGTCCAGGGACCTCCACCCATCGTTCCAGAGGTTGGAGGACCTCCACCCATTGTTCCAGAGGCTGGCGGGCTTCCACCTATCGTTCCAGAGGCTGGTGGGCCTCCACCTGCTGTTTCAGAGACCAGTGGGCCCTCACCTGCTGTTTCAGAGGTCAGCATGCTGCAGGCATTGGTCAGACTTAATTACTTACTTAAGCCCATAGCTTGCCATGGAGCATAGGCCATCGATGACCCCTCGCCATCGCACTCGGTTCTGGGCTGCTCTCTCTACTCCCCTCCAGTTGGTTCCCTGCTGCTTCAGCTCCGCCTCAGTGTCTCGTCTCCAGCTGTTTCGAAGCCGGCCTCTCTTTCTCTTTCCCTGTGGATTCCAGGTCAGGACTTGCGTGTGATGCTGGATGCTGGTTTCCTGGGGGTGTGTCCAATCCAGTCCTACTTCCTCTGCAGAATCTGATCTGCCACTGGTTTCTGTCCCACTCGCTCCCACAGATCTTCATTCCTGTTCTTCTCCGGCCATCTGATGTTGTGCAGAGCATAGAGCTCCCTTGTTAATGTTTGGCAAGCTGTGTGCCCCTGTGGCTGTTGTTCCACCTTGCTCTGTGGTTTGGTGGCCTAAGGACAGTGGCAAGTCGCCTGATCTACTCTGCATTCCAGTTTGGAGGTCCTCGGATTTTGGCAGACCTGCTCTGTGCTCTGGCCCAGTGGGCTATAGACTTGGACAGACCACCCGACCCGTTTTGGGGCTTTGGACTTGGAAGGCCCCAAAGGTCTGTGTGTTGGGGTTTGAACTCTGTGGGTGGTAAGAAGTTGTTTCGGGCCGCCTGGCCTTGTGCCCCCACTACCAATCCTAGGATGGTCATTTTGTGTTTGGGTCATCTGGTATCCACTCCTTAAGAGGGGGGTAATGTTTGGGCATGGGTTGGAGCCATGTCCTCGCCGGGCAGCACGGTGGTGCAGTGGTTAGCACTGTTGCCTTACAGCTAGAAGGTTCCTGGTTCAAATCCCCAGGCTGGCAGGGGGTGGAACTTTTCTGTATGGAGTTTGCATGTTCTCCCTGTGCTGCGTGGGTTTACTCCGGGGGCTCCGGTTTCCTCCCACAATCCAAAGACATGCATGTTAGGTTAATTGGTTGTTCTAAATTGTCCCTAGACACCTGTTTCCTATAGGCCCTTAGAGTAGAGGGTTAGTACTAGTGAAAGCGCTTTGAGTGGTCTTTGTGACTAGAAAAGCGCTATATAAGTGCAGGTTAGTTAGTTAGTTAGTTATGCTAGAGTATTCGTCAGGGTCATGGTTGTGTTTTTATCATCCTTGCCCAAGTTCTTAGGTTATTATGGTGTGTTCCTCTGTATCTTAATTCTGTTTGGGTTATTATCTCTGTCATGTATTCATTCCTGTTATCTATAGTTTTGGTTTGGACTTTTATTTTGACAGCACCTTTTGTTTGCTTCCATTTTCACCTAGCTTCTTTTGCGTGTTGTTTTGTTCTTGATTATTCTCAGCTGTTTATGATTTTGTTAATTATCTCTGCTATATTTAAGGCTCCCCTTTAGCTTGGGGCGACATCTTTAAGTCATTTGGCGTGATACCACGTTTCTGTCAGCCTGTTATCCGTGCCTGTCTTGTTTAATCCTGCTGTGCCAATCTCTGTTAAGCCTTTTGTTTCCATCTCACGAGCTGCATCTTTATTTTGTGTTTTCAATAAATCCTGCAAACTGTCAGTCCAGTGTTTGGGCCCTGAATTCTGCCCTGGAGGGGCAAATATGACAAGGCCAAAATGACGCGAGCTACACCATCAACTGTGGATCAGTGAACCAGAGCACTGCCCATCCAAGCTAGGAGACGAGAAACTAGTCAGCTAATGGCTAACTGACATAAGAGGGAGGGCAGAGTTGAAAAGGTGAAGGATGTTTCTTAAAGTGATAGTGTAGGAAACTCGAAATGAAGAGACTGAATGATTTTTCAGTATTGGTTTATTCCATCTCAAGCCTACAGCTCCTCTCTCAGTCAGGGAATGAAGAGGGTGAGCTGGGGGTAAACCACATACCTTTATACTGTAACACCAGACACAAAACACATTCACATCAAACACAGAATTCCATTCATATCTAATCCTCTTATTGTCCTCTCGGCTTCTCTGTCTGACCCTATGAGTCAGACAGTCTCTTCAGGTCCACTCTCAGATCTTCTCACTTCGTCTCTAGTCCGCAGGGGGTCCAGACTCAATGTCCGTATGAGGCATGATATCAATACACACTGCGAGCTCCAAGTTCCCTCATGTCTGAATCTCTGCCAAGGAATATGTGAGCTACATAATGTTACGCCACATCACTCCCCCCGAAACGCCCAAGAACGGACATACACCAACCTTAAGTCAATAATGGACAGTCATACACACTATGTCAAGAGTGGACACACACACACCGACTTCTTGTCCATAACGGGCAGTCATACACATTACACCCTTACATCACCCCCCCCCCCTTTGTAGGATCTACAGCACAATTTACACGGGTTGATCAAAATACACATCACTCTGCCCGTTGCTTAGGCTTCAATCTCCTCCCGAATCTGCTGAACGCAGGCTTCGCAGCCTGTGTTGTGCCGTCCTGCTGTGCGCCTGTGGAATGAGGAGGAGAAGGGTTATTTGCCCCCTGCTGGGGAACTAGGGGCTGTCCCTTGGGAGGCCTGCCGCGTCGAGGCGCCCCCGCCGGCCGTACAGGTTCATCATGTAACACAAAAGCAGGCTTTAATCTGTCAACACTGATTGTCTCTTTCCTGCCCCCCAAGTCCAGTACAAAATATTTCTCCCCGGTTTCCAGCACTCGGAACGGACCATCATAAGGTGGGCGGAGACTGTGACGCTGGGCGTCGTGCCTGACAAAAACAAACTCTGCGTTTTGCAAAGCCTTGGGAACAAAAACCCGCGGAAAAGTGTGATGAGCGGGGCCCGGGAGCATTTCTGCCTCCGTGCCGCGTAGAGGTCCCCGCAGCGGGGGGGGCTCGGGTGCTGCATGGGCTGGCAGGAATTCTCCTGGCAGCCTGAGAGGTTGAGTAAACACTAATTCAGCAGGTGAGGCATCTAAATCCTCCTTGGGTGCCGAACGCAACCCCAATAAAACCCATGGTAGTTTGTTTACCCAATTTGTATCCGTGAGCGACGCTCTGAGAGCTGCCTTCAACGATCTGTGAAAACGTTCGCATAAACCGTTGGCCTGTGGGTGATAAGCGGTGGTGCGATGGGCTGTTGCCCCTAAGCCGCTGGCCATGGCTGACCATAGCTCTGAAACGAACTGCGGACCCCTATCGGACGTAATGTCCGACGGGACTCCGAACCACGCTACCCAGGCTGTTAAAAAAAACGCGAGTTACCTCTGCTGCTGTGGTAGACTGCAATGGGACCACTTCCGGCCAACGCGTGGTCCGGTCCACCATTGTTAGGAGATGTGTGAACCCCTGCGAGGGCGGCAGGGGTCCCACTAGATCAACGTGCACATGATCAAACCTCTTAGCCGGGATGTGGAAAGGTTCTAAAGGGGCTTTTGTGTGTCTGTGAACTTTGGCCCGCTGGCAGGACATGCAGGCTCTCGCCCACTCCTTCATGTGCTTGCGCAGGCTCGGCCAAACAAACTTCTCCGCTACCATCTTCACCGAAGCGCGTACTCCCGGGTGTGCTAGGGAGTGCACCGCGTCAAAAACACGACGGCGCCACGTGGCCAGTACCACTGGGCGAGGTCGCCCGGTGGATACATCGCAAATAAGCGGGGGTGAACCGGTTTGTAAACTTACGTTCTCCAGCCTTAACCCTGTTGGTCCAGACAGGAGCGCGCGCACGTCTGTGTCCTCGACCTGCTCTGCTGCCATGGCCGCGTAATCTATCCCTACGTGCACCGGAGCTGCGTGCACGTCCGCGCTGTTACCGCGCTCCGCGTCTGCGGCGCTACAGCCCCCATCCGCGCGGACAGGCGCTGTTACCGCTCGCAAGAGGCAGTCCGCCACCACATTAAATTTACCGGCTACGTGTTGTATATCGGTGGTGAAATCTGAAATTGCGGCCAGCTGCCTCTGCTGTCGGCCTGACCATGGTTCAGAGACTTTGGACATTGCGAAGGTTAACGGTTTGTGGTCGACAAACGCGGTGAAACGCCGCCCTTCCAACCAGAACTGGAAATGGCGAATGGCCAGGTGGAGCGCTAACAGTTCCCTGTCAAACGCGCTATATTTTCGCTCAGCATCACGTAGGGACCTGCTAAAAAAAGCGAGTGGTTGCCAAGCCCCGGCGACTTGCTGTTCTACCACGGCTCCTATGGCCACATCTGACGCGTCTGTGGTTAGCGCTATTCGGGCTGCTGGGTCTGGGTGAGCCAGCAGTGCCGCGTTCGCTAGTGCTTTCTTAACCTCAGTGAATGCGCGCTCCCGCTCCGGGGACCACTCAATCGCATTGGAGGGCTTTTGTTTTTTTAGTGCAACATACAACGGTTGCATGAGCTGCGCCGCGTGAGGTATGAAACGGTTGTAAAAGTTTACCATACCTAAAAATTCCTGCAACGCTTTTACCGTTTGTGGCTGGGGAAACTCAGCCACTGCGCGTACTTTGGAGGGCAGTGGAACTGCACCCTCTGGGGAGACGCGGTGCCCTAAAAAATCGATCTGTGCTGCGCCGAAATGGCACTTGGCTGGGTTGATTATCAACCCGTGCGCTCCCAACCTCTGAAAAACAGTTCTGAGGTGACTTTCGTGCTCCTCCTCAGAGGCGCTGGCGACTAAAATATCATCTAAGTAGACAAAAACAAAAGGGAGGTTGCGCAAAACGGCATCCATCATGCGTTGGAAGGTTTGCGCAGCGCCTTTAAGGCCAAAAGGCATGCGTAAAAATTCAAAAAGCCCGAAAGGGGTTATTACCGCTGTCTTGGGAATGTCCTCTGGTCGGACCGGGACCTGGTGATAACCGTGGACCAGGTCTATTTTAGAAAAAATTCGCGCCTTGGCCAAATGCACCGAAAAATCTTGGATATGTGGAATTGGGTAGCGGTCCTGCGCTGTGGCATTGTTTAACCTGCGATAATCGCCGCACGGTCTCCACGAGCCGTCCGCCTTAGGGACCATGTGGAGGGGGGAAGCCCAAGCAGACTTCGAGCGGCGAATTATGCCCAACCTTTCCAGGTTGGCGAACTCCTCACGCGCAATGGAGAGCTTAGCTGCATCCAAGCGCCGAGCCTTCGCAAAAACCGGTGGGCCACTTGTGGTTATAAAGTGCTCCACCCCGTGCTTCGCCACCTTAGCTGAAAACGTGGGAACTGTGAGTGCTGGGAACTGGTTTAGGAGAGTGTGGAACTTACCTCCTGCTGCGGCGGCGTTGGCCTGTACTGACGGCGGGGACACTGGCGCTGCACAGGGAATAGAACAAAAAGAGAGTGCATTAACCAAGCGTCTATTAGCCAGATCTACCAACAAGCCATGTGAGCACAAAAAGTCGGCGCCCAACATGTTGAAACTCACCGCCGCTACTATGAAGGTCCATTCATAGTTGCGGCCGTGCAAGGAGAGGCGCAGGGTTCTTTCGCCAAACGTCTTGATCGACGAGCCGTTTGCGGCTGTTGCTCCATCTCCGCGGGGACCGGCCGCCCGGTCCGCGTAGGTTGCGGTGATGAAACTCCTCTGTGTTCTGGTGTCAATGAGGAATTGCCGTCCGGAGCTCGCGTCCGTCAGGTAGAGCAGCTTGTTCCGTTCGCCGAGGGTCGAAGCTGCCAACGACCTCCGGCTCTTTGCGTTTCCCTGCTTCCTGAAGTTGCATGGCGGGACGCATCTGTGAGCCTTGTGCGCGAAACTTCGATGGTAGAAGCACATCTCGTTCTCTCCTCTGCTCTGGGACCGCGCTGCCGCTGTTGTCGCTGGGGTCGGCTCTGCTGCCACCAGTTCTCCGTCGCCCTGGGCTGCCGCGCCGAGGTCCGCTGCTGCCGCTGCCGTCTCCTGCTCACCGCATGTGTCCAGGAGTCGCTCTGCTTCCAAAGCCAGCGCGCGGAAGTCCTGCTGGTCCACACACCTCAAGCTGGACAGGGAGCCTCTCATGTGCGCTGGAAGGGTCCTCAAAAAGATGTGCTTAAATAAAAACGCATCGTTGCCTGCCCCGATCATCTGCAGCATGTCCTCCATGAGGACGGTCGGCCTGCGTCCTCCTCTGTCGCGCAGGTCCAGGAGTGTTCTGGCCCTCACCTCGGCTGATGGCACAAAGCTCCGAATGAGGGCGGCTTTCAGGGTGTTGTATTTGCCAGCAGCGGGCGGCTGCTGCACCAGGCTCCGCACACACCGGGCTGTGCGGCTGTCGAGTCTTGCGATGACATTGTGGAACTTAACGTCATCCTCCGATACCCCGTTAAGCACGAACCGTGATTCCACGTGTTGGAACCATGAGTGCGGGTCCTCTTGCCAGAACTCGGGGAGTCTAATGGAGTTTAGCCTTTCCATATTTCTCACGTGTGGGTCACCAATGTAGGAAACTCGAAATGAAGAGACTGAATGATTTTTCAATATTGGTTTATTCCATCTCAAGCCTACAGCTCCTCTCTCAGTCAGGGAATGAAGAGGGTGAGCTGGGGGTAAACCACATACCTTTATACTGTAACACCAGACACAAAACACATTCACATCAAACACAGAATTCCATTCATATCTAATCCTCTTATTGTCCTCTCGGCTTCTCTGTCTGACCCTATGAGTCAGACAGTCTCTTCAGGTCCACTCTCAGATCTTCTCACTTCGTCTCTAGTCCGCAGGGGGTCCAGACTCAATGTCCGTATGAGGCATGATGTCAATACACACTGCGAGCTCCAAGTTCCCTCATGTCTGAATCTCTGCCAAGGAATATGTGAGATACATAATGTTACGCCACAATAGGTTTTAAATCAGAGCGTTTCAAGAAAGCCAGGAAAAACACAAAACAAATTTGTTTCAATAATTAAAGAAATTAAATGTGAACAAAATATGTCACAGACATTTCATTAACACATGTGTAAGCTATTAAAATAGGGAAAAATTGCAGTCAGTGGCCCCTTTAACATTTCCAACACCATATTCAGGTTCAGTTTCAGCTGGAGTCATGGGTTCGAATCCCACTTCTGATGTTGTTTTTCACATTTAAGTGCTCTGGGATTGTCTATCTGTGCTAGAGTTTAAATACAGAACCATAGTTTAGTCTCACAAAACCCAGCCTATCCCAAAGGTTGCCATCTACCTAGTTGCTGCCTATCATTCCTGTTTTGCAAGTTATGACTGTGTTTTTATTTTTATTTTTTTCAAATGTGATATAGTACTGCATAATTCATTTACCATTTCAAATGAAATGCCTTTGGAATTCAGCAAATTGTAAATGCTCTTTATAAAAGATAAAAGCATACATTAAAACATGGTGTAAACCTCTCTCAAGCAGTTGTTCAAACTATAGTCTAGCTCAGGAGTTTGTAACCTCCATTGTGCATTGTTCTGAACAATTTTTCTTTAAAAAAAATGTGTAAATTTCTTATAAAATTGAGATTCAGTTTTTATAATTTTACAGCTTCCTCTCTTTAAATAAGTCTGCTTTTCTTGTAAACCTCTGATGCTTTAGTGAAGTTATTTCATAATACCATAGTCCACAACCACTGGACCACTTGATACCAGGTTGCAGACAGCCACAAAGCTACTGATGCATGCTTTTATCACCAGTCATATTGATTACTGTAATTCCCTGCTCTCCCCAAAAAGACAATTTCAAATTTGCAGTTTTTACAAAATTCAGCTGCACATGTTCTGATGACAACCAGATGGTAGGCTCACCCAGATCTGATCCTGCCAGGCCAGGGATTGAACCGGTGACCCTCCCCTCATAACTCACCATTAGGTTAGGCCCCCACCGCCCTCACATAACTGTTTGAGTAGTTAGTGATGATGCTCAAAAATCAAACGCACAAGCTAGCTGGCCAAAATGAATAAAAAAAACAGTAATTGTTAAAAGAGTTTAAGTGTTACTTTCAGAGTGCAAAAGACCCACAGACTGCGAAGGAGTCACTCTGCAACCATTTTACAAGCATGCCGCGTGAGTCAGCCCTGCCCGTGCAACCCTTCCGAGAAGTGACTGTCTCCTTGCAGAGAAACAACCTCATAAAGGTGAGTTTTTTTAATAACACATTTGGGCATGTGATAGCTTACTGGGCTTCTGGTTTTCTGAATACTTCCTTTCTATGGGCAATGCACTAGTAAATCATAAATCAGAGCCACTGGTTGGGTAAAAGAACTAACTGGCTCTAGAAGCACAGATTGCAGACCCTTGTTTGGATGTACTGTATGTATGGATATATACTTCACTTTTTCCACATTTTTGTCATGTATCTGAGCTCAGGCTGTCTCTGAACTCAGATCCTCAATTTATTTCTAGTTTGATTGTTGTCATTATTTTATGGTCAGCTTTAGTATATTTATTTGGTTTGTGACAGAGTTCACTGTGAACTGTGCCAGCTCAGCTGCATGTAATTGATTAATCAGGTCACTTGCTCACTCTGCTCCCTGCACCTGTGCCTCATTTGTCTGTTTACTATTTAAGCACTGCCTGCTCATGGTTTCAGTGCAGCAGTCACAGTTGTGTTTAGACTGGACGAACCTCTCTTGGGACAGTCTCCCCCTCCTCTTCTCCAGAGTTTTTCGCAACTCTGGAGACTCCTCTCTGTGTAAGTTATTCTTGCTTGCTTTTTGTATTGTCTACACAGTTATTTTTGGACAGTTATGTTTTTTCTGTTAATAAATGTCCTCATTGCAGTCAGCCGCTTGAGTTTCTTTTTGCCCCAGAGGGGCGTTCATGACAATTTTGTTATGTTACAGACTTACTCCAAAACAGATTAAATTCATTTTTTTCCCCTCAAAATTCTACACACAATACCCTACAATGACAATGCAAAAACATTTTTTCTTTTAGATTTTTGCAAATTATTTTAAAATAAACTAAGAAATCACATGTACATAAGTATTCACAGCCTTTGCCATGAAGCTCAAAATTGAGCTCAGGTGCATCCTGTTTCCGCTGATCATCCCTGAGATGTTTCTGCAGCTTAATTGGTGTCCATCCGTGGTAAATTCAGTTGATTGGACATGATTTGGAAAGACACACACCTGTCTATATAAGGTCCCACAGTCGACAGTGCATGTCAGAGCACAAACCAAGCATGAAGTCAAAGGAATTGTCAGTAGACTTCCGAGAAAGGATTGTCTCCAGGCACAAATCTGGGGAAGGGTACAGAAAAATTTCTGCTGCTTTGAAGGTCCCAGTGAGCACAGTGGCCTTCACCATCCGTAAACGGAAGAAGTTCGGAACCACCAGGACTCTTCCTAGAGCTGGCCGGCCGTCTAAACTGAGAGATCAGGGGAGAAGGGCCTTAGTCAGGGGGTGACCAAGAACCCAATGGCCACTCTGTCAGAGCTCCAGCATTCCTCTGTGGAGAGAGAACCTTCCAGAAGGACAACCATCTCTGCAGCAATCCACCAATCAAGCCTGTATGGTAGAGTGGCCAGACGGAAGCCACTCCTTAGTAAAAGACACATGGCAGCCCACTTGGCGTCTGAAGGACTCTCAGACCATGAGAAACAAAATTCTCTGGTCTGATGAGACAAAGATTGAACTCTTTGGCGAGAATACCAGGGAGCATGTTTGGAGGAAACCAGGTACCGCTCATAACCAGGCCAGTGGGGGTGGCAGCATCATGCTGTGGGGATGTTTTTCAGTGGCAGGAACTGGGAGACTAGTCAGGATAGAGGGAAAGATGAATGCAGCAATGTACAGAGACATCCAGGATGAAAACCTGCTCCAGAGCACTCTTGACCTCAGACTGGGGTGACGGTTCATCTTTCAGCAGGACAACAACCCTAAGCACACAGGCCAGATATCAAAGGAGTGGCTTCAAAACAACTCTGTGAATGTCCTTGAGTGGCCTAGTCAGAGCCCAGACTTGAATCCAATTGAACATCTCTGGAGAGATCTGAAAATGGCTGTGCACCGAGACTTCCCATCCAACCTGATGGAGCTTGAAAGGTGCTGCAAAGAGGAATCAGCAAAACTGTCCAAAGATAGGTGTGCCAAGCTTGCGGCATCATATTCAAAAAGACTTGAGGCTGTAATTGCTGCCAAAGGTGCATCAACAAAGTATTGAGCAAAGGCTGTGAATACTTATGTACATGTGATTTCTTAGTTTTTGATTTTTAATAAATTGCAAAAAATCTCAAACTTTTTTCAGGTTGTCATTATGGGGTATTGTGTGTAGAATTTTGAGGAAAAAAAATGAATTTAATCCATTTTGGAACTAGAAAAGCACTCGTAGAGTGCAGACCTCCGCCAAGCGCCACAGTTCCCCCCATACAGTGTTTGTGTGTACGTTTTCAGATTCCTTGACCATGAAAACATATGACTAGCAATTGGATTGACAATGATAGGATTAGTGGTTGAGTAGTTATTCACAAAAATCGCATTTTGCGTAATGGCGGTTTTCTTCTGGACGGTGATCCGGATCACCACCAAAATGTAATCATCTGTAGGATACCCCATTTCTGACAATCTGTGAAAATTTCATGAAAATTCGTCCATAACTTTTTGAGTTATGTTGCTAACAAACAGACAGACAGACAGACAGACAGACAGACAGACAGACAGACAAACCAACGCCGATGAAAACATAACCTCCTTGGCGGAGGTAATAAGGCTGTAACATAGCAAAATGTGGAAAAAGTGAAGTGCTGTGAATACTTTCCGGATGCACTATATATATATATGCAGTGGTGTGAAAAAGTGTTTGCCTCCTTCCTGATTTCTCATTTTTTTGTATGTTTGTTACACTTAAATGTTTCAGATCAAACAAATTTAAATATTAGGCAAAGATAACACTGGTCAACACAAAATTTATTGTCTAAGTTTTTTTTTTTTAGCTGATTTTGGACAATTTTGATGTGCTGAATCCAAACATCACATTGGTTTTGCTCAATCAGGTCAACTTTTTGAATTATGGCCACATGTTTTTTTTATACGTTTTTGTTTACATGTACGGGTATTTTCGCTTTATATGATGCAAAATTCTTTTTTATGTCTTGAAATTCTCTGAATTTTTAAAAATGATGACATAGCATTCAATTTATATGTACTTACCTTTATATAAAGGTAAGTACATGCACAGTACTAAGTAAGTGCTTAGTAAGTACAGATTCTTGCTTAGCACCTGATCGAGAGAAACAGATGTCATTTTTGGATTCAGAGGTGCAAAATTGTCTTAAATCAGTTGAAAAAACACAGACAACTTACAAAAAAATTGTTTTTGTAACCCTGTGTAACACAAGTAAACACAAAAATGCAGTTTTTAAACGAAGGTGTTTATTATTAAGGGAAAAATCCAAACCTACATGGCCCTGTGTGAAAGTGATTGCCCCCTAAACCTAATAACTGGTTGGGCCACCCTTAGCAGCAACAACTGCAACCAAGCATTTGCAATAATTGGCAATGAGTTTTTTACAGCGCTGTGGAGGAATTTTGGCCCACTCATCTTTGCAGAATTGTTGTAATTCAGCCACACTGGAGGGTTTTCAAGCATGAACCGCCTTTTTAAGGTCATGCCACAGCATTTCAATCGGATTCAGGTCAGGACTTTGATTAGGCATCTCCAGAGTCTTCATT
The DNA here is from genome assembly GCA_020510985.1 of Pholidichthys leucotaenia. NCBI lineage: Eukaryota > Metazoa > Chordata > Actinopteri > Cichliformes > Pholidichthyidae > Pholidichthys > Pholidichthys leucotaenia. The sequence continues at coordinate 90,280,312 of CM035842.1, read as the reverse complement.
TTGTTTTTCTTAAGCCATTCAGAAGTGGACTTGCTGGTGTGTTTTGGATCATTGTCCTGCTGCAGAACTAGGGATGAGCCAATACCACTTTTTCAAGTCCGATACTGATACTGTGGCCGTGAGTATCAACCGATACAGATCCAAAACCAATACCGTCTCTCTGAAGTACAGAACATACTTTGGTAATGACTGGCTGCATTTTGCACACATAAAAACATTGTCATGAAAAAAATTGGATACCCCTTTAAATATTCAGTCCTTCATTAAGAAATGTTCACATATCTATGCCTGATCTTGTTTTTGTTTTAATTTGCATTTTTTAAATTTTAGCCAAGATGGGGGGTGTCTTAATTTATTCCTCACTATTTGTTTAGAATTACATTTTACAGAAAATTTGAAAAAAGTATTTAATTAATTTTTAATTGTTTAGTTATATTACATGAATCTCCCAGTATTTTTGACATTGATATTAAATATCCATATATCCAAATATGTTAAAAACACACACAAAGGCTTAAACAGGGTGTCCTAATTTTTTCACGACTGTAAATCTAAAAGTCAAACAAGAAATATATTACAAATTTGACTCTGTTCAGCAATGCTACTGCTTTTTTTTTTTATTTTAAACTTTGGTTCATTGAAGCTTAAAGCTGGGATTTCTGATCAGTGTCTGGAGATAAATGTGCATACTTCCTTACTTACAGCAACTGGGACCGCTGTCAGAAAACCAGGTCCAGTGTGGCAGCATGCACCAAGGCTCCAAATACTCCATTAAACGTGGAAACCCTTGTTTTCCACAAGAGCAAAGCGTTGGTCATCGAGTAGATAAATTCGGCAATTTTATCTGTTATCATCTTTGCTTTTTTGCTCTCAGGAGGTAGTTTGTCACATTTCAGAGAAGAGTCCAGCAGTATCTGTTACAGCACTGGATTTCTTATCCTTGTGCTCGGCGCTTGGCAGAATTTGGTATATTCCTTACCGTGGTACTTCCCTAAGTGTTTTATCAAGTTTGTAGTGTTAAAATTGGAAATGCTAGTACCACCCCGCGAAGTAGTTGCATTCTGCAATTCTGCTTTTCAGTTCGACACTGCAGACACGTTAAGGCGAGTCCCACTCACCGCGGCGCAGCTCTAGTGACATTGTTTGTTTACGTCTATGGCAAGCCACGTGCAGCATGGATGAGAACGGTTACCGCACTTTCATTTTAATATCATTATTAATGTATCGGATCGGTAAATGACTTTTATTCCTTACTGATACTGATCCAGGCAAAATAGCTGGATTGGACCCGATACCAATACCTCGGAACGGATCGGCTCATCTCTGTGCAGAACCCAAGTGTGCTTCAGCTTGAGGTCACGAACACATCGCTGGACATTCTCCTTCAGGATTTTTTGGTAGACAGCAGAATTCATGGTTCCATTTACCACAGCAAGTATTCCAGGTCATGAAGCAGCAAAACAGCCCCAGACCATCACCCTACCATCACCATATTTTACTGTTGGTATGATGTTCCTTTTCTGAAATGCTGTTACTTTTACGCTGGATGTAATGGGACACACACTTTCCAAAAAGTTCAACTTTTTTCTTGTCAGGCCACAGAATATTTTCCCGAAAGTCTTGGGGATCATCAAGATGTTTTCTGGCAAAACTGAGAGACGAGCCTTTATGTCCTTTTTGCTCAGCAGTGGTTTTTGTCTCGGAACTTTGCCACGCAGGCCATTTTTGCCCAGTCTCTTTCTGATGGAGTCATTCCATTTTTCATCAAGTTTCCTCCTGTGGCCACGTCCAGGGAGGTTGTCTACAGTCCCATGGATCTTAAATTTCTGAATAATATGTGCAACTGTAGTCACAGGAACATCAAGCTGCTTGGAGATGGTCTTATATCCTTTACCTTTAACATGCTTGTCTATAATTTTCTTTCTAATCTCCTGAGACAACTCTCTCCCTTTGCTTCCTCTGGTCCATGTTTAGCATGGTACACACTATGCCACCAAACAGCACAGTGACTACTTGTCACCCTTTAAATAGGCCGACTGACTGATTACAAGTTTGTAGACACCTGTGATGTTAATTAGAGGACACATCTTGGTTGAACATGTCCCTATGGTCACATTATTTTCAATCTTTTCTAGGGGTACCATCATTTTTGTCCAGGCCTGTTTCATGAGTTTGTTTTTTAAAATAATTCTGTTGAACCACAATTCAAAAGCATTGTCTGATTTTCATTGGTTAATTTTCATAGAATTTTTTATTTATTACCACTTTTGTCAGATTCAAGTTATGTGACCATTGTGGGTTTTTCTTTCATTAACAGAGGGGTACCAACAATTTTGTCCACGTGTGTATATATACTGTATATAGGCAGTGTTGGGCGCGTACTGTAACGCCGTTACTTTTGCAGTAACATGCTGTGTAACGAAATTACTATTTAGAAATTCAGTAATGCATTACAGTTACTGAAATTTGATCAGATGCCTTACTCGTTACTCATTTTATTAATATGGATAGACATTTTTAGCGCAAATAAATGAATATACAAACTGACCTTACCATAGCTGAGATGTAGCCATCAGTCGACATGAACTGTTGCAGAGAGCTGAGTCTTCACTACTGAGTGGAGGAAGAGATGAAGCTACTTTGTTTTTGTGGAAATAGATTATTTTTTTCCTTTGTTGCGGTTAAGGACAAAAGCATATTGGTAGGTTTCAAGCTAAGTGCCGGTTGAGACCTACTGCAATCTTGAGAAGCGCTTGAAAACAGCAACAAAGCTCCGACAAAGCTAGTGCTAAGTAATGGCTAGCTATGCTAACAACACCGTGTTAGTAGAGCTACGCTATCTGAACAGCCACGGCTGAATGTAAAGTGGAAATACTCTTGTCTCAACAGCCTCGGCTGGATTTCAAGCACAGGTATGCATCTGGACAGTTTGTGACCCAGCAAGAATTAAACCGACTGATTGCCAGATACGTTGTTACAGAGTGAAGACGTGATAACAGTCACTTTCCATCAGGAACAATTGAGACTGTGAGCCACTGAAGTTAAGACGCATTTACTTGCTACCTGGATAAAGATTATTCAAAAATGGAATTTGATCTCCAACATGAATTTTGAGGGACTGGATCATGTCTCTGTCACAGCAGACATTAGGACTGTGGATAATGGACATTTTCTTTGGATCACTGCACATCAGATTAAATACATATCATAAACTAACTAACTAACTAACTAACTAACCTGCACTTATATAGCGCTTTTCTAGTCACAAAGACCACTCAAAGCGCTTTCATTAACACTAACCCTCTATTCTAAGGGCCTATAGGAAACAGATATCTAGGGACAATTTAGAACAGCCAATTAACCTAACATGCATGTTTTTGGCATGTGGGAGGAAACCGGAGAAATCCCGGAGTAAACCCACGCAACACGGGGAGAACATGCAAACTCCACACAGATCACTGTTGGTCGGGGGCTGGGATCGAACCCACGATCCCACGATCCCCACAATCCCCCGGCCAAGGGTAAACTGTGCTGCCGCAGTGCTAACCACTGCGCCACCGTGCAGGTAGATAAAGGTAAGGTAAACACGGATAGCTTTATGCAGTGTTGCCAACTCTCACTCCAAGATGAGGAAATTACTGTCAATATCATGTTGATTTTCTTCAGATTTTTCCCACAATAAGAGTTCTCAAGGCAGGATAAAGAAGATTGAACATGTTCTAAAAGCTCTGTCTGAAACAGTCAGTTTTCAGCCTGACATTAATAAGCCCGTAATGCAATCCATTAATTAAATTAGCTTGCTATGTGTGCAAGATGATTTAAGTATGCAATTAAAAGAAACATGAAAGTTACTTTTCCGAGTAACTAGTTACTTTAATCATGCAGTAATTGGTAAAGTAACTCAATTACTTTTGAAAAGAACGAGTAACTGTAATTAGTTACTGTTTTTTTAGTAACTTGCCCAACACTGTACTATAGGTAGAATAAGTTTAACCTATGGGTGTCATTTTCATCAGAATATAAACATGTCATGTTTTCTAGAAATCAAATCTAGCGTTTGGTTTTCTTACAAAGTAATTACATCCTTTATGCCACTTTTTAAACTACCTGACAGCTTTAATCCAGAGTCATTTATATTCCAGCGATGTCGTTGTTGAGTCTGTAAAATCAGTTTTCTTTTAATACATTTTTGCCAGTTCCACATTAGATCTGCCCCTGTTTAATACAAGGGATGAAAGAAATTTGTCTGCCCATTTCATGCAGCCATCAATGATAGAAAACAGAAATGTTCAGAGCTCACAGCACAACACAGTTTACTTGCTAGTCATTTTATACAAATAGTAGAAAGAGGGTTTGTTTCTGAAGGAGAAAAACCTGCATCATGTATGCCTGATAGGCTAGATGTCGATACAGAGACTGATTTGCAGAAAGGTAAAGGTGGAAATAGTCACAGAGTCAAATAATTCAAACACCCTAATAAAAAAGCCTTCACTAACCTGTTGGTGTAAAAAAAACAGACTTCAGTGATTACATACAGTTATAGAAAGTTATTTAGGAATAAACACAAAATCAAAAACTTAAAAAAGTTCCAATTATCAGGTATCATCTAGTGGTGGGCGTAGTTTTATATGCTCATCCCACCCTCAAACCGTTTAAAAGAACATAAAGAAGTCCCAAAAGAACCACATGTTTTTATTCTCTTTTTATCTAGTTTTCTGTGTACACATCACAACCGGGAGACTTGGTTGTCCATCATGTCTCTGGATAGTTACCAATGCCATCATCATCATCATCATCACCATCACCATCATCACCACCACTTTTGTGTCATCCCAAAGCGCTTACCCCTATTAACAGTTACATGTCAACTCTGTGGTTTTAATTTTTGCACTCGGTGGTGCCGTTCGACAAATGGGGGCAATAATCGTTGTGCCCTCCCCCCACTAGAAGATTTCTATGTATTTTGAACGTCCATGTTCAAAGTCCCATACTGAGCAGACTGCTGAAGGACCATGCAGAGTTTACAGGATGGCACAGAAGAACTTCTTCTCCCTGAACGGGTTCTCCGACGCCGGCACTGGTGATAACAGAGGATCCTCTTTGGCGTGGGCTTCGCAATATGACATTAAGTCTGCTGCTGCTTTGGACACCTGCAATCATAGTCACATACATACATATACAGTATATCAGTACACAGAGAGAAAGCAGAAATCTTCTGCAAACAAACTCATCGTAAATAGTGTTCCTAAAACTTGTGATTTAAAAGAACCAATCTATGTAAAGTTGGTTGCATTTTTTGGGATTTATTAGCACAAGTCACAAATAAAATTCTTTCACATCTTTCTTTTGGCCTGGAGTGTCTGTTGTTCAGGTGTCCACAACCTTTACTATGGAAAAAAACATTTTAAGCAGCTTTTTTTTTTTTCCCCTAAAACACCATTTGTATGGAGCAGAAAAACATTTGAGCTTTAAATTATAACAAAACAGTCAAGCTATAAGAATTAACTAGCTTCTAAACATTATTAATTGACAACATTTTTCTCTTTCCTCCTGCAGTTTGTTCTCTTTAATTTACGACTTTGTCCTCCTTAATATGCATAATTTTTCTCAAATTTGAAACTGTTCTTGTAAATAAACTTTTTTTTTTTAATAAATTTGTGAGCTTTTCCCTGTAAATGTGCAGTTTTTCTCATGGTATTTTCATCTTTTGCCCCATAAATTCCTCCACCTACAAGTATAGGAGTTCTGAAGGTAACAGGGAACCAACCCAGTAATAGCAAGGTTTGTGTTTTTTTTGAATAAAGAGTAACACTGTTGCGCACGAATATAGCCAGAGGTTTGTGTATATAGGTCTTGGTCTTGGAGACGCTGGTCTCGACGAGATCTTGCCTACAACACTAAAGGTGCTTTCACACCTAAATTCATTTACTTTGGTCTGAATGAGGTGATAAATTTGTCACTTTGTATCATTTTCTCCTTGGTTTGGTTCCCTTTCACACAGGGGAAAAATTCAAGCGGACCAAAATGATTTGCGTCAAATCACACAAAAATCACATGAGAAGGTTCTCTTCTCTGACTGGCCAAATGCTATTGCCGTGGGAACAAGAAAAGTCAACACAGGAAGTGGTTTTCTTTACCATAGTTACATGGAAATCTGTGACCCATCAGAACGTGTGACTGCATGCGATGATGCTGTACATTATCTGCATGTGTGGAGTCTAAAATCAGAACAGAAGTGTCAATATTAATGAGAGAGGTGGACAGAGCTCCCAGAAATTGTTGTTTTAATGTTTGCAATATTCATGACACAGAAGTAATACGGGGGCAGATTCACTCACACCATCACGGACTACATCAGCTTCTGTGTGGACAACACCGTACCCACCAAGATCATACGGTGTTGCTTAACAACAAACCCTGGATCAACCCTGAGATAAAGTCACTACTGAGAGAGAAGAAGAGGATCTTCAGGTTGGGGAACAGGGAGATGCTGAAGTCCGTACAGAGGGAGCTAAGGAGGAAGATCAGAGAAGACAAAGACAGCTTCAGGAAAAAGATGGAGGACAAGCTGCAACAGAGCGACATCGGCGGGGTCTGGAGAAACCTCAAAACCATCTCTGCGCTACAGAATACCTCCTTCCAGGCCACGGGGGGCAGGGAGTGGGTGAACAATCTGAACCCGTTTTTTAATAGGCTTGACCAACCGCCCTCCCCTCCGCCTGCACAACAACCACTGCTGTCTCTACCATCATTGAGACCTGCTGTCCCCCTCCCCCTCCACCAACACCCCCCCAAGTCCCAGCATACAGCCCCCCAGCCCCAACCTGACCCTCACTAAGACCCAGGTGAGGGCGGAGCTGAGGAAGATCAAGGCGAGGAAGGCCTCGGGTCCGGACTGCATCAGCGCGAAGCTCCTCAAGTCCTGCACAGATCAGCTGTGTGGGATTGTGGAGCACATCTTCAACCTGAACCTGAAGCTGGGGAGGGTACCACGGTTGTGGAAAACATCTTGTGTGGTACCCGTACCAAAGACTTCCCATCCCAGAGACCTGAACAGCTACAGACCAGTGGCCCTGACGTCTCACCTGATGAAGACCCTGGAGCACAGGTGTCAAACTCATTCCATGGAGGGCCAAGACCCTGCAGGTTTTACCTCCACCCAGTGTCTTCAACAGGTGATTTCTCTGAATTTCTTCCTACTGATTGCTGATCAGTGAAAACACCTGTTGAAGAGACTGGGTGGAAGTAAAACCTGCAGGGTCTTGGCCCTCCATGGAATGAGTTTGACACCCCTGCCCTGGAGAGACTGCTCCTTGCTCACCTCTGCCCCCTGGTGGGACCAGCGATGGATCCACTCCAGTTCGCCTACCAGCATGGCATCGGGGTGGAGGATGCAGTGATCTTCCTCCTTCACCGTTCCCTGTTCCACCTGGAGAAGCCTGGGAACACGATGAGGATCATGTTCTTTGACTTCTCCAGTGCTTTCAACACCATCCAACCGGTGATCCTGAGGGACAAGCTGCTGTGTGCAGGGGTGGACCAGCACCTGTCATCGTGGATCCTGGACTACCTCACAAACCGGCCACAGTTTGTGAGAACCCAGGATTGTGTGTCTGACACGATCATCGGAAGTACGGGGGCCCCCCAGGGAACAGTTTTGGCTCCCTTCCTGTTCACCCTTTATACTGCGGACTTCTCACACAACACAACACACTGCCATCCACAGAAGTTCTCTGACGACTCTGCGATCGTCGGCCTCATCTCCAACGGAGATGAAGCTGAGTACAGAGGACTTATCCAGGACTTCGTGAACTGGTACCATCGGAACTGCCTCCAGATCAACGCGAGAAAAACTAAGGAACTGGTGGTGGACTGCCGCAGGCAAGGACAACCCCTCACAGCACCAGTAAACATCCAGGGAACAGACATTGAGATGGTGACATCCTACAAGTACCTGGGTGTTCATTTGAACAATAAACTAGACTGGTCACACAATACCGATGCACTCTACAAGAGGGGACAGCGCAGGCTGTTCCTACTGAGGAGGCTCAGGTCTTTTGGTGTACAAGGGGTGCTCCTGAAGACCTTCTACAGTTTGGTGGTGGCATCAGCCATCACTCTTGGAGTGGTCTGCTGGGGCAGCGGCATCACAGCAGCCGATAGGAAGAGACTGAACAAACTGATCAAGAAAGCTAGCTCTGTCCTTGTGCAGCACCTTGACCCAGTGGAGGAGATATGAGAGAGAAGGATGGTGGCTAAACTGTCATCTCTGCTGGAGTCTGAGTCCCACCCTATGCAGGACATGCTGAACGCACTGAGGAGCTCATTTAGCAGCAGGCTACATCATCCTAGGTGCGCGACCGAGAGGTTTCGCAGGTCCTTCCTACCTACGGCTGTCACATTTTATAACCTAAGCAGGGCTGCTCGCAGAGATAGTAAAAAAAAAAAAAAAAAAAAAAAACCATTACGACCTAATAGTATTAAATGCAAAAGATGCAACAACTTACACAAAATGGTCTCTCTCCAGTATATAACTAGGACAATATCAATCGCTACGGAGGGTGACAATATGTATGGGTACATATTCATACTGTGTGGGGTAACTAAACAGACTGTTATGCTGTTTATTCCATCTAGCTATAATGCTCCGCACTGTGTATATATATTTACATATTTATGTGTACATATGTATATTCACTGATCTTATTTTCTTATCTTCTAAATTATTGCTCTGAGTGTTGCTATCCCTGTGCTGTTGCAATCCTGGAATTTCCCCATTGTGGGACTAATAAAGGCTTTTCTTATCTTATTGTGAGGGGTCATAGATTCTGTGCAACACTAAAGCGCCCCGTTTTATTCAGCACATTTTACACTTTACTGAACTCATCACCAAGCTTTTTAGTACTGTTGTGGCACTGAGCAGCGAATTTCTAAATTCTTCGTTCCACAGACCGTTTGCTGATGTGTCTTTTTCTGTATTTTGTGTGTGTTTATGTGATCATCCAACTAGTCTGCTTCTTCTCACAGCTCCAGGTTTGTGGGCGATTTATCCTGTCATGTGTTTTAGGTGTCTGCAAGAAATAACATTAAAATCTGCTCATAATGCCCTCAGTTTATGTGTTTTCTAGCTTTTGGTCTCATTTTAGTTTGGTATGCTTTCTCAGATGGAGGAACGCAGCAAAGATCGCCAGATGATTCAGACTGAGACCACCTCTTCTAGGTGGTCTTGGTGCGGTTATTTTGGTGCCCACCTGAGTACCATTACCGTGTTCTCACGAGACAAAATGAACTGCACTAACGGAGAAATCAAACTCGAGTTCAATTGAAACAAACTAAAGCCCGTTGTGTGAAAACACCCAAAGTCCTACTCAAACAATGTTGGTGACTACTGTCATTTATACTTTGGTAATTAGTATTGTTGTATAGTCGTATAGTAATTCCACTTTACTTCTCCTCTCTGCTCTCTACATACTGGCCTGATCATGTATTCTTAAATCACAGCACCACCTATTGGCTTGTAAGATATACCACATATCCCCTCTTTTTAAAGAATGCCAAGAACACCATTAAATCTTTTCAAAGAACCAGAACTTATAGCACATCATAGAAGTAGTAAGTGCATATCAACATAGCATCACAATTTTTTTTTCTATTAATGAACTGATTGTCTACTTCATTCATCCCTTCTCTTTTAGTGTCTATGTCACAAAGTCTTTGAGCCACTCTGGAGCATAAACAGCTCTCCGATTTGGCACTACGTTGTCTGGCTGCACCTGTGTTGGTGTACCTGTCCATCCCCTCTCGCTGGGTTACAGACACAATGGGAGGCATGTCTGGGTAGGCAGGGGCCAAATGACTGACATTCTAGATTTTCCCGTCTTTGAAGAAAGGTTGCTGGTCCCTTCTGTGCCACGATCTGATGTGGTTTTGTAAACTTGTATACACCTATCTTGACCAAGCCAGGTTTCATTATGTGAACAAACTCACCAACCTGCAGGTTTGGGGTCAGCACACTTCAACGACTATCTGTGCATTGTTTAGATTTCATCTGCTTCTTTTCAACAGTGTGTTTCAGTCCTTTTTGGTCAACTTGTGTTTTGCGCAATGGTAACCCCCTGATATTTAACTTGGTATTCAGTGGACGGCAATGGAGAAGCTCAGCAGGTGATACTTGTGTGACTGCATGAGGAGTAGCATGGTACGAGCAAAGGAAGTCAGTGACAAACTTTTTTCCACAGTTTCCTTTCAATGTCTGCCATCTGGAGACAGTCTTTGAGAACTCTGTTCCATCTTTCAATCTCTCCATTGCATTGGGGATAGTATACTGAGCAGCGGTATTGCTTGATAGCTCTACTGGCAAGAAAAGATTCAAATTCAGCTGATGTAAACACTGTTCCATTATCAGATGAAACAGTGTTTACTAACTCGAGTGGATTTCCTTCAAGGCCAAAGACAACAGTTAAGAACTGAATAACTGCTGAAGATGTCACCTCAGACATGAATGCAGCCTCAGGCCATTTGCTGTAATAGTCCACGAGTGTTAACTAACTAACTAACTAACTAACCTGCACTTATATAGCGCTTTTCTAGTCACAAAGACCACTCAAAGCGCTTTCACTAGTACTAACCCTCTATTCTAAGGGCCTATAGGAAACAGATATCTAGGGACAATTTAGAACAGCCAATTAACCTAACATACATGTCTTTGGATACTGCATAACGGCAATACAATTCAATTCAACTTTATATATATAGCGCCATTTCACAACAACAGTCATCTCATAGCACTTTCAACTGTAGGGGAAACCCCCACAATTGCAGAAAGACCCTAACAATCAGACAATCCCCTGTGAGCAAGTGCTTGGCGATGGTGGAGAGGAAAAACTCCCTTTTAACAGGAAGAAACCTCCAGCAGAACCAGGCTCAGGGAGGGGCAGTCATCTGCTGTGACTGGCTTGGGGGTGAGGGGATAGAGAAGATGAGAAGAACAGACATGTAGAGAGCAAACAGCACGATGGGGAGTCAATCTATGGGAGAGAACAAACAGATGTTAATGACCAGCAAAAAAAATATTTCATTGAGAGTGAAGAAAGGAGTGAAGCCCAGTGCATTATTTGAGGTCCCCCGGCTGTTTAAACCTATTAGCAGCATAACTAAGGGAGTGTTCAGAGACACAAGATCCCTCCCTAATTGTAGGCTATATCAAAAAGGTAGGTGTTAACCCTATTCTTAAAATCAGAGATCGAGTCTGACTCCCGAATCTAGATTGGCAGCTGGTTCCACAGGAGAGGAGCTTGACAACTGAAGGCTCTGCCTCCCATTGTACTTTTGGAGATTCTAGGTATTACAAGTAATCCAGCATTTTGGGAGCATAGTGCTCTGTTAGGATAATAGGGTAGTATCAGATATTTTAAATAAAAAGGGGCCTGATTGTTTAGAGCTTTGAAAGTGAGAAGAAGGATTTTTTTTAATTTTTTTATTTAAGTTTTTGTAAAGGGTATACAGGTCGTTACAGCAATGCAGTGTTTACATTTTCATCACATGTTCCCTTATTTTCTGATATCTGACAACATTGGAAGATTAATTCTTACAACACCCCCTTTTTTTTTTTAAAGTGAAAGAAAAAGTGAAATTAAAGAGAAAAAAAAAACAAAAAACAAATAACAAAAAAAAAAACCAAACAAACCAGTAAAAAACAAACAAAAAGAAAAAGTAAGTAAATAAAGATAAAAGAGCATCTGAGTAGCGTTGGAACAAAGAGCGGAACCATTATTGAAATGGTATTTGTCAAAGATTAGATCTAATGGAAGACACATATGCGATCCAGGGTTGCCAAAAGTTCATGAACCCATCCATGTCCTGTCTCAGTGCGAATGTCAACTTTTCCATCGAGTAAATGTCTTGGATCACGTTAGTCCAATCTTCAGGTGTAGGACAGTCCTTCAACATCCATTTTTTAGTTAGAGCTTTTTTGCTTGCCAATATTAAAACATTGAATAAGTATTTTTCTCCTCGTCTTTCCAGTGAGTCCGGTAGTAAACCCAAATACAAAGTTACAAAAGAAAAGGGAACTGTAATTTTGAATATTTTCCCCAATATTGTCTGTACCTTGGTCCAATATTGGTGGATAACTGGGCATGACCAAAACACATGAAAATGATTTGCAGTCTTTTCACCACACAAGCGCCAACAGTTCAATCCCTTATGGGTAAATTTGTTTTGTGCAGGTGTTCTGAAAAATCTTGCCAAGTTTTTCCATCCAAATTCTCTCCACTGCAGGGATGAGGTACTTTTCCATTGCTGTTTATTTAGCTTTTCCCATATTTCCAGTTGTAAAGTGAAATTCCCCTCTTTTTCCCATCTCTCTTTTATATAAGATGTGTTGTCTCCTTTTAAGTCTTGAAGACCTTGGTATATTTTAGAAATGTATCTGATCCCTGGGATCCCTTTATATGCCATTAAGAAGACCTTCAGAACACCTGACTGGGCCCTTTCCAAAACCTCCTTTTTAAGTATATTGTTTATGTGGTGTCTAAGCTGGAAGAACCTGTAAAGGTCTTGATTTATTAGGCCTTGTTTTTTCAAATCTTCAAAACTTCTTAAGATTTGCCCTTTAAAAAAATCGTAATATTTTATCAGCCCTTTCTCCTTCCACTTTTTAAATCTGGTGTCTGTTTTATTAGGAGTAAAGTCCTGATCATAGGCGATCCATTGCAGAAGTCGATAGGGCTCTTTAGTTTGATTCTCTCTGACTATCTTAAACCAAATTTTTAGCGGGGTCTCTATCCACGGGTTAGTGTTATTCAAAAGCTTAGGTAAGACATTGTTCCCTATTATCGCCTGTAGGGGGATGTCACTTGTTATTTGGCATTCGATCTCCTTCCATTGTGCAGTGTAGACTGGGTTACATATCTCTACTAAAGTTTTAATTTGTGCGGCTTTAAAGTAGTCCCTGATATTTGGCAGCGCGAGCCCACCTTTGTCTTTGTTTAGCTGTAGGGTTCTATATCTGATTCTAGGTCTCTTGCCCTGCCATATGAATCTTGAGATCCTTCTGTCCAGCTCCTGCCATGTTTTTTTGGGAGGTTCTACCGGTATTGTTTGGAAAAGGTATAGAAGACGTGGAAGTATATTCATTTTGACTGCTTCAATTCTTTGTGCAGTACCCAAGAATGGTATCATATTTCATCTTGCTAGGTCAGATTTTATTTTTGTCACCAGTGGATCATAGTTTAGTGATATAATTTTGTTGAGTTGTTTCGGGATATTGACCCCCAGATATTTCATAGATTCCGACTCCCAGTTAGTTTTGAGTTTGCTTAGTGAATAATGATTTGGGTCATAGTTGAATGTTAAAACTTGGGTTTTATGCATATTTAATTTGTACCCCAATAAATCTCCATACTCTGAAAAAACTGAGGTTAGTTCTGGTAAAGAAGTGTCCGGCTGCCCTAGGTATATTAAAATGTCATCAGCAAAGAGTGCTATTTTATGTTCCTTCTGACCAAGTGTAATACCTTGAATTTTTTGGTTTTGTCTTATCCATTGGCTCAGAGGTTCTATGAAGATTGCAAAGAGCAGTGGAGACAGGGGGCAGCCCTGACGACATCCTCTTTCCAGTTCAAAAGATGATGATAAATTACCGTTAATCCTTATTTTAGCTGTTGGTTTTTTATATAATGCCTGTATAGTTCTAATGAAGTTGTTATGAAAATTGAAACTGGATAAGATTCTATATAGAAAAGACCAGTCAACCGAATCGAATGCTTTTTCAGCATCTAATCCCAATATGACTGCATTTAAGTTATATTTTTTTATATGATGAATTATGTGTAAAGTGCGTCGAATGTTGTCTTGTGTCTGTCTTTGTCTTATAAAACCTGTTTGGTCTAAATGAATTAGGTCTGTCAGTATATTTTCTAACCTTTTGGCAAGGATAATGGTAAAAAGCTTATAGTCCTGATTTAGTACACTGATTGGTCTGTAGTTGGAGCACTCTAGTTTATCCTTTTCAGGTTTAGGTATAACTGCAATGACCCCTTCTCTCCAGGAGGGGGGGATTTCCCCTGTGTGGAGGACATAATTAAATGTTTTCAGGAGGAGAGGAGATAGTTGCTGTTTAAAGGTTTTGTACCACTCTGCTGTATAGCCATCAGCTCCTGGGGATTTGTTAGCTTTAAGTTTCATAATTGCTTTTTCCAATTCTTTAGGATGTATTTCTGACAGTAGTGTTTTATTTTGTGACTCCGTAAGTTGGGGAAGGTTTAATGTGTTTAGGAATGCCTCGGATGCGTTTTTATGTTTTTTGTGGGAGTATAAGTTCTTATAGTAATTCTCGAAGTTTTTAAGAATATCCTGAATTCTGAATTCTATTTCCTTTGATACTGGGTCTCTGATTTTGTAGATTGCTCTGTTTGATGTTTCCTCAATTTATAGGCTAGCAATTTTGCCGATTTACTGCCTGCTTCATAGTATTTTTGTTTCAGAAATGTAAGTTTCTTCTGGATTTCTATTGTGTAGATCTCGTTTATTTGGTTTTTAATTTCCTTAATCTTGAGCGAGTCAGTAGAATGAGTGTTGCCTTTGTGTTCTTTTTCTAGGTTCCTAAGTTCTGACTCTAATGTGGATAGTTTTTCTTGTCTTAGTTTCTTTTGGGTTGCCAGTTTTGCAATAATCTTTCCTCTTGTTACAGCTTTACATGCATCCCACAGTATTAAAGGGGATACTTCTCCATTATCGTTATCTTCCAAATATCTGAGAATATCTGATTCCAATTCATCTTTCAATGGTCCTTTCAGGACATTTGAATTTAACCTCCAAGAAAATGTATTATTTGTGTATTTTTGGATATTTAAGTCCATGTAGATCGGACTGTGGTCGGAGAGATCCATCAGTCCTATTTTACATGTTTTTACTCTTCCAATGTCTCTATTAAACATAAAAAAATAGTCAATCCTTGAGTAAGATGAATGTGGAGTTGAGTAAAATGTATAGTCTTTTACACTGGGGTTGAGTTCCCTCCACACGTCACAGATTCCCAATTCTTTTAGTAGCATCCGAGTCTTCCTGTTTTGGGTGTTATTTTGATGTGGGGAATTACCAGAAGCATCCCAGTATGGATTCAGTCTAAGATTGAAGTCCCCACCACATATCACTAAACCTTGAGCTTTAGTTATCATTAGGTCGAATACATTTTTATAAAATTTCCAGTTAGCCCCTGGGGGAGCATACACATTCAGCAGGGTGATATCTTCTCCCTCTAGCCGCCCAGTTACCAAACTGTATCTCCCTTCTTTATCTTTGTGTTCTGATTTTTTTTCAAATGTAATTTTGGTTGATATCAATGTCGCTACTCCCCTCCTCCTCCCTGATTTATATGAAGATGAAGAGATCATTTTAAACCCTTGTCTACTGAGTTTATTGTGTTCCACGTCTGTTAGGTGGGTTTCTTGTAAAAGTATTATTCCTGCTTTGTCTTTTTTCATTTTGCCTAGAATCTTGGATCTTTTAACTGGATTCAGGATTCCTTTTACATTATATGAAATTATTTTGGTTACACCCTGTTTCTCCATTGTGTTGTTTTGTTTAGTATAACTGTGTGGTGGCCCTCTTTTGTGCTACTCAGAAACTGAAAGAACATTAAAAACAAGAAAAACATTAAGAACATAGTGTAAAAAACTTTAAAACAAAAAGCCTGTCATAAGAACTTCCTGAGCTGAGGTCTTTTTAAAGACCCTGTAAGAGCCTTGATGGAGTGAAGGCTCTGAGGGAAATTCCTCAAACTCTGTTACGTGTTGAGGGCCCTCTCTTACCACTGAAAGTAGTCCCATGCTTTTAACGTGAGTTTCAGAACCCAATCCAACTTGTAATGATTTTTTTTTTTCCTTTTATGCCTAAACCCTGTGAAATTGTGTGCACCCTCCCACCCCCATCACATCAAACATTCACGCAAAAACAGTATTTGTTAGTATGAGGAGAACATGTGGATTATTGTCACATTTCTATTTTAACAAGTTTTTTTTTTTTTTTTTTTATTACAAAGACTTATTTGTTTCAAATAATATGATTGTTCCATGAAATGTTTTACCACATGCTGAATATGCATCTCCTTTAATGTTTGTTACCTTGTATGAGGGGGGTTGGATGTGCGGATTGATTCAAGAGAAAAGAAAAAAAAAAAAAAAAAAAAAGGTCGCTATTCCAACCTGAAAACGGATAGTTTATCCGCGACGCTCTGGTGCTGGGTTTCCCGCTGCTGGTCCGTGGATTTTGAGGGTCTTTGTGTTGTCCATGTTTGCGCTTTGATCTTCTCACTCGGGTCTGCTGCGGGTTTAAATACCGTTACCGGGAGCCCTCTTTTCGCCATGTCAGCTGTTGCTTCTTCCGCCGAATTATAGAGACACATTTCATCGCCGTAGAAGACCCTTAACTTCGCAGGAAATGGTGTCTGAAAGCGCAATTTCTTCTCTCTTAACACCTTTTTCGCGTCATTGTATTCCCTGCGCTTTTTAAGGACCTCCGGGGCGTAATCGTGTTCCACGTAGACTTTTCTCTCCTGGTGCATAAATCCTTTTTTCTGCCAGGCCAGTCTTACAACCTCTTGTTTTATTTTGAAATTGGAAAATCTTACCAACACCGAACGTGGGGGCGCTTCCGCCGCCGGCCTAGCGGCTAATGAACGATGTGCCTTTTCTATCTTCAAGTCGGTGGTTTGTGGAATATCCAATTTCTCTCTTAGTAAGGATTCCACGCATTCTGCCATTGAGTTAAAACCATTTTTGGTTCCTTCTATCAGACCATGAATTCTTATGTTGTCTCTTCTTTGTTTTCCTTCTTGGTCGGTTAGCTTAGCCTCTATAGCTGCTTGTCTTTTGCGTAGGTCTAGCACAGAATCTTCGAGCACTTTTATTCGATCCTCTGTTTCCAAGATTCGGTTCTCGGCCTGGTCCACTCTGCTGTTTGTCCTTTTCAATTCTTCTCTGAATTCCCGAAATTCGGCCGTAACATCTCGGCGAAATCGTCGTAGCTCCTCAAATAGTGATTTCAGGCTAACCCTTTTGTTAGCTATCACCAGTTCCTCGTCTTCTGAACGGAGATCTTCCAGTTCAGATTCTCCGGCCGATACGTGTTCTGGCCTGGAGAATTTCAGTTTCTTCTGTTTTCCTTTAGACATGATGATTTTGTCTTTTGATTTTCACTCCTCCAAAAATCCGTTAAGTTTGATTTTCAAGGTGTTATCCTGGATTGGGTCTGAGAGCTTCAGTGTTAAGCTGCAGTCGCCATGGCGTCCAGACCGGAAGTCCGAGAAGAAGGATTTTAAACTTAAATCTAAACTCTATGGGAAGCCAATGAAGGGAGGCCAGAACCGGAGAGATATGATCTCTCTTTCTAGTAGCTTTTAAAACTCTTGCTGCAGCATTTTGGATCAACTGAAGACTTTTTAAAGATGTTTTAGGACAACCTGATAATAAAGAGTTACAATAATCTAACCTAGAGCTAACAAAAGCGTGGATCAGTTTCTCAGTATCACTCTGAGACAAGATGCTCCTAATCTTGGAAATATTATGCAAATGATAGAAGGCAGTCTTAGAAATGAATTTAATATGTGAATTGAAAAACAGATCTTGATCAAAAATAACTCCAAGGTTCCTCACAGAGCTATTAAGAGAAAAGTAACCGCATCCGAACTAAAAGTTTGATTTGGAAAGGTATTTCTAAGGTTTTTCAGACCAACAAGAATGACTTTAGTCTTATCTGAATTTAATTGCAGTAAATTACAAGTCATCCAAGCTTTGATTTCCTTAAGACAGGCTTCTAACTTGGCGAATTGATTACTATCATCTGGCTTCATTGATAGGTGTAATTGTGTGTCATCTGCATAACAATGAAAATGTATACAGTGCTTTCTAATAATGTTGTCTAATGGAAGCATATATAAACTAAAAAAAGTAGGGCCTAGCACAGATCCCTGTGGGACTCCATGACTGAGCTTTGAGTTGAAAGAAAACATTATTGACATGAACAAACTGAAACCTATCAGATAAATAAGATCTAAACCACTGCAACGAAGTTCCATTAAGTCCAACATAGTGTTCTAATCTATCAAGTAGAATATTATGATCAATAGTATCAAAAGCTGCACTAAGGACTTCCAGTTATGGCGGCCACGTAGGAAGACGTGTTTCACACTGTTCTGCTCCTAAAAATAAAAAGTTTACTAAAACTCTCTTAATTGGAACAAAAACCCATCCCAGCGTTTTGGCGTGGATATGGTAAAGACCAAGGTTGGGAAATTAGGTGGAGGAAAAGGCAACTCGACAAAACAACCCAAACTAACGGACTTCCACGCTCGAGGCGAGGCAGGGAAAACTCCAGAGACAATGGCGGAGGAGGGAGCCAGCGGCGGAGCGGGAACTGCTGAAGAGGGGACAAACGCAGTGCTCACTGCCATCAACTCCATGAGAACAGAGTTTTCGTCTAAATTTGATGGGATTATAGCAGTGATAGAAGGAATGAGAAAGGAAATAAGCGACTGTACGGAGCGAGTATCGCAGGTGGAGCTCTGAATTTCAAGCGCTGAAGATGACGTCACCAGCCTACAAACTAATCTGCAAACACTGGAATTAAAATGTAAACGTCTGGAAGATAACATCCTAGACTTGGAATCCCGCTCGCGACGGAATAATTTGAGGCTGGTGGGCCTCCCAGAGGGAGCGGAGGGACGGGACCCATGTTCCTTTTTGGAAAAGTGGATTCCAGAAGTGCTGAATAACGCGGATCTGCAGTCATTGGTCGTTTTAGAGAGCGCTCACCGAATCGGCCCACCGAGAGATAATAAGACACCACCGAGGACACTGATTACGAAGTTCCTCAACTACAGAGACAAGATAACGGTCACCAATGCTGCGCGAGCTAAAGGGGAAATTAAATACCAGGACCAACAGGTGCGGTTCTACCCAGATTTGGCCACAGGAATATGACAATTAAGGAGGCAGTTCGACCCTGCCCGCAAAGAGCTGCGGAACTTTGGGATTCGTCACGGAGTGATTCATCCGGCAAGACTGCTGGTTACATATAAGGGGAGAACCCACACCTTCAAGACCCCTCAAGAGGCGTAGGAGCTCAACAAGCAGATCCAAAAGGAGACTGGTGGGAGCTAAGCTTGAACATGACAAAGGTAGAACATTTAAGCATATGTACAGACATCTGATTGATCTGAAACATATAACATGTCTACAAAATACAGACTGTATTAAAAAAAAAGCTATGATGTACAAAGTTGCTATAAAACTTTGAAGTTATGTTGAAAAAACTACAGAAGAGAGTTAATGTCATAAAAATAGTAGTAGAGTCAGGGTGATTGAGAGGAGAAAGAGAAAGTGGTTTGACTGATACTCGCAGGTGTGGAACAGTCACTAGCTATAACGGGAGACAGAATTTTTTGATTTTGGGGGGATTACCACGAATGTGGGGAAAGGGAATTTGTTTTTGTCTAGTTTGTAGGATGAATGTTCCATCATCCATGTTTTTGCTTCTCTGTAAGAGTATGTTCATATTGCAAGGTAATCTCAAACTCCTTATTGATCATAGATCAAAGCGTTAATCTTAATTTAACTTCATGGAATTGCAGAGGTCTACAAAATCTTAAAAAACTTAAACAAGTTATGAATAAAATAAAATACATAGATTCAAAAATTGTATTTTTACAAGAAACTCATCTATTAGAGGAGGATGTAAAAAGAGTTAGGAGAAGATGGCAAGGTAACATGTTCACCTCATCTTTTTCATCCCGAGCTAGGGGAGTTATGATTCTCATACATAAAACAGTCCCATTTTAAATGAAAAATGTAATTAGAGACAACTTTGGAAGATATCTAATCATCCAAGGATCTTTGTTATTAGAAAATATAAATCTGGTGAACTTATACGGCCCCAATATTGATGATCAAAACTTCTTTGTTAATTTATTCCTCACTTTATCATCACTTACAGGGCAACATATAACAGCAGGGGATTTTAATTGTACATTGAATCCCAGTATAGATAGATCAACAGGACTGGACTGTACGCACAATGGATGTAGGATGACTATTAATCATTTTATGAAAGAATTGAGATTGCTAGATATATGGAGAGAAATGAAACCACAAGTCGAAACCTATTCTTGTTATTCTAATACCTATAAGACATTCTCACGTATTGACTATTTTTTGATCTCTACAGAATTAAGGTCCAAGATTCAAAACTGTTTCTATGATAATATTGTGATCTCTGATCATGCACCCTGCTGTCTAGTATATGTAGATAAGAAATTGACAAAGGACCCAGTTAGGTGGCATTTTCAACATAAATGGCTTCAGGATGAGGAATTTGTTAAGTACATAGAAAAACAGATAGATGAGTTCTTTGATATCAATACTACACAAACAACGGCATGTATAAAGTGGGAGGCTTTCAAAGCTTTTATTAGGGGGCATATTATTAGTTACACAGGTTCAAAATCTAAGAAGACCCGAGAGGAGAGAGTCCAAGTGGAACGTAAAATAAAAATTCTTCAAGAAAAGGTGTATGCAGGAAGTAACCCACAGTTAGAGAACGAATTACTGATTCTGAGAGCTGAATATGACAAAAAAAAATCAGCGAATAGAGCTGCTTCGAGTCTTCTAAGATTGAAGCAAACTTTTTATGAACAAGGTGAAAAATCAGGAAAATTATTGGCATGGCAGATTAAACAATTAGAATCTAAAACACCAATTACCAGTATTATAAGTAATGGACAGGTAGTTATAGATCCTTTAGAAATTAATAGTGCCTTTAGAGATTATTATGGAAAACTATATGATACAAAAAATGAAAATGACTTAACAAAACTAAATGGGTTTTTGGGTGGTTTATCTATACCATGTATTCCAAATGAAAACAGGGAGATACTGGAGTCTAAAATTAGTCAAGAAGAAGTTGGGCAAGCCATTGATAATATGAAATCAGGGAAAAGAGCAGGACCAGATGGTCTTCCAGTTGACCTCTAAAAAAAATTTAAGACTAAATTAATAAAACCACTGTTGGAAATGGTTTTAGAAGCATTTCAAAATGGTAATTTACCACCATACATGAATAATGCCTTAATTATACTGTTGCCAAAACCAGGTAAACCCCCTAATAAATGTGAAAACATGAGACCAAATAAACCTATTAAATGCTGATCTTAAAATAATCTGTAAAATTTTAGCAAAACGATTACAAGAAATATTACCAAATATTATTAACCGAGATCAGAATGGCTTTATAATGGGAAGACAAGGCTTCCATAATGTAAGAAGACTATTTAATATTATTTATTCCAATAAAGAAGCACCGGATACAGCTCTCCTATCATTGGACGCCGAAAAGGCCTTTGATAGGGTCGAATGGCCCTATCTTTTTGAAGTCCTACAAAGGTTTGGACTTGGAAATAATTTCATAAAATGGGTCCAGATAATATACAATAATGCTACAGCAGAAATCCTAACAAACAGCAATATCTCAAAATCAATAAAAATCAATAGAGGATGTCGACAAGGCTGTCCACTTTCACCTTTATTGTTTACTATGGCAATTGAACCTTTAGCGATGGCAGTACGTTTACATCCACAAATATATGGAATTAAAGTAGGACCAACAGAACATAAAATCTCCCTGTATGCCGATGATATAATTTTGTTTATGTCGAATTTTAAAAAATCAATTCCGACTTTGTTAAATTTAATAAAGAACTTTGGGGATATATCAGGATATAAAATAAACAAAACAAAATCTTCAATATTAATGCTAAATGAGACCCAGAGAAATCATCCAGCACCTGAGGTAGACCAATTCAATGTTGTAAATCAGTTTAAATATTAAGGAATTCAAATTTTGCCTAAGCTAGAATCAGTCGTCAATGCCAACTATGAAGCCTTAATGATGGATATTAATGAGTTACTTCAGAGATGGATGTCACTACCAATGTCGATGATCGGGAGAATTAATATACTTAAAAGTAATATCTTACCAAAAATACTTTATTTATTTCAAAACATTCCTTTACCACCACCTTCAGATCTATTCTCAAGAATTAAAAAAAAAGTTAGTGGAATTTATATGGAACAATAGGAAGGCTAGATTACGTTTGTCCTTACTATATTTACCATTTGATCGTGGAGGTCTGAAATGTCCAAACTTTATGTTGTATTACTGGTCAGCACAACTGAGGTCTATGACATATTATTTTTCATCAAATGATCTTCCTCACTGGACTGAAATGGAATCATACAATTTACCTTTACCTCTTCCCTTATTCATATACTCAGACTCGGCTAAAAAACTACAGAAACAAGTTAAGATAAGATAAGATAAGATAAGATAAGCCTTTATTAGTCCCACAATGGGGAAATTCCAGGATTGCAATAGCACAGGGATAGCAACACTCAGAGCAACAATCAGAAGGCAAGAGGAAAAAAAAAAGAAACAAGAGCAGCAAGTATACATATGTACATATAAACATAAATATATATACACTACCGTTCAAAAGTTTGGGGTCACTTAGAAATTTCCTTATTTTTGAAAGAAAAGCACTTTTTTCAATGAAGATAACTTTAAACTAATCAGAAATACACTCTATACATTGCTAATGTGGTAAATGACTATTCTAGCTGCAAATGTCTGGTTTTTGGTGCAGTATCTACATAGGTGTATAGAGGCCCATTTCCAGCAACTATCACTCCAGTGTTCTAATGGTACAATGTGTTTGCTCATTGTGTCAGAAGGCTAATGGATGATTAGAAAACCCTTTTGCAATCATGTTAGGTCTGCAATGCTGTAATTGCTGCAAATGGAGGATTCTTTGACAAAAGCAAAGTTTGAAGGAAAAAAATTATTATTTCAAATACAAATCATTATTTCTAACCTTGTCAATGTCTTGACTATATTTTCTATTCATTTTACAACTCATGGTGGTAAATAAAAGTGTGACTTTTCATGGAAAACACAAAATTGTCTGAGGTGACCCCAAACTTTTGAGCGGTAGTGTATATATATATATATAGACACACAATGCGGAGCATTGTAGCTAGATGGAATAAATATGTAAATATATAAACACACACAGTGCAGAGCATTGTAGCATTGTAAAAATCCAATTGTAAAGCACATGATCAAAATATGGTGTGAAACCAAAAAATATTTAAAAGAACCACACTTACTGTCACAATTTAGCCCAATATGGGGTAATCAATATTTTACACCAGGGAGAGCGGATACTGTATTTAAAATATGGAATTTAAAAGGGATTCAAAAGATTCAAGACTTATATTTGTCACGCTCAGATAACATAATGTTTTTTGAAGAACTGAGGATTAAATTCAATCTTAATAGAACACACTTTATTAAATATCTTCAGCTTAGAAATTTTATTCGATCAAATCAAAATAATGCTCCGACCTACTTATTCATTTTTGGAAAAAATTTTGATGAAAGAGAGTAAGAGAAAGGGTATTATTTCAGAGTTTTACAACTCATTGATACTATTCTCAAGTGAAAACTCACAGAAAAGACTGAATTACTGGAAAGAGGACCTGCAAATTGAAATTTCAGAGGAACACTGGGAAATGGCTTGTGCAGGAGCTCAAACCAAATCAATAAATGTACGTCTTAAACTGATACACTTTAAATGGTTAATGCGGATGTATGTTACACCAGTGGAATTAAATAGATATAACAAAAACATACCAGATACATGCACAAAATGTATGGAAAGTAAAGGAACCCTATTTCACTGTTTATGGGAATGTAGAAAAATCAGAATGTTTTGATGGTAACAAAGGTAACAGGTGAGGGTAACAATTGAAAAAATAATTTCAAAACAAATCACATTGAACCCTAAACTGTTTTTGTTGGGTCTGTATCCAGAAAAACACAACTTTAATAAGGGTGAAAGAGCATTCATAGACCTCAGTTTGCTTAATGCCAAAAAATGTATTGCATTACTGTGGAAAAAGACTCATAGACCAGATGTGACTCAGTGGTTAAGACAAATGTTAACAAACCTTCCACAAGAAAGAATAACATATATACTGAAATCAAAGGAAAATGTGTTTGAGAATATAAGGAGACCTTTCATTGATTATGTAAAGAATTTAAACATAACGTCTGAAGAAGAAGGTGAATGATATGTGTGGACCTTGCAAATTCCAAGCTGTTGAATGTATATTATGTATTCTTGTGCAATAGATTACCTAGACTAAACAGAGGAGCATTGTTGTTGACTTGTGTTTGTTAATGGTTGTTGTTGTTTTTATTACACTTTTTTTTTGTTATTGTTCTTTTTAATTTTTAAATTACTTTTGTGTTAGTGTCTGATTGTTTGTGCCATGTTTGTAAAAAAAAAAAGGTTCAATAAAAAAATATTGTGAAAAAAAAAGCTGCACTAAGGTCTAAAATGACAAGCACAGAAACAAGTCCATTATCAGATGCGATAAGGAAGTCATTAGTGACCTTCACTAAAGCTGTTTCAGTACTATGATGGATTCTAAACCCAGATTGAAACTCTTCAAATAAAACATTTCCCTGCAAGTGGTCAAATAATTGTGTAGCAACAACTCTTTCTAAGATTTTTGAAATGAAAGGGAGATTAGATTTAGTTTTACATGAACAGAAAAACAAAGGAGAGAAAGCCAAAGGAGTGCTTTGATTGGTTTAGATATGATTGACCTCTCATTCGACTAATAAGAGCCTTGAATTGGGTTTCTGAAACCTTGAAGAACCAATGACTGAAAACCTAGCAAGAAGGACCCGCCTACCAATGGCTGTGAATACAGCCAGCCAATTGAAGCACAGAAGTTCGAAAGCTGTTTTGTGTAAGGCTGGGTGACACACAGGTGTACACCAGTCTTTTTTCTAACTACTGTTCTTACTTGTTTTGAAAAATCGTTCGCCAAAACCGCAATCATGGAAGCGTAAAACCGCAATAATGGAATTATGGTTTGACCGGGTCGCGAGACCAGAACCACGAGTCCGTAACAAGCAGACCAGCTTCATGTTCGTCTGACAATGAGGAAGAGAAGTTCGCCAGCTACGCTGCTGTTGTGAACAGGTAAGTGTTATAAGCTAAATTATTCTTTATTCCTGAAAATTGTAATCAAAAATGACTTTTGACCGATCGGTAAATTACAGCTGTGCGTCGTAGACCGCGGCGCAACGGGCGATGTCCGTCCTCTGTAGCGGGGGGGGGGGGGACAACCCCCCCCCCACACACACACACAGCCCTGAGTGTCACCTTTTATTAGAGCCCAAGATGAAGCTTCTATATTGAATCATTCAAAAGTTACAGACGTTTTTCCAAACTGTGCCATTTGGCACAATTTGGCATAGTTCAAAAACGCCTGGGAACAACCTGAGAACAAAGCTGTGTAATATATTCATTTTTTGTGGTATTGTTACAAAATTTTGATCTCAGCTGGATAACACTTGGTTCTACATTTCTGTTGCATTTTCCAGCCCGGATCTGAAGCTGTGTGTTATTTGCAAGCATTTGTATCCAAAAAAAAAAACACCCAGGCGAAATTTATTTTCTTCAAGTTCAGTATGTTTAGATGACTGTTACTCAGTGGCCGGAGCACTTAGAGAGATTATGACTGTTTTGCCAAAAAATTCAAAGTGTTTTCTTTTAAATGAGACCAACTCCATGAAGATGCTGCAAAGGGCTGAAGAACAGCTTTTGATTTACTTTGGGCATGTTATTTTTTGGCGTTTTTAGGGAAATTGACCAGAGTGCAAGGGGTTAATCACTTTGGGATGCTTATACATTATATTTTTATTTACTTTGGAGGGAGCAGACAATGATTCTCTGATGGGGAAGACAGGAGCTAAGTTGAGGGGTGGTGGATGAAGAGGAGCTGCAGAGAGACATGTAAGACTGCGACTCTGCTTCCTGAGCTCTGTAGTATCAGCTGGAGCGCTGTAGTAAGGCCCTACAATATCAATAGCCACTTTTTCCCATGCAACATTAGGAAGCATTTCTAATGACCGCAGTTTTGTCATGTTGAGCACAAGTAACATGTTTTAATGGCAGTCTGTACATCAGCATCCATGCCTGGCCACCAAACGGTTCCCGAAGCCTCTGCTTTGTACACACAATTCCTTGGTGTGCATCATGGGCAAGTTGCACCAGCTTGGGACAAATGGAGGCCAGCACAACAACCCGATGTGTGACGCGGATGATGCAGCCATCGTATTTGGACAGTTCAGAGTGAAGTCTGAAGTATGGCACAAGAGCTGGATCCAGACCTTTGGTTGCATGAGGCCTGCGTCCTCTGATGATCTTTGCCACTTGTTGCAAGATGGAGCAGTCTGTGTATGCAGCTTTCAGTTGGTCAGTGGTGACGGTCCTAAATCATCAGAGACCAATGCCACCATCTCAACATCAGTATCCAACTGAGACTCAGTAGCAGACAGTGGCAAACGTGAGACAGCCAGCAATTACATTGTCATATCCTGGTTTGTATTTAATTTCCTAGTTAAAAGCTAACAGTCTTGCAGACCACCTGACAATTCTAATCCCTGCTCTGCCAAGACCTTTCGTGGTGAGCAGCGTAGTCAGTGGGCTATGGTCTGTACAGAGGGTGAAAGTGTTACCCAAAGGTAAGCACGCCATCGCTCACACGCAGGTGAGAGCCTCCCTTTCAACTATTGAATATTTCCTCTCACATTCTGTAAGTGTACATGATCAAAAAAGCGACAGTCTTCTTGTTGTCTCCATGGAGTTGACCAAGTACAGCACCTATGCTATAGTCTGAGGCATCTGTTCTGACAATGGTGGGTAAGTTTGGATCGTACAATGCAAGGGCTGGGCTATTGGTTATCAGGTGCTTAAGGTGAATGAAAGCCTCTTGTGCACTGTCAGTCCATTTGTATGTACAGTCTTTTCTCAGCAACACTCTTAAGGGCTCCACTTCCTCTTCTTTCAAGTACTCCCGTTAGGGGTCACTACAGTGGATCATCTGTCTCCATCTCACCCTATTCCTTGCATCTTCCTCTGTAGCTCCTCCTCGATCTTTGACCAACAGTAGCCCTCTTAAGGGCTCCACTACTGATGCATAATTTGGAATGAACTTGGAGTAGAATGAAGTGAGACCCAAGAAAGTCAACAGCAGTAGCATCTTGTGGTGCAGGAGCATCCGTAACAGTGTTGACATGCTCTGTGTCAGGCGTAAGGCCAGATGCAGATATGACATTACCTAGGAATGGGAGTTTCAACTTTCTGAATTGACATTTAGACATGTTTAGCTTAAGGCTGCTGACATGTAGATGCTGGAGAACTGCTTTCAGATGACATTCATGCACATCTGATGATTCGCCAAAGACAATAATGTCATCCAAGTAGCACTGAACACTGTCCAGTCCAGCTAGAATTTGTGACATCATTCTTTGAAATGCACTTGGGGTGCATGACAAGTCATATTGCACTTTGGTGAAACAAAACAGTCCTTCATGAGTTATAAAAGCAGTGAGGTCCTTGCTCTCCAAGTGTAATGGAACCTGGTGGTAAGCATTCTGCAAGTCTATTGTGGAGAACATTTGTGCACTCTTGAGTTCATGGAACACTTCTTCAATGTGTGGCAATGGGCGACTGTCAATGACGACCGCTTTGTTTGGTTCCCTTAGGTCGACGCATAGCCTAAGCTGTCCATTGTCTTCTTTATAGCTAATATTGGTCACACCCAGGGTGATGAATCGATTTTCTCAATGATGCAATCTTTCTCAAGTCTATGTAGTTCAGCAGACACCACATCATCTACAGAAAAAGGCAAGCAGTGCAGCTTTCGTTGGATGGGTGGTACTTCAGGACAGACCTTAACTTTGTGGACAAATTTCACAATGCCACTCGGTACAGGAAGAGCAGAGGTCTGTTGTACGGGTATGAAATGAGCTGAGGGTGTGAAGGATTTTATTGTTGCAATGTCCAAGCACAGAGCATTCACTAGATCCATTCCTAAAATGGGTGTTCCTGATAGCACAACATAGAAGTTTGACTGAGCAAGTTTAGAATTGCATGTAACAGTTAAAGTGCTGATGACAGGATTTTGACTGCATCTAATTTTGCAAACCTAATGCAATATGACGAAATAGGTGAGTCTGTGCAGTTCTAAGTCAAGCAGATTTGTTTTCAGGCGAATATCCGACGTTTCCAAGAGCGCCGCGGCACCAATTGTCAGTGGCTGGAAAATCCCCTGGCCATGTTGTAACGTCAGCGGGAGAACACAGCGGTTGACTGCCCATTCTACACGCATGATGGAAGCGGTTGAAAACATCGATGATGGTTCCAGCACATGTAGTCTGGAATTGGTTTGTGTTGTCCAGTCTTCAGACGACTATACAGGTACATCTCAAAAAATTAGAATATCATGAAAAAGTTCAATATTTTTGGTCACTCATTTCAGAAAGTGAACCCCATATATTATATAGATTCATTACACAGAGAGTGATATATTTCAAGTGTTTATTTAATTAATTTTATGTAACATTCTAATTTTTTGAGAAACTGAATTTGGGGTTTTCATGGGCTGTAAGCCATAATTATCAAAATTAAAATGAATATTTTTTTAATAGAAATGTTGGCCGACTGAAAAGTATGTCCATGTACACACTTAATACTTGGTCAGGGCTCCTTTCGGCTTAATTACTGTATCACTGTGGCGTGGCATGGAGGTGATCAGCCTGTGGCACTGCTGAGGTGTTATGAAGGTCCAGGTTGCTTTGATAGTAACCTTCAGCTCGTCTGCATTGTTGGGTCTGGTGTCTCTCATCTTCCTCTTGACAATACTCCATAGATTCTCTATGGGGTTTAAGTCAGGAGAGTTTGCTGGCCAATAAAACACAGTGATGCCATGGTCATTAAACCAGGTTTTGATACTTTTGGCAGTGTGTGTGTGTGTGTGTGTGTGGGGGGGGGGTGCCAAGTCCTGCTGGAAAATGAAATCAGCTTCTCCATAAAGCTTGTCAGCAGAGAGAAGCATGGAGTGCTCTAAAATTTCCTGGTAGACGACTGTGCTGACTTTGGTCTTGATAAAACACAGTGGACAAACACCGGCAGATGACCTCTGTTCAGATAAAAGTAAATTTTGCATTTCATTTGGAAATCAAAGTCCCAGAGTCTGGAGAAAGAGTGGTGAGGCACAGAATCTAAGTTGCTTGAGGTTTAGTGTGATGTTTCTACAGTCAGTGATGATTTGAGGAACCATGCCATCTAACCACCCCTCCTGCCCACTGCCCTCGTATAGCCATGGGTGGTGGCAGAACTAGAAGGTGGAACCGCCACCCGTACTTCACAAATAAAAGTCTAAACTATACACAATATTCTCGCCCTCTTCAAAAAAAAAAAGCCCCCCCCCCAACATACACACACACAGAGTTCGGACCCTTCCCAATTTAGAACCCGAATCACGCACTAAAATAATTAGATAACACAACACAAATGGCCTAATCAAGTCACTCCAAAATAACTAAAACTAGTGGAGGATGGGTAGACTGCCACCTCACCCCACACAGCGAAGTGGGTTATTCTGCCGCTTATACTTCAAAGGAGTCCACTTAAAAGAAAATACCGCCATGTCCTAAATGAAACATAACAGTGCGAAACCAACAAAAGCCATCCTCGTCGCCAAATATGTTGTATAGTCGTATAGTAATCGCAAAGACCCACATACAGCTTCACTCAACAGGTTCCACTTTACTTCTCCTCTCTGTTCTGTACACACTGGCATTGCCATATATTCTTAAATTACAGCACCACCTATTGGCTTGTAAGATATACCACAAGTATCAAAACCTTTTTTTTTTTTTTTTTAACTTGAGTGCAATTTCTGGCTTCTCTGTCTTTATCTGGATTTAGTATAGTCCAAGATAACTGGAATTTTTTTATGGCTTTAATTTACAGCTCATGTTTGATAATACGGAAATTTGCACAGAGAAATGGGCTAAAATCTGACAAAAAACACAAGCCATACTAGTGCTAGCCCACCTTTATCCTGTCGATGTTGGCTTCCATCTTCAGCTGCTCCACCAGCTTCCTGGCCTGCGCGATGCTGGCTGTGTTATTGGTAGCCATTGGCCTGGTGTGTTCAGTCTACAAAGAACAGAAACATATTCAAGTATCCCAGGCATTTTAGTTCACTAACAAATAGTTTAATACACTATAACAGGCAGGCAGGGAGGAGTGTGTGAGTAATAGAAACCCTGTTTATTATCACATACCTGTGAACACCACACACTAGCATATTATTTATGGTGTCAGTTGCTAGGCAGCCCCTGACAGTGAAGGGGGAGGCAGAGATGGTGGGAGGAGAGTGAGGGGGCGTTACTTTATTTGGCTCTATATTTAAAAGAAAAAAGTCAAAAAGATGTGAAACACTTGTCACTTATTGTGCACATATGATGGGCACATCTACATCACTGCCTCATATTAAAGGGCCCATGTTGCACAAAACTGTGTTTTTGTGGATTCAGCTTATATGACCGTGTGTCACACGTATGCAAGTAAAATATTAAAATGCTGATATTGCCTTTATTTAGTTAAATTCTTAATGAAACAAGTGGATACCACTTCCTCTGTTTCATGACATCACAAACTAACAAGCCCCTCCTTTGATTCCCTAAGTTTGCAAAAAAAAAAAACAAAAAAAAAAAAACATGCCCCTGACACCCTTCTTGTGATTGGCCTACCAAGGAGCTCATTAATATTGGTCACTGATAACTGACTGTTTTAGATAGAGCTTGACAGACAGCTTTTTGATGAAGTGTTAAATAATACAGAAACTGAAAACCCTATATATATAGTCAATGAAGATGTCAAAGCTTAAAATTCTTCCTTTATGGATGGGACCTTTATGAATAATAAATCAACAAACTCATTAAGTACAGCAGGCATCTCCAAATGGCGCCTGCAAGGCTCAGATTTCTGGCCTGTCACTCTGGCATCTGTCAGCATGTAAAATAAAGTGCATTGCTCCGCAATTTTGAACCACGTGGCACACCATACTTGACCCCTGATCCCGCCATCAGCTACACCAAGCCTTCACTGTTGACAGCCTACACCTGTCCTCTTTTCCACTGGCTGCCCATCCAGAAAAGAGCCATCCTAAAGGCATGCTGCTCCACCCGAGGCCAGTCGGCGCACACCCCCTCAGTCACCAGATCAGCCAGAATCTGCTTTGGCCCCTCACTCCTATTTTTACCCCTTGGGAAAAACTGGTGTGGTCCAGTTATCGATCACAGCAGCAGGATGAAGTCCACCGTGCAGCTCGGTGACCTCAACTCCAAGTTCACCTTGGGACTAATACCTATGGCTATACTTTTGGAGTCAAAAGGTCAAGGTCACAGGGTCATAAAAGGTCAAATATCTGTGCTGTGACTCAACAGGGAATGAGGCTACGTCCACTAAATTTGGTGCATAAGTTGACCTTGGGACTAGCATCTACGGCTATACTTTTAGGGTCAAAAGGTCACAGGTCAGGATCAGAATGCCATATAAATTATATCTCAACAACAAAGACACCTATAGCCACCAAACTTGGTACACAGGTTCACCTTGAGATCCTGACCTAGATCTATGGGTTTAGAGTCAAAAGGTCAAAG
The DNA here is from genome assembly GCA_020510985.1 of Pholidichthys leucotaenia. Taxonomy (NCBI): domain Eukaryota; kingdom Metazoa; phylum Chordata; class Actinopteri; order Cichliformes; family Pholidichthyidae; genus Pholidichthys; species Pholidichthys leucotaenia. The sequence goes on along the minus strand of CM035842.1, from coordinate 90,248,665 downwards.
ATCAACATTTGCATTCACTATGCTCTGTTGCTTTTTCTCTCTCTTTTGGCTGCTCCCTTTCGGGGTTGCCACAGCATACCATCACCTGATATCGCAATGATCTGCATGTCGATTTGGCAAGGATTTTTACACTGGATGACCTTCCTGATGCTACCCTCCCCATTTATCCAGGCTTGGGACTGACACAAGGAGTACACACTGGCTTGTGCTTCCCCCTGTGGCTGGGTAACCAACCAACTATGTCCTATTACTATAGAATGAGTAAAGCTGGGGTCACCAAACTTTGTACACAGGTTCAACCTGATACCCTGACCACTTACTATGGGTTTGGGGTCAAAAGGTCAAAGGTCAAGATTTTAAATCTATAGGGCTGCAAAAGGTGTGGGTCTGCATCTCAGCTGAGTGCATTCTAGTTTTAATTACTGTCAATCTTTTTCTGTATCAACTGCAACAACAACAACTACTGCATTCACTTCCAACTATATTCATTTACATTTATTATATGTAAAATAAATCCAGAATGAAACTGGTTAAACTCCACAGTGTGCATTACAGCAGCAGTAGACTGACTTGTCATTTACTGAAGGCAGAATGCCTGTAAGTTGGAAACAGTTATTTTTACCCTATGACTGTTTTGTTTAAACAAATATATTTTAATGCAACACTGATAACTGAATTCAGAAGGCACTAGTTCTCTGTTAAAGTGCCTAATTAAATAGAATAGTTTGATTAAATGAGAGAACAGAGAAGGTGAAAAGGCTTCAGCATGTGTGGAAAACTGCACATTTGGTTTTTCATAATATCCACAGGTAGGCAACGTCTAAAAGTTAACAGTTATCTTTGTTTCAAAATGATTTTTTTTTAAAAATATTTACTCCAGTGCTGTTTTCATTTATATTGCTCTCAGTGAAAGGAGTCTATAAATTAAGACTCTTGAAATGAGTCAACTATAATAAAATACGTACATGCAGGCATTTTTTTTCTTGAACAACAAGAGCCAGACTTTTACAATCCCTGACCTTGTTTTTATTCCTTGGCTGTACCGATACCACTTTTTTCAGACTGAGTGCGAGTTCTTGAGTTTGAAAATGCACCAATACAGAGTATTGATACCAGTATTTGATAAAATTATATTTTGTCCACTCTGTTCTATAAGTACGTGCACTATAGACTTCTTCATGTTGTTTAACACTGGGATATCAGTACAGAGTATTGGTGCAAATTTGCCAATTAAAAAATGTTGGGGGGGGGGGTGCTTTATAAAATTTGGCCCTCAGGGTAAAATAAGTATACTGCATGGAAATTGTATTTTTTATTGGACTGAATTCTCAGTGCATTTGTTACATCCTGAAATGCTCCGTTGTCTTCTATAACCGCTTCGATTAATTGGATCAAGCTCTCTAGAACAGCTTCATCCTTGATGCGTGTGATCAATCTTCCTGCGCCCCCCCCGTGTGTCATCCATCTGTGTGCACTGTGGTGAGGCTCAGTGTGGAGTCAATACTGATCTCAGTGAGGTGCTGGAGCAAAGGATGAACTGCAGAATGCTCCACGGTGGCGCATCTGCTCACCAGACAGCTTCAGCAGGGTGATACAGATGATGCCTCCCTTATCTAATAACTCTGGTAGAATTCATCTGAACTCAAAAGTGCAGATAAATGCATACTGTTTAATTTGTTTCCAGGTGTAAACAGGCTAGAAGCAATGTGTTTAAGTTGTTGAAAAGTGTTTCATTTATTTTCCTTCTTTAACTTCCAACTATTGAATTTGTCAAAGGGATATGATGATCAATAAGTGCAAAATGTTAATGCTGAAACATCTAAAATTTGGCATTTAAGACAAAATTGAAAAAAAAAATGTGAAGGGGGGAATATAGACAGTATTTAGAAATTCTCCACATTTTTGTAGTCTGAAACACATCCTCTAAGCTGAGCTGGAACATCTCGGAATGATTAGGTTTAAACCAAATGACATGTTGAAGTGGATTAATGAGCACAACCTGCAACATTCACAGAGGAGCATAAATAAGGTGTTTTACAGTCGGTGCAGCTGAGGGATCCTGGCTGTTCTCAGATGGAGGAGAAAGTCACCTTGTAGGGTCATGGCATGTCAAGACGAAGCCACAACCTCTAGGGCTATGTGTACACCCAGATGAGACGTATAAACCACTGTGGTCACTTCAGTGTAAGCCATCAACCTGTTATTTTGTTTGGAGTTTTACTGCAGGCTAAAAACATGCCTGTTTTTGTATCACTTGTTACCAGTTCTGCTTGTTTCCTGCAGTTTTGTTTTTTTTTCTTTTGAAGTGACTTGTTTTCACTTATTACAGTCATTTATCTACCAGACAATCTGGCAATGCTGAGAGCGTGTAGGCTTAAAAAAAAAAAAAAAGAAGAACAAGAGAGTTCCAGGCCGTAACTGAAGCTGAAGAAGTTTGAAAACAGCACTCGGTCAGTCATCTGGCAGTGGTTTGTACAATGCTCTTTGTTTTACCATTTTTTGAAAAGATGTTGCAAACACAATCAAGCAGAATACGTGCACTATTTATATAGTTTTAAAAATGTCTTTCTCAAGGACTTTTGTTGAATTAATTTTCTGTTGCGTTGAGCTCCGATTTGTTAAGGGTCTTAAATGGCTACCGCTGGAAGACATGTCATGCTGTTATATATTTTAATTTGTTAAAAGCTGCCTGGCTGGTTCAAAATAAAGTTTGCTAAATTTGACTTGGTTGGGATTTCTTCCTTCATAGTGTCACTTTAGACATCAAAGGGTTCAAATTTATAGAGATCTGTATTGTGATATACACCCATGGATATTTCATTTCACTGTTTTGGGGGACAATGGAACATTTTCTCAAGAGTAAATATTGAGGGGGACACTATACACATTGTAGTCAGGGCCATTTTCAGCCTTTTGGGGACCCTATGCAAGGTTATGATTGAAGGCCCATGTTTTTGTAATGGGAAAGAGTTGAAAGTCTTGAAAACAAAACTCCTCTCACCAAAAACGTTAAAAGATAAAATTGGGCCAATATCTCTACAAACAAAAACAAACCATTAAACACAATGAGAATTTATGAGCATCCATGGGAATGCAACAAATTTACAACCATAGTTTAAACTTTACATTGAAAACACTGAGAAAAGTATTTACAAGAAAAAAGCAGGAAATTTGAGAAGTTTGCCAGAAATTTGATAAAAAGACAGTTTAAGAAAAATGTTGCAAATGTATGAGGAAAAAAGACTAACAAAAGAATTCCAGATTTACAAGAAAGTTGCAAATTTAAAAGAAAATGCCACAAACTTATGAGAAAAGAGTTGCAAGTTTACAAGTCACAAAATGAGAAAATTTTAAAATTCAAGAATCTGACAATTTAAGAAATTGCAAATTTGAGAAAGTTCAAAATTTACAAGACAAAATGAGCAAATTTACAAAAGTTTAACCGTGGAGTTAAATATCCGTGGAGTCAAAATGACCCCAGAACATTATGAGTGTCAGTTCAAAAACAGGATATTGTGGAGGAACAAGTTCAGGCGAGATATGACGAGCTGGAAGGTTGCAGAGTTTTATTTCCGCCAACATAATGAGACGCACTTGTAGCGCTGTGCGCTACAGTGGTCTACTCGCTGTGCTGTGTGTGCTGTGTTGTTGAGACATGTCACATAAGCTCTTTTATCAGTGATACAGGAAGAGAGAATGCATGGCACATTAGCATAACAGTCAATACACATGATTAGCATGGCATTGGTTGGCTCTTTGTCCGTCTTTGCATTGTCCTCTGTATGCAAATTGTGTTCTGTTTCCTCCAGCCCTGCTGTGCGTGAAATAGTATCAGTCTGCATTGTGCTGGGTCACCACATGGCTCCCCCCAGAAGGGGCTGTGATCCCCCCCCCCCCCCCCGTTGTTTGGGCTCCAGCTCCGGTAGAACTGTCTGCTGTAAAGGAGTGCCGGAGGGCACGTCAGTCCGTGGGGGGGATGGGGGAGGGGTGGAAAAAAAAACAGTGTGCTCCGCTCCGGGTTCCAGCAAGTTGAATAGCCGTGGATCGTGGGCGCACGGGCCGGAGCGCTTCGTGTGTTATGGAACAAGACGGCGACCGGCCGGCTTTAGGGAGTGAGGTGCGGGAAGAGCGCTGTGGAGGAGGAGGGGGTGGGGGGTTGGAGTCAGTGAGTGCTGGCCCGGGACGTCAAAGGTGTCTGGGCTGCGCAAAAATTGCGTGTGGAGCCGTGATGGTGAGGGACTTTCCCATTAAACCTGGCGGTGGTCCACAGCGGCTGTGAAAAAAAAAAAAAAATTAAGTCTCTGACTCCTCTCACGGCTCGATCCAGCAAGGATGTGGGGAAGGCGAGCGGCCAAATTCCCCGAGGATGCGTAGCGGCTGTGAAACAACTGCAGCTGTGTGAGGGACCTGGCGGTCTGGCTTTTAGGTGCGGAAGCAGCCCTAAAGCTATCGGGGACAGCAATCGGCTAAATTTCCCCCTGTGCGCCATGGCTGAGAAACCCATACAAAGTCCTGTGTGTGGGCTGCACATCTGCTTCAGGTGCGTGAGCAGCCCTGAAGGTTCTGAGGCTGGCAATCAGCCGTGTTTCTCAGGTATGTGCAGCGGCGGAGGACGCTGTATCGGTCTGTGGAGCCGGCTTGACCCTGTGTGTGGTGTGCACGTGGCGCAGTGACCACTTAGCTGGCAGTTGCGCTGTCTTCGTAATCCTGCGGTGTGCGTGCGGGGCTTCTGTGTGCGGGAGGTCTGCTTGTCGCGAGCTGAGTCAGGGTCAGGGAGCTTGGTGGAAATCAATGCAGTCGGCATTGATGATTTCTCCGTTCAGGCTGCTTCCCTCGTTTCGCTCGTGTTGCCATTCATGGTGTGTGTCGGTCCAAGCGCTGCCCACTCCGGGGCGCGCGCTCCGGTGAGGATGAAGAGGTTGCAGGCGTTCTCTGGTCCTCTGCTGTCCACAGCATGGTGAGAGGGAGCAGACGGTCATTCTCTCTCGTCAGGTCACCAGTGTGGAGGGATAAGATCAGGCGAGGGGCGCACCATGACACATTGGGTCACCAGTGTGGAGGAATAAGTTCAGGTGAGATATGACGAGCTGGAAGGTTGCAGAGTTTTATTTCCTCCAACATAATGAGACGCACTTGTAGCGCTGTGCGCTACAGTGGTCTACTCGCTGTGCTGTGTGTGCTGTGTTGTTGAGGCATGTCACACAAGCTCTTTTATCAGTGATATAGGAAGAGAGAATGCATGACACATTAGCATAACATCGTCGTTGCATTGTCCTCTATATGCAAATTGTGTTCCTTTTCCTCCAGTCCTGCTGTGCGTGAAATAGTATCAGTCTGCATTGTGCTGGGTCACCACAATATACCTTTATGTAAACAAGGTTTGTTAGCCCCAAATTCCAAAACAAAAGGGAAAAACTGTGGTAATGAGTTGGGCTGAAGTAAGACTAAAAGTGTCAGTTGATTGACAATTTATACTATAGGCTATGCTTCAAACAGTCAAACCAGGTGGGGTCATTTTTGACCCCAGATGACAAAAGGTATAGGGCAATCGGGAGAACATTATGAGCATTAAACTTTGCAAGTGAAATGTCCAGGTGTGATGCAAGCAAAATATTTATTGTGGTAAAGTAACTTGATTTGGGTGGTGCTAGCAGCCCTGCGGAGAAGGGAGATGTAAGTATATTTTTAGGTTTAATGCGGCAGTGGTGATAATGGTAGGTCTTCTTACTTTCAGGTGCTAGTAGAGGAACCAAGTATAATTGAAATGTAGGTTGTCTTACTTGATTTGCAGGTTGAGGTGATCTTGAACTTGAGATGGGAGGTGATGGCGAGGAGAGTGGGGAGTAGAATGGCAGTGATGCCCAGGCTGCCTGTCATGAGATCCACCAGCAGACAGGATCCAGTACAGTTCTGCTACAGGTTTAGAAAGGTGGGGACCAATATCCTGAGGGGAACTGGGCACAGAAACTTTTAGTTGAAGAATTGGGCTTATGTGAATCCACAGAGGGAGGAAGGAAAGGTGCAAGGCACACAGAGGTGTGGAGAAGGAGCCAAGAGTTAAGTTGTGCACTGAGTCTTAACAATCCCACACTGAAGAAGCGAACCGCCCAGCTCTTTATAGGAGAGAGAGCTGATGACCTACAGGTGCAGTAATCAGTGCAGCTGCAAATCATGGTTGAGATAGTGTGCAGTCTACCCAAACATAACCCCCAGTGCTGAGTGCCTCCCAGCGACCCACCTGGCTTGTTGGGGTGTGCCTTATGTAAGACAGGAGGACAGAGGGGGCTGGTGGAGAGAGGTTTGAGGTAGGAATTTTCAATTTTGAGACTAGCCCTTCAGAAATGAAGTTCTATTCAGTCCCAGAGACAATTAAGGCTGAGGTGGAGAACTCAGTGGAGGGTAAGTGGATCAAAGTGGGCATGGTTAATCTTTTTGGAGGGTGATCAAGTTTATCGCCCACCAGCCCCCCTAAAGTAGTTGACGGACCTTGCCTTTTGGCTTAACTGAACAGTTCGCCAAATAGTGTCCAGAAGCACCACAATACATGCAAAGCCCTGCATCCTGGCATTGTTTGTGGTCCGCGGGAGTGAGTCGCGAGTGGCCTAGGAGCCTGGGCTCAGAAGTGTCAGTTGGAGAGCTAGAGGGAAGCACCAGAAAGAGAGTAGAAACTGGTGAAGAGAAGGGGATGACCGACTGAAAAGAGCGGCCACATTCACATGAATGTTCCTGTAGACTGTTGTCTAAACAAATAGCAAGGAATATCAATGCGTCTAGGGAAGTGGGCTTGTCATGGTGAGCTAGTTTGTCCCGCAAGTTGTAATTTAGACTCTGGGTAAAAATGCCCCGCAGAATGAGGTCATTCCAGTCTGCATCGGTGGCCAAAACACTGAAGTCCACGGAGTGCTAAGCAACAGACCTGACCCTTTGCTGTAAATTTAACAGGCGATTAGTTACACTGCCTTCACGGTTGGAGTTATCAAATACTCTCTCAAATTCATGGATGAATCGAGGATAGGTATATTGATGGTAGTCAGGTCCATCAATGATGGCTTGTGCCCAGGCTAATGTGCAATCGTAGAGAAGGCTGCTGATATAACTGATTTTGCTATGGTTGGAGGTGAAGTTCTTGATACCTGCCTGAAAACCAGCCGACACTGGAGGAGGAACCCTCGACACTCCCCCAGCAGTCCACTGTAGCGTGTGGGTGTGGAAATGGCGATGGTTCGCTGAGGAGGAGAAGGGTGAGATCGCAGAGAAGCAGAGGCAGGAGGTGCAGAACCTTGGGCTGACAGAGCAACAGAGAGTCTATTAATTTGGTCAGAAAGTTGGTTGATTGGATTAGAGAAGGCTGTGAGCTGGTGAGAAATCTGCTCCAGTTTATTTTCCACTATGTCTAAATGCACTGCCAGGGTGCTCATTGTCATTGCTGCGTCTGCTGGGTCCTGGTACTGGTGGGATTGTACCGACATATTCAGGGAATAATGGACCTAGAAGCAGACACACAATGAGACCAGGGATGGTGCAAGGCAAAATATTTATTGTGGTAAATTGTGGCAACCCTGTGGAGAAGGAGAAGGGAGATGGTAAGTACATTTTAAGTACATTTCCGGATTTAATACAGCAGTGGCGATAATGGTAGATTTTCTTACTTTCAGGTGCTAGTGGAGAAACGTTGAGTATAATTGAAGAGTAGGTTGTCTTATTTAATTTGCAGGCGGAGGTGATCTTGAACTTGAGATGGCTGATGATGGTGAGGAGAGCAGCGAGTAGAATGGCAACGATGCCCGGGCTTCCTGTGATGGCAGTTTGCTATTACAGTTTGTAATGATGATTAGTACTTGCCAATAGTCCTTTTTTTCCCCTTTTCCAGAAGAGGGAGGTCTGCCAGCAGGTAGGATCCAGTACAATTCCGCCAAGCAGAAAAGTGAAGCCCAGTATCTTGAAGGTATTTAGGCACAGAGAAACTTTTAGTGGAAGAACTTGGACTTCTGTGAATTCACAGAGGGAAGAAGGAAAAGAAAGACGTGCGTGCGCACACACACACACACACAAGCATAGAGGTGTGGTGCAGGAACCAAGAGTGAACATGCATTGAGAAGTCTTAACAATCCCACCCTGAAGAGCAGAAATGCTCAGCCCTTTACAAGAGACAGCCGATGAGCTACAGGTGCAGTAATCAGTGCAGCTGCAAAGGATTAGGTGAGAATAACAACAACTGCAAGCAATGGGTGAGAGAGTGTGTGCAATCTACCTGGAGGTAACAGCAAGAACAAAAAGTCTCCAATTTACAAGAAAAAAGTCACAAATTTACAAGAAAAAGTTGCAAATTTACAGTGAAAATAGTAAATACTTAGAGAAAAAGTTGCAAATTTACAAAAAAAAGGTAGCAAATTTATCACAAAATTTTAAGTTTATCATAAAATTTATCATGGCCCCCGACCAACAGTGATCTGTGTGGAGTTTGCATGTTCTCCCCGTGTCTGCGTGGGTTTACTCCGGGGTTTCTCCGGTTTCCTCCCACATGCCAAAAACATGCAAGTTAGGTTAATTGGCATCAAACTGGGGATTCTAAATTGTCCTTAGGTATGAATGGTTGTCTGTCTCTCTGTGTTGGCCCTGCGATGGACTGGCGATCTGTCCAGGGTGTACCCTGCCTCTCGCCCAAAGATGCTGGGATAGGCTCCAGCCACCCCCCCCGCCCCCGCGACCCAAACCGGATTAAGCGGAAGATGAATGAATGAATGAATGAATGATAAAATTTAACAAGTTTGAGGAAAAAAAATGCAAATTTATGAGAATTTTTTAAATTTATGATTTATCATTGGTGCTTCACATGCATTTATTCAGTTATGAAACATGATAGAAAGGCTTGTGATGATATTGGATGGACAATTCACTCTCTTACAAAGGTTGGGGGGGGGCATATCCACCTGTCCCACCCTTCATTTACGCCAATGTACATCACAACATAAAGAATATTGAAATATTAGTTTTCAATGATATTGTCCAGTCCAACTTCAACTTCAACTTCAACTTTCAACTTCAACTTCTCTTGCTGTTTGCTGTTCATTAAAGCAGTACTAATATAACTTTCTTGTTCTGGGTAGGAACCCTGAAAAGACTACAACTATGACAGCAATCCCAACAGCCAATCACAGGGTGCTTAGTTTTTGGTGGCAACAGTTGTTCCCTGTGACTGGCTGTTGGGATCGCAGTAATAGTCGTCATAGTTGTAGTCTTTTCAGGAAATAAATCAACATAAAAATAAGAAAATAAATCAACATTATCAGAGGTTAAAAATGGCGTGAAGTAACAAAGCAAATGATAAATTAAGAATAAATTATTATCACACAGTGGCAGTAAAAAAGTTTGTATGATTTGGTTTTAAAGTGATGCTCCAGTCAAAATCATCTTTTTCTTCTTGTTAACATGTCTGTAACATGTTTTGTGACTTACAAAACATACCAAAAGCTAAATCACTCTTACGTGTCATGTCTGTTTTTTTTTTCTACTATTAAAGTTCAGTTCAACTCCTCCCCTTGAAAAAAGGCAAGTTTAGAATGATCATTATTGTGGTGTAACTATAACAGGTGACCCAATCAGGACTAAGCACTGGCTATGAGCTATGGATGGGCCTGCTTAAAATATTCATAGATCCTGGCATTTAAAGGAGGAGGAAAAGGGAAAAGATTTTCACAGCCAACTGTAAGACCATGAAAGGTTTATTTTGTGTGTGTGTGTTTGGGGAGGGCATACGATACAGTTTCAGGCAATTTAGATTTGTTTTTAAGGGGATTTATATCCATGCAATGCATCTTTAAAATGTACCTCGATATTACAGTATGTACAGGAAACAGAGTGGCATACAAACCTCGGCTTTTTTCCCCTCACCAAAATAAAAAAAAAAAAAAAAAATAGGGCATGGACTTATATTTAAGGCATGATTGTCAAAATAGAAATTAGTTTTTTTGCTGTCTATCCTATTAAGGCCATAATATTGTTTCAAAACTCGGGGGAGATGTCAAAACAGGCCAGACTGTTGATGGGGTAGATGTGACTTTATAAGTTTTCTGGGATGGATGTAAAAAGTAGGTCTTTCTTTTTAACACCAAATTTGAGGCAGATTTTACTGAGTTAAAAGGACAGCTAATGTTTTCCAAAAGCACTAAATAGAAAGTGGATCTTAATTCTCACATTTAATTACTTCTCATGCTATTGTAGAGCTTGTTTAACTCTTGTAAACAAATATTGTGTCTAACTAGGTGGACATCAGTGAAAATGTAAAGACTTCTAACAAAGAAAGACATTGGTTAGTTATACAGAACTAAAGGCAGGTGAGTAATTTCATGAGAAATGCATTTCTAAAGGCACTCAAACTTGTGCTTATAAGGACTGTGGCACCGAGAAAAAGGCATGAATGTTTTCCTGCCTTCCTTTCACTTCTTCTTCTTTACCTGGGTGGGTGAGGCAGCCACGGTGCAGCACCAATCCCTTCACCATTCACAACCTAGGGCCACTCTAGAGTCTGCCTAGACTCTAGGGCTGCACGGTGGCGCAGTGGTTAGCACTGCGGCAGCACAGTTTACCCTTGGCCGGGGGATTGTGGGGATCGTGGGATCGTGGGTTCGATCCCAGCCCCCGACCAACAGTGATCTGTGTGGAGTTTGCATGTTCTCCCCGTGTTGCGTGGGTTTACTCCGGGATTTCTCCGGTTTCCTCCCACATGCCAAAAACATGCATGTTAGGTTAATTGGCTGTTCTAAATTGTCCCTAGATATCTGTTTCCTATAGGCCCTTAGAATAGAGGGTTAGTATTAATGAAAGCGCTTTGAGTGGTCTTTGTGACTAGAAAAGCGCTATATAAGTGCAGGTTAGTTAGTTAGTTAGTTAGTCTCCAATTAACCTAACTTGCATATTTTTGGCCTGTGGGAGGAAACCGGAGTACCCAGAGTAAAGCCACGCAGACACGGGGAGAACACGCAAACTCCACACAGAAGGGTCACTGATGGTCAGGGGGTGGGATTGAACCAATCCTGTGACCTTCTTACTGTGCTGCCACAGTGCTAACCACCGTGCCACCGAGCTGCCCCATCTCACTTGAATGGAGATTTTATCATGATGTCCTATCAAATTAGGTTTGAAAGCTATTATATGAGGGCAGCTCATTAACGACTTCCCCTGACCAAGTTCCGGTTATTGTAGGAGGCTGAAATTATACATGTAAAACAATACATATCTCTTCGGGTCACGTGGTAATTTGCAGCTCTGAACTCTTAAGAGTCTCTCTTTTACAGATGCTAAGGTGGAGTAAGGTCAAGTCAAGCCAAGTCACCTTTATTTACAGTATATAGCTTATATATACTGTAAATAAATATACTTATATAGCAGTATATACATTTAAAAACAACCATGGTTGACCAAAGCGCTTCACAAAGAAGATTAAAAAAAATACAATGATGATAAATAATGCAGCAAGTAAGTTAAAACAAAACACAAAACGAAAAAGTTAAATTGAGAAACAGATACTATATAAATAAAACAAATAAAAAAGTAAGTAAATGTAAGAACAAATAAAAGCTGATGGTAAAGACAAGATTCCTAATTCATTAAAAGGCCAATGAGAAGAGATGTGCCTTTAAAAGAATTTTAAAATGGACAATAGTGAGAGCAGATCTGATATAAAAAGGTAAACTGTTCCACAGTTTTGGGGCAGCCACTGCAAAGACTCGATCACCCTTTGTTTTCAGGCGTGTTCTGGGTACATCCAGGAGAAAATGTTTAGCTGATCTGAGATCTTAAGCTGGAGCGTGCACATGGAGGAGTTCCGTCAAATAGGGTGGAGCTAAACCATTAAGACACTTGTACGTGATCAGCATAATTTTAAAATCTATTCTTTGGCAAATAGAGAGCCAGCAGAGGGAGTGTAAAGTAGGCGAGATATGGTCCCACTTTTTCTTTCCTGACAAGGTGTGATAATGGAGCCAGTTGAATCCAGAGTGGTCATCAGGTTGGTGTACTTAAGAGGCCACACACCACAGGAGACGCTCTATGAGAAGTGTGTGACCCTTGGTGGTACCTATGTAGAGAAAGACTAACAACTGTGCCAAGTTTCATTCCTCTCAGTCCATGATAAATGAGTCAGGGGAAATCTTGAATGCAATATTATGTGACAGAGATCATCCTGCGCAGTTCGCCCCACACGGGACACGAACCCGCGACCTCTCAGTCAACTAACACAGTTCGAGCATGGGAGACACAGCACGATCGCGCTGAGCTAAAGGTCCGACCGATAGCTCAGCGCTACCGATACTGTATGAGGCTTTGGGAGGGAGGTTTACTAACGTTCTACGCCGAACAGTACTAGTTGGCATCCGTTACACTCTCCCCCCTAAACCTCACTCCCATGCCGGGTTCACGGCACCAGTGTGACAGAGATCATCCTGCGCAGTTCGCCCCACACGGGACACGAACCCGCGACCTCTCAGTCAACTACACAGTTCGAGCATGGGAGACACAGCACGATCGCGCTGAGCTAAAGGTCCGACCGATAGCTCAGCGCTACCGATACTGTATGAGGCTTTGGGAGGGAGGTTTACTAACGTTCTACGCCGAACAGCACTAGTTGGCATCCGTTACACTCTCCCCCTTAAACCTCACTCCCATCCGGGTCACGGCACCAGTGTGACAGAGATCATCCTGCGCAGTTCGCCCCACACGGGACACGAACCCGCGACCTCTCAGTCAACTAACACAGTTCGAGCATGGGAGACACAGCACGATCGCGCTGAGCTAAAGGTCCGACCGATAGCTCAGCGCTACCGATACTGTATGAGGCTTTGGGAGGGAGGTTTACTAACGTTCTACGCCGAACAGTACTAGTTGGCATCCGTTACATTACATACAATACTGTATGTACTATTGTAGTTTTCAGTTTTTGTGTCTGAATGCTCCTTCAATTATCAAAGACAAATAAAAAGTTTTATAATTTTAAGTTTCTCAGATAAAAAAAAAATAATTTATCTCAGATTCCGGAAGCTTCAAAATCTCTGAAAAAGATTTGGGCATTTGTCCTGTGGTAAAACAGGCCATTTTGAATCTGGCCCAAGATCTGATTCAAAAGTTGTGCCTTATTGCCAAGAGCAGTGCTGAGCCAAGTCTGTACACCAGTAAAACGGATGTGACTGTATCACCAATAGTCCTGGTTAGGATCCAGATCTGTTTCTGAGTCAGCTGATATCTGGGCTGCTTCTGTTGACTTCTGTTTGCTGCCCACCTGTACCATTAAACTTTTCCTTCCTCTGTTAGCTCCTTAAAATACCATCCTTAGATGTTGCACATGGTGTTAAAATGTGATAGCCTCGACATCTCAGCTACCACTGATAAATAAAGCCCTCAGATGCAGGCCTTAACTGTGTCAGCTGCCAATAACTTTACAGGACCTCCCATGGTTAGCTCAGAAACTGGAGTTGCACAATGAGGTGCTATGATATTACAGTCTAATGATGTTGTAACATTGAGGAACTTGTTCCTTATCTCAGTACGCTACACCGCTTCTTCCTCTTACCTTTTCTTCGTATTCCTCCGCTCTCTGCCCTGAAGTTCGCTTGCAGTTCAGTCAGCAGTTTGTGCTGGCCGTGCACTCTGCAAATAGGCACAAAGAGATAAATAAAGTAAGGCTGAAGAGAGTGAGAATCAAGGGTCTGCAAACTTTCATTCCCACATTCCAGATAAATTATGCAGATGCGCTTGTGAGTAGCCCCTATCCTCTGATCACTGTGTGTCTGAATGTGGCAGCTCACTGTAAACACTGCTGAAGGAAAAACGAACATTGTGACGTCACAGCCCACTAGGGAGGGAGATGACAGTTGGGCACAAGAAAAAGGAAGAAACTAGCCTATGGGTTCAAAACGTGTAGTTGCTTGAGAGTTTACATGTTTTTGTTCTCTAATTACCACTTTCATGTCATTTGTTTAAGCCATACAGAGTGCTAAGAGGGCAAATTGAAGGGTTTGGAAGGGTTGCTGCAATAGCAATTGGCCAATCAATGTGATAGAACCAACACTAATTACCACCTTGCATTTCTTTTGCCTCTCCAGACAGTCAAGATGCAGTTTACATCAATTCCTTTCAGACTCATACATACAATGACTAAGATTAGACAGTGCAGTGTTTAAGTGCAATATTGCTATGGTTATGGTCTTGACTTAAGGTCAGAAATTTGCTTTTTCAATGTCAGTGTCATTGTGAATTCATCATGTCAAACTACAATAATAACCAAGATGAATGAGCTGTTTCTGAGTTACTGCTTGGAGAAGTAGTCCTATTACTGTATGAGTGAAGATTCATAAAGCCAGCAATCCATCCATTCATCTTCTGCTACTTTTCTGGGGTCCAGGTCACGGGGGCAGCAATCCAGACAGAGTACCCCAGTTCACATAGCGCCATGATCCCCATGACCCCTCCTGCAGGTGGTGGTCGTACTGGATGTGGACTCATGTGACTCCTTTGGGTACACTGTGTCCTTGTTGTAACTAGGGATACACTGGACCGCTCTTAGTCTGGCCCTTCACCCATGACTAATTTGCCTTGGGGGACCCTACCAGGGGCAAGTTGCCGAGACAATGTAGTTCCTGGGATCATTACGGCATGCAAACACCTCCACCACGATAGGGTGGTGATCCACAGAGGTGATCAGAAGTAAGTGAGATTAGGACAAGAACATTTTTGGCTTGCTTTAAATCATATGGCCAACAGATGGCCAACTGCATGAAGTGCTGAGCTGAGCTCTCTGCCAAAATCTCCCCAAATTATGACATAAAACTTCGTTGGAGCAGTGACCGACTGAACCTATATCAAACTCAATTCGCCTGTAGACGAGCCGATAGAGGATTTGCAATCCTATATTGATGCACACTACTACTACAACGTTATGCCTGGCAGCAAACTGGAATCCAAACCCATCTGGGCTAAAGTAAGCTTGAGCAAAATGGATGATACTCCACCCTGGGACATTAGGGAGTTCATAATGTTTATTAATTGCCAACTCAAGAAGCTCGACTTACTCGATCAGTTGACAACTGATATTAATGACCTAAAGCATTCCATGGAATTCAACAACTCACTGATCAAGGTGCTAAAGGCTAACAATGCGTCACTTAGGACTGAAGTAAACAACCTCAAACATCTGACAGCCGAACTCCAAAAAGATAAATTTAACATGGCAAAAATATTCTTGATCTGCAATGTCGGAGTATGAGAGATAATGTCATTATACACAGACTTTCAGAAATACAAAATTAAACTCACCAAAAATCAGAAGAACTAAAGTCATTCCTAGTCAACAAGTTGAAAATGAAGCCAGAGGATGCCAGGGCTATTCACTTCTTCAGAGTCCATCGCCTAGGAAGGACCAAAGTTGACCAACAGAGGAGGCCTTGTCCTATTGTGGCCAAAACCACCGATTCCAAAATGAAAGCCGCCATCATGTCCAAGGGTAAAGAACTAAAAGGCACCAACTACTCCATCAATGATCAGTTTCCACCTGAGATCATGAACAGATGGAGGCTGCTCTACCCGATCATGATGGAGGCGAGAAAGAGTAAAAGGAATGCTCGTCTGTTAACTGATAAACTTTACATCGATGGCAAACTATATAGGAATCCTGAAATCACATATTGGCTAACTGGAGGTGATCAAAACATCACTGATGAATCTCAGGAGGAGCCACCGGGTCTTTAGCATGCTGTGTCTCCAGCAGTGTAAACACAGACGCATGATGAAGATGTCATCAACATTGCCATGACAACTGTTGAACCTGAAAGACGGTAAATGATTTACTTTTCTTTCTCTACTCACCTTCCCTCTTCCTTCTATATCTCCCTCTTATTTGTATTTTCATCTTGGTTTGGGAATTGGCCTAAATTCTGCTCATTTGACTGGGTAGGCCTGCTGCTTGGTGCAACGAGGCCAGTATCTCTGCTCTCGGACTTTTGGACTGGATACTATTGTGCTAGTATGTTACCGTGGGTTGTGCTGACAATGTGTCTCTGTATATGTGAGTGTATGTGTGTGTGTACTTGTGTGTGTGTCTGTCCGGCCATTTTCCGTATGGGTGAGGATTTGTCCATGTCTGTGTCTCAAGGGTGTATTGTCGCTGTGTGATCCCAGTAAATTCCATCAGCTATCGTGCATATGGTCTTCAATGAATCTATTGAAGGAGTGGATGCAACACATTATATGGACTATAATAGGAATATAAGCTGCAAGCAGTATATTTTTGAGATATTAACATCCTTTAAAAATCAATATAATTATTCTCTCATGCATTTAAACATCAGGAGCTTAAATAAACATCATCACAATCTAGTTACTTTATTTACCAGCACAGGCTGCAGCTTTGATGTAAATGGTTGTAGTGAAACTTGGTTGAACAGTAGGTCATACATAGATATCTTAAACCTTGATGGCTATAAACTGTTCACCAAGAACAGATGTGGCAGATCTGGGGGTGGTGTCTGTATATTTCCCATAGACATGATGTAGGCGGGGCAGTGTGGTGGCGGAGTGGTTAGTACGACGGCAGCACAGCAACTCACCCTTGGCCGGGGGATCCTGGGTTCGATCCCAGCCCTCGACCAACAGTGATCTGTGTGGAGTTTGCATGCTCTCCCTGTGTCTGCATGGGTTCATTCCGGGATTTCTCCGGTTTCCTCCCACATGCCAAAAACATGCAAGTTAGGTTAATTGGCATCAAACTGGGGATTGTAAATTGTCCTTAGGTATGACTGTGAGAGTGAATGGTTGTCTGTCTCTCTGTGTTGGCCCTGTGATGGACTGGTGATCTGTCCAGGGTGTACCCTGCCTCTCGCCCAAAGATGCTGGGATAGGCTCCAGACCCCCGCGACCCGAAAAGTATTAAGCGGAAGAAGATGGATGGATGGGTGATATGGGTGTTTGTGATGATATTGTCATTGCAGACTGTTATACTGATTCTCTTTTTGTTGAGATACATCTCAAAAATGGAAAAAATCTAAATGTAGGTGTGATTTATCGTCCCCTGGACACCGAACTTAATACTTTCATGACCAAACTAGAAGAAATTTTATTCTCAATCAACAATAACAATAAAAATAAAAGTTGTATCCTCCTTGGAGACTTCAACATTGACCTCTCCAGGGATGATGCAGCTAAAAACGACTTTATAAATACACTACACTCCTCTTCCTTCTTCCCTACCATTAATACCTATACTAAAATCACTCACTCCACCAAGTCCATTATTGATAATATCATTACTAACATTCGCAATTCCACACTGGTGTCTGGAGTCGTGCTCTCCGAGATGTCTGATCATTTCCCCATTGTTCTGTTTCTTGACCTTGCTGTTTGGCCCTCAATCTCATCTCATAAACTAAAAATACTCAACGAAGAAACCTTACAACAACTGAATGAGGACTTCCAAGGCATGGAATAGAATCTACAATTGTAGTGATGCTGATGCTCCATTTGGCACCTTGACTAAAGAAATAATAGATTCCATTCAGACAAAAATTCCCATCAAAACTGTCCCATGTAGTGGTACTATTCAACATCCATGACTTTCTAAGAGCATATTAAAATCTATTAAGCACAAAAATAAACTATATAAATGCTACATAAAAAAAACTCAAATATTAACTAGAAAAACACTCAGAGAGCACATACCTCCACCAAGGCTCCTTCTGTCCCTCATGGATGACCTCCAAAATGTAATGGGTTTGTGTGTGAGCCAGGAGCCAATTCTGGTGAGAAACTGCATCAAAGTCTATCCAATAGTTTTGGGTGATTCTTGTGAACACACTGTGAGCAGATAAGAGCCTTGGTGGAGGTATGCATTCTTGGATCATCACCAAATGTCGTGGGTTCCTCTCTAGCCCAGGGACCACCTCTGGTGAAAATTTCATGAAAATCCATCCAGTAGTTTTTGTGTAATCCTGCTAACAGACAGACAAACAAACAGATGGACGGACGGACAAACAGACAGACAAACCACCCCAATTACATAACCTCTTTGGCAGAGGAAATAAGAAAAATGAATATACTAATTATAGAAATAAACTAACGCACATTATTAGAAAGAGTAAGAGTCTTTGCAGAACTTATAAATGCATCACAGGGTGATTCCAAGAAATCCTGGAGAGTACTAAATAAGGTTCTAAACAGGGACCAAAGAACCCCCACACTTCCTAACAATAATGTGGGCAGTAATCTCACCAGTAATGCCACTTTCGCTGAAAGATTTAATAATTATTTTGTCTCCACTGCAGAAAGTTTATCTAATAAAATCAGCCAACTTCAGGGTACCTCTTTCAAACATTATTTATCAGGAAACTACCTGAGCTCTTTCTTCCTGAAGCCAACTGATTGTGATGAAGTCTGGAAAATCATTAAGGACATGAAGAATTCAAACTCTGCTGGAGCTGATGAAATTTCCAGATTTTTTCCATTTTTGAGATGTATTGCAACAAAAAGAGAGTCAGTATAACAGTCTGCAATGACAATATCATCACAAACACCTACATCACCCATCCATCCATCTTCTTACGCTTAATCCTTTTCGGGTCACAGGGGTTTGGAGCCTATCCCAGCATCTTTGGGCGAGAGGCAGGGTACACCCTGGACAGATCGCCAGTCCATCACAGGGCCAACACAGAGAGACAGACAACCATTCACTCTCACAGTCATACCTAAGGACAATTTAGAATCCCCAGTTTGATGCCAATTAACCTAACTTGCATGTTTTTGGCATGTGGGAGGAAACCGGAGAAATCCCGGAGTAAACCCACGCAGACACGGGGAGAACATGCAAACTCCACACAGATCACTGTTGGTCGGGGGCTGGGATCGAACCCAGGATCCCTGGCCAAGGGTGAGTTGCTGTGCTGCCGCAGTGCTAACCACTTTGCCACTATAATAAATGTTTTCATTATCTCCACCAATGAGGTAAAGTTTTCATCCATGTTGGTTTGCCTGTCAGCAGGATTACGCAAAAAATAGTGGACAGATTTGGATGAAATTTATACCAAAGGTGGCCCTTGGCCTAAGGATGAACCCACTTGATTTTGGTAATGATCTGAGAGTGCATACCTCCACCAAGGGCCTCAACTTTATTTGTGCAGCAGGATTACACAAAAACTACTGGATGGATTTGGATGAAATTTTCACCAGAGCTGGTCCTTAGACTACAGAGGAACCCATAACATTTTGGTGATGATCTGAGAATGCATACCTACACCAAGGCTCTTATATTCACACAATGTGTTAGCAAGAATACTCCAAAACTACTGGACAGACTTTGATGCAATTTTCACCAGAAGTGGCTCTTGGCCTACACACGTACCCAATACATTTTGGAGGTGATCTATGAGGGGCGCAAGGAGCCTTGGTGGAGGTGTGCGCTCTGAGTGCTTTTCTAGTTTTATTTATTGGTTTATGTGACAGGAACAATGCACATTATTGAACTAACTGTAAATATGCCAGAATTAGTCAAAAGGCTATTTTTTTTATCCTCAATAAACCAGAAATTAGTAAAAAATTTAAACATTTTTCCAAAAGGAGGCAATGGGGAGAGTCAGCAATGGTGTCAGTCTCCTGGTAGCTCTGTGTGTTACTTTCCTTTCCCCATTCTATTATGCTGAGCACCAAGAAAGAAAAAAACCCAAAGAAATCAGTGACAGACGAGAGTGGGAGTCGAACTCATGTGTTCGTGTGTATTGCTTGAGATGGCTGTGTGGGTAGGTAACTCGCCGCCATCCCCCTCCCACCAACCGAATGAGCGTTAGGGAAACCAAAGTAAGAGATGCGTTGTTCTGCGCATGCACGGTGAGGACTGTATGCGCAGTGAGTGAACTTGTAAAAACGTACCGAGGCACGTTGCGTTTTTGATTTAACATGCAAATGTACGTTTTTAGAGGGGTGGGAAAACGTTTATTAGAGACGTTTTTTTACTGAGACCGGGTTGGCTCTACCACCGGGCCACCACTCCAGAAACAAGACAAACGGGCACATTTATTAAATCTGTAAAATCTGAAGATGAACCAACTGTACAGTATATACATAGAAATTACATAAATTTTTTAAAGACTATTGACAATCAAATTTAGAAAATAACATTTTCATGTTTTAACAGAAGAACCTAGACTGTTACTGGCATTACCTGTTAAAAGTTTAGTTCACATGGCACACATGAAAAGTCACATGACAGAACCATGTGACTATGTTATGTCAAGATTTATTTACTCAGAACATATGCTGCATGCACGTATGTCCCACTTTAGCTGCAACTTCACCATCAAATCTATGGATCTTGTATCTTCATTATTAGTATTTTTGTATTTCAGGATGTGTATCCAACTACCATAAGAGGAAAATTCTGTAATTCACCTACACTTTATTTTTTGCTTTTAGACTTGCTAACTGTGAAATGCTCCATCATGTGTTTTAAGACAATTTTCTGACAAAGTCACAAGTCTGAAGAAGGCAGCACACAGAGGGGCAGTCATGAATGTTCATGCCACAACAAAGGCAAGATAGTCAGCTGTTTTTTTAAAAAATGAAACAAGTAACTGAACTCAAATCCCTGGTGAACAGTTCCATCAGATTAGAGGACGAGAGACAAAACAAAGAGCACACACTATTATTTTTAAAATCCAAATCTCAGAAATATTACTCTCTAATTCGTTTCGAGCTGAAATAATAAGGGAAAAACAAAGATTTGGGTCATGAGTGCTGATCCATTTCTCTCCCGTGCTCCAGCCTTCTGCTTCCCGTCCCTCCCACCGTGGTAGACAGGTGTTCAATGATGGGACTGAAACACTCCCAGCATGCACCATCCTGCTGATAACACCGCTGAATCGATCTAACCCTCCCCCAGTAATCCTTCCCCTGACATTTGGGGCTTTTTTTTGAACCCTTTCCTCCGAGCTTTCGGGGGGGTCTGTGTTCGTGACGAGGCCCTCTGTCGATGTGATTATTATAGCTGCTGCTCCACTCTGGGTGCTGCCGACTTAAAGGGTGATTAAGCACCACAGGAAACATCCTGGTGGGGAAAATATAATTCCTGGCCTGTCGAGAGCGACGATCTCTTGTGCACTCCCACACATGCTGACTTTTGTCTCAGTTTTCCCGCCCTCTTTCTCCCCCTTTCACTTTTGTGTAGTGCACACCTTATTATCTTGTCTCTTATTTTTAACACCATCCCAATATGGAAATTTAAGAATCCAGGCAGGGAGCATTCACTCTCTGTGATGCCTAGGGTATAAAATCAGAGCGTGGTAATTAAAAATGTGTCCCTGGCTCAGCCATCTGGACCCTGGAGAGCCAATGATTAACCTGCGATTGCCTTCAGGGATAGCAAGACAGGATGTGAACCTTTATCAGAAAGGAGTTTTAATGGCCTCTTCAGGCTTGTATAAAGAATGCAAGAAAACAAATCCTCATCTTAATTATCACTGCTTAATCTTTCAGTCCTTCATGCTAAATGATACCAGAGACTCTTCATAAATTCTGAAACAGCAGACCTCTGCTTTCAAGAGATCGACAAACATTTGCTTCCTTCTCAAATTTTATTTCATTGTCACTGGCAGATTTTTTTCGACAGCAGTGAGGTAGATGATTAGGTAGGTACTGTAGATCCACTACTCATTTAAAAATGAGTGAGGCCTTTTAGTTCTTTCTCTCTGAACAATGTAACACTGTCAACAGGACCCATATGCTGGGCCAACATCGGCAAGTTTACATCGGCATTACATCTTATGGAGGTCGTTTGCACATTGGCAAGACATCTTAGACAACCATCAGCCAATGTTTAAATGACGTATCAAAGCTATAGCTGGGCAGCTATAGCTATATATGGGCAAGCACATATAGCATATATGGGCAAGCATATATAGCTATAGCTATATATGGGCAGCACGGTGGTGCAGTGGTTAGCACTGTTGCCTTACAGCTAGAAGGTTCCTGGTTCGAATCCCCAGGCTGGCAGGAGTTGGAACCTTTCTGTGTGGAGTTTGCATGTTCTCCCTGTGCTGCATGGGTTTACTCCGGGGGCTCTGGTTTCCTCCCACAATCCAAAGACATGCATGTTAGGTTAACTGGCTGTTCTAAATTGTCCCTAGATATCTGTTTCCTATAGGCCCTTAGAATAATCGTAAGTACTAGTGAAAGCGCTTTGAGTGGTCTTTGTGACTAGAAAAGCGCTATATAAGTGCAGGTTAGTTAGTTAGTATAGCAACTGCAGCCACATACTAATCTTCTTCCAGCTGCTCCCTTTGGGGATCACTACAGCATATCATCTGATATCATGATTATTTGCATATTTGATGAGGCAAGGATTTCACGCCGAATGCCCTTCCTCACCCAGTCATAAACCCACAGCCTTCCAGCTATGTGAGCCAGATGCTCTACCACTAGGCAACCACGCCAGTATTCTGTAGTTGGCTTATTTAGGTTGGACCGTGAAGACTGCAACTATTTTGCTATTCAAGGTGAGAAACACTACTAAATTACAGTGCTTGAAAGTTTGTGAACCCTTTAGAATTTTCTACATTACTGCATAAACATGACCTAAAACATCTTCAGAGAACACAGTGGTACAGTGGTACAGTGGTCACAGTGGTACAGTGGTTACCACTGTTGCCTAACAACTAGAAGGTTCCAGGTTTGAATCCCCAGGCTGACAGGGGTTGGAACCTTTCTGTGTGGAGTTTGCATGTTCTTTCTGTGCTGTGTGGGTATACTTGGGAGCTCCATTTTCCTCCCACAATCCAAAGACATGCATGTTAGGTGAATTGGTGATTCTAAATTGTCCCTAGTATCTGTCTCTGATAGGCCTTTAGAACAGAGAGTGAGTACTAGTGAAGCTCTTTGAGACTAGAAAAAGTACTATGTAAGTACAGATTCTTATCCCTTAAATGTAAATAGAGAGCCCAGTTAAATAAATGTGACAAAAGTCTTTACCTTTTCATTTATTTATTGAGGAAAATGATGATCGATTTTGTTATCGTATCATCAGACCTGCGACCGTATGTCTTGGACACCCGAGTAAAGAGAGGTGCAGAGCTGTCAACTGATCACCACCTGGTGGTGAGTTGGATCCGATGGCAGGGGAGGAAGCCATTCAGACCTGGTAGACCCAAACGTATAGTGAGGGTGTGCTGGGAGCGTCTGGCTGAGGCCCCTGTCCGGGAGGTCTTCAACTCCCACCTCCGGAAGAACTTCAACCACATTCCGAGGGAGTCTGGAGACATGGAGTCTGAATGGGCCATGTTCTCCACCTCTGTTGTTGAAGCGGCGGCCCAGAGCTGCGGCCGCAAGGTGGTCGGTGCATCTCGTGGTGGCAACCCCCGAACCAAGTGGTGGACACCAGTGGTGAAGGGGGCCATTAAGCTGAAGAAGGAGTCCTATCAAGCTTGGTTGGCTTGTGGGACTCCCGAAGCAGCTGAGGTGTACCGGCAGGCCAAGCGGAGTGCAGCTCGGGTGGTTGCTGAAGCAAAAACCCGGGTATGGGAGGAGTTCGGTGAGGCCATGGAACAAGACTTTCGGTCGGCTTCAAAGAGATTCTGGCAAACTGTTCGGCGGCTCAGGAGGGGAAAGCAGCTCCCCGTCCACACTGTGTATGGTGCGGATGGGACACTGTTGACTTCAACTGGGGATATCGTCGGGCGGTGGAAGGAATACTTCGAGGATCTCCTCAATCCCACTGATACGCCTTCCACAGAGGAAGCAGGGTTTGGGGACGAGGGGGATGACTCGCCTATCACAGGGGCTGAGGTCGCCAAGGTGGTTAAAAATCTCCTTGGTGGCCGGGCCCCGGGGGTGGACGAGATTCGCCCTGAGTACCTCAAGGCCCTGGATGTTGTTGGGTTGTCATGGTTGACACGCCTCTGCAACATTGCGTGGAGGTCGGGGGCAGTGCCTTTGGCATGGCAAACCGGGGTGGTGGTTCCTCTCTTCAAAAACGGGGACCGGAGGGTGTGCTCCAACTTTAGAGGGATCACACTCCTCAGCCTCCCTGGGAAGGTCTATGCCAAGGTACTGGAGAGGAGAGTCCGGCCGTTGGTCGAACCTCGGATTCAGGAGGAGCAATGTGGTTTTCGTCCTGGCCGTGGCACATCGGACCAGCTCTTTACCCTCTCGAGAATTCTTGAGGGTTCGTGGGAGTTTGCCCAACCAGTTTACATGTGTTTTGTGGACTTGGAGAAGGCATTTGACCGCGTCCCTCGTGGATTTTTGTGGGGGGTGCTTTGGGAGTATGGGGTATCGGGCTTGTTGTTACGAGCTATTCGGTCTCTGTACGACCGTTGTGAGAGTTTGGTTCGTATTGCCAACACTCGGTCGGAGTCATTCCCAGTGAGAGTTGGACTCCGCCAGGGCTGCCCTTTGTCACCGATCCTGTTCATAATTTTTATGGACAGGATTTCTAGGCGCAGCCAGGGAATGGAGGGTGTCATGCTTGGTGACCACAGGATCTCATCTCTGTTGTTTGCAGATGATGTTGTCCTGTTGGCTTCATCCAGCAATGACCTACAGCTCTTGCTGGGACAGTTTGCCACTGAGTGTGAAGCGGCTGGGATGAGAATCAGCACCTCCAAGTCCGAGTCCATGGTCCTCAGCCGGAAAAAGGTAGATTGTCCTCTCCGGGTTGGGGACAGGCTCCTGCCCCAAGTGGAGGAGTTTAAGTATCTTGGGGTCTTGTTCACGAGTGAGGGGAAAATGGAGCGAGAGATGGACAGACGGATTGGAGCAGCATCTGCAGTGATGCGGACGTTGTACCGGTCTGTTGTGGTGAAGAGGGAGCTTAGTTCTAAGGCAAAGCTGTCGATTTACCAGTCAATCTACGTTCCTACTCTCACCTATGGTCACGAGCTTTGGGTAATGACCGAAAGAACGAGATCGCGGATACAAGCGGCTGAAATGAGCTTTCTCCGTAGGATTGCTGGACTCACCCTCAGAGATAGGGTGAGGAGCTCAGTCATCCGGGAGAGGCTCAGAGTAGAACCGCTGCTCCTCCACATTGAAAGGAGTCAGTTGAGGTGGTATGGGCATCTGATTAGGATGCCTCCTGGACGCCTCCCACTTGAGGTGTTTCAGGCACGTCCCACTGGGAGGAGACCCCGGGGCAGACCCAGGACTCGGTGGAGAGACTATGTCTCCCAGCTGGTCTGGGAACGCCTTGGTATCCCCTCTGAAGAGCTGGAGCAGGTGGCTGAGGAGAGGGAAGTCTGGGCTTCTCTGCTTGAACTGCTGCCTCCGCGACCCGGACCTCCGGAAAAGCGGTAGAAGATGGATGGAAAATGATCCAATATTACATATCTGTGAGTCGCAAAAGTTTGTGAACCTTTGATTTCAGTATGTGGTGTAACCCCTTTTTACAGCAGTAACTGCAACTAAATGTTTCTGGTAGCTGTTCATAAGTCCTTCACGGAGAAATTTTAGCCCATTCCTCCATACAGAACAGCTTCAACTCTGGGATGTTGGTGGGTTTCCTTGTATGAATTGCTCGCTTCAGGTTCTTCCACAACATCTCAATTGGATTAAGTTCAGGACTTTGACTTGGCCATACCACACCATTAACTTTATTCTTCTTTAACCATTCTTTGGTAGAAAGATTTGTGTGCTTGTTGTTGTCTTGTTACATGACCCCTTTTCTCTTGAGATTCAGTTCATGGACAGATGTGATGACATTCTCCTTTAATATTTGCTGGAATAATTTAGAATTCATTGTTCCATCAATGATGGCAAGCCGTCCTGGCCCAGATCCAGCAAAAGAGGCCCAAACCATGATATTACCACCACCATGTTTCACAGATTGGATAAGGTTCTTATGCAAGAATTCAGTGTCTTCCTTCTCCCAAACATAACACTTCTCATTCAAACCAAAAAGTTCTATTTTGGTCTCATCCGTCCACAAGACATTTTTCCAATAGCCTTCTGAATTGTCCACATGATCTTGAATAAACTGCAGATGAGCAGCAATGTTCCTTTTTTTCGAGAGCAGTGGTTTTCTCCTTGCAACCCTCTTATGCACACCATTATTGTTCAGTGTTCTCCTGTTGGTGGACTCATGAACATTAAAATTAGCCAATGTGAGAGAGGCCTTCAGTTGTTTAGAATTTACCCTGGGGTCCTTTGTGACCTTGCTATTACACGCTTTGCTCCTGGAGTGATCTTAGTTGGTCGGCCACTCCTGGGGATAGTAACAATGGTCTTAAATTTCCTCCATTTGTGTACAATCTGTCTTACTGTGGATTTGTGGAGTCAAAATAGTGAAGTCAAAACTCTTTAGAGATAGTTTTGTAACCTTTTCCAGCCTGATGAGCATCAACAATCCTTTTTCTGAGGCCTTCATAAATCTCCTTTGTTCGTGCCATGATACACTTCCACAAACATATGCTAACACTTTAATACAGCTTTAAATAAAATATTCTTTAAATAAAACACGGTGCCCACTCACACCTGATTGTCACTCCACTGATTGAAAACACCTGACTCCAATTTCACCTTCAAATTACCTGTTAATCCTAGAGGTTCACAACCTTTTGCCACTCACAGATACTGGATCATTTTCCTCAATGAATAAATGAAAAAGTAAAATATTTTTGTCTCATTTATTTAACTGGGTTCTTTTTATCTACTTTTAGGACTTGTGTGAAAATCAAATGATGTTTTAGGTCATATATGCAGAAATGAATGTAGAAAATTCTAAAGGGTTCACAAACTTTCAAGCACCACTGTATGATCAGTGGTAGCGCATCCACCCCACAGCTGGAAGGTTGTGGGTTCACAACCAGGCCATACCAAAGACCATATAAAATTCTAGCCAAAAAAATGTGTGCACCATCACAATATCAGATGATGTTAAAATTTCAGGTTGCCGACATCTCGCCAATAGGGCTGTGCGATATGACGATGTATATCGGATGACGATATAAAAAACATCTATCAGTTCATAGAATACATTATAATTTATATTGTGGTTTAAAATGCACATACTCCCGTTTCTTGATCAAAGCTCCTCACCCACTACTCATCAGTGCCCCGCCTCTCCCCCGCAGTGGAACAGGTGTGTGGTGGGGGGCTAGGGTCTTCGGTGGTTGCTAACGCCAAACTACTGGTTTGGTCAAATAGCTGCTACTCCTGTTTGTTAGGGATGTGGGACTGTTTTCCATCGTGTTGCGTCAGAGAGGATAGTCTGCTAACCTCATTTTAATAGGAGGTAAGTAACGTTAACACCATGTCTAATTATAAAACGGCAAATGCTAAATGATGCTAATTTGTGCTAGCTGGAAACATTATAGTGTATCAGACCATTGTTTCTTTGGTTTAAATTAGTGCTGAGTTTCTTAGTTTTGTCGGGAAATAGTGTATCTTGCACTTTGGGGAATGGGAGTTGTTCAGTCACCATTATAATTTAGTCTATATGTGTATTTTATAGTATATCCTCAATAAACTCATGCAGTACTATAGCAGGACACGTTTACAAATATTTGAGACCCATTGTAGCGCATCCTTTTATATTTTAGCAATATTATAAGTACAAAACACCCAGCATTATTATACACAGCAGAATGACCTGTTTGGCTGCAATTGTTGAATCAGTGTTGCCCATTTGTCTGTAAATATTTAAATAAAAATCATTTATTTTGTTATTTGGGCATTTCTGTGTCTTGTCGTTGTTTAGTCAAAGTGTGAATATGTGTCCACATATGATATGCAGTTGATCTGGCCATTCTGCTCAGCACAAGTTTTTAATTTTTAGATACTCCTGTGGGAGGGGGGACTTGCGGTTCTGTGAAGGACAGTGGTACCACACGGGTGAAGCAGCAGTCAGGACTGCAATCTGCCACTGACCGGGCAGGCTGGCTGTATGTCCCTGTGAAGGATTGTGGTGCGCCCGGTCAGATACTGGTGTTGGAGAAGCAGCAGCTGAACCGGTGGATTGCAATCCTTCGCAGGGAGCCAAGCCCAGCCTGCCCGGTTAATGGGAGTCTCGGCTGCTGCTTTATCCGTGTGCCAGCGCTGTCTTTTGCGGCACCACGGGTTCCCGCCAGCAGCCCCCCCACACACACACACACCCACGCAGTTCATGTTCTCCATGCTGAATTATCCATTAGACCTGTGCAATCATGGCAACTTTATGGCATATTTTTTTTAAGCATTAAATCTTAAGTATTATCTTTTTTCTAGTCAAATCTGTCGTTTTTCACTTCCTTGTTTTGCTTACATAGCGCTGTGGTTACTGATGCCGTAATGCTGTGTACTATCCAATCTGAAACCCTGCTCACACTTCTAGAAGCCTGGGCATGAGACATATTTTGACTGAGCAACTCCATACTTGGGGATGCACACCCTCGTAACCTCAGAAAAGCACTTATAAAATCTGAGGTCAGTCTGACGAATAGGGTTGGGAACTATCCCTAATTTCCAGAATCGATTCAATTCCAGTTCTTGAGATTCTGAATCGATTCGATTCTGATTTGATCCGATCCGATCCCGATTCGATCTGGGAAATTACCATTTTAATAGCCATTTTACTTGCCAGGAAAAAATCTTTGAGACCTAATGCTGCAAATTATACTAAGAATACTCTAACTTTGTTAATACATAAATTATCACATATAGAACTGACCCAAAATCAGTTACAATAATGCACTTTTTATTATAAGATAAGCCTTTATTAGTCCCACAATGGGGAAATTCCAGGATTGCAACAGCACAGGGATAGCAACACTCAGAGCAATAATTTAGAAGATAAGAAAATAAGAGCAGTGAATATACATATGTACACATAAATATATAAATATATATACACAGTGCGGAGCATTATAGCTAGATGGAATAAACAGCATAACAGTCTATTTAGTTACCCCACATAGTATGAATATGTACCTATACATATTGTCACCCTCCGTAGTGATTGATATTGTCCTAGTTGTATACTGGAGGTGGACCATTTTGTGTAAGTCTGTTGCGTCTTTTGTATTCAATACTATTAGGTCATCACCTTTTTTTGCTATCTCTGTGAGGAGCCCTGCTTAGGTTATAAAGTCTGACAGCCGTAAGTAGGAAGGACCTGCTAAACCTCTTGGTCGCGCACCTAGGATGATGTAGCCTACTGCTAAATGAGCTCCTCAGTGCGTTCAGTATGTCCTGCAGAGGGTGGGACTCGGACTCCAGCAGAGATGACAGCTTAGCTTACTTAAGTTATGATTTCACAAAGTGCTCACAAGTGCTTTCTTTAGTGCAAAGGATGTGCAGTGTCAAGTTAACAACCCAGAGTAAGTAAACAAATTCATGCATGAAGCATGTATACATAATCTCATTGTATTTCAGTCCCTCCAGGATTTCGTCGGCTGTTTTTGTGATTATTGTGGCCCAAAAAGCCTGGATTTGTGGGAGATTTTCCAAAAAGTTGACATTTTTAGAGGTTTTTTGCACTGAAAGTTGTGTGAGGAAGTACAGATTTTAAAGTAGCTGATTTTTCCATAGTTTACAGTGATGCTATTCTATGTAACACCACAAGAAAAGCACAGGATTGCCAAAATTTCCTGTTAAACAGTGATTTATGTAGAATTAAATGCTCAGTAAAGTTGTCAAAAAATGACCAACATTGTATTCTTGCTGAGAACTTAAATTAAAAAAAAGAAATAAAAGAATTAGTCATTACAACAACTAAATTGCACTGAATGCATATTGGAGTATGGAGAAAATTATGGCAGCACCTTCTTGAATCTTGAATTTACAAACTAAGACCCTAAAAAATTTGAGGTCTTCTGTGCTGAAATCCACAACAAAGCAGGGATGGCTCCTCCACTGACATCCTCTTCCCTTCAGAACATCTCACTGCAGGATGGACCTTGGAGTGGAAACCCAGTCTTCATAGATGTGAAGGGGAGATGAAAAGAATAGATTTCACAGTAAAATGAATAATCATATTTTTAAATCCCCACACCACAGTAGGGTTTAATAATTTAGTTTCTTTTATTTTTTGTTGTTTATATTTTAACTAAAAATTAACTTTCAATTTTTGAAAAGGGTTTCAATTCATTTCCTGGGAAATTTGTTCATTTCAGTTTGGTTCTATTGAGTAAAAATGGCTCGTACTGCTGTCTTTATTAATTTTGCCATTTTCATTTTATTTTGATTCATTATTATCTTCAAATCTCTCACTTAAGTGCTAGAGGTCCACAATCTCATAAAATATGCCTTTATTCTGCATCTATTCACAGCACCTAACCAACAGTTAACCACTGTATCCATAGTTTGTAAAAGAAAACACCATTATGCTGGATGAATTATTAATTTATGACACAAATGTTAAAACAAACAAATATTTGTTTGAATCGTGGTCTAGTTGGTAGAGAATCCCGGTTGTGGGTTCAAATCCCGGCCAGGTCATACCAAAGACCATATAAAAATGGTACTTCCTGCCTTCTAGTTTGGTGCTCAGCATAATAGAATGGGAGAAGGAGAAGTTGTTTGTGGTGGTGCCTTGAATGGCAGCGACCCCTCTGATTTTACATGTGAGTAACATTGAAGACAGGAGAAACGTAATTTCGTTCTACTGTACAGGATTAGCTGTATGGACTGAATGGCAACAGAGATGGCTTCTTCTCTTACTTACAATTTCAGCAGCTCCAAGTCTCCCTCTCTCTTCATGGGTTTCAGCCAGTCTCCATGCGTTTTCAGTTTATCAGTCGTCGACTTTATGTTCCAACACAGCGCTGCACGTATACAAAACCGTTTATCCCCGCTTTATGAAAAATATTCGGAAACTGTTGAGGACAGTCTTTACGGTGACTTTTGTTGATAAATTAAAAGACACGCACGTCAACAAGTCTGCTCATGTAAACACGGAAGTAAAGACATGCGCACGCGCCACAGGGAACTCTTGCCAGATGAGAACCGTTTTAACACCACAGAAGAAGAACCAGCATATAATAATAATAATAATAATAATAATAATAATAATAATGCATCAGATTTATATAGCGCTTTATCATAGATACTCAAAGACGCTTTACAAGTAGATACATTATTCATTCACTCCAGACAGACAATGGTAGTGGCAAGCTACTACAGTAGCCACAGCTGCCCTGGGGCAGGCTGACGGAAACGTGGCCGCCAATCCGCGCCAACGGCCTCTCCAGCCACCACCGAACATGTCTGTTAGCTTGTTAGCTGTTAGCTCCATTAGCGCTCTGGGTGTTTCTGGTTCTTGGCTGCGGTTCCTGGCTCACTGACCTGGTTTTGACCCGATCAGACTCAGCAGACGTTCACATACGTAAAAGCATTATATTAAAAGATCAGTCTGCGGATTTTGTGGATTGATATCGGCTCAGTCAAATGTAATCGATCTATATCATTGTATCGATCTTTTGAATCCACCCCTACTGACGAACAGTTTGAGAGATATGTGAGGAACAGATGGACAGACAGACAGACAGACACACACAGACAGAGATTCTTTGCATTTATAGATAGATTACCTTTTGTGTCTTTGATTTTCAGATCATGACCAATATGACATATTTTTACTAAGAAGCAAACAAAAATGGTCATGGGCTGCAGGCTCTAGCTCCACACTTAAATTTTCATTGATTTAAACTAACAGCAAATTTATATCTGTAGATGGCAGCGATGGGTAATTTTCTCATTTTCAGACATTTTTTTTTTGTTATGTGGGTTTTTTTGGCTATTCTCCTCTGGCTCAGGAAATATTTAACTTATTGATGTTTACTTTTTATTCATATGACATGATTTAGAAGAAAAAACCTGAAATTTATGAGAATCAACTCTCAAACGCACATTAAAAATCTATTTTAAAACACTGCAAAATTATGAGGGGAAAAGGTGCATGTAAAAAAAAGTAAAAAAAAGGCATGCTCTTTTTTATGTGATTAAACTGTAGAATTTACAGAAACTCTATATCGTGATATATATCGTTATCATAATACTAGATGACTTATATCATGATATGAAATTGTTGTCATATCGCACAGCCCTACTTGTGCGATGTATTCCCAGTGTAAACTTAGTACACCAGGCCAATGTTGGTGTGACGTACATGTGCTGTTTGGGATGTTACACGGCTTTTTATTTTTCACTTTTGCCATACATCGTCCACTCATTCCATGCCGGCATGATGGGATGTGTCATCGAGGGTGGCGCTATCTCTGACCCGTTCCCTGTCATAAACAGTACAAAGCAGGGCTATGTCATGGCCACTCTTTTTTTAGCATCATCTTCTCTGCCATACTCCAGGACGCCTTCAGTGAATGCAAAAAAGGCATGAAGATTCGGTTTTGAACTAATGGAAATGTGTTCAACTTACAACTTAAGACAAAGACTTTTTGTGCAATAATGCGGGACCTTCTATACGCCAATGACTGTGCACTCATCGCCCACAACCTGAAAGACATGCAGTTCATTGTGATTGTCTTTGTCAGAGCCACCAACCAGTATGGGTTCACCATCAGTATCAAGAAGATGGACGTACTACATCAGTCTCATCCTGGCACTCTTCCGATGAACCCTGTCATCATGATTGGCAATGAAAGACTCAAGGACGTGGACAATTTCTGCTACCTCGGTGGAATCATTTCCCAGAATGCCAAGATTGATGATGAGATCACTGCACATATCAGCAAGGCCAGTGTCTCGTATGGATGGCTGCAACATCGTCTGTGGGTGAAGCAGGGTATACAACTGAGCACAAAGGTCAAAGTCTACTGTACCATAGTACTGTCAACTCTGCATCATGGATGTGAGACTTGGATGCCTTACCACCCCCACCTAAAGAAGCTTGGACAATTCCATATGTGCTATCTCAGAAAGTTATGTGGTGTCACCTGGCAAAACAAGGTCCCAAATACTGAAATTCAATGACGATGCAGTATCACCAGCACTGAGTGGTTTGTTATGAATGCCCAACTGTGCTGGGCTGGACACATTGTGAGGATGGGAGATGAGCGCATACCAAAGATCTTGTTATTTGGGCAGTTGGATGAGGGGCAAAGATCGCGGGATGGCCAGAGGAAGCGCTATAAAGACGCTCATAAAGCCACTCTCAAGTCATGCAGAATCGACCACTTGGCATGGGAGGTACAGGCCACAAACCAATCCCGTTGGTGGAAGATCTGCCAAGAGAATGTCGACTACTTCAAAAGGGACCGTACTGCCCACCTGGACCCTTGACATGCTGCGCAACACACCGCCATACAGAATCCACAACCAATGTTGATAACATCATCAAATCAGCATGTCTGCCCCGATAGCCACAAGGCATGCAACTCCTACATTGGGTTGGTCAGCCATCGCAGACACAAGCACCAAATATAGCAGTCAAGGGGAGGGGAGCTTTGTCGCAAGCGATGACTCAATCCATCACATAGCATTATATGTAGATATGCCTTTTCGATAAACGACGATAAACTATGGCAATTTTATTTGCCATAGTTTATCGTCCTCCATCAACCTACTCAGAGTTTTTATCCAAATTTGCCGAATTCTTAGCTGATTTAGTGATAAAATCAGATAGAATAATTATAGTAGGGGACTTTAATATACATGTAGATGCAGACAGTGACTGCCTTAATATGGCATTTAATTCAATATTAGACTCGATGGGGTTTTCTCAGAAAGTAGGAAATTCTACCCATTATCTCCACCATATGTTAATAATAATAATGCATCGATTTTATATAGCGCTTTATCATATATACTCAAAGACGCTTTACAAATAGGTACATTATTCATTCACTTCAGACAGATAATGGTAGTGGCAAGCTACTTCTGCAGCCACAGCTGCCCTGGGGCAGGCTGATGGAAACATGGCAGCCAATCTGCACCAACGGCCTTTCCGGCCACCACCGAACATTTTTATACATTTTTTTTTTTTTATACACATTCATACCCAGTGTTATGGACACTGGAGGCAATGCGGGTGAAGTGTCTTGCCCAGGGACACAACGGCAGGATATCTGGGGAGAGCAGGATTCGAACCGCCAACCATCCGGCTATCAGACGACCCGCTCAACCTCCTGAGCCACTGCCGCCCCGTTGTTGGACCTTGTTCTGACATATGGCAGAGAAATAGAAAATCTGGTAGTGTCTCCTCATAACCCTGTACTGTCATAAACTCTCTGTACGCTATGGCAGAGCGCACGGAGAAGGAGAAGGATGGAAGGATTTAAATGCAGGAGTTCACCAAACACACATTTATTGACAAACAGTTCACAAATAAGGACGAACAAGTAGGTTACAATAATGAATGCGCTCGGGAGAGGACTACGTGGAGCTCAACTGACTCGAGAGAATGCAAAATGGGCACAGTCTAAGCGTAGTGGTTAAGCTGCGGGGGGGGGAAACGCCACCAGAAGCGTAGCAGAATTACTGCAGGGGAGAAATGCTTCTGGTCCAGTGTAGCAGCTAACCACACAGAGAAACGCTAACAGTTTACTCACGAATAGGAGCAGTCCAAAAAGTCCAGTTCTCCCTTGGAGCATGAACAATACTCCTTCTTGACGTGACGGTCACACCATGGAGAAGGGAGTGACTCGTACCTTGACCCAGCGGCATTTGCCTAGCAAAGAGCTGCTTAAATACAAACGCCGCTGGCCACACGAATTGGGCACACCTGAGCGAGGCGCGGGAAAGATAATTACCAGGGCTGGGAACAGCTGGTGGAATTAAGGAGAGTCAGGGGGTGTGGTTGGACCGACAGACTGTCAGCAGCGTGGGAAAAAGATCACAGACGCTGACTAACAACTGCCGATCAGGCAGTGGCAATGGAGATGGAAATAAGTACAACCTACACATAATGCACATTTACGGCAGAACCAAAACCCACAGAGAGATCAGGGCCGAGGCGGGGAAAACCAAGCTGGCTCGGCTCATGACATGTACTGTCAGACCATTGTCTGTTAACCTTTGATTTTACTATTTCTATCTGGCTCCTAAAGAAAAATATTACTAAAGTAGATACCTCTCAGATGATGTTGTTACCAAATTTATGCAGATTGTTTCCTCTATGCCATGTGTCAACACAACGGAAATAAGCTATAGACAGCTTGATCCTTCTGTAATTGATAGCATGGTAGATAGTGTTACAGCTTCTCTGCATCAGACTCTAGACTTGGTGGCCCCTTTAAAAAAGAAAAAGTCTAATCAGAGATTTCTAACTCCTTGGTTCAACACAGAAAATCGTAGCTTAAAACAGAAGACTCGTCAATTAGAAAGAAAATGGCGCTCCACTAATTTAGATGAAATCTATTTAGCTTGGAGAAATCATCTTTTAATTTATAAAAAATCTCTTAGAAAAGCTAGAATGAGTTATTATTCTGCATTAATAGAAGAGAACAAGAATAATCCTAGGTTTCTTTTCAGCACTGTAGCCAGGCTGACAACACTCTGTCAATCCTAGCATTCCCTTAGAGCTTACTAGTCAGGACTTTATGAACTTTTTCAATAATAAAATTTCATCTACCAGAGATAAAATCAGATTCTTCCCACCATTAACATAAATACAGTAACTACTACAACTCCTTCAAATTATATCTGTTTTGATGAGTTTACTCTAATTGACCTTTTAGAGTTAGACAAAATAATTTCCTCATCCAAGCCTTCAACTTGTCTTTTAGACCCTATTCCTACCAGGTTATTTAATCTTCCCATTTATTGGTAGCTCTATTCTTCAAATAATCAATTCTTCATTAACTTTAGGCCATGTGCCGCAGGCTTTTAAAATGGCTGTAATTAAACCCTTACTCAAAAAGCCAACGCTGGATCCAGGAGTTTTAGCTAACTATAGACCAATCTCTAATCTCCCTTTCATTTCAAAAATCTAAGAAAGAGTTGTTGCTACAACAAATTATTTACCATCTGCAGGGAAATGGTTTACTTGAAGAGTTTCAGTTTGGGTTTAGAATCCATCATAGTACTGAAACAGCCTTAGTGAAGGCCACTAATGACCTCCTTATCGCATCTGATAATGGACTTATTTCTGTACTTGTCCTTTTAGACCTTAGTGCAGTTTTTGATACTATCGATCAAAATATTCTACTTGATAGATTAGAACATTATGTTGGACTTAATGGAACTTCGTTGGAGTGGTTTAGATCTTATTTATCTGATAGGTTCCAGCTTGTTCATGTCAATAATGAGTTTTCTTTCAACTCACAGCTCAGTCATGGAGTTCCACAGGGATCTGTGCTAGGCCCTACTCTTTTTAGTTTATATACGCTTCCATTAGGCAACATTATTAGAAAGCACTGTATATATTTTCATTGTTATGCAGATGACACACAATTATACCTGTCAATGATACCAGATGATAGTAATCAATTAGCCAAGTTAGAAGCCTGTCTTAAGGAAATTAAAGCTTGGATGACTTGCAATTTCCTGCTATTAAATTCAGATAACACTGAAGTCATTCTTGTTGGTCCAAAAAACCATAGAAATACCTTTCCAAATTAAACTTTTAGTTTGGATGCTGTTACTCTCTCTTAATAGCTCTGTGAGGAACCTTGGAGTTATTTTTGATCAAGATCTGCCTTTCAATTCACATATTAAATTCATTTCTAAGACTGCCTTCTATCATTTGCGTAATATTGCCAAGATTAGGAGCATCTTGTCTCAAAGTGATACTGAGAAACTGATCCACGCTTTTGTTAGCTCTAGATTAGATTGTAACTCTTTATTATCAGGTTGTCCTAAAACATCTTTAAAAAGTCTTCAGTTGATCCAAAATGCTGCAGCAAGAGTTTTAACAGGTACTAGAAAGAGAGATCATATCTCTCCGGTTCTGGCCTCCCTTCATTGGCTTCCCATAGAGTTTAGAATTAAGTTAACAATCCTTCTTCTTACTTACAAAGCTCTCAACAATCAGGCCCCTTTTTATTTAAAACATCTGATACTAACCTATTATCCTAACAGAGCACTACGCTCCCAAAATGCTGGATTACTTGTAATACCTAGAATCTCCAAAAGTACAATGGGAGGCAGAGCCTTCAGCTATCAAGCTCCTCTCCTGTGGAACCAGCTGCCAATCTGGATTTGGGAGTCAGACTCGATCTCTGTTTTTAAGAATAGGGTTAAAACCTTCCTTTTTGATATAGCCTACAATTAGGGAGGGGTCATGTGTCTCTGAACCCTCCCTTAGTTATGCTGCTAATAGGTTTAGACAGCCGGAGGACCTCCAATAATGCACTGGGCTTCACTCCTTTCTTCACTCTCAATGAAATTTTTTTTTTTTTTTGCTGGTCATTAACATTTGTTTGTTCTCGCCCATAGATTGAGTCCCCATCGTGCTGTTGCTCTCTACATGTCTGTTCTTTTCATCTTCTCTATCCCCTCACCCCCCAGCCAGTCGCAGCAGATGACTGCCCCTCCCTGAGCCTGGTTCTGCTGGAGGTTTCTTCCTGTTAAAAGGGAGTTTTTCCTCTCCACCGTCGCCAAGCGCTTGCTCACAGGGGATCGCCTGATTGCTGGGGTCTTTCTGCAACTGTGAGGGTTTTCCCCTACAGTTGAAAGTGCTATGAGATGACTGTTGTTGTGAAATGGCGCTATATAAAAAAAAGTTGAATTGAATTTTCCTATCATACAGCCCCAACAGCACACGTATTGACGTCAGCCTGCTGTACCAAACTGACACTGGTAATACATCTTATAGAGATCGTTGGCACAGTGGCAATACAAGTGGCAAGACCTAAAATTTTAATCTTTCAGGGTCGCCACAGTACATCATCTTCTGACATAGTGATGGTCCACATACTTGATTTGGCAAAGATTTTATCTGGTCTTTGGTATGACCCGGTCTTGAACCCAAAGCCCACAGCTGGAAGATCATGGGTTCCCAGCTTGGTCAGGAAGGGCATCCAGTATAAAATCATCATGATATTAGATGATAATATGCTGTGGTGACCCCAAAAGGGAGCAGCTGGAAGATGATTAACATGTGGCTGCAGCCACTACAGCTTTGATACGTAGTCTCCAACCTGATGTTGATGTCCTGCCAATGTGGAAACAACATCTATGAGATCTTTTCCTGTTGTATACTTGCGACATAGCATGACAGACTGTATGTGTGCTGTTGGGAAAAGAATGAAAGAACACCTGTGTAACAAACTAATCTGTGGTACAATAACTGCACGTGATTGATTTTGCATTAATTTATTCATTACAAACAAAATAATGTAATTACAGTAATATGCTATACCAAATTCTGGCTAACATTAAAGCCGCAGTCAGTGAAATATTCACAAAGCAAGAGAAATCTAGCTTCCTACAACCAGGCAAACATAGAGCTGCTTCGAACTGGACAACAATTTATCCAACATTGTTCACTTGATTGCAAACATTCTCTGATATCTTAGAAATAAAACAACAAAGTGTTCTGAAAACATTTTCCAGTAATTTTTTTTTAGTGTGAAATAAGCTGTTTAGTTGCCAAATCTGTTTTTGACATCAACAGCTAGTTTAAACGTAGTTAAAGAACTGTGCTTTGCCGCTCCTAGAATGTATTGCAAATCTTTTTACATAGGAAGAGGGAGACCACGGATCCAGCAGACATGCACGTAATAAAAGCAAAATCAGAGTAAGAGCAAATGGGAAGATAAAGGCAGAATGTCAAATCATTTCAATCAGTCCCTATTGGCTGATATTTTTATAGTCCTGTGAATGCCCCACAGAATGGATTCTGTTTTTATTTTTTCCCCCACATCATTTTATTTCAGGATGTAAAGATAATTTCAACAATTTTGACAAAAAAAAAAAAGCATCAGGAACAGATCACCTACTGGCTCTTTTGGCTAGCACAGCTGTCATGTTGCGCAGAACAGCTTATTATGCTTTATTCTGTAAACTGTTGTTGTTATAAATCCTGTTATAAGTTTTGTGCGTTTTATTGAACATAAACCCCAAAATCATAAGTCCAGCAAACAGTAATGATAAATACAGAGCGTTGGAATGACTGGCTTAAAGCCACCAGACATACAGGGACGCCTCCTGGATGCTCTACAGCCGGGGAAGGGAATGCCTAGTGCCGCAGAGCTACTGTCGGCACAGGGTGAAAGGCAAACATAGACTTACGATGCCGGAGCAATCCGGGGCAGTCCGTGCAGTCCGGTGGATGAGGGTAAGGCAGACTGACAGCGTATCGAAGGTAATGATGATTTGCATACACGGAGGGACACACTGCCGTGTATGAAGCACATATAATGCTCTGGCGGTCTCTCTCAACTCTCACAGCGTTAAAGTAGTCGTAATGCTAATGAGGGAAGAGACCGCCGGTGTGAGAACGCACGGGCTGGACGTAATTGAAAACATGTGTGCATGAGTGAGTGTATGAGCGTGTGAATGAGAATGAATGAAGTGTGCTCCTGTAAGTGTGTGAACACCCAATAATGGGGATCAGCAGGCGATACTGACAGGAGGAGGGGGGCGTGCCCGAGCTGTCAGGGAGCCAGGACCCAAAGGACTCCCTGAAGCGCCTGATGGAAAGAGGGCCAAAATAACCACGGGTCAGAACTGGGTGTGGGACCACCAAACCCAGGTTCATGACAGTTATGTACAAGGTAACAATAATTATGCATGTTCATATTAGGCATTGACTGAAGAAATAAGCACACTGTATGGAACTGTCTCCAATAATTATAATGGCCAGTAAAACTAAAAAAAACAACTTTATAATAGATGTTTACAATAACAATAACCCTATTTCTCACATGGTTCATGGACTCAATAAAAATAATCCCCCAAATTTTAGTCTTTAATACTTTAATTTATTTCTAAATTGTGTTTCAAAAAAATCAACACTGTTGAAACCTCATATCTCCATATTTAGTCTTTTTTCCCCCGACAAACCTATTCTAGTGATCAACCTTTATGCCTTTGAGTGTTTTTTTTTTTAACTAATATCAAACCAACTTTAAGCATTATAAAAACCATGTGAATAAATCTCATGACAGCAAAATCATTCAGAAAATACTGGGGTTTTTCTCCTTTTCTGAAAAATGCCTGTTTGAAAAAGATATTTGTCATTTGGGCCAACTAACACTTTAAATAAGTCTGAAAGCATGCATAAAGAAAATATAATGACCTATGCTGTTTAAGACTTAACCCCTGTTATTTTTATCTGAGTGCATTGCTTTGTTGTGTTTTACTACACATAAAAAAAATCAAAAACACTACAAAATTATTTAAAAAGTTTTTGTTTTGTTTTTTTTTTTAAAAAAGCACCTTTGTTATTTCTTACAACAACTGTGCAGCCACATGAACATAGGAAGTTCAGTTATCAGGGCGTTCAGTGTTACTGAGCAACTGTACCATCATCAGTGTTATGCAGGACAATGAGCTGCACTCTGCGATGTCACTGTGAAACAAGAGGCAGCGAAGGACACACTGAGCTAAAGAAAGAATAGCAGAGCAGTCAACTCATAGAAGATATCAGATAAATCAATAATTAAATAAAAGGAAGAGAGAAAGTTTTGTCAGTAAGACGGGGGAGAGGATGTGACGGTAATACTTGCTTCTAGGATGGCTTTTTTTTTTGCAATGACCGCAGCAAGGAGAAGTGCCGAAACTCAAAACTGACCTCCAGAGTTATTAATGGACACAATCAAAATGATATTGACTACTGAATGTAATACAGCACGGCTCCTCGCCCTTGAACAGGGGGAAGGACAATCCTCCCTCTACAAAGAAAGTCAAATAGGACGGAGAGCTGGGCTGAGAAGCAGTAACTGTAGAAGTAGTGCTGGGGCGTCCACTGTGCTACACTTCCTGTTTCTGTTTCCTTTACGTTTATACAATAGTACTGAATATTTAGAAACGTATAGTTGTGGTATAATCTGTCCAAAAGGTCTGCTCTGTTGTTAAACGTTCAAAACATTAAATAAAACATGGAAACCCCCAAAGAAAACATGTGTTATTGTCAGAAAACCAAGCAGTGACTGAAAAAAACACAGTATGCCATAATTTAAATATATGCTGCACCATGACATGTTCAGAGACAGAACTTGGACAGTACTATGTGTAGGACGGTTACAAGCAGTAGGCAATTTGAGGGGGGGGGGGATGCCATCCCCCTTGTTAGCAAAATGATTCAAAACCTTCCCCCTTGTTAACCTCCCATCCCCCCATCCTCAAAGATTTCAAGGATTGTTTAGACTGTACAAGTGAATATGTCAGTGAGAGTACAGTTGCAAATGAACAAAAAAGTAAAAAAAAATTATGACAAAAGTCAAAATTTAATAGCAAAATTTAAAAAAAAAAAAAACCTAATGATTATATTGTTGCAAAATTGTGTGGATACACTCAAAAAAGAATTCATTACATTTACTTAACCCAGTTATATCAACAATTTCCGCGCGGGCGGCTGTGGCACAGGTGTAGTGTAGCCGACCACTGACTGGAGGGTCAGGGGGTCAATTCCCGCTCTGTCTGCAGTCTGCATGTCAAAGTGTTGTTGAGCAAGACACTAAACCCCCAGTTGCTCCTGGTGGGTCAGGCCAGTGCTCGTGTGTGAATGGGTGCAGAGCAGGACCTGTAAAGCACTTTGGTCATCCAGAGATGAGTAAAAATGTGCTACGTAAGTGAACGCCATTTACCATAAATCAGTTAGGTTATTCCAACATAATCTGGTTAACCACGTTGTGTTGGAATAACCTATCTGATTTATATGGAAATTGTTCACATAACTGGGTTAAGTAAATGTAATGAATTATTTTTTGAGTGGAAGGTAACAAATTTATCACAAAAGTGACAGTGGTGGCCTAATGGTTAGGGATGTGGACTGGTGAGCGGAGGGTCGCGGGTTCGATCCCTGGATTGGCAGGATTAGATCTGGGTGGGACAGATAATTTAGCAGTGTTTTCCCCACCCTCCTTACCCCCACTGTGGTGCCCTTGAGCAAGGCCCTTAACCCCAACTGCTCCAGTGGAGCTGCTCAGTGGCCACAGGTCAGTCTGTGGTTGCACTGGGCAGCTTCCTGGTGTGAATATGTGAGTGTGAACAGGGTGTCCTTGAAAAAGAGAGGTTTCCTCTCAATGGAACTACCCTGTATAAATAAAGGTTAAATAAATAAAAATAAATACATTTATAGGGGAAAAAATACTACTATTAGAAAAAAATCACAAATTTGCCAGGAAAAAGTTGCATATTTGTCAGAAAAAGTATCTAAAAAATAATGTTACAAGTTTACAAGAAAGAAAACTCAGAAAATGGTAAATTTATAATAAAAAGTCAAAATGTATATAAATATGCAACTTCTGTTCTTGTTAAAATTGTGACTTTATTCTTATAAGTTGATTTTTTTTTCTTAGAAATGTGTGTGTGTGGGGGTGTTATTTATATGTTTTCCCCCTCAAATTTAACTTTTTTTCTTATAAATTTGTGACTTGCTTATGATAAATTTGTCACTTTAAGTGTAAATTACCATCTTTTATCATAATGTTGCACCTTTATTCTTGCAAATTGTACTTAACTGATGTTTACTGTATAGGTTTGTACCTTACATTAAATTAGTGAATACTCCCACCACCACCCTCTTGTTAGAAAATAATAAATCACCTACTGGCTACAAGAGATATACATCACACAAAACTGCTAATAAAAAATACAATTTATAAAGCTTATTGATGCACTGTGCATGGGTGCAGCCATGTTGGATATTAAAGTGGGGTATGGCAAGAGCCCTGAAATCCAACTTAGAGAGTCATTCCTGTGAAACTTCCGGTCTGATGACTCGAAGTTACTGGCTTGTGAAAAAATAGGGAACGTGGCATTAGCACTAGCACGTTAGCTTTGACATG
Source organism: Pholidichthys leucotaenia (assembly GCA_020510985.1). NCBI lineage: Eukaryota > Metazoa > Chordata > Actinopteri > Cichliformes > Pholidichthyidae > Pholidichthys > Pholidichthys leucotaenia. The sequence continues at coordinate 90,205,817 of CM035842.1, read as the reverse complement.
TGAAGCTAATCAGTGGTAGTGTATACAGTGATCCCTCACTTATCGCGGTTAATGGGTTCCAGAACCGACCGCGAAAAGTGAAAAACCGCGAAGTAGCGTCACCCCAATGACGTCATCCATAAACAATACGTACGTTCATTCTCTCACTCTCATATGATACGTGTGTGTGTGTGTACGTGTACATACATACGTAGATGTAAACAAAGTGTACATAAATATGTTTTTAGAACTCTTTTATTCTTATAACAAGATACGTAACTCAAGATGAAAATGATTACTGCACAGGTTAATGAGAGCTTTACTGCTCCTCAGGTGACGCCTCATCGTGAGGTGCTGGAGGCGCAGGATCATCGAGGGCAGCTTCCGATAGAGCTGAAGCTGCAGGAGGCGGCGTAGTGCCTCGACGGGAAGACTATTTCGCACAAATGGCACAAGAGAACAGCAAAAAGTTCCACGCGGCGAGACTAAGTAACACAAGCGATAAAAAGCAATGAATGCGGTCTTTCTTCCCTTCATGGGTGCTCGGCAGGAAGAGGAGGTGGGTGAGACGTCTCGGCCAATCAGCTTGCGGGGTGAAACGTCTCGGCCAATCAGCTTGCGAGATTTCCGAGCCCAGCCAACACGACAACAGCGAACAGAGAGTTGTGCTGCTCTCCGTGTTGACACGTGATGGTCTAATGTAGTCTCCCTGCCTTCTGCTAGCGCCCACCCATTATTTCTCAATTTTGAATTTTTGATGAATATTTTTGAAAAATCCGCGATGCACTGAGGGCGCGAAAGGTGAAGCGCGAAGTAGCGAGGGATCACTGTATTATGTATTTGTTCAATGTTCATATACTGTTATTATTGGAGCTTTTATTTGTGTGGTACGGGATGGTGGCCCTGGTTTCCGGTTCTGCCATCTCCAGAGGTATAAGAGGGGCTGCTGGTAGAGGGGCGGTCTCTTCCGCCTTTCCTCTGCCAAGCGGCTGAATGTGCGGTCGGGTGTACAGAGTCCAGCTTATTATTAAAGCAGTGTTCAGCTCCACTCCAAGCGTCGTCCTTGTCTACGAGTTACAACATAACATTTGGCGACAAGAGGTAAACTCATGAAGGCGTGTGGAACACCAATTCGTCCATTCCTGGAGCTCCCAGGGGAGCCCTCTGTCCCATGGCCTCGTTGGTATGAGGCTTTCCAGACGTACATGGTAGCACTGGACCTGGGAAGAATGGAGAAGCTGCGAGCTTATGCATTATTAGTACACAACCTAGGAATGGAGGAACAAAGAATTTTGGGCACGCTTGGAGATGCGGACACGTACGAAGAAGTGGTCAAGTTAATGGCCCGCCATTTCAGACCACCGGACAACGTCATCTTTAGGCGGATTAAGTTCAGACAGCACCGCCAACATGTAGGCGAACCGATCCAGCGGTTCATGTCGGACTTAAGGCAGCTGGCTGTGGAGTGCCAGTTCTGGCCGTGTGAAGAAGAAATGGTACGCGACCAGTGGGCGGAACACACCAACTGTGCTGCAGTCTGCTCCAAGCTGCTCATGTTCCCTGGGGAGTTGATGCTGACAAGGGCTGTCGAGTTGGCGCTACAGCTGGAAGCGGCAGATAAGCTAACTCGGGAGCTAAGTGAGCACCTTTCGCCGGGAGGTTCAAGATCCCCCATGGCTGCACAGGTAGTGGACCTGTACAGTGATGGGGGCGTCGTGGACAACATGGAAGTGGCCAGTGCTGTACGGATGAGGTCTACCTCAGAGAAGCACAGGTGTATGGGTTGTGGGTCCATGAAGCACCGCCACAAGGCCAGAGAATGTGCGGCAAGTGGGAAGCGCTGTGGAAATTGCAGCCAACTCCACCATTTTGCGAGGATGTGCCAGTTAGTACACATGGTGTCCCCGAGTTCTGATGGGCGCATGCGCTGCCCGGTAATTTTGGATGGCGTTCCGGTGCCAATGTTGGTCCACACGGGAGCGGAGAGTTCTGTGCTGAATTGGGCTATAGTCAGACAGTGTTTTCCCCACTACAGGATTGGAAGTTTCTCAGCACTGCTTTGAGGCTATGGAGGAGGACAGTTGGCCTTGGTGGGTACCATCATGTTGACGGCTCGGTACAAGTCAGTGATGATGGCCACTGTGGAGTTCATTGTGATGGCCTACGGCTCTAACATCATGGGCTGCAACTTATTTTATGGCCTTGAATTCTCCATCAGGAGCGGCGCTGGGGAAGAGTGGTCAGGTGGCAGACTGTGGGACCGACCGGTTCCGAGGATCCAGGACGATGTGGTGTGGGATGAACCGTTGCTGGGCACTTCGGAAAGTGGACAGGCTGCGTCATGCTCAGGGTTGCCACGAGAGGGCCCCAATGCCAGTGTCTGAGCTGCCCTGGATGTGGGCGCCGGGTGGCATAGGGGAGGACCTGCGGTGACGAGCAGGGCCCAAACGACAGTCTTAGATGTTCCCGGAGCACAGCCGTTTAAGACTGGTGAACACGGGACCACAGGGGCGGGGTCAGAAGTGGAGCTACAAGCCGTCGGGGCAGGACTGAGTGACACTGGGAGAGCGAGTGCCAAGCAGAAACACTGCAGGCCGTGTAAGGCCCCACTTGGAGTCGCAGACTGGGTTTGGGCTCGGGCAGAGGCGAGGTCCAGGCAGGTGAGACAGAAGCGAGATATGGAACGGTACCAGGGTCGGCTGCAGGTGATGTGTGAGCGGCACAATTGATATCTTCTGCTGTCGGATGGCTCGTGGTGCCATCTCAGTGAGTTACGGCGTGTCCAGAGGAAGACGGGTGGGCATGACCCCAGACATTTGGAGCACTCGGAGGTGTGGAGAAGAAGACATTCCGAGGCGGAGGCGACCAGCTGTGGTCCGGAAAGTGGACTGCCGCCAGGGGTGGACTGATGGTGAAGGGTCTGGGGGGGGGGGGGGGGGGCAGAGGTCATCCTCACCGAGTCATGGACGTGTTTCATGTGTTCAATTGTGTTCTGTGTTAATAGTTTTGGGGATTGTTTTTGTTTGGTATTTTATATAGGAGACACAGCAGTTTTTTATGGACTTTAATAGGATAGGTGGCAGAATAATCCGCTTCGCCGTGCGGGGGTGTGACGATGGAGTGTCACCACTGTATGACTTATTGTATGTGTGATTGTGTTGTATTTATAATATGGTAAATGTTATTATGATTGTTTGTAAAGTGCACACATTATTTTGGGATCTGTCTTTTGTTTAATTTGAATGCCCTTGGGAGATAATTGTTATGGTTAAGTATTTTGGTAAAATAATGGATAATGATTTATTTCACATACCTTTGCTAACATGCTTCCTGTGGGTGTCTGGGCAAAAGACTCTGTTAGGGGTTGAGGGCCTTATATAGGACACCAGCAGGAAGGAAGTATGTATGGTAAGTTAGAGGGGTGGTTTAGCTTTGTAAATAAGGGTTTTGAATTATTTATTGATATGGCTGTGTTGTGAGACATGTATATGTTGGACACTGCATATGTGATTTAACCACGATGAAGGAGAGCCAGCCCCCTGCGGTGCGGAGCCACAGAGCCTGGACCCCCTGCGGAGGACAGGGGACAGAAGACTTCCTGACCACTGAGGCTCGAGAAGAGAGAAGGGGGAGTTATGTAAATAAAAGGCTAATGAATGTGAATAAAGAGATTTTGAGAGAGATGTGTGATTTCCCCCGCGAGGGAAATGGTTTGATGTCAGAATGTTTAAATGAGAGAACTTTGGTGTGTTCACTCTCTTTTTTCACTGCTCAGGAATGAGAGCAGACAGTGGAATGATTACTTGAATAAACTGGAATGAAAGACAATTCGGTTTCGTTATTCAAGTCTCCCCACATTGGTGACTGACGACGTTGAGAATGAACAAAGAAATTCTCAGGGTCCCGGACTCACAGCGCTCAGAGCTGGCGAGCGCAGTGGCCGTTAAGCTGCCTGATTTCTGGCAGGATAACCCACGGTCGTGGTTTCTGCAAGCAGAGTCGCAGTTCGCGCTCGCAGGAGTAACGGTGGATGACACTAAGTTCCACCATGTCATCGCTAAACTGGACAACAGCACAGCTCGGTGCGTGCAAAGCTTGGTGGAGCAGCCACCCGCGACCGACAGGTACGGCAAGCTGAAATCCACCCTCATCAAGTTTTTCACCCCCTCGGCTGAAGTGAGGGCGAGGAGGATCCTGTCTTTGCTAGACCAAGGTGGACACAGGCCGAGCGCCCTGATGGAGGAGATGATACAGCTGAGAGGGTTGGACAACGATGATTTCATTTTTCAGTTCATCTTCCTCTCCAACCTCCCGGCGCATGCGAGAAGCACGCTGGCCGGCAAAAAGTGTCACACCCTGGAGGAGTTCCGGGAGCTGGCCCAGGAGGCAGATGGGATCCTGGACACCTGCGGCGGGCAAGCAACCACAGCAGCGACCCGAGACAGCTTGGAGCCAGAGGCGGCAGAACCAGACTGGCCGACGATGGCGGCAACACGGCCGCGACGAGGGGGAGCCAATAGCCCGGCGGCAGAGGCGCGGGCACGACACAGCGGAGGAGAAGATCTCTGCTTTTACCATCGGAGGTTCGCAGAGAAGGCACGCAGGTGTGTGCCGCCCTGCATCTTCAGGAGTTCGGGAAACGGCAAGACCGGGGGTCGCTAGCAGCTTCGACACTCGGAGAACGCAACAAGCTGCTCTACATCACGGATGCGCGCTCCGGACGAGAGTTCCTCATCGACACCGGAGCACAAGTGAGCTTCATCACCCCAACATATGCGGACCGGGTGGCTGGACCCCACGGTAGCGGAGCTACAGCGGCAAATGGCTCGAACATCAACACCTACGGGAGAAGGACCTTGCCTTTATGCTTACATGGCCGCACATATGAATGGACTTTTGTGATAGCGGCGGTGAGTTTCAACATGTTGGGCGCGGATTTTTTGTGTTCACACAATCTGTTAGTTGATCTTGCTAATAGACGGCTGGTAAATGCACTCTCTTTTTACTCTCTCCCCTGTTCAGCTCGAGTGTCCCCGCCACCAGTACAGACCCACGTCGCTACAGCAGGTGGTAAGTTTCACACACTCCTCACCCAATTTCCAGCGCTCACTGTGCCCACTTTTTCAGCGACGGTCGCGAAGCACGGGGTGAAACACTTTATCCCCACTTCTGGTCCTCCCGTGTTTGCAAAAGCTCGGCGCTTGGATGCAGTTAAGCTCGCCATTGCGCGCGAGGAGTTCGCCAGCCTGGAGAGGCTGGGCATCGTTCGCAGGTCGAAGAGCCCGTGGGCTTCGCCGCTGCACATGGTACCGAAAGCCGATGGCTCCTGGAGACCGTGCGGGGATTACCGCAGGCTAAACAACGCTACGGCGCACGATCGTTATCCCATCCCGCACATTCAGGATTTTTCGGTGCACCTGGCGGGGGCGCGCATTTTTTCAAAGATTGATCTAGTTCGCGGCTATCACCAAGTCCCGGTCCAACCGGAGGACATTCCTAAAACAGCGGTAATAACCCCGTTCGGACTTTTCGAATTTTTACGCATGCCGTTTGGTCTCAAAGGGGCGGCGCAAACATTTCAGCGGATGATGGATGCCGTGTTACGCGATCTCCCTTTCGTGTTTGTGTACCTCGACGACATTTTGGTCGCGAGTACCTCAGAGGACAAACACGAAACGCGCCTCACAGCAGTTTTTAGGAGGCTGGGAGAGCACGGCTTAATAGTTAACCCAGCCAAGTGCCAGTTCGGCGTCGAGCGGATCGATCTTTTGGGTCACCGCGTCTCCCCGGAGGGAGCGGTTCCGTTACCAGAGAAAGTACGCGCGGTAGCAGATTTTCCCCGTCCACAAACGGTCAAATCACTACAGGAATTCTTGGGGATGGTGAATTTTTATAACCGATTCCTGCCCCACGCAGCTCAAATCATGCAACCGTTATATGCCGCGCTCAAAAAACAAAAACCGACCCAGGCGGTCGAATGGTCCCCGGAGCGGGAGCGCGCGTTCAGAGGTTAAAAAAGCCTTGGCTGACGCTGCGCTCCTGGCCCACCCAGACCCTGCAGCACGTATCGCGCTGACGACAGACGCTTCAGATTTAGCCATAGGGGCCGTTATTGAGCAACAGGTAGCCGGAGTTTGGCAGCCTTTGGCTTTCTTTAGCAAATCTTTAAACGCGGCTGAACGAAAATACAGCGCGTTTGACAGAGAACTGTTGGCGCTGCATTTGGCTATTCGTCATTTCCAGTTCTGGCTGGAAGGACGGTGCTTCACCGCTTATGTGGACCACAAGCCGCTCACATACGCCATGGCCAAAATTTCAGACCCGTGGTCCGGCAGGCAGCAGAGGCAGCTGGCCGCAATCTCGGAATTTACCACTGACATTAGGCACGTCGCGGGCAAATTCAATGTAGTAGCGGATTGTCTCTCACGCGCGTTCACGACCCCAACACGCGCAGAGGCAGAACGGGCCACCGTGGCCGCGCCGCAGGGGAGCAGCACGGTGGCGCGCGCAGCCCCGGTGCACGTGGGTATAGATTACGCAGCCATGGCAGCGGACCAGGGGGCGGACGCAGACGTGCGCGCGCTCCAGTCTGGACCAACAGGGTTGAGGCTGGAGAGCAAGTGTTTACAAACCGGTATGCCCCCCCTGATCTGCGACATGTCGACGGGGCGCCCGCGTCCGGTGGTTCCGGCCACGTGGCGCCGCCGTGTTTTTGACTCGGTCCACTCACTGGCGCACCCGGGGGTGCACGCGTCGGTGAAACTAGTGGCGGAAAAGTTTGTTTGGCCGTGCCTGCGCAAGCACGTGAAGGAATGGGCAAAAACCTGCATTTCCTGTCAACGGGCCAAAATTCACAGGCACACAAGAGCCCCGTTAGAACCGTTCCGCATTCCAGCCAGAAGGTTCGACCATGTGCACGTCGACCTTGTGGGCCCCCTACCGGCATCACAGGGGTTCACGTATCTTTTGACAATGGTGGCCCGCACCACACGTTGGCCGGAAGTGGTCCCACTTGCGACGACCACGGCCGCGGAGGTGGCTCGCGTTTTTTTAACGGCTTGGGTGGCGCGCTTCGGGGTTCCGTCGGACATTACGTCCGATAGAGGAACGCAATTCATCTCTGAGCTGTGGTCAGCGATGGCCAACGGCTTAGGAGCCAAAATTCACCGCACTACGGCTTACCACCCTCAGGCCAATGGTTTATGCGAGCGTTTTCATAGGTCTTTGAAGGCAGCACTCAGAGCGTCGCTCACGGATGCAGATTGGGTGAATAAACTTCCATGGGTTTTATTAGGGTTGCGTTCTGCATCTAAAGAGGACTTAGACGCCTCCCCAGCGGAGCTGGTATTCGCACAAACTCTGAGGCTGCCGGGCGAGTTTTTACCAGAGCACCCAGAGCCCCCACCTCTCTCGGCTCTGGGACCGTTAGTCGGCACGGGGGCAGACACGCTCCCGGGTCCGGTTCATCACGCTTTTCCACGAGTTTTCGTCCCCAAGGCTTTGAAAAATGCCGATTTCGTTTTTGTCAGGCGCGAAGCCCTAAAAGCAACGCTCAAACCACCTTACGAAGGGCCATTTCGAGTGCTGGAGGCAGGTGATAAGCAATTTGTGCTAGATTTTGGAGACAGAAAAGAGACAGTCAGTATTGACAGACTAAAACCTGCTTTTGTCATGAAGGACGTGTCTGTACCGGTCGCAGTGGCGCCTCGACGAGGCAGGCCCCCGCAGGGGGCAATTAATCACTCTCTCCCTCAGTCAACAGACCCGAAGCAGAAACGCACCGCAGGCAAGGCGGGGCCAACGCACAGCAGATTCGGCAGACGGCTGAAGCCCAAGCGGCGCACAGACTGAATGTTGGTGTTGATTATTCAGTAGTGAGTAAGGTGCTATTTAATTTTAGGAATTAGTCTGTTCTTCATCGTTTGGGGGGGGTTATATGGCTGTGTTGTGAGACATGTATATGTTGGACACTGCATATGTGATTTAACCACGATGAAGGAGAGCCAGCCCCCTGCGGTGCGGAGCCACAGAGCCTGGACCCCCTGCGGAGGACAGGGGACAGAAGACTTCCTGACCACTGAGGCTCGAGAAGAGAGAAGGGGGAGTTATGTAAATAAAAGGCTAATGAATGTGAATAAAGAGATTTTGAGAGAGATGTGTGATTTCCCCCGCGAGGGAAATGGTTTGATGTCAGAATGTTTAAATGAGAGAACTTTGGTGTGTTCACTCTCTTTTTTCGCTGCTCAGGAATGAGAGCAGACAGTGGAATGATTACTTGAATAAACTGGAATGAAAGACAATTCGGTTTCGTTATTCAAGTCTCCCCACAATTGAATTATTTATATTGTTATTGATTGTTATTTATTATGTGTTATTTATATTGTATAGTTGGGAAAATATTTATGTATTTTAGAGATTAGTGGGTATGTGTAAACGATGGAAGGTTTATTGTTTTACCTGGGATTATGGTAGGTGCTGATCAGCCCTAATTATCTCCAGTTAGTATAAAACAGGTGTGATGATTGATAATGAGTGTGTTTGTTCGTTTGTGGATTGTTGCTGAGAATCGTGTCGGATGTTTCTGGAACTATTTACCTGTAAGTTATTAAAATAAAAATTGACTAACTGAAAACTGAAATCTGGCCTCGCCTCGCAGTTACCAATCTTGACATTTGGTGGCAGCAGGATGGCAGTCTACCCATCCCCCCTAATTTTAGTTTTGGTGTGAATGTCATAGGCCCCTTTTTGGTGATTTCAGTTTGTTTATGTTTAGCGGATGATTCGGGTTCCAGATTGGGGTGGGATAATTGTGTGCGTGTCTTCTGGATTTTATGTGGTGGTGGGGGGGATATTATGTATTTGTTCAATGTTCAAATACTGTTATTATTGGAGCTTTTATTTGTGTGGTACGGGATGGTGGCCCTGGTTTCCGGTTCCACCATCTCTGGTGGTATAAGAGAAGCTGCTGGTAGAGGGGCGGTCTCTTCCGCCTTTCCTCGGCCAAGCGGCTGCATGTGCGGTCGGGTGTACAGAGTCCAGCTTGTTATTAAAGCAGTGTTCGGCTCCACTCCAGGCCTCGTCCTTGTCAACGAGTTACGACATAACAGTGTAGTAGGGGGATTTAGGAATAGGTTATTCTTCTGAATAAAAGAAGAGTAATTAAGTAACTATAAGTAGACATATTATTGTTTTGCTCCTAAAGAGTTTGATAAAGCTGCCACTACAGTATTTATATCAGCTGGGAATGTATTCACTCAGACCATCACCTCCTAATGACTGGTAAAGTGAGCATGAAAGAGAGGAGAGGAAAACCTAAATTTGTTGAGCGACTTGCTGTGACTCCTGTTACGTCTTCCCAATCAAGCCGCCACCCATGATCTTTCAATTAGCCCGGACATCTGTGCCACCACTAAGACGCCCGGCCCATTCCACCATCTCACACTCTTAGAGTTTGTGACATATCTGTGCGTATGCATGTACCGTATATGTGTGTCTGCTGGGAGTCATTTAGGTCTCAGAAGGATGGGCGGGGGCGGGGGGGGGGGAGGCAGTGGACCAGGAAATAATGCATCCTCTGGGATTCAAGAAGGCAGCAGGGAGGAGACATTTTGCTCCAGGGAGCGCAAATGTGATCTTTTATGTTCTTTAAATCACATTATCAAAGCCTGGCATATTTTTTTTTTTATTCTTTGCTACATTGAAACAGTGATGAAGTTTATTATTTTTCTTCAAACATTTAAAGTCATGTTAGTGAAGTGGAAACAATACACAACTCTGGCTGCCACAGAAACGACTAGGAATAATGTGTCCACAAGTGGAAAATTAGCACCAATGACCAGTCAGATAGTGCTGATGACCTTTGGCTGTGATTAAAGCTGCCTTTGTCCATTTGGGTGAAAGAAGCCATCCCGGGGAGCATCTTTTCAACTCTCTAACCCATGTTTAGAAGAAGCAATGCAATTGCACAGATAAAAAAGCGTTCTTTCCTGTTCAGTACGTCACAAATGAAAGTTTTACCAGCTCTTGTGTATATAAGACTGCCTTCTCTTGTTTAACTGTGAGGAATCACAAGTTTTTTTTTTTCCTTACACAAGCTCTGGTATCAATCAGCATGTTGGGAATAACACAGCCAGAGTCCTCGGCTCAAACATCCGGGCTTGTTTAGAATTAGCTGCTCTGTGCATTTCAGACATCCACAGACACTTTTTATAGGTCGTACTCAGTCCCCCATAACCTCATCTAAATTTCTTGTGTTTTTAGTGAGCATTTACAAAATTAAAAGAGCTTGTAATTAACAACCTCTCATTACGCTCCCAAAAATTTGTGGTGTTTGGCACAAGTCAAGGATAAGCTTGAACTTGAATAGAAGAAACAAGTATTTTTTTTAAAGCAGGTAAATTTAACATTTAGATCTTAGCCAGACCTTAGTTAAAAACAAAATATGAACACACATTACTCTGACACAACAGCTTTAAGAGCTGTTTCAGGAGTTGTCCTAGGTTGGACTTTCTCAGTCAATTGCTGGAGATTTCTTGAATTGTATTATTTTATTTTTACTCCTTGATGGTTTGGATGTGTACAACATAACTGTTCTGTAGTTGTTTGTATTCCAACAGTATAACAGCAGTTTTGTAGAGAAATCCATCTTGATTTTTAGACTATGGGGAAATGTTGTTCTGGAATGTTTTTATAGTCAGAAATCCAGCTTCAGGGGTGTGTCATTCAAAACCTCTGGGGAGTGATTGGGAGCATCAGATCTTGGACAACTCCTTGATTCCCTTCGAACTTGAATTATCAAAGATTTGCCTGGGGATGGAAAAAGCAAACAGTATTTGTTTTAGAGGTTTAAACTGTGACTTAACAGTTCAACTTGTTGTCATAAATAAATTATTGCTGTTGGGTCACAGAGATCCACTTCTATACTTGAAGCCAATTTCATCCTTTCTTATAGGGGTGTGCCATATTGTATCATTCACGATAATACTGGTATAAATTTTGATACTGGTGTAAAAATGAATATGGTGATGTTTGGAGTCTGCTGCGTGATAGTGTCACATCGTTATGCTGTTAACAGAAGTTGTGCGTTACCATAGAAACGGCAAAACAAACAGGGCGTGCGAAGCTACTGCTCTGTGGTCGGAGCATCTGCGTCGAGTTGTGTTGAAACATTTTAGTTTTAAGGCAGTTTCAGACTGCTGCCATGTTTTAAAAAAAAACAAACGGTGCAGCAATATGGATAATCTGCCCGCATTTTTTCCGCACGTACAACATGCCAACAACACTGCTCACCTTGGAGCGGTGTTGATATCCGAATTGTCCGGAGTTTTATTTTCATTCCATTTTGGTTGCTTAAGCTTGATTTTATTCAACCACCCAAACCCCGCCCCCCCATCCTTTCACTATGACCACAGCCAAAAAGTCCCAGAAGATGTCCGTGCAACAGAGCCTACTGATGCTGATAAACTTACCATCATAAAACCCCAACCATGTAAGTGCCCTTACGACATGGTTTATATTATTTTCTTGTAATATTTGATACAGAATTAAAACAAAATATTTGAAACTCAATCTGAACTGCTGTTTATAAACTGGAGAAATAAGAGTTTGCTTTTACTAAATATGTTAAAGGTAAATAAAGCTGGCCTGTGAAACTATTCTTTATAAATTAAAAAGAAACAAAAAATTTGTGCTATCGTGAACAATACTGCTATTGTGAAAATTTGCAAAAATACTGTGATATCATTTTAGGTCATATTGCCCGCCCCTACTTTCTTGTAAGAATGTTACTAAGCAAATAGCAGTTGTAGGTTTGCACCCCATTTTGTTTGCTTTCTTTTGCCCTCATTTTGACAAGCAAATTCTGCTTTTAATTTCACTAGGTTTAGACAAAGAAACGCTTAAACAGATTGGTTAGGAAAAAGATTGTGTTTGCTTTAATCACATCACTTTACAATTTTAATCTTGGATATTATTAATCATTTACCTCAGGGAGGCCCAACCAGTCGATCATTATCTACAGGTTGATCTTGAGATGCTTATAGGCCAATTGCAAATGTGTCAGGACCTGATACGTACACCACATTAAAGTATAAGTGCCTCGCTGTGCCCACCAACTTTGCTGCGGTGCCAAAGTGACCAAACATGTCAGTGATGTACGCCCGTCGCACACAGCCACGCAACAGCTGTCATGGTCTGCCAGAAACTGATCGGCCCTCGCTAAGCCATTTCTTCTTGGTATGGTTATCCCGAACAGAACGATCCACAGAACACCAAGGTGAGGACACTAAAACATCTCATCACACCCCTGTACACAGGTCCAGTGTATTGGCTACAAGCAAACGGTGCCGTTTCTCCCACCAACCCAAACCACCATGTTGTGCCGCGGCTGAACGAGCAGTCAGGCTATGTATGGAAGTTACTTTCAGTCATAAAGCACACAGCATTTTCCTCTGATTTGACAGCACAGGCTCCATAAAAAGTTGTTTTATTCACTCAGTTTCTCCCATGGCCAGGACAGCTTGGTGATCTGTATCCCTCTCAGCATGCCATGCTGAGACGCGCGACATGTCCTGGAAAAAACCTGGAAAAAAGAGAATTGTTCCCCCCAAATCATCACAATCCCCTCCATATCATGCTACACAACTGAACAAAATGCATTTGAAGCAACAATGCTAAGCATAAATGCATTTTTTTTCTTTAAAATTTGCAGCTTTTCTCATAAATTTGTAACTTTTTTCATTAATTTATAACATCTGTAAATTTACAACTTTGTTCTCTAAATTAACTACTTTTTACTTTTTTCTTAAAATTGAAACTTTCTTGTAAATGTTTTACTTTTCTGACTGGTAGATCTGGTGATGATGAAAACTCTAAAAGTAAATCTCAAGCGTGAAAAGGCCGGGTGCCCCGACGTACCTCCCACAGCTGGAAATACTCAGTGTAGTTCTGGTGACAGCGTTGGGACGCGACCCCTTCAGCTGCGCTGCTTACAAATCCCGTGACCATTGTGCTAAGAAGCTGGAAAGATGAAGACCAGCTAATTTCCAAACCAACTACAATGGATACTTGGCTCATGCATGTCCCTCACGTCTAGCGGCTTTAGCTTGAGTTTCAGATGACTTATCTTGAGGAAAACTTTAAACAGCACAGTAAGCTTAACGTTCTACCCTCAGGGCCTTCTTCCACACTCAGACTCAACCCATGGACTCAGTCACAGAAGCAAGTTTTGAGGCTTAAGTGACTCTTAAATCATGAAGAGCACAATGCCGTCAAAAAGGCTTTAAACACCTAACTCAACACTGCTGGAAGCAAACAGCAAACAAGTCCCACAAGTACAAATGTCAGTTATAATCCCTTCATCCTGTTTACATTCCCTTCAGTGTATCCCAAGTTTACTTTTTAAAGTATGGCGATTTGCACAGAGATAACAAGGAGTCCCCACACCTCAAAATGGGAGGGTGTAAAGGAACTGGAGAGGTTCTCAAGGTTTGTAATGTTTCTTTTTTTTTTTTTAATCAAGTCACACTTGGTTGATACATGTGGGAAAAAAAAAAAAAATCATGACACCTGAGCAGTTTGTCTTCAAGACACCGTTGCGCCCGCCTGGACACCAGGTCTTGCGTAATTCCGATTTGCGGCATGCATTAGCAGTATGGGCCTGGATATGCAAGACAGAAACACACACGGGACTGCATGATTAAATGCTGAGTTGTGTATGACAAGATCTGGAAAAACTGGAGAGTTGTGGTTTATGGGAATGTTTTTGGTTTTTTTTTTTCTTTAGTAAATGCATGTGGTTGTGCTGGTGAGCAACATGAACGCATCACCCTCTCACTCCTCATCCTTCACCTCCTCCTCCTCCTCCTCTTCTCCCAGCCATCTGCCTGATTTAACCCCTGCACGAAGCTGACTCCTTTCTGGTCTCATCTGAAGGGTGGGGAACAGACGAGAAACCTCACGGGAAGCTTCTGAGTTTCAGTTTCTGGTTTTCTGCTGCCTCTGTCTCTAGCATGCCCTTCCACCAGGCACAGCTCCCCTCTTTTTTCTTTCTTTTTTTCCCCCTCATCTGTCTCTTTCCCTTCCCCTCTGCTCATGCAAATATCCCCCGAAACAGATGCCCTTAATTCCTCTGGCTCCACATTATAAGATCTGCCCAATCCCGAGGCAGAGAAAAGGAAGGAGGGAGTAATAAGAAAAGAAGAAGGAAGCGAGTGCGTTTTCTTATTCCCCCATCACACATAGACGTGCATGAAAGGAGGTAATGGATGGGGATATGAAGCAGAGGCTCACCTCCGAGCAAGGAGCTTTTTAGTGATTTTAGAGGGAGGAGGGGATTCCATGACGTAAAGCAGCCATGGCATCAATCTCTCCCCTCCAGCACTGACAAAAAAAAAAAAAAAAAAAAAAAGACAGCATGGAGATGAAAAATCCCCCTTCCCATCTGGAACACACCCTCGGCTGGCACAGCTGTAGCCACAGCACAACATAATAATGATAAAAGCTGCCAGTGGGTGCAACGGTAACTAAATAAATACAAACCCTACCTTTACTGCGGCTGTGGCTTCCCCTTCCGAAGACCCAAAAGCATCCAGTCATGTGGAGCGGTATCCACACGTTCTCCGTTCTGCTGATGGTGTTTCTGTCACACACACACACACAGACACACAACACAGAGGCGAACGATTACAACCACTCTCTCTCTCTCTCTCTCTCTCTCTCTCTCTCTCTCTCTCCTCCCTCGTGATCCTCCCTGCCGCCCTCCTCGCTGCTCCTCCGAGTCTCCACCCTTCAGCCAAACGCTCAGGCTCCAAGAAACTACCCTCCTCTTCCTCCTCCCTCCCTCTCCCTTTGTGTCTTTTCTTTTTTGCTATTAAGACGCACTCCGTCTGTCTCCCAGAGGTCCACAGGAAACCCTCGACCGTCTTTCTCAACAGCTATTATAAACAGATGCATACCAGGACAGCTGACAGTTGCAGCTAGCTATCTTTCCGTTCTGGACTGGTTTTTGCACATGCTGCATGTTCCGATAACGCACGGTTTGAATCACCATGTCCCCCCCTAACAAATAAAGGCTATCTAACATATCACCAGTTCAAAAAAATCCTGTGTTTTATGCCTGACACATGGCGAGCCAGGGTAGAAGGTTTTAATCTTTTGTCAACTTGTGTGATACAGTGAGGCTAAAGATCTTTTTTTTTTTTGAAAAGCATGCTTTTGCAATCCACCACCAGATCTTGAAGAAAGCAGGTAAACAGTGTGTTGTGGGTCTGGGTGTTCTAATTCTCAAGGGGGACATCTACAAGATCAACTGTCTTAGAAAAACCAACAGAGCTGCCAAAATGGTTAAAAAACAAAACAAAACATGGGTCTTAAATGCAAGAAAATGGGAAGACAAATATTCTCAACTTAAAAAGTGGCCCTATTATGCTCAATATATTCGTCCTGAATTCAAATCCAAGACAAGCTCCAAATTATATATGTCACACACCACCAGCCTGGGGATACTTATGTAGCCCCTGGCTGCTCCCAAGCCTGGTGATTTCTCTCTATATATACAGTGGAGATCAAAATTAGAGAACAATTAATACTTGATTTATTCTGAAATATTGTTAATCTTCATTGTTCAGAATATGACAGAATATCAGCTGTGGCTATACCACTGCTGTACTAGCATGTTTTTTTTGTTTTTTTGTGTTTTTTTTTTAAATAACCAAGGCACTTCAACACAAACATTTATTTTGTAAAGAAAAAACAGTGAGCAAAATTTAGAGAACAGTAACCACTTTGTCAGAATTTCAAAAAATCAGAAAATCAGAAGCGATTTAAACAATGTTCTTTAGGGCTATAGGATTCAAAACTTAATAGGAAGTGTAGAGGCCCTTGCTTTGAAGGACTTCAGCACATCTGTGTCCATAGATCATCACTAGTTTCTCACACTGCTTTGGTTTGATCTTGGTCCATTCTTCTTGGAGTCTCTTCCATAATTCAGTAACTGCACTGGGTTTCTTAGCCATTACTTTGTCTCCAAGGATTTTCGAGAGATTCTCTATGGGGTTTAGATCTGGACTCTGAGCTGGCCATTTCTTTGTTTCAGTATTATTAGATTCAAGAAACTGTTTAACCTGTTTTGCAGTGTGACAGGGGCCATTGCCTTGCATGAAAATTGTGGGCTGATTGGGAGACAATTGCAGTGAAGGAATTGCATGTTGCCGAAGGAGGGTCGCATAAACATTTGCATTCACCCTGCCATGTAGCTGTACAAGAGCCCCAACTCCTCCTTCTTCTTCTTCTTTTAGATTTGATTGGCAGTTGGCAACCAGCTTACAGGTGCATTACCGCCACCTACGATATTATCATGATCACTCTAATTCAAGAAATCTCAGGCCCAATTCCTGCTGCAGAAAACATCCCCCAAACTATGATACTTCCTCCTCCAAATTTAACTGACTTCTTTACACACTTTGGGTTTAGTCTTTCTCCAGTTTGACACCAAACATATTGCTTCTCATCAGACCCAAATAAACTGAGCTTACTCTCATCACTGAAGTGCACTCTGAACTAGTTCTCCTCTGTTCACACATGTTCCTGAGCAAAGGCAAGTCTAGCATTTTTATTCTTTCTGCTTATGAGAGGTTTGGTCACTGCAGAGTGAGCTTTGAGTTCAAATGATCTTAAATGGCGAGGCACTATGTGCTGAGACAGATCCTTGCCCTGTTCAGCAGTGAAAGGGTGAGCAATTCCAGCTGCAGTGTTGAACCCATTCCCCACTGAGAGTCTTTGCATAATCCTGTCCCCCAAACCAGAGCAGTGTGAGAAACTAGTGATGTCCTGTGGGTGCAGATGTGCTGAAGTCATTCAAAGCAAGGGCCTCTACACTTCCTATTAATTTTTTTAATCCCATAGCCCTAAAAAAACATTGTTTAAATCTTCTCTTCTGACACAAATGTCACTGTTCTCTAGTTTTGCTCAGTTTTTTTTAAATAAATGTTTGTGTTGAAGCGCTTTGGTTATTTTAAAAAAACATACACTGATGTATAAAAACATACATCAGTGGTATAGCCACAGGTGATATTCTGTCAAATTCTGAACAATAAAGAATAACATAACTTAGAATAAATCAAGTATTAATACACTGTTCTGTAATTTCGATCACCACTCTGTGTGTGTGTGTGTGTGTGTGTGTATATACAGTATATACACTATATACAGTACAGTATACTGTATATATACTGTATATATATATATATATATATATATATATATATATATATATATATATATATATATTGTATATATATATATACACACACTATATACAGTATATACACACTATGTATATATATATAGTGGGGTAAAAAAGTATTTAGTCAGCCACCAATTGTGCAAGTTCTCCCACTTAAAAGATGAGAGAGGTCTCCAATGTTCATCATAGGTATACCTCAACTATGAGAGACAAAATGAGAAAAAAAAATCCAGAAAATCACATTGAAGGATTTTTAATGAATTAATTGGTAAATTCCTCGGTAAAATAAGTATTTGGTCAATAACAAAAGTTCATCTCAATACTTTGTTATATACCCTTTGTTGGCAATGACAGAGGTCAAACGTTTTCTGTAAGTTTTCACAAGGTTTTCACACACTGTTGCTGGTATTTTGGCCCATTCCTCCATGCAGATCTCCTCTAGAGCAGTGATGTTGCGGGGCTGTCGCTGGGCAACACAGACTTTCAACTCCCTCCAAAGATTTTCTATGGGGTTGAGATATGGAGACTGGCTAGGCCACTCCAGGACCTTGAAATGCTTCTTACGAAGCCACTCCTTCGTTGCTGGGCCGTGTGTTTGGGATCATTGTCATGCTGAAAGACCCAGCCACGTTTCATCTTCAATGCCCTTGCTGATGGAAGGAGGTTTTCACTCAAAATCTCAAAATACATGGCCCCATTCATTCTTTCCTTTACACGGATCAGTCGTCCTGGTCCCTTTGCAGAAAAACAGCCCCAAAGTATAATGTTTTCACCCCCATGCTTCACAGTAGGTATGGTGTTCTTTCTCCTCCAAACACTACAAGTTGAGTTTTTACCAAAAAGTTCTATTTTGGTTTCATCTGACCATATGACATTCTCCCAATCCTCTTCTGGATCATCCAAATGCTCTCTAGCAAACTTCAAACGGGCCTGGACATGTACAGTGATCCCTTGCTACTTCGCGCTTCACCTTTCGCGCCCTCAGTGCATCGCGGATTTTTCAAAAATATTCATCAAAAATTCAAAATTGAGAAATAATGGGCGGGCGCTAGCAGAAGGCAGGGAGACTACATTAGACCATCAGGTATCAACACGGAGAGCCGCACAACTCAAAAAATCCACCTCTCTGTTCGCTGTTCTCGTGTTGGCTCGGCTCGGAAATCTCGCAAGCTGATTGGCTGAGATGTTTCACCCTGCAAGCTGATTGGCCGAGACGTTTCACCCACCTCCTCTCCCTGCCGAGCGCCCATGAAGGGAAGAAAGACCGCATTCATTGCTCTTTATCGCTCGTGTTACGTAGTCTCGCCGCGTGGAACTTTTCGCTGTTCTCTTGTGCCATTTTGTGCGAAATAGTCTTCCCGTCGAGCCACTACGCCGCCTCCTGCAGCTTCTCCAGCTCTATCGGAAGCTGCCCTCGATGATCCTGCGCTTCTAGCACCTGACGATGAGGCGTCACCTGAGGAGCAGTAAAGCTCTCATTAACCTGTGAAGTAAATCATTTTCATCTTGAGTAACGTATCTTGTTATAAGAATAAAAGAGTTCTAAAAACATATTTATGTACACTTTATTTACATCTACGTATGTATGTACACGTACACACACACACATATCATATGAGAGAGAGAGAGTGAGAGAATGAACGTACGTATTATTTATGGATGACGTCATTAGGGGTGACGCTACTTCGCGGTTTTTCACTTTTTGCGGTCGGTTCTGGAACCCATTAACCGCGATAAGTGAGGGATCACTGTACTGGCTTAAGCAGGGGGACACGTCTGGCACTGCAGGATTTGAGTCCCTGGTGGCGTAGTGTGTTTCTGATGGTAGCCTTTGTTACTTTGGTCCCAGCTCTCTGCAGGTCATTCACTAGGTCCCCCCGTGTGGTTCTGGGATTTTTGCTCACCATTCTCGTGATCATTTTGACCCCACGGGGTGAGATCTTGCGTGGAGTCCCAGATCGAGGGAGATTATCAGTGGTCTTGTATGTCTTCCTTTTTCTAATAATTGCTCCCACAGTTGATTTCTTCACACCAAGCTGCTTACCTATTGCAGATTCAGTCTTCCCAGCCTGGTGCAGGTCTACAATTTTGTTTCTGGTGTCCTTTGACAGCTCTTTGGTCTTGGCCATAGTGGAGTTTGGAGTCTGACTGTTTGAGGTTGTGGACAGGTGTCTTTTATACTGATAATGAGTTCAAACAGGTGTCATTAATACAGGTAACGAGTGGAGGACAGAGGAGCCTCTTAAAGAAGAAGTTACAAGTCTGTGAGAGCCAGAAATCTTGCTTGATTGTAGGTGACCAAATACTTATTTTACCGAGGAATTTACCAATTAATTCATTAAAAATCCTTCAATGTGATTTTCTGGATTTTTTTTTTCTCATTTTGTCTCTCATAGTTGAGGTATACCTATGATGAAAATTGGAGACCTCTCTCATCTTTTAAGTGGGAGAACTTGCACAATTGGTGACTGACTAAATACTTTTTTTCCCCACCGTATATATATATACACGTCGGGGCTGTGATAAGGGGGTGGGAGTCTCCCAGCATGCTTGTGCCGCCGAGGATTCAAATACTGTATCCGTGTGTTCTAAGCGTTATTCGTGTGTGCCATTATAACTGTGTAATAAGACCAGTTGTGACAGTGTTGTTTCCTTATATGTGCCAAATCATGTGTCTGTGTCACCATGAGCTTAATGAGGGTCTGTGTAAATGACCTCCCCTCCGTTCTGTGTTGTGAGTGTGTGTATAAATAAAGCCTGTTCCATCAAAGTCATCTGTCCTTATTGTGTGAACCCTTGCAACGTCACACTGGTGTCAGGAGTGGGATCACGAAGAAGATGGAAGCCAGAATTAGGACTGAGATTCAGCAGCTCGAGTGGCTCATTGCTCAGCTGGAGATGGACAACAGAGCCGACACATCGACCCCCTGCGACCAGGGGTGGCGATCGACCAAGAGGCGACCATTCCACCGATCTGCCAATGGGCCAAACTCCCCCACTTTGGTGGCGAAACCCTGCTGGACGACTATCTGGTCCAGGTCGAGCTGGCTGCTGCGCTGAATGGCTGGACACCTGAAGAGACCATCGTGCAGGTCGCGCTGGCCCTGGAGGGTGGGGCTGTTCGCACGCTGTCTGACCTCCGGCCTGAGGAACGTCGCAGCTGGCCAGCGCTACAAGGAGCACTCCGGAGGTGGTTTGGGAGAGCGGCCAACGCTGAGCACGCCCAGGAAACAGCTGGCCAACCACCGGTGAAGCAGCCAAGAAAGCCTGGGAGCCTATGCAGTGGACATATGACTGCTGACGCAGTGTGGCTACCAAGATTTCGAGCCGGGGGCAGTGGAGAAGCTCGCCCTCTAGCACTTCATCTAGGGGTGCTGCCTGGCCCGGGTCCAGGACCACATCCGGATTCATGCCGCAAGCAGCTCTGAGACGGCTGTGGCAGAAGCGGAGCGGGTGGGACTGTTGATGGATTATGCAGCTGATGTGTCATCGCCGAGGCAGAGAGCTTCCCAGGTCAGAATGAGAATCAGAATCAGAATCAGAATCAGGTTTATTGCCATTGTTCATGTAGTACACAAACTAGGAATTTGTCTCGGTACAATGCTGCAACATTAAACATGATAAGATAAGAGAAATAAACTATACATGTAATAAAGTGTAGGATAAGATTAAGTGATACTGGTCAACAGTTAAAATATATATTAGCCAGCAGCAGATACTGTGGAGAACTATATAGTGCAGTCGGTAATGCAGGAAGAAAACAGTGATGATTGACATGAGTCTGGTTGAGCTGCTGTACATGGTGCACGAGAGTCAATAAGTCACTTAGTGTTCAGCAGTCTAATGGCAGAGGGGAAGAAGCTGTTCATGTGACAGGAGGTTTTAGTCTGGATGGACCGAAGTCTTCTACCAGAGGGGAGGGGGGCAAACAGTACGTGACCAGGGTGTGAGGGATCGGCTATGATCCGGCCAGCACGCCTCCGGGTCCTGGAGATGTACAGATCCTGGAGAGATGGGAGCTTGCAGCCGGTCACAGCTGAGAGCGAGGAGGAGGAGGAACTGCGCCGGACCACAGTGGCGCGGCCAGTGAGAAGATGAGAACGGCGGTGCAAGGAAGGGTGCTTCCAGTCCGAGGAGCCAGGACACATTGCGCGGTACTGCCCAGCACCCACCCCGGGACAAACCACCCCCTCGCCGGCTTTAAACTAGAGAGAGGTGGTATGGACAGGGACCTGCTGCCTCCCACAGACATTTTCCCCAATGAACTGTCACCACGTTTGGGCCGAATTGGACACTCGCTAGGGATGTACCTACAGTCCAGCTTGGACAGCATGCCAATCTGGGCCTTGAGCCACACCGGTTCTGCCATCTCCCTGGTCCGACCCGGAGTGCTGCCCAGTACAGATGAGGCAGAACCGCAGGGGTGGGAACCCACCGGGTGCTGCATCACCACAGCCAGCGGTGAGCACACCAGACTGGGAGGGTAGAGAGTTCTTGTGGTGGGGGTGGCCGGCCAGAATACAAACCACCCGTTCTGGCTGGCTGACATTCAAGATCCCTGCATTACTGGACTCGATCTGCTCGCAGCATGGGGCGCAACGATTGACACCGCCAGATTGTCTCTCCTGCTGGGGGCTCGGACCATCACACTCTGCAGTGGGACCCAGATGAGGAACCCTGGGGCCTACGTGGTCGAGGGGCCGCCAGAGCGGACCAAACCGGTGGGTCGCTGCCAGAACTGAACACAGCAGCGTCACCAGCACAAGCAGAAGGAGTGCAGTCGCTGACAGAGACAGCGGGGGGACGGGGGGTGGGGGGCACAGCAGAGGGGATCATTGTGTCAGCAGAAACACAGTAGGCGGTTGAAAAATTGTTCCAGCAGAGCTGCAGCGGACTACAATCAGGACAGAGACGCCAGCTGCGGGAGCTGTTGGACTGCTGTATTGACGTCTTCGCTGCCAAGGATGAGGAGTGCACCTGAACCAGCCTGGTGCAGCACCAGATCGACACCGGTGAGACCAGGCCGATCCGGCTCCGCCCCTGCTGTCTGCCACCGTCTGTCATGGCGGCAGAACTAAAATAAGGGAAATGCTGGAGGCGGATGTTATTAAGCCCTCCAGCAGCCCCTGGGTGGCGCCGGTGATTCTGGTAAAGAAGAAGGACGGTTTGTGGCGGTTCTGTGTGGATAACCGGTGCCTGAATGACGTCACCCGCAAGGATTCCTACCCTCTGCCCTGCATCGATGATGCGCTGGATTACATCACCGGCTCCAGCTGGTTCAGCTCACTGGACTTCTGCACCAGCTATTGGCAGGTAGAGCTGTCACCAGAGGCCCGTCAGAAAACAGCCTTCTCCATCAGGCAGGGACTGTGGCAGTTCAAGGTGATGTTGTTTGGACTTTGCAATGCCCTGGCCACCTTTGAATGTTTGATTGAGCGAGTGTTGGCTCACGTGCCCCGGAGCCACTGCATTGTTTATCTGGATGACCTGCTGGTTCATGCAGCTGACTTTGATGGCACCCTGTCCAACCTCCAAGAAGTATTAGACGCCATCCGAGGGGCTGGGCTGCGGCTGCACCCGCGGAAATGCCACTTATTTCAGCAAGAAACCACCTTCGTGGGCCACATCGTCAGCGCAGCAGGAATCGCCACAGATCCGGAGAAAGTGGCAACCGTGAAAAACTGGCTGGTGCCATGGGACATGGGAGAGTTACGGAGTTTTCTCAGACTGGCCTCCTATTATAGGAGGTTTGTGAAGGATTTCGCCACCATCGCCACCCCGCTGCATGAGCTGATGCAGAAGAGCCACACGTTTGAGTGGAGTGGGGACTGTGCTGTTGCTTTTTCCCAGCTTCGCTCGGTGCTCATCGGAGCCCCAGTCCTGCAGTATCCCGACCTGAACCGCCCTTTCATTGTGGACATGGCTGCCAGCAACCAGGGCATCGGGGCGGTGTTATCCCAGGAGGGAGAACACGGAGAGCAGGCAATTACTTTTTTCAGCCACACTCTCAGCAGAGCCGAAAGGAATTATTGTGTTATTCGGCGAGAGCTGTTGGTTGTTATACAGGGGCTTCGTCATTTTCACCCATATGTGTACTGGGGGAGGTTTCAGCTCAGGACGGATCATGCTTCCCTGACATGGCTACTGAATTTTAAAGAGCCAGATGGACAGTTGGCGAGCTGGCTGGAGGCACTGCAGGATTATGATTTTCAGCATTGGGCAAGCTGTCTCCATGCCCACGCTGACGTGCTGTTTCGGCGTCCCTGTGCTGCGAAGGACTGTCGGAACTGCCAGCGGGCAGAGGACCGAGACCAAGCCGTCCCACGGGCTGCTGCTCCCCGGACCGCTGTGAGCAGGAATAATACAG
Organism: Pholidichthys leucotaenia; assembly: GCA_020510985.1. NCBI lineage: Eukaryota > Metazoa > Chordata > Actinopteri > Cichliformes > Pholidichthyidae > Pholidichthys > Pholidichthys leucotaenia. The sequence goes on along the minus strand of CM035842.1, from coordinate 90,182,229 downwards.
TGGCGCACAGCTCCTCCTTGGATAATCAGTCAGCTCTCCCCAAAGATGACATCACAGAGGCCCTTGGCGTGCAGCAGCTGCAGAGCGAGCAGGATAGAGATCCGGTCATCTTCCGGGTTTGGCTATTGTGCTGGTCGCAATGGATTATTTTACCAAATGGCCAGAGGCATATGTGGGCCCTGATCAGAGTGCCGCCACCACAGCATCAAAGTTGGTGGACGAGATGTTTTGTCGGTTTGGCACACCGGAGGAGCTGCACAGCGATCAGGGACGGAACTTCGAGGCAGAGGTCTTCGGGAAGGTCTGCAGGCGGCTGGGCATCCGGAAGACCCAGACCACCCCGCTGCATCCACAGAGCGACGGCCTGGTCGAACATTTCAATTGAACCCTAACCACCCACCTCGCTGTCCTAGCGGACCAGCAACAGCTGTGGGCTGTGATGGAGGGGGAGTCTTCCGGCATGCTTGTGCCGCGGAGGATTCAAATACTGTATCTGTGTATTCTAAGCGTTATTCATGTGTGCCATTGTAACTGTGTAATAAGACCAGCTGTGATAGCGTTGTTTCCCTATATGTGCCAAATCATGTGTCTGTGTCACCATGAGCTTAATGAGGGTCTGTGTAAATGACCTCCCCTCTGTTCTGTGTTGTGAACGTAACTTTATTGATGCACTCACAGTATGTCAAAGGCGCTCCTGTCTAGGCAGAGGTCTGGTCGTAAAGAGACCGTGCCTCTTCCGCATCTGCCTCTTGTACCCAGAGTGGTGGCGGAACCGGAAAGGTGGAGCCGCCACCCCAAACACACAACAATATGAAATATATCATATTTAATACATCACAATCCACCCCCCCCACCCCCGTAGAAAAGTCCAAAACACACCAATTAGGCCCTCCCAAATTTGCAAACTGAATCACACACGAACAATGAACAGAATATTTAGGCCTATCCATGCACACCAAAACAACTAAAAAAACTAGAGGGGGACAGATGGACAACTGTCCCACCTCCACATGGCTAGACGGATTATTCTGCCATCTTTAATAATATATATAGTCCACGAAAAATAAAAACTGCTGTGTTCCTAATATAATTGAAAATAATCCCATGAACTTTTATACATACAGGTAAACTCCTAATCAGCAATGAAACAGTTGATATTTACGTTCACACACTGCTATTGTCACACCCAACAAAACCATCCCCCATAACTCGCGCAAACCACACAGTAATATACACACTCTAAACATCACTTGTTTTTTTTTTGTTTGTTTGTTTTGTACATGGGTAACTCAGATAGCACTCAATGTAAAGAACATATTGACTACGTAGCTTAGGCAGTTCACAATACAACATGCCGTTTAACCCATCGCCCCTTGCTACCATACAGTCCCGATGGAGAAGCCACCCCCAGGGCCCATCTGGCAGATCCCGCCCAGAGCGTCTTCGTCTCTTCACCCCAGGAGATGAGCCACGTTGGAGTCTCGACACCTCCTTCTCATCGTTAGTGCACCGCAGCTCGTTGGGGTGTCTCCATGAGTCATTGGACAGCTGGAGGCAACCGTCCTCCCAAACAGCCACCACCTACAGCCGCCCCTGGTCATCCTGTCGTTTTCTCTTATCATGGACCCCCCTTAGCCGAGCCTCCTCTTTTTGTCAAACCACGTCAGCGACCCGCAGGGGAGCTCAACTCGGCCTCAAACGTCCACGACGTATAGACCAGGCTTCCTCTCTGGGTTGAACTGCTTCACTGACCACATGCGAAGCTCGACTCGGCCTACAGTGTTGCTGTGTGGCAAGTCTATCCCCGTGCCAGCCGGTCCTGCCCCGCTCTCTTTCATTTTAAATGCTGGCGAAGCCATTGCAGCCCCTTGCTTCTCAGTATCTCCAGAACAAACTCTGGAAGCAGAGGGAGCTAACGTCTCGGCTCCATCCGCTGTCACGGGCGTTTCACCGTGCCGCCCAGTTCCCACATCCAGGGTAACTTGGGTCCTGGCACCGGAACCCTCCCACGATGGCCCTGGATGGAATTGGTCCTGTCCATCTCCCAGAATACTAGGCTAATCTTTGTCCCATACCGCATCGTCCACCACGCTCGGAACCGGTCGGTCCTACAAACCACAGCCCGACCATTCCTCTCTGATGCCACTGGTGATTGTGAAGCCCAGGCCATAGAACATGTCACAGCCCATCACATTCAACCCACTGATGGTCACCACAAACTGGACGTTGGACATCATTGCTGACTTGCATCTCGCCGTCACTACCGGCGAACCCACGATGGCCAGCCTATTACCTCCGTAGCTACAATATGGTGTCAACAGGCCTCTCACTCAGTAATACAGGAACAAACTCCTCACAGTAGGCCAATTCAACACGGAAACCGCTGCTCCCGTGTCCACACACAACAGCACCTCCACGCCGTCCAGCATCACATCACAGTAAATCTGCCCATCTGTGCTCGGAGAGACGGTGTGAACAACCGTAGGAGGTGTGGTGGGGGAATCCACTTCGCGTCGTCGTTCCCCTCGCTCAAATTTTTTACAGGCCCTGGCGAAATGATGTAGGAGTCCACACTTGCCACAACGTTTGCCCCTCGCCGGACACTCTCTTGCCTTGTATCGGTCCTTGGTGGACCCGCAGCCCATACATCTAGGCGACCTTGGGGCGGACCTTATTTTAATAGTGGTAGCGTATTCTTCCGTGTCTTCTGCGCTATCATCACTACCCGGGTCTACAGCCTGCGCCGCTGACTGTGATTCAGTTTGCCTCAACGTAGTTCTCTCACTGAGATCCTTAGATAGTTTATCCGCAGCTTCAAACTGTTGAGCTATCTCAACAACCATGGCTAATGTCAGTTCACCGGAGTGTGTGAGGAGCCTTGACCATGCCGCAGAACATAGCGTGTGCTCCGCCAACTGATTGCGGACCATTTCTTCTTCCAAAGCCCCAAACTGGCATTCCCCAGCCAGCTGATGCAGGTCTGCGACATATCGCTGCACCGACTCTCCAGTCCACTGGTGGTGCTGCCGAAACTGAATCCTTCGGACTATGACGTTTTCCGGAGCACGAAAGTAGCATGCCATTAGCCCAACCACGTCTTCAAAACTATCACTCTCACCCAGTGTGCTGAGAATGCGTTGTCCTTCCATGCCGAGATTATGGACCAATATCAACCATGCACGTAGTTTCTCCAATTCGCGGAGGGTCAAAGCCAGCAAATAATTCTGGAATGCTGCATACCACCTCACCCAGGGAACCGGTGGTTCACCTGGGAGCTCCAAAAATGGCCAAACACTAGAAACTCCCTTATCCATACTTTTATCCTCGTTACCAAATGTTATGTCCATAACCCGTACTCAAATAACAAGGCCGGAGGTGCAGTAGAACGTAACTTTATTGATGCACTCACAGTGTGTCAAAGGCACTCCCATCTAGGCAGAGGTCTGGTCGTAAAGAGACCGTGCCTCTTCCGCATCTGCCTTTTATACCCAGGGTGGCGACGGAATAGGAAAGGTGGAGCCGCCACCCATAACACCCAACAATATGAAATATTCATTCATTCATTCATTCATTCATTCATCTTCTTCCGCTTAATACTTTGAGTCGCGGGGGGGCTGGAGCCTATCCCAGCATCTTTGGGCGAGAGGCAGGGTACACCCTGGACAGATCGCCAGTCCATCGCAGGGCCAACACAGAGAGACAGACAAACATTCACTCTCACAGTCATACCTAAGGACAATTTAGAATCCCCAGTTTTGATGCCAATTAACCTAACGTGCATGTTTTTGGCATGTGGGAGGAAACCGGAGAAATCCCGGAGTAAACTCATGCAGACACGGGGAGAACATGCAAACTTCACACAGATCATTGTTGGTCGGGGGCTGGGATCGATCCCAGGATCCCCCGGCCAAGAGTGAGTTGCTGTGCTGCCACAGTGCTAACCACTCCGCCACCGCGCTGCCCAATATGAAATATATCTTATTTAATACATCACACCTACCACTGTCATTGCAAAGTCTCCACATTGTCACTGCAGTAGTGATTCACAGTTGGCTGGGGGGAGGCCTCTTAGCCTAGGGCTTCAAGCATTTGCCTGCTTTTTCTGCTGACATGCAGATAAAGATAATGTAGGTTTTGCATTGGGACACGGGAGCTTACATGGTAGCTTCTGTCATGTAGCTCATAGTCCATGCACTCCACTGACCAGCCTCCTCGGTCCTTAGCCGTCCTCGGAACTTCTGGGCTTTGGTTGGACAGTTCAATTTTATTGTGTAAAAACGCAGACATAAACAAAGACAAGAGCACTCTGAGTCGAGTGCAATATCCCCAGCCTCACTTTTCTCTGAAGATCCCAATACTTACTGACGGAGAACAGTTTTCAACTTTTCTACATAATTACTATGGCAGAACCAAATTATGATAAGCCCATCATCCACAAATATACAACAAAGTATACAACCCATAGTTTTAGGTCAGGATCCACCCCAGCCACAGAGGGTGCGCAAGCTAGTGTGCTCTCAGTGCCGGTCTCAGGCTCGGGTAAATGGGGAGGGTTGTGTCAGCAAGGGCATTCGACGTAAAACCTTTGCCAAATCAAACATGCGGCTCATGACGAATAAGATTTTCATACCAGATCGGTTGAGGCTCGGGTTAACAACGACCGCCACCAGTGATGTTAACCGACAGGGTGCCAGTGGAAATTGGGCTACTGTTGGTCAAAGATCAAAGAGGAGGAGAGGGGGGAGGCAAGTTAGGAGGGAGAGAGAGAAAGGAAAGGTAGAAGAGTGGAAGTGAGAGTAAGTACGTTAAATGTAGGGACTGTGACTGGAAAAGGCAGAGAGTTGGCTAATATGACAGAAAGAAGAAATGGAGATATACTGTGTGTTCAAGAAACCAGATGGAAGGGAAACAAGGCTAGGAGCACTGGAGGTGGATGTAAACTGTTCTATTAGGGTGTAGCTAGGAAGAGAAATTGAGTAGGAGTAATCTTGAAGGAAGAGAATGTGAAGAGTGTTTAGGAAGTATAGAAAGAGTCAGACAGAATCATGAGTTTGAAGCTAGAAGTAAAAGGTGGGATATTGAATGTTGTCAGTGTGTATGCCTCACAAGTTGGAAGCCAGGTAGAAGAGAAGAGGAATTCTGGGGTAAGATGGATGAAGTGGAAGAGATTGTTCCCACAAGGGAGAGAGTGGTGATTGGAGCGGACTTTAATGGGCATGTAGGTGAAGGGAAGAGAAGTGAAGAGGAGGTTCTGGATAGGCATAGTTTTAAGGAGAGAAATGTGGAAGGACAGATGGTTGTGGATTTTGCTAAAAGGATGGAAATGACTGTGGTGAACACATATTTCAAGAAGAGAGAGGAACATAGGGTGACTTACAAGAGTGGAGGAAGATGCACACAGGTGGACTACATCCTATGCAGAAGGAGAAATCTGAAAGAGATAGGAGACTGCAAGGTGGTAGCAGGGGAGAATGTAGCTAGACAGCAATGGATGGTAGTCTATTAAATATTTAGGAATAGATATTTCCCCCAGGTTCTCAGAGTTATTGCGACTAAATCACATTCCCCTTTTAAAAACAATACAAGACGACCTTACGCGGTGGAGGACACTACCTATATCACTAATGGGAAGAGTCGCAACCGTTAAAATGATGGTCCTTTCTAAAATCAACTATTTGTTCTCAATGATTCCTACCCAACCATCAATGGCCTGGTTTAAGCCTCTAGATTCAAATATAAGCAAATTTTTATGGAGAAATAAACCATCATGGATTAGTTTTCAAAAAAGCAAAGGAGTGCGGAGGCTTAGATCTACCAAATTTTTTAAATTACTTTTTAGCTAATAGACTGCAGTTTGTTATTAAATGGACAAAATCAACCCCACTAGGAAACCCATGGTTAGATTCTGAACAGGCTCTCTGCGGGTCGCTAAATATCTCTGACTTATCTTTTGTAAGTCCCTGTATTAAACGCCATGACTGTTTTAAAAGCATCAATATCAGCTCCTTTCTGACGGCTTGGTGGAAATTTTTAAAAATAACGGGGTCTTCACTTGTCCCCTGTAAACTCACTCCCATATAATCCTGATATCTTGCAACAAAAGAGGACATTAAGTTTTACACTATGACAAGAGAAGGGAATAAATAACTTAGAACATCTTATTCATGGTGGAAATTTTATCCAATTTCAGGAACTAGTGTCACAGTATGACATCAGTGATAAAAAGTATTTTGAATACCAACAGCTTAAATCCATAATAAAAGCAAGATTTAATCTTAATCAGACAGATTTAGAGGTACCAGTTAAGGTGGCAAAGTTTCTAAATCTTCGTTCCCCTAAATTGATATTGAAAATACAAGGACTATTATCAAAACTGGATGAGTCCATATCTCTTCCAATATTAAAATGGGACACAGACCTATCGATCAGTAACGAGGAAAGTTTCTGGACACAAATATGTTTAAACACTTTTAAGATGACTAAAAATTCTAACTTACAACTTATACAGTATAAAGTTCTACATAGAATTCATTACACAGGACAAAGGATGTTCAAAATGGGCCTGAGTCACACAAATATCTGCTCTCACTGCACCAGCAACGTCCCGGATAGCTATATGCATGCTATGTGGTCCTGTGCACCGGTTCAAAAGTTCTGGCAGAAGACATGTGAGGACTTGTCGGCATGGCTTGGGTATAGTGTTCCATCCTCGCGCACACTTTGCATATTAGGTGATTTAAGTGAAATAAATATAGATGCAAGGATGTCACACATGGTTTTCACCACCTTATGCATCGCAAAGAAAACTATACTCATGAACTGGAAATCAAGAAATAACTTATGCATGACTTATTATAATAACTTACTATTAAATTATATTAGCCTGGAGAGAATATCAGCCTCCTCAAAAAATCAACTGGTAGAATTCAATTCTCTCTGGTCCCCGCTTATTAATTCTATAACCTGAGGGGTGGCGGGCGGTGGCTCGCTCTCCTTGATGCCTCTGGCGGCTGGTTGCGCCCCAACTGGGGGTGTCCGGGGGGCCTGTTCTGGGGTGGCCGTGTGTCTGGCCTGGGGGGGGGGGGGGGCTGCGGGGTGGGCCAGGGGAGTGAGCTGTGACACCCGGCCGGCTGGCCTCGCCACCCGTGGGAGTCTGGATCTGGCCCTGGGCCCCTGGTGCTGGGGGGGGGGGGGGGATTCTCCCCCTGGGTCGGGGTCGGGTGTGCACCGGTGGTGCGGGTTGGCCCCGGTGCGTCCTTGCGCAGCGGGGTCATGTTCTCCCTGGGGCCCTGGCGGCACCCTGGGGCAGGTGCCTGCATCCTGGGTCGCCCTCCCTGTCCGCTGGGGTCTGCGGGTGTGAGTGTGCATGTGTGTGTATGTGTGTGAGAGTGGGTGTGAGTGGGGGCTTGTGTATGAGCAGGTGTGGAAGTGGGTGTGTGCGTTGTGAGTGGGCAGGTGGGGCTGTGTGTGGGTGTAGGTGGGCATGTGTGATCGTGGGTGGGGGATACATGTGTGTTTGGGTGTGGTTACCTGTGGGTGGATGTCTGGGGGTGGAGGATGTGTGTATGGGTAGGAGAACTTCATTGGGTGGCGGGGGTGGGGCAGTCCATCTAGTGGCATGGGGGTTGGCGTTTCAGGGCCCGCTTGTCCCGGCCGCCCTGCTGTTGTGTCGCGGGGTGGGGCACTTTGTCATATTGCCCCTGGTGTCATTGGTGGTGGGTGTGTGTTGGTGCTCGGGGGTGGTTGGGGGGGGGGGGGGTGTTGGCGCAGGTTGGTGGCCGTGTTTCCGTTGGGTTGCTCCGGGGTGGCTGTGGCTGCATGGCGGCCTGCCGCTGTCGGTGTGCATCTGGGGTGGGTGGTCGGTGGGCTTGCGTGGGCGCTCGGGGGTGTCGCTTGGCATGTGGGGCACCATGTGGTTTCAGCCCATTGTTCACTATTGTGACTATTGTTGTCCATGTTTGTGTGTGTAAGATGAGTGGGAATGGGTATGGCTGCCCCGTCATGTTTGTTGTACTTGGAGTGCCAGGGCGAGATGCTGGTGGGTCCTGGGCTGCTTGCACTGGTGGCCCTCACCCTGGGTTGGGATTTGGGGGCAGTGGGTGGCCTCGTGAACCAGTTTGCAAGCTGGCTTCTGCGGGGGGGGGGGGGGGGAGGCCTCGCTTTTAGACCGCCTCCCTCCCAGTCTCATTTCCTGCCCTCCCCCTCCACCTGACTCTGGGTGGACTATACATCTTCTTGGATACATTTAGGGCTTTGGGGTGGGGGTGTGCTGCACTGTGCCAGCAAAGGGGACACCTTTGCTGTGCGGTGGGGCTGCCCTCACCTCAATTTTAATTGCATTTTAGACACTGAGGGCTTGGGGGGATGGGGGCCTCGCTGCCCATCACAGTGGCTAGGAGTGCTCCAATCACCATCCCCTCAATTTTAATTGCACTTTGGTAGTCCACACATTTACACACAATTACATCATATAACCGACATACACCCACCATGTTTTGTGCAGGGGTTGGGGTCTTCCCCCACCCCTGTTGCCCTCCTCCTGCTGGGGGCGTGGGGCCCCGGTGGGGAGCCTGGGACCCTTCATGTTGTCAAAAATCCCTGGGTGCTACTGAATATATAGATACAACCAAGGGAATGGGAGCGGGACTGAATATGAGAGTAAGTGGCTCGATGGCTTGATCCAAGATGGCGCCCACAGTGGCCGCCATGGTGCTTCGCTGCCCTTTAATTTGTTTGTTTCTGTTCATCAGTTGTGTGTCTGCCTGCTCTTATACCCGAGAAGAGCTTCTAAATATCAGGTCTTTCACTCCCACGGACCTTCTCCCGTTTTTTTCTGGCTCCTGCCGCCGATCTGGTCCACTTTCTAGCCCAAAAAGTGAGACGGCAGAAGAGAGGAAAACGTGCGGGAGCTCTCGAACGGCTTCGGAAGAGGGGCACGTGCACAGCCTTGCCTGGAATATTTCTGACCAATACCAACTCTCTCTCTAACAAGGTAGACGAACTGAGACTGCTGATGCGATTTAAGGACCTCGCTAATTCGTCCGCCCTCTGTTTTACTGAGACTTGGCTTAATGATTCTACTCCAGACAGCGCGATCAGCCTTGAGGGATTTCAGCTGTTTCGTGCTGATCGCATCACAGAGCTCTCCGGTAAGTCTAAAGGAGGAGGAGTATGCTTTTACATTAACAGCAGCTGGTGCTCTGATGTAACCGTGATTTCCCGGCACTGTTCTCCCGACCTAGAATTTCTCTCCATTAACTGCAAGCCATTTTATTCCCTGCGGGAGTTTGCTTCATTCGTATTGATCGCTGTGTACGCCCCTCCCGACGCGGACGCGCGCGAGGTTCAGCGCGCACTCGCAGATCACATCCAACATGCGGAGCGGACTTTCCCGGACTCCCTGGTTATTGTTGTTGGCGACTTTAACCAGAGCAATCTGAGTCACGAGCTCCCCCGATACAAACAGTTTATTAAATGTCCAACCAGAGGTGAGAACACACTAGATCACTGTTACACCACAGTGAAGGACGCGTATCGCGCTGTTCCCCGCGCTGCGTTCGGATTATCTGATCACGTGATGGTCCACCTCATTCCCACATACAGACAGAGACTGAAGCTCACTAAACCTGTTGTGACCACCAGGAAGGAATTGACCAGTGAAGCTGGAGAGAAACTGAACACATGCATGGAAATAACTGACTGGGACATGTTTAAAGGAGCCACACATGATCTTAATGAGTACACAGACACTGTGAACTCATACATCAACTTTTGTGAGGAGAACATTCTTCCATCGCGCACCAGGGTGAGATACTCTAATGATAAGCCCTGGTTCACTGCCAAGCTCAGACAGATCAGGAAGGAGAAGGAAGCAGCGTTGAAAAGTGGAGACAGGGACTGCTACAGGGAGATTAAATATCGGTTTAACAGAGAGCTGAGGAGAGCTAAACTGTGTATTCTGAGAGACTCCAGCAGCAGTTCACTGCTAATGACTCGGCTTCTGTGTGGAGAGGACTGAGGCAAATCACCAACTATCAGCCTCAGGCTTCTAAAGGACAGGATGACAAAGCCCTTTGTCAAAAACTGTCCCAACATTACGCCCGTTTTGACACCTCGTCAACTGTGTCCAACTCCCCCCCTCCACCCAGCTTCACTGCCTCCTTGGCCGCTAATTCATCAAAAGCGGTCCCCCCCTCCTCCTCCTCCCCCCCTGCCCTTGTCATCAGTGTGCAGGACGTGCACAGACAGTTCTCCAGACTGAACCCACGCAAGGCCCCCGGTCCGGACGGCGTGTCTCCCTCCACCCTGAGACACTGTGCGAAAGAGCTGGCTCCTGTCTTCACAGACATTTTTAACACCTCCCTTAAGCAATGCCACGTGCCGACCTGCCTCAAATCCTCCACCATCATCCCTGTCCCCAAGAAGCCACGGATTACTGGACTTAATGACTACAGACCTGTAGCGCTCACCTCTGTAGTCATGAAGTCCTTTGAGCGCCTGGTCCTGTCCCACCTCAAGTCCATCACCACTCCCCTCCTGGACCCGCTGCAGTTTGCCTACCGTGCCAACAGGTCTGTGGACGACGCAGTCAACCTGGCCCTCCACTCCATCCTGCAGCACCTGGACTCCCCGGGAACCTACGCCAGGATCCTGTTTGTGGACTTCAGCTCTGCATTCAACACCATCTGCCCCGCTCTGCTCCAGGACAAGCTGTCCCTGCTCGGCGTGCCTGACTCCCTCTGCAGGTGGATCACCGACTTCCTGACAGACCGGAGGCAGCATGTGCGGCTGGGGAAGTCTGTCTCAGACTCTGTTAGCATCAGCATCGGATCACCCCAGGGCTGTGTACTTTCCCCCCTACTCTTCTCCCTTTATACCAACTCCTGCACCTCCACCTCTGCACTCCTGCACCTCTGTTAAGCTGATCAAGTTTGCGGACGACACCACCCTCATCGGGCTCATCTCCAACGGCGATGAGTCCGTCTACAGGAGAGTGGTGGCCCAGCTGGTGTCCTGGTGCAGCCATAACAACCTGCAGCTGAACGCTCTGAAAACAGCGGAGATGATTGTGGACTTCAGGAAAGTCACAACCCCCCTGCGCCCCCTCACCATCACAGGCTCTCCCATCACCATTGCAGATTCCTTCCGCTTCTTGGGCACCACCATCACCCGGGACCACAGGTGGGAGCCAACCATCAGCTCCCTCATCAAAAAGGCCCAGCAGAGGATGTTCTTTCTGCGGCAGCTGAGGAAGCTCAAGCTACCCACCAAGATGTTAGTGCAGTTCTACACGGCCATCATCGAGTCCATCCTCACCTCCTCCATAATCGTGTGGTACGCAGGAGCTACTGCCAGGGACAGACTAAGGCTGCAGCGCGTCATGCGCACTGCTGAGAAGGTGATCGGCTGCAAGCTCCCATCTCTCCAGGATCTGTACATCTCCAGGACCCGGAGGCGTGCAGGCCGGATCATGGCCGATCCTTCACACCCTGGTCACGTACTGTTTGCCACCCTCCCCTCAGGTAGAACACTTCGGTCCATTCAAACTAAAACCTCCCGGCACATGAACAGCTTTTTCCCCTCTGCCATCAGACTGCTGAACATTAAGTGACTTATTGACTCTTGTGCACTATATACAGCAGCTCAACCAGACTCATGTCATTCATCACTGTTTTTCTGTTGCATTATCGACTGCACATCATCTGCTACTTGCTAATTTATTTAAAACTGCTGTGACTAGTATTACTCATTATTATTATTATTCTACACTTATTGCATGGTTTGAGGTGCTGGATTAAGGGGGGTAGTGCCTCTCAGCAAGGTGGGCTCCCCTGGGCGGGAGGACTTCTTTGGGCATGGGGGTCCTTGAGGTGTGCGGCGGTGGTGCTGGGGGAGGGGTGGGCCCACTGTGGGGGTACTTGGGGGGGCTTGCACGGGGGGGGGGGGGTGCGGGCCTGCCTCCGGCCGGGGGGGTGGGGTCGCTGGCCTCCAGGCGCCTAGGGCCCGGGGGCAGGCGTTGGCCCCACTGGTGGGGGGGGGGGGGGGGCAGGAGGGTCCGGGGGTTTGGGCTCGCCGCGACGGCCACCTGGCGACCTGGCCTCCCTCGATCGTCCCTCCGAGGGTGGATGTCTGGCTTTCCTGGGGCTTGCTGACCTCAGACTTGGCACCCTGTGGGGGTTGGTGGCGCTGCCTTGCCTGCTCGGGGTTCCCGGGGGGAAAGCTGCTGCGACCGGCCCCCCGCTTCATATGTTTCCTGACAAACCACTCACATGCACACACTTATTTTGCACGCGCTCTCATATATACGCATGCAGACGTACACGCACAAGTGTCTCTCCTTTAACAGGTGCGGAAACCAGACTTGTGTTGAGACATCTTCGGCGGAAGAAGCAGTTTGTCTTTTGTTTGTGTTAGTTGTTTGTTTTTTTGGCTTTTTGTCTGTTCCCCTCCCTTTTCTATCCCCCTCCACACACTTCCTTTCCCTCTTCCCCATCCTGTCAGGTCTTCCATGGGTAAAATAATTAAAATAAAGTATTAAAAGTTATTACAGGAGGGGTTTACAACAATATACAATACATAGTAAGGTACTGTATAAGCTCCTCTTGGCAAAGTAAATCTGTTTTGGCTAGTTAGTTAGTTAGTTAGTTTTGTTAGTTAGTTTAGTTAGTTAGCTGCCTGACAGGACAAGGGGAAAAAAAACAACAAAAAACAAAACAAAACATGATTAACAGGATTAAAACTGACACCACTAATTTGTGACCTCCACCCATCCATCTTCTACCGCTTATTCGGGGGCACAAGCAAAGCAGCCCAGAATGCCACTCAGTTCACATAGCATGATAATCCCCATGAACCCTCCAGCAGGTAGTGAGCCTACTGGAGGGCAGACACGTGTCTCCTTCTGGCCCCTAAACCAGGTGGGGTACACTGGATCCTTGTTGTAAAATTTTCCTGGGGCTCCGCTGGACCGCTCTTTGTGACCTGATAAATTTCTTATTTTCTCTCCAATTTGAAAGCCTGTAACATTTTTTATTGGAATATATAACTTTTTTCCTGCTAAATTTGTGACTTTGAATAATTGTAGTACTTTTTTCCTATAAATTTACTACTTTTTTGTGGTAAGTTTTTCCACACATATTTAGAAATATAAACATAAATTTGTAACTTTTTTATGTTACATGTGCAACTTTTTTCCTTATAAATTTTCACGATTTTTCTTGACAGTGCAAACCACCATTTTCACCAATTTGTGACATTTTCATACAAACTCCACATAAGTCATGAAAGTAGATTTTAAAAAAAAATGCAGCTGGTTACTATACTATCCTTGCACTCTTTATGGGGATGGGATGGGGGGGGGGTTAACAAGGGGGATGGTTTGGGGTCATTTTGCTAACAAGGGGGATGGCATCCCCCCTCAAATGTTGTTTCTCTTAGTACCCCACAGCAGTCCAACAATAAGCCAAAAAAGGTGCAGCAACCAACAATTCAAACTTGGTTTGTAATAAAAGAAGTTTTATAAGTTATTGCCATACTGTGATATTGTTTACATCTAAATGACCAACCAAAAATCTTGGCTCATGTGAGAAAAGAACCAGAACTTTGGTACATGTCCACTGTCTTTACCAGCTCTTTCTAACACACTTAAAAAATTCTAGGTCAAACACTGCCACATGTCAGAGTGTTCTTCATTTCATTCCTTTTTAAGTGATCATGTGGTTAACTGTTGCACTGACCTCATTTTTCAAGTATAAAACAACATTTTCAAACACAATTGATACCACTGGGGAACTTACAGCAGGGAAAATAAGTACTGAATGCGTCAACATTTTTCTCATTAAACATATTTCTAATGGAGCCACTGACATGAGATTTTCACCAGATATCAGTAACAATCCAAGTAATCCATACATACAGTACAAAGAAATCAAGGCAACTGTGTTCACAAAACAAGTTGTATTTAATAAAGTGGAATGACATAGGGAATAAGTACTGAACACACTTGGTGACATTCATTCAATATTTAGTAGAAAAGCCTTTGTTGGGAATAACAGCTTCCAGATGCCTCCTGTATAGAGGAACTAGGCACGGGCATTGCTCAGGAGTGATTTTAGCCCATTCTTCCACACAAACTGTCTTTAAATCTTGAATGTTCCGTGGATGTCTTCTATGAACTCTGATCTTCAGTTCATTCCATAGATTTTCAATTGGATTCAGGTCAGGTGATTGGGTCATTCTAGCAGCTTTATTTTCCTTCTCTGGAGCCAGTTGAGAGTTTCCTTGGCAGTGTGTTTAAGATAAGACAAGACAAGATAAGATAAGATAAGCCTTTATTAGTCCCACAATGGGGAAATTCCAAATTTGGGATCATTGTCTTGCTGAAATGTCCACCCCCGTTTCATCTTCAGCATCTTGGCAGATGGCAACAGGTCCTTATCAAGGATGTTTCTGTACATTTGTCCTTTCATCTTTACTTCAATTATATGTACCATGTGCTGAAAAACACCCCCACACCATGATGGAATGTGCAGTGCTATTTCTCCTGCAAACATGCTGTGTGTTGTGGTATCCAAAAATTTCAATTTTGGTATCATCTTACCAGACTATTTTCTCCCAGTATTTTACTGGCTTGCCCAAATGTTGTGCAGCAAACTTTAAATGAGCTTCAACATGCTTTTTCTTCAGCAACTGAGTCTTGCCAGGTGAGTGGGCATAGAGCCCATGTCAGTTGAATGCATTATTTACTGTTTTCTTTGAAACAGCAGTACCTGCAAACTCCAGGTTTTTCTGGAGTTCTCCAGAAGTGGTCTTTGTCTCTTAGGTAACTCTTCTGGTGATTCTTTTGACTCCTCTGTCAGAAATCCTGCAAGGAGCTCCTGGTTGTGGCTGGTTTATGGTAAAATGATGTTCTTTTCACGTCCGAATGATGGCTCCAACAGTGCTCACTGGAACATTTAGCAGTTTAGAAACGTGCCTGTAACCAATGCCATCATTATGTTTTGCAACATTACACCGCGTTCCAAATTATTATGCAAATGATATTTGTCTCAGACTTTCCTAAACAGTCGATGCAAATGCCAGTCAGTATAATTTTCACATCATCAACTATTAGAGCATAATTCAAATTTTATTGAACAAACCTCCCAATGATAACTTTTTTTTTTTTTGCAAAAAATAAAAAACTCAAAATTCACTATTCCAAATTGTTATGGACAACAGAGTTTCAAAATATTTTATTAGTTGTAAAAAACTGAATTTGCAGCAATAGAAGGTCATATCTGTAGTGATCCAAGCTGCACACTGTTTTTTTGACCTCTCATTACTTATTTCCCACAGCTGCGGCTTCATCCACACCTGCTCCCTCCAATCAAGCAGCCTTTAAGTAGAGAGGGACCCTGCACTCCTGTATGGAGACGTCAACTTCTGCATGTGGTCTAGAGTGCTCCTCGCCACTGTGTGCAGCTACTCTAGCTCCCTGCTATGACCCTGTCCTCCACCGTGGGATTTCGTAAGCAACCTCATTGTTAATTCCTCTTCCCCTTATTCTCCTCTGTGTGTTTTTGGACTTACCTGTGCACAGGTGGATCATCCTTCTGGCGGACTGGAATCATACCCGCGGCAGACCAGAATCTGCTCCCTGGGGCTGGAGCTCCCACTCTCCCTTCACCTCCCTGTAAGTGCACATAATCATTTGGACTGAATTGTTTCCCCTTTCACCTTGGTCAAGGCTTTTTCCTCTGCACAGCTCACTGTGAATATCTGCACAAGAACTTCATTCACCTTTACGGGACTGCTGCAATCCAGAAGATGTGGAGCCGCTGGTAGCTCTCAGCCTGCTGCTATACACTCCGTAAGACTATTATTAATAAACCAATTGCCCCACTGTGTGCTGCAGACTGCTTATCTCTCTCGCTTTCTCCCTTCCCTTACAGGGTTGTTAGACTCCCCTCGCCATTAACACTTGCTCACAATAAAATCATTGTAATCTGAAACTGAGTTTGTTATCTGCTTCTGGGTCTGAATATTAAAACCATGTCAATATTTACTGAAATCAAAAGCTATTTCAATCAAAAACATCTTAACAGTCCAAGTTACATGTTAACATAGAACCCCTTCTTTGATATAACCTTCACAGTTCTTGCATCCACTGAACTTGTGAGCTTTTGGAGAGTTTCTGCTTGAATTTCTTTGCAAGATGTCAGAATAGCCTAGCACAGCTGCTGTTTTGATGTGAACTGCCTCCCATCCGCATAGATCTTTTGCTTGAGGATTCCTCTGACGAATGCCCATTTCAGGGCATTAATGAGGTGCCAGATGCCAACAGTAAGTTTGTTTGTTTATTTAACAAAAGAGCAAAGTAACAAAGTAATGAGCCACGTGGGGCAAAATACATACACTGAAGTAGGACACAAAAGAACACTAACATCAGGGCTAACGAGAGAAGGTGGAACCAGACATGAACGAATAGATACTTACGCCTGATGAAGCGAGGATGAATCGAAGATAGCAGGAAGACTGGAGCCGGGGTTAGGGACTCCAGTCCTGGTGCATCAATGTAGGTCGCAGTGAGGAGTGAACCTCAGCTGCTTCCTTAAATAATGATCACTGAGGCAAAAGAACCAAACAGGAAAGGGGGAACGTAATTAACAAAATCAAGATCAGCTGTCACAGCGCTGGCTCGTCTTTGACAGCCGGAAGTTCGGCTGCGACGCTGTCACAATAAAAGCCCTGGAAGAGCAATAGTAACAAAACCAAAATAATATGGGAGAAAACGGGAAAATACTGAGTAACTCGAGTGGGGATGGGTTCAGCGCTTGGATCACCACAGCTTCAAAGGTTCTCAGTAGGGTTGAGGTCAGGGGAAGATGAGGGCCACTGTCATGAACGCCCCTCCGGGGCAGAAAGACAAGTCCATGCGCTTAACTGCAGCAGTGACATTTATTCACAGAAAAAACAAAGTTCCCAAAGTAGTGTTGATACAAAAAATGCAAACAAGAATAACTTACACAGATATGACTCTTCAGAGCTGAGGACACTCTAGACAAGAGGAGGGGGAGACTGTCCAAGGGAGAGTAGTCCAGTCTAAACATAATTGAGACTGCCGCACTGATGGAGGGAAACGGCAGTCTATAAATAGTGAGGGAATTAATGAGCGGCAGGTGTGAGTGGGCAGGTGACCTAATTTCCAACTGCTCGCAGCTGGAAAGGCTGGAAGGCAGACAGCAAACAGCTGGTGGGTGTGCCTGGGAGATGAGGAGGGAGCTGGTGCCACAGAATAGAAAATAGACCAATATACATATACAGAAAACTAACAAAATCAGACTCACAGATAAACAATACTAGAAATAAAGTGAGGGTCTGAGCTCAGTAACAACCCAGAGCTCAGACACATGACAGCCACACTATGAGTTTCTCCCTTTTTATGCCCATAGCAACCAATGACAGAGGTAAGGGATAAGGACCTGTACTTATATAGCAATTTTCTAATCTCAAAGACCACTCAAAGCGCTTCACTAGCACTAACCCTCTACTCTAAGGGCCTATAGGAGACAGATACAGTATCTAGGGACAATTTAGAACAACCAATTAATCTAACATGCATGTCTTTGGATTGTGGGAGGAAACCGGAGCCCCCGGAGTAAACCCACACAGCACAGGGAGAACATGCAAACTCCACACAGAAAGGTTCCTACCTCTGCCAGCCTGAGGATTCGAACCTGGAACCTTCTAGCTATAAGGCAACAGTGCTAGCCACTGCACCACTATGCTATTCTTTGCAGCATGAGATGATGCATTGTCATGCATGAAGATAATTTTGCTATGGAAGGCATGGTTCTTCTTTTTGTACCATGGAAGAAAGTGGTCAGTCAGAAACTCTATATACTTTGCTGAGGTCATTTTCACACCTCCAGGGACCCTAAAGAGGCCTACCAGCTCTCTCCCCATAATTCTGGCCCAAAACATGACTCCACCACCTTCTTTCTGACATCACAGCCTTGTTGGGACATGGTGGCCATCCACCAACCATCCACTACTCCATCCATCTGGACCATCCACGGCATTCATCAGTAAACAAGACTATTTGAAAATTAGTCTTCATGTATTTCGGGGCCCACTGCAACCGTTTCTGCTTGTGAGCACTGGTTAGAGCTGGATGAATGGTAGGTTTATGCACAACTGCAAGCCTCTGGAGGATCCTACACCTTGAGATTTGTGGGACTCCAGAGGCACCAGCAGCTTCAAATACCTGCTTGCTGCTTTTTAATTACATTTTAGCAGCTGCTCTCTTTATCCGATGAATTTGTCCGGCAGAAACCTTCCTCATTATGCCTTTATCTGCACAAACGCATCTGTGCTCTGAATCAGCCACAAATGTCTTCACAGTACAATGATCACGCTTAAGTTTTTGTGAAATATCTAATGTTTTCATACCTTGTCCAAGGCATTGCACTATTTGACGCTTTTTGGCAGCAGAGAGATCCTTTTCTTTCCCATATTGCTTGAAACCTGTGGCATGCTTAATAATGTGGAACATCCTTCTTTAGTAGTTTTCCTTTAATTGGGCTCACCTGGCAAACTAATTATGACAGATGTCTGAGACTGATATCAGAGATCCAAAGAGCCCTGAGACACAATACCATCCATGAGTTTAATTGAAAAACAAAAAACTGAATGCTTATGATGCTAAAATCCTATTTGCATAATAATTTGGAATACATTGCAAGGTTGCAAAGGTCTAAAGAGAGCTCTTTGCTTCAACCCATCATGCGTTCTTTGTGGTGTGACAATTTGATATTCACGGACCTTTTTAGAGGCTATCAGTCAGGACTTAACCAGCTAAAATCAATTTGCACTGATGGGGGATGAGATGGCTTCCTAAATTCTGATGGGTTTCAGCTGGTTTCTTGGCTTTCTCTGCCTTTTTGCAACTCTTTTTCTTCATGTGTTCAATACTTATTCCCTGTGTCATTACACTTCATTAAATATTATTTGTTTTTGTGAACAGAGTTGCCTTGATTTTTTGGGGGGGGGATTTTTTTTTTTTTGTATGTATGGATTACTCAGGTTGTTACTGATATCTGGTGAAAATTTCAGGTCAATGGCTTCATCAAAAATACAGTGGTGTAAAAAAGTGTTTGTCCCCTTCCTGATTTCTCATTTTATAAGGATAACCAATCTTTATTGTCATTCAATCCATACAGCCAATTATGTACAGTAGAACGAAATTATGTTTCTCTTATCTACAATATTACTCAGACACATATCAGAGGGGTCGCTGCCATGCAAGGTGCTGCCACAAAAAGTGTTTGCCCCATTCCTGATTTCTCATTTTTTGTATGTTTCGTAACACTCTTCTATGACCTATAGAGAATATTACTAAAAACAAGGAAGGAAATGACTTCACTCTTAACACGCTTATATGGTTTGGTGGATTATTATTATCGTTCAAAGTGCACAAAAATAATTATTATACTGCAGAGGGTAAAAAGGAAGGATGTGGAGGAGAGGCACAAGCGTAGGTCGACATAGATTCTTTATTGACCCTCTAACATATGTACAGCCTGTGGCCCCCAGCGTAGCCCGCTAGGGGCCAAGTCATGTAGAAGAGCCTAGAAGCCTGGAAGCCTAGAGAGCCTTCCCAACTCTCTCTGCATTCTGCTTATATAGCTTTAATAGTCATGCATAGAGAGCTGGGCTGGTGCATTATGCATGTGTGTGTACAAAGGCATTGTGTGACACATTAACATAACACTTGTTCATTCATAACAATACATTCACCCCCCTGCCCTTCATGCTGTGGCTTGGAGCAGCCGGGGGCGAAGGCACCTCGTCATCTGTCTAGTTACTCTTCGGGGGGGGGGGGGGGACCCCTTCAGTCCATTATTCTCTTCTCCCTTTGTTTTTCTGGGTGTGAGGAAACCCTACAGCTGTGTCCCTTTTCCTGCTTCTGAGTGTGAAACAATGTCCGTACGCTGTGTCTAGTGTCACCACAATACAACAATTCTTCTATATACCTTATTTACCACACCCACAATGTATTTATACAATTTATATTCACACAAGAATAATTCAATATAGTGTTCAATTGTCCATTATGAATTCCCACATCTTCGCCGGCACAAATTAAAAAAGGAGAAAAATAAAGTGTTCCACTAAAGTCACCCAAAACCAACCAGGACGTCACTGTATAATTGCGAGACAAGAGGGAACGATCTCACCGGCTTTGGGTCCGCTGACCTGCTCTCAGGTTACCCAGCAAATTCCGCGGTCCAGCGTCCTCCTCCTGGGCCAACCAACCTGCCGTTTCACGGCGAGGAATGAGCCGTAAGCCGCCGGTCCCACATAGACTCCCAGAGGACCGATGCTCCTCCTGGTTGCTCCAATTGTCCCTCAAAAGGCCCTTCTTTTAGTTGTCCATGTGATAGCCGCTCCCGGTGACAGCAGGCCTGTCGGTCTGTCAGTGATTGAATGTCTCGTGGCAACTTCCGCCTTCCTAACAATGCCGCTCACAGCTGCTGGAAATCAGCGGGGCCCCTCCCATGACCAGCTGATGTAATGACAGGTAAATTATGTTTTCACATACATACATTCAGAAAGTGAAACATGACCATCACGAGGCACAAACATGAAATGGAGCATTTTTAAATATTGCATCATATCACTTAAGATACCATGGCTCTCCTTTTATGCGGTACCATTTTCTCCATAAAAGGGGCGATGCAAACACATATGTGACAGGGCTACATAGTCCCCCACTCCAACCAGAGGCTACTATACCATAATATCTTTTTAGATTTACCACGTTTATGTTATCCTGCTTATCAGGTGGGTGTCTCCATCCTACTTTGTAATTAATAGGCCCCAATTTTTTTAAAACTCTGGCTGGTCTTTCCCATCTAGGCACTAGCTTGGCCGAGAATTTATCACTGGCTTTGGAGAGTGGATGCAATCTGACCCAGACTAAGTCCCCCGGCTGGAAGTGCGCATCTTTCTAGCGGGCATTATAATACCTAGCTTGTCTGGCCTGGTGCACCTCCACTCTCTGCTTAACCCTCTCGACCATCTTCTGTTGTTGTTCCACTATGTTGTAAGCTGTCTGCTGGTCAGGTGAAGATGGTTTGTGGATGAGCCTCTCCAGCGGTCCGTGTATTTTCCTGCCCAAGGCCAGTTCCGCTGGGGTTCTCCCTGTGGTTTCCTGGTGTGCAGTATTAATCACAAACTGGAACTCCAGAATCCATTGGTCCCAGGTGGTATGATACTGTCCCACGAGCAAGGCAATCATGGTCTTTATAGTTCGGTTACAACGTTCAGTGAGGTTAGTCTGAGGATGGTGGCTTGTGGTTAATTTCTGCACAACTCCCCACAATTTACATAAGTTGGTAAGGAGTCTAGCAGTAAATTGTGGACCTCTGTCCGACACCAAGTAGCGGGGCACTCCTCAGCGGGTGAAAATCTCCTCTCTCAAGATCTTGACCAGACAAGGTGTTTTACTGTCTTTCGATGGGAACATCTCGACCCACTTAGTGAAGTAGTCCACTACCACAAGAAGATACGTGTTGGACTTCTTACTGCGTGGAAACGGGCCCATAAGGTCAATTCCCACCATCACCCCCGGAGGCGTGATGTCTGTATTCTGCAATAACCCCACTGGCCTGGCATTATCTGTCTTATACTGCTGACAGGTTACGCAGGTTTTAATATGATTCCAGACATCTCTCCAGACTCTAGGCCACCAGGCCACCTCCAAAACTCTTAGTAGTGTCTTTAATTGCCCCAAATGTCCTCCCAAAGGATTATTGGGGTAGTACTGAAGAAATTCTGGGACCAATGCCTGAGGGACCACCAACTGGTACTTTTCTCCGTAGTCCTGGGAGGGGACTCGTCAGTATAGCACCCCCTGGCGCATGACAAATCCGACTCAGTCCGGTTGTGAGTCCCTCAGTTTATGCTGTCTCAGTTCGCATATCACCAGGTCTTTCTCCTGCTCTGCTCCAATCTCTGCCAAGGACGTCGGGAGCTCTGCGAGACTTTGGGTGCAGGCCACCAGGCATGACACAGGCTGGCTGAAAGGGGTTCGGATACTCCGGAAATGGCATCAGGAGCCACACTGAGGCATCCCTTACAATAGTGCACCTTAAAATTAAACTGCTGCAGCCGCAGGGTCCAATGCATCTGCCTTGATGTGGTTTTTGGACAGTTGAAGGACCAAGACAGCACTGCATGGTCGGTAAACACACTAAACTCCACCCCCTCCAGATAATGCCTCCACTTCTCCACAGCCCATACCATGGCAAGACATTCCTTTTCCGAGGTGGAATAATTCAGTTCCGGCCCTTGCAGAGCTCGAGAAGCATATGCAATCACCCGTTCTCCTTCTGGTGTACCTTGAGTGAAGACCGCCCCAAGTCCCACCTCACTCACGCTTGCATGCACCTGAAAGGGTAAGGCAAGTTTGGGTTGTGCCAACACAGGAGGACTTTGCAACACCTGCTTCAGGGCCTCCATACTTGTCTGGCACTCTGGAGTCCAGTGCCATTCCTCCCCTTTCCTCTTCAGTTGATTCAAAGGAGCCGCTAGTTCTGCAAAGTGGGGTATGAACTTATGATACCACCTGGCCAACCCCAGGAACCTCTGTAGTGCTTTCACGTTGTGTGGGACCGGAAACTCCCTCACTGCCTGCGTCTTGGCTGGGTCCACCTCAACCCCCTTATGCAACACTATATGGCCTAGGAACTTCAGCTCACGCTTAAAGAAATGACATTTATTCATATTCAGGCTAAGGTTGGCTGCCTGTAACTTCTGGAAAACCGCTGCCAGGTCCCTATGATGTTGTTCATGTGAGCGCGAGTACATGATGATATCATCTATGTATACAAAGCAGATTGCTCCTCTCAGCTCTGCCAGCACTTTCTCCATCAACGGTTGGAAGGTCGCAGTTGCATTCCAGAGACCAAAGGCCATGCAGTTAAACTGGTAGAGACCCAGAGAGGTGCTGAAAGCCATTTTGTGCTTGCTTTCCTCCCTCATCTCCACCTGCCAGTAACCCGATTGCAAATCCAAAATGCTGAACCAGGAGGCGTCATCCATGGAGTCCAAGATGTCATGAATAATAGGCATTGGGTATGCATCGGGTAAGGTCTTGGCAATTAACCCCTCTGTAGTCCACGCAGAACCTATAAGAGCCATCTGGTTTGTTTACCAGTACCACCAGAGATGCTCAGGCTGACTGGGAGGGTTCAATATATGCGCACGAGAGTTCCACTCCTGCTACCATCATCACGCCTGCTGCGGGGGCCGCCGCAGTGGTGTCATCCCCCGGACCGGACCGCCAGTCGATGGGACCGGGGGCGTTGTCGTCGGAGTCCTGGACAGCGGTAGAGCTTAAGCACAGGCAAGTAGTTTCTCCTGTAGTTCATTTGTTGATGGTGGAGGGATCTTGCCTGGCTTTTGGGGAGGGGAGTCGGGTGTGGACCCCAGCCGCATCTGGACCCCCCTCGCCGGGCTCTGCGGCTGCCGGCGACCCTAATCGCTCTCCCTCTCCTATCCCCTTCAAGCTCCATCCTAGGATCGCCAGAGAGGAGCTGCCACCACCTGGGCTGCCCACAGACAATGAGGCGGGTCCAGCCTTCTCGGAGGAAGCCGACGGGGATGAGGCACTTGACGGACCGGAGGAATCTGCGCAACCAAGATCGCCAGAGTCCTGGACGACGGTGGAGCCATAATTCAGGCAAGTGTGCTCCATTATATCAGGAATTTCAATATTAATGTCACACTGCCCAACTCATGGTGAGGTGGACCCAGAGCAGCTCACAGTAGCCCTTGGGACCGCCACACCGGGCTCCGCTGCTGCCGGCGACCCTGACCCGGTTTCTCTTTCTCTCCCTTTGGGCTTGGAGCCTCCGGCCAGCGTCTCCGAAGAGCTGTTGGAGGCAACTGAGGATCGGGGTTCTACTCCTGAGGACGTGAGGAGCATCACCTCCCTCGTTGGGGAGGCCACTGCGGGAGCAATGAGGCCTCCAATGGGGGTCACCGCAGGTGCAACGGTGCTCCAACCAAAGCCCATCGCTGGTGCAGCGGAGCCCCAGCTGGAGTGCACCGTAGTTGCAGCAGAGCCCCAGCTAGAGTCCACCACCGGTGCATCAGAGCCCCAGCTGGAGTCCACCACCGGTGCAGCAGAGCCCCAGCTGGGGTCCATCGCGGGTACAGCCATGTCCCCGACCGGGACCATCGCGGGTGCAGCCACGTCCCCGACTGGGACCGTCATGGGTGCAGCCACGTCCCAGACCGGGACCATTGCGGGTGCAGCCACGTCCCAGACCAGGACCACTGCGGGCGCAGCCATGTCTCAGACTGGGACTATCATGGGTGCTACGGTGCCTCTGCTCCTAGCCTCGAATGGCAGGGGAGCTCCTGTTCCTTGGCTTGGTCGCCGATGTTCCTGAGTATGGAGGCTGCCTCTCTGCCTTCCTCGCAGGCCCTGGTGGCTCCACCACGCTGGTCTGCAACAGAGGGACTTAGTTTATGGGTCGGGTGGTCCATCGGCTCGGGCAGGCCGCCGGACACTATCCCATGGGCCGCCTGCTGTTCTTGGGACTTAGGCAGACCACCCGATCTGTCACTCATCACCATGCTGGGGGCCTGGGACTCTGGTCGACCCCCCAAACTTTAGACTTCTGGAGAGGGGGGTTAGTGCTCCAGGTTGGGGGTCGTTAGGAGGGGTTTGTTTTTTGTTCTGTTTTTGCACTAATTGTGTTTTCACTGATTGCTTCCCTCCTAACCGATTTCCCACCACCTCCCACCCTGGGTTAGTGTTTGTTGCCGGGGGGAGAGGTGCCCTTGAGGGGTGCTGTTTCTTTTCTTTTTTTAGGCTGATGGTACTGGGGTGTCTGGTCTCCACCCCTAGAGGAGGGGCCCTGTCATGAATCCGGGTTTGGAGGCCAAACCCGATTTTGACTTATTGTTATGCTTTGGCCTAGTTTTCCTCCTGACAGCTCTGGCACGCCCCCTCCTCCTGTCAAGTGCCATCAGCTGCACTGACACGGGTGTTCACACACATACACACACCACACGCACACACACATATGCACATGCGTCATTCATTCCCATTCACACTCTCTTACATGCTCTCTCACACACCTGGTGCCAATCAGTTCTGCCCACGCATTCTCGCACCAGCAATCTCTTTCCTCGTTAGCTTCAGGAGTATATGTTCACCGCTTCTGAGGAAAGAGATTGTCGGGGCATTCGCTTCCATACACAGCAGCCAGTTCTCCCCATATGTTTCACTCCCTTCGTTATTCTCCAGTCGGATTATTTCCCTTGGTGTTTCAGCTGGCCGTACTTCTCAACCTCATCCTCCAGACTGCACGGTTCGCCTCGAATTTGCTCTAGCCCTGTAAGTGTCATTTTTTCACCTTTTTTTCCCATGCTGTTTGTAGTCCTGCAGCGCTAGGCTTATCGCCTTTCCTTTTTGTGCTTATGGTCTTGCAGCACTAGTCTCCCCTTTTGACAGGGCTGTAAAGCACCTGATAGGCGCCCTGTATGTTTGGTGGTCTAATCCCATCATTACATCTCTCTGTATTTTTGTGGTTGACCTGAACTGCAATTTGGTTGTGAACTTTAATAAACATGGCACTCTCTACTCCTGCGATTGGGTTTTTTATTCTCTCCCTCATGCACCATGTGATGGCGCACGGGGGTTTGTGACACTATATAAATGCAGTCCATTATTGTTTGCATGAAGTTGAAATTTTTCAACTTTATGCAAATGAGCTCGAACTCCCACCATGCATCAGCTGCAGCTATGTTGTGCTGAACGTTAAAACAGCGGTTATTGATGTCAAATAAGGATGGAACCATTAACTGCACCTACCAATTCTTGCCTCAAATGTTGCAAGAAACAATTTTTGATTTTTTTAAAAAAAGCAGACGAAGTTTAAGTCACAATCTACCATGTTGTCCAGGAATGCAAATCCTGGACAGCCCACAGCTGAATGCTTGGCCAATCAGGTGCAGCCTTTATGTTCTCAGCAGCAGGACCAACAAGAGTCTTTCCCCTGCGACAGAGCTCTTTGGCTATTGGTTTTGCACTACTCTCTGTCAATAATTATCTGTCACTCTACATGGTTACGCATCATCCCCACACTCAATGCATGACCCCATGCAATTCCTTTAAAAACCGAACCTGTGGACACGTACCATTAGAGTGCAACACTTTAACTTTCTCACCAGTAGGGTCAAGTTTTTTGATTCACACTGTCATATGGTTAAGGTAATGGTTACCCACCAACAGGGGGAGCACAATCCAGTGTTCTCCCTGTGCTGGGGTTGCGTGGGGAAGGGAATCTGATGTAAAAAAATTTTGCCAAATCGACATGTAGATCATCGCAATATAAGGCAACCTTGAAAGGGAGCAGCTGAAAGACAAAAAAAAAAAACCAAACTGTCATGTGGTTAAAGATTATTTCAGCATTATTTTCACCACTAGTCACAGTCATTAGTTTTCCAGAGACTATTATCTTAGCTGTGTCTCCATGCAATTTTGTCACTGTTCTTCTCCTCTCATGTCCTACATGTGATCTTCTCTTTCATCACAACATAATAGTAACAAGAGCACTCTGAGGTGAGTGCAATATCCCCCGCCTCCGTTTTCTTTGAAGATCCCAATACTTAACTGATGGAGAGCAGGTTTCAACTTTTCAATATAATTACTGTGGCAGAACCAAATTATGATAAGCCCATAATCCACAAATATACAACAAAGTATACAACCCATACTTGTAGGGCAGGATCGTGAGGTGAACCTGTGTAGCAGGTTTGGTGACCCTAGAGAGCTTTACATATTTTATAGTAAGAGAGCATTGGCAGTGTCAATCTTGACCTTGGACCTTTTGATCCCAAACCTGTAGTCAGAGGTCATGGTCTCAGGGTGAACCTGTGTACCAGGTTTGGTAACCCCAACTTTACTCGTTGTACAGTAATAAGGCATAGGGATTGTTAATGTTGACCTTTAAGATTTTAACCCCAAACCCCTAGTCTGAGGTCAGGATTCCAATGTAAACCTGAGTACCAGGTTTGGTGGCCCTAGCTTTACTTGTTTTATAATAACAGCGCAAATGGAATGCTAACCTTGACCTTTGACCTTTTGACCCTAAACCTATAGTCAGACGTCAGGATCCCAAGGTGAACCTGTGTACCAGGTTTGGAAGCCCTAGCTTTACTTCAGAATCAGAATCAGAATCAGAATCAGCTTTATTGGCCAAGTATGCACAACACATACAAGGAATTTGACTTTGGCTAAAAACTTGCTCTCGTTGTTCAGGTGGAGGATTTAAATAAGGATTCAATGACAACAGAGTATGTACAGTAAATTACAGTCTGTCCACGTTTCTATAAAAGGATGCAAATATATACAGGAATATATGCAGTTATTTACTCAGACTAACCACACTTTGCAGAAATATATGAAAAAATATACAGTCATACAGTATTTCAATGTGAACTCAGATTCAGTGATATAATGTGGCGGTGTGGCGCATCTCTCGGCGCCACACCAGTCGGCTGCCTTTTGCAACAGCGGCTCGATTCCGAGTTTGTTTTTTTTTTGTTTTTTTTTCCCTTCCTCTCTCTTTTGATCACTTTTTTTTTTCACCCCACTTATATCACGGACACACAGATCGTCCCAAATGTCTCCTGAGCCGGTGGACGGAGCCACTGTTTATAGCAGGATTCGATACAACAGGGAAGAGCTGCTAGCATTTAACCGCCACCCGGTCCCACTGGAAAAACTCGACATACCGAGGGAACTGAGGCGAAAACGCCGCGGCTGCCGGGCTGGAGTAAGGCGGAGGACAAAAAATATAAGGTACAGACCCTCCCTTCCATCTGTTGTCATGGGAAATGTACGGTCGATACTGGGAAAGTTAGATGAGCTAGCGGCTATCTCCCGTTATGATAGCACTTACCGGGAGTGCTCTCTCCTTTTGTTTACTGAGACGTGGCTAACTGAACTAGCAGCAGATGCTAACATTGAGCTGGAGGGTTTTCACATGATACGAGCTGACCGAACACCAGAGAGTGGCAAAACTAGGGGCGGTGGAGTGATAATGTATGTTAACAACAACTGGTGCAGACCGGGACATATCACTGTTAAACAACGACACTGCAGCAAAGACATTGAGTTGCTAGCTGTTAGCATGAGGCCTACATATCTCCCGAGAGAACACTCACACGTGATCTGCATTGTTGTTTATGCAAATCCGACGGCGAACGCTGGGACAGCGCGTGACGTCATCCATTCAGTAACCAGCAGGCTGCAGACAGAACACCCAGATGCTCTTCTCCTCATCTCAGGCGATTTCAACCACGTTTCACTGTCTCCCATTCTGCCCACTTTCACCCAGTATGTCACATGCCACACTAGAGACAATAAAACACTGGATTTGTTCTACGCAAACACTAAGGAGGCGTACACCTCATCACAACTCCCCCCACTTGGGAGATCGGATCACAACTTGGTTCATCTCCGACCGGTGTACAAACCCCTAGTGCACAGACAACCTCCGGCCATGCACACTGTGGAGTTATGGTCTGAGGAGACAATGGACACTCTAAAGGACTGTTTTGAAGCCACTGCCTGGAAGCAGCTCTGCGATCCACATGGTGAGGACATCGATGGCCTCATTCACACCTTCACGGGCTACCTCAGCTTCTGTGTGGACAAATCCGTTCCCACCAAGATCATACGGTGTCACTCAAACAACAAACCCTGGATCAACCCTGAGATAAAAACACTTCTGAGAGAGAAGAAGAGGATCTTCAGGTCGGGGAACAGGGAGATGCTGAAGTCCGTACAGAGGGAGCTGAGGAGAAAGATCAGAGAAGGCAAGGACAGCTTCAGGAAGAAGATGGAGGACAAGCTGCAACAGAGCGACATCAGCGGGGTCTGGAGAAACCTCAAAACCATCTCGGGGCTCCAGAATACCTCCCCCCAGGCCACAGGGGGCAGGGAGTGGGCGAACAACCTGAATCTGTTTTTCAATAGATTTGACCAACCGCCCTCCCCCCTGTCTGCACAACAACCACTGCTGCCTCTAAGAAATCAAGTCCTGCTACCCACTCCCCACTCCACCGACACCCCCCCCACTCCCAACACACAGCCCCCCATCCTGACCCTGACCAAGACCCAGGTGAGGACGGAGCTGAGGAAGATCAAGGCGAGGAAGGCGTCGGGACCGGACGGCATCAGCGCAAAGCTCCTCAAGTCCTGTGCAGACCAGCTGTGTGGGATTGTGACATATATCTTCAACATGAGCCTGAAACTGGGGAGGGTACCACAGCTGTGGAAAACATCTTGTGTGGTACCTGTACCAAAAACTTCCCACCCCAAAGACCTGAACAGCTTCAGACCGGTGGCCTTGACGTCCCACTTGATGAAGACCCTGGAGAGACTGCTCCTTGCTCATCTCCGCCCCCTGGTGGAACCAGCGATGGATCCACTCCAGTTCGCCTACCAGCATGGCATTGGGGTGGAGGATGCGGTGATCTTCCTCCTTCACCGTTCTCTGTCCCACCTGGAGAAGCCCGGGAATATGGTGAGGATCATGTTCTTTGACTTCTCCAGTGCTTTCAACACCATCCAACCGATGATCCTGAAGGACAAGCTGCTGCGCGCAGGGGTGGACCAGCACCTGTCATCATGGATCCTGGACTACCTCACGAACCGGCCTCAGTTTGTGAGAACCCGGGACTGTGTTTCCGACACGATCATCAGTAGCACGGGGGCCCCCCAGGGAACGGTGCTAGCTCCCTTCCTGTTCACTCTTTATACTGCGGACTTCTCACACAACACAACACATTGCCATCTACAGAAGTTCTCTGATGACTCTGCGATCGTTGGTCTCATCTCCAGCGGAGATGAAGCTGAGTACAGAGGGCTTATCCAGGACTTTGTGGACTGGTGCCATCGGAACTGCCTCCAGATCAACGCGAGGAAAACTAAGGAGCTGGTGGTGGACTGCCGCAGGCATGGGCAGCCCCTCACAGCACCAGTAAATATACAGGGAACAGACATCGAGATGGTGACATCCTATAAGTACCTGGGTATTCATCTGAACAATAAACTAGACTGGTCACACAATACTGACGCACTCTACAAGAAGGGACAGCGCAGGCTGTTCCTGCTGAGGAGACTCAGGTCTTTTGGTGTACAAGGGGCGCTGCTGAAGTCATTCTATGACACGGTGGTGGCATCAGCCATCACTTTTGGAGTGGTCTGCTGGGGCAGTGGCATTACTGCAGCCGATAGGAAGAGACTGAACAAACTGATTAAGAAAGCTAGCTCTGTCCTGGGGCAACGCCTTGATCCGATGGAGGAGATAGGAGAGAGAATACGGTGGCTAAACTGTCATCTCTGCTGGAGTCCGAGTTCCACCCTATGCAGGACATACTGGATGCACTGAGGAGCTCATTTAGCAGCAGACTACATCATCCCAGGTGCACAACCGAGAGGTTTCGTAGGTCCTTCCTACCAACGGCTGTCAGACTGTACAACCTAAGCAGGGCTGCTCGCAGAGATAGCAAAAAGACGTAACAAACTAATAGTTTTTTGAATGCAAAAGATGCAATAGACTTACACAATGGTCCTCTCCGGCATACAACTAGGAACATACCGGTCGCTATGGAGGGTGAGAATATGTATGGGCACATAATCATACCATGTAGGATAACTAAATAGACGGTTATGCTGTTTCATCCCACCTAGCAACAATGCTCTGCACTGTGTGTGTTTATACTGTATATTTACATATTTATTCCATCTAGCTACAATGCTCAGCACTGGGTGTGTTTATATTTATATATCTATATATTTATTCCATCTAGCTACAATGCTCCGCACTGTGTTTTTATATATCTACATATTATTCCATCTAGCTACATTGCTCCGCATTGTGTGTGTTTATATACTTGCATATTTATTCCACCTAGCTGCAATGCTCCGTACTGTGGGTGTTTATATATTTACATATTTATTCCATCTAGCTACAATGCTCTGCACTGTGTTCATATATTCATATATTTATTCCATCCAGCTACAATGCTCTGCACTGTGTGTCTGTGTGTGTGTGTGTGTGTGTATATATATATTTTATAGTAATATGTACATATGTATATTAGCTGCTCTTGCTTGCTTGTTTTTTTTCTTGCCTTCTGATTGTTGCTCTGAGTGTTGCTATCCCTGTGCTGTTGCAATCCTGGAATTTCCCCATTGTGGGACTAATAAAGGCTTATCTTATCTTATCTTATCTTATCTTATAATGTGAATGAAGTAAAAAGCAGTGTGAGAGTTATGTGCAATGTAATAATGGATGAAAAGTCATGAGTACAGCAACAGGTAGGACTAGGTGAATGTTAGGAGTTCATCAGAGTGATGGCTTGAGGAAAGAAACTGTTCCTGTGACGGGTGGTTTTGACCTTCAGTGATCTGTAACGACGACCAGAAGATAGAAGTTCAAACAGTTTGTGGCCGGGGTGTGATGGGTCAGCACAGATGTTTCCCGCCCGTTTCCTGGTTATGGACCGATATAAGTTCTCAATGGAGGGTAGGTTGGTACCAATGATCCTCTCCGCAGACTTAACGATCCGCTGCAGTCTGGTCTTGTCCTGTTTAGTGGCAGATCCAAACCAGACAGTGATGGAAGAGCAGAGGACAGATTGGATGATGGCGGTGTAGAAGACAACCAGCAGCTCCTGAGGCAAATCAAACTTCTTGAGCTGACGCAGAAAAAACAACCTCTGCTGGGATCTCCAGCTTTCTGACTGACAGGTGGCAACAAGTGAAGCTAGGGAGATTTACATCCAGCTCCCGAAAAATTAGTACTGGCGCCCCCCAAGGATGTGTCCTTTCCCCACTGCTCTTCTCCCTGATGTTTTGTCTCTGAAAGACCTGGCGCACCTCCTCTTCACAGATCGTTAGTGCTGGTGGGAGGTCAGAGTGGAGGAGGGATGGAGTTTCTGGGGCTGCAGATAATCCTTTTGTGTGGGTGGGAGGTGAGAACTGTAGGTTCTTTTCAAACCTGCAGTAAAAGCTGTTTAGGTCATTAGCCTTGTTTTATAGTAATAGTTAACGTAGCATTTACCATAGTGCAACTGCAATGTTAACTTTGAACTTTGACCCCTTGAACTCAAACCCATAGTTAAGTCAGGATGTAAGCCGTCCAAGATGTGTATTAGATACAACTACTGTATTGATTTGAAAAGACTACAACACATCATTTCTTTCAGTAGTTATTGTGTTTAGAAAATTTTGGGAAAATCTGACCTCTGACTTTTGACCTCAAGGTCATCGGATGAGAGTGAAATTGTAATATGCGCATCATCAGAGTATACCAAACCATGGTACCAAGTTTCAAAAAAATCGGAACAAAACTGTAGGAGGAGTTGATTTCACAAGTTACTGTCTATGAAGTGAGATGAAATAAGAGGTCATAGGTCAGGAGCTACAAGTCCTGCAAAAACCATCCGATCAGAACCAAATTGCAATATTCACATCCTCAGTGTTTATCAAACCATAGTACCAAGTTTCAAAACAATCAAAACAAAACTGTTGGAGGAGTCGATTTCACAAAAGTGCGACGGACGGTCTGACCCATAACATAATCCCCCTTCGGCCATCGTCCAAAGGGCTCTTTGACCCTTTTGGGCTTCATCCAGTGGGGGATAATTATCCACCTCTACTGCCACCTGCAGTTCACACTCCTACCTCATGAGAAGACCAAACTACCATATGTACATGTGGTGACCAAAGTAGCAACTGAGGGCATAAGCTTTCAGAAAATTGCCAAAAAGCTAGATGTGCAGTACCTGTCATCTGGATGGGCTTCAGTTTTTAGACTGGAATGGTGCAGTAATTTTGACATGTAGGAAGCAGATGCTACCTCCACATTTGCAGAAATCCAAATATCAGAAATCACACAAAACCAGCGACACTACATTTAACAATACTGCATCCAGCTGTGGCATTTTGTTTTTAATAGGTTTAGTGCTAGTTAGCAGATAATGCCAAGAAAATCTCAAGTGGTGACTGAGGAAATGTGAGTGTGACAGAACGTAAGCTAAATTTAGCAATATTTTGTAACTGACTTGTGATAATGGTGAGGAGCTAGTTTAATCAAATAAGACCATTTCCATGAACCCACAGAACTCAGAGCATCTTTTCTAGAACCACAGAGCACAAACAGGCATCCTATGTCTATCCCCCAGTAGCTCTGGAGGCAATTTTGGTGATGAAGGGGAGCCATATGCCATTAAACAGTCAGTTACTGGCAAATTTGAAAAACAAGCCTGTTATGTTAGTGATAGGAGCCAAGGACGAGACTGAGTGTTTAATTGGACACAACTTTATTTGTGACTCACTCTCACAATACATGCACATCCATCAGGCTGAGAGGAGGCCAAGAGACCGCCCCTCTCCCTCACAGCCCTTTTATACCCCGGGTGGTGGCAGAACCGGAAAGGTGGAGCCACCACCCATGTCACACAATAATATGTCCCCAAACACCAACACAACACTGCCCCCCCCTTCAAAAAATGATCCAAACACATTCATATAATCAAAACCCTCCCCAATTTGGAACGCGAATCATGCACTAAAAAAACTAAACAGAAATACCTAAACAATCTATCACATTCATTCAAAACAACTAAAACTAGGGGGGAACAGGTGGACTACTGTCCCACCCCCACACGGCAAGACAGATTATTCTGCCGTCTGAGCTAAATAAAACAGTCTATATAAAACTAAAATACTGCCGTGTATTCAATGTTGTAAATCAGTTTAAATATTTAGGAATCCAAATTATGCCTAAGCTAGAATCAGTCGCCAGTGTCAACTATGAAGCCTTAATGTCAGATATCAGTGAGTTAACTCAGAGATGGATGTCACTACCAATGTCGATGATCGGGAGAATCAATATACTTAAAAGTAATATTTTACCTAAAATACTTTATTTATTTCAATACATTCCCTTATCACCACCTTTAGATCTATTCTCAAGAATAAAAAAAAAGTTAGTGGAATTTATATGGAACAACAGGAGGGCTAGATTACGTTTGTCTTTATTATATTTACCATTTGATCGTGGAGGTCTGAAATGTCCAAATTTTATGTTGTATTATTGGTCGGCACAACTGAGGTCTATGACATATTATTTTTCATCAAATGATCTCCCTCACTGGACTGAAATGGAATCATACAATTTACCTTTACCTCTTCCCATATTCATATACTCAGATTCGGCAAAAAAATTACAAAAACAAGTTAAAAATCCATTTGTAAAGCATATGATCAAAATATGGTGTGAAGCTAAAAACTATTTAAAAGAACCACAGTTATTGTCACAATTTAGTCCAATATGGGGTAATCAATATTTTAAACCAGGGAGAGCGGACGCTGTATTTAAAGTATGGAATTTAAAAGGGATACAAAAGATTCAGGATTTATATTTGCCATGTGCAGACAACATAATGTCTTTTGAAGAGCTGAGGATCAAATTTAATCTCAATAGAACACATTTTTTTAAATATCTTCAACTTAGAAACTTTATTCGATCAAATCAAAATAAAGCTCTCACTCGACCTATTTATTCATCCTTGGAAAAAATGATGATGAAAGATAGTAAAAGAAAGGGTATTATTTCAGAGTTTTATAACTCATTGACACTATCTTCAAGTGAAAATTCACTGAAAAGATTAAACTACTGGAAAGAAGATCTGCAAATTGAAATTTCAGAGGAACAATGGGAATTGGCTTGTACAGAAGCTCAAACCAAATCAATAAATGCACGCCTTAAATTGATACATTTCAAATGGTTAATGCGGATGTATGTTACACCGGCGGAGTTAAATAGATATAACAAAAATATACCAGATACATGCACAAAATGCATGGAAAGTAAAGGAACCCTATTTCATTGTTTATGGGAATGTAGATTAATAAGAATGTTTTGGGAAGAGGTGAGGGTAACAATTGGAAAAATAATCTCAAAACAAATCATATTAAGATAAGATAAGATAAGATAAGATAAGATAAGATAAGCCTTTATTAGTCCCACAACGGGGAAATTCCAGGATTGCAACAGCACAGGGATAGCAACACTCAGAGCAACAATCAGAAGGCAAGAAAAAAAAAACAAGCAAGCAAGAGCAGCTAATAAACATATGTACGTATTACTATAAAATATATATATATACACACACACACAGACACACAGTGCAGAGCATTGTAGCTGGATGGAATAAATATATGAATATATGAACACACAGTGCAGAGCATTGTAGCTAGATGGAATAAATATGTAAATATATAAACACCCACAGTACGGAGCATTGCAGCTAGGTGGAATAAATATGCAAGTATATAAACACACACAGTGCGGAGCAATGTAGCTAGATGGAATAATATGTAGATATATAAATATATAAACACCCACAGTACGGAGCATTGTAGCTAGATGGAATAAATATGCAAATATATAAACACACACAGTGCAGAGCATTGTTGCTAGATGGAATGAAACAGCATAACCGTCTACTTAGTTATCCTACATGGTATGATTATGTGCCCATACATATTCTCACCCTCCATAGCGACCGGTATGTTCCTAGTTGTATGCCGGAGAGGACCATTGTGTAAGTCTATTGCATCTTTTGCATTCAAAAAACTATTAGTTTGTTACGTCTTTTTGCTATCTCTGCGAGCAGCCCTGCTTAGGTTGTACAGTCTGACAGCCGTTGGTAGGAAGGACCTACGAAACCTCTCGGTTGTGCACCTGGGATGATGTAGTCTGCTGCTAAATGAGCTCCTCAGTGCATTCAGTATGTCCTGCATAGGGTGGAACTCGGACTCCAGCAGAGATGACAGTTTAGCCACCGTCCTTCTCTCTCCTATCTCCTCCATCGGATCAAGGCGCTGCCCCAGGACAGAGCTAGCTTTCTTAATCAGTTTGTTCAGTCTCTTCCTATCGGCTGCAGTAATGCCACTGCCCCAGCAGACCACTCCAAAAGTGATGGCTGATGCCACCACCGTGTCATAGAATGACTTCAGCAGCGCCCCTTGTACACCAAAAGACCTGAGTCTCCTCAGCAGGAACAGCCTGCGCTGTCCCTTCTTGTAGAGTGCATCAGTATTGTGTGACCAGTCTAGTTTATTGTTCAGATGAATACCCAGGTACTTATAGGATGTCACCATCTCGATGTCTGTTCCCTGTATATTTACTGGTACTGTGAGGGGCTGCCCATGCCTGCGGCAGTCCACCACCAGCTCCTTAGTTTTCCTCGCGTTGATCTGGAGGCAGTTCCGATGGCACCAGTCCACGAAGTCCTGGATAAGCCCTCTGTACTCAGCTTCATCTCCATTGGAGATGAGGCCAACGATCGCAGAGTCATCAGAGAACTTCTGTAGATGGCAGTGTGTTGTGTTGTGTGAGAAGTCCGCAGTATAAAGAGTGAACAGGAAGGGAGCCAGCACCGTTCCCTGGGGGGCCCCCGTGCTACTGATGATCGTGTCGGACACACAGTCCCGGGTTCTCACAAACTGAGGCCGGTTCGTGAGGTAGTCCAGGATCCATGATGACAGGTGCTGGTCCACCCCTGCGCGCAGCAGCTTGTCCTTCAGGATCATCGGTTGGATGGTGTTGAAAGCACTGGAGAAGTCAAAGAACATGATCCTCACCATATTCCCGGGCTTCTCCAGGTGGGACAGAGAACGGTGAAGGAGGAAGATCACCGCATCCTCCACCCCAATGCCATGCTGGTAGGCGAACTGGAGTGGATCCATCGCTGGTTCCACCAGGGGGCGGAGGTGAGCAAGGAGCAGTCTCTCCAGGGTCTTCATCAAGTGGGACGTCAAGGCCACCGGTCTGTAGCTGTTCAGGTCTTTGGGGTGGGAAGTTTTTGGTACAGGTACCACACAAGATGTTTTCCACAGCTGTGGTACCCTCCCCAGTTTCAGGCTCATGTTGAAGATATACGTCACAATCCCACACAGCTGGTCTGCACAGGACTTGAGGAGCTTTGCGCTGATGCCGTCCGGTCCCGGCGCCTTCCTCGCCTTGATCTTCCTCAGCTCCGTCCTCACCTGGGTCCTGGTCAGGGTCAGGATGGGGGGCTGTGTGTTGGGAGTGGGGGGGTGTTGGTAGAGTGGGGAGTGGGCAGCAGGACTTGATTTCTTTAGAGGCAGCAGTGGTTGTTGTGCAGTCAGGGGGGAGGGCGGTTGGTCAAATCTATTGAAAAACAGATTCAGGTTGTTCGCCCACTCCCTGCCCCCTGTGGCCTGGGGGGAGGTATTCTGGAGCCCCGAGATGGTTTTGAGGTTTCTCCAGACCCCGCTGATGTCGCTCTGTTGCAGCTTGTCCTCCATCTTCTTCCTGAAGCTGTCCTTGCCTTCTCTGATCTTTCTCCTCAGCTCCCTCTGTACGGACTTCAGCATCTCCCTGTTCCCCGACCTGAAGATCCTCTTCTTCTCTCTCAGAAGTGTTTTTATCTCAGGGTTGATCCAGGGTTTGTTGTTTGAGTGACGCCGTATGGTCTTGGTGGGAACGGATTTGTCCACACAGAAGCTGAGGTAGCCCGTGAAGGTGTGAATGAGGCCATCGATGTCCTCACCATGTGGATCGCAGAGCTGCTTCCAGGCGGTGGCTTCAAAACAGCCCTTTAGGGTGTCCATTGTCTCCTCAGACCATAACTCCACAGTGTGCATGGCCGGAGGTTGTCTGTGCACTAGGGGTTTGTACACCGGCCGGAGATGAACCAAGTTGTGATCCGATCTCCCGAGTGGGGGTAGTTGTGATGAGGTGTACGCCTCCTTAGTGTTTGCGTAGAATAAATCCAGTGTTTTATTGTCTCTAGTGTGGCATGTGACATACTGGGTGAACGTGGGTAGAATGGGAGACAGTGAAACATGGTTGAAATCGCCTGAGATGAGGAGAAGAGCATCTGGGTGTTCTGTCTGCAGCCTGCTGGTTACTGAATGGATGACGTCACGTGCTGTCCCAGCGTTCGCCGTCGGATTTGCATAAACAACAATGCAGATCACGTGTGAGTGTTCTCTCGGGAGATATGTAGGCCTCATGCTAACAGCTAGCAACTCAATGTCTTTGCTGCAGTGTCGTTGTTTAACAGTGATATGTCCCGGTCTGCACCAGTTGTTGTTAACATACATGATCACTCCACCGCCCCTAGCCTTGCCACTGTCTGGTGTTCGGTCAGCTCGTATCATGTGAAAACCCTCCAGCTCAATGTTAGCATCTGCTGCTAGTTCAGTTAGCCACGTCTCAGTAAACAAAAGGAGAGAGCACTCCCGGTATGTGCTATCATAACGGGAGATAGCCGCTAGCTCATCTAACTTTCCCAGTATCGACCGTACATTTCCCATGACAACAGATGGAAGGGAGGGTCTGTACCTTATATTTTTTGTCCTCCGCCTTACTCCAGCCCGGCAGCCGCGGCGTTTTCGCCTCAGTTCACTCGGTATGTCGAGTTTTTCCAATGGGACCGGGTGGCGGTTGAATGCTAGCAGCTGTTCTCTGCTGTATCGTATCCTGCTATAGACAGTGGCTCCGTCCACCGGCTCAGGAGACATTTAGGACGATCTGTGTGTCCGTGATATAAGTGGGGTGAAAAAAAAAGACGGATCAAAAGAGAGAGGAAGGGAAAAAGACTCGGAATCGAGCCGCTGTTGCAAAAGGCAGCCGACTCGTGTGGCGCCGAAAAAAAAAAAAAAAAAAAAAAAAAAAGAAAAAAAAAAAAAATATTATATATATAATAGGATATTGAATCCTAAACTGTTTTTGTTGGGTCTGTACCCAGAAAAGCATAATTTTAATAAAAGTGAAAGAACATTCATAGACCTCAGTTTGCTTAATGCCAAAAAATGTATTGCACTATTATGGAAAAAGACTCATAGACCAGATGTGACTCAGTGGTTAAGACAGATGTTAACAAACCTTCCATTAGAAAGAATAACATATATACTAAAATCAAAGGAAATTGTGTTTGAGAATATATGGAGACCTTTTATTGATTATGTAAAAAATTTAAACATAACTCTTGAAGAAGAAGGTGAATGATGTGTGTGGACCTTGTAAATTCCAAACTGGTGAACATAATATGTATACTTATGTATTGGATTGTCTAGACTAAACAGAGGAGCATTGTTGAAGATTTGATTTTGTTGGTGGTTGTTGGTGTTTTTAGTGCATTTTTTTTTTTTGTAGTACTTTAGTGTTAGTGTTTGATTGTTTGTATCATGTTTGTTAAAAAAAAAAAAAGGTTCAATAAAGATATTGTGGAAAAAAAAAAAAAAATACTGCCGTGTTCCTAAAATAATATGAAACACAAAATAATCCCATTAACAGAACTAAATACACATCAGTTGTCCCCCTTTTCCATCACCATGCATAATATACACTGTCCAACCGTCAGCTTGCTCAGGAGAGGAACCAACCCCCGGAAAACCATTGGACGATTCCACTCCGGAGCACCTTCTCTTCTTCACTCCCGGGGACAACCCACGTCCAGGTCCAAACTCCTCTTTCTTCTCCCGGACACGCCGCAGCTCAATGGGATGCCCCCACAAGCCATCAGATAACTGAAGGTAGGCATCCTCCCAAACAGCCACCACCTGCAGCCCCCCCAGTCATCTTCTCTCCAATGTTCGGCCCGAACACCTCTCGACCAGGCCTCCTCCCTGGGTCGAACCGCATCCGCGACCCCCAGAAAGCCCCTATTCGGCTTCCAGTGTCTCTGTTTGGCACGTCGTTCCACTGTGCCAGCCGATCCTGCCCCGCTCTCTTTCATTTTCGCTGCCGGCATCGCCGTTGTGACCCCCTGCTCTCCAGTCCCTTCCAGCCGAATTCTGGGAGTAGAATGGGCCCTCCACTTGGTGCCACCCGCCGTCACAGGCGTCTCACCGTGCTGCCCAGTTCCCTCAACTAGGGTTACTTGGGCGCTGGCACCAGGACCCTCCCACGATAGTCCTGGATGGAATTGGTCCTGCTCACTGTTCAGATTACTAGGCAAAGGTTCGTCCCACACATCTCCGTCCACCGTTCGCGGAACCAGCCGGTCCCACAAACCACAGCCCGACCACTCTTCTCCAACCCAATACTGTGGGAAGAAACTCCTCACAGTTGCCCAGTTCAACACGGATCTCACCGCTCCCATGTCAACCAGCAACGGCAGTGTCACCCTGTCCAGTTCCGCCATACAGTAAGAACGGCCGTTGGTACTTAGGGGGATACACTGGCGAATAACTGTGGGAGGTGAAATGGGGAGATCTTCCATGTGTCTTGGATCCCCTCGCTCAAACCTGTAACATGCCCTGGCGAAATGATGCAAGAGTCCGCATGTGCCGCAGCATCTTCCTCTTGCCGAACACTCTCTAGCTTTATAACAGTGGTTGGTGGACCCACAACCCAAACACCTGGGCAATCCCGGGCCGGACCTCATTTTTACAGCATTAGCATATTCTTCATCATCCTCCATGCCATCGTCGCTGTCCACTGCCTGCGCCATCGACTGTGGTTCAAAATGGCAGAGTGATGCTCTCTCACCGAGCTCCCGTGATAGCTTGTCTGCCACCTCAAACTGCTGAGCTAACTCCATGGATATGGCTAACGTCAGCTTGCCCGAGTGTGTGAGGAGCCTCGACCTTGTTGCTGGGCAAAGAGTATGTTCCGCCAACTGGACGCGGACCATCTCTTCCTCTAACGCTCCAAACTGACAGTCCTTGGCCAGCTGACGTAGGTCTGCTACATACCGCTGCACTGACTTGCCAGTCCGCTGGCGGTGCTGCCGAAACTGGATCCTCTGGACAATGACGTTTTCCGGGGCACGAAAATGTTGCGCCATTAGCTCAACCACTTTGTCAAAGCTATCACCTTCGCCTAAGGTACTAAGGATACATTGTCCTTCCATTCCCAAGTTGTGAACCTACAGTTCCCGTGCCCGCAACTTCTCCAGTCTTCCAAGGTCCAATGCCACCAAGTAATTTTGAAAGGTGGTGAACCACCTCGCCCAAGGGACTGGCGGCTCACCAGGAAGCTCCAAAAATGGCTGAATCGAAGTTACCCCCGAGTCCATACTTTTACCCTTGTCGCCAAATGTTATGTCGGTAATAGGAGCCAAGGACGAGACCGAGTGTTGAACTAGACACAGCTTTATTTGTAACTCACTCTCACAATACATGTGCATCCATCAGGCTGGGAGGAGACCAAGAGACTGCCCCTCTCCCTCACAGCCCGTTTGTACCCCGGGTGGTGGTGGAACTGGAAAGGTGGAGCCATCACCAGTGTCACACAATAACATGTCCCCAAACACCAACACAACAAAGCCCATGCACCTTTACAAGAAAATCTTACCAACTGATCAATAAGTGATGCTAGAGATGGCTATAAGTTCATTGTAATTACCAGTAAAAGTCAGAATTATTTCAAAGAACCCTGCTTGTCAAAATTTTATAAAACAAATTTGTGAGAACATGCGTGCTGTTGAAAGTGTTCCTAATTTGTAACTGCACGC
Organism: Pholidichthys leucotaenia; assembly: GCA_020510985.1. NCBI lineage: Eukaryota > Metazoa > Chordata > Actinopteri > Cichliformes > Pholidichthyidae > Pholidichthys > Pholidichthys leucotaenia. The sequence continues at coordinate 90,140,652 of CM035842.1, read as the reverse complement.
TCATATGCATGTCTCCACATTTGTACAAGCATACTGTACATCTGCTTTCATGCATGTTAAGTTTTTTTTTTGCCTGCAGGTAAACTCTGCTAATGTTATTCATGTTACGCCTACTTTCTGAGGGGGTCACGTTTTCTGTGAGTCACATTTTCCTTGGCTCCATTCATGCAGATGTTATTTCTGTGCAAACTTACAGTAGAAGAGCAAATCCAGGGAGAGATGAGAGAGAAAGAGAGGGAGAGAGAAGGAGGAATTGGTGATTCATGGTTCCCGAGAAAGCAAAGAAGGAAGCCTCTGTCACCAGGATAGCACCGAGGTCTCGGATAGACTTCCTGGGTTCAATGGGTCTTTTTCATCACAGCCATGATCTACTAATTAACAGAGCTGTTGTTCTGTTTCATGATAATTTCTTAATTCATATGATTGATTCTCCAGTTTATAAAAATAAAACTATGCAAGCCACAACTAGATGGTACTCAAAAAGCACATACCTCTGTCAAGACTCTGTCCACCCGTCTGTCCCTCCCTCCACAAATTTGTACCTCCAAATTTGTCCAGTAGTTTATGTTTAACCCTGTTGACGGACAGCAAAGGGACGATCACATTACATTGCGATGGTGCCTTGGCAGAGGTATGCACTCATGGATCACCTCCAAAATCGAATGGGTTTATCCATAGCCCGAGGGCCACCTCTGGTGATACAAATTTCATCAAATTTAGTCTAATAGTTTTTGTGTAATCCTGCTAACACACTGTGAAAAGATAGGACCTCGGTAGAGGTACGCATTCATGGATCACTTCCAAGATCTAATGGGTTCATTCGTAGCTCCTCTGTTGAAAATTTCATCAAAATTGGTCCAGTAGTTTTTGTGTAATTCTGCTGAAAGACAGACAGACCTTGGCAGAGGTATGCACTCTCTGAGCACCCTCTAGTTTCAAATGTATATAGTATGCAACATATTTACCCTTACATTTATGACTTTTAGCTAAAAAAAAAATACAATTTGCTGGTATATTTGTAAGAGTTTACTCATAAACTTGTAGCATTCTGCGGACTTACACATAAATTTGCAATGCTTCTTCCTAAATCGCAACAATTGTTGTAAAGCGGTACTCAAATACTTTGCAAGCAGTTTCATGAAATGGTCAGTCAGAAAGCAACTCATACCGGCTCGGACGTTGCCTGGGTTAGCAAGGTCAGGAATTCCTGGCAGTGCAAGGCGAAGGACAGAGCTGTGTGGAGGAATCTGATCAGGCCTAAATGAAACAGTCATCGCCGCCCCTGACAGACTGCTATGATGATGATTTAACCTGTTAAATCGCTGGTTATGGAAAATCTTGCACTTTTATTTAGTCTGCATTTGTTGTCATTTACCTTTAGCTACTAATTTGTTCTGCTGCTTAAGCTTCTTTTAAATTTCTATTTCAGATGTACATTTATTTTAACCTATTTAATAATTATTTTTAGACCAATGTTTGCAGCATGTGATGAAAATTTTCCATTTCTCAGTAAAAAAACAAAAACATTTTACCTCATTTTTAGCAGCTATCCCATTCAGTCTCCTTTTCAAGAGTTCACTGTTTTATACAGACTCGTAGAAGTCCAGTTCTGTGTTTCGGTAAAGTCCTACATGTTCTCTACCGCAAATAAAGAGCAATATGAAGCGCAAAATGGAGTAAAAGTTGACCTGTGGAGGCATAAAATAAGTACAGGTGGACACAGCGAGCTGAAGGTTTAAGAGTTTTTATTCCTCTATCATGAGACACACTGCAGCACCGTGTGCTGTGTGTGCGCTGTTGTCAGTGCGCTGTGAGTGAGCTCCCTAAGGCATGTAAAGTCAGCACATTTATACAGACAAGAGAGAATGCATGGCACATTTACATATTGATATACATAACAGTCAATACATATCAATTGCTTTGATTAACTGGCGCCAGACTTCTCCCCTTACTCCGGGGATGTATAACAATAGGACAAAAGAGAATGCAAGGAACATTTACATATTGATATCAGTCCATACATATCAATCGCACGATTAACTGGTTGTCCCCCAAGGAGCTTTCTGTTTGTATGCAATCCCTGCTGAGCGTGAATTCTATCAATCTGCATTGTGCTGAGTGCCCACACGTGTGCTGGGTGCCCACAGACCCAAATTAGCTTACACAACGGAGTCTGAAAGGGCAGAGCCATATAATATGAAAGTTGCGACACTCTGATAGACTACTTCTTCTTCTTCTTCTTCTTTTAGATTTGATTGGCGGTTGGCAACCAGCTTACAGGTGCATTACCGCCATTGACTTGATGATCATCACTCTATATCTTTGTATAAGGAGTTCTTATAAGGAGTTCTGAACAACTCCTTATGTGTGAAAAAATTATCCGTCCTTGGACTGTATCCTCGGGGGCGTCAATAGCTGTGCCAGCCAGCCAGTCAGCCAGCCAGCTGGCGAGCCAGCCAGCCAGCCAAGGTGGAAATTTCTGTCTCCGATAGACTTCTACAGAAACTGAGGAATGCAAAAGTCACGTGGGTCATGGAGCGGCGAATAGTTCCAAACAATGAATTTTCCCCATAGACCACCATTCATTTCATGGAGTGTCTGCTTAATAATCCCTGGTAAGTTAATGAATGGCCATTGTTTTGGTAATTTTACCATTTAAGTTGACAGGTAGATTCTGTAGTCTATGATCTTGTTTTATTTTGTCAGCTTTTTCTCTTTCTTTTTCTTGTTTATGTGCAGTAAAAGCTCAAACTTGTAATTGCTATTAGCTTGTGCTAGCTCAACTACCTAGCCGGTTCAGCCCTTATTTCAAAAAATCTGTTGTACAGTTATTGGGTGAAGGCACAGTTTCGAGAGACATTAGAGACTGGTAGTAGCATTACATGATGGGACTGTTATGATGGTAATAAGGAGCCAAGGACGAGGCCAGGTGTCGAACTAAACACACATTTATTGAGAGGCACAACACAGCACACGAGCGCAGCCATCAGGCAGAGACATGGCAAAGAGACCGTCCCTCCTGCCCACTGCCCTTTTATAGCTACCCATACCACACAAATAAAGGTCTAAACTCTAACACAACATTCTCAACATTCTCACCCCCCTCCTTCAAAAACACCAAAAACACACAATTCGGACCCACCCCAGTTTGGAACCCAAATCACTCACTAAAAGTAATGAGATAATACAATACAAATGGCCTAACCCAGTCATTCCGAAATAACTAAAACTAGGGGGAGATGGGTAGACTGCCACCTCAACCCACACGGCGAAGTGGATTATTCTGCCGCTTGTACTTTAAACAATTCTACTGAAAACCAAATATAGCCATGTCCTAATCTAAACATAACATCAAATTAATCCCCATGAACACAGACAAATATCAGATGCATAAAATAAAACATCCTAAAAAAAAACACCAAATAAGCCGTACCACATGACCGTCAAAACATGCACACCTGTACACCATCTAAACCAGATATTAACTATAAGAACAAACCCATGCCCCCGTTCCTTTTGAACTGTCCTTACATCAGTCCGCCCCAGGGGAAAAATCACCTCCTGGGTTACCGCTGGCTGTCTCGACCTCGGTGCGCCTCCTCTTCGACACCACCAGAGGAGTCCTATATCCAGGCCCAAGCCCACCAGTCTTCTCCCGGGCACGCCGCAGCTCAATCGGATGCCTCCATGAACCATCCAACAGTTGGAGATAGGCGTCCTCCCGTCTGGCCACCACATGCAGCCGCCCCAGGTGCTCCTTCATTCGCCGCTTAGCCCGAACCTGCCACTACCGTGCCTCCTCCCGAGTCCGGAACACATCCACGACACCCAGAGGGGCCCTACTCGGCTTGCAGTGTTTCTGCTTGGCACGTCGTTCTACCGTGCCAGATGGTCCAGCCCAGACCGCTTTTACCTTTGCCGCCGCCATCACCGTTGTGACCCCCTGTTCACCGGCCCATTCCAGCTGAGATCCGGGAATAGGTGGAGCCAGCCTCTTGACGTCACCCACAGTAACAGGCGTCCCGCTGTGCCGCCCAGTACCCTTGTCCAGGGCGACTTGAGCTCTGGCACAGGGACCCTCCTGTGATGGCCCTGGGTGATATTGGTCTTGCACATTCTCCAGGGTGCCAGGCAAGTTCTCATCCTACACAGCCCCGTCTTCCATTCTAGGGACCGGCTGGTTCCACAAACCGCAGGCTGACCACTCATCCCCAGCACTGCTTTTAATGGTGAAGCCCAGACCATAAAACAGATCGCATCCCATTATGTTCTCACCACGGGCTGTCACGGTGAACCTCAGGTCACACACCTCAGCCGACTTGTACCGAGCCATCAGTCTCAGCGTTCTCACCGTGGCCAGTCTTCCTCCACCATAACCACAACTGGATCACTCCAATCCTGTAATACGGGAAAAAACACCTCACAGTTGCCCAATTCAACACAGACCCTACCGTTCCCGTGTCAATCAATAATGGAACCTCCACCCCGTCCAACTCCACCATACAGTATGTGCATCCGTTGGTGCCTGGGACAGCATGGACAACCGTGGGGGCGGGAAAGTCCTCTTTGTGTCTTGGCTTCTCCGCACGAACTTGCAGCATGCCTGGCGAAATGATGCAAGTGTCCGCACTTGCCGCAGCGCTTCCATCTCGCCAGACACCCTCTGGCCTTAAAATGGTGCTTCATGGACCCACAACCCATGCATACGGGCATTCCCGGGGCAGACCTCATTTTCACAGCGTTGGCGTCGTCCACATAACCCTCCACGCTATCATCACTGTCTGGGTCCACTGCATGCGCCGTCGGCTGTGATCCCAGTTGTCGGTGTGGCACACTCCCACTCAGCTCCTGTGATAGTTTATCCACAGCCTCCAACTGCTGAGCTAACTCGATTGCCATAGCTAGCGTCAGTTCACCCAAGAACGTAAGCAGTTTTGACCTAATAGCGGGGCAGCTGATATGTTCCGCCAACTGGTCGCAAATCATCTCCTCCTCAAACGGTCCAAAATGGCATCCGCTGGCCAACAGTCTCAGGTCTGCCATGAACCGCTGCACAGACTTGCCAACCGGCACTGTTGAAACTGGATTCTGCGGACAATGACGTTTTCTGGGGCACGAAAATGGCTCGCCATTAGCTCAACCACTTCTTCAAAGCTATCACAGTCGCCCATCGTGCTCAGACTTCGCTGTCCCTCCATTCTGAGATTATGGATCAACAACGCACGTGCCTTCAATTTCTCCAACTTCCCAAGGTTTAGTGCCACCATGTACGTCTGGAACGCAGCGAACCACCTCAACCAAGAAACAGGTGGCTCACCGGGAAGCTTCAAAAACGGCCAAACAGGTGTAACAGACGCATCCATTCCTGCTTTTATCCTCGTTCCAAATGTTATGTCGGTAATAAGGAGCCAAGGACAAGGCCAGGTGTCGAACTAAACACACATTTATTGAGAGGCACAACACAGCACACGAGTGCAGCCGTCAGGCAGAGAGATGGCAAAGAGACCGCCCCTCCTGCCCACTGCCCTCTTATAGCTGCGGGTGGTGGTGGAACCGGAAGGTGGAGCTGCCACCCATACCACACAAATGAAGGTCCAAACTCTAACACAACGGGGACTTGACATGAAAATCTGTGACAGAGCAGATGTGACTTATTATTTTGTTCATAGCAATTGTAGTAGCATTAGCAGCATAACTGGACTATGGTGGTGGATTTAAAAGATGGCTTACAAAAATGAAATTGTTCTACTTTTTTATAGAGGAAAACATGAAACCATGAGAGACTGACATGTTTACCAGCAAAGCTGCTTTCTACAAGGAGGAACAAGGTAGGAAATTATCAAGTACAGTTCTTTACATCCTCCAAAGTCTTCATCAGTGTCAACCCTGATAATGACAGTTATTTTTAACATCCATAAATTAGCACTATTAATAATTTAGGATTTTGCTGAAATAGTCTATACTTATTTGAACAAACTGTTGTGAGAAACAGGATAAGAAAGGTACTCAGGATGAAAACTGGTTTAATTATTTAATGCAGTTGTAAACAAAGTGGAAACAATTCAGATCTACACAACTTAATGGAATAGAAGTAATGTTAATGATGTGTGTTTATTTTAACAGTAAATCAAGAATTGAATGCTAAAACCAAATAAATATTCTGGAAACAACTGGCATATTTGTAAATGCAAAGTATTCTCTTGTATCAAATAGCTCACCTGAAATTAATTTTAAAAAACTAATTAAATGAACTATAAACATAGAGGAAGAATATCTGGCTTTTTTCTTTTCAAATTTCTATATTGTAATCCAGAAAACAGTTAATTTTGACTTTTTATGTATATATAATTTGAATTGTATGAGATGCTACATGTACAGTGGGATAAAAAAGTATTTAGTCAGCCACCAATTGTGCAAGTTCTCCCACTTAAAAGATGAGAGAGGTCTCCAATTTTCATCATAGGTATACCTCAACTATGAGAGACAAAATGAGAAAAAAAAATCCAGAAAATCACATTGAAGGATTTTTAATGAATTAATTGGTAAATTCCTCGGTAAAATAAGCATTTGGTCAATAACAAAAGTTCATCTCAGTACTTTGTTATATACCCTTTGTTGGCAATGACAGAGGTCAAACGTTTTCTGTAAGTTTTCACAAGGTTTTCACACACTGTTGCTGGTATTTTGGCCCATTCCTCCATGCAGATCTCCTCTAGAGCAGTGATGTTTTGGGGCTGTCACTGGGCAACACAGACTTTCAACTCCCTCCAAAGATTTTCTATGGGATTGAGATCTGGAGACTGGCTAGGCCACTCCAGGACCTTGAAATGCTTCTTACGAAGCCACTCCTTCATTGCCCGGGCGGTGTGTTTGGGATCATTGTCATGCTGAAAGACCCAGCCACGTTTCATCTTCAATGCCCTTGCTGGTGGAAGGAGGTTTTCACTCAAAATCTCACGATACATGGCCCCATTCATTCTTTCCTTTACACGGATCAGTCGTCCTGGTCCCTTTGCAGAAAAACAGCCCCAAAGTATGATGTTTCCACCCCCATGCTTCACAGTAGGTATGGTGTTCTTTCTCCTCCAAACACGACAAGTTGAGTTTTTACCAAAAAGTTCTATTTTGGTTTCATCTGACCATATGACATTCTCCCAATCCTCTTCTGGATCATCCAAATGCTCTCTAGCAAACTTCAGACGGGCCTGGACATGTACTGGCTTAAGCAGGGGGACACGTCTGGCACTGCAGGATTTGAGTCCCTGGCGGCGTAGTGTGTTTCTGATGTAGCCTTTGTTACTTTGGTCCCAGCTCTCTGCAGGTCATTCACTAGGTCCCCCCGTGTGGTTCTGGGATTTTTGCTCACCGTTCTCACGATAATTTTGACCCCACAGGGTGAGATCTTGCGTGGAGCCCCAGATCGAGGGAGATTGTCAGTGGTCTTGTATGTCTTCCATTTTCTAATAATTGCTCCCACAGTTGATTTCTTCACACCAAGCTGCTTACCTATTGCAGATTCAGTCTTCCCAGCCTGGTGCAGGTCTACAATTTTGTTTCTGGCGTCCTTTGACAGCTCTTTGGTCTTGGCCATAGTGGAGTTTGGAGTCTGACTGTTTGAGGTTGTGGACAGGTGTCTTTTATACTGATAACGAGTTCAAACAGGTGCCATTAATACAGGTAACGAGTGGAGGACAGAGGAGCCACTTAAAGAAGAAGTTACAGGTCTGTGAGAGCCAGAAATCTTGCTTGTTTGTAGGTGACCAAATACTTATTTTACCGAGGAATTTACCAATTAATTCATTAAAAATCCTTCAATGTGATTTTCTGGATTTTTTTTTCTCATTTTGTCTCTCATAGTTGAGGTATACCTATGATGAAAATTGGAGACCTCTCTCATCTTTTAAGTGGGAGAACTTGCACAATTGGTGGCTGACTAAATACTTTTTTTGCCCCACTGTAGATATTTTTTTTCATGTGAACACATTTAAGAGAAAAATCTAAAGTTTTCCAAATAGTCCTCTAATGTATGCATAAAAACTAAAAATGTGCATGGAAAAAGTTGCACATTTAATGTAAAAATTACAAGAAAAAAGTAATGAGTTTTTTTTAATTAAATTTTTTTATTTCAATATAAAAATTGTCTCAAAAGTAGAAAATGTATGCAAAAAATATTCAGATTTAGGAGGAATAAATAAAAGTAATAGAATTAATAGAAAAAAGGCACAGATTTGTGAGAAAAACCTTTCTATGTGGGCAAGAATCATCAAGTATTAACGCGTTTTTTTAATGTCATATATCTGCATCTGATAGAAGGTTGTTGGGGACTGGAGCAGTGACCATCAGGGCTGGTGGAGTCTTCATTATTGTGAGCAGTGATATCACAGTAAGGGTTTGTAGGGTAGCTGGAACAGTGGAATAATGACGGAGCTGTGGTTTGGAGATGATAAAGCTGCCAGAGTAAAATGGAACACAGTATTGTGTAGAAATAGTTAAATGACTCTGACACTAAACTAAATTATTTCTAAAGAAGTTTTTCACCTCTGAAATGACAACATGGATATGTTAGTGTTACAGGACAGGTGGGTGTGACAGTCATTGAATTCAGATATTTTGGTTAATTTTTGTGACTCATATTCAAATCAAAGTTATTTTGAGAACAGTACATGTGGTCCCTCATCACATGCAGTAGAGGTTCTGGTACACACATCATTGACCCTGGTTATATGGTCACAATAAACCGATCACTGGGAATAAACTGATAATGGTTTTGTTGTGTTTACATGCACTGATTAAATGGATTATTGGAGGGTTAACCACTTGAGTTAATGACCATAGTTACATGGCCACTTGAATAATCAGATAACTCCAGAAATCCAGTCATAACTGATTTATTCATGTCCATGTAATCATGGTCACTGGTGGATTTTTCCTCGTCTTGTGTTTGGGAGGACAGCATCAGTCCTTGGTCTGGGTTTGTTAGTTTTGGTTCCTGTAAATTACTCCCTCTTAGAATGGGCCTGCACATTGATTCAGTTCAATTTCCTCATAATATCATTGTTTTACTTCAACATAAAAGAAATCACAAGTTATGTGCTGTCATAAATGTTTAAGCTTGGAGATGGAAATGTTTTGTGGAAATAAAGGTACTGCAGAAAGTTTTCTGTTGTTGCACTCTTTCATTAAAAGGAACTCTGATTATATTGGCATGTTAGCTCTGTATGCTTTATTTTGATGTTAGTAACATAAGTATAATATAATTTTTTTGAAAATAATTCTCAGTTTTATATATTTTTAAAAACCTTTATTATGATGTAAATCACCATTTTTGTTTACGTCGCAATGCATTCTGGGTAGTGACGTAAATGGTTGCAGCCGTTTTTTCTGTCTTATACAAGCCAAGAGGCGAAGTTACGAAATACTGCCATTTGTCAGTGAAAATGCCACATTGCGCGGCTTTTGGATGTAATTTCCAATCAAAGGGAAATAAAGAGAGTGGGGTAAGCCTCCATAGCTTTCCTAAAGAGGGAAAGTGGAGGAAAAAGTGGGGCGGCAGCGGCTCAGCAGGTAGAGCAGGTCGTCTAATAACCCGATGGTTGGCGGTTCGCATCACGCTCTCCCCAAATATCCTGCCGTTGTGTCCCTGGGCAAGACACTTCACCCGCATTGCCTCCAGTGCCCATAACACTGGGTATGAATGTGTAAAAATGTTTAAATGCTCGGTGGTGGCCCAAGAGGCTGTTGGCGTGGATTGGCAGCCACATTTCCCTCACTCTGAGTCTGTGATCACGCGCTGTAGCGCATGCCTGATAAAGCTGACATATGTATTAATTACGCTGTGATAATAGCACAATATCGCTCAAAGCGCGCGCATGAGACATGTCTGTGATCGCACGCTTGTGTTGACCGTTCCTGCCTTTCGTCTCCTAACCGTGGTTTTTGTCCATTTATGTTTTCCAAGATTTGAAAACATAAAGTTGACAAGCAAAGGTGGTGTTGATTACAAAAATAGATTATTGTTAACTGTTAGGCAATGCAAGGCAAGTTTATTTGTATAGCACATTTCATGTACAAGACAATTCAAAGTGCTTTACATAAAACATTAAAGCATTATTATTATTATTATTATAAAGCAGCAAGTTGCAAAAGAAATGCATAAAAGAATTTAAAAGCGAACTAAAAAACAAATTAAAGAGAAAGAAACAAGCTAAAATAGAATAAGACAGATAAAGTGCAAGAAATAAAAGTTACAGTGCATTGTAGGAGATTAACATTTGCTTTACTGAAAGGCAGCGACAAATAGGAATGTTTTTAACCTCAGTTAGGAGGTGAAATGAGAATTTGTTGATTTCAGAGTTCTGGCACAGATAGCATCTAACCAGAGCTGGTACAGGAGCCCAGCCAGAGTATTAAAAAATTATAAACGAAGGTAAATTATTATTATTATTATTGTTTTACTCCAAGTTGTCTACTTTTGCCTTCTAGGGCTGGGGCCATACCATGACCCTGAGGTACTGGAGGAATGTTGTTTTTTTTTTTTTTACTTGATCGAGAGGACTCTCCTCAGGATGTGTGCTGTTCCCAGAAGTGCTGTCTTTTGGATTTCCTGTAGGCTGATGTTGCCTGGGATTTCATCTATTTGTTTCTCAGTGCCTTTTTTGATAACTCCAAGGGCACCTACAACAACTGGGATATCCTCGGTTCTCATATGCCACATTCGTACTATTTCTATCTCTAATCTTTGTATTTGGACAGTTTTTCCTGATACTTTTGTGGAAGTGTTTCTATCAGATGGTATAGCCACATCAACCAGGGTGCATTTGTTCTCCCGCTTATCCTTGATGGCAATATCTGGATGATTTGCTGTTATTGTTCTGTCAGTCTGGATGGGCATGTCATAGAGGATAGTTGCATGTCCTTCTTTTGCTTCAACTATTTTTGGGTTGTACTCATACCATTTATCTACAGTGTCTATTCCATACTCCCAGCAGATATTCCAGTGTAGGAGGGTTGCAACCTTGTTATGCCTTTGGATATATTCTGTCTTTGCGAGTTCTGGGCAGCCTGAAATGATGTGATCTATGGTTTCTTGAGAATTATTGCATAGACGGCAGTGTGGGTCTGTCCCATCTTTTATAATGTGATGCTGGTATGTTCTGGTGGGGAGGGCTTGGTCTTGTGGTGCTATCATCAGTCCCTTCATTTCTGATTTGAATCCACTTGATTTGAGCCACTGGTTTGTCAACTTCATGTCAACATCAGCATCCCTAATTCACAGGGGGTACCTTCCATGTATTACTTTCTCTTCCCATCTTTTTTGTAATTGTTGCTGGCCTTGGTATTTTGCACTTTCTTTGAGTCTCTTTGCATGTGTGGAGATGACTGTGACTGTGGAGATGACTGTGGATTTCAGGCGACACCCTCCTTCATTCCCCCCACTCACCATCCTCAACAGCACAGTGTCCGCTGTGGACTCCTTCAAGTTTCTGGGTACCACAATCTCCCGGAACCTGAAGTGGTCCTCCCATATAGACACTGTCTGGAAAAAGGCCCAGCAGAGGTTGTTTTTTTCTGCGTCAGCTCAAGAAGTTTGATTTGCCTCAGGAGCTGCTGATTGTCTTCTACACCGCCATCATCCAATCTGTCCTCTGCTTTTCCATCACTGTCTGGTTTGGATCTGCCACTAAACAGGACAAGACCAGACTGCAGCGGATCATTAAGTCTGCGGAGAGGATCATTGGTACCTACCTACCCTCCATTGAGAACTTATATCGGTCCATAACCAGGAAACGGGCGGGAAACATCTGTGCTGACCCGTCACACCCCGGCCACAAACTGTTTGAACTTCTATCTTCTGGTCGACGTTACAGATCACTGAAGGTCAAAACCACCCGTCACAGGAACAGTTTCTTTCCTCAAGCCATCACTCTGATGAACTCCTAACATTCACCTAGTCCTACCTGTTGCTGTACTCATGACTTTTCATCCATTCTTACATTGCACATAACTCTCACACTGCTTTTTACTTCATTCACATTATAAGATAAGATAAGATAAGCCTTTATTAGTCCCACAATGGGGAAATTCCAGAATTGCAACAACACAGGGATAGCAACACTCAGAGCAACAATCAGAAGGCAAGAAAAAACAACATCTAGTAAACATATGTCCATATTACTATAAATGTATATATATAGACACACAGTGCAGAGCATTATGGTTGGTTGGTGAATGTGCAGCAGAAAGTCTAAGCTCTCTCTCCGCGGATGCGGCGGGCCAGCTAGAAGTCTTTGGGCATGATGGTGACCCCCTTAGCGAAGAAGAGACCACCAGGTGGGCCTCGCTGGTCTCCTGCAAAGCCATGATGGCGAAGCTCAGGAAACGCAGGACGGTCTTGAAGTCCTGAGCGATCTCCCTCACCAGGCGCTGGACGGGCAGCTTACGGATGAGCAGCTCCGTGGATTTCTGGCAGCGACGGATCTCTCTCAGAGCCACGGGCCTGTGACGGCGAGGCCTCTTCACTCTGCCGGTGGCTGGAGCGCCTCTCCGAGCAGCCCTGGTGGCTAGCTGTCTCCTGGGGGACTTCTTCCTCCAGTAGATTTTACGGGCGGTCTGCTTGGTTCTTGCCATCACTCTTTATTATTCTGTCTTATATTTCTTGCACGCCGCCTAAACTCCAGCCCGGCACCCGCGTCGTTTTCGCTACAGCTCCCGGTATGTCGAGTTTCCCATTAGCACCGGGCGGCGGCCAAGTGCTAGCTAGCACTAGCTCCTCCCCGCTGTAGCGTCTCCCGCTGCAAACCGTGGCTCCGTCCGCCAACCCGGGAAACCCCCGGGGCGATCCATGCGTCCGTGATATATATACAGAGTGAAAGGTGTAGAAAGAAGAAGGAAGATAAAAAAAGGCTGTTGCAACGGGCAGCCTACTCGTGTGGCGCCACCGGTCCGGCGGAACCGGAACTGGAAAAAAAAAAAAAAAAATATATATATATATATATATATATATATATATACAGTATATAATAATAATAATATATCACTGAATCTGAGTTCACATTGAAATACTGTATGACTGTATATTTTGTCATATATTTCTGCAAAGTGTGGATAGTCTGAGTAAATAACTGTATATATTCCTGTATATATTTGCATCCTTTTATAGAAACATGGACAGACTGTAATTTACTGTACATACTCTGTTGTCATTGAATCCTTATTTAAATCTTATTTAAATCTTACACCTGAACAACGAGAGCAAGTTTTTAACCAAAATCAAATTCCTTGTATGTGTTGTGCATACTTGGCCAATAAAGCTGATTCTGATTCTGATTCTGATTCTGATGTAAAACTGTCGCTTCATCAGCTTTAGGGGGGATCTCTTGAAGGGATAACTCCTGTTTGTATTTTTCAGCTTCTCTGGGGATAGAGTAAAGCTTTTTTCTTTTTTCATGTCATTGGGCTAAGTGAACTAATCGATCATTGCTTGATGTCAAATATGCATCTAACCCGATAGTGCCAAGAATGGCCCCTCCGGGGCAGAAAGACAGACCCACGCGCTGGACTGCAGTACTGACATTTAATAACAAAAAATCCAAAACTGTGCAGGGGAAACAAAAATACAAGCAAAGGTAACTTACAAGGAAAAACACTCCAGAGCTGGAATTGCTCTGAAGGAGATGAGGAGACAATTCAGTTGAATCAGATCCAGTCAAATCAGATCAACCAAATCAGATCAAGACTGCCGCAATGAGAAGGTGAGCTGGCAGTGCTTAATACATGAACACAAATGAGCAGCAGGTGCAGGCAGCTGAGCGAGCAGGTGACTTAATTATTCAACTACTCACAGCTGAAATGGCTGGAGAACAGAGTGAGTAGCTGGTGGGAGTGTCTGGGAAAGAAGAAGGGCGCTCAGTTACAAAACCAAAAATAAACACAAAAACAGACAAAAAAATCATAACAGACATAAAATACTCAGACATAAATTGAGAGTCTGAGCTCTGTGAGAACACTGAGCTCAGACTCATGACAGATAGTGATAGTCTTATAGGTCAGTTCCATTTGGATAAGACCTCGTCCACCTTCTGTTCTTGGAAGATACAATCGATTAGTATCGACTTTTGAATGGTGTATTTTTGCTTGTGTGAGAAGCTTTCTGATTTTAGTGTCTAATTTTCTGATCTCTGACAATTTCCACTTGATGACACTGAAGCTGTATGAGACCACAGGCAGGGCCAAAGTATTTATGGCTTTTACCCAGTTGGAAGAGTTGAGCTCACTGTTTAATACCAATCTGATTCTTCTGTAGTATTCTTTTTGTATCTTTTCTTTCATTGTTGCCATATCCTTCCTAAATATTTATACATATTTTCTTGCTCATGTTCTTTAATGGTGGTGGAGGTGTCTAGATCTAGATTTCTGTAGTTTTTCAGCTGACCTCTTTGGAAGGTTGCTTTTGTACATTTGTCAAGGCCAAGCTTCATTCTGATGTTATCGCTGAAAGTTTTTATAATGATGAGGAGACCTGTCTGTTGGTCGTCATTTTTTGCAAAATTTTTCAGGTCATCCATATAAAATAAATGGTAATATTGTGGTGGATGCACTTTCTTGTGCACCAACTGGGTAGAGTTGAGATGGTAATTTGGTTTGTCTTTTTTAGCGGTTCCTGGTTTGTCTTAAGGGGGAGTTAGATATTACTTTGATCCCTTTGGGGACCATGTCTTTGGGGGGCGGGGGGTTATGGTCCCTTGGGTCCTGTAGGTGGTTCTGTGTCCAGCTTAATGTCGGTAATTGATTACCAAGTGGGATCACCTGTGGCGCCTGGGTAACCCAGGGCATTTAAGCCTGGTGGTGGGCTCAGCATTCAGGCCATTCCAAAAATGTTAAACCTTACCATTTTAGTAAACCCAAGTCCCAGGACCCAAAACAAAACAAAGCGGGTCGGGTGGCCTACTGCAGTCCCAGGGCCACCGGATCAGAGAACAAGATGGGTCAGGGGGCTTACCCAAGTCCACGGGACCCCAGACCAGAGTACATTGAGGGTCTGGTGGCCTACCAAAACCTTTAGACCACCAGACTACAAGGCAAGAAAGATCAGAGATGCTGAGCTCGGGGTGCAGCAACAAAGGAGTTTTAAGTTCTGGAAACAGAAATACTGGAGCTTTTAGTTCATGAGACAATAATGCTGTGGTGTTCAGTTCTGGAAGCAACAACACCAGGGCTTTTGGTTTTGAGGCAGGCAATGGCAGCACCCTGACCTTGAAAACAGCAGATAAGGGTCCCCCGGTCTTGGGAGCAGCAGGTAGAGACCCCCCAGCTTCTGAAACAGCTGGTGGAGACCCTCTCCCCCGATCTCTGGCATATCAGGTGGGGGTCCATCGACCTCAGGCACATCGGGTGGAGGTCCACCGGCCTCTGGCTTAACGGTTGGAGGTCCACTGACCTCTGGCTTGACAGTTGGAGCATGGTCCTCCCGTGGCTCCATCCTCGACACAACCACCTCGGACGAGGGAGGAGAACGCGTGGTCAATGAGGTGACACCATAGACATTAGCAGCTAGAGACGGGTGGGGAGGGCCCAAGAGCTGGTGGACTCTGCACTTGGGCCCCCCTACCAGGAGAAAGGCAAGTTTTTTCTAAAATGGTTGGAGAAAATAATGGAAAAGGTACTTGCCTTAGCTCCTGGTCTCCTGCTGCCGGAGTGACAACCTCATGATGAACTGCAGGAGCAGCAGTCTCGGACACTGGAGTAGATAATGTTTGGGGGGCATAGGTTTCCGGCACTGATGGTTGGAGTGCACTGATGTCTGGAGCCATTGAATGAAGCACGCCAAACTCAGGAGCAGGCGATGTAGGCGCAACGGCCTCAGGACCAGCAGAGAGAGGCTCTCCAGCCTCTGAAACAATGGCTGGAGGTCTCCTGACCTCTGTAGCAATGGCTGGAGGTCTCCTGACCTCTGCAGCAATGGCTGGAGATCTCCTTACCTCTGTAGCAATGGCTGGAGGTCTTTTAACCTCTGCAGCAATGGCTGGAGGTCTCTTGACCTTTGGAACAATGGTTGGAGGTCTCCTGACCTGCGCAACAATGGCTGGAGGTCTCCTGACCTCTGAAGCAATGGTTGGAGCTGGCTGTTCAAAGGCGAACCTCAGTGAAACAGGTTGATGGCGACCCCAGATGTAGCATACAGATCAGTGACCTCAAGTGGCAATGGCTGCAGATCCTCAAGCCAAGATGCAATGGGGTCCACCCCTGGCACAGCCACCTCAGATGGAGAGAACGAATCTTCGACTGGGCCACTACTAACCTCTGTGGTGGAGCCTGGCAGAACAACAGGAGGGATGACTGGTGTTGATGGTGAAGAAGAGAAGTGGAGAGTCCCAGCAGAAAAGGAGATTCCTATCTCTGATGAGCCAGGAGCTGACGGCTCTTCCACCTCTTGCGTGGAGGAGAATTCGGTGGAGAGGAGGAAGTCTTTAAGGAAGGTTGGAATGTCCTCCCTCAGATGAAGGTTAGCTGCCACCAGCCAGTGTGCCTTCCTCCATGCCAAATCCTGCCAACCATATTTCTGAATGCAGGGCTTGAAGCACTCTCCCAGCTGCCTGATGAGATCCTCCAGCTCCCTATGGCAGATCAGTTCCTCCAGTGAAGGATCGAAGAGAGAGAGGAGAGAAGAGGGGCAGATGAGTATGATGGGGCGGCAGCAATGGCAGCAGATAACAGTGGAGAGAGCTCAGCAGTGGTGGTAATTAACTGCTGCTGAGCCCCCTCACCAGGAACAGAACAAACCTTTCTGTGGCAGATGTTAAAAAATGGAGAGGTACTTGCCTCTGTTCCCGCTCTGCTGCCGCGGGGAAGTCATATGAGTCCTCCCGGGAAAAGCTTGAGCTTGTCTGATGAAGAGCCAGAGCCGGAGGTACGTGACGTCAAGAGAAGTGGTGTCTCCCAGCGCCTTTCTTCCATTTGGACCCACAGGATGCCAACCGAGATTCACAAGCCTCTTCATTCTCAGTGGCGGACTCCATAGGGGATAACAGTGGCAGGGTGGCTTCTGGTTCTGGGGAGGAGGAGACGGTGGGAAACGGTGGTAGCAGAGAGAGGGTAAGGTTCTGTACCCAGGGGTGAAAGGGTATGGTCAGCTTGACTGCGAGCAAGTTGGCAACTCCGCCCCAGCAGAGCATTTCCTTCTCCCGGGAAGAGCTGCTCCAAGCGCCGGCAGCCATGTCCTCGATCATATCCACCACCTCCAGCTCATCCCGACTCCACTTTTTTCTCTTCCTGTTTTTGCCCTCTGGGTCCTGGACTGGTTGTGTCCTTCTGTTATAAGAGCCCCTCCGGGACAAGGAAAATGAGGACCAAATTGCCAGGTGAATCTCATAAACCATATTTTAATGAACAGAAAATAATACAGCTCGTGGGCCAAACAAGGGCAAACATGGCTGACTTCCAACACAGGGTAACGGGCAGGATTACTTACAGCTTAACAGAAGTGTGTGTGAGATGCCGACATAAACCAAGGACACTGCATAGGACACAGACAGCAATGCACATATATAGACAGGAGGGATAATCACAGCAACAAAGGACAGGTGAGCATAATCAGGAGCAAATGGAAACCAGTGATCACTGACAGCCGACACATGAGGAAGACAGAGGCGACAGGAGGGGCGGGGCCACACAGATGAACACCAGCAGGGGAGACACAGAACAAGAACAGGAGATCAGAGACAACATGGCCATGACAAATAATGATAATCACAGAAAATAACCAGAATAAACTTAAAGCGTGAGCATGGTCCTCTGCCCATGCACAGGTTCTAACAATAAGTTTAAATTTAAGTTTAATGTTTATTTGAAAGGGACATTACATACTAATGAACATTAATACAAATGGAAGTATGCCAGATTTAGCAGTTCTGCTAATTTGCATCTGTAGTCCCCTGGCGGGTCACAAAAACACACAAACCAATCATTTACGAGAAGAACGTCTGCAGTAAAACTATACAAAGTGGATATGCTAAAGTGCAAGAGTTAAGGTGCTACAAACAAAACATTCAAATGTCACACAAGTGAAGTGCTGTGTATGCGTACACACACATGCACCCAAACACCTCACAGCAACAACAAACAACAGCAACAAACAAGAGGTGGGGCATATGTGTGTGACGTACAGGCACATACTATATACAGTATATGTGCATGCCGCAGAGCGACCACTAGTTATGGGTACAGTTTTGGTCGTTTAAAAGTCAGTTTTTACAATGAGTCTTAAAAGTGTTTAGTGTGGTACATTCTCTGATTGCAGGTGGTATATTATTCCAGATCTTAGAGTGGTGGGTTTTTTTGGGGGGTTGTCTCCCCTAGATCTGTCATGTTCTGTGAAAATGGGGGCGCCATGTAGATGCACAACAGATGGTCTTCAGCATGTGAGAGGCTAGATGGTGTGGCCTCAGATGGAAGAGTGGGCCATAAGTTGCGCATCACTGACATAATGCACGGCTCAGGAGACACACACGCAGGCTCAGGGTAAATCCAATAGCTTTATTGACAACAAGTGTGTATGAGTGCGTGTCTGCGAGATGGGTATGTGTTGGTGATGGCGTCT
This sequence comes from Pholidichthys leucotaenia, assembly GCA_020510985.1. Lineage (NCBI taxonomy): Eukaryota > Metazoa > Chordata > Actinopteri > Cichliformes > Pholidichthyidae > Pholidichthys > Pholidichthys leucotaenia. The sequence continues at coordinate 90,122,057 of CM035842.1, read as the reverse complement.
GCGTCAGGCACGGGGGCAGGAAGCCGTTCAGCCGGACAACCCTATGGGAGAAGCAGAGGGAGAAGGGTAACGGGCACCACACCAACACAGGAGATATGATAATGACTGTTGGCTTACTTGGTTTGGGCAGGTGGCTGGCGTTAGCAAGGGCGTAGCCCGGTAGACAGCGACCTGGAGCACCTGACACAGCAGCGAGGAGATCAAATCAAATCAAATCAAACTTTATTGTCATATTGCTGTACATACAGTTGTATGTACAGCAATGTGCAGGCAAGATGAAATTGCGTTTCTCTTGGCATCCATATAAGAAGCAGCATGATTAAGACACACTCCCACATAGCTCCACCCCCCACCCCACCCCCACCCCCCTGTCCATTCACACATCCCTGAGACATACTTGGGGAAAAAGAATAACTAACTATAATATACAAAATGTCCATAGGTGCAGTAGTGTGTATGTGAGATTCCGGGTCAGCCATTCAGCATCCTGACAGCTTGTGGGAGGAAGCTGTTGATCAGTCTGGTGGTTCTGCCTCTGATGCTCCGGAATCGTTTACCAGATGGAAGAAGTTCAAAGTGTTTATGCAGAGGGTGAGAACGGTCCATGACAATGTTCAGTGCCCTGCTCCTACAACGGTTCTGAAAAAGTTCTTGGACAGAGGGGAGGGAGACTCCAATTACCCTCTCCGCCCCCTTGACTATCCTCTGCAGGGCTTTTTTGTCTGACATACTGCAGCTGGAGTACCATGTAGCAATGCAGTACGTCAGAACACTCTCCACCACACCTCTGTAGAAGGTCCTGAGGATGCAGATGGGGAGAGAGGCCTGTTTGAGTTTCCTCAAGAAGTGTAGTCTCTGCTGAGCCCGCTTCCTGATCTCCAAGGAATTCTTGCTCCAGGTCAGGTCCTGCGAGATCTGCACTCCGAGGAACTTGATGTTCTCTACTCTCTCCACTAAACGGCCGCCGATGCTGAGGGGGACGTGCTCAGGCCGGAAGTCGATAATCATCTCCTTCGTTTTGTCCACGTTGAGCACCAGATTGTTCTCCCTGCACCAGCCCTCCAGGTCTCTCACTTCTTCCCTGTACATTGATTCCTCATCCCTCTGAATAAGTCCCACCACCGTGGTGTCATCTGCAAACTTAATAATCTGGTTCCCCTCGTGTTTGGATACACAGTCATGTGTTAGGAGTGTAAACAACAGTGGACTGAGTACACAGCCTTGAGGGATGATGAGCCTTGAGAGATGATGGCTGGAGAACGTTGTCCGCCACCGGGAAATCCACCTGTGCACAGGGGAGCAGACTGGGAGGAAAAGGTAAGAGATCCTTACTTGGTATCTTGCTTGGTGAAGGGAATTCCTTGCAGCAAGTGATGCCGATGTGAACAGACAGCTTCAGGCCGAAGCCCAGGGCGAGGCAGCTTAAATCCTTCACCGCTGACGAGGTGCAGGTGTGCGCACAGCTGGTGCCGCTGATGAGTGGCGAGACGTGACAGTACTCCTCCCTCTAGCAGCGCCTCCTGGCGATGGTTTCTCCGGGTGCGCTCGGTGGAACTCAGTGATGAGGGACGGATCCAACACAAACGAAGAGGGCACCCATTGCCTATGTTCAGGTCCGTAGCCCTCCCAGTCTACTAGGTCCTGTAATCCGCGACCCCGGTGCCGAGAGTCCAGGATGGAAGAGACTGGCCAGGCCGGATGGCCATCAATCATCCGGGGCGCGGGCTGCGCAGCAGGGGGAGGGCAAAGGGGATCAGAGACTGCCAGTTTAACCTTGGATACGTGGAAGGTGGGATGGATGCGGAGGGAGGGGGGAATAGCCACACGCACAGCCACTGGGTTGATAATCCTGGTGATGGGGTATGGGCCCATAAAACGTTGTGCCAATTTTCTCCTCTCACCCTTTAGAACGACGTCCTGAGTGGACACGTAGACTCGTTGGCCTACCTGATAGGCAGGGGTAGGTCTCCTGTGCCGGTCCGCCGTAGACTTGTTGCGCTCCGCCGTGTGTAAAAGTGCGCTGCGCGCCGAAGACCAGGTGGAGCGGCACCACCTGAGGTGCGCCCGAACTGAGGGGACAGTCAATTCACTCTCCTGCGTAGGGAACAGAGGGGGGTCGTAGCCTAGGGATGCCTTGAACGGGGACATCCCGGTAGCAGAAGAGCGGGCGGTGTTATGGGCGTATTCCACCCAGGCGAGGTGTGTGCTCCAGGACGCAGGCTTGGATGTAGTCTCCAGTTCCTGATTGGTCCGCTCACACTGCCCGTTGGATTGGGGGTGATGGCCGGAGGAGAGGCTTACCTTGGCTCCCAGGGCGTTGCAGAAGGACCTCCAAACGTCCAAGGAAAACTGGGGGCCCTGGTCCGAGACCACGTCTACCGGAATCCCGTGCAGCCTGACCACGTGCTGGATGAGGAGGTCCGCCGTCTCCAAGGCAGATGGAAGCCCCCGTAATGGAATGAAGTGAGCGGCCTTGGAGAAACGATCTACGATGGTCAGGACTGTGTTGAAGGTGTTGGAGACAGGGAGACCGGTGACGAAGTCCAGGGCGATATGCGACCAGGGCCTGCCAGGGACGGGCAGGGGCTGGAGCAGGCCCACGGGGGGGGGGGGGGGGGGGGGGGGGGCGTTACCTGATTTGCTGGTGGCGCAGACGGGGCAGGCCCGGGCGTAGCGGGCAGCGTCCCTCTGCAGACCCAGCCACCAAAAGGATCGTTGGAGTAGGTCAATCATCCGGGAGGACCCAGGATGGCAGGTGAGCTTAGATGTGTGAAGCCAGTGGATGACCTCCCCCCGGACAGTGGACGGCACAAAAAGCCTCCCCTCCGGTCCGCTGCCAGGGTCCGGTTCCAATTCCTGCGCCTTCCGGATCTTGCTTTCGATGTCCCACGAGACGGCCCCCACGATGCACGACCTGGGCAAGATGGTGTGGACTGCATCTTCTGATGCCTCAGGGGCAAATTGCCTAGAGAGGGCGTCGGGTAGACCGTTCTTGGAGCCAGGCCTAAAGGTGATGTTAAAGCGGAACCTGGCGAAGAACAAGGATCAACGCGCCTGGCGGGCGTTCAGACGTTTGGCAGATCTTAAATATTCCAAGTTCTTGTGATCGGTGAGAACCACGAACGGCAGGGCAGCCCCCTCTAGCCAGTGGCGCCACTCCTGAAGCGCGAGCTTGATGGCGAGGAGCTCTCTGTCCCCCACGTCGTAATTACGTTCCGCCGGGGACAAGCGCCGAGAGAAGAAGGCGCAGGGCCGTTTGATCCCGTCGGTAGGTGACCACTGAGACAACACCGCCCCCACCCCCGTGTCCGAAGCATCCACTTCAACGATGCACTGCAGCACGGGGTCGACTTGGCTGAGGACCCGGGAGGAGGAGAACTCCACCTTCAGCGCCTGGAAAGCAGCTGCAGCCTCTTCAGTCCACCGGAACGGGGTCTTAGGGGAGGTGAGGCGGGTCAGAGGACCGACGATGGCTCCAAAGTTCGGGACAAAGCGGCGGTAGAAATTGGCAAACCCAATAAACTGTTGTACTTGCTTCCTTGATGTAGGAGTGGGCCACTCTACCACCGCTTTAACCTTCGCTGGGTCCGGGAGCACCTGGTCATGAGAGATGACGAACCCGAGGAAGGACGTAGTCTTGGCGTAAAATTCACATTTCTCTGCCTTGACATATAACCGGTTCTCCAGCAGCCTCTGAAGAACCCGCCTCACGTGGACCCGGTGCTCGTCCCTGGATCTGGACAAGATGAGGATATCATCCAGATAGACGAACACGAACAGGCCAATGAAATCCCGGAGGACGTCATTAATAAGGCGCTGAAAGATGGCTGGAGCGTTGGTCAACCCGAACAGCATAACCAGGTATTCGAAATGGCCGTTCGGGGTACGGAAGGCTGTCTTCCACTCGTCTCCCTCCCGGATCCGGACGAGGTGGTATGCGCTGCGAAGATCCAGCTTAGTGAACCAAGTCGCCCCCTGGAGGGAGTGGAAGGCAGTGTCCATTAGGGGCAAGGTGTAGCGGTCCTTCTCCGTGATGTCATTTAGGGCACGGTAGTCAATACAGGGACGAAGGGAGCCGTCCTTCTTGCCCACGAAGAAAAACCCAGCGCCTGATGGTGATGACGAGGGACGGATAATTCCAGCACTCAGCGACTCCTTCAGATAAGTATTCATGGCCTCCTTCTCCGGCGCAGACAGGCTGTAGAGACGTCCCGAGGGTAAGGGTGCCCCCTGGCGGATGTTTATAGTGCAGTCGTAGGGACGGTGCGGAGGAAGAGACATCGCCTTGGATTTGCTGAAAACCATACCCAGGTCGTGGAACTCCGAGGGCACCAGGGTGAGATCCGGAGGCGCGGCGTCCTTGGGAGTAGGAGGAGAGGACGGGGCGCAGGCAGCGGATTGAAGGCAGGTGCTCATACAGAAGGAGCTCCAGGCGGACACTCTGGCGGACTTCCAGTCCAGGACAGGATTGTGGAGGCGGAGCCATGGGTATCCAAGAATGACGGGTGACACTGAATTTGGTAGGACGTAAAAGGAGATTTCTTCCCGATGGTTTCCAGAGATAATTACTGGGACGGGGATGGTCTGGTGTGTTACTTTTCCCAGGGAAACATGGGAGAGATTGACTAGGGCGAGAGGAGACTTGAGGGTTTGGCAACGGATGCCCAATCGGGTTGCCAGGCTCTGTGAAATAAAGCCACCCTCCGCACCTGAGTCCACCAGTGCATGAGCAAGGTGCCCTGTGGGATTATGACAGAATCGGATGGGCAGCATCAATTGAGTGAGGGGAGTTAACCGATTAGCGTCCGCAAGGCCCCCTACAGTGACTCGCGGACCTCCCCGTTTGGCTTTTGTGGACAAAGCTCCACCGTGTGTTGGCTGTCTCCCCAATACATACAGAGACCCAACTCACGGCGGCGTTGTTTCTCCGCTGGGGGGAGCTTTGTCCAGCCTGTCACCATTGGCTCCGACTCCTCGGAGTACCCCGGTGACGGCAACGCCAGGGGGCGAGCTTGGGGCAGGCGAAACAAGGCACCTCGAGGGCGAGAAGAAGAAGACTTCCGCTCCGAGGCACGCTCGCGCAACCTGTTATCCAAGCTGATGGCAAGGGAAGTTAGCTCCGCTAATGTCTCCGGGATATCCCGTCCAGCCAGTTCATCCCTCAGACCTGCGCTGAGACTGCGAAGGAAGATGCCGCAGAGCGAACGTTCTCCCCAGCCAACCTCCTCCGCAGCGACCCGGAAGTCGATCGCGTAGTCAGCTGCCGACCGGCTTCCCTGCTGAAGGCTGAGAAGACGATCGACCTGAACGCTCTCTGTACGCGAATGATCGAACACTTCCAGAAACAGTCTCACGAACTGGCCATAGGTGAGGGTGGCGTAACTGGGCTTCGCCATTACGGCGTAAGCCCAGGTAAGCGCTCGCCCCTCCAAGAGGTTCCCTATGTAGCCAATCCGGCTATGGTCAGAGGGAAAGTCTCCGGGCACGCGGTGAAACACGGACTCACACTGCATGATAAACCCCCGCGCTCCACCGAGCTTACCGCTAAAGTGGGCGGGGGTCGGAATAGGTGTGAGCCGTGCTGGTGCAGCCGGAGCAGGCTGGACGGCCACTGGAGCAGCAGGAGCCACGCCACCCAGACGAGCCGGGGGGAACGGCTGTTGGGGGTCCAAGCGGTCTAATCGGTTAGTTATTATACTTAATTGATTTAAAATCACCTGTTGTTGGTGGGCTATTAGATCCACCCGAGCCTCAAGGGTGGAAAGGCGGCGTGCGAGCCCGCTGTCTGCCGAGCCGCTCTGCTGAAGCCGTACTGACATAATGCACGGCTCAGGAGACACACACGCAGGCTCAGGGTAAATCCAATAGCTTTATTGACAACAAGTGTGTATGAGTGCGTGTCTGCGAGATGGGTATGTGTTGGTGATGGCGTCTGCGTCAGGCACGGGGGCAGGAAGCCGTTCAGCCGGACAACCCTATGGGAGAAGCAGAGGGAGAAGGGTAACGGGCACCACACCAACACAGGAGATATGATAATGACTGTTGGCTTACTTGGTTTGGGCAGGTGGCTGGCTTTAGCAAGGGCGTAGCCCGGTAGACAGCGACCTGGAGCACCTGACACAGCAGCGAGGAGATGATGGCTGGAGAACGTTGTCCGCCGCCGGGAAATCCACCTGTGCACAGGGGAGCAGACTAGGAGGAAAAGGTAAGAGATCCTTACTTGGTATCTTGCTTGGTGAAGGGAATTCCTTGCAGCAAGTGATGCCGATGTGAACAGACGGTTTCAGGCCGAAGCCCAGGGCGAGGCGGCTTAAATCCTTCGCCGCTGACGAGGTGCAAGTGTGCGCACAGCTGGCACCGCTGATGAGTGGCGAGACGTGACAATCACATGTCGCTGGATATGGGAAGACCAGTCTGGGATGCCAAGGTGTTAAAGGTGTTACTGCCACGTCCGAAGGGGAGAATGCGGACGAGGCCGCCAACTCTACAAAGACCAGTTTTGTTGACGTTGCCAAAGCTGCCAAAGTTGCTGTAACTGCTGAAGAACGCGAGAGTGAGTTCAAGGAAGTTGAAAGTCGTCGTTCCAAGAAGAAGAGGAGGTGCTATGCTGATGCTCTTCAATCGTCTGACAACCAACCGTCTGACAAGCAGACCACGAACCAGCTACAGGCTGTCAACAAGACACGCCCCCACCCACAGTTACGCGTTGTACCAAAGTCTGGTAGGAGGTCTGGCGGACATCAGAGTCAAGGTCAAGGTCATAAGATGCACCAAGTCTTCATCAGTCGACTTGACCCCACCACCAGACCCCATCATGTACGGTCCTACATCAAAACCCATGTTAAATTAAATGACAATATCAAGATTGAGCAACTAGAAACCAAGTATGATGGTTATGCCTCTTTTAAGATTACATGTCCTGCCAGTTGCAGCAAAAAGTTGCTTGACAAAAATGTGTGGCCATCTGGTTTATACCTCCGACAGTTTTTTGAGAGGAAATGATCAACATGTGACTGTCATCATTGTGTTTGTCATTATACGCATTCAATAGTAGGACCAACCTTAGAATATGTTCATTTAACTGCAAGAATGTAAAAACTTCATTTAATGAGATCTCCAGTTTATGTGATAACCATGACATTGTGTTGTTGCAGGAACACTGGTTATTCAAAAACGAATTGTCTATTCTAAGTAGATTACATGGTGACTTTATAGGACAAGGTGTCTCCTCTATGGATACGGAAGAACGTGTTATTCTAGGTCGCCCCTATGGCGGCATCGGTATCCTATGGCGGAAGTCACTTGCGAACAGTTGTGCTGTGAAAACTTACGATTGCTTAAGAGTTATAGGTATTGAAGTCAACCTGGGTGACTTTCACTGTCTTATATTATGTGTATATTTCCCCTATGACAATGTTGAAAACTTGGATGAATACTTGCACTGCCTGAGTCTTGTTAAACGTATCACCGAGGACTTTCCAACTCCATATGTGTTCACAATTGGTGACTTCAACGCTAATACAGCACATTCTAGTTGTTTTGGAAACGAACTGGTGTCTTTTTGTGAGAGTTACTCCCTACACATCTCGGACAGGATTATCCTACCAAGTGATACCTTTACTCATGTTAGCTTGGCCCACGGCTCTACATCATGGCTTGATCACTGTGTGACTACATCCTCAGGCCATGATAACGTATCCAATATCAAAGTTCTGCTTGACTATGTGAGTTCTGATCATGTACCCTTATCCATAGATATTGAGGTATCTAGTGCTGTAAATGGCCCCCGGGAAGCTCCCTCAGCCACAACGAGCAGTAGAACATACAAATGGCGTGATGCCACAGCGTCAGACCTGTCCAGATATAAGAAACTTACTCGTAGGAAACTCTGTAACATCCGTGCTCCTATGGACGCCATCAGGTGTCACAACCGTAATTGTGCGGCACACAGGGACGATATTGACAGGTTCTACAGTGATATTGTTGATGCCCTAAATTACTGTGTGAGTGAATGCATTCCTAGTCACAGTGTGGCCACCCAATATAACGTCACAGGCTGGAATGATGTAGTTAGCAAGGCCCACACAGCTGCCCGGGATGCTTTTTTGTGGTGGAGGAGTAATAGCAAACCACGTTCTGGTCCAATATTTGAAAACATGAAAAATTGCAGGGCTAGGTTCAAATATGCTCTACGAGCTTGCAGGCGCAATGAAGAAAGTATCAAATGTGACCAGCTAGCTAATCACATGAGTGAACTGAACATGGTAGAATTCTGGAAACAAATGAAGGCTATGAGTTCCCACCGGTCTGTCAGATCAAACACTATTGATGGTGTGACTGGTGACGTTAATATTGCTGAAAAGTGGAAATGTCATTATGAAGCTATTTTCAACTCAGTCAAGAATGTTTCAATGAAGGATTCTGTTATGCATGATATTCGTCCGTACAACGATATGTTTGATGCCTCTGATATTTCTGCTGTTACTCCTGTTGAAGTTGATTCACTGATCAAAGTTCTTAAGAAAGGCAAATCAGCTGGCCCTGACTGTCTCACCAGTGAATGCCTCATCAACGCCGATTTCAGCTTGTGTATTTTGTTGTCATTGTGTTTTAACTGTATGTTTGTTCATGGTCACATGCCAGACATGTTGATGGACTCTGTTATTATTCCTTTGGTGAAAAACAAGTGTGCCAGTCTTTCTGACATGAACAACTACAGACCTATAGCTATTGCTAATGTTATATCGAAACTGTTAGAGGGTTTATTTCTGAACAGAATTGAGGATTATCTGTGGACAAACGACAATCAGTTTGGTTTCAAATCAGCTCTTTCAACTGACAAGGCTGTTTACCTACTCCATGAATTTGTTGACTACTTCAGAAGCCACTCCACTAGTGTTTATGCTACGTTCCTAGATGCTAGCAAAGCTTTTGACAGGATTAACCACTGGGGTTTGTTCAGAAAATTGATCGATCGAGGTATCCCTATTTACATTGTTAGCATCCTGCTATACTGGTACAGAAAGCAGTCTATGGTTGTTAGATGGGGCAATGTCACCTCATCCAAATTTCATGTGACCAACGGTGTTAAACAAGGTGGTATACTGTCACCCTTGTTGTTTAATGTCTATGTTGATGATCTCAGTATACTGTTGAACAATACTAATGTGGGCGGCTCCTTTAACGGTGCACTGTTAAATCACATTTTCTACGCTGATGACCTCTGTTTGTTAAGTTTATCTACCGCAGCGATGCAACATCTCCTTTCTGTATGTGAAAAATTTGGTAAAAAAAATGACATCCTGTTCAACTGTACTAAATCTATGTGTATGGCTTTCAAACCAAAGGGCGTCAATACGTCGAATCCTGTTATGTCACTTTGCGGTAATAGCTTGAACTTTGTCGAAAAAGTCAAATACCTAGGTGTGTGGATTGAATCTGATAAGACCAATGCTGATTGTAACAGGCATCTCAGGAAACTGTACGCTCAAACCAATTTACTGTTGCGTAATTTCCATAGATGTTCTCCTGAAGTCAAATGTATGTTGTTCAAGACCTTCTGTACCTCAATGTACTGCTCGCCGTTATGGTTTAATAGCAATGTTGCTGTTAGGAACAAAATCCACATTGCATATAATAACTCCCTAAGAAGGTTGTTAAATGTACCACGAAGGTCGAGCGCAAGCAAGCTGTTTGTGTCTGTGAACATTCCGTCTTTTGGAGAATTGATACGTAAGAATGTTTACAGTTTTTTGAGAAGACTGCTGAAATGTAACAATCATCTTATATCAGCAATTGTCAACTCGTCACTCACACTTCATTCCAGCATTTGGAAGTGGTGGCGTTCCATTTTACACTGAGCCCATTATGTTTTTTGTTGTTACAAGAGCGCCGAGTGTCTGCTGATCTGTATATACTTTATTTATTTATCTATTTGTAATATGAACCCTGAGTTTGAAATAAACGTTTGAATTTTTTTTTGAATTTTGAAAGGCCAACCAGAAAGGTGCTACTCCCCCAGTGATCCTTGCCCCTATTATTATTATTATTATTACTATTATGGCTGCTCCGTTTTGAGGTCACCACTGCAGACCATTTACGTCCATCTCATTATCCCTTGCATCTTCCTCTGTAACACCAACCCTTTACATGTCCTTCACTACATTCATGAATCTTCTCTGTGGTCTTCCTCTTTAACGCCTGCCTGGCTGCTCCACCAATGACAATAAAGTTGAATCTCAATCTCAATCTCAATCTCAATCTCAGTATATCCACTATCCTTCCTCTGCACATGTCCAAACCATCTCAGCTTTGACTCTCTTACTTTGTATCCAAACCACTCAACCTGAGCGGTCTCTCTGATATACTTTTTTCTAATCCCTCCTAGTCACTCCGAGTGAGAATCTTTGCATCTTCAACAATGCCACCTCTAGCTCCGTCTCCTGGCTTTTTGTCAGTGCCGGCGTCTCCAATCCGTACCTCATACCAGGTCTCACTACTCGTACAGTCTTGTAAATCTTCCCTGTCAGTCTAGCTGCTATCCTTCAGTCACAAATCACAACTGACACTCATCTCCACCCACTCCACACTGCCTGTACTCTCTTTTTCACCTCTGTCCATTCCATTGGATGATTGACCCCAGGCATTTAAACTCATCTACCTTCACTACCTCTACTCCTTTCATCTTTACCATTACACCTGCCTCCTTCTCATTCACAGACGTGTATTCTGTCTTGCTTCTACTAACTTCCATTCCTCTTCTCTCCAGTGCATATCTCCAACTTTCCAGGCTCTCTTCCACCTGCTCCCTACTCTCACGACAGATCACATTGTCATCTGCAAACATCATGGTCCACAAAGAATCCTACCTGATCTCATCTCTCAGCCTGTCCATTACCAGAGCAAACAAAAAGCTATTACACTAAGCTGAAATAACATCTAATAATGAGATATTTGATCAGGTGTTGGGAGATCATTCAGTTGAGATCATAGATGTCTAGTGGGGTGAATAGATTATATTGAAAATTATAATTAAAAAGCAATTGCGATTGGCCAGCTAAGTTGATGTTTGAGGACTGTCTACTAGCAATACAGGTGGATTAATGAACCAGCTGGGAACATGAGGTCAGTAGCTGTTAAAACTACAGTTGCTAATCTAACTCGATAGTAGCACTGTAGGTATGTGGGTTTAGATGCTCATAGTGATCCTTCCACTGCCAGGGCAGTATCATTCTCGTGTCATAAACAGAGCCAAATCAAAATTGCTCATTTAATGAGAGGTATTGAGACAAAGGTGGACACTAACAAAGGTGCAAAGCCTTTCCATTGGTAGCCACTTCCTAAACTGATGCGTAAAAGCACTGAAATTGTGAAATTTTCATCACATCCCATTTAATACTCCAGATATACAGCATTATTACAATTCAGAATTTGACTAGCACAAAAACTAAATATGTAAATTGTCCTTCTTTTTTCTATTTTCCCTTTTAGTTAAATTTTCCACTTGCCCAATGGCTACTACAGTGTGCCCCTGTGACTTGCTCAAAGCTAGTATATTATGGCCTCATTCAGCATCAGCCAAAATGAGAAGAACCTCCCTCCATAACTTCTTCTTCATCTGGCTGCTCCCTTTAGGGGTCGCCACAGTGGATCAGCTGCCTCCATCTCACCATATCCCTTGCATCTTCTTCTGTAACACCAAGCCTCTTCATGTCCTCCTTCACTACATCCATGAATCTTCTCTGTGTTCTTCCTCTTTTCCTCCTGCCTGGCAACTCCATCTTCAACATCCTTTGTCCAATATATCCACTATCTCTCCTCTGCACATGTCCAAACCATCTCAGCCTTGCCTCTCTTACTTTGTCTCCAAACTGCTCAAACTGAGCTGTCCCTCTGATATACTCATTTATAATCCTGTTTCTCCTAATCACTCCCAATGAGAATCTTAGCATCTTCAACTCTGCCACCCCCAGCTACACCTCCTGTCTTTTTGTCAACGCCACCATCTCCAAACCATACATCATAGCAGGTCTTACTACCATCTTGTAAATCTTCCCTTTCACTGTAGCTCCAACCCGTCTGTCACAAATCACCCCGACACTCGTCTCCACCTACTGCACTCTGCCTGCACTCTCTTCTTCCCCTCTCTTGTGCATTTTCCATTGCTTTGGATGGTTGACCCCAGGTATTTAAACTCATCTACCTTCACTACCTCTACTCTTTGCATCTTCACCATTACACCTACCTCCCTCTCATTCACACTCATGTATTCTGTCTTGTTTCTCCATACCTCCTCAGGTATGTCATCTGGACCAACCGCCTTTCCATTCTTCTGCTTCTTCAAGGAAGAAGAATGGAAATGCCTTGCTAATCCTTGGAACTTCCTTGTTCACCATCTTTCCTTTATCCATCGTCCTCTCTCTCTCATTTTCTTTATTCATGAGCTCCTCAAAGTACTCCTTCCACCTTCGCAACACACTCTGGTCACTTGTTAGTACGTTACCATTTCTGTCCTTAATCAACCTAACCTGCTATACATGTTAGGTTTTAATGTTTTATGTTTTTAAAGGTAAAAACATCTTCTTTCTATCCTTGTCTTTAATAAGAAAAACAAAAGGCTGCTGCACATCCTTTCCAGCTCAATCTCTCTGTCTAGTCAATTGGTGCAAGTCCTTTTCTCCTTCCTTAAGGTGCATTCACACCAAACGCAAATGGGCAGCACGAATCCATAAAAAGTGAATGGAAAGAGGCGAGTACATGCGAAATCATGCATTAGCGTGTTCACGTCCAAGGGAATATGCTAGCTTTGCAATTCTGCCGTCACCGGAGTAAAAGTATCACTATTGCAGAGTAAACTAGTTTGAAAATGAGACTGACACTCACCTGCAAACAGGAGGACTGAGAGCTTTTCAGCTAAATCTGGATGTTATTTACCCATGGATTCCTGCCACGGACGTGCTAACAAGGCTAGCACCTTTACGACCTAGGACCTAGGATCTAGGACCGCTAGTGTCATATTGATAGAATGGTCAGCTCACATGCAGGGTGCCACACCAGAGAAAACACACACGACAGAGAAACTAAGTTTAAACAATTTATTGATGCAAAAAGTCTGCACGGTTAGGAGAAAAATGTCACTCGCCAGAGGAAGGCTCAGCCTGTGGGGAGCAGATGAGAGCTGGTTAATAGGAGGAGGGAGATTGGGAAGAGTGGAAAACAAATTGCCACTTACAGTAGTTGAGCAGAGTGCCCGGCAGAGAACCCCAGCAGAAATAGATGAACCAGCGGGATGAGGATGGCAGAGAGTAGGGAAGGAGAGGAGCTGGAGACGGTGCCTGACCGGGTGATGACAGGTAGCTGAGCGGAGGTGAGGATGATGAGGCAGGTGAGCGCACAACGATCCCCGGAGATGAACCGCACAGATGGCAGCAACCTGAGAGGAGAAAAAGAGAGAGGAATTAATTTTAGCTTCCTCAAGTTTAGTATTAAAGGAACTTGCTTGTTACAGGCAGTATACCAAACGAGTCAATGCTGAAGCATCCACATGACGGTCCTTTTATGTGCTGGAAAGGCAGAGGCAGCAGGTGCGTCCACTCACACAGGTGTAGTGATTACCCGCAGAGTCGGGGAATCTCTCACAGGAAAGGAAGGGGCGTGCGCTCACCTGAACATGACAGTGCCCCCCCCCCTCCCAGAGGCGCCTCCTGGCAGTCCACTGGGCTTGTTGGGATGGGCTTTGTGGAAGCCCTGGACCATCCCTTTGTCGTGGAAATGGGACTTGGGGATCCATGACCTTTCTTTGGGGCCATAGCCCTTCCAGTGGACGAGGTATTGAAAGCCCCGGCCCCAACAGTGAACATCCAGAAACCTCTGGACTGTGTAGGTGGTCTGGCCATCGAGAATCTGAGGGGGAAGAGGCAGCTTTGGGGGGGGGGGGGGGACAAAGAGGACTGGAGGAGAGGGGTTTGATTTTGGAAATGTGGAACGTCAGGTGGATGTGAAGTGACCGTGGGAGCTCCAGGCGGACCGTTAGGTCATTGACTATTTTGGAGACGGTGAACGGGCCCAAGAAGCGAAGTGATAGCTTCTTAGACTCAGTCTTCATGGGCACCTGGCCCACCGATAGCTACATGCACTGCCCAACTACATATTTGGTTGCTGGGACCTGCTTCCGGTCCGCATACTGACGGTTTCGCTCAGTAGAGCGGAGGAGGCCGCCTTGGGTGGCCCTCCAGAGCTGATGGCAGCAGCGGGTGTGAGCCCCCACAGATGGCACAGCGACTTCCCTCTCCACCATGGGCAACCGGGGGGGGGGGGGGTATACCCATGGAGGCCTTGAAGGGCGTGAGTCCAGAGGCAGCAGAGACTGCCGAGTTGTGGACATATTCCACCCAGGTCAGATGGGTGCTCCATGTGGAAAAATTTTTGGATGCTACGCATCTGAGGGTGGCCTCCAGGGACTGGTTGGTACGCTCACCCTGCCTGTTACTTTGCAGGTGGTATCCAAACGTGAGGCTGACCATAGTTCCCAGTGATCGGCAGAAGGATTTCCAGACATGGGACGTAAATTGTGGGCCCCGGTCAGACACAATGTCCAGAGAAATCCCATGCAGACAGATGACATGTGTGGTTAGTAGGTCGGCGGTTTCAGAGGTAGAGGGTAGCTTGGGGAGGGCTACCAGATGGTTCGTCTTGGAGAAGCGGTCAACTATGGTGAGTATAACGGTGTTACCTCGAGAAGGGGGAAGTCCTGTAACAAAATCCAAGGCAATGTGGGACCAAGGTCGACTGGGAACAGGTAATGGGTGAAGCAGGCCAGCAGGAGGTGAGGAGTCAGATTTATTGCGGGCGCTGGTCTGGCATGCTTTCACATAATCCAGGAAGTCTGTCCACAGGGTGGGCCACCAAAACACCTGTCAAATGAGATTTATAGTCCGGGAAACCCCAGGATGGCAGGCAAAGTGGCTGGAGCGGCCCCACTGGATGACGTCACTGCGGAGCACAGCTGGGACAAACCGATTCTCACTTGGCCCCCTGCTGGTAAGGGCTCCAAGGATGCACAAATGCGGTACAATGGGCTGGGAGAGGGAAGAGGGGGCTGGAGAGTCAGGGTTGAATTGGCAGGAAATAGTGTCCAGTTTGACATTATGGGAGCCAGGCCTGTTGGTGATGGTAAAATTGAACCTATGAAAAAATAAGGCCCAGCAGGCCTGCCTGGCGTTGAGTCTGCGGGCTGACTGTAGATACTCTAGATTTTTATGGTCGGTCCACACGACGATGGGATGGACTGCTCCCTTCAGCCAGTGTCTCCACTCCTCCAGGGCCAACTTAATGGCTAGGAGCTCTTGATCTCCTACATTGTAATTCCTCTCGGCTGGGGTGAGCCGCCAAGAGAAATACGCACATGGGTGGAGCTTCTGGTCGGAGGCTGAGCGCTGCGAGAGGACCGTGCCCACCCCTGAATCAGAAGCGTCCACCTTCAGGGTGAACTGGAGCTGAGGGTTGACCTGGGCCAAGATGGGGGTATTAGAAAACAGATCCTTTAATTTGGAAAAGGCCTGTTCGGCTGCCTCGGACCAACGGAAAGGCACCTTAACTGAGGTCAGCTGTGTGAGAGGCTGTGCTACCCTACTGTAATTCTTGATAAATCTGTGATAAAAATTCGCAAACTCCAAGAAGAGTTGAAGCTCCTTGCGGGAGTGGGGCGTTGGTCAATTCAGCACAGCCTTCACCTTGGCCGGATCGGCTCTCAGCTCTCCTTCAGCCACAATAAACCCCAGGAAGGAAGTGGAGGAGATGGAAAAGTTGTACTTCTCAGCCTTGACAGAGAGCTGGTTTTCCTGGAGTCATGGTAACAAGGCCCTGACATGGACTGTGTGTTCCTCTAGTGTGCAAGAAAAAATCAAAATGTCATCTGGGCAGTGCGGTGGCACAGTGGTTAGCACTGCACCAGCACAGCAACTCACCCTTGGCCATGGGATCCCTGGTTCGATCCCAGCCCCTGACCAACAGTGATCTGTGTGGAGTTTCCATGTTCTCCCCGTATCTGCGTGGGTTTACTCCGGGATTTCTCCGGTTTCCTCCCACAGGCCAAAAACATGCAGGTTAGGTTAATTGGAGACTCTAAAGTGGCCCTAGGTGTGAATGTGTGCGTGAATGGTTAAGGGATAGCGCCGTACCGTGGCTGCTTCATCCATCCAGGTGGATGCCCTCAATTTCCCCTCTGGGGATCAATAAAGTATACAAAATCAAAAAAAAAATCTAAGTAGACAAAAACAAATTGATTAACCACATTGCGGAGGATGTCATTAATGAGGCGTTGGAAGACAGCGGGGGCGTTGGTGAGCCCAAAAGGCATCATTAGATATTTGGATTGCCCCAAGTGTGTTTTAAAAGCCATCTTCCATTCAAAAAAAAAAAAAAAAAAGTGTGTTTTAAAAGCCATCTTCCATTCGTCTCCCTCGCAAATACAGACCAAATGGTACCTATTGCGTAGGTCCAATTTGGAAAACACCCATGCGCACTGAAGGAGCTCGAAAGCGGAATTAATTAGAGGCAGTGGATATTTATCTTTGACGGTTATGGCGTTGAGTTCCCAGTAGTCAATACACGGGCGCAGAGATCCGTCCTTCTTACCCACACAAAAAAAAACCTGTCCCAAAAGGAGTTGAAGAAGGCCGAATGAGGCCGGCATTCAGAGAGTCCTTAATATAACTCTCCATCGCCTCCCTCTCTGGCCCGGAGATGCTATAGAGTCGACTGGACGGCAGCCACACACCCGGGAGAAGATCTGTGGCACAGTTGCATGAGCGATGAGGAGGTAATGAGAGCGCTCTTGACTTGCTAAAGACCCTCCCAAGGTCAAGATAGACCTCGGGTACGAGGCTGAGGTCCAGTGGCTCCACCGGAGGGAAGGAGATGGGTAAGGACGGGGAACACTCGGCCAAACTAAGGCAAGATGCCAAACAAAAGGGGCTCCAGGAAGAAATTGAGTTTTGAGACCAATTAATAATGGGGTTGTGCTTCTTGAGCCAAGGGTACCCCAGAACCACCGAGGAGGATGAATTTGGGAGAATAAAGAAAGAGAAGCCCTCCTGGTGGTTCCTGGAAAGAAGGACGGATATCGACGCCATGGATTTGGTGATAGAGGCCACCTTGCCTCCAGATAAGGTTGTGACATTCAATGGGGTGGATAATTTGGTGACGGGAATGCCCATTTCTCATATGAGCTGTGAGGAAATGAAATTTTGTTCCGCCCCTGAATCAGTCAAAGCCATAACCCTCCTCTCGACCCTCGGTAGCTGGATAAGGGTCAAAATAGAGAAGTTACTGGGGGGATGAATAAGAGTCCCGCCCGTCAGACACCCCACGGCTACTGACGGGTTGCGTCTTTTGGCTTCAGGTGGCAGCTGTTTAGTTTGTGCTCTAAAGAGCCACAGTACATGCATGCGCCAGCTCTCTTCCGTCACTGATGCTCTTCTGGAGCCAGATAGGCTCGGCCGAGAACCATCGCTTAGGAAGAGGAGTCCGCCCCACCTGTGTCTGTAGCCAGAGGAGGCACACATGCAACGGGTAGGAGAGAGGGGGATTTGCGCTCCTTCGCGTGCTCGAGATATCGGTTGTCCAAACTGACAACCTGATTGATAAGACCGTCCAGAGAGGAGGGAACGGCATGAACCACCAGGTCATCGCGGAGGTTAGAGTTTAAATCCTGGAAGAAGATGCTGCATAAGGCAACGTCATTCCAGCCAGAGTCCGCCACAATGAGCCAAACCTCCACAGAGAAGTCAGCGGCTGACCGGCTTCCCTGGCGGAGAGACATAAGGCGGCTCATGATATTGCCCTCACTGTCCGTTCGGTCAAATGTGCAAGAGAATTCACCTTCGAATCTATCAAACGTGTAATTAGGACTCTCTGGACTGCCGAGGATGTACTCAGCCCAACTAAGGGCTCGATCTCGCAGCAGGAGGGTCATGAAATGAATTTTGGATGTGTCCTCCCACCTGGCCCAAAAAAAGCCAGACATGGCAAAGTAATCCCTTGCATTTCCCCACTTCCCCCGCATACAGAGCTGGTGAGGGAATGGAGGTTGTTGAGCGGATGGTGGGAGAAACAGGCAGCAGGTGGAGAGGGCGGACCCGGACGAGACACATGAGCTAAGTGATCAGTGACTGTGCTCAGCTGCTGTGTAATAGTCTGCAGCTGCTGTGTGAGCGCAGTCACCTGCCTCTCTGTGGTGTTGAGGTGGTACAAAGCGAAGTGTTCCACTGATGCATCCCCCACTGAGCTCACGTTCTGGCTGGCTTGTTCTGTCATATTGATAGAATGGTTAGGTCACGTGCAGGGTGCCACACCAGAGAGAACACACACGACACAGAGAAGCTAAGTTTAAACAGTTTATTGATGCAAAAATTCTGCACGGTTAGAAGAAAAACGTCACTCGCCAGAGGAAGGCTCAGCCTTTGGGGAGGAGGTGAAAGCTGGTTAATGGGAGGAGGGAGATCGGGAAGAGTGGAAAACAAATTGTCACTTATAGTAGTTGAGCAGAGCTCCCAGCAGAGAATCCCAGCAGAAATAGATGAACCAGCGGGATGAGGATGGCAGAGAGTAGGGAAGGAGAGGAGCTGGAGACGGTGCCTGACCGGGTGGTAACAGGTAGCTGAACGGAGGTGAGGATGATGGGGCAGGTGAGTGCACAACAATCCCCGGAGTTGCACCTCACAGATGGCAGCAACCTGAGAGGAGAAAAAAAGAGGGGAATTAATCTTAGCTTCCTCAGGTTTAGTATTAAAGGAACTTGCTTGTTACAGGCAGTATACCAAATGAACCAGTGCTGAAACATTCACATGACGGTCCTTTTATGCTCTGGCAAGACAGAGGCAGCAGGTGCATCCACTCACACAGGTGTAGTGATTACCTGCAGAGTCGGGGAATCTCTCACAAGAAAGGAGGGGGCGTGCACTCACCTGAACATGACAGATAGGACCGTTTCAGGTGAGCTCCCTGTAGTATAATGTAAACCTAAAACATGATGTTATTTTGGGGATTTTCACAGTAGGTTGAACACTACTGCTGAACACAGCCCCCCTGCCCCAACCTGACCCTCACTAAGACCCAGGTGAGAGCTGAGCTCAGGAAGATCAAGGCGAGGAAGGCTGTGGGCCCAGATGGCATCAGCTCGAGAGTCCTCAAGTCCTGTGCAGACCAGGTGTGTGGGATCGTGGGGCACATCTTCAGCCTGAGCCTGAAGCTGGGGAGGGTACCACAGCTGTGGAAAACATCCTGTGTGGTACCCGTACCAAAGACCCCTGATCCCAAGGACCTGAACAGCTATAGATCAGTGGCCCTCACATCACACCTGTTGAAGAACCTGGAGAGGCTGTTCCTCGCCCACCTCCACCCTCTGGTGGGACCAGTGATGGATCCACTTCAGTTTGCCTACCAGCATGGCATGGAGGATGCAGTGATCTTCCTCCTACACCGTTCCTTGTCCCACCTGGAGAAGCCTGGGAGCACTGTGAGGATTGTGTTCTTTGATTTCTCCAGTGCTTTCAACACCATCCAACCAGTGATCCTGAGGGACAAGCTACTGTGCACAGGGGTGGACCAGCACCTGTCATCGTGGATCCTGGACTACGTCACAAACTGACAACAGTTTGTGAGAACCCAGGACTGTGTGTCTGATACCATCATCTGCTGTATGGAGCCCCTCAGCGAACAGTTCTGACTCCCTTCCTGTTCGCCCTCTACAATGCTGACTTTTCACACAACACACCACACTGCCAGCTACAGAAGTTCTCTGAAGACTGTGTGATTATCGGGGTCATCTCTGATGGAGATGATGCGGAGTACAGAGGGCTTTTCCAGGACTTTGTGGACTGGTGCAAACGGAACGGCCTCCAGATCAATGCGAGGAAAACTAAAGAACTGGTGGTGGACTGCCGCAGGCAAGGACAACCCCCCACAGCACCAGTAAACATCCAAGGGACAGACACTGAGATGGTGACATCTTACAAGTACCTGGGTGTTCACCTGAACAATAAACTGGACTGGTCGCACAACACCAACACGCTCTATAAGAAGGGGCAGCGCAGGCCGTTCCTCCTGAGGCGACTCGGGTCTTTTAGAGTGCAAGGGGCACTCCTGAAGACCATCTACGATTTGGTGGTGGTATCAGCCATCACATTTGGAGTGGTCTGCTGGGGCAGGGGCATCATGGAAGCCGACAGGAAGAGACTGAATAGGCTGATCAAAAAAGCTAGCTCTGTTCTGGGGTGACGCCTCGACCCAGTGGAGGAGATACGAGTGAGGAGGATGGTGGCTAAGCTGTCATCTCTGCTGGAGTCCGAGTCCCACCCCATGCAGGACATGCTGAGCACACTGAGAAGATCATTTAGCTGTAGGCTGTGCCATCCTAGGTGCACAATGGAGAGATTCCGCAGGTCCTTCCTACCTATGGCTGTCAGACTTTACAAACTAACCAGGGCTGCTCGTAGAGGTCATGTTGTGGGGGTGGTTGAGGACTACAAATATCTAGGTGTCAGGATCAGCAACGGGTTGGACTGGAGATCCAACACCGATGCTGCGCACAAGAAGGGGATGAGTAGACTCTACTTCCTGAGGAAGCTGAGATCCTTCAACATGTGTAGCAGGATGCTGGAGCTTTTCTACCAGACCGTTGTTGCCAGCATAATCTTCTTTGCTGCTGTCTCCACCACACACTGGACAGAGAGCGGAGCACTTTCTCCAGTAGACTCCTACAGCTTTGCTGTCGAACGGCCAGGTACAGGAAATCTTTCCTGCTGCATGCCATTTCACTGAACAATAACTCACTATGATGTTGTATTCTGGTCATTACTATGATGCCATATTGCACCTTACAGTCTAACTGGTACCTCACATTTCACACTGCTCCTGATAGTCCTGCATTGTGCAGTGGGTATGATTCATGTGTTTATACGGGTCATCATATATTAAGCTATGATGTATATAGGTTTTTATAGTAGTGTTAGTTTTACTTTCCATGGGTAATCCCTTTGTCTGTCATGAGTGTGTTTCTGTCGTTTGGTTGTCTACTGTCATGCTGCTGTTACACTGTAATTTCCCATTTTGGGATCAATAAAGTACATCTATCTATCTATCTATCTATCTATCTATCTATCTATCTATCTATCTATCTATCTATCTATCTATCGATTGAATGTACTAAACGTAACAACCTTGCACAATAAATCGTCCCCTCCATTATACAACTAGGACAATATCAGTTATTACTGAGGGTGGCGACAACACTGTTGATTCAAATGCAAAATACTGTATACTGTCTGGGTACAAATTCGTATTCTGCAGGGTAACTTAACAAACCGTAATGCTGTTTATTCCATCTAGCTGCAATACTCCTGCACTGTGTATATATCTGTATACATATGTATATTCATTTACTGCTTTGGCTAACCAGTTCTTATTATCTTATTAAATATTGCTCTGAGTACTGCTATCCCTTTGCTGCTGTAATCCTGGAATTTCCTCATTGTGGGACTAATAAAGGCTTATCTTATCTTATCTTACCTCCTCATGCCAGCACCAAGTCTCCTTGTCTTCCTTCCTCTGTCAAGACAATACACCACATACCTTTCTACCTGTTTCCCCTCAATACTTTTGCTATACTTTCCCAGTCCTCTGGTAAGTCTTCCCTACCACCCAGAACCTGTATCAACTCCTTCCTGAACTCTAGGCAACCTTCTTTCTTCTGTAACTTCCCCCACTTAATCTTTGGCTCTGCCTTCACTCTCTTCCTCTTCTTGCTTTTCAAAATCATCCTACAGACTACCATCCGATGCTGTCTAACTACATTCTTCCCTGCCACCACCTTGCAGCTTCCTATCTCGTTCAGATTCCTCCTTCTGCATAAGATATAGTCCACCTGTGTGCACCTTCCTCCACTCTCCCACATGCATACACAGGGTCAGAGATGGGGGAGATGAAAAAAAAATACGTGGAAGAATCAGAATGAGAACATGAAGGGAAGCCACCATTTGGTTGGAATCCAAGCATAAAGCATAAAAATGGTCAGAGGGAGCTACTCCTCATTCAGCAAGACAAAAGAAAGGAGTGAGGAGAGGGGGTGCGTGGTGGTGATGGTGGTGACAGAGAATTGATTTCCCCTTCTATGTTCCTCTCTCTTCTTGAAGTATGTGCTCACCACAGCCATTTCCATCCTTTCAGCAAAATCCACAACCATCTGTCCTTTCACATTTCTCTCCTTAAGACCATACCTACCCAGGACCTCCTCATCACCTCTGTTCCCTTCACCTACATGACCATTAAAGTTCGCTCCAATCACCACTCTCCCCCCCACCCCCGGGAACACTTTCTACCAGTTCATCCAACTTACTCCAGAATTCCTCTTTCTCTTGTGCCTGACATCCGACTTGTTGGGCATACACAGTGACAACATTCAACATCACACCTTTGACTTCTAGCTTCAAAGTCATGATCCTTTCTGAACTCCCTTTTTACCTCCTGAACACTGTTCACATACTCTTCCTTCAAGATTACTCCTACTCCATTTCTCTTCCTATCTATACCATGGTAGAGCAGTTTAAATCCACCTCCTATGCTCCTAGCCTTGCTTCCCTTCCATCTGGTTTCTTTAACACACAGTATATCTACCTCTTCTCTCCATCATATCAGCCAACTCTCTTCCTTTACCAGTCATAGTCCCTACATTTAAAGTCCCTACCGTCACCTCATTTCTACCTTTCCTTTTCTTTCTCTCTCTCCTAACACGCCTTCCCCCTCTCCTCCTCCTCGATCTTCGACCAGCAGTAGCCCAATTTCCACCGGCACTCTGTCAGTTAACAGCACCGGTGGTGGTTGTTGTTAACCCGGGCCTTGACTGATCTGGTTTGAAAGTCTCATTTGTCATGATCTGCATGTTTGATTTGGCAAAGGTTTTATGCTGGATGCCTTTCCTGACACAACCCCCCATTTACCCAGGTTTGGGACAGGCACTAGGAGTACGCTAGCTTGTGCACCCTTTGTGGCTGGGTTTAACCTCCCTCCATAACTGTTGAAGTATAAATCCTGAGATTTTTTTATTTGTAATCTGATTACTGTGTTTTATTATCAGCTCTGGGGATCATCTCTTTCTGGTGTCAGTGCAGCTGTTGGGGTTAATTGGCTGGTTTATGACGAGCTGTTAATCCATCTCTGAGAGGACACAGGCAGATGAGGTGACTTCAGGCTTTTTTTTTTTTTTTTTGTAATAGTTGTGTTTGAGGAGCTGAATTTAGCTTTTTGGAACTACCTTTGATTTTTATTTGAGAAGTGATAGGAAGTGAAAGTTTTCTTAATGGGATGTGAGTTCATTTAGTGGCTAGGACGAAGATGTGTGTGCTTGAGGCGAAGGGTTATCAAGCAGGCAGGAGAAAGGAGGGCCCTGGATTTTATCTCTGATTTGTGACCACCTGCCTCCTCCAGGCAGCTGCTGGCCTGAGCTGAGTGTACTGCCCCGCCTGCCACGTCCCAGTGCCTCATGGGATTTATGGAGAGGTCAGAGCTGCTATTGGAGACACAATGGCACCGAATACTCTCCCAACAATCAGCTTGAATGATCTTCCGCATGCACACACAGGGTCATAGACAGGGAAGATAAAAAAAAAAAATATGTGGTGGAATTGCAACAAGAACATGAAGGGGAGCCACCAGTTGGTCGGAATCCAAGAATAAAGCATGAAAATGGTCAGAGGGAGCTACACCTTATTCAGCAAGACAAAAGAAAGGAGTGAGGAGAGGGGGAGCACTGTGGTAGTGGCGACAGGAAATGGATTTCCCCCTTCTGTGTTGCCATGGTGACAGCAGTGGATGGAGGATGACTGATTTCCTATACAGCTGTGGAGCTCAGAGAGAGAGAGAGAGAGAGAGAGAGAGAGAGAAATTTGTCTGTGTGTGTGTGTCTGTGTGCGTGCGTGCGTGCGCTCGTGTGTGTGTGCGCGCGTGCTCGTGTGTGAATCACTGTTTTATGTCCTGTTTTGACTTCACATATTTGGAGCAGTGGGAGCATTTTGAAACATCTGGAACCTTTTTATCCTTCAAGCAAAGCCTCTGAAAATTATTTCTGCTAAAATAAGCAAATTTTTTTCTAGAAAATATAATTCCCTTTGATTATTATGCACATTGTGGTATATTGGTCTTACCAGTACTGTCACAGAATGCATTTGCAGTTGGAACTCAAGCAATAGTGGATTTTGGCAAGCGCTGAAACTGTTTTGGCTCAAAGGCAATTTGTTCAAACTTCATACATTACATATAGCTCCGTTATTAATTCCATGCCTTTTGACTCAATTATATTTAGGTATGAGCGGGTGTATTTAACCAATTGTAGACAGGTGGCACCGAGCCCAGGAGACCGGAGGATGAGAGCGGTTGAGGACTGATTCATTTGTCTGCAAATACTGCCACCTTCAGGCCAAAGGAAGTTTTGCATGATAGTGAATGCGTTACACCAGATGGGAGCATGGACTAAAAAATAGTTTTTGCCTCTTTCAACAAAGTTGGGGTGTCATGGATGAAACACTTAGTGGACAAAAAGTATATTCACACCTGATATTTAGTCGAGAAAACTGCCTATAGCCCTCAAGTTGATAGATACTAAATGCAGTGATTAATATGTTTCAGCAACATCTTCCTTTTTTTGTAAACAACCATATCTGAAGACATATCACGACGTTGCAGAAAAACAAATATTTGCACCAAGCAAACAACTAAGGTGACAGTAAAACTACTAAAACTGGGTTAAAACTGTCCAACTACTTAAAACCTGAACGCATAGTGGTGAACCATCATCTTCATTAATTCCCCAAGCATCAGATCTTGGTTTAAAAAAGATCATTCGATAAAAATACCTCAGGCAATGTATGTCTTAATCAAAGCTAAAGTCCAACGAAATATTAGAAGCGGAGGGCATTTAAAACGAAGTTTGGCCCTCTTTTTTTTTTTTTACAGCTTCTTCCACACAAATCCTACAAATAAATAATTACTAACATTGTGGAGGTAAATGATCAGGCAAGATGAGATGAGCTGGAAGGTTGCAAGGTTTTATTTCCTCCAACATAATGAGACACACATTGTAGCTAATTGATGCTACTGTGCTGTACTGTCTGTACTGTGTTTTTCTGAGGCATGTATCATCAGCTCTTTAATATGTTATACAAACAGAGAGAATGCATGGCACATTAGCATATTAATACATATCAGTCAATACATATGATTAGCATGACCAACTGGCACCCGGACGTCCTCTCCTTAATCCGGGGATGCATAAATAATAGTTCATTGTTCTGGTTGTCCCCCAGGGGCTCTCTGTCCGTATGCAAATTGTCCTCTGCTTCCTGCAGACCTGCTGAGTGTGAGGAATGTTCCTGTAGAGTGTTGTGGGTCACCACATCTTTATTAATGCCATTAGATGCAGCAGGGCCAGATTAAGATTCAAGTTTCAAAGATTTTATTTGTCAATACTACTATACGTACAGGACATACAGGAGAATTGAAATGCTGTTTCTCTCGCTTCAGTGGTGTGCGCAATATCATAAAAGGAATAAGGCTGGAAAAATAACAACAGCAGTCTATGTACAGTAATGCTACCCATAGTGCAAATAGCAACAAAAGATAAACCCAGACATTCCATAGTGCAAATAAAGATAAACGCAATCCTATATACAGAAAAAGTAGAGCAGTAATACTCATAGCTGCAAGTTTGATGCGGTACTGTAGGTGCAGACAGTGACAGGACTGCACATGATCAGTATTGCAATAACAGACAGCAGCAGGTATGGCATTTGTGCAAATGGTTGCAGTAAAGTACAGAGACATACAGCAGCAGGTGTATTACTGTTAGTGTGTCAGTGTTTCTGTGCCAACAGCTGAGGTAGTTATTGTGTGGGTGAGTGCATTACAGTCGGGGTGGGGGGGTGGGCAGAGTTCAGGGTCCTGATGGTCTGGTGAAAAAAGCTGTTTAGCAGTCTTGTGGAGCGGGCCTGGAGACTCCACTGCCTTTTCCCCGAGGGCAGGGGAATGAAGAGGGAGTGTGAGGAGTGTGAGGTGTTGCCTGCAATGTTAATGGCTCTGCGGGTGAGGTAGATGTCCAAGAGCGGGGCAGAGGGGCACTGATGATCTTGCTGGCTGCTCTGTGTGCGTTGTAGTGTCTTCCGGCAGGAGGCGGCACAGCTTCCGTACCACACCGTGGTGCAGATGGTGAGGATGCTCTCAATGGTGCCCCAGTAGAATGAGCACATGATGGGGGGTGGGACTTGTGCTCACCTCAGTTTGTGGAGGAAATGAAGGTGAGTTTGAACCTTCTTGGCCAGTGATGTGGTGTTGTTGGACAGGAGAGGTCCTCAGAGATGTGCACCCCCAGGAACTTGGTGCTGCTCACCCTCTCCACAGCTGCTCCATCGATGATCAGAGGGGGATGCTGCGTGTCCCCCCTCCTGAAGTTGACCACAATCTCCTTGGTTTTTCCCACATTCAGGAAGAGATTATTTTTCTTTAGACCACTGGAGCAGTTGGCTTACTTCATTTCTGTAGTTGGCCTCCTCATTGTTGGTGAGGAGGTGCACCAATGTTGGGTCGTCCGCAAACTTGATGATGTGGTTGGTGCTATAGGCTGGTACACAGTCATGGGTCAGCAGGGTGAAGAACAGTGGGCTGAGCATGCACCCTTGTGGGGCCCCCGTGCTCAGTGTGATGGTCTTGGAGGTGTTGCTGCCAACCCGCACATTCTGTGGCCTCCCTGTAAGAAAGTCCAGCACCCAGTTACACAGAGAGGTTTTGAGTCCCAAGTGTTGAATGCTGAACTGAAGTCCAAGAACAGCATTCGTACGTAAGAGTTCTTTGAGTCCAGGTGGGTGAGAGCTGGATGGAGAGCAGCAGTGATGGCATCTTCTGTGGATCTGTTTGACCTGCATGCTAACTGAGATGGGTCGTGGGAGGGAGGGCGGATGAATTTGATGTTCTGCATGACCAGCCGCTTGAAGCACTTCATTATGATGGGGGTCATTGCTATGGGCCGGTAATCATTGTTGCTAGATGGGACGGGCTTCTTTGGGACTGGTATTATGGGAGCAGTTTTGAAACATGTGGGGACAACAGCTTGACCCAGGGAGATGTTGAAAATGTCAGCCAGGACATTCTTGATCTCCACACAGTCCTTCACAACACAACCTGGTATGTTGTCTGGTCCAGCTGCCTTGCATGGGTTGATCCTGGAAAGGGTCCCCTTCATGCTAGCCGGATTCAGACTTATGGCCTGCTCATCTAGAAGAGGAGTGGTCTTCTGTGCTGATGTGCTGTTTTGTGTTTCAAAGTGGCCAGAGAAGTCATTTAGGTTGTTAAGGAGGTTGTGGGCTCCCGGGCTAGAGCAATTTTTGGGGCCCTCCCACATATTATTTATGGATGATATGCAAAATGGCTATGGTTACATGCACAGTAATAAACAATTTATAATAAGATTTCTGATGTTGTATGATTATTAAAGCAGTCATGTAAAAACAATAATCAGATAAAAGGCAATTAGTGTGTTATGAGAAATTACATTAACATACATAACATAACATACATTAACATGGCACTGTGTGTGTTTATATATTTATATATTTATTCCATCTAGCTACAATGCTCCGCACTGTGTGTTTATATATTTACATATTTATTCCATCTAGCTACAATGCTCTGCACTGTGTGTTTATATATTTATATATTTATATGTACATATGTATACTCGCTGCTCTTGTTTTTTCTTGTCTTCTGATTGTTGCTCTGAGTGTTGCTATCCCTGTGCTGTTGCAATCCTGGAATTTCCCCATTGTGGGACTAATAAAGGCTTATGTTATCTTATCTTATTTTATCTTATAGTTTATTATATATATATATAATCCATTTATTCAGTGCATGTAGACATGTCAAATTCGATTATAAACATTATCTGATTATTTCTAGTTATCGGATTATTGTGGCCATGTACCCGGGGTCATTGATGGATCAGCTGGACCTTCAAGATCCTAAATTAATAAGTAAAATGAATGACCACAAAGTTCTAGGTTTAGCTTGAATAGCAGAAAAATATTGTTCCGTCAGGACTAACAACCAATAAAATATCTTGTATCAACCCACAACTTTAATTAGGTGCTGCTGCACTGACCACAAGCATAAATGAACCATGAAACCATTACAAAAAGAGAACAGTCTGCATTGTACTACAACAGTGACTGTCATCCAGTTTCCTCAGTCAATCAGGCAAATGTGAAAAAGGCAACACTAGCACCAATGAAGCAACGTGACATCACAAAGCAGTATCAGTAACTCAAAATGTTGCACTGTAAAATTCGTAACAACTCTGTCTAAGCTTATTAAAAGCAAAAAGGCATATACAGTGGGGCAAAAAAGTATTTAGTCAGCCACCAATTGTGCAAGTTCTCCCACTTAAAAGATGAGAAAGGTCTCCAATTTTCATCATAGGTATACTTCAACTATGAGAGACAAAATGAGAAAAAAAAAATCCAGAAAATCACGTTGAAGGATTTTTAATGAATTAATTGGTAAATTCCTCAGTAAAATAAGTACTTGGTCACCTACAAACAAGCAAGATTTCTGACTCTCACAGACCTGTAACTTCTTCTTTAAGAGGCTCCTCTGTCCTCCACTTGTTACCTGTATTAATGGCACCTGTTTGAACTCTTTATCAGTATAAAAGACACCTGTCCACAACCTCAAACAGTCAGACTCCAAACTCCACTATGGCCAAGACCAAAGAGCTGTCAAAGGACACCAGAAACAAAATTGTAGACCTGAACCAGGCTGGGAAGACTGAATCTGCAATAGGTAAGCAGCTTGGTGTGAAGAAATCAACTGTGGGAGCAATTATTAGAAAATGGAAGACATACAAGACCACTGATAATCTCCCTCGATCTGGGGCTCCACGCAAGATCTCACCCCGTGGGGTCAAAATTATCACGAGAACGGTGAGCAAAAATCCCAGAACCACATGGGGGGACCTAGTGAATGACCTGCAGAGAGCTGGGACCAAAGTAACAAAGGCTACATCAGAAACACACTACGCCGCCAGGGACTCAAATCCTGCAGTGCCAGGCGTGACCCCCCCTGCTTAAGCCAGTACATGTCCAGGCCCGTCTGAAGTTTGCTAGAGAGCATTTGGATGATCCAGAAGAGGATTGGGAGAATGTCATATGGTCAGATGAAACCAAAATAGAACTTTTTGGTAAAAACTCAACTTGTTGTGTTTGGAGGAGAAAGAACACCATACCTACTGTGAAGCATGGGGGTGGAAACATTATACTTTGGGGCTGTTTTTCTGCAAATGGACCAGGACGACTGATCCGTGTAAAGGAAAGAATGAATGGGGCCATGTATCGTGAGATTTTGAGTGAAAACCTCCTTCCACCAGCAAGGGCATTGAAGATGAAACGTGGCTGGGTCTTTCAGCATGACAATGATCCCAAACACACCGCCCGGGCAACGAAGGAGTGGCTTCATAAGAAGCATTTCAAGGTCCTGGAGTGGCCTAGCCAGTCTCCAGATCTCAACCCCATAGAAAATCTTTGGAGGGAGTTGAAAGTCTGTGTTGCCCAGCGACAGCCCCAAAACATCACTGCTCTAGAGGAGATCTGCATGGAGGAATGGGCCAAAATACCAGCAACAGTGTGTGAAAACCTTGTGAAGACTTACAGAAAACGTTTGACCTCTGTCATTGCCAACAAAGGGTATATAACAAAGTATTGAGATGAACTTTTGTTATTGACCAAATACTTATTTTACCGAGGAATTTACCAATTAATTCATCAAAAATCCTTCAACGTGATTTTCTGGATTTTTTTTTTTCTTATTTTGTCTGTCATAGTTGAGGTATACCTATGATGAAAATTGGAGACCTCTCTCATCTTTTAAGTGGGAGAACTTGCACAATTGGTGGCTGACTAAATACTTTTTTACCCCACTGTAAATACTGGAAAGACTGGAAACTGTGGCAAAACAACACAGGAGCCCATAGTGGAGAAAAAAAATGACTGCATATGCAGGCAGGAAAAACAATACATACAGCTAGTGGAAGGAGAATACAGAAGCCATTGTCTTGAAATGTATTCACCATTTGCAAATTTGCGATTGAAATGGCACTTGGAGAAAAAATGTTTGTGCTGTTTGTAGGAACATTCAGATGCTTTGATATCAACATCCTTATTCTGGCAGCTCTGGTCCTTTTTTGGCCCTGTATTCCCAGTGTGTATGAATCTTTAATGCTTACAACAGGTGTTTTACAACTTCAGTGACACGGAGCTTCCGTGGCCAGAAAAGTTATGCCCTCTATGACTGACTGATTTTCAGACAGTGCCTCAGCCAGTGCGTCCCGTGTTAGCATTTGTAAAGTTAACAGTTTGACAAACATCTTGTAAATGTAAAGTTAACGACTGTCCTGCTGTATCACTACTTAAAAAAACAAAAACAACTGTCAATTTTTCTCTTTTGGGTGCCGCTATTGTACTTCCTGACGTCAGCCATTATGATTCATTCATTCATTCATTCGTCTGTGGATTCACTGCCAGCACATGTCCAACGTTAATGAGGTCAAACGTCAACTCTAAACCGATTAAATTAAGCAGGCAGGACAAATGTACACCTCAACAAATAAAAAAGCTGATACCCCAAAACAAACTCTCCAATAAACGTTGGACATGGCAGAATTAGGAAAAAAAAAATAGTTTCTTTCTGGGCCCCACAAAAGCCGGGGCCCTGGACTACTGCCCCAGTAAGCCCTTGCCACAATCCAGGGCAGGGTTGCAGCCATGAATACTCTGCTGAAGTGGCACACATGTATCAGATTATTTTTTTTCTTTATATACAGCGTCTTGAAAAAGTATTTGCCCTTTCCTGATTTCGTGTTTGCATATTTGTCACACTTAAATGTTTCAGATCATCAAACAAATTTTAATATTAGACCAAGATAACCCAAGTAAATACAAAATGCAGTTTTTAAATGATGATTTCATTTATTAAGGGAAAAAAGCTATCCAAACCTACCTGACCCTATGTGAAAAAGTAATTGCCCCTAAACCTAATAACTGGTTGTGCCACCCTTAGCAACAACAACTGTAATCAAGCATTTGCAATAACTGGCAGTGAGTCTTTAACATTGCTCTTGAGGAGTGTTGGCCCACTCTTCTCTGCGGAATTGTTTTAATTCAGCCACACTGGGGGGGCTTGAGGCTGAGGTCACAAACTGATGGCCAGACATTCTCCTTTAGGATTTTCTGATAGAGAGCAGAATTTATGGCTCTATTAATTACAACAAGTCATCCAGGTTCTGAAGCAGCAAAGCAGCCCCAGACCATCACACTACCACCACCACGTCTGACTTTTGGTAGGATGCTCTTTTTATGAAAGGTTTATTCCTCCACATTGTTAGTTTTATGCCAGATGTAACAGTATGCATGCCTTCCAAAAAGTTCAACTTTTGTCTTGTCAGTCCACACAATATTTTCCCAGAAGTTTTGAGGATCATCAAGATGCTTTTTGGCAAATGTGAGATGAGCCTTTGTGTTCTTTTTGGGCGGCAGTGGTTTTCACCTTAGAACTTTCCCATGAATGCAATTTTTGCCCAGTCTCTTTCTTATTGTTGAAATCATGAACCAGTGTCTAAACTGAGGTAAGTGAGGCCTGCAGTTCTTTAGATGTTGTTCTGGGTTTTTGTTTCTCATCTGTTCTTGAATTTCTTCAGATCATGGCATGATGTGTTGCTTTTTGAGATCTTTCAGCCTACTTCACTTTGTCAGACAGGTTCTATTTAAGTGATGTCTTGATTCAGCAGGTCTGGCAGTAATCAGGCCTGGGTGTGACTAGAGAATTTGAACTCAACTTTCCAAAAAATGTGGTTAATCAAAGTGAACTTATGATGTAGCGCGGGGGGGGGGGGGGGGGGGATTTTTTCCCCACATAGGGCCAGTTAGTTTTAGATAGCTTTTTCCCTTAATAAATTAAATCATCATTTAAAAATTGGATTTTGTATTTACTCGGGTCGTCTTTGTGTAATCCAATCCAACTTTATTTCTAAAGCACTTTAAAAACAACTACAGTTGATGCAAAGTGCTGTACATCACGGATACAGTGCATCAGGAAAGTATTCACAGTGCTTCACTTTTTCCATATTTTATGTTACAGCCTTATTCCAAAATGGATTAAATTCATTTTTTCCTCAAAATTCTACACATAATACCTCATAATGACGTGAAAAAAAGTTTTGAGATTTTTGCAAATTTATTAAAAATAAAAAACTAAGAAATAAGATAAGATAAGATAAGCCTTATTAGTCCCACAATGGGGAAATTCCAGGATTGCAACAGCACAGGGATAGCAACACTCAGAGCAACAATCAGAAGGCAAGAAAAAACAACATCTAGTAAACATATGTCCATATTACTATAAATGTATATATATAGACACACAGTGCAGAGCATTATGGTTGGTTGGTGAATGATGAAGCCATGAAGCTCAAAATTGAGCTCAGGTGCATCCTGTTTCCACTGATCATTCTTGAGATTTTTCTACAGCTTAATTGGAGTCCTCCTGTGGCAAATTCAGTTGATTGGACATGATTAGAAAATGCACACACCTGTCTATATAAGGTCCCACAGTTGACAGTGCATGTCAGAGCACAAACCAAGCATGAAGTCAAAGGAATTGTCTGTAGACCTCCAAGACAGGATTGTTTCAATGCACAACTTTGGGGAAAGGTACAGAAAAATTTCTGCTGCTTTGAAGGTCCCAATGAGCACGGTGGCCTTCATCATCCGCACATGGAAGAAGTTTGGAACCACCAGGACCCTTCCTAGAGCTGGCCGGCCATCTAAACTGAGCGATCAGGGGAGAAGGGCCTTACTCAGGGAGGTGATCAAGAACGTGATGGTCACTCTATTAGAGCTCCAGTGTTCCTCTGTGGAGAGAGGAGAACCTTCCAGAAGGCCAACCATCTGCCCGCCTGGAGTTTGCCAAAACACACCTGAAGGACTCTCAGACCATGAGGAACAAAATTCTCTGGTCTGATGAGACAAAGATAGAACACTCTGGCGTCATGTTTGGAGGAAACCAGGCCACCGCTCATCACCAGGCCAATACCATCCCTACAGTGTAGCATGGTAGTGGCAGCATCATGCTGTGGGGATGTTTTTCAGCGGCAGGAACTGGGAGACTAGTCAGGATAGAGGGAAAGATGAGTGCAGCAGTGTACAGAGACATTTTGGATGAAAACCTGCTCCAGAGCACTCTTGACCTCTGGGGTGACGGTTCATCTTTCAGCAGGACAACGACCCTAAGTACACAGCCAAGATATCAAAGGAGTGGCTTCATGACAACTCTGTGAATGTCCTTGAGTGGCCCAGCCAGAGCCCAGACTTGAATCCAATTCAACATCTCTGGAGAGATCTGAAAATGGCTGTGCACCGATGCTTCCCATCCAACCTGATGGAGCTTGAGAGGTGCTGCAAAGAGGAATGGGCAAAACTGCCCAAAGATAGGTGTGCCAAGCTTGTAGCATTATATTCAAAAAGACTTGAGGCTGTAATTGCTGCCAAAGGTGCATCAACAAAGTACTGAGAAAAGGCTGTGAATAATTATGTACATATGATTTCTTAGTTTTTTATTTTTAATAAATTTGCAAAAATCTCAAAAAAACTTTTCACGTTGTCATTACGGGGTACTGTGTGTAGAACTTTGAGGAAAAAAAAAAGAATTTAATCCCTTTTGGAATAAGGCTGTAACATAAAATGTGGAAAAAGTGAAGCGCTCTGAATATTTTCCAGATGCACTGTAAATAAAATCTGAAAGAAATGTAAAACAAAAATTAAAATACAATAAAATATGGTTAAAAAGTATAAAACATGGCAGGTAAAAATGAAAATCATATAATAAAAGCAATAAAACAAGTAAAATCAGTGTCTCATGCTGGGTTGAAGGTCAAGGAGAAAAAATGGGTTTTAAGATGAGTTTTAAAAATGGACAGTGAAGGAGCCTGTCTAATGGGCAAAGAGGAACTGTTCCACTCTTAAGGGGCAGCAACAGAAAAAGCTATGTCCCCTGTGAGCTTCCGCTTAGATTTTGGTACCTCTAGGAGCAGCTGATCAGCTGACCTGAGAGACCAAGCAGGAGTATTAGGATGGAGCAGCTCAGAGAGGTAAGGCAGGGCAAGGCCATTTAATGATTTAAAAACAAAAGAATTTTAAAATGAACCCTGAAGTGCACAGGCAGCCAGTGAAGGGAAGCTAAAATAGGTGTAATGTGGTCACTCTTACGTGTTCCAATTAAAAGATGT
This sequence comes from Pholidichthys leucotaenia, assembly GCA_020510985.1. NCBI lineage: Eukaryota > Metazoa > Chordata > Actinopteri > Cichliformes > Pholidichthyidae > Pholidichthys > Pholidichthys leucotaenia. Next base: position 90,087,685 of record CM035842.1, on the reverse strand, counting down.
GCAGCAGTATTCTGAACCAACTGGAGACATGACAGGGAAGACTAGCTGACTCCAAAATAAAGTGCATTGCAGTAATCCAGCCAAGATGTAATGAAAGCCTAGATTACTGTTTCAACGTGCTGTTTTGAAAGGGTGGGTTTAACCTTTGCCAATTGCCTTAAATGAAAAAAGCTGCACTACTGCACCAATTTGATGATCTACAGTAATTTAAAATCACTGTCCAGTTTAAAACCCAGATTAGTAACAATTGGTTGGACAAATCCTGCCAAGGGGCCCAGGTCAACATGGGGGGGACTCACAGGAGCCACTGGGTCCAAACACAATCACTTCCATCTTCTTTTCATTAAAATTTAATAACTTCACTGCCATCCAATCTTTAATGCCATTAAGGCATTCACAAAGTGATTTAATTGAGAAAGGCTCCTTCCGCCTTAATGGAACATAAATCTGACAGTCGTCAGCATAACAGTGGAAGGAGATACCATACTTTCTAAGAATTGAACCCAGTGGAAGCAGATAAAGTGAAAAGAGCAAGGGCCCTAAAATTGAGCCCTGTGGGACCCCACATGACAGAGAAGCAGAGGAGGGTTCAGAGGATTCAATATTAAAATCTGTTTGATGATCTGCAACATTTAAGTGTGACACACAAAAATATGAGAAATCAGGAAGGCACTGTATATAAAGCAAAAAATGAATGAATGAATCTGATACATACTGTATGTGCCACTTCAACAGAGTATTCATGGCTGCAACCAATGACATCAAAGATTTTAGTAATCATTTTAGGACTTGCGCGCACACTCTCACACACGTAAATACGCGGTTTATCAGCACTCTGAAATGACCAGGCAACAATAAAACTTTGTAGATAAATGTACCTATTTATTGGATATTGAGAGCTTTAGTACCAAGAAGGCACAGACCAGACTTCATTATAACAAGATGACAAAAGATTTTTTTTTTTTTCATTTCTGCAGGGAGATCCTTTCACAGAAAGGATTAATGACACATATACAAACTCTTACAAAGTGTAAGTATGAACATGCGTACATCAAAGCCAGAAAAGTAAGTTAGAACAAATCATGAACACTTTATGGACACGAGTTATATTTGTATGGCCATGCACTTCAACACATGCTGTTTTAACACAGTGGCTTCCCTTAAATTAGGACATTTCCATTAATGGTTTGCACATTTATTAAAAAGAAACTATGAAATGTGTTTTTTTTACATAGCAGTGCCAAATTAATAATCATTGTTGTCCACTAAAAACCTTGTATCTCCAATTTTTTTTTTTCATTTTTCTTTCTTTTTAACTAAACCCAGTCTATTGGGCACACTTTATGAATCTGGATTTTTAATTTTTTTTTTTTTTTTTTTTTTTTTACCAATATCAAAACCAATTATAAGCATTAGAAAACCCATGTGGATAAGTTCTCTAGCTGCTAAATTAATGAGACAATACTTATTTCCTGTCTGTTTTGGATATACAAGATTTGCGCCGGACAGTGACGATATTTGTTTTGGATCATATAAAAAGCCCTATCTGGTACTGTATTTTCAAGCTGTTAATAAAAGGTTTGAACTCAAGTGATATTTATTGCTGACCATGGAAGGAAAATATCATGAATGCCAATAACTTTGTTTGGAAATTTACAGCTAACAGCTCTTGGCGTGAACAGATACCGTAACATGTCAATGTTGCTCAAAATGTAGCTGAACTTTTACTGCACTTAAACTTTGGTTGCTGACAGTTCCATTTAGGGTTCCATTTAGCTAAAAAAAAAGTCACCCCACCTGCAGCTGAAGACATCTAAACCTACTGTATATTAAAAGTGTGAAGCTAAATGTTATGTCTGGCATAATAAAAGCCTATTTAAAAACCATTGATACGAAGGAAGCAAAAATAAAACTCGAATGTGTTAACAGTGGCACTCAAAAAAAAAAAAAATCTTTAAACTGTTTTCCCTACTATTACTCTTGGAGTTTGGGGTCAATGTTTTTTAATCTTTGCTTATCCTGACTCAAAAGGCCTGATGTACTAAAGTTTTGTGGGTACTAAAACATGTGCAAAGTGACAAGCACATGGGGGGGGGGGGGGAGAGAGAGAAAAAGGAACAAACTGATTTACTAAGGATGAAGACTGTATGGTTCAAATGACCAAAATAGCATGCAGTGCGGATTTTGCATCTTTAATGATTATGTAAAGTGGGATATTTTTGTTCTCTCTCACAAAATGCAAAAACAGTTACTGCACACACGTAAAGCAGATTTATCAAAGCGAGCAACTGTAACGACTGTTTTTGTATCTAAATTGTTTCAAAAGCAGATTCACTCTGCTCTGAACAAAGGTTGCTCCCATTATTCTAGTAAGGAGTGCATCTATGCCTATTCTTAGGGGGCTTTCACACCTAACCTGTTTGGTCCGGACTTTGACTTTTCTGTTTGGTTCGGACCAAAATTTTGGGTGTGAAAGCTCTCCGAGCCATGGTCTGCAGCAAAGAGCCGAAATTTGGTTCGGCAAAAAGGAGTGATCTCGGTCCCGATCAATGTCAAGCTTGGTTTGGTTCATTTAGAATATGAAAGCAATTTTCAGAAAGGTTCAGACTTTCGGACCAAACACAGGAAGTTAAGGCAGCCGATAAGATATAAAATGAGCTGTTGGTATGACTGGAGAGAGGAAGAGACCCAGATTTTCATTTAAATCTGGTCCGTTAGTGGCATAAATACTCAATTAAAATACAATCATAAAGTAGCAGAAACTTACCAGATATTTTGAGAGGGGACGTGACCAAGAGTAGTGAAAGATTGGAGGAGCAATGCCAGCTAAAAATCATCATGGTTGATGAGAAGGGCAAACGCAATACCTGGATAATATTCTAGCCTCACTAAACTAGCTCACCGACTAATATGACAGAGTCGGAACCAGTTTCCACTTAAAGTGTGGTTACCGATGTGTCCATGATGGCGAGTAGCACGTTTGCCAACTGCAGCGGCTGCGCTAGCTGTACAAACGTCATCATGACAACGATACGCCAGTGCGTTACGTAAAGTTGTTTGGTCTGCTTGGATAAAGAGCGGTGTGAAACCAAACCTAATCGGACCAAATGTATACAATGTAACAAAATAAAAACTTTGGTCCAGACTTTCAGGTTTGAAAGTGCCCTAAGAGCAGATAAAACACATGAGGATCGTGGTGTGGCAGTGGCCCATGTCCAACGTCAGTCCTCATGCCACTGACGGCACAGCTCCTACCTCGTGTGCAGTGGATGATAATCACCCTTTAAGCGCTGCAGACTGATTTCTTACTTCCTGCAGTAATGATAAGATAAGATAAGCCTTTATTAGTCCCACAATGGGGAAATTCCAGGATTGCAACAGCACAGGGACAGCAACACTCAGAGCAACAATCAGAAGGCAAGAAAAAACAACATCTAGCAAACATATGTCCATATTACTATAAATGTATATATATAGACACACAGTGCAGAGCATTATGGTTGGTTGGTGAATGTGCAGCAGAAAGTCTAAGCTCTCTCTCCGCGGATGCAGCGGGCCAGCTGGAAGTCTTTGGGCATGATGGTGACCCCCTTAGCGAAGAAGAGACCACCAGGTGGGTCTCGCTGGTCTCCTGCAGAGCCATGACGGCGAAACTCAGGAAACGCAGGACGGTCTTTAAGTCCTGAGCGATCTCCCTGATATTGTTTACTTGGTAAATGTAATAGATTACATTTCGTTGTGTGCCTGTTGTTCTGCAGTTAGCAAAGCCACTCCATTGTGTCTCATAGACTAAGCAACACTTGCTCCTCTACATAAGAGGAATCTTATCCACTGCCACACTCCAACACAGCCACGCACCAGTTCCAGTTTTATTTTTGAATGTGTAATTGAAAACCACATTTTCTTTGTTCTTCTTATGTCTTGCCACCATCTCTAATTAAATGAATGCCATTAACTGGGGTTCTTGTTGTTTGTGCAGATCTGTCTCCAGAACCTCCACAGGGACCCAATGAAAAATGCTAAATCCTCATTTAATTACAGCCTCCTCCACCTGTCATTACCACAAAGTTAATGCATGTAAATCACATGCAAAATTCCCACTAAGGAAAAGAAAGCACATTCAATTCAGTACCTGCTACGCTGATCTTAGTAAATCAGGCCTTGGAATTTGTGGTTACGTTACTCGCTAGATTTAGAGCATTGTACCAATATTCCCATACACTGGGCTGTGCAGAAATCTAGAGGGTCTCAGTGAGGTCATGTGATTTAGTTCACTGCCACCAGAGGGGAGTATCTACTTGGGAACAACAGACCTCCCTGAACTGTGAAATGTCTGAAAACAGGCCAATTTTGTTTAGCCTCATTAATAAAAGACAGCAACCACAGTCATCACTGACCTTTACAATTATTCCGAAAAAGTAATGTAGAGAAAATGGTGCCAAATAAAATATGAAATATATTAAAAAAAAAAAATCGAAAAGCTAAGTAATAGCTCATCTGACATCCCTTCTGTTTTCACAGGCCTTTAGGATTTAACCTGGAGATTAATTTCATAAAACCAGTCTTTCTTGTTCAGAGTCACCAGTTTGTAATACTGTCACCTACATTTGCTTGTAATACTGAATGACATCAAATGCACACAAAATAACAGTTTAACATATACAGTTCATACAAAATAACTGAAAGTTTCAGGTACAATGAAGATGAGAAATTAAAAATTTGTAACAATTTCCAGTTTAAAATAAAACATCAAACAAAAGCAGTAGAGTGAGAGGAAGACGTACATCTATATGTATCAACGTGCCGCTTGTTTTGGCCGACAGCCAGCCGGCATCCATTTTGAGGCTAGATTACAGGGAAACTTTTCTGCCCACAAGCTCGGTGCAAGTCAGGACATATCGTGACTGACTCGACCTCATTCCTCCCAGGATTTCACAGTGTCAATTTGGGATCTGTTTGATTTTTTTTTTTCCTTGACCTGTTGAAGATGTCTGTGTAAAATGTTTGAAAATAAAGCAGAATATAGAATCCCGATGGCTTGATCTTTGAAACGAACGAAGGTGAGTGGGCGATTGTCAAGGCGCAAGTTTGACTTCTGCATAGTGTGATGAAGGCACGTGGGGGGGATGTGTGGTCACATGATTAAGAGTCCAGTCAGAGGAGCGTATTGGCACACTGCACTGCGAGTCGAGGTAAAATGAAGTGTCAGGGAAAGAAGTCATGGCTCCTCTCGTGCGGAGGATTATGGGTCCATCACCCTCTCCTAGTATGACTTTGAACTGTTCTGTCACACCGCAGGAATAATGCCGATGCAGAAATGAAGGTTGTTTCAGTTTATTTCCGTCACGTCTTTGGTTTATAGCTCAGATTGATTTTGTTCTTTATGCCCTCCACAGAAGACCTGTGAATGCTCGTCATGTCTGTGCACGAGTCTGTGTACCTGCTGACTATGTAAAGCACGCAAGCACGTGTGAATGTTCAAACAAATTTTGAAAAAACATTTCTTGTAATCCCTTTTATTTCCTTTGACACTGGGGAGCAGTTTGGGTTAAATTCTACAGACGAAGCTTCTCTTTAGCGTAGTGATTGTTCTTAAAAATGTTTCTTTTTTCAGCCATAATTCTCCATGTCTGTCCCTTTATTATGTGTGAAGGGACAGCCTACTTGTCAGTTTACTCATCACTGAAGTTTTCTGCCAATACACCCATCTCTGCAGCACTCCTTTTTGTGTCCTTTCCCTGAGGCCTGAAGCATCTCCACATCTAGCATGAAGGAATGTCTCTCTGAGATTGCCTTGTTTTCACTCGTCACACCACAAACTCGGGGACCTCATCATTGGTCAGGTCCAAGGAAAAGTACTTGTTGGTTCTCTTGATGGGAAATGGATGCTGCTCTCCGAGCACACCGGCACGTTGATCAGTCAGACCCTGGTATCCGCCGCTGTCGCTCAGCTCCTGCGCACAGCCAAATGTGTAGCTGTGGGCCGTGTCCTGGCAGAGCTCCGCCCACTGCAGGCAGTCCTTCTGATAGAGCCGGATGTCATCTAATGACTGACTGTGGCGATCAGTTGACGACTGAGGCTTCTTGCACGCAGATGTCTGAGAACAAAGAAACAAATGGAATGTTATGAAGACAGCTGGAAACAAACACACATAGCAGTGACCTAAATTAAAGCTGAAGGGTTTTACCCTGTTATAATCAGTTCAGGGTCTACTTGGAGACTTTAAGCGAAACAGCAATAATGGTGTGAGCAGCTTCCAAAAAAGCAACATACAAGGACCTACATAAAACTTGTTAAATACAGATTGGATGTAGCTTTTCATAAAAGATGTAGATTTGACGATAAACTGTAGCTGGAAGTGTATTTTCATGTTTGTTTGCATTTATTTCTCTCACTTGATAAACCACACTGTAAAATATCAGCACATTATAAAATGATGCATAACTATTTCAACCTTGCACCAAAAAGCCAGTTTTCAGAGACCTATTCTGGCGTACCATAGTAGTAACAATGGTGCTACAGTCACATCAAAATGACTATCACTTTCTAAGTCAGCTGGGCTGTATAACAGTCATAGAACAGGTTTAACAGGCAGCAAAACATGACAAAAATATTGTAAACGTTTTGTAAGCGATCTACCTGTGGCAGAGACTCGATGCTCTGTCCTCTCATCCTGATGACCGTCTCAGAGGAGCTGGAGGTGGAGGAGCTGACATCTTTTACAATCAGTCCTAGAAAGGGCAACAGAAAAAGGGGTAAATACAGACACTTCTAAGAACAGTACCTTCAGTCTCTGCTCCTACTTTGTTGGTCACCATTTTACACTGCTGTCACCAGTGTTAATTTTGTCGACTAAAGCTATTTAGTCGATTAAATTTTTGTCGACTAAAACCAGACTAAAGCCATCAATAATGAACAGACTAAAATAAAACTATGACCGTGACTATGACTATATAAGACTAAATTTCAACTTAAATTAGATATCAATAGAAACATGTAAAAATGGTCATTTCAGTTTAATTTCTAGCTTTACTTGATAAAATAATTTTTGTCAATTTTAGTCGATGAAATTAACACTGGTCGTCACAGCAGTTACAGACCAGGCATTACAGACACTGCACTTAGAGGAATAATGGCCAACAGAGCTGAGACACCACACCCGGGTATCCATTGGCCTGATCGGGCGACATCGTGAGCATGTCCTCAGTGATGTGGATGCACAGCTCCTGATCCAGAGCCATCTCATGAAGCTCCTCGTAGTCTTTAGGGTCATCAACCAGCATCTCAATCTCTGCAGGAACAAACATTTCAATTAAGACATATTTTGAGAAAGATATATGGCTATTAAATCTGCAGCTCTGCTTTTGAACCACAGGTATGTGAAAGTCGGCATCAGCTAGTGTTAAGGGTCACGGCATTTAAAAAAAAATCCTCTAACCTCAAGTTAAAAGTAGTGGGCATACATTTTTCCTGAAGGAAACCCATGCAAGCAGAGAAAGACCATGACTTTACACAGAAGCACTAACCCAAGATGCACTTGCATCCCCCCGTTAAACTAATAATGGATCTGCCACAGTTTAGTCTTGGACTTCAAAACAAGTTACACATCAGCATTCTTAAATTTCATTCTTATAACCCACAACTCTTACCATCGTCATCTAGGATGCGCTCCTTGCCACTGCTCTCAATACCGGAGGTATGTGAGCTTCCATGGCTGGTCGTGGAAGAGCTGCAGGTGCGTAGGGGCCTATGTGGGGCCTGACTGGGGGCCCGGAAGCTGTCCGTCTCAATGCCCGATGTGTGTGAGCTGCCGTGGCTGGTCGTGGAGTGGCGAGACAGACGCTTGTGATGAGAAGCGCTGCCTGCGCTGCTGCCACTGGCACGGGAACGCTTATCCAGATGCTCCATGTCGAGTTCAAGAGCATCGCTGATGTACGACTCCCGGTACTGCTTCTTCTCTGAAGCCAGGTCACAAGGAGAAAAGTGTAATACGTGCAATGAAGTGTATTCACAATTTTTTCACATTTTGTCCAAAAAAAACGAGAGCCCCATTAGCAGTGGCAAAATAATGTGAACTAGTTAAAATACCTTCGTTTTCCTCCAGTCGTCGGACCTGTTTGAGAACAGGCTGCAGGTTCATGTAGAGTCGGTGACTGTTGCTAAGCAGCTGGAGGAGGTGGCGAGAGCGCATGGGGCAACCTGTGTAGTAGATGAGTTTACGAGCTGAGGGCAGACCGTCAGGAAGGATTTCAAACTTCTTCCCCTGAGAGTGGAAAGAAAAAAAAGCAAGAAAATGGCTCAGAGATGCTGATTACAGGACTTACAACAGTTAACAACAAGAGATTAGAAAGTGCAGTCAATTTCAAAAGATCTGCCAGGAAAGCCTGAAGGCAAGTATTAGTGGAAGAGCAAAGTCTATTGTTTGAAACTATTTTTTAGCCAAACTCAAAGCTACAACCAGTTCATGTGTCTGTTCTTCGTTTCCTCATGTAGACACTGAATTCAAACACTTCTGAGCATTTTTTTATGGTTTTCCAGGGAGAGGACATGTTGGCTGAATGGATGGAAAAACTAAAATGGTGGCTGTGTGCGCTCTCCTGAGCCTTTTGGCAGAGCCTCGACTGAAAAACAGCTGTCCTTACCGTCAGCAGGGTTGTTTTCAATACAGATTTATAAACACTTCTGCAAGTGTTTAGACTTTGAGAGACGAACTTAAAACCTTGACAAAATGCAGAGAAGTGCACATTCCTGACCTTTTTAAATATAGCTTTGTTATACTGAAGGGTCCCATTTACTGCCTTTTTCATGGATTAATTTCTAACTCTGACATCATCAAGAACATATCTGTATTGTGATAAACAAACAACAAAAATCAATTCTGTGTCATTTTGCATGAGATCCAGAAAGCCACTTTGGTGTCTTGCAGAAAATAATGTGTTTCAGGCCTCCTCAGTGTTATTCACAAGCCCCTACTCTGAATGGGTGAAAACTTTGCGATTCACAAGGCCAATCACAAGTGAGGCAGCGTAAACTACAGCAGGGCTGAAGTTTGACTGTTCACGGAGCACTACGTACACAAAACACGGAAATGAGAAGTGCCAACTGTGACCAGATGAAGAGCATAATGAAGATGTTGTGCCTATAAAAATGAAATCTAATGCTACCATGGATTGTGGAGGATGTGAACTATAATTCAGCATATGCAGCCACGCAGCTGAAGCCTTGGGAGGACACACGAGCATAGCGAAATGGGAAACCCGGAGTCTCCCACCGGTCCTGTGACACAGCTCACCCAATGCATGCGCCAACACCAAATTATTGTTCAGACCCTCAGCAATCACAGTGGTATTAGATTTTAAATGTCTAGACATTTTACAGCATCGCTGCACGTGATACAGTGGTATACCTGAGAAAAAAGCTTTTTGGTGAAACCTAAGCTATATTTTACAAGGTTTTGGAATGAATCCGAAGTGAAATGACCAGAACAGAGTAATACGTTTGGGCTAAAATCCTCTGGAATGTCCATTTTTTTGTCACTTTTCTCTTAGAGATGCATCCTTTGGGAGCTTGTGTATGGATTCCATTGTTGCATCGCTCGAGTGTGCAATGCCTCCTCTACGTTTGCTTACTGACAGCTCCAACACAGGCAGAACACAGGACTGAATATACCCCTTGTACACAGGGATGGAGATCATTGAGAGATCCTTGAGAGATCTAGCCAATTTTTGATCTCTCAAGCATCTCTCAATGATCTCCACAGTCACCACGGTCTCCTCAAAGTTTTGACCCAGTCCAAAACACACAAGGATCTCCCACACAATCCCAAAAATCAACTAGAAAAGCACTCAGAGTGCATACCTCCGCCAAGGCTCCTTCCTTCCCTTCCTTTGTCCAGCCATCTGTCCATACCTCCCTGCCTCCATCCCACCATACATTACAAGATAGGGCCTTGGTAGAGGTATGAGCTCATAGATCAGCTCCAAAATCTAATGGGTTCCTCGGCAGCCCAAGGACCATCTCTGGTGAAAATTTCAGTAAAATCCATCAAGTTTTTGCATAATCCTGCAAAGCACTGCAAGATAATTGAGCCTTGGTGGAGGTATGCACTCACAGATCACCTCCAAAATGTAATGGGTTCGTGTGTAGGCCAAGAGCCACCTCTGGTGAAAATTTCATCCAAATCCATCCAGTAGTTTTTGTGTAATCCTGCTGCACAAATACAAACAAAGCCCTTGGTGGAGGTATGCACTCTCAGATCATCACCAAAATCCAATCGGTTCCCCGTGCCATTACACACCTTTCCTGAAAATTTCATCAAAATCCCTTCATAACTTTTTGAGTTATGTTGCTAACAGACAAACAAACCAACGCTGGCAAAAACATAACCTCCTCCTTTGGCAGAGGTAAAAAAAATAAATAAAATGGTCCCAGTCTCTCAACGATCTCCGTACTGTGTAAAGGGGCCCATAGGATCAGTGAGGCTGGCCAATAACAGAGCAGTGGGTGGTTGTCAAAGAGTGGATTTTGCTTTAGTTGATGTATAGAAAAACCCCCAGAAGACTTCCATCAGCTCAGAATTAATATAAAGGCTGTGTGCTTTTAAAGACATATGAGCATTTTGATGTTTCTTTTTATAATCATGTGACCAGAGGCAGATTTCCATTAAAGAAACACTCCCTTCTGAAATCTGCACTCCAATTTAAAAAAAAAAAAAAAAAAAAAAAAGCTGTGGACAGTCCGATTTCCTGTTCATATCCCCTTGATGGCAAAAAAAAAAAAAACCCGAGCAGGAAAATTATCTGCCATTCCTCAAGTTGAGTATTTTTTTTCTTTAACCTCAAACGGCCACTCTGCAGCTCCAACAGACCACCAGTGAGACACTAAAGTCATACTGGGCAGCAGCCAGGTGTGCATGAGGCAAGTGGGTGAGTCCAAGAAGGCTACAGCTGCATTACATCTCAGTGAACGCAAGTTATTCTCCCAGGCTTCATGTTTTTGATTTTACAGGCAACTGAGAGTGGCTTAGAAAGTGATTTATTTCAAGGCAAGCCAGAACACCCAGAAATGCAGTTCATGACAGACAGAAAAACTGCTGGGGGGGAAATTTCTGGATGTTTATCAGTGTCAAGTAATTAAGAAATTCAAGGCCCTAATTTTTTTATGCTAAAACATTTTGACGATTTTCTGAAGTTTACTACAGGAAACACTCCAAAACCTAGAATAAATCTCCAGCTTTCATAATGCTACAAAGTCTATTAAAGACCTAATACACAGAGCACGCAGCAGCCTGGTGTCGAGTGGCAGGTTATTAAAAGGTTTTCAGAAGCCATGGGTTTCCTGTTTCATGCTCAACATCTAAAGCCACTGGATAACTTTCTTCCCCATGACAAGAAGGACCTCCTCAACTGGCCACACGCAACTCCCAGCGTCGCCAACTGTCCCTCTAGCAGACCAGTCCACGCCACATTTCAGTGAGGCAGAGGGTGGCTTAGGTTCAGCAGGAGAGCACACGCGGGTGACGACTTCATTTCAGCACAAGGTGGCTGGAGATCAAACTTTCACGGCAGCAGTCGACATGTGCACGCAGATTATTTTGTCAGAAACCTTCAATCGATAATTTGACAACATCTTACCAAACTCCTCTTTCTTTTAAAACTTGACAAAAAAGTTATCTCAAGGACTAAAAAAACATGACTTGGAAATCCCCCCCGCCCCCCCCCCCCCAAAAAACAAAATAAATCTGGTGCTCATTGACCCACGCATCCCTCTGCTTGCTCCACTTCGGCCCGCCTGTTGCTGTGCAGCCGTGGCGGCAACATGGTGGGATGACGTGACTTGTGGGTGGGGTGGAGGAGAAAGCATGTTATTCAGGAGAAGGGTGGGACAGCACCCGGAGAGGCCCTTTGGGTCTACGGGGAAACCACGGCCACGCCACGGCTCGTCCTCTGTCACAACGCTGCAGATGGCAGACATGTGGAAACCGCCGAAAAACAAGAATGAGGAAAAAACAGGATGTATTTACCATCAAGCGGGTGACAGATGCACCAAAATTAGACCAAACCACAGCTGGGCCTTCAAGTTGCTGGGGAAAAGATAAGTTTTGACTGCCTCACGGCCAGCAAAAAGCCTATTGTGTAAAAATAAGAGCAGCCAAGTTTGTAGCCGAAAGCAGACCGTTTTTGTGCAATAGCAGTGATAAGCAATAATGACCTCTCTGGACTGTGATTAATAGCCAACTGGCAGAAAACGTGAAGCCACCGTAGTCAAACAGATCTATAGGAAGCTTCTCTGCCTTCCTGCGATAACGGAAAGCCTATGGAAGTAAATTAAGTGACTGCTGTGCTCAGCTTAACGACAAGCTGACTCAGAGCAGAGATGGGAAGATTTAACACGATTTTCTTTAAGTGACTAAGAAACACCAGTTATAATTTTAAAATGGATTGATTAGAGGAATGCATATCATAAGAAAGAAAAATCCTTCCACTTACAGTATTACATAAGAACATGTATTTTACAGTATGTGACCATGTGTGTACGCGAGTAAAGTCCCTGTAAACCCCCGATTAGTTCCAGAGGACTCGCAGGGCTAACATAAAACAGCAGTGTGCAGAAAAGAAGCCTTGAGTAAATATTTCCACAACCCTGAGTAGGAGCTGGGCTTTCACAAACATTCCCATAAGAGGGAGGAGCCTTAGGTCTCATCATGCCTAGATGAGATTTTAAAAAAATATGAATAAATTAACTACAGCACCTGTAAAAGATGTTTCTTTGGGCTACGTGTTATCATGCAGCAGGTGACTCACCACAAATACCAGTTTTCCCACATTGGTCCAGGGGAAGTCGTACAGCAGCTGCCTCACAGAGCCGACGTTCTGAAACACGGAAGCAGCACCAAGTTGATGCGTTTCAACACTTTACACTATTTAATATGGAAAGAGTGAACGTAAGAATTCTACTAGTGGACACAAATATTTTCAGGAGTTTTAACAGTGCCACAGCCTGCTATAGTCCAGGGGTGTCAAATGTATGGCCCTCGGGCCAAAACCGGCCCGCCAGGGGGTCCAAACCGGCCCGCAGGATGAATTTACACAGAGTGAAAATTACATGGGCTTCCATTTTTTAATAAAGTAACCAATATTCCCAATTTGTCCACAGGGTGTCGATGTTGGTCTCAGTGTCAGTGATATGAAGTGGTGAATGAAATGAATCAATAAGTGAAGATGAGGAAAAAAAAAAAAAAAAAAACACCACATCTTTACATATGGCAAAGTGGCAAACATTTTTAGCCTTTGCACGTACAGCATTACTGCTCCCATTACAAACATTAAAAACACAAGCACAGCTATGAGCTTGAATTCTTAGACAGAAGATGTACCTGGAATATTTGGATGCCACGCAAAGTCAGTCCCAACGTAAGAGAAGCTTCGACTTCTTTTTTGTCCTGTTAAAGCAGAATAAATTATTACTGTCCATGCATTTAATTCTACTAGTCAAAAACAATGTCACTTCTGCATTGGACTCAAATACAGGAGATGATTACTATATGTGTGATTGTACAAATAGATTCTATACACCCATTTCTCACCTTGTAGAGTCTGTAGTAATGGACTGTGACATCATCAAGCTGGGCGCACTCCTTTATGTACTTCAGATGTGCCTCTGAAGCTGTGAGAGCAAACTGGTCTTTGTGCATATTTGGGATGTGCCTCAGTATGTACTCACGGCCACGTTTGGCTATCACCTGAGCGGGGAAAAGAGAGCGAGAGGACCATGAGGCTTGGCTGCCCTTAAGTTGTACAGAGTCATGACAGCAGCAGACTGCCAGCTCGGGCTGCCAACAAGGATGATGAAGGTGCCTGCTGTAGGGCAAACAGATGTCAGACTGGAGTGGCTGAGTACGAGCACGCTAAGCTCCATGATTGGTTTTCAAAGCTCTAGTGACAAAGTAAGCTTTCTGAGCACCTAAATCCATACAAGATTTACTGTAGGGTAACGCATGCTGTTCATCTTCCAACAATTTCCTGTCACAGCTGGGCTGAGTGGCGATAAGGAAGCCAGAGGCTAATCACAGGAAGTGAAGAGCAATCAGACGGGCGTGGCTGTCATATTCAGTGGTGGTGGTAGGAAGGCAGAGCTGCCAAAGTATTTCTCGAGATATATATGTTTAAAAAAAAAGGAGTGAAAGGGAGAGAGTGTGTGCTACTTCTAGTGACAAAAATAAACTGGAGTGTTCCAGTTCTCATTATCCTACCTACTCAGATGTGGAGCTGCCACTGAGTGTTTGGCCAGCATGATTAATGGAAGGTGATACAGACCCACATGCTGTACACACTGCAGGACTGGTCAGTGAGCACAGACAAACACATAACGTTCACTATAATTTCAGCTTCTCAGTAAGTGATTCAGCAGTTCGTTTTAGGACTTCTTCCCTCTGACTGACAGGTATTTCTAGTAGGGATGCATTTTTGCTGATATTTTGAAACTAGTTTTTGCCAACTTTCGATGCTGATACAGAAAAATGCATGTTCTTCCCACATATTCACATCTCCTTTCTCTTACAGTGATGATTAATTGGCATATAAAAGACATATTCCCCAAGGAAAATAAGACAACTACCACCACCGGCATAGAAGCTCGGGTCTTATTGGCCTGTTTCATATAGATATTTTATGCTACTTCAGAAACTTTTTTTCATGAATATTTTAAACCTTGGCTGCTTTTAACGATCTTGTTTCAATGTGGAGTAAGGATCCTTTCTTTTCATTTAATAATAATGGATTGAATTTATATGGTGCTTTTCGTGATACTCAAAGCGCTTGACAGTGAATCCATTATTCAATCACTGCACAGACAGGCACTGATGGTGGTAAGCTACCTCTGTAGCCACAGCTGCCCTGAGACAGACTGACAGAACCATATATGGCCTCACTGACCACCACCAAACATTTATTCACATTCATACACCAGTGTCACGGACACCGTCTCCTGAGCCACTACTGCCCCATACAGCATGCCTGCTATCAGCAGAGACTTGCTCAAACTTGTGAGGCAAGAATGAGACAGACTGTCAGCAATATTACCGTGAAAAGGATTAAACAGAGAGTATGGTTACCTCCATGCTTGTTGCTGAGATAAGGAGTGTGTTAGCCTCCACTGAGCAGCTCATCTTGGATCTCCTTCGGCGTTAGGACACTGAACTCCCTACTATCCTCGCTAGAATGTCTCACAGTGACTAGCACACCAGCTCTCTTGTATGGCTGGGCGGGTTGACATGTCTAGTTTCAGTTAGGGACGGGGCATCTGTGACAAAAAGGCTAGGCAGTTATTGTCTCTTTGGAGTCCTCTTTAGCTAAGCCAAATAGCCACACCGGCTACCCCACTTCTGTTTACGCTCTCGCCTCCATCTCTGGGGCTAACTGCTCATGTAGCAATGCACAGAGATGCTGGTGCCATTAAGGGAACTTGGCATATTCTCCTGATGTGCAATAATTCCTCTCTGCTGTAGAAGATGTTTGATATACTCCAACAACGCTTAACCACAAACAGCAGTGCAATCCACCCCATGCAGCATTGTTTGAGGGAGCAATGAGTCACAGCGTGGCTGTGTGGAGGCAGCCATGCCTTCTGTGATAAGCACAACCAACGTGATGATGTCAATCCCTCGCGCCACAGGAAAAGTGCAATGTCACCAGTAGAGCGTCCCACCAGACTCCACTGTAATATTTTATCAGTTGTAAATAATAATTTTTGACGATGCCGACAAATAATTTTGAATGCTTTATCAGTAGATACCAAAAATGTGCCAATATTATCGTGTGACCCTAATTTCTAGCAGATATATTTACTATTCTGAGCCATTAAATATCTTTACTTATTGTTAATCTATCTTTGAAATGTTATTTATGCAGCTTTTTGCCAGAAAGAAATAAAATGAGTAGTACAATAAAATTTAGGACTTTTTTTTTGAAAGATAAAGGTTATTTTCATCATTATTGCAACATGAATGTATGCAATTTTCACACTGCAGGAAAGCTGGAGCTTGAATTGCAGGAAGTAACAAAAGCAGGGGCTCAGTTGACATGTGGTACAGATATACTCACCCATGGAGGGAAGTAGGCTTCAGGTTCAAAGTATTTTCCAAAGTGCTTGTTGCGTTTAAAGTTGCTGAGGTCAGCCTGCAGGGCGAAGGCTGCTAGGAGGAAGTAGGCCTCCTCCCTTTGGATGCACTGAGAGAGCAGCACCTGTTTCCTCAGGTGCCAGTAGTAGTAGTACCTGGCAACCCGATCACTGCAACCCAAACGCAAAGGAGATGTAAACTAGCATTAAGGATGATTTGAGTTAAACAGAGTGATGTTTAACTTAGTATCACACGTGTAGCTATAACCGACCTGATCAATCTCCCGTTCTCTACGTAATACTGAGCTCTGAAGTGAATGATCATCGGAGGCCCAAACTGGTCAATCCCCTTGAAAAAATAAAAATACATCATACTTACAACACTGCAACCACAAGAGTTCAACAGTTCTATCACAATGGACAAAGAACACAGATCGTTTGTATGGGACAAACCAGCTTTTAAAGTATACTTTTGTGTAACAACTACACACAGATCTACGATCATTTTAAATCTGTTCAAAACAAAGTTAAACATCTAATGCAAAAACACCACTACCACCTTAATTACACCGAGCAATACCTCAAAAAGCTTATATGAAGGTTTGTAAAAACAGAAAAAAGATCCTTTTCTGAGAGTGACAGAAGAAAATGACCCCTCATGCCTGTGTGCTAAATAAGGAACTAGATCTCTTATTCTAGCTTAGCATAAAGACACTTAAACAACTAACTTGGCTACCTAAAAAAACTACTTCCTGGTTTTGTGTTGTTACCATG
Source organism: Pholidichthys leucotaenia (assembly GCA_020510985.1). NCBI lineage: Eukaryota > Metazoa > Chordata > Actinopteri > Cichliformes > Pholidichthyidae > Pholidichthys > Pholidichthys leucotaenia. The sequence goes on along the minus strand of CM035842.1, from coordinate 90,070,794 downwards.
AAGCTGTGCTTTCAACTAAAAGAACGTGCTTAGGAGTCCAGTAGCAGATGGCACGAGTCACACAGAACTCTGATCTCAAACTTAAGGGATTACATGCTTAAAGCCTAAAGACATTAAGACTGCCTAAACCAGCAACAATTCTCCAAAGCCATTTTCACACAAGGACTGTAGAAAGTGCCAGAGAATAAGCCTTGGACACTGTATGGAGCTGCTGAAACAAACATGCAGTACCTGCCTGAAAAAATACCTCCATTTTGTACTTTCTGCAGGGACAAAAACCAACCTGTTTCACAATTTTTTCCACTATTGCATGGGTCTGCAACTACGGATGAGCCGATACCACTTTTTCAAGTCCGATACTGTGACTTTGACTATCGGCCAATACAGATCCAAACCCGATACCGCCTCTTTTCTTTAAAACAACACAAGTACAGAACATACTTTGGTAATGACTGGTTGCATTTTGCACACATATAAAAACATAAATCTAAAAGTCAAAGAACGTATTACAAATTTGCAACGCTGCTGCTTTTTTTTTATTTTAAACTTTGTAACACTGGCAGCATTTCACTGGTCAGGACCATGTAAACATGCATTCTGAAGTTTTAAGTGCAAGTTTATGCAAAACTTTAAAGCTGAGTATTTAAGTAAACATTCAGATGAAATTCAAAGTGCCACTATATGCATGAGGTAAACAAAAAATGCTGTATATGTAAAAATAAAGGAACCAACCCTTTAAGTTGTATTTTGTCATCCATGATTATTATCATATAAAATATGACAAATTTATTAGAAAAGCAGAAAATTTATCCCAAAAATCTCAAATTTAGGAAAAAGTTGTAAATTTTATGAGGAAAAAAAACCTCTTCATATTGATGTGTCAGGCCAGTTTGTACTAGTAACATTGCTGTTTTACCTTAGTTTTCAGGCTCTGACATTTTTGTGGCTCCCTGCAGATTTTGCTGGTCAAAAATCTCTCAAAGTGGGTCTTTGCGTAGCAGAGGTTGCTGACCCCTGCATTATTGTGTATTGTACCATTTGTCACTCGCTGTCCTGTGATTTTTTTGACTCAGTCAGAACACCAGTACATAATTTCTTACCTTGCTTGCTTCTCTTTTCCATTCTTTAGGGCAGTACTTTGACAGTTTCTGATCCAGCTCCATGTATATGTGTTCATTATCTGTAGTAGGAGAGAGGCAGGATTATTCCAACTCTATGTGTGTACACATACAGTATAATGGTGCCTTCAGGCCAAATGCGAACGGGCGGCGTGAATACATATAGAATCAATGGAAAGAGGTGAGCCCCAGTCCTTCTGTCTCCAGGTGAGTGTCAGTCTCATTTTCAAACTAGTTTAACCTCCAGTGTTGATACTTAATCCAGTGATGGCAGAATGTCATGGCTAGTGCCATTCCCCGGACGGGAACGTGCGAATGCGTGATTTCGCGTGTGCTTGCCTCTTTCCATTGGCTTTGTATGCATTCGCGCCGCTGTCTGTTCATGTTTGCTGTGAAGGCACCTTAAGGCGATATATAGGTGGTTTTGTGTCTGTGCACATAAAAAGAATGCCTGCTGAATAAGCTCCATTCAAAGACAGCCTGTGCACTTCCCTTTGTACTGAGCCACTAGTGTTCCCTCTCATTTCTTCACTCTGTCATGTCCTAATCTGCTCCTATAGTGACACCTTTCATGAGCAGCAGCCTGCTGATCTGTCAACTCTACACAGGGAGAAGTATTCTAAAAACATATGAAACATAAAACCTCTCAACAGTCTCTCAATACAACTTGTCAACCAGAGTGTTCAGTTACAATGTGAACAAACACTCCCACATGTATACTGAACTGCAGCACATTATTATAATTCTCAGAATATAAGGCTCCATTAAGATGCCTGGATTTTTTTCCCCTACATTTCCCAAGAAAGTTTTGGTTTTACGTGGTGACAATCTGACATCTCTGCAGCTCAGACTTCTGCCGCCATCTTGATACAACTGAGGTCACAACTGTTTGGTTTGTGGCAGTAAAGGAATCTGAAACAGCAGCAAAGTCTGCTTCCAGAAACAACATTGTTTTTTTACTAATGTTAATCCACAGACCTATTTTTGTGGTCGTACACTGGCAGACATGGAAGTGCACCCGAGGTTTGTGGGAAAGAACATTTTGTGATAGTTGAATGAACTGACCTTCAAGCAATTTTTGTGGCCATTGATGTCAATGTGATTGGAAAGGTTCATTATTTCTGAAAGATTATGTGAAATTTTAAAATGAAAAGTGGGGCAACTATCATTTGCAGAATATATGAATGTGTGTTAAAAAAGAAAAACTACTGACATTTGAGGGAGTGGAATCAATAAATTTTTGTTTAAAAATGATTTTATGGATCAATTTCAAAGCAGTTCTGGATTAACTTTTGTGTCTAAAATAGGGATGTTAATGATTAATCTATTTTCAATTAATTGTTGATAAGAATTTAGCTGATTAAATTAGTTGTCAATTAACTGATAACGCCGCAGTCCGTTTCAATGGAAGTTTATTCTATGAAATGTAGTGACATTGCCATCCAGGCGGGGGTGCATGTGGTCACCCATTGCCACCATCCAACCTAAACAAAAGAAAAATAAAAAGAAGACGCCAAGCCCCCAAACCACATGCACTGTGCAGAGCAAAATGCCTCCTCCTTCCGGGGTACGTGGAAGAGCTAAAACAAGAATGGCCGGCCAGTTTAGATGCACGTGCTTGAAGATTCACCCACCCTGCTCCAAACCAGCAGGGCAGGGAAACGGACCGGAGCAAGGAAAAAAAAATAAAAACTACACAAGCACAAAAACCCATTCCCGCTGCCTTCAACCTGCCGCTAGACACAAAAGCAGACTGGACCTGTTACCAGAGATATCACTGAGGTAAAGGTTTTTTTTTAACATTTCTATACACAGCAGAAGAGCCCAGGTTGGACTAACAGGACAGGTTGTGTTGGCTTCACAGCAGCCAGAGGTAGTCAGAGAGCCGCTGCAGATTCCGGGAGAGTCAAAATTACTTTATTAATGTCAGAATAATGACAGACAGCCTTCTGATTCATTTCCACTCTCTGTTGCCGTGCTGTGACATGGTGATGGTGGGACCTACTTCATTGGGTGTTTATCCAAATGTCTGCTGAGGTGAGGTGGCCAACGACCCACGTTGCTTGCAGGGTCATTCAGCCCATGCCAAGTAGCGTGAGTAACCCTATTCAAAAAAAATGGAGGGAGCCCGGATCATACTGGGTTTGCCTGGATTGCTGGGGTACTCTGAAAGGGCTGATGTTGTTTAACATGCAACAGATGAAGCAGCTCACAATTTATTTTCCTGTTAAAACAGTCTACTAGTGCATCTCAGTACATTAGAACACTGTGAAACTTATTTCTTTTGTAATATAACTAAGACCCATATATTTCAAACCTTTCTGAATAAATTTTATGATATTGATTAGTTTTTTTTAAATTAAATATAAATCATGACATATTAATTTACTGAGATGCACCAGCACATAGTACACACTATGCAGTACAGAATTTGTTAAACGACGAAAAAATGTAGTGGAAAAAAATGCAAATGATACAATAAATCGGTGAGGAATATGATGTTCATGTTTTATTCAGTATATCAAAAACAGCAATTAGCTTTTTATGTTATAGACTGTGTATTGTACTGAAGGAAATTAAGATTCTAAGGAAAATTGCCGCTTATCAATTAATCGTTAATCAATCGATAAGGTGAGTTAACTAATGATTAATGAATTAATCGATAACTTGCATCCCTAATCTAAAACCAACAGATTAAGAGTTCATCATCACACCTACTTGACATTTAAACCAGTAAGCCTGATAAATACAAACAAAACACTTCAGTTTGTGATAAATCCTCTCGACATCTGTAGTGTCTCAAAGAATGAGGAAGCAGAGATCTAAACTTTGGTCTGGTGTAGATACTTTTCTCAGTGGGACAGTGGGTGACACACAGGGAAGAGTGTGTGGCCTCTGTTTGCCTTGGGGATTTCACGCTGTTCAGACAAGCACTCCAGGAATGTCCCACAATCAGACCCATTGGCTCCTGCTCAACTGACCCACTATGCCACCATTGGCTCATCTGGAGGCCAGCTGCCTGAAAGCACTGCCTTTGCAAGTTACTCCCTTTGCAGCTGCCTACAACTGTCAACTAGGGCTGCAACTAAAGATTAATTTGGTAGTCGACTAATCTAATGACTAATTTTTTTCAACTAGTCGACTAGTCGCGTTTATTTTTCTCATGTCCACCATCTCTACTTCTTGTTGGGGCTCTAGGCTGGTGCATATTTTACCTCAGCCGCTGTTTAATACCTCTTAACGTTCTGTCTCCCGTTGGCGGGAGGCATTTAAATGCCATTTTGTCTCAGCTGAACAGAGTGTAACCAATATTCAGAATGAGGGCTAAGATTAACAAAGATGAAAAAGAGACAGCGATTCCTGTCATTTACTGGATTCAACACGTTAGCCATGACAGTTCAGCCCTCAGCAATCAGAGAGGTTATTGTCGAAAAGATAAGCTAGCAAACAGCACGTACTAACAGTACGGTCATTTTTCTAAAACTTGAAACAGTTGGCCATTGGAAATAAGTGGCGCTAACTCTCTTTACTCACTAAAACTTACCCAGCAGACGTTAATTTTGTGGCTCCCGGGTGCCGTGTTCATGCATCGCTGTAGTGCTGCCGTGGTAAGAGAAGTCTGCCTTGCAAAATCTGCATTTTACTTGTTTTGTTTTTTTGTCTTCTGTAAAATGTTCCCAAACAACAGAAAGTTTGGGTCTGCCTTTTTTTTTTTTTAATCCACTTTGACATTTGCCATACAGACTGAGCTGTATAATGTGCTCCTCTTCTTCTTCACTGGAAATTGTTCACGCATGCCAGACAACAGAGGCGCAACTGCCCTCAGCAGTTCCGGTCATGCATTGCAGTTCCAGTTGTGCATTGCAGTTAACTGCAGTTACAGCTGAACCGCGGCATGCATATGAACTTTATAATTAAACGATTTGTCAACAATAAAAATATTTGTCGACAAATTTTTATTGTTAATGTTATCGACAACGTCGACTAATTGTTTCAGCCCTACTGTCAACCACTGTCTGCTCTGCTATAGTACAAAGACAGTGACTCATTCCATATGAATGACCCTCCTCGAGTCTTGTCAGCGTAAAAACAACTTAACCCCTGCTACATAGTGGGAACCAGTCAGCATGACGAGCAACTGGTTCCTGCAAGACCGTCATGGCAGAGAGGTGAGAGATGCTACATTTGCTTCCCCACCAAGTTACTGATTTGAGGAAAATAAGGCTGCAATCACACCAGGATAGCCTGGATGTCTCGGTTCGACTGGGTGGGGAATGCCAAGAATTTTCACACCTTTGGTTTGCCTTCACACTGCAGCGGACCAAACTGCCTGGACAACGTCACGCAGTTACAACAACTGCTCGTTTGGGGGCACTGTAGCCAAAACCACCACTGACCAGGAAGAAAAATCCGGCTCATCAATTGGCCAGGACCGAAAACGGAAATCCGTTCCCTTCAGCCGGGCTATTTGTCTGCCACAAAGGAGACATTTTTTTTAACTCTTCTCCTCTGCTTTCTCCAGTAAAATGATTTCTTGGATCTGTGCAGTTGTCTTTATTGTTATTTTCTATTCAAAATGCGCTACGGTAAACGCCACTTCTTCTTCTCAGTCTACGTGTTGCTATGGTTACACAAACGTCAAGGAGCACTTCCGCCCTTTGGTTCGCTGGATAGTCCATTTGCATTCATAATGCAAGCGAAGCACACCAGACTTCGTTTGCAAGTGAACCGAGACCCCCGTTTTCAGGCGGAACAAACTTCACTTGTTTGGTGCACACCAGAGTTCGAGCGTGCATTCAAACGGCACTACCGAGCTATCCGCGGATAGCCCTTTGGTCTGGACCAAACAGTGGTCGTGTAAATATGCCCTAACTGTCGGCATAGACTGTTTTCAGGTGGCTCACTCAAATAGAGCATGTTGATATGGCATGAGCAAATGGAAAGTAAGTAAATAAACAAGCAAGAAAGCCCAGCTTAAAGGAGCCATTTGTAGTTTTTTAACTTCAAAACACTCACATTACCTTTAATTATGATTGGAATGTTTAGAAACAACTGTTATGAAGTTATGCCAATGTACTGCATTACAGAGATCTGTTCTGAATTTACAATTAGAGCTGATCCAAAGGCCCTCTGATACTACTGTTTCGCCTGCAGGGTAAGTCGTAACTATCACAGTGGATCACGGCAGGTGGCATCTTCTACAGTATATAGCTGAGCATTTAAAGCGCTCAACGCCCTCAGCTCAAAAACACTCTGCCATCAACGGTTTTTGTTGCTGCGCGCAGAGTGATGACATTGTATCACTCGTCAGTGGCACACCTTTCTAAATGGCCAATTACAATTGTTCTAAAAAAAGATACCATGAACAATATTTGAAGGCAATTGCTTGCAGTGGAAAAAATACTGTCTGTGGCTATGCAGCCTTAAGGATTATCAAAAATAGTGACCAACAATATGTTAAATGTTTATATCAGTGCAGTCTTTGTCTCCGTCAGCTCGGCCAAGCAACCACACTGTTTGCTTCATCTTAGGTCAAGTTTAACCTCTTTTACCAACTATACATAGGCTTAAAAAAACCTTCAGCATATACTCCCCAACACAGTCCGATTTTATATGGGCTTTTTTCCCTACTTGCTTTAGCTGGGATAAGCTGAACTCATGGTGGCACAAAAGCATTGGTGCACAAGCAAGCAGAGGGTGAAGGCAGACCAAGTGCATTAAGCCCAAAAACATGACCTCGGATTAGAGGTGGGACAAAAGATCGATTCAGTGATGGATCGTGATATTTTGACACTAATGACAATGCACTGATCCCTAAAAGCATGGATCAGGCTTTTATTAATTATCATGTAAAGGTTCCATACTCTCTTGGGTATTCAACTAATTGTGTTTTCAGTCAACTAGATGGCGCAAAGCAAGCACCTAGTCAAGTGAAGTCATAGCTTGTCTTGCGAGATTTGGGGCTAGCTTTGAAAGTTAGGACGCAGTTAGCTCAAATGTCAGGCCTTTTTGGGATTTTATGACAAAGATTAAAGGAAGATTAGTTTCAAGTGTGTCTCAGGGATGTGTGAATGGCTGTGTTGGGGTGGGGGGTGTGAGGGGGGGTGTGAGTGCGTCTTAAATTATGTTCTTTTTACTTATATGGATGCCTAGAGAAACGTAATTTCATCTTGCCTGCACTACAGTTGTATGCACAGCAACATGACAATAAAGGTTGATTTGATTTGATTTGAAAGACTGCCAGAGACTACAGATGGAAATTAGTGAGAATGCTATAATCTGGTACAGAGCATCTTTACCCTGTGTTTAATGCTTTTTCTGTACATGGTTCCTGACAAATAAACCAATAAACTAAACTAAAGACCTTGACATGACACACAACCCGTAAGAAGCGCTGCACGAAAAAAAACAAACAAAAAATACTTTGAACACATGGGCCAGTACACGTCATGGAGCAGCATTAGCAACAGCTAAAGCCCCTGTCACACCTTGACGATTTAGGCAGTGTATACCGATGTTTAAAAAAAAAAAATTGGTGAATACGGTGGCTAAAAAGTTAAGGGTAAGTTTTGCATAAGTTAAGAGCACACTGAAGCACGCTGGTATACTGTACGTCGTAGTACAGTGAGGTTGCCTAAAAAGTTTTTTGCATGCACAAAATTCCAGCATATGGCTCATATGTCCCACATACGTGGGCCATAAGTTATATGCAAGTTATGTGACCATTCACACACGGTGCTTGTAAGCAGGGGTGGGCGATATGGTCTAAAAATGATATCACAATATTTCTGTGAATGTTCACGATAACGATATTCTTCACGATATCAAGGAATACAGTTTTTTCTTTTAAATTTATAAAGGACAGTTTCACAGGCCAGCGTTAATTATGTTCAACATATTCAGTAAAGACAAAACAACAACTCTTATTTCTCCAGTTTATAAACAGCAGTTTAGAATGCGTTTAAAACTTTTTTTTTTAAATTCTGTATCAAATATTACCAGAAAATATTATAAACCACCACATCTTGAGCACACTGAGGGGGTGGACTGGGACAAAAACTCAGGCTGGGAATATGATTTCATCCTAGGCCACCCTGATGTTGGAAACCAGAAACCATCACAGTTTTAGTAGGTTTGTGGCCGACACACATTGTGGGCTCACGTTGCCACAGAGACAGGACTGCATGTGTATTGTGGGGTGTCACGTCTGCAAGGACAAGAGGACTCGAATCTGCAGAAGATAACAAGGAAGTGTGAGATTTGTCTCTTTGTCCCACAGAAGATGCCCCGGAGAGTATTCCGGTTCATCAGGAAATGAGAGACAATAGGTGAAGCTTCAAAGGGATGCTTTGTAACTGTATGTTTACTGAAGACACCATGTGACTTGAATCCTGATGCTGGAAATGTATGAAAGGGGTGTTGAGATATGATTCTTTCTCTTTCCTGCTTTGAGAATGCTAGAAGCTGTGTTCTGTCAAATAAAGCTGGTTTATGACTAAAACTCAGCCTCGTTATTTGAGCATGCTTCTACAGGTTAATATTTTACAGGTGCATCTCAATAAATTAGAATGTCAACAAAAAGTTGATTTATTTAGGTAATTCAATTTTTTTTAAAAATTAAACTTCTATATTATATAGAGTCATTACACAGAGAGTGATATATTTCAAGTGTTTATTCATTTTAATTTTGATGATTATGGCTTACAGCCCATGAAAACCCCAAATTCAGTTTCTCAAAAAATTAGAATATTACATAAAATTACTTAATTTTAAAAAATAGTTTTTTTAATACAAATGTGGACCATCTGAAAAGTATGTCCATGTACACACTCAATACTTGGTCGGGGCTCCTTTTGGATTAATTACTGTATCAATGTAGCGTGGCATGGAGGTGATCAGCCTGTGGCACTGCTGAGGTGTTATGAAGGTCCAGATTGCTTTGATAGTGACCTTCAGCTCATCTGCATTATTGGGTCTGATGTCTTTCATCTTCCTCTTGACAATCCTCCATAGATTCTCTATGGGGTTTAGGTCAGGAGAGTTTGCTGGCCAATCAAACACAGTGATGCCATGGTCATTAAACCAGGTTTTGATACTTTTGGCAGTGTGGGGGGGTGCCAAGTCCTGCTGGAAAATGAAAGCTTCTCCATAAAGCTTGCCTGCAGAGGGAAGCTTGAAGTGCTCTAAAATTTCCTGGTAGACGACTGCGCTGACTTTGGTCTTGATAAAACACAGTGGACCAACACCAGACTTGTTTAAAGGCTATCAGTCAGGATTTAACCAGATGAAATCAATATGCACTGATGGGGGACGGGATGGCTTCCTAAATTCTGATGAATTTCAGTTGGTTTCTTGATTTTCTATGCTTTTTGCACCTCTTTTTATTCATGTGTTCGATACTTATTCCCTGTGTTATTCCACTTTATTAAATATAACTTGTCTTGTGAACACAGTTGCCTTGATTTCTTTGTATGTATGGATTACTTGAGTTGTTATTGATATCTGGTGAAAATCTCAGGTCAGTGGCTCAATCAGAAATATGTTTAATGAGAAAAATGTTGTGTTCAATACTTATTTTCCCTGCTGTAGTCACAAAGCACTGTACAATAAAATGGAATAAAAGGAAGTTGATAGATAAAAATAATTTTAAAAATACAAAAACAAGTTAAAACACAAGATTAAAATAATTTAAAAATATTAGTCTTCATTAAAAAGCAGTTGAACTGAAACTCAACCGAAATCCTCATTCAACAAAAAAAGTTTCAGTTGCTTTTGAAAAGAGTCCACAGAGTCAGCTAAACATATCTGGAGTGGGAGTCTATTCTAAACACAGTCTACCTGTGTGCAGAGACGTGTCTCTGTGGAAAATAAGGCTCTGAGAATACTTTATTATATGAAAGAGATGGCAACAGTTTTACTTTGGGACATGATTTGAGGTTGAATAAGTTGAAAAAAATTGAAATATATGGGATTATGATACTTGATATTGCGATATTGTGATTATCATTGAATCATGATAGGATCGTATCGGGACCCAAGTATTGCGTTCTGAATCGAATCGCGAGGTCCCTCGTGATTCTCACCCTTACCTCATATCTTTTGGGTGTGAGTGATCCACACTGAACTGCGCATGCGCTAGGAAAAGTCCCGACAGGGGGAGGCAGTAGTACCATTTTCAACAGGGGAGAAGAAGAAAAACATGGACGCCAGCTTCGAGGAGAGAACATACAGGTATCTGTCTTTTTGCCTGTCTGTTTTCTTATTCAGCCACTAACAATAACAACAAAAGCTCCTGTTTCTCGTGGTCGTCCTTGTATTCATGCAACTCTGCCATTTTTTTAAAAATGCTTGTCACCGTGCTTTTCTTCTGCTTTTGGATTATGGCTGTTCAAATCAGTTTGCCAACATAATGCCAACATTATGGGGCATGTGCAGTGTTTCTTCTGGCTTAAAGACCGTGGCATGGTGGCAGCATATTTTTCCAAGGATGGGGGGGGGAGGCACATGACACGATTGTAACCAGAATATGTAAATTTTACACTATTTCTTTTTATTTTTTAAAATTTTGCACAGTAATATTGCATAATGGAATTTACCATTTGAAGTATTGTACAACCAAGGCTTGAATGTTGGCATATTGGGCCAGTTGGGGTCCCACCCGGATGTCCTGTGTTTGGACTTTTTACTGGTGTCATCCTTTTCTCACTTCTCCTAGACCCTCTGCCTGAACACTTTCCTCTCCTTGGCTCCTCTCTTCTGTCTCATCTTTCCCTCTCTGAGCCCTATCTATTTCAGGTTCTCTCTCCGTCTATGGTGGTATACAAACAGGTTAGAAAATACCAAGTGTCATGTTTTATCCTGCAGGAATTTTTTTTCATGGTTTACATAAATAACCAAAATGTGTATTTTTTTAATTTTTATTCTAGTGTTTCTTTTTTTCCATTGACGAAGAGTAGGAAAGGGAAGGAAAAAAAAAACCCATAATAGTAATGTACTCATGCATACTTAAATTATATGATCAGAGGTGGGTACAGTAGCCAGAAATTCTATTCATGTAAAATCAGTGCTATGAAATTAATAAATAAAAGCAGACAACCAAAAATTTCTAGTTGAGTTAAGGGTACAAAGAGCATCTACTTAAAAACTTGAGTTATGACTTCAGTCTTCAAGGTTTGAGGTTTTTCTCCAAAATTTATAACAATTTTCTTATATTTTTCTACTTTTCCTGTAAATTTATCTAAATTTGCAACCATTTTCCTCAAATTTGTAATTTTCTCTTGTAAAATTATGACTTTTCTTGTACATTTGAGACTATTACAAATTTGTGGATTATTTTATGGCTAATGTTTTTTTAATCCAATCCAACTTTATTTATATAGCGCTTTAAAAACAACAACAGCTGACACAAAGTGCTGTATATCAACAATAAATAAAATATAAAATCAATAAAACACAGCTAAAGTACAAAACAGCACAAATAAAACAATAGTCATACAATAGAGACAATAGCAACAAATAAAATCAACATCTCAAACCAGGTCAAAAATCAGAGAATAAAAGTGGGTTTTATGAGGAGTTTTAAAACTGGACAGGGAAGAGGCCTGTCTGATGGACAAAGGCAGATTATTATAAAAGCACTGGGTTTTTTTTTTTTAATAAATTTGAAACCGAATGTGGCCAATCTACTTTTTTCCCTCATGCAATTTAAACTTTTGACCATAATTTTGTAGAGCCAGAACAGAACAATAACTTTAACTCTGAATTCAAAGCAATATAATTATTAAAATTATATTTAAAAAAATTAATTAACTTAAATGACCAAATATGCAGTTATTTCTGTTATAATATTTCTATATATTTATAGTTTTTTTTTAGAAATCTCCTCACCAACCAGTCAGCAGGAAAAATCTCCCTTATTTTGAAATCCAAATTTTGGCAGGTTTAGTTTCTCTGAAGGCTGCTGACGGATTAAAGTCAATGGCCACAGTTACATGGGCAAAATTTCTTCAATCTGATTACAATTCAGATCAGAGTTTTACTGTTTACATGGATCCTGAAAAAGCTGATCTGATTAGGACGTGCGTTTCCATGTGTCACACATTTGGCTGCACGGTGGCGCAGTGGTTAGCACTGCGGCAGCACAGTTTACCCTTGGCCGGGGGATTGTGGGGATCGTGGGATCGTGGGTTCGATCCCAGCCCCCGACCAACAGTGATCTGTGTGGAGTTTGCATGTTCTCCCCGTGTTGCGTGGGTTTACTCCGGGATTTCTCCGGTTTCCTCCCACATGCCAAAAACATGCGTGTTAGGTTAATTGGTTGTTCTAAATTGTCCCTAGATATCTGTTTCCTATAGGCCCTTAGAATAGAGGGTTAGTATTAATGAAAGCGCTTTGAGTGGTCTTTGTGACTAGAAAAGCGCTATGTAAGTGCAGGTTAGTTAGTTAGTTAGTTAGTTTGAATGGAATAAATCATTTTGACATGCGCACGTCGACATTTCGACATTCAAAAAAATAGTAAGAGAAGAAGCAACTTCCGGTGTTAGCAAGCCCCGCTTCGTGTCGAAATTGACCTGTATTGTGTTATTCAGACTATACTTTTGCTTCTGCTGGTCTCCGTAATGAAGCTACAAGTACATACTTCTGCATATGACGAACAGAGGGAGACAGCAGGACGATACAGACCAGTTTTGTTTTACTCCTGCTATGTTTTCCGCTAGCTGCTGCTAAGGCGGAAATACGTCACGATGTGCGGCTGGTGTACAGACATGCGCAGTAAACATATTTTCTGCCCTACGTTCGGAATAAGTGTTTTCATGCGCACCATTCGGATTAACAATCGGCATAACCCACCCCTCTCAATCGGAATGAAATTTTGATCCGAATGAGCGTGATTGGGTTAGAATATTCAGATTGCCATGTTTACATGAAGGACTTTTATTCCGATCAGGCTTTTAATCCGGTTACTTGTGTCCATGTAAACATAGCCATTGACTTCATGAATTTCGGTCATCTTAACTTGCCAGGTACATAATAATGAACATAAATTATTAGTTAATATTGTAGTAGCTGGTAAAGTAAATCCTCAGCGATTCATCAGTCACTCTTGCCTTTCCCTGCAATGAAGCCTAACCAGACCTGTTAGCTAAGCGACTCCTCATTGTTGTTCCGGTTACCAGCGGGTTAAAACCACCATAAATGCCTCCACTGTTTATCTCTTGTACTTTTTTCCCCACATTTAAAGTACTTTAATAAGCTCATGCTGCTCTCAGACAGCAACGCTAAAGAGACACTCTCTGCCTGCAGAAATGTTCACACGGGTGCTGGGGCACTTCTGCGCGGACGACGATCACGCGCGTTGTTCGTGTGTGCGCTTGCGGAGTATTTCTTTCATATTTAAATTTTCTTAAATTAATATATCATAGGCGTGGCGACATACTTCCTTAGGGTGGCGGGCCGCCACACAGAAATGTTACCAGAGGAAACTCTGCATGTGAACTGCAGATGATATTCAATGTGCATGCGTGAAATGTGGCTGTTGAGGAGACAGCTGCAGTACCTCAAAACTTCTTTGAACAGTTCTGTGTATGTGAGCGCAGCCTAACGACTGCATTCGTTTTCCCTTTCGGCTACTCTCACCAGGCCCTTACATAGACTACCGCAACTGGTTAGTGTTGCCACTTGCAGTACTGAAAACACCATCAGAACCAAACTGTGCCTAAAGGTGCATTCACACCAAAGCGAACAGGCAAATTTTTCGTACAGCACGATTACATTATGACTCAATGTAAACACGCCAACAGACATGACTAGTGAGATGCAGACTAGGCGAAGTTGTCTTTAAAACTTCTGCAGCTGTGTTCAACCTGCTGTGGAAATTCCCCAAATAACGTCATGCTTATGTTTACATTATCCGACCGGGGGCTCACCTGAAAATGATGTCGCAAGCCTCCAACACTTCACAGATGATCCCGTGTTTATGTTGCTAGGTAGCTTGCTAGGACGTCCGTGGCCGGAAACCGTGGGTAAATAACTCCAAAAACCCGATTCAGCTAAAGAATTCCCGGTCCTCCTGTCTCCCGGTGAGTGAGTTTCATTTTCTAAGTGGTTTACTCTGCAACAGTGATAACTTTACTATGTCTGCTAGCTAGCTAGCTGCTTGCGTAGCTAGCTAGCAGACGCAAACATGCAACAACAAAAATTTGCGCGTACTCATGTCTTCTCATTGATTTTCTATGGATTTGCGCGGCCCGTTCGCGTTTGTGGTATGAACACAGCTTTAGTATTCAGCCAAACTTTGCTGAATGGCTACACGCATTACGGCACATGTTCCACTTATTTCTCAGCTTATTTCCCATGCTAGAGTGAAGTTTAAATGTCCATCTTCCTCTCTCCCAGGGGCTGCGTTTGCATTGCTCTGAGTCTGAACAGTTTCCCTGCAGCATGTTATCACCCAAAAATGAACAATTTGAGGGTTCAAGGCTGAACAGCCATTCCATGCCTAAGCACACCTCACCAAATGCCAAATACGTCACTATGCCAGGGCTGAGGAAGTGTTCCATGGTTGAGCACAGTATGAAGCCATCACACTAGTCACACAGACTTTGGGGTCAAACACAGTACAGTACAGATGGCATGGTGTGAGTGCTTCCTTAAACCCATGAGAAGAAAAGAATCCTTACTCTGAATAACACTGAGTCCAAACAGGTGGCAGTCCTTCAGCCTTAGTAGGTCACACACCTGGACCAATAGTTCCTGGCACAAAGTCTTCACCTGAGGAGGAGATTTCAGGAACTTTTAGCTTTTTTTAAGAGCATGTGTTGTAATCATTTATGACAATGTCTTAAATAGTCACACAGGTACTACCAATTCATGTGGGAAGTGTGAAACAGAGGCCATACACATGACAACGTTTTTACCCCAAACCGTGGAAGTTCATTTACAGTTTAGCTGTCCGTGTATACTACATTGAGCATTTGGAGGTGTGAAAGTGTAGAGATTTGAAACCAGTCTCCAGAGTGGAGAGGTTTTGTTGGTGCTGATTTTGCACCCCCGTGTGCACAGACAGAAAGAGCTACGGCAAGATAGAGTCCCATTTTACAATAGATTTCAGCCAATCCACACACCGAGGAGCATTTATTTCTCAAAGAGAAATACAAATACGGAGCTTGTATTTCTGCATTTCTCACAGAAATACAAGCTGCATGATTAAACTTTATGCCTGATGTGTTTATAGCTAGGGTTAGGTTAAAAAAAAGGGCCCTTAATGGCATCTCTTAAATGCTTTCTTTTTACACAATAGATGCAACCTTATATAGAAAAATAATAATAAAAATTATAACCAAGGAGGATCCCTACATTTGCTGAATGATGAACAAATTACTGTGGAGCAGCTGGTGCTTCAAATAACAATAATAATAATAATAGTAATAATAATAATTAGATTTATATGGCGCTTTACATGTCAAGTGACATCTCAAAGCGCTTACAGTTTTGTCCATTATTCATTCATTCCAGACAGACCTTGATAGTGGTAAGCTACTACTGTAGCCACAGCTGCCCTGGGGCAGACTGACGGAAACGCCATCGGCCTCTCCAACTACTACCGAACATTTATACACATTCATGCCCAGTGTCATGGACACTGAAGGCAAGGTGGGTAAAGTGTCTTGCCCAGGGACACAACGGCAGGATGGCTGGGGAGAGTGGGAGTCGAACCACCAACCCTCTGGTTATTGGACAACCCGCTCTACCTCCTGAGCCACTGCCACCCACGTTTCCCTCCGCCGTTCCATTTTTGCTGAGCACCAAGCTGGACGGCAGGAAGTTCCATTTTTATATGGTCTTTGACATGACCCGGCCGGGACTTGAACCCCGACCTCCCGGTTGTGGGGCAGATGCTCTCTCTCTAGGCCACCACTCCAGTTCTGTGCTGCTGCACAAATGATGTGATGTCAGCAGCCGACATTACATCATTTGCAAAAAAGCATCTTGTAATGCTTTTGTAAAAGTTATGACTGGAGACTCCTTATCAAATATTCAAACCAGCTGTCAGTAAGTCTGATTTTTTTATTGCCTGCAATTACACAGGTTATTTATTTATTTAGCCTATTTATTCAATTCAACTTTATTGGTGTATTGCAGGGGTGTCCAATCATGTGCCATGGAGGGCCAAGACCCTGCAGGTTTTCTCTTCTACCCAGTCTCTTCAGCAGGTGTTTTCACTTATTAGCAATCAGTGGGAAGAAATTCAGTGGAATCTGCTGTTGAAGACACTTGTTGGACGTAAAGCCTGCAGGGTCTTGGCCCTCCATGGCACAGGTTCAGGTTCAGGTTACTTTATTTGTACCCCTAGGTAGATTTGTCATGATTGGACACCCCTGGTATAGAGCCTAATCACAGCAAAACTCATCTCAATCTGTTGTTTATTTATTTATTATGCCCTCATTCTTTCAGGTTAAAAAATGAATATAAATATTTCTTGCAGATGGAATCTGGCATTTTAAAGTTACTAGTGCACTTCCCGTACAACACAAGTACTCTTGTATGAAAACAGGTATTCCAATTAGGCTTTACAGACTCAAATATAGACTCTGAAAGTGGAATACAAAGAGGTGTAGGCTATATGTCGGCAATCACACGTGTTAGACTTTGACAAATATAAAAGGGACTAAATGGCACTAAGATTTATTTGATTGTGTGGATATTAATTACAGAATACCTAATTAATGAAAACTAATGGGACATCCAATATTAGCGACCATTTCAGATCCCTTGTTTATTTGTTTGTCAGATCACTTATTTGTGTGATCTTTTATCACTTATATTCATAACGGTGTATCGTGCACTTTGGGGAATAGGAGTTGTTCAGTCATCAATACTGTATAATTATTTTAGTTTATATCACTGTTCAGTGATGGACTTAAGTGTACAGTAACAGTGAATTTCTTCTGTGTACTGTCAATAAACTCACGCAGTACTATAACAGGACACGTTTACAAATATTTGAGACCCACTGTAGTGCATCAGTTAATATCTTAGCAATATTTTGTTATTAAAAGGTTTTTTAAAACTGTCATCAAACGAATTAACTACAAAACACCCAACATTATTATATACAGCAGAAGGACCCATTTGACTGCAACTGTTGCATCAGTGCTGCCCATTTGTCAGTAAATATTTAAATAAAAATGATTTATTTTGCTATTTGGGTGTTTTTGTGTCCTGTGTTTGTTTGTTAAGTCATTCTGGCCATTCCACTCCACAATCTTGGCGGTATTATTAAGTTTTAATTTTAAATACTCGCGCAGGAGGGGAGACTCGCGGTCCTGCAAAGTACAGTGGTACCACACAGGTGAAGGAGCATTGGGATTCCCGTCTACCACTGACTGAGCAGGCCGGGTGTGCCTCCCTGTAGTCTGCCCAGTTGGGCCGCTGCTTCTCCCAGCATGTTCTGTGTTGATACACCGGTGTTCTTTCTCACACCCGGGTCCCCGCTGACGCTCTGCCCAGTCTGCTCGCGTGCCTCGTATTCTCCACATATGCTGAATTATCCTTTAGACCTACACAATCACGGCAACTTTATGGTATAATTTTTTTTAAGCATGAAATCTTCAGTATTATCTTTTTCGAGTCAAATTTGCTGTTTTTCCACTTCCTTGTTTTCTTCAGTGAACACTGTGGGGACTGACTGGTCGTGATGCCGCGTATTATCCAATCAGCATGGCCATGATGCTGTGTATTATCCAATCAGCATGGTTGTGATGCCGCATATTATCAGAATGGAGTCAATCTGAAGCCTTGCCCACACTTCCTGAAGCCAGGGCACGAAGCGACAGAGCAGTGACTAAACTTTTATTGATAAAAATTACATATTTTGACTGAGCAACTCCATACTCGGGGATACACACCCTTGTAACCTCAGCAAAGCACTTATAAAATCTGAGGCCAGTCTGATGAATGATTTGAGAGATATGTGAGGAACAGAGAGAGAGAGAGAGAGAGAGAGAGAGAGAGAGAGAGAGAGAGAGAGAGAGAGAGAGAGAGAGGGAGAGAGAGCGAGAGAGAGAGAGAGAGAGAGCGAGAGAGAGAGAGAGAGAGAGTTGAGTTTTAAAAAATGCCTTTATTGCACAATTCAAGAAAATGTAAGAGCACCAATATCATTCCACCAAGAGAGAGAGAGAGAGTTTTAAAAAAATCCCTTTATTGTACAATTCAAAAATGTAAGATCACCAATACCATCATTCCACCAAGTGTCTCACATTTCAAAAGTGCAAACATAACTCATCCCCCTCTCCCACAGAACACAAACTATTCCCTACAGTCCATCTATTGGTGAATACCTCCAAATTGTCCACCATTTTATAGTAAGAGTACTCCACCTGGAGTCTGACTTTTAACAAGGCCTTGAAAACAAACACAGGATCCACATTGCCAGTGAGAGAGAGAGAGAGAGAGAGAGAGAGAGAGAGAGAGAGAGAGAGAGAGAGAGAGAGAGAGAGAGAGAGAGAGAGAGAGAGAGAGAGAGAGAGAGACAGTTTGAGTTTTAAAAAATGCCTTTATTGCACAATTCAAGACAATGTAAGAGCACCAATATCATTCCACCAAGTGTCTCACATTGGAAAAGTGCAAACATAAGTCATCCCCCTCCCCCAAACAACACAAAGTATTCCTTGCAGTCCACCCATTCCACATTGCCAGCGGCAGTAGCCCAAGTCTTCCTTGTAGTCCGTGCAAAGACGAGCCACAGGCCTCCAGTTCTTAAGCAAGGCCAAGTCCCCTTCCTCCGGCAGCAGAGATAGCGCTGTGCGCCCACAGCCAGTTCCGTTGTACGTCCCAGAGACATTTTCCTCATCTCAGATGGATTGTAGTCCTTAGACCAGCGGGATTTTCAAGCAAGTCATCTTTGCAGCAGGCTCGTCCAGATTGTAGAAAGAAAACGTTGGGGCATCCATGCCCTGCAGGCGAGTAAACCGTGACCTTGTAGTCCGTGCAAAGAAGAGCCACAGGCCTCCCGTTTTCAAGCCAGGGCAAGTCCCTGTCCTCGGGCAGCAAAGATAGTGCTGCGCGCCGGCAGGAGACCGGTAAAGATCCAGTTCCGTGACAGTCAATTAGAAACGTCATATAAAAGTCTGATTGAACAATATCCCAAAAATGTGTAAAACAGGCAGAGGAACGACCGCCATTTATTCCTTCTGTCGGGCGCGCTTGACCCCCGTTCCCCCTGCTGCTTTACGCAGGGCTGTCAGGCGTTTCTTGAGGCGAAAACGTTTCCTTTCATCCAGGAGGTCAAGACCCACCTGCCTTCTTAGCACATTAACCACTTGCACTCCGTTGTTCCACGGGCGGGCAAGTCTCTACGTCCTAAGGCGCACGAGGGCGCACGAGAGCGCGCTCGTGCGCCCTCGTGCGCATGACGCATGATAAGGATATTGATGGTGAAGGTGGTGTGCCCTCCAAGCGCCACTGAAAAAAAAAATCTGCAAACACAGCCGCGAACAGATTAGTTCATCTGATTGACCTCTCATTCGACTAATAAGAGTCTTGAATTGGGTTTCTGAAACCTTGACGAACCAATGAATGAAAACCTAGGAAGGAGGACCCGCCTCCCAACGCTTTGAATGCAGTGAGCCAATTGAAGCAGAGAAGTTCGTGAGCTGTTTTTTTTAAGGCTGGGTGAAGACTGACTGCTGGAGCGGATCAAAAAAGGACACAGGAAGAGCTCCACAGACCCAGCAGCATGGAGACCATCCACAAATGCAACCTGTGTGACAGGGAGTGCCATTCGTGGATCGGCATGTTCGGCCCCAGGCGGTGCTTATTTTGTATTGGTTCCAGCAGAGTAGACGTTATGATTTCTTCCATGGTCATCATAGACAGACGGAGGCTGACGACGAAAGCTGAGTGACACACACGCCTTCGCCAGTCTTTTTTTAATTACTACTGTTATTTGTTTTGAAAAATCGTTCGCCAAAAACCGCAATCATGGAAGCACAAAACCGCAATAATGGAATTATGTTTTGATCGAGTCGCGAGACCAGAACCAGAGCGGACCAGCGTCGCGTTCGTCTCACAATGAGGAAGACAAGTTCGCCCAGACTCCGCTGTGAAGAGGTAAGGTGTTATAAGCTAAATTATTCTCTATCCCTGAAAATTGTAATCCAAAATGACTTTTGACCGATCAGTAAATTACAGCTGTGCGGTTCACGAAGTCTGAAGTTCGTGCACCGCGGTACAAGGGGTTGCTTGCAGTGTACAGGCCGTGAACGCCCCCCCACCCCCGCTATTCTTCTGCAGTGAGGGGGGGGGGCCGCGGTGACTGCACTGCTGTCCTACATCACCACATAAGGCTAATCCGTTGTGTAGCGATGGCTAAAGTCCATCCTCCCTAGCAAGCGGGGGGGGGACAACCCCACACACACACACACAGTAGCGGGGGGGGGGGGGGGGAGCCGCTGTGACAGCGTTGCTGTGGAAACATGCAACGAGTGTAATCTGTCATGTAGCGAGGGCCGAACTCTGTCCTTGATAGCGGGGGGGGGGGACGACCCCCCCCACACACACACACACAGACACAGCCCTGAGTGTGACCTTTCCTTTGAGCCTAAAATGAAGCTTCTACATTGAATTATTCAAAAGTTACAGACGTTTTTCCAAACTGTGCCATTTGGCACAATTTGGCACAGTTCCAAAACGCCTGGGAACAGCCTGAGAACAAAGCTGTGTAAAATATTCATTTTTTGTGGTATTGTTACCAAATTTGGATCTCAGCTGGATAACACTTGGTTCTACATTTCTGTTGCATTTTCCAGCCGGATCGGACAGCTGTGTGTTATTTACAAGCATTTGTATCCAAAAAAACACTGGGTCCAAATTTTTTTCTTCAAGTTCAGTATGTTTAGATGACTGTAACTCAGTGGCCGGAGCACGTAGAGAGATTATGTTTTTTTTGCCAAAAAATTCAAAGTGTTTTCTTTTAAATGAGACCAACCCCATGAAGATGCTGCAAAGGGTTGAAGAACAGCTTTCGATTTACTTTGGGCATGTTATTTTTTGGAATTTTTAGGAAAATTGCCCGGAGTGCAAGTGGTTAACAGACTTAATGAATTTATCAGTGTCACTGAAGTAGTCAGTGACTTTAATGGCTTTGTTATAGGTTTCATCCAGAAAAGCATTTATTTCTTCCAGTGAATACAAACTCGTGTTTGTACTACATTTTGCCTCAATAGACTCAGTATTAGACACAGTGTCGGGATCAGATTCCATTTCCTCGTCAGCACAACTCAGCTGACTGTTTGGTTCATCTGGGCCAGTGGATTCATCATGGGCCACATTTTCCTGGACGCCACTCGTCCCCTGCTGTGAAACGGTAGCAGCCTCCGGAAGCACAGCCGCTGATGTCACACAGCGAGATTCTGACGCACCATCAGTGACAGTTTGGGCGCCATCACCAGCGACGCTCCCGGCCGTAAGCTGGGCTGCGGGTGCCACAGCTGGGCTGTCCACAGACACAGCGGCAGGCTCCGGAGCAGGACCGGCGGAAGGCCCCGCAACGTCGCCCGTAGTAGCGGCGGGAGTGGAGGCCGCGCCGGCAGCCTCAGCTGTGGCGGAAGGCCCTGCCACGCCGTCCACAGCAGCAGCGTGAGCGGAGGGCGCACCACCGGCACCAGCCGCGGCCCCATCAGAGCTCCCCACCCGCTGCCTGTGCGGACAAGCGAACCGTTTATGGCCCACGTCTCCACATTCAAAACACTTCATCTGTCCTGAGTTCACATACACCATATAGGAGCCGTCCCCGTGTTTGACCCGGAAGGACACTTCCAGAGTCGCAGTTGGCGAGTCCAAAAACATGAACACCTGTCGCCTGAGTGATTTCACATGGTTTAACTTGGTCTCCTTGCATCCCAAAGTCAGAGTTCTAAACGGGCCCGCAAACTTCCCAAATCTGCGGAGCTCCGTGGCCAACTGCTTGTCAGTGATGAAAGGTGGAACACCTGAGACGGTGATACGCGTTGATGGGACAGATAAGGGGGACACCTGTACATACGTACAACACCGCTTGCAACCAGTGTGTGGACATCCTTTTCAGCAGCCAGAAACGCAACTACAGCTCTATTCATTCGGGACGCAAAGCAGATCACATCATGGCCAACCTGCTCGGCCACAGCCAGATGCACCTCCTCCACAGTAACAGTGCTGTCCGGGGGAACGATCCGCACCCCCTGGTGGATAGACGGAGGTGGCTTTTCCAAGGTCGCCGTCCTCCACCCACAAAAACAAAAACTGAAAATGCGGCTAGTAGTAGAAAATCGGAAAAAAAGTCCAAACAAACCACGGAGTTCCCTATTTCTGCCCTCCTCCTTCGGCTGCCGGAAACAGACAGACAGACAGACAGACAGAGAGACTTTGACTTTTAAAAAAAGCTTTATTGCACATTCCGAAATTGCAAAAAGACCAATATCACTTGTCCAAGTATGTCACATCTCAAAAGTGCAAACATAACTCATCCCCCTGACCCACTGAACACAAAACATTCCCTACAGCCCATCTATTGATGAATGCCTCCAAATTGTCCACCATTTGATAGTAAGAGAACTCCACCCGGAGTATGACTTTCAACAAGACCTTGAAAGCGGACACAGGATCCACATTGCCAGCATTGCTTGCCCGATTTTTCCTCGTCAGCCAGATGGCAAGCTTAGCAGTACCAGATAGGAAGTTCATCAAAGTGTGGGCAGCCTTCCTTGCCACTTTATACTTCGGACCGTAAATGAACAGACCAAAAGAGAAACGTTCACCCAAAGCCCGAAACCACTCGCTCAAAATCTCAAAAAGTCCAGATAAACGAAAACAGTGGACAAACAAATGGTCGAGGGTCTCAACTTGGGAACAAAACAAACATCCCCCCCCCACAGTCGGATCAAGGTGTGCCCTGTATTTATTCGTGGCTATTGCCCCATGCACAATCCTCCACTGGAGATCTGCTGTGCGTTTCTCAATAGGTTGCTTGTACATGCACCGCCAGCTGCCTTTTGGGGAGACCCCTGGCCCCAAACAACCCGCCCACCTCGACTCCGTGACATCCTTCAGAGAGCGCAGATTCAGAACCTTCACACAGATGTGATACACCGCCCTTGTCCCGACAAACTGGAACTTGCCCAGGCGAGGAATCCTGAAGGTCAGTAGGTGATCCTCTCCTCCCTGCCACTCCCCCACAGCTGGAGTTACGGAAATTGCAGGAAAGGTGGACACAGTGTCGTCATCCCATTGATTGGAAAGAGTGTGGTTCGTCGCAAACGCTCGAAGCGGTTGTGGCAGGGCGGTGCACACGTCCTCCACCACCCTTTGCAGCAGTCTGACAGATGTAATTTTTGCACTCCGCCTCAGTGTATCCATCGATGTGGTCGACATCCTCATAAGATGACCAAGCTTGGTACAGCGTGCCTCCCGCAAACAACTCCGCAGACTGACAGACTGCAGCACCTCAGCTTCGATGAATCGATTGAAAAACAGTGGTTCGTCGAACAGCCACAGAGAGAGAGAGAGAGAGAGAGAGAGAGAGAGAGAGAGAGAGAGTGAGACTTTGAAAAAAGCTTTTATTGCACACTTCAAAAAAATGTAAGCACACCAACATCATTCCTCCAAGTGTGTCACATTGGAAAAAGTGCAAATTGAAATGTTCCCCCACACACACACAACACAGAGCAGTCCCTGTAGTCCACCTATTCAAAGATCCAGTTCTGTGACAGTCAATTACAGTCAGTTAAATGTCATATACCAGTCTGTTCAAACAATATCCCAAAAATGTGTAAAACAGGCAGTGTAACGACCGCCATTCATTCCTCCTGTCAGGCACGCTTGACCGGTGTTCCCCCTGCTGCTTTATGCAGGGCTGTCAGGTGTTTCTTGAGGCGATAACGCTTCCTTTCATCCAGGAGGTCCAGACCAACCTGTCTTCTTAGCACATCCACAGACTTAATGAATTTATCAGTGTCACTGAAGTAGTCGGCGACCCTAATGGCTTTGTTATAGGTTGCATCCAGAAATGCATTTATTTCTTCCAGTGAGTACAAACTCGTGCTTGTACTGCATTTTGCCTCAATAGACTCAGCATTAGACACAGTGTCGTTCTCAGATTCCATTTCCTCGTCAGCACCACTCAGCTGACTGCTTGGTTCTCCTGGGCCAGTGGATTCATCATGGGCCACATTTTCCTGGACGCCACCCTCAGCAGCTGGCTGTCGCTGTTCCATCCCCCGCTGTGTAACGGTAGCAGCCTCCGGAAGCACAGCCGCTGATGTCACACAGCGAGATTCTGACGCACCATCAGGTCAGTGCTCCGTCCCCTCCTCCGAAGCGGCAGCAGCTGGCAGAGGCACAGCCTCTGACATCACACAGCGAGATGATTGTGACGCACCATCAGGTCGGTGCTCCGTCCCCTCCTCCGAAGTGGTAGCAGCTGCCGGCGGCACAGCTGTTGACGTCACACAGGGAGATGATCGTGACGCACCATCAGTGACCTTTTTGGCGACATCGCCATGCACGCTCCCAACCACAAGCTGCGCAGCCGGGCCGTCCACAGACACAGCGGCAGGCTCCGGAGCTGGGGCAGCGTGAGCGGAGGCCGCGCCGCTGTCCGCAGCTGCGGCGTGAGTGGAAGGTTCGCCGCCGGCACCATCCGCAGCCCCATCAGGGCCCTCCGCCCACTGCCTGTGCGGACAAGCGAACCGTTTATGGCCCACGTCACCACATTCAAAACATTTCATCTGTCCCGAGCTCGCATACACCATGTAAGATCCGTCCCCATGCTTGACCCTGAAGGAGACTTCCAGAGTCTGAGTGGGCGAGTCGAGAAACATGAACACCTGTCGCCTGAGTGATTTCACATGTTTGAACTTGGCGGCCTTGCATCCCAAAGGCAGAGTCGTAAACGGGCCCGCAAACTTCCCAAATCTGCGGAGCTCCGTCGCCAGCTGCTCGTCAGTGATGAAAGGTGGAACACCTGAGACGGTGATTCTCGTTGATGGGACAGATAAGGGGGACACCTGTACATACATTTCCCCGATAACCACACCGCTGACAATCAGGGTGTGAACATCGTCTTCAGCCGCCAGAAAAACAACCACAGCTCTATTCATTCGGGAAGCAAAGCAGACCGCGTCAGGGCCCACCTGCTCAGCCACAGCCTCCAGGACCTCCTCCACAGTAACTTCGCTGTCCGGGGGAACGATCCTCACCCCCTGGTGGATAGATGGAGGTGGCTTTCCCAAGGCCGCCAGAGAGAAAGAGAGAAAGAGAGAAAGAGAGAGAGAGAGAGAGAGAGAGAGAGAGAGAGAGAGAGAGAGAGAGAGAGAGAGAGAGAGAGAGAGAGACTTTTGACTTTTAAAATATGCCTTTATTGCGCACTTCAAAAAAATGTAAGCACACCAACTTCATTCCACCAAGTGTGTCACATTGGAAAAAGTGCAAACTGAAGTGTCTCCCCGCCACACAACACAGAGCATCCCTTGCAGTCCACCTATGCCACACTGGCAGTGGCAGTAGTGCGAGTCCTCCCCGTAGTCCGTGCAAAGACGGGTGTCCACGCCCTGCAGGTAAAGATCCAGTTCCGTGACAGTCAATTACAGTCAATTAAATGTCATATACAAGTCTGATCAAACAATATCCCAAAAATGTGTAAAACAGGCAGAGGAACGACCGCCATTCATTCCTCCTGTTGGGTGCGCTTGACCGCCGTTCTCCCTGCTGCTTTACGCAGGGCTGTCAGGTGTTTCTTGAGGCGATAACATTTCCTCTCATCCAGGAGGTCAAGACCAACCTGCTTTCTTAGCACATCAACAGACTTAATGAATTTATCAGTGTCACTGAAGTAGTCGGTGACCCTAATGGCTTTGTTATAGGTTTCATCCAAAAAAGCATTTATTTCTTCCAGTGAATACAAACTCGTGTTTGTACTGCATTTTGCCTCAATAGACTCAGTATTAGACACAGTGTCGTTGTCAGATTCCATTCCCTCGTCAGCACAACTCAGCTGACTGCTTGGTTCTCCTCGGCCAGTGGATTCATCATGGGCCACATTTTCCTGGACGCCACCCTCAGCAGCTGACTGTCGTTGTTCCATCCCCCGCTGAGTAACGGTAGCAGCCTCCGGAAGCACAGCCGCTGATGTCACACAGCGAGATTCTGACGCACCATCAGGTTGGTGCTCCGTCCCCTCCTCCGATGCGGTAGCAGCTGCCGGAGGCGCAGCTGCTGACGTCACACAGCGAGATGATTGCGACGCACCATCAGTGACCTTTTTGGCACCATCGCCATCCACGCTGCCGGCCGTAAGCTGGGCCGCGAGCACCACAGCCGGGCCGTCCACAGACACAGCGGCAGGCTCCGGAGCAGGGGTGGTGGGAGCGGAGGCCGCGCCGCCGTCCGCAGCTGCGGCGTGAGCGGAGGGCTTGCCGCCGGCACCATCCGCGGCCCCATCAGGGCCCTCCGCCCGCTGCCTGTGCGGACAAGCGAACCGTTTATGGCCCACGTCTCCACATTCAAAACACTTCATCTGTCCCGAGCTCGCATACACCATATAGGATCCGTCCCCGTGTTTGACCCTGAAGGACACTTCCAGAGTTTGAGTGGGCGAGTTGAGAAACATGAACACCTGTCGCCTGAGTGATTTCACATGTTTCAACTTAGTGGCCTTGCATCCCAAAGTCAGAGTTCTAAACGGGCCCGCAAACTTCCCAAATCTGCGGAGCTCCGTCACCAACTGCTCGTCAGTGATGAAAGGTGGAACACCTGAGACGGTGATTCTCGTTGATGGGACAGATAAGGGGGACACCTGTACATACGTGTCCCCGATAACAACACCGCTTACAATCAGGGTGTGGACATCGTCTTCAGCTGCCAGAAACACAACTACAGCTCTATTCATTCGGGACGCAAAGCAGATCGCGTCATGGCCCACCTGGCCGGCCACAGCCTCTAGGACCTCCTCCACAGTAACAGTGCTGTCCGGGGGAACGATCCTCACCCCCTGGTGGATAGATAGAGGTGGCTTTTCCAAAGTCGCCATCCTCCACACAAAAAAAATCAAAAACTGGAAAAGCGGCCAGTAGTAGAAAATCGAAAAAAAAGTCCAAATAAGCCACGGAGTTCCCTATTTCCACCCTCCTCCTTCGGCCGCTGGAAACAGAGAGAGAGAGAGAGATTTGGTGTTTAAAAAATCCCTTTATTGTACAAGTCAAAAATGTAAGATCACCATGATACCATCATTCCACCAAGTGTCTCACATGTCAAAAGTGCAAACATAACTCATCCCCCTCTCCCACAGAAAACAAAATATTCCCTACAGTCCATCTATTGGTGAATACCTCCAAACTGTCCACCATTTTATAGTAAGAATACTCCACCTGGAGTCTGACTTTTAATAAGGCCTTGAAAACAAACACAGGATCCACATTGCCAGTGTTAATAGTCCGATTTTTTCTTGTCAGCCAGATGGCAAGTTTAGCAGTACCAGATAGGAAGTTTATCAAAGTGTGCACAGACTTCTTAGCCACTTTATACTTTGGACCGTAAATAAACAAACCAAAAGAAAAACATTCACCAAAATTATGAAACCACACTTTCAAAAGATCCAAAAGCCCAGATAAATGAAAACATTTAACAAACAAATGCTCCAGGGTCTCAACTTGGGAACAAAACAAACATTCCTCCCCCACATTAGGATCCAGGTGTGCTCTGTATTTATTCATAGCTATTGCCCCATGTACAATCCTCCACTGGAGATCTGCTGTCCGTTTGTCAATCGGGAGCTTGTACAAGGACCGCCAGCTGCCTTTTGGGGAGAATACCGGCCCCAAAGACCCCGCCCACTTCGACTCTTTCACCTCCGTCTGAGAGCGCAGATTCAGAACCTTCACACAGATGTGATACATCGTCTTCTTCCCTACAAACTGGAACTTGCCCAGACGAGGAGTTCTGAAGGACAGCAGGTGATCTTCTCCCTCCTGCCACTCTCCCACTGCTGGACTTATGGAAAGGGCAGGAAAGTTGGACACAGTGTCCTCATCCCATTGATTGGAAAGAATACGGTTTTCCGCAAAGGCTCTAAGTCAGGGGTGTCCAACCATGTGCCATGGAGAGCCAAGACCCTGCAGGTTTTACCTCCAACCAGTGTCTTCAACAGCAGATTTCTGTGAACTTCTTCCCACTGATTGCTGATAAGTGAAAACACCTGCTGAAGAGACTGGGTAGAAGAGAAAACCTGCAGGGTCTTGGCTCTCTATGGCACATGGTTGGACACCCCTGCTCTAAGTGGTCGTGGCAGGGCAGCACACACTTCCTTCACCACCCTATGCACCAGTCTGACAGATGTAATGTTGGCACTCCGCCGCAGCGTTTCTATGGACGTGGTTGACATCTTCATAAGATGACCAAGCTTAGTACAGCCTGCCTCTCTTAAACAAGTTCGCAGACTAACAGACTGCAGCACTTGGGTGTTCATGAATTGATTGAAAAACAGTGGTTCCTCGAACAGCCACATGCCTGGTGTCTCCTCAGGAATGCAGGCTACGGTGAAGACTTGCCATGCATGCAAGACGGATGTATAAAAAGCAGAAAGTCCAGTAAAGTCCACCTCCCCGGATTTCATGAGGAAAAGCTGCTCATCATAGCCCAAGCGGCCAACTCTCCTCAGGAGCAGTTTTGCAGTGTCCATCCAGCAGGGGCCACATCCATAAAGGAGCCGTTGCGCAGTCTGAAGCCTAAAACAGGTGATCTTGGACTGTATGTCCACCAGGCCCTGTCCTCCCTCGGCAACAGGCAGGTAGAGAACAGCCGCACAAACCCAATGTCGACCAGACCAAAAGAAATCCACAATGATCTTCTGAACCTCCTCAACCAGGCTCCTGGGCGGCGTCAAAGCAGCAAGCCTATGCCAAAGAGCCGAAGCGACCAGATTATTGCCGACCAGAACTCTTCCCCTATATGACAGCTGTGGTAGCAACCATTTCCATTTAGAAAAGCGAGCACCTCCTTAATTCCCTCCCAGTTCTTGCGTTCAAAGTCCTCAGAACCCAAAAATACCCCCAACACTTTAAGACCGGCTGTCCCCCACAGAAGACCTCCAGGTAGATGAGGAATGTCCTGATGTGACCACTGTCCCACCAATAAACCCTCACTCTTGCCCCAGTTTACCCGTGCAGAAGATGCTTTTTCATAAATAGATAAAGTGTCCACCAAACGCCGTACATCCCTGTGGGATGTGATGAAAATGTTGACGTCATCTGCATAAGCAGACAAGACGAGTGGACGACAACTACTGGAGGGCCCCGGCAGAATCAAACCACCCAGCTGAGTGTGCAACCTGCACAGCAAAGGCTCAATAGCCAAGCTATACAGTTGACCTGAGACTGGACAACCCTGCCTTATTCCCCGACGTGCAGGGATTGGCCAACTCAGCCCTGTGCCCATCTTTACCAAGCACTGAGCTCCAGTATACAGTATAACAGACTGACCCATGTCAAAAACATATTGCCAAAACCAAACCCCTTCAGACAGACAGACAGACAGAGAGAGAGAGAGAGAGAGAGAGAGAGAGAGAGAGAGAGAGAGAGAGAGAGAGAGAGAGAGAGAGAGAGAGAGAGAGAGAGAGAGAGAGAGAGAGAGACTTGACTTTTAAAAAAAGGCTTTATTGCACATTTCAAAAATGCAGAAAGACCAATATCAGTTGTCCAAGTGTGTCACATCTCAAAAGTGCAAACATAACTCATCCCCCTGACCCACTGAACACAAAACATTCCCTACAGCCCATCTATTGATGAACGCCTCCAGATTGTCTACCATTTGATAGTAAGAGAACTCTACCCGGAGTCTGACTGTCAACAAGACCTTGAAAGCGGACACAGGATCCACATTGCCAGCATTGCTTGCCCGATTTTTCCTCGTCAGCCAGATGGCAAGCTTAGCAGTCCCAGATAGGAAGTTCATCAAAGTGTGGGCAGCCTTCCTTGCCACTTTGTACTTCGGACCGTAAATGAACAGACCAAAAGAGAAACGTTCACCCAAAGCCCGAAACCACTCGCGCAAAATGTCAAAAAGTCCAGATAAACGAAAACAGTGGACAAACAAATGGTCGAGGGTCTCAACTTGGGAACAAAACAAACATTCCCCCTCCACAGTCGGATCAAGGTGTGCCCTGTATTTATTTGTGGCTATTGCCCCATGCACAATCCTCCACTGGAGATCTGCTGTGCGTTTCTCAATAGGTTGCTTGTACATGCACCGCCAGCTGCCTTTTGGGGAGACCCCTGGCCCCAAACAACCCGCCCACCTCGACTCCGTGACATCCTTCAGAGAGCGCAGATTCAGAACCTTCACACAGATGTGATACACCGCCCTTGTCCCGACAAACTGGAACTTGCCCAGGCGAGGAATCCTGAAGGTCAGTAGGTGATCCTCTCCTCCCTGCCACTCCCCCACATCCGGAGTTATGGAAATTGCAGGAAAGGTGGACACAGTGTCGTCATCCCATTGATTGGAAAGAGTGCGGTTCGTCGCAAACGCTCGAAGCGGCTGCGGCAGGGCGGCGCACACATCCTCCACCACCCTTTGCAGCAGTCTGACAGATGTAATTTTTGCACTCCGCCTCAGTGTATCCATCGATGTGGTCGACATCCTCATAAGATGACCCAGCTTGGTACAGCGTGCCTCCCGCAAACAACTCCGCAGACTGGCAGACTGCAGCACCTCTGCTGCGATGAATCGATTGAAAAACAGTGATTCTTCGAACAGCCACATGCCCAGCGCCTCGTCACGGAAGCGGGCCACGTTGAAGACTCGCCATGCATGCAAAGCAGACGTGTAAAAAGCAGATAGTCCAGTAAGGTCCACCTCCCCAGACGTCACGAGGAAGAGCCGCTTATCATAGCCCAAGCGACCAACTCTCCTCAAAAGCAGCTTAGCAGTGTCCATCCAGCAGGGTCCGCATCCGTAAAGGAGTCGTTGTGCAGTTTGAAGCCTGAAGCTGGCGATCTTGGAATGTATGTCCACCAGGCCCTGTCCCCCCTCGGCCACAGGCAGGTAGAGAACTGGCGTGCGGACCCAGTGGCGACCAGATCAAAAGAAGTCCACGATTGTCTTCTGAATCTCCTCCATGAGGCTCCTTGGCAGTGTCAAAGCCACCAGCCTATGCCAGAGAGCCGAGGCAACCAGATTATTCACGACCAGAACCCTGCCCCTATATGACAGCTGTGGTAGCAACCATTTCCATTTAGAAATGCGAGCACACACCTTGTCCTTAACACCCTCCCAGTTCTTTCGTTCAAAAGCCTCCGTACCCAGAAAAACCCCCAACACATTGAGACCGGCCGTCCCCCACTGAAGGCCGCCGGGCAGGCGAGGGACGGCTTGACGCGACCAGTGGCCCACCAATAGACCCTCACTCTTGGCCCAATTAACCCGTGCAGAAGATGCCCTTTCATAAACTGTCAAAGTGTCCACCAGACGCTGCACATCCCCGTTGGAGGTGATGAAAACGTCGACGTCATCCGCATAAGCAGACAAGACAATCGGGCGGCCACAGCTTGATGGCCCCGGCAGAACCAGACCACCCAGCCGAGCGCGCAACCTGCACAGCAAAGGCTCAATAGCCAAGCTGTACAGCTGACCCGAGAGTGGACACCCCTGGCATATTCTCCAGTGTACAGGGATTGGCCAACTCAGTCCCGCCCCCACCTTCACCAAACACTCAGCTCCAGTGTATAGCAGATTGACCCACCTCAAAAACATATTTCCAAAACCAAACCCCCTCAGGGTAGAAAACAAATAGGAAAGGTCAACCCTATCAAAGGCCTTTTCCTGGTCCAAAGACACAATTCCAAACTGTAAGTCATGACATTTACTGAGCTGGAGAACGTCACGTATGAGGAAAACATTGTCCATAATGCTCCGGTCAGGAATACAATATGTTTGATCCCTATCCACAATCAAACCCAAGACAGTGTTCAGTCTGTTTGCCAGGGCCCTGGAAAGCACCTTGTAGTCCATGCAAAGAAGAGCCACAGGCCTCCAGTTTTTCAGCAGGGCCAAGTCCCCCTGCTTTGGCAACAGAGACAGCACTACACGGCGACATGAGACAGGTAACGTTCCTTCCCTGTAACAGGCCGTCAGAACGTTATAGAAGTCTGGTCCAACAACATTCCAAAAATGCTTAAAAAATTCTGAAGAAAGGCCATCCAGTCCAGGCGCGCGTCCCAGCGCCAGCTGATTCACAGCCACAGTCAACTCATCCGATGTCAGGGCACAGTCCAGAGCGGCCCTGTCGTCCTGGCCGAGCACCAGAAGGGCCTCGAAGAGCTGATTTTGAGATTCTTTGCAACACGTTCCCGCAGCAAACAGGGCCCCGTAGTAATCCACTGCATGGCGGCGCATCTCGGACGGGTCTGTAGTCAGGCGACCATCTGGGAGTGTCAAGCAAGCCATCAGCTTCTTTGTCGCAGTAGACTTTTCCAAATTGAAGAAGGAGGACGTTGGGGCATCCATGTCCTGCAGGCAAGTGAAGCGCGACCTCACTAGCGCCCCCTCCACTCTGCCCTGCAAGAATGTGCGCAGGGCCGATCTCTTCTCCTGCAGCAAAGGACCAGCGGTAGAATCCCGACCCGTAACCAAGCTGGCCTCCAGCCTCTTTACAGCGTCCTCCAGTTCACTGACCTTGGCGTTGATAATGGCAGTTGAGTACGCAGCGTACCGTTGACAAAAAAGGCGAATTTGCACTTTGCCAACGTCCCACCACTGTTCGAGGGAACCAAAACGAGCTTTCGTGGTCCTCCAGTGTTCCCAGAAGCACACAAAATACTGACAAAAGGCATTGTCCTGTAGGAGCTTGTTATTGAAGTGCCAATATGACTTTGCCCGTTTCCCTGGTGAGTTCAGTAACACCGCAGTAGCCAGGTGATGATCCGTGAAACCGACGGGACTTATGTTACTGTGAAGGAGGCCGGGGCTACAGGTTCTAGAAACATATATCCTGTCTAATCTAGCAGCACTGACAACCCCGTCAGTGACCCTAACCCAGGTATACCATCTCGCATTGCCATTTTTCAATCTCCACGTGTCCACTAAGTCTAACTGCACAGTGAAATTTTCCAAGCATCTAGAAGACTGCAGATGAGGTTCTGCATTAGTGCGATCTACAGTGAAGTCCAATGTACAGTTGAAATCACCAGCCACAACAAGTTGGTCTTGGTGATAGCGCTGCAATTCAGCAGTCATTGTATTGAAAAAGGCAACCCTTTCCGCGCCGTGGTTTGGCGCATAAACATTAACCAGGCAAAACACGGAAACCCCCACTTGCGCCCTAACTAGAAGCAGCCTGCCCCTCACTATCTCCACCACCGATAAAATTTGTGCATTTGCTGATTCTCCAAACAAAATGGCCACTCCCGCGCTTAGATTTGTGCCGTGACTGAGTGAAAATGGGCCTTTCCACCACAAGCCCCAGTCGACTTCATCCGCCGAAGTGGTATGAGTTTCCTGCAAAAACAAAATGCTGAGACCCTTCCGTTTGAACAGGTCACTAACGAATCCCCTTTCATGATTACCCCTGCCACCATTGATGTTTAAGGTCCCTAATTGTATTTTCTGCATTATGGCGATATTTGTGAGGAGCACCGTGCTTTGCCATGGAAATCATTCCATCTTTGCGCGCTTGGCCTTTTGTCCCCCTGCTGATTTACGCAGGGCTGCAAGGTGCTTCTTCGGGCGGTAGTGTTTTCTTTCATCCAGGAGGTCAACACCAACCTCCTTCCTCAGTACATTAACAGACCGAATAAATTTGTCAGTGTCACTGAAGTAATCTGCGACGTTAACGGCCCTATTATTATAGGTCCCATCCAGGAAAGCATTTATTTCGTCTAGTGAATACAAATGCGCATTGGCATCGCCATTAGCCCCAATAGACTCATTTTTAGCAGACTCTGCGTCAGTTCCACACTCCATTCCCTCAGCAGCACAACTCTGCTGACTGTCAGATTCAGCTGGCACGTCAGCTGGTGCAGCTGATCCTTCATCAGTCACGCGCTGACTGTCAGATTCAGCTGGCACGTCAGCTGTTACAGCTGATCCTTCATCAGTCACGTGGTCCGGGGCGGCGCCTATATCAGTCGAGTGGCGTTTTTCCGCCTGCTGCTGTGAAGTCACAGCAGGCTGCGGAAGCACAGCCGCTGATGTCACACAGCGCGATGCTGAGTCCACGTCATGGACCGCTTGTGCGCCATCGCCAGTCACGCCCCCAGCTGCAGGCCGCACCGCGGGCGCCACAGGCCGACTGTCCACAGGCACAGCGGCAGGCCCCGGAGCACGAGTGGCGGAAGGCCCCGCAACGCCGTCTGCAGTCGCGGCAGGCACCGCGGAGGCCTCGCCGGCAGGCTGTATGGCCTCGCCGTGCTCCGCCGCGGTGGAAGCCCCCGCCACGCCGTCCGCAGCAGCGCCGCGAGCGGAAGGCGCACCGGCCGCCCCAGCTGCGGCCCCACCAGAGCCTCCCGCCGGGCGCCTGTGCGGGCAGGCGAAACGTTTATAGCCCACATCGCCACAATCAAAACACTTCATCTGTCCCACGCTCGCATACACCATATAGTAGCCGTCCCCGTGTTTGACCCGGAAGGACGCTTCCAGAGTCTGAGTGGGCGAGTCTAGAAACATGAACACCTGTCGCCTGAGTGATCTCACATGGTCTAAGTCAGCTTCCCTGATTCCCAAACTGACGTGTTTAAACGGGCCCGCAAACTTCCCGAATCTGCGGAGCTCTGCCGCCAACTGCTCGTCAGTAATGAAAGGTGGAACACCCGAGACGGTGATTCTCGTTGATGGAACTGCTAAGGGGGACACCTGCACATACACGTCCCCGATCACAATACCGCTCGCAACCAGAGCATGGACATCCTCCTCAGTAGCCAGAAACACAATTACAGCCCTATTCATCCTGGACGCATAGCGGATCGCAGCAGGGCCCACCTGGGCCCGCACAGCCAAAAGGACCCCCTTCACAGTAACAGTGTCGTCCGGGGGAACGATCCGCACCCCCTGGCGGATAGATGGAGGCGGCATTTGCAAGGTCGCCATCCTCCTCCCCCAAAAACAAGAATTTATTATGCGGACAGCGATGGAAAAACGAAAAAAAAGTCCCAATAGACCACGGAGTTCCCTATTTCCTCCCTCCTTCTTCGGCCGCCGGACAGAGAGAGAGAGAGAGAGAGATTCAGTGCATTTATAGAAAGATAATCCAAAATCCCTAGTAAAACTTCTACTTGTCATCTGTTAGTTACAACAGCAGTTTTCACACCTTCGGTGGATCCATGTGCACGTGCGGTTGCTTCTGTTATATGTTGTGTGCAGGAAAATGTTTCTCTCTGGGTCTAAAAGAAAATGTTGTCGTGTGCACCAGGCCATAATCTATTCTGCTGTTTACTACTGCTATTGTGTTCTCCTGTTATGCAGCATAATATGCATTCTCCAGCACAGGAAAAAAAAAAAGATATATTAAGTGAAGGTTACAGATTGAAATTTACCTCAATGTCACAACTTGTTGAAATTATCTTTAGGATTTTTCTGAATTGAATAAAAGTCACTGGACCATAAACCTTTTCTCTTTAGATTAATTTCAGCTTTATAGGATTTATTGTGGGAACTCTGGGTACTCTCAAAGGCTAACCTTATATCCCAGTCATGTGAGGTGGAAATTGATAAATTGGCAAGCAGAGATCTGGTGGAACTAGACTAATCCCATAAAAAAGATACCCTTGGATTACAAAATCATTAATTTCAACCATATCAGCTGTGTAGTCAACACCTTTTTCACCCCAAGAGCAACATCTATTTCTATGACATGGAAGATAAGAACTATGCATTCATTTTGAGTGAATCCCTATATGTCCTGTTATGTAAGCCTGGCTACAGTACAGAACCAAAGAAACAAAAAAAAGGCAGTTATTAGCAGCAGCATGGGTTCTGTAGGTACCCACGCACCCATGCACAACAATGGCAGATTATTTGCAATGTTTTGGACCAATTAGAAGAAGAACAAGAAAAAGCAGCCATCTCTGTTGTCATTCAGTCCATACAGCCAATCATGTACAGTAGAACGAATTTATGTTTCTCCTATCTACAATGTTAGTCACATGTAGAATCAGAGGGGTCACTGCCATGCAAGGCGCTGCCACAAACAACTTCTCCTGCCCCCATTCTACAACGCTGAGCATCAAGCTAGAAGGTGGGAAGTACCATTTTTTTATATGGTCTTTGGTATGACCCGGTTGGGACTTGAACCCCTCAACCTTCAGGTTGTGGGGCGGATGCTCTATCAACTAGGCCACCATTCTGGTGGTGGCCTAATTTCATTAACAAGTGAAATTAGATAATTTCCCACAAGAGATGGGGGGTAGGGTGCTACGGGGTGGGCCGTGGCCCTGGGCTGGTTGGCCTTGCCTCCCGGGTGGGTCTGGCCTTGGGCCCCTGGTGCTGGAGGGCCAGTGTGCGCCGGTGGTGCAGGCCGGCCCAGGGTGTTCTGGGGGGAGGGGGGGTCATCCCCCCATCCTCTAGGGCCTGTGTGTGTGTGTGGGGGGGGGGACACAACAATCATAAAAACATCCCGCGAAATCAAGCGTCCTGGGGCTTGATAGCTTCAGGACATTTGTGCTCTGTGGGGGTTGGTGCCGCTGTTTTGCCTGCCACCCTCTTAGTATGTTTCCTGGCAAACCCCTCACATGCACACAATCGCTTTGCGCATGCTCGCATACACACATACACACTACTCACAAAAAGTTAGGGATACTTGGCTTTCAGGTGAAATTTATGGAAAATGTTAAAAGTTCACACTACAGTGACATCATATCATGAAAGTAGGGCATTTAAGTAGAAGCATGCAATGGTGATTTCCTCATTTCAAACAATTTATTGAAACAAAAGCCAACAACAGTGGTGGGTATTCATTCATTCATCTTCTTCTGCTTAATCCTTTTCGGGTCGGGGGGGGGGGGGGCTGGAGCCTATCCCAGCATCTTTGGGCGAGAGACAGGGTACACCCTGGACAGATCGCCAGTCCATCGCAGGGCCAACACAGAGAGACAGACAACCATTCACTCTTAGCAGACAGACAAACAAACAGATGGACGGACGAACGGACAAACAGACCATTCCGATTATATAACCTCCTTGCCGGAGGTAATTATGATAAGCCCGTCATCCATGAATATACATGAATGTACAATGATGAATATACATGAATATACAACAAAGTATACAACCCATAGTTGTAGGTCTGGATCTCAAGGTGAACCTGTGTAGCAAGTATGGTGAACCTAGAGAGCTTTACACGTACCATAGTAAGATGATCATAGGGAGTGCCAACCTTGACCTTTAACCTTTTGACTCCAAACCTGTAGTCAGAGGTTATGGTCTCAGAGTGAACCTGTGTACGAGGTTTAGTGACCCTAGCTTTCTTTGTTGTTGAGATATAATTTATAAGCCATGTTAATGTTGACCTTTGACGTTGCAATCCCAAAACCACAGTCACACTTCAGGGTCACAGGGTGAACCTGTGTACCAAGTTTGGTGGCCCTCGCTTTACTCGTACAGTAATAAGGCATAACAAATGTTAACCTTGACCTTTGACCTTTTGACCCCAAACCCATAGTCAGAGGTCAGGATTCCAAGGTGAACCTGATGGTGTCCAAGATATGTATTAGATACAACTACTGTATTGATTCGAAAAGCCTACATCATTTCTTTCAGTAGTTACTGTGTTTAGAAGATTTAAGAAAAAATCTGACCTGACCTTTGACCTCAAGGTCATCCGATGAGAGTGAAATTGAAATATGCGCATCATCACAGTCTATGAAGTGAGGTGAAACAGGCGGTCAAAGGTCAGGGGCTACAATTCCTGCAACAATCATCCGATCAGAACCTAATTGCAATATGCGCACCCTCGGTGTATATCAAAGCATGGTACCAGGTTTCAAAACAATCGGACCAAAACTGTAGGAGGAGTTGATTTCACAAAAGCAGAACGGATGGACGGATGGACGGACTGACTGACCCATAACATAATCCCTCTTTGGTCTTCGCCCAATGGGCTCTTCAACCCCTTTGAACTTCGACCAGCGGGGGATAAAAATGTGAACAGCATGAGGAGCACTGTTTAAATACTAATTCTAATTGAACCAAAAAATTTATTGGTCAAATTATGGATCAAACACCTGTTGTGAATTTTGCTGTTAAGCACCTTGTTAGAGAACATCAAGTTATGCAAAAAGTACTGAAACACTGAACAGTTGGACATGTGCATTCAAAAGGTTAGAGAAGGTCAAATTAAGTTCACCTGTAAAGGTTGTAGTGTATTTTAGGTGCATCCTGAAATTTCACCCAAAAGCCGAATATCCCAAACTTTCTGTGAGTAGTGTATACCTGTGCTTTTACAGGCGCAGATACCAGACTCGTGATGAGACCTTTTCAGAAGAAGAAACAGTTTGTCTTCTGTTTGTTTCAGTTGTGTCAGTCTGCTTGTTCTTCTCTGTTTGTTTGTCTCTCTTTCTCCATCATAAGTAAAACAATTTACAGTGCATCCGGAAAGCATTCACAGCGCTTCACTTTTTCCACATTTTGTTATGTTACAGCCTTATTCCAAAAGGGATTAAATTCATTTTTCCTTAAAATTCTACACAACACCCCATAATGACAATATGAAAAAAGTTTTTTTTTTTTTACAAATTTATTAAAAACTAGAAAAGCACTCAGAGAGCGCATACCTCCACCAAGGCTCCTTCAGTCTCTCATGGATCACCTCCAAAATGTAATGAGTTTGTGTGTAGGCCTAGGGCCACTTGTGAAAATTGCATCAAAATCTGTCCATTAGTTTTGGAGTATTGTGACTGACACACTGTGAGAAGAGCCTTGGCTGAGGTATGCATTCCCAGATTATCACCAAAATGTAATGGGTTCCTCTCTGGGCCAAGAACCACCTCTGGTGAAAATTTCATCCAAATCCATCCAGTAGTTTTTGTGTAATCCTGCTGCACAAATACAAACAAAGCCCTTGGTGGAGGTACGCACTCTCAGATCATCAAAATCTAATCATCTGTTCCCCGTGCCATTACACACCTTTCCTTAAAATTTCGTCAAAATCTGTTCATAACTTTTTGAGTTATGTTGGTAACAGACAGACAGACAGACAAACAGACAGACAGACAGACAAACACCAGTAAAAACATAGCCTCCTTGGCAGAGGTAATAAAAAACTAAGAAATCACATGTACATAAGTATTCACAGCCTTTCCTCAATACTATGTTGATGCACCTTTTGCAGCAATTACAGCCTCAAGTCTTTTTGAATATGATGCCACAAGCTTGGCACACCTATCTTTGGGCAGTTTCGCCCATTCCTCTTTGCAGCACCTCTCAAGCTCCATCAGGTTGGATGGGAAGCGTTGGTGCACAGCCATTTTCAGATGTCTCCAGAGATGTTCAATTGGATTGAAGTCTGGGCTCTGGCTGGGCCACTCAAGGACATTCACAGAATTGTCCTGAAGCCACTCCTTTGATATCTTGGCTGTGTGCTTAGGGTCGTTGTCCTGCTGAAAGATGACCCATCACCCCAATCTGAGGTCAAAAGCACTCTGGATCAGGTTTTTCACCCAGAATGCCTCTGTACATTGCTGCATTCATCTTTCCCTCTATCCTGACTAGTCCTCCAGTTCCTGCCGCTGAAAAACATCCCCACAGCATGATGCTGCTATCAACATTGGTATGGTTATGAACAGTGCCTGGTTTCCTCCAAACATGACGCCTGGCATTTATGCCAAAGAGTTCAATCTTTGTCTCATCAAACCAGAGAATTTTGTTTCTCGTGATCTGAGAGTCCTTCAGGTGCATTTTTGGCACACTCCATGGCTACCATGTGCCTTTTACTAAGGAGTGGCTTCCGTCTGGCCACTCTACCATACAGGCTTGATTGGTGGATTGCTGCAGAGATGGTTCTCCTTCTGGAAGGTTCTCCTCTCTTCACAGAGCAACGCTGGAGCTCTGACAGAGTGACCATTGGGTTCTTGGTCACCTCACTGAATAAGGCCCTTCTCCCCCGATCACTCAGTTTGGACAGCCGGCCAGCTTTCAGAAGAGTCCTGGTGGTTCTGAACTTCTGCCATTTATGGACGATGGAGGCCACTGTGCTCATTGGGACCTTCAAAGCACCAAAAATTTTTCTGTACCCTTCCCCAGATTTGTGCCTCGAGACAACCCTGTCTCGGAGGTCTACAGACAATCCCTTTGACTTCATGCTTGGTTTGTGCTCTGACATGCACTGTCAACTGTGGGACCTTATATAGACAGGTGTGTGCCTTTCCAAATCATGTCCATTCAACTGAATTTACCACAGGTGGACTCCAGTTAAGCTGTAGAAACCTCAAGGATGATCAGTGGATACAGGATGCACCTAAGCTCAATTTTGAGCTTCATGGCAAAGGCTGTGAATACTTATGTACATGTGATTTCTTCATGTTTTTCATTTCTAATAAACCTGCAAAAATCTCCAAAAAGCTTTTTCACACTTTCATTATGGGGTATTGTGTGTAGAATTTTGAGGAAAAAAATGAATTTAATCCCTTTTGGAATAAGGCTGTAACATAAAATGTGGAAAAAGTGAAGTGCTGTGAATACTTTCTGGATGCACTGTAAATAAAGTATTAAAAGTTATTACAAGAGCAGTCTACAAATAATATTTACAGTGCTGTGAAAAAGTATTTGCCCTCTTCCTGATTTCTTATAGTTTTGCATATCTCACACTTCAATGTTTCAGATCATCAAACAAATTTTAATATCAGACAAAGATAACCTGAATAAATACAAAATGCAGTTTTCAAATGATGATTTCATTTATTAAAGGAAAAAAAAAACTATTCAAACCCACCTGGCCCTATGTGGAAAAAGTAATTGCCCCTCTTGTTACATCATGAAATAACTATAATTAACCATATTTTTTGGAAAGCTGAGTTCAATTTCAGTAGCTACACCCAAGCCTGATTACCGCCAGACTTGTTGACTCAAGAAATCATTTAAATAAAAACCTGAAATAAGCTAAAAGATCTCAAAAAGCAACACATCCCACTATGATCTAAAGAAATTCAAGAACAGATGAGAAACAAAAACCCAGAACAACACAACGTCTAAAGAACTGCAGGCTTCACTTTGGACACTGGTCCATGATGGAACAATAAGAAAGAGAAGGGCAAAAATGGCACCCATGGGAGAATTCCAAGACAAAAACCACTGCTGGACAAAAAGAGCACAAAGACTCATCTCACATTTGCCAGAAAACATCTAGATGATCCTCAAGACTTTTGGGAAAATATTCCAGGGAGTGACGAGACAAAAGTTGAACTTTTTGGAAGACATGAGTCCTGTTTTTTCTGGCATAAAACTAACACAGAATTTCATAAAAACATCATCGTATCAACAGTCAGACATGGTGGTAGTAATGTGATGGTCTGGGGCTGCTTTGCTGCTTCAGGGCCTGGACAACTTGCCCTAATTGACAGAACCAAGAATTCTGCTCTCTACCAAAAAATTCTGAAGGAGAATGTCCGGCCATCAGCTCATGAAGCCCTCCAATGTGACTCAATTTAAACAATTCTACACAGAAGAGTGGGTCGAAATTCCTCAACAGTGTTGTAAAAGACTCATTGCCAGTTGTTGGCACCAATGGTGGCACAACCAGTTATTAGGTTTAGGAAGCAGTTGGGGGCAATTACTTTTTCACATAGGGCCAGGTAGGTTTGGATCGCTTTTTTCCCTTAATAAATTAAATCATCATCTCAAAACTGCATTTTGTATTTACTCAGGTTATCTTTGTCAAATATTAAAATTTGATTATCTCAAACATTTAGGTGTAACAAATGTGCAAAAATATAAGAAATCAGGAAGGGGCAAATACTTTTTCACAGCACTGTATATACAGTACATATTAAATATGAGCAAAACTCCTTTTGGCAAAGTAAATCTGATTGGCACAATAAGGGTTGCAGATTTCTGTTCTGCTTACCTAGCTGCCTGACAGGACAAGGGGGAAAAAAAAGATAATTTCCCACAAAAACCTGAATGTACCAGGGCGCCCTGGTTGAAAAACACTGCATTAGCCCATTCACAATCTTTGATCTTACTTAAGCAAACCAAGTCTGAAAACCTTGTTCTTTATGGTTTCAGTGTGGCATCTTTTTCAAACAGGTATGCTGATGTTTACTCACATTGACTATGATATTGAGGGTGTCATCATTGGGCAGAAAGACACAGACACAGCGGCGGTCCTGCATGGTTTTGTTGTTGTGGAAGTTCAGTTTGTTCATCTTCGTGTGGCTCAGACAGGACAGGCCTTTCCTGCCTGCTATTGGGCCCTCTGTCGACCCACCTCCACCACCACAGATAATGTCACTTCTGCCCACGTGGTGTAGTCCTGCCTCAGCTGCAGCCCAGTAAAAACACACCTTCAGGGTCACCAGACCAAGCAGCACTGACCAGACAGGACATGGGGACAGGATTTGTACTCAACCTCTGTAAAGACACATCAGACAGGACTATAAATGTGATGTTAAGGCAATCTGTTACATGTATATATACAGAATTTAATGCCACACTCTAATGTGAAGACAGGACAGTGGCTGAATAAAATTGTGTATTATCCAATTATGAATAAAATTACACATTGTTCACAGATTCAAATTAACACTTAAAGAGAAAATTTACACTGACATGAGAGAGATCAGCTCATGACTACAAGAATCATGTTGTAGATAATCACAAGGTACAGTAACTAAAAAAAACAGCTGCAAAGAAACTTGTCTTAAGTGGGGTTTTTTCTTCGTGAGCTACACATTGCACTTCTGCCATTGTTTACATCAACTCATACAGTTCTTTTAAAAGCTTTAGGCTGTCTGACGTGTTTGAATTTTTTATTGCCTGCTGAAGGCAAGACAAGTTTATTTGTATAGCACATTTTGTGAACAAGACAATTCAAAGTGCTTTACATAAAAAACATAAAAAGCATTCCAGTAAATTGCAAAAGGAATATATAAGAATTTAAAAACAAACTAAAAAGTAAATTAAACAGACACAAAAACAAGTTAAAATAGAAAAAGAGAAAATGTGCAAGAAATAAATGTTATATTATATTATAGCACATTGTGGGCTGCACGGTGGCGCAGTGGTTTAGCACTGTGGCAGCACAGTTTTACCCTC
Source organism: Pholidichthys leucotaenia (assembly GCA_020510985.1). NCBI lineage: Eukaryota > Metazoa > Chordata > Actinopteri > Cichliformes > Pholidichthyidae > Pholidichthys > Pholidichthys leucotaenia. The sequence goes on along the minus strand of CM035842.1, from coordinate 90,027,409 downwards.
GGCCGGGGGATCGCGGGGATCATGAGACCGTGGGCTCGATCCCAGCCCCCGACCAACAGTGAGCTGTGTGGAGTTTGCATGTTCTCCCCGTGTTGCGTGGGTTTACTCCGGGATTTCTCCGGTTTCCTCCCGCATACCAAAAACATGTAGGTTTAGGGCGCACGCAGCGACCGGCAGCCGGTGGCTTGTCACCAGACTGCAAACCAAATCTACCTACGGGTACAAATAAGTAAAAAAAAAAAAAAAAAAATTGTGGGAGATTAACAATTTTTCTACTGAAAGACCGCAGCAAATAGGAAAGTTTTTAACCTGGATTTAAAGCAGCTGAGCGTTTCAGCAGCCTGATGCTTTCTGGGAGTTTGTTCCACATGTGAGGAGCATAAAAACTAAACACTGTCTCACCATATTTGGTTCTAACTCTGGGCACAGATACTAGGCCTGACCCTGATGACCTGAGGGCTCTGGGTGGCTCATAATGGACCAGCAGATCTGAGATGTATTTTGGCCCTAAACCATTCAGAGCTTTTTAACCAACAGCAGTATTTTAAAATCTACTCTTTGACAGACAGGAAGCCAGTGTAAAGATCTTAGGACTGGAGTTATATGATCCACTTTCTTGGTCTTAGTGAGGACTCGAGCTGCAGCGTTCTGAACCAACTGCAGCTGTCTGATGGACTTTTTAGAGAGACTTGCGAGGACAGCATTACAGTAGTCTAGTTTACTGAAGATAAATGCATGGTCAAGTTTTTCTAGATCCTGCTGAGACATCAGGCCTTTAATCCTCCTGTTCTTTAATTGATAATAGGGTGACTTCACTACTATCTTAATGTGGCTGTTAAAATTCATGTCTGAGTCCAGAACCACACCCAGATTTCTGGCTTGGCTGTTGGTTTTTGCATCACTGATTGAAGCTAAGTACTAACTTTGAGTCTTTCTTCTTTGGCTCAGAAAACTCCAAAAACTATTATTTCGGCTTAAGTCCATGAACAAGAGTTATACCGTAGTAGGGGTGGGAAAAAAAAGATCAATTCAGTGATGGATAGTGATACGTGTCACTAATGACAATCCACCAATCCCTAAACGCATGGATCGATCTTTAATTACCTCCGCCAAGGGGGTTATGTAATAGGAGTGGTTTGTCTGTCTCTCTGGATGTTTGTCTGTCCGTCCATCCGTTTGTTTGTCTGTCTGTTAGCAGGATTATGCAAAAACTACTTGATGGATTGGGATGAAATTTTTTTCCAGAGATGGTCCTTGGGCTAGAGAGGAACCCATAACATTTGGTTATGATCCCAGAATGCATACCTCCACCAAGGCTCTTATCTTCTCACACTGTGTTAGCAAGAATCCTCCAAAACAAACCCATTACATTTTGGAGGTGATCCATGAGGGACAGAAGGAGCCCTGGTGGAGGTATGCACTCTCAGTGATTTTCTAGTTGTTTATATATATTCATGCAACAGTGCATACTCTTGAGTATTAATCAACCAATTGCGTTTTCAGTCCACTAGATGACGCAAAGGAAGCCCCCCGTCAAGTGGAGTTATAGCTTGTCTCGTGAGATTTGCAGCCAGCTTTGAAAGTTAGAAAGCCTTTAAATACGGAAAAAAGTTAGCTCAAATGTCAGGTCTTTTTTGTATTGTATAACATAGATGGAATGGAAGACCTTGACATAACACACAACCTGCAAGAATTGCTGCATGAAAAAAAACCCTACTTGAACACGCAGCACCATGGCCAGCACACATCTCAGAGTAGTGTTAGCAACAGCTAAGCTAAAAACACACACCAGCGTGTAGCTTGCTTTTTCTCCGAGTGGCACTGACCAGCAAACTCTGGAAACCTTCCACCATCAACCTGTGTGTAGAGAGGTGTCTCCGCGGAAAATGAAGCCCTGAGAATGTTGACAGCAGAGAATGTCGGTAGCAGAAAGGACCGCAGCAGCTGCATGAGTGAGAGCCACCAGCCACCATAACAAAAGCAGCCACAGTGAGTTGAAAAGAGTTAAAACTTCACATGAAACAGACATTGACAGTTGTACTTTCGGGACAAAATTTGACATTGGCATGGGAGGGGGGATGTATGGTATTGTGATGGATCATAATAGTGATGGGATCGTGATCGATTGTGATAGTACTGCATCGTGACCCAAGTATCGCGATCTGAATAGGATAGTGAGGTCCCTGGCGATTCCCACCCCTACACCGTAATCATGTGTTTTCCAAATCTTTATATTCTTAGAAGTGAAATCAGAGGATGTCAACAGGGCAATATAAGCATTAAAAATCCAGTATTTCACAGTGGTTTCAAATAAACAGTACACCAACTGCATATGCAATGCTGCAATCTTTCACCCCATTTACACCCGACATTAGAATGTGGTTTTTGTAATCAGACAGCAATTTGATGGAGCTAGACAACATTCATTTTACACCTAAATCAAATCAAATCAAACTTTATTGTCATATTGCTGTACATACAACTGTAGTGCAGGCAAGATGAAATTGCGTTTCTCTCGGCATCCATATAAATAGAAGCAGCATGATTTAAGACACACTCACACATAGCTTCACCCCCCCACCCCCACCCCCCACCCATTCACACATCCCTGAGACATACTTGGGGAAAAAACAAACAAACTATAATATACAAATAATATACAAAATGTCCGTAGGTGCAGTAGTGTGTATGAGAGATTCCGGGTCAACTGTTCAGTATCCTGACAGCTTGTGGAAGGAAGCTGTTGATCAGTCTGGTGGTTCTGCCTCTGATGCTCTGGAATCGTTTACCAGAAGGAAGAAGTTCAAAGTGTTTATGCAGAGGGTGAGAACGGTCCTTGACAATGTTCAGTGCCCTGCTCCTACAACGGTTCTGAAAAAGTTCTTGGACAGAGGGGAGGGAGACTCCAATTACCCTCTCAGCCCCCTTGACTATCCTCTGCAGGGCTTACCTAGTAGTAATGTGTATCCCGAGATGAGATTGGCTATCTGATCACGCTCCTTCCAGCCTTCCACCGAGTCCACCGTATGAAGGAAAAAGTTTGTGTGTCTGAACAAGTGGATAGAGTAGTAGTAGTAGATTAGTTTATTTGACAGGGACAGTGCAATAAACATAGACAATTAATCAAAGACAATCAATCTGATGTGTTGCACATAGAGTGTATAGCTATTAGCTAATTTGCAACTCTTGTCCCTGGATGGGCTTTAGAAAAAAGAATCAAGATAAAAATATACACAATAACCACATACATCAATGCAGAAAAATTATAAATACACAATTATAAATATTATAAATATTATAAATACACAAATATAACAGCCTGACTCACCTTTAACATAAATATTATAAATACACAAATATAACAGCCTGACTCACATTTAACACATATAACATAACTCACATTTGCCTATTTCAGGCCTTCCTCCCTCCGTCACTCACTATAAACAAACACATTTATTCCTTCCCTTCATTCACTCTCACTTTGCAGACAAATAATTCATACATGAGTACATTCTTGTTTATTTTTCAGCCAGTTTTTAACATTTTTAGTGAATGTTTTAAAGTCCGTTATTATTTTAATTTCATTTGGCATTGTGTTCCAGATGTGACTGCCCTTTATAGAGAAAGCTGTTTGTCCAAATGTGGTTCTGCGGTGGAATATTTTACAGTTATTGTTAACAGAACTCCTGGTGGCTCTGCTGCTGTCCTGTCTTTGGACGAAACCAGCAAGTGGCTCGGGTGCTGATTTATGGAAACATTTGAACGTTAATTTCAGAAGACAGAGGTCAATGAAGCTCTCAAAACTCAATAGGTTGTATTTTTTTAAAACATTACAGTGATGCCACCTAATGGGCTTTTTGTCCAAGATTTTTAGGGTTTGATTATATAATGAACCTATATGTCTTATTGTGGAAGGGGCTGCTTGAGCCCAGACTGTCAAACAGTATGATATATGAGAAAAAACCATAGAATGCATATACAGTGCAGCTGCTTCGTAAGGTATGTAATATCTAATTAATTTAAAGCAGTTCAGATTTTTTTTTACTGTTTTTGAAATGTTCTTTATATGAAGATTAAATTTGAGTTGAGGATCTAGTACAATGCCAAGGTATTTGAATTCTGTAGCTAAACTGATGTCATGATCATGTATATTAACTTTAAAATGTTGCAGGTTACATTTTTTGATTGAAAAGCACATTGAGACTGTTTTCTGAAGGTTCAGCAATAGATGGTTCTTGAGGAGCCACTCTTGGACATCAACCATACTTGTAGACAGTACATCTGCAGCCTGTGCTGGAGTCTTGGCAGCTGTGTAAATAACTGCATCATCTGCATAAAGTTGGCATGTTGCAGCTGAGCAGTGTAACGGCAAGTCATTAATAAAAATGCTGAAAAGTAAAGGACCAAGAATGGACCCTTGTGGGATACCCATGCGGTTGTTTAAAAATGAGGATTTATCCTGGTGCACTTTTACACACTGTTCTCTATTCTGGAGATAAGATGCAAACCATTCTAATGTATTTGGGGAGAAGTTAAAAGATACCATTTTGGATAAAAGCAAACTGTGGTTTACAGTATCGAAAGCCTTTTTGAGATCTAGAAAAACAGCTCCTACCACATTACCCCTGTCCAAGGACTGTTTGACGTTTTCAATAAGGCAACAATTTGCTGTTTCTGTTGAGTATCCTGGTCTAAAACCAAATTGATGTGGATGAAGAAGTTGACTGTCTTGTAAGTAGTCTATCAGCTGTGTAGCTACAACTTTTTCAAGAACCTTAGATAGGACTGGTAAGATAGAGATTGGGCGGTAATTGCATATATCGTCTTTACTGCCTGATTTATGAACTGGTATGACGACAGCTTTTTTCCAGCCAGATGGAAATGTACTAGACCTAATGGAGAGATTAATGAGATGAGTCAGTGGTTTGATTAATATTTTGCTGTGCATTTTGAGAAAGGAGGTGCTCATATTGTAGATATCACTAGTTTTTGAGTTTGACAGTGTTTTAACAATACCAGCAATTAACTTCTCATTTACCTCATCGATGTGAAAAGTATCTGTTGGGAGTATGGAATTTGTGTTGTTGAGCACATTTGGCAGCACAAAAATTTTTGTTAAGTCTTCCACAGAGCCCACAAAGTGTGAATTAAATTCATTTGCCAAAGTAGCCTTGTCACTGACGGTCTTGCCATTGATTCTAAGTTCCTTTACCCCCTTCTGATCGTTTTTTTTATTAGTTAAGTTATTTAAATGCCTCCATAGGGAACTGTTGTTACCCTTTGCATGATCTATCAGTTTATTGTAATAAGATATTTTTGATTTTCGCAGCTCATGTACCACTTTATTTCTTAAACTTTTGTACACAAGGTGATCATTTTGTAGTTTGGAGGTTAGTGATGTTTTCAGTGCATAGTCTCGCCTCTTCATAAGTTTTCTTATTTCATTATTTAACCATGGTAGGCTAATCTTCTGTTGTCTACTTTTAATTTGCTTTGAAAAATTTTCTATAGACTTTGTGATTGTTGCAGTTATAAAATTACAACAATCATCTACTTCACATGTTGCCATGAGCTGCTCCCAATTTTGATTCTCTAAGTAATGTTCAAACTCCTCATTTTTTGATTTGGGGATAATAAAATTTGATTTGTCAATATCGGCTCCCCCAAAATACTGTAGTCGCTTTTTAGTAAGTTTCCTGACAGCAAGAACCATGTTATGATCTGAGAGACCAGTTACAAAATTATAGGTTCTGGTTATTCGTTCTGGTTTATTAGTAAATACCATGTCAATAAGTGTTCTGGATTGTTTGGTTATCCTGGTGGGTCCTTTGATGATTTGCTGGTAATTAAATTTAGTCATGAGGCTTTTCAGTTTTTGTTTGTCTTTTTTATCAGACCAGTTGATATTAAAGTCACCATGAATTATTGTTTCTCTGTTCTTCTCAAGTTGTTTAACCAGATCACTTAATTCATTATAAAAGGAAGAGTTGTGTGACGGTGGGTTGTACACTACTGCAATGTTGAAATTCATTACCGGAGAGAGACATACATTAACAGCTAAACATTCAAGTGAAGTATTCAAATCAACCAGTTGATATTTATATTTCTCTTTGATGTAAATTAAAACACCTCCTCCCCTCCCTACCTGCCTGTCTTTTCTAAAACACTGGTAGCCCACAATATCGATCATATTAGTGTCTATGTTACTGTGTAGCCAGCTTTCTGAGAGACAAAGGTAGTCCAGATTTGAGTCCAACAGCAACACCGAAATCTCATCTCTTTTGGGGATTATGCTCCGTATGTTTAAATGACCGCCGAGGATCCCCTTTGGTTTAGCCTTGGTGTCCCAAAGAACTCGTGCATGATTAACAGTTTGGAAAAATAAATGTTGTTTTTGCTTTTGTACAGCTCGGTTTTGTGCTAACCCAGTGGTCTGCTGTTTAATAGTGGCAGGTCCAGGGTTAAGGTGAATATCTCCTGCCAGAAGTAGCAGAACTAACAGAACTTTAATTGTATATCCTCTGCCATATTGTGATTTTTGCTTAACAGCCATGTTTGCCTTAATTTGGAAGTTTTTGCTCAGGGCTTTTAAAGACCACATAGAGTGTAGGGTGAGATGTCCAAGCCCAAATCCATACAGATAAAACTTTTTAACTTCACCTTTGGTTGAGTTTGTCGGAAAATCCTTCTTGTTGCAGGTCCAGACACACAAAGACAAAACGAAGAGGAAGTAGAGAAGTAGAGAAGGCTTATTAGTGGTGCCCATCAGCCCACATTTTAATCCGGTGGCAGCCATCTTCAGTCCTTCTTGGAAAGAAGGAAAAGGAAAATCTGTGGATAGTAAAATAAATTCTTCTTATATCGCCAGAATCTGATCCGATCGTCCTCGAATCCAGCTGGGCCTCAGCTAGCCAACTAGCCCCTTCCGTTGCTGGTCTCGTTGCTCATAGTCGCCGTAACTGGTCTCCCGTCCCGCTCCTCCAACCGAGTCTCGTCACACACCGCCGCTGCCACCGAGCTCCGCTGAGGTCACGGTAAATCCTCCGCTAGGCACCGCCACCTACCGTCGTCTGCCTGGGTGAAATCTCTGCTGAGCCCCGTCAACAAATAGCCGCTTGCCTGGTAGTATCTCCGCTGGGCCTCGCAGCTGGGCTTCGATTCAGGCTGGTGTAAGGTGGAATGACTGGCGCCAGCATTAAGCTAACTAGCGTTAGCTTAGCAATCGCTTCGGGTAGTCTCGTCGCACACCGCCGCTGCAGTCACGGTAAGTCCTCCGCTGGGCACCGCCGCCTACCGCCGTCTGCCTGGGTGAAATCTCTGCTGAGCCCCGTCAAACAAATAGCCGCCTGCCTGGTAGTATCCCCGCTGGGCCTCGCAGCTGGGCTTTGATTCAGGCTGGTGTTAGGTGGAATGGCTGGCGCCAGCATTAAGCTAACTAGCGTTAGCTTAGCAATCGCTTCAGGTAGGGCACATCAGTGAATCACAAGGAAGCGCTGGAATCGCTGGTCAGTTTACTCACAGTGGCCGGATAAAAGCGATCAAAGGGGTAATCCACCGGAGGTATATCCGATCGCTGTAGGTAGTTATTTAGAGACTGGCGCCAGCATTAAGCTAACTAGTGTTAGCTTAGCAATCGCTTCAGGTAGCATTAAGCTAACTAGTGTTAGCTGAGCAATCGCTTCAGGAAGGCGCAGGAAGTCGCTGGAGAAAGGCGATTAAAGGGCAATCCAACGGAGGTGGCAATTCAGCCCGTGCGTGTTCGCCACAAGCGCCGATCGCTGCAGGCCAGCCACTTTTAATGGCAAAATCAGTGACTTTGTCTCAGCACTGAAAAAGTGTGACCATCCCGGTCGCCATCTTGAGATAACTTCATCTCAGCATAATGTATTGACTGATTAATGGAGAAATTTTGGGAAAAAAATTGACTGGCCTCCAGCAGGTCCAGTCTTATAACCTTTATAAGAGTATATACTAGGGATGTTAATGATTAATTGATTTTTGATTAATTGCCGATAAGAATTTAGTCGACTAAATTAAATTAGTTGTCAATTACTCGAAAATGCAGCAGTCCTTTTCAATGAGAACTTACTCTATGAAATGTAGTGGCTTCGCCGTCCAGGCGAGGGCGCATGGGGTCACCCACTGCTGCATTTCAACCGAAAAAGCAGAAGAAGATGCTAAGCCCTTCCAGGTTATGTTGGAGAGCAACAAGAAGTTCCAATGGTATGTTCCAATGTCCACCTGTCAAATCAACAGGGTGGAGAAACAGACTGCAGCAGGCTACACGAGTGCAAAAACCTATCCCCACTGCCTTCCTTCAACCTGCTGCTAGATGGAAAAGCAGACCGGACTCAAGTGAACACTGAGGTAACACAACAGAGGGAATCCAGATCATACTGGGTTTGTCTGGATTGCCGGGGTACTGTGATAATGTTTAACATGCAACAGATGAAGTAGCTCACAATTTATTTTCCTGTTAAAACAGTCTACCAGTGCATCTCAGCAAATTAGAACACAAGATTTTTTATATAACTAAAAAAGGTGAATTTATGATATTGGTAGTAGTTTTAAAATAAATAAAAAAATCATGACATTTGTAATTTACTGAGATGTACCAGCACATAGTACACACTATACAGTGCAAAATCTGTTAAACTACAAAAGATGCCATTGTCTGTAGTAAACAAAATGCAAATGGTACAATAAATCATTGAGGAATACAATGTTCATGTTTTATTCAGTATATAAAAAACAACAAATTTTTATACGTTAAAGATAGACTGTATTGTACTGAGGGAAATTCACATTCTCAGGAAAAACGCCACTTATCAATTAATCATTAATTGATTCACCTTATCGATTATCAATTAATGAATTAATTGATAACTTCCATCCCTATTATACACACAAATAAGTCTCCCTCTGTTGTTGTTGCTCTGTTTTTGTTTTTTGTTGTTGTTTTTTTTAAGCTGTTGCACAAGCCAACACAGAAAAGGACTGGGTGTTCTCTCTGGTCAGTGAATTTCTTTCAGTATTCATCCTTCCATAAAGTAAGATGAATATTGAATACTACTACATTTTCAATACATTTGAGTTAGTTAAAAAAGTAAGCAGGTGAGTGAAGAATACTGCCTTGATTTATAGTGGGAAAATCTAAAATCTCTGACAGAAGAAGTCCAAATTATAATTTTTAAGGTAAGGTTATTATTTCTGGGGGTACTTTTAATATATTTGATGACTTTTTATCTTAAGATAAATCCGGTAATTCAGCTGAATGGTGAATTACACTTTAAATTACACTTCGGCTGCACGGTGGCGCAGTGGTTTAGCACTGTGGCAGCACAGTTTTACCCTCGGCCGGGGGACCGCGGGGATCATGAGATCGTGGGTTCGATCCCAGCCCCCGACCAACAGTGAGCTGTGTGGAGTTTGCATGTTCTCCCCGTGTTGCACGGGTTTACTCCGGGATTTCTCCGGTTTCCTCCCGCACACCAAAAACATGTAGGTTTAGGGCGCTCGTGCACGCAGCGACCAGCAGCCGGTGGCTTGTCACCAGACTGCAAACCAAGTCTACCTACGGGTACAAATAAGTAACAAAAAAAAAAATATATAAATATATAAAGTTTAATGCTAAAAAAAGTATCAAGAGTGTAGATAAGTCATAACTTTTAAAAGACATAAACATTAACATTCCTTAAATGGGTCATTGACTGAAAAATGGTGTGTTTGTAGGTTTTAACTGTCTGAAAGGAGTCTACTGGTCACCTAATTATCCAAAAATTTTCAAAATAGTCAATTCTCTTTAAAAAAAACAACACAGCCTTTATCTCATTGACTCTCACAGCCAGCCCCCCCACCATTCGCTGAGCATACTTTCGTGGGCAGCGTGGGGGAGCTGCTTCTCCCCAGCTGGCCATGGGAGAGAAGCGGAGTACTGCGGAGTAAGACACTGCCCTCTGAGATCCTGTGGCTCAGCCAGCGGCCTCAGGTTGCAGCGAATGGTGGGTCGCCCAGTGCTGGCGATTTGTTGTAGCGTCTTGGCGGGGTTGTTGGAGGGTGGGCCGGGTTGATGCAAGACGCACAAACGACTGTGGATCGGTGAACCAGCGCTGCTCATCCAAGCTAGAAGGAGGCTAGAAGCTAGTCAGCTAATGGCTAACGGACATAAGAGGGAGGGCAGAGTTGAACAGCTGAAGGATGTTTCTTAAAGTGACAGGCTTTAAATCAGAGCATTATAAGAAAGCCAGGAAAAATAAAAAAAAAACAAATTTGCTTCAATAATTAAAAAATTAAAGAAAATGTGAACAAAATGTGTACAAACCCTTCATTAAGACATGAGTGAGCTGTTAAAATGTGGGAAAAGTGCAGTCAATGACCCCTTTAATATGGTGCAAAAATCAAGCAGAGGAAGGAAAAACATGTGATGGTCTCACACCACTGGGGTGAGAGGAGCAATAACACCTTTTACTGGTGTCTGTTGAAAGAGTGCACTGCTGACCGGTGCTTCTTAAAACTTTAAACACCTCAAGCTGAAAGCTTAAAAAGGCGTGGGCATCTTGGAGTTGTGGCATGTGTTTTGGAGACAGATTACATTTACACTTCTGTTAAGTGTGGTCAACATGTGTACCTGACCACCTTCAGAGGTGGTTTGGACAATCGAATATACTGTAAATCCATCCCAATTACATTTTGAGTGCATTTATACCCGTACTTTGAATTACTATTAAACTGACTATCACAAAAAAATGAATATTATCCTGCAGCTAGCCCAAGTCAAGTCATGTTTACATTCCTATGCTCTTCCTTAACTGCAGTTTGATCCCTTGTTTTCTCTGCCACAAGCATGCACTACAACAGCTGTCCTGCCAGCAACAAATAGCTCACAGCTTGAAGTATGCCTGAGGACCTGTGAGAACTTCAAAGGGTGTGAAAAGTGGCAGACCAGACAAAAGAACGCTCAAGACAAATCATGGCAGATTATCACTTCTTCCTGTTGAAAGTCCCTCACTATAAAGCCATGCTATTATTAAAAACAGAGAGAATGAATAAAGATCTGGATCAAATTGCAGAGTTAAAAAGGTTAGCATTTGAAAAGGTAGTGAGAAAATTAAGGGTTTAGTTAGAGCTCTGGTAAAAGCTATGCAAGCAATGCATGCTTTCTTGCAAAATTTTATGTTCACTTTTAAATAATTAAAAGTAATAGTGAAAATGACTTCCGGTTATGGCTGCCACGTAGGATGGACGTGTCTCGCTCTGCTCTGCTCCTGGAGAAAAAAAATCGGCAAATAACTCTCTCATTTGGGACAGAACGTATCCCAGCATTTGGGCGAGGATATGTCAGCGAAGCCTAAGGCTGGAAAACCAGGAAAAGGAAAAAGCGAGCCGCCGAAACAGTCCAAATTAACGGACTTTCAGGTCTGTGACGCAGCAAACAAAACTCCATATATGGCGGAGGAGGCTGGCAACGGTGCGATATCTGCGGGGAATGGCGCAGATGCGCTGATGGCTGCCATGAGTTCAATGAGAGCGGACTTTTCCTCTAGATTTGATGGGATTATGACAGCGTTGGAAGGAATAAGAAAGGAATTGGGTGACTGTGTAGAACGAACGGCGCAGATGGAGCTCCGTCTCGCTAGTGCTGAAGATGACGTCACCCGTCTTCAATTAAAGGTGCGCACTTTGGAAAAAAAAAATAAATCTCTGGAAGATAATATTTTGGATTTGGAATCTCGGTCGAGACAGAATAATTTGAGGCTGGTGGGTCTTCCAGAGGAATCAGAAGGTCGGGACGTATGTTCCTTTCTGGAAAAGTGGATTCCGGAGGTGCTGGGCAGCGAGGAGTTGCAATCAGCAGTGGTTCTGGAAAAAGCACATCGTATTGGCCCACGGAGAGATAAGGGACCGCCGAGGACCTTAATTATGAAGTTTCTTAGCAACAGAGACAGGATGAAGATCTTCAACGCTGCACGTGCTAAAGGAGAGATTAAACACCAGGACCAGCAGGTGCGGTTCTACCCAGATTTGGCCACAGGAATCCAGCAATTGAGGAAGCAGTTTGATCCCGTACGTAAGGAGCTGCGCAACCTTGGGATTCGTCATGGTGTAATCTATCCTGCGAGACTGCTGACCACGTATGAGGGCAGAACCCACATCTTCAAGACCCCAGAGGAGGCGCAGGAGTTCATCAAGAAGATCAAAGAAGAAGAAGAGACTGGTGGGAGCTAAGCATGAACAAAATATAAGGTAGAATAATTAAGCATTTGCACAGGCATCTGACTGACTTGAAGTAAATAGTAAGTTTACAAAATATAGATTGTATTATATATTAAAAAAACAAAACAAAAACAAAACAAACAAAAAAAAAAAAAACTATGATGTACAAAGTTGTTAAAAATTTTGGAGTTAAGTTGGAAAACTACAGAGGAGAGTTAATGTTACGTCATTAAAAGCAGTAGAGTTAGGGTGATTGGGAGGATGAAGAAGGAGTGGCTTAGGCTGTTCCCCGTGGGTGTGGAACAGTCGATGGCTATATCGGGAGACAGAATTTTTCTTTTGATTTTGGGGGGTTTGCCACAAGTGTGGGAAGGGGAAATTTGTTTGTGTGTAGTTTGTAGGATGAATGTTCAACCACTCATGTTTTTGCTTCTCTGTATGAGCATGTTTACACTGCAAGGTAATCCCAAACTCTCTATTGATCATGGACCAAAGTGTTAATCTTAATTTAACTTCATGGAATTGCAGAGGTCTACAAAATTTTAAAAAACTTAAACAAGTTATGAATAAAATAAAGGACATGGGTTCAAGAATTGTGTTTTTACAAGAAACTCATCTGATAGAGGAGGATGTTAAAAGAATTAGGAGTAGATGGCAGGGAAGTGTATTCACCTCTTCATTTTCATCCCGAGCCAGGGGAGTTATGACTCTCATACATAAATCAGTTCCTTTTCAAGTGAAAAATGTAATTGGAGACAAATTTGGAAGATATGTAATCATTCAAGGTTCTTTGCTATTAGAAAATATAAATCTTGTGAACTTATATGGTCCCAATATAGATGATCAGAAGTTCTTTGCTAATTTATTTCTCATCTTATCATCACTTACAGGGCAACATATAATAGCAGGGGATTTTAATTGTACATTGAATCCAGGTGTGGATAGATCAACAGGACTGGATTGTACGCACATTGGATGTAGGATGACTATTAATCATTTTATGAAAGAATTGAGATTGTTAGATATATGGAGAGAAATGAAACCACAAGTTAAAGCCTATTCTTGTTATTCCAGTACCTACAAGACATTCTCACGTATTGATTATTTTTTGATTTCCACAGAATTAAGGTCCAAGATTCAAAACTGCTTTTATGATAACATCGTGATCTCTGATCATGCACCCTGTTGTCTAATATATGTAGATAAAAAATTGACAAAGGAATCAGGTAGATGGCAATTTCAGCATAAATGGCTTCAGGATGAGGAATTTGTCAAGTATATAGAAAAACAGATAGACGAGTTCTTTGACATCAATACTACACAAACATCAGCATGTGTAAAGTGGGAGGCTTTCAAAGCTTTTATTAGGGGGCATATTATTAGTTATACAGGATCAAAATCTAAGAAGACTCGAGAGGAGAGAGCTAAATTGGAACATAAAATAAAAAATCTTCAGGAAAAAGTGTATGCAGGAAGTGACCCAAGGTTGGAGAATGAATTACTGATTTTGAGAGCTGAATACGACAAAAAATCAGCGAATAGAGCTGCCTCGAGTCTTCTAAGATTGAAACAATCTTTTTATGAACAAGGTGAAAAATCAGGAAAATTATTAGCATGGCAGATTAAACAACTGGAAATTAAAACACCAATTACCAGTATTATAAGTAACGGACAGGTAGTTATAGATCCTTTAGAAATTAATAGAGCCTTTAGAGATTACTATGAAAAATTATATGATACCAAAAATGAACCTGATTTAACAAAACTAAATGGGTTTTTGAACGAACTATCTATACCGTGTATTCCAAATGAAAACAGGGAGATATTGGAGTCTAAAATTAGTCAAGAAGAAGTTGGGCTAGCCATTGATAATATGAAATCAGGAAAAAGTGCAGGACCAGATGGTCTTCCAGTTGACCTTTATAAAAAATTTAAGAATAAATTAATAAAACCTTTTTTGGAAATGGTTTTAGAAGCATTTCAAAATAATAATTTACCATCATACATAAATAATGCCTTAATTATACTGCTGCCAAAACCAGGTAAGCCCTCTAATAAATGTGAAAATATGAGACCAATAAGCCTATTAAACGCCGACCTTAAGATAATCTGTAAAATTTTAGCAAGACGAATACAAGAAATTTTACCAAATATTATTAATCGAGATCAGAATGGCTTTATAAAGGGTAGACAAGGCTTCCATAATGTAAGAAGACTATTTAATATTATTTATTTTAATAAAGAAGCACCGGATACAGCTCTCCTATCATTGGACGCCGAAAAGGCCTTTGATAGAGTTGAATGGCCCTTTCTTTTTGAAGTCCTACAAAGGTTTGGACTTGGAAATAATTTCATAAAATGGGTTCAAATAATATACAATAATGCTACAGCAGAAATCCTAACAAATAACAATATTTCAAAACCAATAAAAATCAATAGAGGATGTCGACAAGGCTGTCCACTTTCACCTTTACTGTTTACTATGGCAATTGAACCTTTAGCGATAGCGATACGTTTACATTCACAAATATATGGAATTAAAGTTGGACCAACAGAACATAAAATCTCCCTGTACGCTGATGATATAATTTTGTTTATGTCGAATCTAAAAAAATCAATTCCAACCTTGTTGAATTTAATAAAGAATTTTGGGGAAATATCAGGATATAAAATAAATAAAACTAAATCTTCAATATTAATGCTAAATGAGACCCAGAGAAATTACCCAGCCCCTGAGGTAAATCAATTCAATGTTGTAAATCAGTTTAAATATTTAGGAATCCAAATTATGCCTAAGCTAGAATCAGTCGCCAGTGTCAACTATGAAGCCTTAATGTCAGATATCAGTGAGTTAACTCAGAGATGGATGTCACTACCAATGTCGATGATCGGGAGAATCAATATACTTAAAAGTAATATTTTACCTAAAATACTTTATTTATTTCAATACATTCCCTTATCACCACCTTTAGATCTATTCTCAAGAATAAAAAAAAAGTTAGTGGAATTTATATGGAACAACAGGAGGGCTAGATTACGTCTGTCTTTATTATATTTACCATTTGATCGTGGAGGTCTGAAATGTCCAAATTTTATGTTGTATTATTGGTCGGCACAACTGAGGTCTATGACATATTATTTTTCATCAAATGATCTCCCTCACTGGACTGAAATGGAATCATACAATTTACCTTTACCTCTTCCCATATTCATATACTCAGATTCGGCAAAAAAATTACAAAAACAAGTTAAAAATCCATTTGTAAAGCATATGATCAAAATATGGTGTGAAGCTAAAAACTATTTAAAAGAACCACAGTTATTGTCACAATTTAGTCCAATATGGGGTAATCAATATTTTAAACCAGGGAGAGCGGACGCTGTATTTAAAGTATGGAATTTAAAAGGGATACAAAAGATTCAGGATTTATATTTGCCATGTGCAGACAACATAATGTCTTTTGAAGAGCTGAGGAACAAATTTAATCTCAATAGAACACATTTTTTTAAATATCTTCAACTTAGAAACTTTATTCGATCAAATCAAAATAAAGCTCTCACTCGACCTATTTATTCATCCTTGGAAAAAATGATGATGAAAGATAGTAAAAGAAAGGGTATTATTTCAGAGTTTTATAACTCATTGACACTATCTTCAAGTGAAAATTCACTGAAAAGATTAAACTACTGGAAAGAAGATCTGCAAATTGAAATTTCAGAGGAACAATGGGAATTGGCTTGTACAGAAGCTCAAACCAAATCAATAAATGCACGCCTTAAATTGATACATTTCAAATGGTTAATGCGGATGTATGTTACACCAGAGGAGTTAAATAGATATAACAAAAATATACCAGATACATGCACAAAATGCATGGAAAGTAAAGGAACCCTATTTCATTGTTTATGGGAATGTAGATTAATAAGAATGTTTTGGGAAGAGGTGAGGGTAACAATTGAAAAAATAATCTCAAAACAAATCATATTGAATCCTAAACTGTTTTTGTTGGGTCTGTACCCAGAAAAGCATAATTTTAATAAAAGTGAAAGAACATTCATAGACCTCAGTTTGCTTAATGCCAAAAAATGTATTGCACTATTATGGAAAAAGACTCATAGACCAGATGTGACTCAGTGGTTAAGACAGATGTTAACAAACCTTCCATTAGAAAGAATAACATATATACTAAAATCAAAGGAAATTGTGTTTGAGAATATATGGAGACCTTTTATTGATTATGTAAAAAATTTAAACATAACTCTTGAAGAAGAAGGTGAATGATGTGTGTGGACCTTGTAAATTCCAAACTGGTGAACATAATATGTATACTTATGTATTGGATTGTCTAGACTAAACAGAGGAGCATTGTTGAAGACTTGATTTTGTTGGTGGTTGTTGGTGTTTTTAGTGCATTTTTTTTTTGTAGTACTTTAGTGTTAGTGTTTGATTGTTTGTATCATGTTTGTTAAAAAAAAAAAGGTTCAATAAAGATATTGTGGAAAAAAAAAAAAGTAATAGTGAAAATATCTACTAAAACCTCTAAACTGTTGACAAATAAATCAGGTAGTGCTATGGATTTTTTGTCTGTTCCTTCTGTCTCCTGTAATCATAAATGACATTACATTCAGTTAGGGCTAGGGATGGGCATTCGGTGAAATTTTCTTCACCGATCGTCGGGAGAATTAATGATTAATAATCGGTTAATCATTAACATTTTTAGGTAGGTAACAAGGCAGGTAGACTACATTAGAACATCAGGTATCAGCACGGAGAGCCGCACAACTCAAATCCACCTCTCTCTCTCAAATCCCTCTCTCTCTGTTCGCTGTTCTCGTGTTGGCTCGGCTTGGGAATCTCGCAAGCTGATTGGCCAAGACGTTTCACCCCGCAAGCTGATTGGCCGAGACGTTTTACCAGCTTCTCTCCCTGCCGAGCGGCCACCCAACAAACGAAGACCGCAATCATTGCTCTATCGCTCGTGTTGCTTAGTCTAGCCGCGTGGAACTTTTTGTTGTTCTCTTGTGCCATTTTGTGCGAAATAGTCTTCCCGTCGAGCCACTACGCCGCCTCCTGCAGCTTCCCTCGACGATCCTGCGCCTCTAGCACCTGAGGAGCAGTAAAGCTCTCATTAACCTGTGCAGTAAATCATTTTCATCTTGAGTTACGTATCTTGTTATAAGAATAAAAGAGTTCTAAAAACATATTTATGTACACTTTATTTACATCTACGTATGTATGTACACTTACACACACACACACACACACACACACACACACGTGTGTGTGTCTTCTACCGAATCTTCATGATCTTCTCAATAAAGTTTCTGAAAAAAAAAAAAAAAAAAAAGAATCTTCACGACCGCCATTACTCAGCGCGCAACCACTGTTGGCGGTTTCTTTTCAGTGTATTGCTGTGCTATTTTCATTTATTCTCTATCAAAAATGGCTTCGCGTAATAAGGGTGTTCCATGGACCAATAAGGAGGTGCAGTGTCTTTTATCAGGCTTGGATGAGTGGTGTTCAAATGATACATCATTTGTGTTGTCGATGAGGTATATTTGTATGCTGCATTGCAGTGATTGCAGTACACCTGGTCATTTTTTAAATTGAAATGGTCCCACGCAACACTTCGCCGTAACCGCTTCATGATTTGGCGATTGCCCTACGGAAGCTCGCATGTATCAACTGAGGCACGCCAGGGTACGGCGATGGTGTAATGTTGCCCCCTGGTGCCCAAATTTTGCCAGTGGCACAGTTAAATGCATTGCATTGTTTGAGAACGGCCGTGCACTAGGCCTAATAACCTACATTCGGATTGTTTAAAAAAAAAAAAAACGGTTTGTCGACGAAAATGAACTTCCTCGGTGAAATTCTTAATGATCAATTATCGGTTAATCGGTAAATTATGCCCATCCCTAGTTAGGGCTGTGTGATATGACAATATATAGGTGAAGTGATAAAAAACATCTACCGTTTCATACAAAACTGTATCGTTTATACTGGGATTTAAAAGACACATACCCCATTTCTACTTGTCACCGCCCCACTTCTCACCTGCAGTGCGACAGGTGTGTGGGCTCCGGTGATTAGCACAGCAGCTAACTGCAAGCTAATGTTTTGGTCAAATAGCCACTACTTCTGTTTGTCAGGGATGTGGGATTTTTTTCCCGCCATGCTGTGTCAGAGAGGACATGCCTCTAACCTTGTTTTAATTGGAGGTAAGTAAACATTAACACCATCTCTCTAATTATAAAACAGCAAATACTAAATGATGATGCTAACTTGTCACTAATAGGAAACATTATAGTGCATCAGACCATCATTTCTTTGGTTTAAATTCAGGGTTTCCTCTGGTAACATTTCCGGGTGGCACCCCTGCCACGCTTGAATTTATTCCGCCACTCTATGAGTAAATAAAAATGTAAGAAAAAATATGAAGGAACGACAGTCCGCAAGCGCGCACACGAACAACGCACATGATCGTCATCCACGTGGAGTTCAGAAGGACCCCGTCCGCATGACCGTTCCAGTCGCCAGGCAGAGTGTCTCGCAAGCGTCACTGTCCGAGAGAAACACGAGCTTATTAAAGTACTTTAAATGCGGAAAAAAAGCACAAGAGGTATGTAAGTGCTGGAGGCATTTATCATGGTTTTAACCCACTGGTAACGGGAGCAATAATGAAGAGTCGCTTAGCTAACAGATGTGATTAGGAGCTCGAGTAGGTCCATTTTGTCTTCTTTTTAATTATTAGTTTTTTGTTTTTCTTATTTCAGGTTTTTCCTGCTGTCTGGGTGGTGAGGAGATTTCTTAAAAAAAAAAACTCTAAATAAATAGAAATATTATAACAGAAATAACAGCATCTTTGGTCATTTGAGTTAATTTATTTCATTAAATACAATTTTATTAATATTTTTCTTTGAAATCAGAGTTAAATTATTCTGTTCTGGCTCTGCAAAATTATGGTGAAAAACTATTATAAGGAAAAAGTAAAAAAATTACCACAGTGTGTTTCAAATTTATAAAAAAAAACAACTAATTTTATTTTTTTAAAAAATGACAAAAATTAGCCATAAAATAATCCAGAAATTTATAATAAAGTCTCAAATGTACAAGTAAAGTCATAATTTTACAAGAGGAAATTACAAATTTGAGGAAAATGGTTTCAAATTTAGATAAATTTACAGAGAAAAGTACAAAACTATAAGAAGATTGTTATAAATTTTGTTTTTTTATATTTTATAAATTTCCGCCATCTTGGTAATGGGAGCTCAGTTTTTTGTCCATCGTGGTCGATGTTTTGCATTTACTTAGTAATTTACATCCGCTTCCACATCTACAAACTCTTATGATTATCCCACGTGAATTTCATTTGTATTATGTGGCTATTTTCCCCGTTTCATGCAGTTTCAGTCATCGCGATCATGGCAGCATCCACATTGGTGTGTGAGCTCAAAGCGGAAAAAGGAAGAATAATAATGAGGATTTCTTCTTCATTGCTATATTCCATGTCAGCCATGATTCCTTCAGCACGTGTCTGCCACCTTCTAAACTGTCAGCTCAATACAGATTAGTACAAATTCTCAGTATAGCCAGGGGACGTCAATAAGTTGACACATGCAGTTGCTACACTGTGCCACTGGGGGTGCGCGACTCATCCATTTAATGTGGACAGTTAAAGGGTTAAAACTCTCTGCTCTGTTTTGAGACTTTGAATCTACTCATCATACTTGCCTGCGTGTGGGGCACACATTTTCCCTCCTTGGCCAAGATGTAAATAAATACCCAGAAAAGGCATCTTTGACTCTGCACCTTATTTGTTAATCAGATCAACAAGGGACACTTATTAATATAAATAAAATCCATGACACTAGTACCTAAAACAACCCTGAAATCTTTGACAGCAATAAAAAAAATTTCAATTGAGTACCCATTCATTGTGCTAGCTGTTGACAACAGTGTTGCTCCTGCAAAGGAGCATTGTGGGCAGAGTGGTCATAAATACATTTACTGTTGACATACAGCATCAGTTCTCATTGAAGCTGCCCATTGCATGTGCAGCATATAGTGGGCAAGCAACCACTCAGCAAAGACTGCTGATGAGCCATGTCTGGGGCAGCTTCTTGCAGCACTGTTGCTGACCTTGACTAAACCATCACTGCTGAAATGCATACACTTACATGTAGATACAAAATAGGCAGAAATGCACATGAGAAACATTCCTAAGCATGGACACAAATATACTCAAGCTGAGTGGGTTTTTTTTTTTGCTCCCTTGCTATAACCATATGTTAGGTGCTACAGCACAGTGGCTGATCCGTGAGATGGCAGCAGGGTTAATCAGAACTGAGGCCATCTAATTGGACTGCTTCCCTCCAGAGCAGGGGTGATGCAAGTAAAGCAAGATAGCTGTAATGTATGAAGAAAAAACCTTGTTTTGCAAAATTATTGCTCCATTAGAGAGGAGAAAACAGTGTCCTCACATGACTTGATGTATAGGTTAATGACATAGAAACCAAATGACTATACCGTATATTTCCAATATTAAATATATTTTGATTTCATAAGGTAATGTCAGAGATGTCTGGTTTGTGCCAAAACTAAGAAAAAAAATCAAAATGTATCTATCACCCTTATTGTTTTTTTTTTCCTAAAAAAAAAAAATCTGTAGTAGATACATGTATAGATATGGATTGTGTAAAAACAGACAATGTAGTTTTCAGTCATATATAAAAATGATGAAGTGTGTGTGTGTGTGTGTGTGTGTGTGTGTGTGTGTGTGTGTGTGTGTGTGTGTGTGTGTGTGTGTGTGTTGAATTAAGTCATTTGGAAACATTACACTCATTCATGATCGACTCAAGTGTAAATCTACATGACAAAAACATTAATATGTCTAGCTCTGAAGTCAAATAATGTTCAACCAGATGTGATGTCTGACTTTAAAAGACACTTCCTACTACTCTTCATTAAGTGCAGTGAACGGACCATGCTGATGCTTCAGTGGTAGATGGGGCAATTCAAATCTGTGGCAAGGCTTTAAATGTCTATTGTGTCCTGTCTGCTCTACATTTGAGACATCACTGCAAAGGAATGTCCAACATGAAATTAGAGGGTACACGCTTTCATGCACTCTTATAAGTCAGTTAATACAATGTTGTTGACTTTACATCTGTTAAAATGATAGCACCCTGTCATTTTAAAGTAATGTTCAATTACACAAGAGTAAAGAGAAACCCATATCACTTTAATGCATTTCTATTTGTTCATCTCACAGACTGTTAACATGCACACGGGCAACGTTGGATTAGAGTACTGAGCAGCGTTGAGTGTTGTCTCACAGTTACAAGGTTTCTAGTTCTAATTCCTATGTAGGGAATCTAGCTGGGGGTCTCTGTTAAAAAGAGCACAGAATAAAGCACTGATTGAACACGCTGTAGCTTGGAGTAAAAAGTGCTCCGAGTGGTCAGACTAGATACAGGTTTTACAAATACAGTATGTGTTTATCATTTGTTCATCCCACAAAAACATCTATCATAACATTGCTGCTAACAGATTAATTTGTCAATGATTAGAGCTGGGAAATTAATCAAAATAAGCCAAAACTGATGTAATCTTACTCATGTTGTTTTTTTTTGTTTTTTTTTCAGTTTTCCCCTCTCCCTGTTGTGTGCCTGTGTGTATGAGAGCTTTCATGTCCAGCCCATTTAAAACACGCCCTGCATGCATGATTATGTGAATCCGCACCCTGGAAGCAGTGCAATCAGTGCTGTCCGGAAGCAGCAGAACACACTGGGAAAATAAAAGCTTGTATCAAAAAGAAACAAGGTGTCCGTCTACACAGTTTGTGATGTTCGACTCTTTATTTCATCTGAAGATGCCAAGGAAAAGCAAGCAAAGTGCACTTAAACTAACATGGGAATGCCCCAAGGCTAAATCACTGTTAGCCGCTAACAGCTATCCGTGTCAGCTCAACTGTTTTACAGTGGGAATGGATGACAAAATGGACAAGCTGAGGCTGGATTTAAGAACCTGATTAGAGATTTGTAATCACTATGTGGTGACAACATAATCATGGCTGCGTAAAGGGCTCCCCCAACGCAGCAAACAGGCTAACTAGCCGCCAGCACAAGTCAAATGACCCACAAACCCTCAAGAGGCATGTACTATAAACACTGAGTTCTGCATTGGACAATATTAAACTTGGTTATGTGATGAAATTATTATATTAGGCTCATTTATTACCAAATCACTACCATGATATATTCATTGATACCACACTCTTGTGTGATATGGCTTAACTATGAGCCTTGTCAGTGAACTATAAGGGAGAAGAAAGGAGGAAAAAAAAAAAAAACAGAATGAAACGCAAGTGAAAGATTCAATTCACTTTTGGTTCTGATACCTAAGCCCAGGTGTCAGAGGATGAAAAACAGGGTACACCTGGACAGTTCACAAGTCCATCGCAGAGCCAACTTGTGATTCTAAATTGGCCTACTTTGAGGAAGTCAAGATAAAAGCAGGCTTGTTTGTCTGTGCTTGACCCACAGTTTCTTTATTGTCAAAAATCTTAGACACTACCGTCTCAGTAGTCTATTTTTTTTTCTACTTTCAGAGGCTTGTCTTTTCAGAGTTGCAGGTCTTTAATGGCTGTCACAAAAACAACACAGGATAACACTAGGGCTGAAACGACTAGTCGACGTTGTTGATAATGTCGATCACAAAAATTTGTCGATGCAGATTTTTACTGTCGACAAATCATTTAATTTTAAAGTTTATATGCATGCCGTGGGAATGTTCAGTTGAACTGTTCCAGCAAGGAAGAAGAGGAACGCATCGTGGAGACACAGAGAGAAAATCATAGAGAAGGCCAAAAGTTTCCAAAGTATGGGAGGATTTTACTGAAAATTAATAAATGAAACAAGTTAAATGGAGACTGTAAAGCAGTGCTGTCACATCACAGCTGCACTACAGTGATGCATCCATTCCCTCCTCCTCTCCATTCCTCCGTCTCCAGCCACCTGTCAGTGGACTGCACCGGTAAGGTTAGTGAGTAACGTTAGCGCTTCTTATTTTCAATGAGCGACTCTCTCAGCTTTAGAAGACTGATCACACTATTAGTGTGTGCCATTTAAATAGTTTACCTGTAGTCTGACAATAATCTCTCTTACGGATAGTTGTTGACAGATGAGCTGCTTCCGTTATGCTAGCTAATATATTAACTGCAGTAAATGGGTGAATTACATGAGCAACTTACTCTTTTTCATATTCTCTATTGTTGTCACCGTAATACGAGCCTTCATTCTGAATATTAGTGCATCTCAGTAAATCAGAATAGCATGATTTGTAATTTAATTTAAAAAAATAATCATAATCATCACAATTAAATTTAAAATGGCTTACAGTCATGTGACAAAATTAGGACACCCTGTATAAGCCTGTTTTTTTTTTACATGAGGTTCATGTAATACAACTAAACAATTGAAAATCAATTAAAGACTTTCGAATTTTCTGTAAAATGTAATTCTAAACAAATAGTGAGGAATAAATTAGGACACCCCCCCATCTTTTGTAGGACACGCCCACATTCATTCCCACTTAAAATGGCTAAAATAAATGTTAAAAAATGCAAATAAAAACAAAAACAAGGTCAGACATAGATATGTAAACATTTCTTTAGATATGTAAACATTTCTTAATAAAGAACTGAATATTTAATAGCGTGTCCTAATTTTTTCACACGACTGTAAATATTTCACTGTATGTGTAGTGGAAGCTCACATTCCTGCACTGATATTTAAAGAGTTTTTTTTTTTTTAATTTATTTTGGACCGGAAGAAGTTCTTTTAATTTTCATCTGAAGCCTAATTAAACTTCTAAACTTCTAGACCCAGCAAGGTTTCAAACAGGATGGACTAGCTTGTTACCTCTGCCAAGGGGAGGAGGTAATGTTTTTAATGGTGTTGGTCGGTTTGTTGGTTTGACTGTTAGCAACATAACTCAAAAAGTTCTGAACGGATTTTGATGAAATTTTCAGGAAAGGTGTGTAATGGCACGGGGAAGAGATGATTCAATTTTGGTGGTGATCCAGATCATGATGTGCATGCAGGATTTTTATTTTTGGAAAATAATAATAATATTGAACTTCCCCTTTAAGACGTGTCCACCCTTTTAAGACATGTCCACGGAGTTATATTCGCCTCCGCACCCATACACAGTATGTGATGGTGGACATCATTTCATCTGAAGATGCCAACAAAAAGCAAGCAAACTGCAGTTTATGAATGGATTTTGATAACATTTTCAGGAAAGGTGTGTAATGGCAAGAGGAACACAGTACCAGCAGACAAGCTAAGGATGTCTTGCGAGGCGCATTACCCACACGGTATGTAAACACACAGCACTGGACAATGTTTCATTTTTTTATTACCGCTGCCAAGAGGAGGAGGTAATGTTTTTGCCTGGTGCCATGCTAAAAAGTACACTGTAATTGTCCATTGTTGATGCACAGAATATGTATTTATACAGTATCTACATGTATATATCCAGTAAATCTATGTATTTTTCCATGTAACCTTGTGACTGCATTATTTTAATTGCTTTTAATCCTACATCAAGTTTGTTTCCAGTTCAAAATGCATCATAAGTGTTAAATATACAGTGGTGTGAAAAAGTGTTTGCCCCCCTTCTTGATTTCTCATTTTTTGTGTGGTTGTCACACAAATGTTTCAGATCATCAAACAAATTTAAATATTAGACAAAGATAACACAAGCAAACACTAAATGCAGTTTTTAAATGAAGGTGTTTATTATTAAGGGTAAAAAAAAATTCAAACCTACATGGCCCTGTGTGAAAAAGTGATTGCCCCCTTGTTAAAACATAAATTAACTGTGGTTTATCACATCTTTGGAAAGCTGAGTTCAATTTCTCGAGCCACACCCAGGCCTGATTACTGCCACACCTGTTCTCAATCAAGAAATCACTTAAATAGGACCTGCCTGACAAAGTGAAGTAGACCAAAAGATCCTCTAAACGCTGGACATCATGCTGCAGTCCAAAGAAATTCAGGAACAAATGAGAAACAAAGTAACTGAGATCTATCAGTCTGGAAAAGGTAATAAAGCCATTTCTAAAGCTTTGGGACTCCAGCGAACCACAGTGAGAGCCATTATCTACAAATGGTGAAAACATGTAACAGTGGGTAACCTTTCCAGGAGTGGCTGGCTGACCAAAATTACTCCACGAGTGCAGCGACAACTCATCCAAGAGGTCACAAAAGACCCCACAACAACATCCAAAGAACTGCAGGCCTCACTTGCCTCAGTTAAGGTCAGTGTTCATGACTCCACCATCACAAAGACACTGGGCAAAAATGTCCTGGGTCTGCCCCGGGTCTCCTCCCAGAGGGACGTGCCCAAAACACCTCAAGTGGGAGGCGTCCAGGAGGCATCCTGATCAGATGCCCAAACCACCTCATCTGGCTCCTTTCAATGTGGAGGAGCAGCGGTTCTACTCTGAGCCTCTCCCGGATGACTGAGCTCCTCACCCTATCTCTGAGGGTGAGTCCAGCAATCCTACAAAGAAAGCTCATTTCAGCCACTTGCATCCACAATCTTGTTCTTTTGGTCATTACCCAAAGCTCATGACCATAGGTGAGGGTAGGAACATAGATTGACTGGTAAATTGACAGCTTTGCCTTAGAGCTCAGCTCTCTCTTCACTACAACAGACTGGTACAACATCCGCATCACTGCAGATGCTGCTCCAATCCGTCTGTCGATCTCTCGCTCCATTCTCCCCTCACTCGTGAATAAGACCCCAAGATACTTAAACTTCTCCACTTGTGGCAGGATCTTGTCCCCAACCCGGAGAGGGCAATCCACCTGTTGAAATATATATTTTATGGCTAATACTGTATAACCCCATAACTACAATATGGCACCTGGTGATCAACTTTTGGCAGCTGATCACTTTTTGCCACGACACCAGTATTGCTTTGTCTGTCTGTCTCTACTCCAAAATTTATGAACGGATTATGATTACATTTTCAGGAAAGGTATGTAATGGCATGGGGAACAGATGCTTACATTTTTGTGGTGATCCAGATCACCACCTAGGATCCAAGATTTTGCAGGAAAAATCAGTATCAACTTGGTTAAATTTTACTTTTGCTGGTACACCAGAATTTCTGTAGCCAAGTTACCTAATACTATTTATTTGTTATTTCAATAAATCTTATAGAAGGAAACTTGAATTAGTATTTTTCTTCAATATCAAATGCAGAAATGTTGCATTTTGAAAACTGTTGCATTTCTAACAATATCATTTGGAGGTCTGCACTCTCTGAGTGCTTTTCTAGTTGTTTTTGCTGCCGTTTCTCTGTCTGTTAGCAGGATCACGCATAAACTCATACATGGATTTGGATGACATTTTCACCAGAGGTGGCCCTTGGCCCAAAGATGAACTCATTGCATGTTGGAGGTGATCTGTGAGTGCATACCGCCACCAAGGCCCTATCTCGCAATGAATGGACAAAGGGAGGGAGGGATCCTTGGCAGAGGTATGTGCTCTCTGAGTGTCCTCTAGTTATTTTCTTTTTTTACTTTAATGGAGTTGAATATTACTCTAGTTGGTTTTTAACATGCAGTTACAACAGCCTTGATGGAACAGCAGAACTGCTATTTGAGTTTTTACACTTTAACATCTATTATTTAATCGTGTTGCTACAAACACTTCTGATTAAGCTGCAAAGTTCAAGTTTCCAACTCATGTTTGATGGATCATTGTTTTATTTAGCTATGGGAACGTTTTATATTTAATTTTTATATTAAGGCAGAGACTGACAAAGTGATTTTCACAGGTGAGGTAAAACATGACCTAGAGCACCAAACAGGAGCTGTGCCAGCAGGAAGCCGAGATGACGGACACCACAGAATTTTTTTTTTTTTTTGATTTTGTATACTTTATTGATTCCCAGGGGGGAAATTGAGGGCATCCACCTGGAAATAATAGCGATTAGTCGACTAATCGAAAAAATAGTCGTTAGATTAGTCGACTACCTAAATAACCGTTGGTTGCAGCCCTAGCTAACACTCTTCAGAAAGAACGACACCTACAGGTTTATGTTTTTTCTAAAAGGTGTGAAAAATAAGAAAACTGTTTTGTTTCTCTGATTTACTACTTTGTTTTCCCTTTCCAGCTCGTCTCTTTCTCCCATCTGAAATCTGAGAACTTCAAAAATTGTGTAATTTTTGTGGTTGTCATTTCTGTTTAACTGATCAAGACCCAGTCAAAAGCTTTTCAGAGCTTCCCAGAAGACCTTTATAGAACTTGGTGAGATAAAATTCTTTCACATAGTGTCCTATTTACAACATCATCCAAAATTACTTCTTACAATTCTACATGAAATCCAGATGTGAATCCATCTCAAACACTGTAATTTTCAGTGAAATAAACCACGTGGTCTGACAGTATCAGATACTGTCAGGCTAATGGACGGATGTCTATATCTGAAAGACATTCTGTTTGAGGGAAGATGGGACTAGATAATGAATCACTGCTGCTTTACAGCCCCCTTTCATGGGCATGAAAAGTGTGACGCAACACTGGAGTCCATCTAAAGCAACACTCGCACAAAAAGGGACGAACTGAGCTTCCTCTTTCTTTTTCAGTCTGAATAAGGGGTTCTGTCAACGTGGCGAACCTTCGTTGAACCATGCATGACACCAAATCCCACAGTGGGATCCAGAGAGGGGGCAACTGTCACAGCTACACCTTTCTTTCTCATTCTTTCCCTACTTTGACATTAGATAAGTGGGATGTCAAACTGGTAAAGAGCTAAAGGTAGAAGATAGAAAAGCGAAAGGAAAACTTTCTTTGTTTTGAGAAGGAAGAGCAGACCCTTGAACATGGCTGCCACCATGCTGATTTAAGCACAGCTTCAGGTGAAGCACGTGTCAAAACTAAAGAAAGCAGAAGACATGCACAGAAAAGAGAAAAAAATAAGAGGGAGAGAGTTGGAGGCAGTGCTCAGAGCTTAGGTATGAAAAAAGAAAAAAAAAACCTGCTGCAGTCAGGAGAATTCCTCACCAACATCTGGTTCTCATTCCAACAATGGTAGCCATTGATTCCTGATGCACACAACAAGCAGCACTTCCACAATCCTCTGATGGCACCCTAAAACCTGCAGCAGCACACATGCATTGCTGCTTATTTGTTTATTTATTTAGATCCCCATTAGCTGCTACTATAGTAGCAACTATTCTTCCTGGGGTCCACACACAAGAATCAAAAAATACTAAAACTATACAAACATTCATAAAATAATGCCATTTACAATTTCAAAGAAAAACTGAAATATTAATTCATTCAAAAATGCAGTCTATACATTTAATTTAAAAAATTACAATATTACAGAACTAATTAAGTTCTATGTCACACTGCTGTCCCTCAGGTGGAACTCAAAGTGTTTGTCCATTTAAAAAAAATAAGAGAGATGGCTCAAAAACATAAACAGCAATAACCCCCTAAATATACATAAAATAAATTTCATTCTTATCGCTATCCAGCAGTTCATATGGAAGGAAGCTTCTATCATAGGTTTCAGAGGCTGACACAAACCACCTTTGTTGAAATATAACGCCCCTTTTCCACTAGTAGCCACTCAGCCCTACTCACTTTGACTCGGTGCGCTTTGTAGGCTTTTCCATTAGTACCTGGTACCAGGTACTTTTTTCGTACCTATTCCACTGGGGTTCTAACCGTGCTGAGTCAGGCTCAAAATGTGACGTCAACACACTGCAAGCCACTGATTAGTCAGGGCGTAACGTCATGAGAGCGACGTTTGAAGGCTGATTTCAGAATCTCGAGACGCCATTTGCAAAGATTTGTCTGTGAGCCAGCAAGCAAGCGTCAGTATAAACAACAATAGAATGGCTTCACAGAAATCAGACCCACAGAAATCAACACCGCAGTCCAGCAGTTTTCTGTGCCTTTCGGCTGATGAGAGAATCCAGAGGCAACTAGACGCAGCCATCTGAAATGAATTTGCGGCCGCGGCAGCACCCAACTTCAGCAGTTGAAAGCTGTGATATTCGGATATAGAAGATGGTGAGTGATGTGATATGATGTGATATTATCCATCTTTTATGTTGTTTATCCCAGCAGTGGAAAGTTCACTTTGAACAGACCACAACAACGTCGCTTGTGTGCAGATAATGAGCTAGCTAGTTAGCCATCAATGCTAACTCCGTGCTCTCCTTGTATTTTGTGCTTGTGTTGACAATATCTGATGAAATAAGCTAGTTGTAATCCTGGTGAAAAAGGTGGTTTTTTTACATGTTGCACTTTCGTGCTGTGCATATACTTAAGTTGTGTTTATTTGTGTTCTAGAGTCCGACCAGCATCTGCTTTGACACCGGAAACACAGCATGACACAGCAATGTGTCTGACTGGTAAGCCATATTAAAGTAGCACACCCCGGTGTTTTTAGTAGTGGTAGACAAAGTACTCAAATCCTTTTGCTTTTTAAGTTAAAGTATAGATAAAGTGCCAGTGCCAAAACTAAAGTAGTACAATTTCCACTTAATATGAAAGGGACTAAACTCAGATTTATTTGATTGTGTGAATATTAATTACAGAATAATTGAAAATGAATGGCACATCCACTGTAAAATAAACCGCTTGTTTATTTATTTATTTTTTTACAGATCACTTGTGTGATCCTTTGTGAGTCATATTCATAAGAGCGTATGTTGCACTTTGGGGAATGGGACTTGTTCAGTCATTATAATTTAGTTTATATGTATAGTTTATAGTCTATTGTCAGTACACTCATGCAGTATTATAACAGGACACATTACAAATATTTGAGACCCACTGTAGTGCATCCATTTATAGTTTAGCAATACAAGTACAAAACACTGCCCACACTTGAAGCCAGGGCGACACAGCGGTGACAGAGCGATGGCTAAACTTTTATTGATAAAAATTCCATATTTTGACTGAGCGACTCCATACTTGGGGATGCACACCCTCAGTTAAAAGTACTAGATTCCATTCAACTGAACGTATTAACCCATTCTGATTGCTGAGGCCACAGTAAAAACAAATGATTTTAAACATAACCCAACCCTTCTAAAATCTATTTTACTGAAGTGCAGCTACATGAAAATTGTGGTTAAATACAACAACAAAGCACTTTTTTGTCACATTCCACCACTGGCTTTTAGCAACAAGTGTATTTCTCAAATATGTTTTAAACTTGCTTAAATTAACTACCACACAGTTCTGTCTTTTGTCTAGGCAAGTGGGAAATGGTCCACCCAAACCAGACCGTCTGTCACTATTTACAGAGATGCAGGCTGAAGCTCTGCTGAACCGGGACCAGTGTGAGCGGCACATCCAGTTGCTTCTCAGTGAGGCAGCGTGGCCGGCGTGTGTGACCATTCTTTTTTTTTTTTTTTTTACAGTTTCAATTTTGCACATTCTAAATAATCTGGAATTTGCTGCAGATAGTAATAAACAATTTAGTGACTTATGTGTTTGCATCATGATTTTCGATTTTGTCTGACACCAGTGTGAAAAGAGTCAACAGTACAAATCACTTATCAGTGACTTTGAAAATAATGGCTCATTTTTAAGAAAAAGTACCCAAAAACAATTATTTTATTAAATGAAGGCTGTATTGTTTGAAGTGCCACTGCAGAAGACACTGCACACTTTAGTGATAGTACCAGTATATGGAGGAATTCTGGGCCATATTAGCATCTGTACTTTCTAATAACGGGTTAGGGCAGGGATGTCAATCATGTGCCATGGAGGGCCAAGACCCTGCAGGCTTTACCTCCAACCAGTGTCTTCGACAGCAGATTCCACCAAATTTCTTCCACTGATTGCTGTTCAGTGAAAACACCTGTTGAAAAGACTGGGTAGAAGAGAGATCCTGCAGGGTCTTGGCCCTCCATGGCACATGATTGACACCCCTGGATTAGGGTTTAATGGGATTTAACATTTTAACACAAACTGCTTAATGGTTCATAATTCTGTTGACAGACTTACACCAAACCAAAAGTGATTTCTCAAATTGCTGGATTGTTCTTAGACAGCTTTTCCAGTCATTTAGTATTTAATTTATGTCACTTGGTGGTAACCTTCACACGTAAAACAAAACTGGAGAGAGATCTGCACAAAGTACAAAGGTTTATTATCAAAATTCCCAGTGCAATACTACATGAATACATGTATAGTACATTGTTGATGCAGAGAATATATATTTATACAGTACATGTATCTATCCAGTAAATCAAGTATTTTCCATGTAACCTTGTGACTGCAATATTTTAATTGCTTTTAATCCTAGATCAAGTTTGTTTTGGCCTAAAATGCATCATAATTGTTAAATATATCTTATTATACCCAACTCAGTACTGTTTACCTGTTGAAATATATATTTTATGGCCAATATAACCCCGTAACTACAACCTGGTGATCAAGTTTTGCCAGCTGAACAGTTTTTGCCATGACACCACCACCACAGACTCAGTGCAGATGGAGCCACTGGAGCCACTGAGCGTTTGTGAAGCTGGGGTGAGAGGCTGTGTTGAACGCCCGGACCTACGGTTTGACGTGGTAATTTTCCCACAAGAGAGCCATCTGAAATACACACACAGCATACATATTTTAGTACCTAATAGCAATAACCTGCAGACATTACAATGTAGTACGGCAGACTTAACGCAAACTAGCATTAGCAATCATTAGCTTACCTTTATATGTGATCTAGTTTGTATCCTCACGTCTTCAGCTCTATGGCTTCCTAAACGCTCCAGTACTTTTCCAGAGTGTTTCGCCTCCCTGCCTGTAACCTTGTCTGGCTGTCCTTTTTTGCCTTTACTCTGACAAAAAGCCAGACACCGAGCAGTCACCTCATAAGCCGCCACGTTGTGCTTTGCTTGTGTCACGTGTTTTACGCCACGGGAGTGTGGCGCCGCCTTGTCGTAAAAAAGTCCCACCCACCCCAAGTGATACTCTGCTGTAATGGAAACAAAAGCGAGCTGAGCCATGTAAAGCCGTGTAGAAGCGTGTAGGGCTGAGTGGGGACTAGTGGAAAAGGGGCTCAAGTGTGTTCTTTCTGAAAGGGACACATTTAAATGTAGATGCAATGACTGGATCTGAGTAAGAAGTGGTGGTTTTCCCCTCAGAATTCAGCCAAGAGACCAGTCTATTCAGCCACTGAGAAACTGCTTTATATCACATTGGTCACAAAATGACAGCCTAAAACTATGATGTCTTCCGTTTAATCCATAGATGCAAAAAAGGGGATGGCACAGGAAAATGCAATGATGGGCTGCATATCTGACCACCAATTTAATTTGGTTTCTGGAAGTTTGTAGTGATGTTTCCCTGGGTTAACATAGCAAATCATGTTGAACAAACATTAGAATAGAATTCAGATCAACTACAGGATTTTGCAAAGATGTAAACAGCCAAATCCACAACTAAAGGGCTCCTTAAATACTAGCTTCATCAATCTGTGTTAATAAAAGCCTCATTCAGACATTCAGCCATGCTAATCGACAACTTTCGTAAATTAAAGAATAAATGCAAGCCCACATGTCTGAAGTGAAATACCCTTTGTCATCCATCATTACAATCTGAACAATAATACAAGATTGCATCAATGAAGCTGCTGCACCAAACTTTGTCACTCTGGAGAAGCTTATGGTATGGACAGATGTTACTGCTGTCTGATGCTGCAGGTTTGCAATAAACTCACAAAAAACTAGAAAAGCACTGAGAGCGCATACCTCCACCAGGGCTCCTTCCGTCCCTCATGGATCACCTCCAAAATGTAATGGGTTTGTGTGTAGGCCACGAGCCAGTTCTGGTGAAAATTGCATCAAAGTCTATCCACTAGTTTTGGAGGATTCTTGCAAACACACTGTGAGAAAATAAGAGCTTTGGTGGAAGTATGCTTTCTCAGATCATCACCAAAATGTTATGGGTTCCTCTCTAGGCCAAGGACCACCTCTGGTGAAATTTTCATCCAAATCCATCCAGTAGTTTTTGTGTAATCCTGCTGCACATATACAAACAAGGTCCTTGGTGGAGGCATGCAGTCTCAGATCATCACCACAATTTATGGGTTCATCCTTGGCTCAGGGGCTACCTATGATGAAAATTTCTTCAAAATCCATCCAGTAGTTTTTGCGTAATCCTGCTAAGAGACAGAAACTGACAGACGGACAAACCACCCCGATTACATTACCTCCTTGGTGGAGGTAATTATTCTGTAAACAGCTATGAGCATCAAACATCACACTTCAGCTTATGTTTATTTAAACAGTGAATTAGGGTTGGGGATCATATGGAAATTCAAATATGATCATTAAAAAAATGTGTGTATCCATTTCTTGTCCTTGTAAAAATATGCAGCATCTTAAACAGGCATCTGGTAGTATGTAACATGCTACTGCCACTGATAGTTGTGTACATAGAAGCTCCTCACCAGCTAAACAAAAGTCGAAAAGCCCTCATTTGCAAATAATGTAGCGAGTAAGGCTGTGCAATTAACCTGAAATAAAAGCAAAACTGACATTTGGGACATAAAACCGACATACTCTTGCTCATGTCTGTTTTTTCGATTTTCCCCTCTGCCTGATGTGTGCGTGTCTATTTGAGAGCTTTCATGTCCTGCTCCTTTAAAACATGTCTGGCAGATACGGTCACATGACTCTGCACCCTGGAAGCAGTGCAGTTAGCACTAGGGATGTTAATGATTAACTGACTTTCAATTAATTGTCAATAAGAATTTAGCCGACTAAATTAAATTAGTTGTCAATTACTCGATAACTCAGCAGTCCTTTTCAATGGGAACTTACTCTATGAAATGTAGTGGCTTCGACGTCCAGGCGGGGCGCATGTGGTCACCCACTGCCACATTTCAACCGAAAAAGCAGATGAAGACGCAAAGCTCTTATGGGTTACGTTGGAGAGCCACAACAAGTTCCAATGGCACGTTCCAATGTCCACCCATCAAATCAACAGGGTGGAGAAACGGACTGCAGCAGGTTACATGAGTGCAAAAACCTATCCCCACTGCCTTCCTTCAACTGGCTGCTAGACGGAAAAGCAGACCGGACTCAAGTTCCCACTGAGGTAACAATAGAGGGAACCCAGATCGTACTGGGTTTGCCTGGATTGCCGGGGTACTGTGATAATGTTTAACATGCAACAGATGAAGCAGCTCACAATTTATTTTCCTGTTAAAACAGTCTACCAGTGCATCTCAGTAAATTAGAATGTTAAAAGTTTTTTTTTTTTTAATATAACTAAAAAAGATCAATTTTACGATATTGGCAGTAGTTTTTAAAATAAATAAAAAAATCATGACATTTGTAATTTACTGAGATGTACCAGCACATAGTACACACTATACAGTGCAAAATTTGTTAAACTACAAAAAATGCCATTGTCTGTAGTAAAAATAAACACAAATGGTACAATAAATCATTGCAGAATATAATGTTCATGTTTTATTCAGCATATGAAAAAACAGCAACTTTTATATGTTAAAGATAGACCATATTGTACTGAGGGAAATTCAGATTCTCAGGAAAAACGCCACTTATCAATTAATCGGTAATCGATTGATAAGGTGAATCAATTATCAATTAATGAATTAATTGATAACTTGCATCCTTAGTTGGCACAGTTCAGAAACAGAAGAACATGGCGGAAAAATTGAAATGGCTTGTACCAAAAAGAAATGCTATGTTTGTCCACACAGTATGTCGTGACTGACTCTTTGTTTCTTCTGGAGATGCCTGGAAGGAGCAAGCAAGGTGCACTTAAGTTGGCTTGGAGGTTAACCAGGGCTGGATCACTGTTGGCCGCTGTTCGCATCAGCTCGGCCATACTGCAGTGGGGATGGATGATGGGGTCTACAAGCTGTGGCTGTATTTAGGCACCCCATCGGAGACTCGTGGTCACCAAGTGGTGGTGGCACGGTCATGGCTGTGTGGAGGGCTCCCCCTCAAGAGGTATGTACCTGTAAATACTTACATACTGGACGGGATTTGGTTACTTGTGTGTGGAATGACAACAGTTCCATTCTTTATTATATTATGCTCATTTCCAACCAAATCTCCACAGTGATATATTCATTAATACCGCACTCATGTGTAATATTGCTTAACTACCAGTCAGTCAGTAAACTATAAGGAAGAAGAAAGGAGGGAAAAGAGAAATACACGTGGAAGGTTCAATTACCCCAAGGGGTGCTGATTTAAAGTCAAACTGTCCAGCCCGAGCAGTGAGGCTGTAGAATTTAATTTGCCTGCCAACAAACTTGAGAACCATATATATAAAGCCAAGTCTTACTGGCCAAAAACTAGGGCTGTCAAAGGTCTAAAAATAAGCTTTCTTGTGAGGACTTCAAGCATGTAACGTGGCAGGTTACAGTATGCTATAGCAGTATGCTATAACTGAACTACAATTAGGGCTGTCGCGATAACTACAAATATGCAGTACTGCACTATGGACAAGCCTACCGCGGAGTATAATGAGCAACCGCAACAACCGTGGTGTATAACCCCCTGAAAGGTTTATTATTTTAGGTTAATTACCTGATCAATAATTCTGATATATGTATTTTTTGATCTTTGCATGAATGTTTTCCTATTAGTAGTTAATTTTACAAAATACAGAGGCCTTATGCCATCCTATGCACTTTAGTGAAAAAGCAGACTTTTATTTTGATAATGGTGGTTTTGTTTTCGCTTCCTTGCCTGTCTGTGGAATTGTCAGTAAGACAGTCGAGCTACGAACGCTAACGTTAATCGGTTTATGGACCCGTAGTGAGGCACAAGCTCTTATGGTGGTCGTAGTTTATGTGTTTTAATTGTGTGGCTAAATCTTGTTGTTCACTTATGTGCCCCTATTGATTAATAAATAAATTGTTAAATGTATTTTTATTGCCAATGGCATGTTTGCACCCGGTGCTGTGGAAGCTTCCACAGCACCAGGTGCTGCCACCATCAGCACCATTTAGGGCACTCTCCAGACGGACTCCAGCAGGCAGTTAGTGGCGGAAGCGTTTGGATGAACTGCTAAATACAGCCGTGACAATGAGCACTAAAGGGGCACAAAGCGTGTTATTTTCTTCTGAGCAGAGTGTTTATGATCCTGACAACTGAGCTCCGAGAGCGAAACAACTACTGCATAGTGCATTGCTTGTATGAATGTGATTTTTCAGACAGCAGCAAAAACCCCAAAATCACGGAGACAAGAGCCACACAGGGTCCTGTACGGAGGCTGTCCTGTTTAAATAAGCTGAATGTTGCTGCAGTTTCCAACCAGTCCACCCTGTAGTTGAAATGCTGGAGTTACCGCCACTTCTTTATGAAAATGATCTTCTTTTTTTTTTTAAGAGAATCAGCAGTTCATGCCTGTAGGAAGTCCAGAGCTCTGCACAATTGTCACACATGCACAAGTTGAGAGCAGAGCTGCAGCGAGTTTCTCACAGCTTCCATTGTTTGCCACATAAGTTATGAACCCTGTTTAAATTACGAGACCACAAGGTCCTAAAATATTTGCAATAATACCGCATATCGCGGTGCTGAGCTATCCACTGTCACCGCAGGGGAAATTCCTCCACCGTGACAGCCCTAACTACAATTAACCAGTGCTGTTTTATATGTCATATTGTTACTGAATTGGAGTTGTGGTGGTGTGCTGCATTTTTAAATCAGTTAACAAAAACTTAGAGAAGAATTATGATACCTCATTTAAAAATAAATGAATGTCACAAACAATATATATTTTAAAAAAGTAAACGATAACTCCAACAGCAAAAATTTCAAGTTCACAGAAAGGTGCAACTTAAAGTCAAGAACTTTTGCAAAAACCTCACTTGAACATTCATAGCATCTGGCATGCATGTGGTTTATTAGAGTGAGGACTGAGAAACACTTGCACACACACATACTGACACTGCCAGACATGTTAGAACAGAGTCAGCAGTCGCACCCTTCCCTCTCCACCCAGAATTCAAGCTTGGACTCTGCATAAGCAACCTCACAAAACTAGCAATTGCAGTGCAATACACCACAGGAACATCAACCCAACCATTACATATGCCCGAAATAGCACAACCAACTTTAAAGCAGAGGGTTAAAAATGAGCTGCAATTACGACAAACCCCAACCAAGCCAGTTGTTTTGTTTCAAGTGAATCCCTTCCATTTTGCCTGCACAGAAGTGTTTTTGCAGGTGCAGTTTCCTGTCTGCAGCTAACAGACTTGTCACCTGTTGTTTATACTGACAAGAATTCCAAGATTTACATTTTTCACTGGAAAACAAAGTTTTAGATGTCTTAGAAAGTATGGATGTAACATACAGAAAAATGTCGGCAACAACATACAGTTGCATGAAATTATCCACCCCAATATTGCTTGGCGTGCTGTCAGCAATAAGGGACTCTGGAACATAAATATTCTTGACTGCAAAGATTAATATATGCCTACCTGTTTAGCCCTCATCAAATTGCACCCAAACATGACATTGTAAGTCATGTTTTAGTTTCTTTGTTTCTGATTAACACAGAATTGGACCTCATTGGACTCTGGACAACATAATCTAAATCATCATTTCCCAGGAAACACTAAGCTAATGTGTGAAGCATGCAAGTTCACCCTCGGGAAACATAACAGGTTAAAACTCTTTAGGCTACATACTTGAAAATTGTCAGCTTCAAGAAAGCCTAGCAATGGGAGGGAAATACACACAATCCAAGGAAGAGAGGCATGGGGAGACAAATGCAGGAAGAGCTGACCCATGTTATTTTCTTGTCTCCTTAGCATTCCAGAAGACAAGTGCAACATCCTATGATACACCACCATGAAACCTTCACTTAACATTAAAGCACCACTATGCAAGAATTGCTCTCAGGGTCCCTCTACAGCTGTGAAGTGTAACCATCTGTTATCACTGTCATAAATACTTGAGCAATGTGAGCAATATGTAATAGTTTACAAGCTGACGAAGAGGGAACTGGCAAATTCGAAAAACTGCCTTGTTTGGAAACAACCAAAACATTTAGGTTAAGCAAAATATATAACTAAATAGCCCAACAGCATCAAGGCCAGATCACTATCAGTCTTGCATTGCTTTATATTAGCTCTTGCCAATGAGTGCAAATTGGTCCAGTAACCACTCTTGTCCAAGTTCTTCCTCAGTTATTCTATTGGTTTCTTTTATGCATTTCCTCCAACACGATCCTTTCTGGTTTCTTTGCCGATCTGCTATCATGTCAATTTCGAAAATACTAGGCCAGTATTAGTTTATTGTTAACAGCTGACTAGCACCACACCCTATGATTTACTACTGGGATGAAAAGCTGTAAAAAAAACAAAAGGTGCCCACTTTAGAATCTTCA
This sequence comes from Pholidichthys leucotaenia, assembly GCA_020510985.1. Classification (NCBI taxonomy): domain Eukaryota; kingdom Metazoa; phylum Chordata; class Actinopteri; order Cichliformes; family Pholidichthyidae; genus Pholidichthys; species Pholidichthys leucotaenia. The sequence goes on along the minus strand of CM035842.1, from coordinate 89,988,765 downwards.
GTGCTCCTACCCGAACAGCAAAGTTACATGGCACTGTTGAAAGCGATGCAAACCCGCTCAGGGTATGGTGGGTGTGACATTCACCAGTTCATAGGTTGACAAACCATAAAATTATTTCACAAACATTATTTTGAGGTGGAAATCTTCCACTGTGTTGTTTTAAGGGTTTGTTCAGTCAGATATGAAATATTTTCAAGACTTACAGGCACATAAACTGAAAAAAACAAAAGGGTGTTCCTGAATTTAAAAAAAAAAAAAAAAAAGTACAAGATTTTGGGAAAATTATGTTAACTTAAAGGTTAACTTTGATGAGACAGAAGTTTTGAATGTAAAAGTAGCTGTACTGCACTAGGTAACATTGTCGAGTGAAAGCAGAGGCCAGAGCACCGGGATATTTTGGAACAAAAGCCTTTTGAGCTCACACTGGGGATAATACATGCAGGATGGTTTCAGATAATGTTTCTCCTACTTTATGCCAAAACAGAAATTTTATCCTCTCTCATGGACTATTTAGCAACAAAGTCAAGGATAGATTAGACGATAAATTCAGAGAACATTTTATGAACAAGCTTCTAAAACCATATGAAAATCCTCTAGCGTGCATCAGGCTCACATGGAAGAATTTGCATTGTGAAGGGAAGATTATGTAAAATATGCATAACAGACTACCTCCGGTTTCCTATGCATAGCACTACTAATGGTTTCTTCTTCAGCCCAGGTACTACTGTATATGTAGCCCTTTTTGTATTCACTACTGAGATTTACGCGTTAGAGAGTCAGCCCCGGGATAAGGATTTCAATGAGCTTCTGATGCCATTTGTAATCCAGAGGAAATCACTCAAAATAATCTGAAAAACAAGCTCTCTAACATCCAGTGAAGAAGTGTTATATGGGGTAAAATAGAGCTAAACTCTCTAGGACAGGACATTTATGAGACAGATGTACCCATTACACATTACTCACAAAGTTTTAGCAAAAGAATAGAGGGGGTTGCCTTGTGCAATTCTGGACCACCCCATCACACATTCCTACAAACTCATGAATGAGTCATCGACACACAAGCATTATTCACCTTTGTTCACACGTTTCCTTTTTGTTTGCCACTCACAAACTGCTCTTCCTGTGTAGCCTGCACCTGCACATCTCTCTCTCCCATTCTGTTTCCTCTTTTAGCCCAAGACAGCTTCACAGTAATAAAAAAGGGGCACGTTTTCATTCGTTTATACATGCAGTTGAAGCAGAAATATGGAGAGTAATAAATATGTGGGGAATGGACCACATAAGGTGGCTGATTAATCTGACTGCCACGTTTATCGTGTACATACAGTTTGCAGAACCAGAAGTCTTGACTGCCGTTGTAAATTTAGAAATACATTCAACACTAATATGCAGGTTCTGTGTGGTGTACTACAATGTTTATGGCATTAAATGCGCTTACTCTGACTGACAAATTAGTTCAACTGGAAAAGCTTCCTTTCTGCTAAAGTGCCCTTGAGGAACAACACATTTAGCTCTTAAAATTAGAATGACTCCAACCCCTTTGGTCCATTTGCAGTAAACTTTTGTAGACCGAAGCAGTGTTTTCATCTTTAAATAAACATCTTTTTTTATGTTCATGATTGGTTTCTGGTATAATATTAAACTGAAAGGGAAATAACTGGCATTCCTGAGCGCTAAGAAAAAAAGTTCGGTGTTTGTTTTAAAGGGAAACAAAAGGGGGGGGGTACTGTCTCAACAAACAGCATTTTCTGGCGTGGGGAATGTATAAGTTGGCGCTGTAAAGGTTCAGACATCCACACTTGCGCTTGAATTAGACATTTGCTGCTTCCAAAGGATTTTGTATGTTACTGTCAAATGATAAAGCATAGCTATAAACTCTTCAAATTCGCATTTCTCCATAAATGTGCCGAAGAGTGGAGTCTCGGGAAAAGTTTACATGTTAAAATTCCCGGTTATGTGTCTAATACGTCTGCTTTGCATCATTTACACAAGGCTAAATGTAGTAAATTGTGCTGCCGTTTAGCGCGACTTTCCCAGTAAAATGTCTTGACAGCATCGCCATCGAAGAAACCGCACAACTATGTCCAGACCCGGCTCTGCGACGGACGTCAAACTGTTTAAAAAACGAAATATGTGAGAAGCAAAGTGAAACTGACCTAACTCAAAACTCGTGGATTAGCACAACTAAGAAGACGACACAGCCCCGGTAGCCGGTAATAAAACAAGGGGATAAAAGTGTTTAAAGCATCCAGTTATAACAGTAAAACTCACCTCAAACGGCAAAACAAATTATCCGATATCGGGAATGTTAAGTCCAAATGTAATTTCCCGAACGCAAAAAGAAAGAAATCCAAAATTTAGGAAGACTTGACCAACTTGCGGAGCGGAGCAGTCAGTCCGCCTACAGCCACACTGTCCCGGCGGAGCGCTGCGCTGGAATACATGTGTGGGGCATGGGAGACAAACGGAGGGGGGACGTGGTGAAAACAACGAGTTTCTACTCACTAAATTTAATCATACCGACACATACGATCAAATACAGAAGATACACACAATACATTCTTCGGAGAAAAACAGAGTGCGTGTGGATTTATTACAGTTTATGTTGAGAATCGCGGCAGTCCACACGCGGGGACCCCTTAAGATAAGTTGGTATGGTCCACGGCTGCCTCTCATTCCTTCCTTTCGAATGGGACCGTGCAGGGTGGAGCTGTGTGCGCCACCTCCACGTAGTCTATCGCAGCGACTCTGCAGCGTTAAATGGAGAGGAGAAATAGTAACGGTGTCATCTGCGTGTATTAAAAGAGCGCTCAGAAAAGTTTCTAGATGTAGGCCATTTATTTTTGCGTCCCAAGCACGTGGTTCTCTTTAAAAGGCATTTTCTGACTAGGGGCACAAAGCATGTCCATGCACTATTATTTTCACAGGACTAAAGATGTATTTAACCTCTGACTTCTCATCAGATATTCAACATATATTTTAAAGAGATACGCATAAACAATATGATGTTGTTTATCGGCAGTAAAAGTAATTAAAGGTGCTGTGTGAAACTTTTGGAAAGTTAGGTTTCAGTGACCCCTTTCACTAGGTGTATGCTTTTCTGCTTCCCCTTCATTGTTCATCTACAACAGTTGGCAATGCATTCTGCTCACTGCAGCTAGATTCATGAATCTCCTCTTTAAAGTTGTCTACCTCATGCAGAATGAGGTGCAGGTACCCTTGAAGCCCAATTCGTGGTGGCACAAGCGTGTTGGTGCATGAGCAAGCGAATGGCATGTGTGACGTAAATTTCGTCAGCTTCCCTTCCACAGAAGGTGAGTGCGGACCAAGAGCAATTTTTGTGATAGCACAGAAAGTATGCAAGCGGTCTGCACTAAATTCTCGCCATTGATACAATGACATGAGCGCCTTTTTGTTCTTTCTCCTCATTTTATTTAATTCTGGGTGTTCAAATCAGTTTGCCGGAGCATTGCTGTCATACTATGTGGACATATGGACCGTAGATTACATTCAACGCACATGTGTGAAATGCAACTGTGTGGCAGCCAGCTTCAGTGCCTGAAAACTACTTTGAACAGTGCCGTATGTGAGCGCAGCCCATAGCCTGCATCCATTTTGTTTGTGTGGCTACTATGAACCCAGCCTTAGAACACTCAGGCTGAACTTTTAAATTAGCCGTTGTTAATGAAATGCAAACACATATTCAGCAAAAAATATTTATTTCTAGCCCAGTAGCTTTGCTGAAACATTTTTTTACTATTCAGTTTCGAAGCTTTTTAGGAGAAACTTTACTGGCCATCCTGGATATGGGCAAATTATGAACAGGCCACCCACTAGTTAGATGCATCAACCAATGAGGTGCAGCTCGTGTCTTTATCTATGCAGCAGACACTAATGTTGTAGTCGAGACCAGACCGAGACCAGAGTGTAGAAAGCCCAAGACTGTGAAGGGTTGAGACCAAGTCAAGACCAAGACCACTGTATGTAGGTCTTGACTTGGTCTTGACTCTTACAGTTTTGGTCTTTTCTGTTCTTGTGTTGGTTTTAGGAAACCTTGGTCTTGACGAGGTCTTAAGATAAGATAGACCTTTATTAATTTCACAACGTGGAAATTACAGTATTGCAGCAGCAAAGGGATAGAGCAATAATAAATAAGATAATAAATACAATAAGATAAAAAAAATTGCATAGAAAAACAGTATATATACACAGTGCAAGAGCATTGCAGTTAAATGATATTTACAGCATTACAGTTAATTACCCCACAATATATAAATATAAATTTAGACAGTATCTTTCACAGTTGAATACTGTCTTGATTACAACACTAGCAGACACAGATGTCAGTCATTTGTCATGGCTTTGTTGGTTCAGCATCATGCATGCTTGTACCAGCTGTGATCTTGGAAAGTGACACGATCCCCTTCTGTCAACCCCCCCCCCCCCCAATGTGGACACTTAGCATAAATAATCAGTCAATAACATCAGGTTAGAATTCTTTTAATTTTACAAGGAAATCCTGACAAAATCACCATTCAGATGGGGCATTTATAAACTTTGCTTTTACCTTTAAATGTTCTTTTTTATAATGTTCTCCTGGTCTGAAGTTTCCTGACACAGACTGATTTTGTAAGGAGAAAATGGTCCAACAGGAAGACGTTACAGACTGAGCAAGCACCACCGTCTGCTGAAATGGAAGAAGTAAGACCTCCTAGCAACTTTACTCATGCATTTATCTCAATGGTACTATCCCGGAGTAGGTGACAAGGAAAAGAACTGTATCTTCTAGGGGTGCTAGATTTGGGGAAAAGTCATCCATAGGGCCTTTGAAAATTCACTAAAAATACTTCACAATAATGTTTTTTTTTATTGTGACACATTTTATAAACCCAGGTTTTCCTCCTTCATGACAGTAGTTTGGGAGATCCCCTCTTAGCTGACATGACGACCCTTAATTAGTGTGTGAGGCACCAGACTTTCGCCCCCAAATACTTGTCAAGGACAGAAACAACTGTCAAACATGAAAAGGGGCTCGGAAGTGTGCCCGGTCAAGCCAGGTTAAACCCCCTCTGACCTTGCTCTGCACTGAGCTTTGAAGTGACATCAGAAAGAGAGAACAGCAAAGCTACCCAGAGACTATTATCTTCAAAAACGAGGAGAGAAAATAAATGTGCAAGACATAAATCCCAAATCCCTGGATCAGACACTGATAAGCTGACTGTGTCATGCTTGAAGCTAAAATGGATGACTGTGAATTCCATACAATATAGTGTGTGATTTTTGTGTAACAACTTTAGAATAAGTCATTTTCTTTATTCCTTCTCATTTTAGTCACTAAACAAACCAGGTGGAACAGATGCCACTCCAGACTTGACATATCTGACATATTCTACAGCATATCCCCGCCTAGCTCCTTTTAAAACCCTAAAGTGCTTCTAGGCTTCGTCTGTAAATGTTCTTGTCTTGATTTGATTAGCTGGCTCTGGTCAGACTGGAGGCGTAGGGGGAGCAGGTTGGGCTTTTTGTTGAGGAACTATCTGGCTAATTGACATAAGTCCTTCTGCGTTTCTGTCTCCCCAGGGAAAAGATGAGTTTCTCCCCCACCAGGCTTCAGTCATCATGGAGAGTACTCCTTGCCCCTCCCTTGGCTTGATGTGACATAGACAACTACTCTACATCCAAATCAAGACAAAAGCACAGGCAAAAGAACATATTATTGTTTGTTCTTTTTCAAATCATTTACAGCTGGGTGAACATTTAGGGTTACAACATCATTATGGTGTCACTATACTGTAAGTAGAGTGTAAGTACCCTTTAAGTGCAGACTGAGTAATAATTAGGGTACACTCTCTGTATTATTTGGTCATTTTGATCAGATATAATTAAACTGTAACTAGTAATGTAAAAGTAATGGTAGAGTACAGTCCATGCCTGTAATTACTGTTTAGTATGGTGTACTAACTGCATATTTACATGGTGTGGTGGATGATAAAATAGGCAGCGAACTGAGAGGTTTTAAGTAGGTTTATTAAATCATACCGCCATCATAGGAACTCGCTCCAGCCCTTGTGCTGGGCTCAGCAGCAGTAGTCAGAAGCAGTGCTAAGAGTGAGAGAGTGAGCTACAGAGCAATGCAGCTTTTATACCCAACTACAGACAATACATGAAAGGCATGGGACATTTACATCACAGTAAGAGCAGGAAGTATGAACACAATGCATGAATGGCACATTAACATCACAGTACTGAGCAGGAAAAAGCTAGACAAAGCGAGGCTGCCTGTTGGCATTAATACACACATTTCACTGTAATGTTAATCGCTCCAGATGCGCGCTCTGATTGTCCCAGTCTGTTGTGGGGGTTATCCACACATGGTATCTATTCAGTATCTCCATTCTGCTTACAACATATTTGCCCTCTACTTACAATAGTCTGACTGTCTATTTAAAGAACACTCACAGTACACTTACAACATATTTATACTGTAATGCATGAGCTGTAACAATCAATTTCTTCTTACTTTTCTCCAGAGTTAGAGATAGCTGTTGCTTACACAACTGACGTTTATGTAAAAGGCCCAGGCTACACCAACATTTGTGTACACTACCTGTCAAAAGTTTTAGAACACCCCAATTTTTCCAGTTGTTATTGAAATTTATACAGTGTGTTCCAACATTACTTTTATGCAGACAGAGGGGGTTATAAGTCATCAAGAAAAATTGGGACAACTGTAGGAATTGGTAGCACTGTGGGGGCATGGGGTGGGGATTTCTCCACCCAGAGAGGGCAAGGGGAGAGGAGGACAATGGGCTGAAGGAGGAGGTGCCACTGGGGGGCATCAGACGGGACTGTTGGTCTATGCGCCCCCCCCCCCCCCCGGGGGAGAGTAAGAGATTCAGGAGCTGTGGAGAGAAGAAAGGTGTTGGAGTGGCGCTGGCATTATGTTATGTTAATGTGCCACACAATTCTTTGTTCATACAACAATGTGTTATGGTTGGAAGTTCCGGGTCTCAAGGCATGGGAATAAAGAGATAAAAGAGGAATGCACAGAGACCCGGGATTCTCTTTTGCTGTAAATTTGTTGGAGAAGGAATAAAGCTTCTGTGTCGTTCAGCTTGTTGCCTCGCCTGCCTCCTTTCTCCACAGCACCAACTTTCAAGGCTTGATCAACTTTCGCTGCTGCAGAACAGCTTTAAGTTTTTAACCCATTTCTTGTTTCCCGAAAAAGGCCTTTTTGTATCATTTTGAAATGTATATTATTTTTCATTTTGGGGTAACCTTACCTTTTGTTTTAACCTCTGGCATTTCAGCACTTACCTTTGTACCATTTCAAGCTATTCGTTTGATTTAAACTGCTTGAATTTCAGTAAAACACTGGAAAAATTGGGATGTTCTAGAACTTTTGACTGGGAGTGTATATCTCGACCAGTCAATGTTCACTTGACAAAAGCGCCAAATAAGACCACAATCATTTGGTTCTATGGTTCTTAAATTAAGTTAATTCCCTTCCACAGCATGTGGGACATCATGTGGTGTATTGGGGCGGCACCTATTTCCGTTTGTCTGACCCTAGGCCACATAGCTACTGTAAGTAGTGAAAGCTGCAGTGGTAGGTCAGTCCTCTGGTACCTCTGTGCTTTAACTTTCCTGCAGAAAGTACCATTTTTGTATAGTCTTTGGTATGACCCAGTTGGGGCATGAACCCACAACCTCCCGGCTGTGGGGCAGATGCTCTACCACTAGACCACCACTCCAGTCTCTATGGTTCTTGGCTCTTCGGTAATTCCTGCAAACATTGTATGTGCCCTGAAAAAGTTCCCGCCATCCACCAACTGAGCAATTTGTCATATTCAAGTTAAAGTTACCTTTAGGTGTTACTCTTTTAGTTAGTACAAACAATGCTTACAAATGCAGGGTTATGGACAAGGAGAAACTGATGAAATCTGACAAGAATGCATTTAGGAAGCATGTAACGTGCGGGCAGCACGGTGGCGCAGTGGTTAGCACAGTGGCAGCACAGCAAGAAGGTCATGGGATCGATTCCACCCTTGACCATCGTGGGTTCGATCCCACCCCCAGACCATCGGTGACCCTTCTGTGTGGAGTTTGCATGTTCTCCCCGTGTCTGCGTGGGTTTACTCCGGGCACTCCGGTTTCCTCCCACATGCCAAAAACATGCAAGTTAGGTTAATTGGCATCAAAACTGGGGATTCTAAATTGTCCTTAGGTATGGATGTGAGAGTGAATGGTTGTCTGTCTCTCTGTGTTGGCCCTGTGATGGACTGGCGATCTGTCCAGGGTGTACCCTGCCTCTCGCCCAAAGATGCTGGGATAGGCTCCAGCCCCCCCGCGACCCGAAAGGATTAAGCGGTAGAAGATGGATGGATGGATGGATGGATGGATGGTAACGTGATGCATTCAGTCAACTCTCTGCAGATGTTGTCTAATTTGTTGCTCTGTCTCCTGTAAGGGTATACTCTACCAATCATGTTGAACAGCTTTGGAGTAGAGCCACTGAAATATCCCAAGTTTTGAGTGCAAGCATCCAATATCACTCAGCATGTTTATTTTATAAACATTTTTTAATAAGCCTGGATGTGTTCTCAGGCAGATGGTTGGTCAGTTACATGAATTCCTTGATTCAATATTCTTACTCCTCAGGGAAATATCAAGGGTAATAGATGGTGGGGGAGTCTGCTGAGGAGATAAATAGTGTAAAGTGTTATGGGAAAAGGAAAGCTTCAAGATGCACTCCAGCGTGCTGTAATTTTACTGAAGTGCAATATTGAAACAGACCACTGAAAGTTAAAAATGAACAGCTTTGTCCTGTAATATTGGAGGAAGAGAGTGGTCGTAATTCTGAAACCCCGGTGCACTATAAACTTAGTCCAAGAGCAATGCTACAGAAATGTGCTGAGATCCCTGCTGGCAGACAAAGAAATGAGGACAGTGATCTACATTATTGTTCCAAGGCCTTCTCCACATGCTGTCTGAGAATCCAATTTCTAAGTGGCAGCACTAATGGCATTAGTAGAAAGAATGGTGCAGAGATTAAACAGTTCACTATGTTGTCTAATTATTATACACATAATAAAGTTGTTGTGGTGCACCTTTTGAGAGCAAATACCAATAATTCTTTAAGAATTATCCCAATTTTCCACTTGAGTTTGTCATTGTTTGTTGTCAAATTGTGATTCACCAACATCACACAATCGCTGCAGTATTGTGGAGGCAGGCGTTTACCACTTAAATATTCGAGTCATTCTAACGCGCGCAGTCGCAAGCTCGTTTGTCTACGTCCCTCTCACTGATGATGCGAGCGGGAGAGAAAGTGAGAGAGGAAAATATAAACAAAGAAACAAAGTCCAAGGGGGCCGTGGACTGGGGTGGAGGAGTGAAGTCACCAGATGGTACAGTGAAAAGAATACACAATGGTAACACTACACTGTGTTCTTTGAATCCACTAATGTAAGCCTATACTGCAGCACTGTGTGAGACTCAGATACAGAATGGTGCATTTATATTGGCATCAGTAGTCCAGGATATTATCAATAAGCAAATGATTATAAATTAAAAGGCAATTTCTTGTCTGCAGGTTTAAAACTTGTCATTAAAACAAATATACTGTATGTCTTATTATTCCTCTCTTTCTGAAGTACAGAAACATGATATCCACTGCTACACCTGGTTCCACTGTCTTCCTCAATTCTTCATTTCTTAAAGATTTTTCCGAGAGAAAATCATCGGAATGCTCAGAGGTAACATGAGCCATAAAGTACACAGCATGCTTCTCTGTGTGTTGCTACATAGGGCTGTTGTTTTGCTTTGATAGCAGCCACGTGGCTAAAGTTGCAACCTGGGGCCACGCTAGTGTGTTCAATGTGGGCCAGATCAGAGCGCCAGCTGTCCTACCTGGCCTTGTCCCCATTCACAAAGCCACCTGGCACTCCCTCAGCTCTGCTACAGGGCAAGTGGATGTAGTTTCTTGTTCAGTCAGGTCAGTTTGGAAGATGACCAACAGTACTGTAACATGTTCTTCAGCTCTGACAAAGGCTGACTGCTCTCTGTTGGCTTTTTTTGCTCAGAAGGATTTTTATATGATTAGTTTAAAGCTTCTACACATCTCAAAAGCCACCTATATATTAAGAGGTCTCAGAGCAGAAAGAAGAGAGAAAAAGTCTTGAAACTTCACGAGTCAATTAGGAGCCACTGAAATTGCTAATTGGCACAAGAATGACAATGGAAGAATTTTATCATAAATTCTCTGCTCCATACCAAGATATTCTTGTACAGTATGTTCCAAACCTATAATCAGGCAGCAAGCTGCTTGTTTCTGTAGCTTGAAAGTCTGAAGAGTTCTTTTGCAAAAACAGATAAGTCCAGTTGTGTTCAAAATGAGAAAAAACACTTTTTCATCTGTAGGTTTATAGGTGTTAGTATTTCCAAATCAGCTTCTAAGACATGGTCTCTTAAAATATGAGTATCTCAGACATAATAAAGCAAAAAATCAAACATCCACTCATTTTTACTTTTTGTCAGTTTATTAGTACTTTTTTTGATGCCAAAACAGATAAGTCCACAAGCCATTCTTTTGCAAAAACAGACAAGTCCCAAAAAACATGCTATTTTGTCTGGAACATACTTGAATGTCTATAAGCATCAATGTAGTATGATTGACACACTGATTTAGGCATATCCACTAAGTAAAATGGTATAATATAGCTATAATAAAGCTATAATTCAAGATTCAAGATTCAAAGATTTTATTGTCAATACTGTGGTATATATGACTCTTATATCCCATATCTACATATGTTAGAACAAGTGGAAATGTTTTGTGAGAGCATATGTAAAGAGCTTCACACCTAGTAAGGACAGAGCATCCCCCGCGCCGGGGTAAAGATAAGATAAGATAAGATAAGCCTTTATTAGTCCCACAACGGGGAAATTCCAGGATTGCAACAGCACAGGGATAGCAACACTCAGAGCAACAATCAGAAGGCAAGAAAAAAAAAAAAAAAAAAAAAAACAAGCAAGCAAGAGCAGCTAATATACATATGTACGTATTACTATAAAATATATATATACACACACACACACAGACACACAGTGCAGAGCATTGTAGCTGGATGGAATAAATATATGAATATATGAACACACAGTGCAGAGCATTGTAGCTAGATGGAATAAATATGTAAATATATAAACACCCACAGTACGGAGCATTGCAGCTAGGTGGAATAAATATGCAAGTATATAAACACACACAGTGCGGAGCAATGTAGCTAGATGGAATAATATGTAGATATATAAATATATAAACACACCCAGTGCTGAGCATTGTAGCTAGATGGAATAAATATGTAAATATATAAACACACACAGTGCAGAGCATTGTTGCTAGATGGAATGAAACAGCATAACCGTCTACTTAGTTATCCTACATGGTATGATTATGTGCCCATACATATTCTCACCCTCCATAGCGACCGGTAAGTTCCTAGTTGTATGCCGGAGGGGACCATTGTGTAAGTCTATTGCATCTTTTGCATTCAAAAAACTATTAGTTTGTTACGTCTTTTTGCTATCTCTGCGAGCAGCCCTGCTTAGGTTGTACAGTCTGACAGCCGTTGGTAGGAAGGACCTACGAAACCTCTCGGTTGTGCACCTGGGATGATGTAGTCTGCTGCTAAATGAGCTCCTCAGTGCATTCAGTATGTCCTGCATAGGGTGGAACTCGGACTCCAGCAGAGATGACAGTTTAGCCACCGTCCTTCTCTCTCCTATCTCCTCCATCGGATCAAGGCGCTGCCCCAGGACAGAGCTAGCTTTCTTAATCAGTTTGTTCAGTCTCTTCCTATCGGCTGCAGTAATGCCACTGCCCCAGCAGACCACTCCAAAAGTGATGGCTGATGCCACCACCGTGTCATAGAATGACTTCAGCAGCGCCCCTTGTACACCAAAAGACCTGAGTCTCCTCAGCAGGAACAGCCTGCGCTGTCCCTTCTTGTAGAGTGCATCAGTATTGTGTGACCAGTCTAGTTTATTGTTCAGATGAATACCCAGGTACTTATAGGATGTCACCATCTCGATGTCTGTTCCCTGTATATTTACTGGTACTGTGAGGGGCTGCCCATGCCTGCGGCAGTCCACCACCAGCTCCTTAGTTTTCCTCGCGTTGATCTGGAGGCAGTTCCGATGGCACCAGTCCACGAAGTCCTGGATAAGCCCTCTGTACTCAGCTTCATCTCCATTGGAGATGAGGCCAACGATCGCAGAGTCATCAGAGAACTTCTGTAGATGGCAGTGTGTTGTGTTGTGTGAGAAGTCCGCAGTATAAAGAGTGAACAGGAAGGGAGCCAGCACCGTTCCCTGGGGGGCCCCCGTGCTACTGATGATCGTGTCGGACACACAGTCCCGGGTTCTCACAAACTGAGGCCGGTTCGTGAGGTAGTCCAGGATCCATGATGACAGGTGCTGGTCCACCCCTGCGCGCAGCAGCTTGTCCTTCAGGATCATCGGTTGGATGGTGTTGAAAGCACTGGAGAAGTCAAAGAACATGATCCTCACCATATTCCCGGGCTTCTCCAGGTGGGACAGAAAACGGTGAAGGAGGAAGATCACCGCATCCTCCACCCCAATGCCATGCTGGTAGGCGAACTGGAGTGGATCCATCGCTGGTTCCACCAGGGGGCGGAGGTGAGCAAGGAGCAGTCTCTCCAGGGTCTTCATCAAGTGGGACGTCAAGGCCACCGGTCTGTAGCTGTTCAGGTCTTTGGGGTGGGAAGTTTTTGGTACAGGTACCACACAAGATGTTTTCCACAGCTGTGGTACCCTCCCCAGTTTCAGGCTCATGTTGAAGATATACGTCACAATCCCACACAGCTGGTCTGCACAGGACTTGAGGAGCTTTGCGCTGATGCCGTCCGGTCCCGGCGCCTTCCTCGCCTTGATCTTCCTCAGCTCCGTCCTCACCTGGGTCCTGGTCAGGGTCAGGATGGGGGGCTGTGTGTTGGGAGTGGGGGGGTGTTGGTGGAGTGGGGAGTGGGCAGCAGGACTTGATTTCTTTAGAGGCAGCAGTGGTTGTTGTGCAGTCAGGGGGGAGGGCGGTTGGTCAAATCTATTGAAAAACAGATTCAGGTTGTTCGCCCACTCCCTGCCCCCTGTGGCCTGGGGGGAGGTATTCTGGAGCCCCGAGATGGGGCTGAGATGGGGGATGGGATGTAAAGACAATGGACCTCCCAAGACGCGGCAGTGGAGACAGACTCGACACCTTTACCCCCTAAAGCGAGAGGGGGAGTTCCCATCACCCATCCCATCGTGTGGACTTCAGCTCCGCATTCAACACCATCCGCCCCGCTCTGCTCCGGGACAAGCTGTCCCTGCTCAACGTGCCTGACTCCCTCTGCAGGTGGATCATCGACTTCCTGACGGACCGGAGGCAGCATGTGCGGCTGGGAAAGACTGTCTCAGACTATACTAGCATCAGCACCGGATCACCCCAGGGCTGTGTACTTTCCCCCCTACTCTTCTCCCTTTACACCAACTCCTGCACCTCCAGCCACCAGTCTGTCAAGTTGATCAAGTTTGCGGACGACACCACCCTCATCGGGCTCATCTCCAACGGCGACGAGTCCGCCTACAGGAGAGAGGTGGCCCAGCTGGCGTCCTGGTGCAGCAATAACAACCTGCAGCTGAACGCTCTGAAGACAGTGGAGATGATTGTAGACTTCAGGAAAGTCACTACTCCTCTGCCCCCCCTCACCCTCTCAGGCTCTCCCATCACCACTGCTGATTCCTTCCGCTTCCTAGGCACTACCATCACCAGGGACCTCAAATGGGAGCTGACCATCAGCTCACTCATCAAAAAAGCCCAGCAGAGGATGTTCTTCCTGCGGCAGCTGAGGAAGCTCAAGCTACCCACCAAGATGTTAGTGCAGTTCTACACAGCCATCATCGAGTCCATCCTCACCACCTCCATAACCGTGTGGTACGCAGGAGCCACTGCCAGGGACAGACTAAGGCTGCAGCGCGTCGTGCGCACTGCTGAGAAGGTGATCGGCTGCAAGCTCCCATCTCTCCAGGATCTGTACATCTCCAGGACCCGGAGGCGTGCTGGCCGGATCATAGCCGATCCCTCACACCCTGGTCATGTACTGTTTGCCCCCCTCCCCTCTGGTAGAAGACTTCGGTCCATCCAGACTAAAACCTCCCGTCACATGAACAGCTTCTTCCCCTCTGCCATTAGACTGCTGAACACTAAGTGACTCTCGTGCACCATGTACAGCAGCTCAACCAGACTCATGTCAATCATCACTGTTTTCTTCCTGCATTACCGGCTGCACTATATAGTTCTCCACAGTATCTGCTGCTGGCTAATATATATTTTAACTGTTGACCAGTATCACTTAATCTTATCCTACACTTTATTACATGTATAGTTTATTTCTCTTATCTTATCATGTTTAATGTTGCAGCATTGTACCGAGACAAATTCCTAGTTTGTGTACTACATGAACAATGGCAATAAACCTGATTCTGATTCTGATCACCTCCCAAGACAGGGAGAGGGGATGGCAGGACAATGGGGATTAAGATAACGGGGAGATGTTACCTTTTTCAATGAGTGGCTCTGACGTCAGCTGTTTCAATGAGTGGTGCTATGCGTGCTTGTATTTAACCAGCGAGCGAAGCAGAGTTCTCTCTCTTGCCTTCTGCCAAGCTCTACACCTGATGAGATTTGATAGCGGAGCTATTCATTAAAAACCCTGTTTTTAATACAAAACCGCCTCGTTATTTCAGCTCCACTACACTGGTGACCCTGACGCGAGAATATGGACCAGAGGCGTTCTTCAAGCTGCTCATCCATGGTGGCTCTGGCATACGCCAGCGACGACGCAGACGAGGGAACGAGCAGACAGCTGTTCCCCACGGCAGAGGGCACTGAGAGAGCTCAACCGAGCTCCAGCATCGCTGCGAGAGCCGTAGAAACACTCTCTCACCCGGCGAACACAACAATGATGGTGTGCACGAACGCCGTCGCTGTCAAGCTGCCAGACTTCTGGAGAGAAGACCCTGCATCTTGGTTCCAGCAAGCCGAAGCCCAGTTTATACTGGCGGGTATCACAGCAGATGATACCAAATTTTATCACATCATCTCCAAGCTCGACTCCGCAACTTCGAAGTGTGTGCGGAGCTTGGTCCAGCAACCACCAACCCGGGACAAATATGAGACACTCAAGGCTACCATCGTGGCGAATTATGTCCCGTCAGCGGAGGAAAGAGCCGAAAGGATCCTGGCGGTCTATGGCCACAGAGGGGGCAATCCAAGGACCCTCATGGAGGATTTGCTACAGCTCAAGGAGGAGGACAATGATAATTTCCTTTTCCAGTACATTTTCCTCAGCACTCTACCACCGCATTTGAGAGGGACACTAGCGAGTATGAAGTGCAAGAATCATCAAGACTTCCGCACACTGGCCAACGAGGCTTACCGGCTCGTCAACGCCTGCAGAGAGCGGGCACCCACAGCGGCATCCGCAGATCTGAGAACTGACACCCCGAGCCTTGGAGAGACGCAACCCACGGTGACAGCGGCGCGGCCCAAGCACAACAAGCAGAACGACGTCTGCTTTTATCATCACCGCTTCGCAGAGAGAGCCCGCAAATGTGTTCCTCCTTGCAAGTTTACGAGGTCGGGAAACGCCAAAGCCGAGGGCCATTAACAGCAGCGGTCCTCGGCGTAAAGAATCAGCTGTTATACGTGACGGATGGATACACAGGCAAGCAGTTCCTCATCGACACGGGAGCTCAGCTGAGTTTCATCATGCCCTCCCACGCAGATCGAGCCATGGGCACCCGGGGCAACGGAGCAGTGGCAGCCAACGGTTCGGGGAAAAGAGCCTGCACCTCCTCATCCACGGCCGCAGCTACAAATGGACATTTGTCGTAGCAGCGGTGAGCTTTAATTTGTTAGGCGCAGATTTTCTGTGTGCACACGGGTTATTAGTGGATCTTGCAAATAGACGCCTAGTTAATGCACTATCTTTTGCTTCTATTCCCTGCTCAGCTCGAGTTTCTCCACCACCTGTGCAGGCCAACGTCACCACGGCGGGAGGTAAGTTTGAGCAACTCCTCACCCAATTTCCAGCACTCACAACCCCCCAATTCTCAGCCACTGTAGCCAAACACGGGGTTAAACACTTCATCCCAACAACAGGACCTCCCGTTTTTACCAAAGCTCGCCGCTTAGACGCGGCCAAGCTCAACATAGCAAGGGACGAATTTGCAGCTCTTGAAAAATTAGGCATTTGCCGACGTTCAAAGAGCCCTTGGGCTTCACCACTTCACATGGTCCCGAAATCCGACGGTTCTTGGAGACCGTGCGGAGATTACCGCAGGCTAAACAACGCTACAGCGCATGACCGCTACCCAATTCCTCACATTCAGGATTTTTCATTACATTTAGCAGGTGCGCGCATTTTTTCAAAAATAGACTTAGTCCGCGGTTATCACCAAGTCCCATTCCGAGCTGAAGATATTCCTAAAACAGCGGTTATAACCCCTTTCGGCCTTTTTGAATTCCTAAGAATGCCATTCGGCCTCAAAGGCGCGGCTCAAACTTTTCAACGGATGATGGACGCAGTCCTACGCGACCTACCCTTTGTTTTTGTCTACCTCGATGACATGCTGGTAGCCAGTTCATCCGAGGAAGAACACGAACAGCACCTCACTACCGTTTTTCAGAGGCTGGAAGAGCACGGACTTATAATCAATCCAGCCAAATGCAAATTCGGCGTATCACAAATTGATTTTTTGGGACATAAGGTCTCCCCGGCAGGGGCAATTCCGCTTCCAGACAAAGTTCGTGCGATAGAAAGTTTTCCACGGCCTCAAACGGTTAAGTCGCTACAGGAATTTTCGGGGATGGTTAATTTTTACAACCGTTTCCTCCCCCACGCAGCTCAGCTCATGCAACCCCTATATGACGCGCTCAGAAAAAAGAAAGCTTCCAACGCGGTCGAATGGACCCCGGAGCGCGAACGCGCTTTCGCGGAAGTAAAAAGCGCCCTAGCTAACGCCACAATGTTAGTCCACCCAGATTCCTCAGCCCGCATTGCTCTAACCACAGATGCCTCAGACCTGGCTATAGGGGCAGTTGTAGAACAACTTGTCAGTGGGGTCTGGCAACCTTTAGCATTCTTTAGCAAATCGCTAAACCCAACTGAACGCAAATACAGCACTTTTGACAGAGAGCTGCTGGCGCTTCATTTGTCCATCCGCCACTTCCAGTTTTGGTTAGAAGGGCGGAGTTTCACGGCTTTTGTGGACCATAAGCCGCTCACTTTTGCTATGGCTAAAATTTCAGAACCATGGTCAGGCAGACAACAAAGACAGCTAGCCGCGATTTCAGAGTTCACCACAGACATTCGACACGTAGCAGGCAAACTTAACGTAGTAGCTGACTGTCTCTCTCGCGCTGTGACACCGCCAGAGCACGAGGAGACAGATTACACCGCCTCAGCAGCGGAACTCTTCACTAACGCACACACATACGCAGCACCTATCCAGGATGGGATAGATTATGCAGCCATGGCGGAAGAACAAAGCAGTGATGCAGACGTGCGCGCGCTCCTGTCTGGACCAACAGGGTTAAGGCTGGAGAAAAAAAACTTGCGCGACGGCGTGCCTCCCCTAATATGCGACGTTTCAACCGGCCGACCTCGCCCGTTAGTACCAACTGCTTGGCGCCGCCGTATTTTCGACGCAATTCACTCCCTCGCGCACCCAGGTGTGCGCGCCTCGGTCAAAATGGTTGCTGAAAAGTTTGTGTGGTCAGGCCTGCGCAAAAACGTAAGAGAATGGGCAAAAACTTGCATTCCTTGTCAACGTGCCAAAATACACAGACACACAAAGGCCCCTCTGGAGCCTTTTCCAATTCCTGCTAGAAGATTCGACCACATTCACGTCGACCTCGTGGGGCCGCTACCTTCCTCCCAAGGTTTCACACACCTGCTAACTATGATAGACCGCACCACGCGCTGGCCAGAGGCAGTCCCTTTAGCGTCAACCACAGCGGAGGAAGTCGCTCGCGTTTTTCTAGCAAACTGGGTGGCACGTTTCGGTGTTCCATCAGACATCACGTCAGACAGAGGGCCTCAGTTTATCTCAGAGCTCTGGTCGGCCATGTCTAACAGTTTAGGGACAACAATTCATCGCACCACCGCTTATCACCCTCAGGCCAATGGGTTATGCAAGCGTTTTCACAGGTCCTTAAAGGCTGCCCTCAGGGCCTCACTAACGGACACAAATTGGGTTAATAAACTTCCCTGGGTTTTATTGGGGTTGCGTGCAGCACCTAAAGAGGATTTAGACGCTTCTCCTGCAGAATTAGTTTTTGCCCAGCCTATCAGACTCCCAGGAGAATTTTTACCAGAGAACCCAGAACCAGGACACTTTCCCGTCCCAAGGTTTTTAGGCAGCAGTGGACCGGTTTCCCTCCACGGTCCAGCTCATCACTCTTTTCCACGAGTTTTTCTTCCTCAAACTTTGAAAAGCGCTGAGTTCGTTTTTGTTAAGCATGAAGCTATTAAACCAACGTTACGCCCAGTTTATGATGGCCCGTTCAGAGTGCTGGAAAATGGTGACAAATACTTTGTGCTTGATTATGGGGACAGAAAGGAAGTGGTCAGTGTTGACAGACTCAAACCTGCCTTCTTGCTGAGAGACGAGCCTACACAGGTGGCACGAGCGCCTCGGCGTGGTAGACCCCCCAGAGGAAAAGTCTCAGCCCCCAGGCAGGGAACAAATAATCTCTTTCCTTCCCACAATGCAGATTCACCACGAGAAGGTCCCAGCGGGACACCTAAGCCAACCTACAGCAGTTTTGGGAGAAGGATTAAGCCCAGACAGCACAAGGACTGATACCAATCACCCCGCAATTATCCACTAATTGTGCTACAACAGTTTAAGGCTACTTATGATTTCACTATGCTGTTATGTTTACCACTGAACTTTCTTAGGAGCATAGCTGCTAGAAAATTTCTCCGGTAGCAACAGTTGTAACACGTAGTATTTCATAGTCGTTATCTTAGACTGTAATTCTTTCTATGTCCTTTCCTAGTGTTTGGGGGGCCTGTGGTATATATGACTCTTATATCCCATATCTACATATGTTAGAACAAGTGGAAATGTTTTGTGACAGCATATGTAAAGAGCTTCACACCTAGTAAGGACAGAGCATCCCCCGCGCCGGGGTAAAGACAATGGACCTCCCAAGACGCGGCAGTGGAGACGGACTCGACACCTTTACCCCCTAAAGTGAGAGGGGGAGTTCCCATCACCTCCCAAGACAGGGAGAGGGGATGGCAGGACAATGGGGATTAAGATAACGGGGAGATGTTACCTTTTTCAATGAGTGGCTCTGACGTCAGCTGTTTCAATGAGTGGTGCTATGCGTGCTTGTATTTAACCAGCGAGCGAAGCAGAGTTCTCTCTCTTGCCTTCTGCCAAGCTCTACACCTGATGAGATTTGATAGCGGAGCTATTCATTAAAAACCCTGTTTTTAATACAAAACCGCCTCGTTATTTCAGCTCCACTACAAATACTACTATACGTACAGGGCATACAGGAGAATTGAAATGGCATTTCTCTCTTTCTTCTTCGATGTGCACAGTATAAAAACGAAAGGAATAAGGCTGGAAAAAAGAAAACTACAACAACAGTCCATTCATCCATCCATCTTCTACTGCTTCTCCGGAGGTCCGGGTCGCGGAGGCAGCAGTTCAAGCAGAGAAGCCCAGACTTCCCTCTCCCCAGCCACCTGCTCCAGCTCTTCAGAGAGGATACCAAGGCGTTCCCAGACCAGCTGGGAGACATAGTCTCTCCACCGAGTCCTGGGTCTGCCCCGGGGTCTCCTCCCAGTAGGACGTGCCCGAAACACCTCAAGTGGGAGGCGTCCAGGAGGTATCCTGATCAGATGTTCATATCATCTCAACTGACTCCTTTCAATGTGGAGAAGCAGTGGTTCTACTCTGAGCCTCTCCTGGATGACTGAGCTCCTCACCCTATCTCTGAGGGTGAGTCCAGCAATCCTACGGAGAAAGCTCATTTCAAACGCCTGTATCTGTGATCTCACTCTTTCGGTCATTACCCAAAGCTCATGACCATAGGTAAGAGTAGGAACCTAGATTGACTGGTAAATCGACAGCTTTGCCTTAGAACTAAGCTCCCTCTTCACCACAACAGACCGGTACAACGTCCGCATCACTGCAGATGCTGCTCCGATCCGTCTGTCAATCT
This sequence comes from Pholidichthys leucotaenia, assembly GCA_020510985.1. Taxonomy (NCBI): domain Eukaryota; kingdom Metazoa; phylum Chordata; class Actinopteri; order Cichliformes; family Pholidichthyidae; genus Pholidichthys; species Pholidichthys leucotaenia. The sequence continues at coordinate 89,968,463 of CM035842.1, read as the reverse complement.
CTTGCTCCATTTTCCCCTCACTCGTGAATAAGACCCCAAGATACTTAAACTCCTCCACTTGGGGCAGGAGCCTGTCCCCAACCCAGAGAGGGCAATTCACCTTTTTCCGGCTGAGGACCATGGACTTGAACTTGGGGGTGCTGATTCTCATCCCAGCCACTTCACACTCAGCGGCAAACCGTCCCAGCAAGAACTGTAGGTCATTGCTGGATGAAGCCAACAGGACAACATCATCTGCAAACAACAGAGATGAGATCCTGTGGTCACCAAGCATGACACCCTCCATTCCCTGGCTGTGCCTAGAAATCCTGCCCATAAAAATTATGAACAGGATCGGTGACAAAGGGCAGCCCTGGCGGAGTCCAACTCTCACTGGGAATGAGTCCGACCAAGTGTTGGCAATACGAACCAAACTCTCACAACGGTCGTACAGAGACCGAATAGCTCGTAACAACAAGCCCGATACCCCATACTCCCGAAGCACCCCCCCCCAAAAAAACCACAAGGGACGTGGTCAAATACCTTCTCCAAGTCCACAAAACACATGTAAACTGGTTGGGCAAACTCCCACAAACCCTCGAGAATTCTTGAGAGGGTAAAGAGCTGGTCCGATGTGCCACGGCCAAGACGAAAACCACATTGCTCCTCCTGAATTGGAGGTTCGACCCAACGGCCAGACCCTCCTCTCCAGTACCTTGGCATAGACCTTCCCAGGGGGGCTGAGGAGTGTGATCCCTCTAAAGTTGGAGCACACCCTCCGGTCCCCTTTTTTGAAGAGAGGAACCACCACCCCGGTTTGCCATGCCAAAGGCACTGCCCCCGACCTCCACGCAATGTTGCAGAGGCGTGTCAACCATGACAGCCCAACAACATCCAGGGCCTTGAGGTACTCAGGGCGAATCTTGTCCACGCCCGGGGCCTTGCCACCAAGGAGATTTTTAACCACCTTGGCAACCTCAGCCCCTGTGATAGGCGAGTCATCCCCCTCGTCCACAAACCCTGCTTCCTTTGTGGAAGGTGTATCAGTGGGATTGAGGAGATCCTCAAAGTATTCCTTCCACCGCCCGACGATATCCCCAGTCGAAGTCAACAGCGCCCTATCCGCACCATACACAGTATGGACAGGGAGCTGCTTTACCCTCCTGAGCCGCCGAACAGTTTGCCAGAATCTCTTTGAGGCTAACCAAAAGTCTTGTTCCATGGCCTCACCGAACTCCTCCCATACCCGGGTTTTTGCTTCAGCAACCACCCGAGCTGCACTCCGCTTGGCTTTCTGGTACACCTCAGCTGCTTTGGGAGTCCCACAAGCCAACCAAGCTTGATAGGACTCCTTCTTCAGCTTAATGGCCCCCCTCACCACTAGTGTCCACCACTTGGTTCGGGGGTTGCCACCACGAGATGCACCGACCACCTTGCGGCCGCAGCTCTGGGCCACCGCTTCAACAACAGAGGTGGAGAACATGGCCCATTCAGACTCCATGTCTCCAGACTCCCTCGGAATGTGGTTGAAGTTCTTCCGGAGGTGGTAGTTGAAGACCTCCCGGACAGGAGCCTCAGCCAGATGTTCCCAGCACACCCTCATTATACGTTTGGGTCTACCAGGTCTGAATGGCTTTCTCCCCTGCCATCGGATCCAACTCACCAATTCAATTCAACTTTATTTATATAGCGCCATTTCACAACAACAGTCATCTCATAGCACTATCAACTGTAGGGAGGACCCCCACAGTTGCAGAAAGACCCCAGCAATCAGGCGATCCCCTGTGAGCAAGCACTTGGCGACGGTGGAGAGGAAAAACTCCCTTTTAACAGGAAGAAACCTCCAGCAGAACCAGGCTCAGGGAGGGGCAGTCATCTGCTGCGACTGGCTGGGGGGTGAGGGGATAGAGAAGAAGAAAAGAACAGACATGTAGAGAGCAAACAGCACGATGGGGACTCAATCTATGGGAGAGAACAAACAAATGTTAATGACCAGCAAAAAAAATATTTCATAGAGAGTGAGGAAAGGAGTGAGGCCCAGTGCATTACTGGAGGTCCCCCAGCTGACTAAACCTATTAGCAGCATAACTAAGGGAGGGTTCAGAAAACACATGATCCCTCCCTAATTGTAGGCTATATCAAAAAGGTAGGTTTTAGCCCTATTCTTAAAAACAGAGATCGAGTCTGACTCCCGAATCCAGATTGGCAGCTGATTCCACAGGAGAGGAGCTTGATAACTGAAGGCTCTGCCTCCCATTGTACTTTTGGAGATTCTAGGTATTACAAGTAAACCTGCATTTTGGGAGCGTAGTGCTCTGTTAGGATGATACGGTAGTATCAGATCTTTTAAATAAAAAGGAGCCTGATTGTTTAGAGCTTTGTAAGAAGAAGGATTTTAAACTTAATTCTAAACTCTATGGGAAGCCAATGAAGGGAGGCCAGAACCGGAGAGATATGATCTCTCTAGTACCTGTTAAAACTCTTGCTGCAGCATTTTGGATCAGCTGAAGACTTTTTAAAGATGTTTTAGGACAACCTGATAAAGAATTACAATAATCTAATCTCGAGCTAACAAAAGCGTGGATCAGCTTCTCAGCATCACTCTGAGACAAGATGCTCCTAATCTTGGCAATATTACGCAAATGATAGAAGGCAGTCTTAGAAACAAATTTAATATGTGAATTGAAGGACAAATCCTGATCAAAAATAACTCCAAGGTTCCTCACAGAGCTATTAAGAGAAAGAGTAACTGCATCCAAACTGAAAGTTTGATTTGGAAAGGAATTTCTAAGGTTTTTTGGACCAACAAGAATGACTTCAGTCTTATCTGAATTTAATAGCAGGAAATTACAAGTCATCCAAACTTTGATTTCCTTAAGACAGGCTTCTAACTTGGCTAATTGATTAGTATCATCTGGCTTCATTGACAGGTATAATTGTGTGTCATCTGCATAACAATGAAAATGTATACAGTGCTTTCTAATAATGTTGCCTAACGGAAGCATATATAAACTAAAAAGAGTAGGGCCAAGCACAGATCCCTGTGGAACTCCATGACTAAGCTTTGAGCTGAGAGAAAACTCATCATTTACATGAACAAACTGGAACCTATCAGATAAATAAGATCTAAACCACTGCAACGAAGTTCCATTAAGTCCAACATAGTGTTCTAATCTATCAAGTAGAATATTATGATCAATAGTATCAAAAGCTGCACTAAGATCTAAAAGGACAAGTACAGAAACTAGTCCATTATCAGATGCAATGAGGAGGTCGTTAGTGACCTTCGCTAAGGCTGTTTCAGTGCTATGATGGATTCTAAACCCAGATTGAAACTCCTCAAATAAACCATTTCCCTGCAGGTGGTCAAATAATTGCATCGCAACAACTCTAAGATTTTTGAAATGAAAGGGAGATTAGAGATTGGTCTATAGTTAGCTAAAGCTCCTGGATCTAGCGTTGGCTTTTTGAGTAAGGGTTTAATTACAGCCGTTTTAAAAGCCTGCGGTACATGGCCTAAAGTTAAGAATTGATTATATGAAGAATAAAGCTACCAATAAGTGGGAAGACTTCTTTAAATAACCTGGTAGGAATTGTCATATCCGGCTCTAGGGAGCCGGGCAATCAGAGCCAGGGACAAGCCAGTGAGTCGAGATGTTTTATTCTGGGTAAGGGATAAGGAGAGCACAGACACTCATACAGACGTACATTCTCAGGCTGCACAGCGCAGGGGTAACAAGACGTGCATACTCACAGCGGGATACAAACACCGGAATGCTGCAAGGGGAGTTGAGGCTGACACCAGACGAAGGGGCTTCAGCCTAGCAGTGCTTATGTCGCAGCCCCGAATGATCGAAGCTGCTCCTCTTTATACTCATTAACAGCGCCCCAGCTGATGAGGATTAATTGGCCCCAGCCGTCCCGTGACACTGACAGCTGGGAACCAGCTGAGGCACTGCCCAATGAGAGGCAGGGATAAAAGGAGCATGGGCTGAGCGCCGAGCCGGCGTCTCACCCCATGGTGACAGAGCCTCCCCCTCACGGTCGGGCTCCCGAACGACCAGGAACATCCCAGCCCCCCCCCCTTCCCCACCTAGGGTGGGCGGAAGGGAGGCAGGACCGGAGGGGAAGATGCAAAGGGAAGGACAAAAAAAACAATAGACCAATGTAGGGCAGCAGGGCAGAGAAAAAAAAACCCAAATACAATACCCTACAACACAGGGAAAAGGATTAACCCAGAGCACAGTTAGGGAGAAAACTGAGTTAGGACACAGGTAGGGAAAATACCAAATATGACTACAGACAGCATACAAATAACGTATAGATCGGGGCAAAAAAAGAAAACCAAAAACCCACCAAAAAGGTGGCAGGAATGAATAAAGCAATCACAGAGTATAGTTAAGGGGAACAAAACACACTACTCCATAATGCACCAACAAGACAAAGGTCAGGACAAAAAAATGATGAAAAACGCTGTGCATGGATACTAAAGAAAACAAAACACACAGCACTGAATATATAAAAGATCACCTAAAGAAACAGAGGTGACAAGGACAAATGGGTAATAATGAAGTACGGTTAAGTGGGAATGAAACACATTACTTCAAACAATAACAAACAGTCAATGTTAAAGTCGGGGCTAGGGAAGGCCCCCCACGAGGATAATAAGACAGAATGGGGTGATCACAGAGTATGGTTGAACAGGAAACCACAAGCATACTCCATGATGCACCGACGAGGCCAAGGCTAAGGTAAGGATGAATGAAAACGCTGAGTAAAGATAAGAAAATGCAATACACAGCGCAATACATAAGGTGAGTCACCAAGAGGAAAAAAAGGTGACAGGGTAACAGGATAACAATAAGATAAAAATGCTGAGTATGGTTAATAAAAAAAAACAACACACAGCACAAAAACATATATCCCCTAATGGACAAAGAAACTACACCCGAGTGACTTCAATAATAATAAAAGAAGTAAAGGACACCCGAGGAGACGGCAGGCAGAGTCCAAAACGGCCGGAATTGTTCTGGTAATCTCCCCGCCCATTGTCCAGTTGGCAACCCGGGGAAGAGAAATGTTCGGACGGCGAACTCTGGGCCCAGATCCCAGGAATCCAGTCCAACGGCTGCCGAACCAGGCCGCCCAAAGGCAAACAGACCAGTGGGGGGAAACCAGATCGCCGAACCGAAAGTTTTGCGGGTCGGGTCGTCGACCGCATCACTCAACCACCAGGACCGTTGAGACGGACGAAGGGTCAGAGCGGATCCCGGTGGAAGAGGCTCAGGGGAGAGCCGATGACGAGGGCGGCGGGCCTCAGGGAAACGGCCACCTCCTCACCGGACCTGGACAACACTGGGGCAGCACCCACGTCGGACCCCGATCGGGCCTCAGGCGAACCCACGTTGGACCCCGATTGGGTCTCGGGCGAACCCACGTTGGACACTGCACCAGAACCGACCTCCAACGTTGAACCCGGACCCTCCAGCACCACGAGGAACAGCAACTCCTCGCCGGTGACCCTGGAAGAAGGCTCAGAAGAGAAAACAGAACCGGGATCAGGATCACCGGCAGCGCCAGAACCCGGCGAGACGAGCTCAGACGCAGCGGACGGCTGCACCCTGCTCGTCTCCCCTGGAGATAGGCTGAAGTGCTCAAGGATAAAAAGAGAGAAAAGAAAGGAGAGCACTCGCCTGATCTCGGGTTCTGACGCCGTCCAGGACTGCGAAGATCCAGGATCCGTCGTCAGGAGGTCGTTGTCAGGCTCCCATCTAGCCGCGTCGGGCCCCGCAGCCAGCACGATGGTCAGCGCAGCTTGAGATCCCTCCAGCTCAGGTAACCCCGCCGACGACCCACTCGGCGTGAAGCCAGAAGAATCTCGTCCCGCTGGACCGAACCGCTCCTCCGTGGAGACCCAGGGACGCTCAGTCGTCAGCGTAGACTCCACGCAGCAGTCAGTCCCCCTCCTCCGTCCGCAATGTAGCTGCGGAACCACAGGCCCTCTCCATATCCCACCACGTTGACCCGGAGCCGGGGACCGCTCGGCGGAGAGAGACACAGAGGATGCGGGATTAGGAATACAGGTTACAGCAGGTGGGGAGAGTTCAGGGAGCTGCGAACCCTGAACTTCTCCTCCAGGGATGTGACAGAGCAAATCATTAAGCAGGTGTGAAAAAACAATGACTTGCCTGCCCCCTGGAGGTTGAGCATCGCCTGCTGTAGTGGAATCTGCTTCTTCCTCTCCCCGCCCGGCGATAACGGAGGACCCCCCGGGAATTCGTCTGAGGGTCGCTCGCGTTGTCTCCAGCAGAGAGCTCACCAGGCCGGGATTCCAGGCACACACAGCGGTCAGGAAGCGCGTCGAGGAGGAGGGGGAAACAGCCGGGGTGAGCCAGCCCGAATGTCCAGAAATGACAGCGGGGGAACGAGGCTCAGGGGACGAGGCTGTAGAATCTCCACACTGACGAGGCGAAGGGATGACAGCTGCGTGGGAGGAACGGTCCTGACGATGACCCAGAACTGGATCCGGACGAGGTTCGTGCAGAGGTGACTCGGCGATGTGATGACGACTACTCCCAGGGAACGAAGCGAGGGGGAAACCCAGGATTCGCCGCTCCAGATCGGAGATCGAGACGAGGGAGGCGTCGAGCACGGGAAAGCTTCGTAGCCCTGAAGTCCTCACCATCAATCTCACTGCCGCCGCCACATGCCTGAAGGTGGTGACAGGAAACACAGTAGAGCTCGCGACAGCCACTCGACCCCGGACATAACTGCTGTCAGCTGCGGCTCCTTGAAGGGAATCCCGAGTGACGTGGCGCAGGTCGGGGGAAGTCCTCTGGTTGGCGCGAACTCCCGGACTGGAATTACGGCAGGAACGGGACTCCGAAGCGGGGAAAGACGTCGCCCACTTCGACTCCCTGCCGGGATTTCCATCCACCCCGTGGAGCTTCTCTTGCTGTGTACCTGCAGCGTCTATCCTGGCACTGTCCTCCAGATGGTACAGAGAGTGAGGGTGACAGTCCAGGAGTTCCTCAGCACGGCCCGGATGCCAGCGTCTCACGTTGGAGGCGTCGTGCAGGGTGAAGAACGTCCCGTCGACAGCCTCCGAGATGGACCTCAGCTCGTCGCCCTGGCGCCGGAAGTGACTCTTGGGAAACGGCATGCTAGCAGCGCTGACACCCGGACAGAAAGGTACATTTCCACAGCGACTCACGGCCGCCGGCAACTCTTCTGGCTGCGACATACTGTCATATCCGGCTCTAGGGAGCCGGGCAATCAGAGCCAGGGACAAGCCAGTGAGTCGAGATGTTTTATTCTGGGTAAGGGATAAGGGATGAGGAGAGCACAGACACTCATACAGACGTACATTCTCAGGCTGCACAGCGCAGGGGTAGGTAGCTCGTACCGGACGTGGGGGTAACAAGACGTGCATACTCACAGCGGGATACAAACACCGGAATGCTGCAAGGGGAGTTGAGGCTGACACCAGACGAAGGGGCTTCAGCCTAGCAGTGCTTATGTCGCAGCCCCGAATGATCGAAGCTGCTCCTCTTTATACTCATTAACAGCGCCCCAGCTGATGAGGATTAATTGGCCCCAGCCGTCCCGTGACACTGACAGCTGGGAACCAGCTGAGGCACTGCCCAATGAGAGGCAGGGATAAAAGGAGCATGGGCTGAGCGCCGAGCCGGCGTCTCACCCCATGGTGACAGGAATAGGGTCTAAAAGACAAGTTGAAGGTTTGGATGAGGAAACTATTTTGTCTAACTCACAAAGGTCGATTGGAGTAAACTCATCAAGACAGACATCAATAGAAGGAGTTGTAGTAGTTACAGTATTTAAGTTAACTGTGGGAAGAATCTGATTGATTTTATCTCTGATGGATGAAATTTTATTATTGAAAAAGTTCATAAAGTCCTGACTAGTAAGCTCTAAGGGGATGCTAGGATTGACAGAGTCCTGACTCTTTGTCAACCTGGCTACAGTACTGAAAAGAAACCTGGGATTATTCTTGTTCTCTTCTATTAATGCAGAGTAATAACTCGTTCTAGCTTTTCTAAGAGATTTTTTATAAATTAAAAGATGATTTCTCCAAGCTAAATAGATTTCATCTAAATTAGTAGAGCGCCATTTTCTTTCTAATTGACGAGTCTTCTGTTTTAAGCTACGAGTTTCTGTGTTGAACCAAGGAGTTAAAAATCTCTGATTAGACTTTTTCTTTTTTAAGGGGGCCACCAAGTCTAGAGCCTGATGTAGAGAAGCTGAAACACTATGGGTTCGATCCCAGCCCCCGACCAACAGTGATCTGTGTGGAGTTTGCATGTTCTCCCCGTGTTGCGTGGGTTTACTCCGGGATTTCTCCGGTTTCCTCCCACATGCCAAAGACATGCAGGTTAGGTTAATTGGCTGTTCTAAATTGTCCCTAGATATTTGTTTCCTATAGGCCCTTAGAATAGAGGGTTAGTATTAATGAAAAGCGCTTTGAGTGGTCTTTGTGACTAGAAAAGCGCTATATAAGTGCAGGTTAGTTAGTTAGTTAGTCTCTGTAAGGGAAATTAAATCAATCTGATGATCAATTAACAGATCATGGACTAACAGAGACTTGGGAGTTAGAGACCTAATATTTAATAAACCACATTTAATTTTTAAATTATGAGGAGGAACAGAGGCCAAATCATTCAATTTAGAGGCTTTATGTTTAATTTGAGTTTTACCAATATTTTGCTTTATCACTTTGGGATGCTTATACATTATATTTTTATTTACTTTGGAGGGAGCAGACAACGATTCTCTGATGGGGAAGACAGGGGCTAAGCTGAGGGGTGGCGGATGAAGAGGAGCTGCAGAGAGGCGTGTAAGACTGCGACTCTGCTTCCTGGTCCCAACTCTGAGTAGTCATGGTTTTGGAAATTTGGATAAAAAAGATGCCAGATTGTTAGATAAATGAGAAGCACCATCCAAAGTGGGATGAATGCTGTCTCGTCTCATAAGACCAGGTTTTCCCCAAAAAGAGCTCCAATTGTCAATGTAGCCCACGTCATTTTTAGGACACCACACAGACAGCCAGCGGTTCAAGGATGACGAGCGACTAAACAGCAGGAATGAGAGGTGAGGAGGCTCCCCTGAGTGAATCAGTCTCCCTGGAAAACCAGGTGCTTCAGTTCCTTGATAGTAGAAATATAAAGGTTGAAGCAAATGCAATTTCAGCCTGTCATGCTTTACCCAGAAAGGATAATAAAACAAAGAAATCAATTGTGATGCGCTTTGTGAACAGAAGGGTAAAGAATGACATACTGAGGCAGGCCAGAAAGCTACAGGGAACAGAAGTTTACCTAAATGAACATCTAACAAAAACTAATGCTGAAATAGCACGGCAAGCACGGATGCTGAAAAAACAAAATAAGATACAGACAACAAGGACAAGAAATTGTAGAGTTTGGATCAAACTGCATTGAGGGTTTTTTTGCCTGCAAATCAAAATTTCGCTCACTTGCTGAGCGTCATTCTGATAAAACATGTTTTTTTCTCTCGCCTACTGTGTCATACCCATTCTCTTTTTCTTTTTTTTCCTTTCTTCTTTATGACTGGCGCCTAGCGGCTGCCCCGGCCTTGGATGCGCTCTGCAGAGCGTGCCCAAATGCCAAGTCACGTTTCGTTACCTTGTATTTATACATGTGTAATGACAATAAAGTTGAATCTCATCTCATCTCATCTCATGTCATCACTGGTCAGATTGGGGAGGGGCCCAGAGAATACTACAGTGGCAGACATCGTTTTTGCAAAGTCACACACCGATTCTACATTAAGTTTCGTGACTTCCGACTGCCGGAGACGGATGTCATTAATGCCGGCGTGAATAACAATTGTGGAATATTTACAGTTACTTTTAGCCAGCATTTTCAAATTTGACTCGATGTCGCCTGCTCTGGCCCCAGGAATGCATGTGACTATGGCCGCTGGAGTCTCTAGGTTCACGTTTCTGACTACAGAGTCGCCAATGATCAGAGTTTTTTCCTCAGCGGGTGTGTCGCTGAGCAGGGAAAAACGATTAGAAACGTGAACAGGTTGGTGGTGAACCGGGGCTTTGCGACTAGGCTTCCTTCTCACCGTCACCCACCCAGTCTCCTCGCTGCAGAGGAGAGCCGGGGAACCGGTGACAGGGGGACCTAAGCTAGCTAGCTCCGCTGCAGCTAAGGGGCGTCCGTCGAGATTAACTGGCGCAGACGGTGTTTCAATGCAGCGGAGCCGGGATTCCAAATCAGACAACCTCGCCTCGAGCGCCTCAAAAAGACAACATTTATTACATTTACCGTTATCACTAAAAGAGGCAGAGGTGTAGCTAAACATCTGACAGAGAGAGCACACCAGAGGAGGAGAGGAAAGAGAGCTAGTAGCCATAGCTAGTGGCTCGAGAGCTGGAGAGCAAACCACACAGGCAGACAGCAAAACAGGAAGTGACGATACGTTACCACAAGGAAGTGACGATCTCGAAAAAACCACCTGATCACCACCTGTCAACTGATCACCACCAGGTGGTGATCAGTTGACAGCTCTGCACCTCTCTTTACCCAGGTGTCCAAGACATACGGTTGCAGGTCTGATGACATGATAACAAAATCGATCATCGACCTGCGACCTAGGGTGTCCTGCTGCCAGGTGCACATATGGGCACCCTTATTCTTGAACATGGTGTCCGTTATGGACAAACTGTGGTTAGCACAGAAGTCCAATAACTTAACTCCACTCGGGTTCAGATTGGGCAGGCCGTTCCTCCCAATCACCCCCCTCCAGGTTTCACTGTCGTTGCCCACGTGCGCATTGAAGTCCCCCAGTAGGACAATGGAGTCTCCAAGAGAAGCACCCTCCAGCACCCCAGTCGCAGACTCCAAAAAGGGTGGGTACTCTGAAACATCATTTGGTGCATAGGCACAAATGATGGTCAGGACCCGTTTCCCAACCCGAAGGTGCAGGGAAGCAACCCTTTCATCCACCGGGGAAAACTCCAATATAAAGGCAGCAAGGTGGGGGGATACAAGAATACCCAACCCTGCTCGTCGCCTCTCGCCTGGGGAAACTCCGGAAAAGGCCAAGCTCCAGCCCCTCTCCAGGAGACTGGTTCCGGAACCGGAGCTGTGTGTTGAGGTGAGGCCGACTATATCTAGCTGGTATCTCTCAACCTCGTACACCAGCTCAGGCTCCTTCCCCACCAGAGAGGTGACATTCCACGCACCAAAAGCCAGTTTAGAAAGCTTGGGATCAGTCCGCCAAGGTCTCCGCCTTTGACCGCCACCTAATCCACATAGCACCAGACCCCCATGATCCCTCCTGCAGGTGGTGAGCCCACTGGAGGGCGGACCCATGTAACTCCTTCGGCTTGAGCCCGGCCGAGTCCCATGGGTGGAAACCTGGCCACCACACGCTAGCCATCGAGCCCCTCCCCCAGGCCTGGCTCCAGGGTGGGGCCCCGGTAACCCCATACCGGGCGGGGTACACTGAATCCTTGATCTAGAATTTATCATGAGAGTCTGTTGGATCGTTCTTAGTCTGGCCCTTCGCCCAGGACCAGTTTGTCTTGGGTGACCCTATCAGAGGCAAATTGCCCCGGACAACATAGCTCCTGGGATCACTGGGGCACGCAAACCCCCCCACCACGATAAGGTGACGATCCATGAGGGGGACAACAGCAGTCTAACATACAATATGAGCAGCCAATGGAGCAGCAAGAGAAGAGCTTTACATTACAACGTAAACTATTTTAAGGTATTTATATTTAATAATTCAGCAAAAGTGAATTGATTTAATACATATTTACTACAAATTACATGCAGGTATTCTTTTTTTTTTTTTACCACCGTTAGTCTGTTACATTTTACTGTCTCACATGATGACGTCATTAACCGTGCCACGAAAACAAGCCCAGTAGTGTCCGAAAGCAGTTAATTTTATTGTTCTATTGTGTTTACTGTGTAGTCCACTATATCAAAATTCACTATATAGCGAGCAGGAAGGGAGTGAGTGAACATTCCGAACACAGCCATGGAAATCAGTCAGAGCGAGCAGACCGGGAAGACAGCCAAGATGAGTCACGTGACCCAAATACCAAGCGCTGATTTGCCTCGTGGAGTTATCTGCGTTTGTAAAAAAAAAAACAAAAAACAAAAAACGCTCCCGGCGTTTATCGGCTTTTGAAAAAAAACACAAAACATGAGTTTGTAGTGTCTATAACATAGGACATATTGGCTTTTGAGACAAAACAATTTGAACTTCTATAAGTAGGTACTGTTAACAGTTGTTTGATGTAAAGAGTGAAATTTTCATGGAAGTGGCATTTATCGGTTTTTGCAAACAAACGCTTAGTCTGTCTTTTGCAATCAGCTAAAGGAGAATGTGCACCTCAGCTTTCAATGTGAAATAAAGGACCCTATTACTACAGTCTAAAGTTAGCATTTGCACCATGTTTTGCAACTTGCGCCAGAGCTTTCATTAGTCACTGGCCATGTTTACATGCACAGTATTAAACCAATTATTATTGGATTTCTGGAGTTATCTGATTATTCACTGTAAACAGAATAATCTGATGAAGGCCATTATCAGTACTTTGTTGCACAATAATCAGTTTATTCAGTGAATGTAAACACATCTAATCAGATTAATACCATTATCTGTTTATTCCCAGTTACCGGATTATTGTGACTATGCAACCAGGGTCCATGCCAGCACATTGTCTGATTTTCCACTATGTTCCCTCGCCACCTATTTAGGCAATGACTGTGCGTCTGACTTGCACTGGTGGGAGGCGACTGATTTAAAGTGGTTGAGACTCAGCGCCAATTTCGATTCATTGGTATAAAGGTAAATTTTATTCTAATGTGCTTTTGATCTGCAAAAAGCAGGTCTGAAGTCAGCAGCGTATTATCAACCACTGTTTCAGCAGCACATTTAAAAGGTGAGAACATGCACATACCGTATGCCTGTTACTACACCGGGGCGAACATTTCTCTGTCTGTTATTTTGAGGGACTGATTTTGTAAAAATCTGTCATAATCCCTCTGTTACGACCCGAGCGCTGGGTTCTGATCGCGCTCGGGCTGAGTTCAACTCGCTGCCGGCCTTGACAGCTGTGGGTTGTATTCTGGTCTCACCGGGCTCTTATTGTGAAGGTGCTCGGTGGGGCTTCCGCCTGTCAAGGCTGGTCAAGCTGTGTGTCATTACTGCTCGTTAGTGTTCGCCTTCATAAAGCGAGCACTAGCGACAGTAATGTTGCAGGAGTATTGTCAACATCTCGTCAGACTTTGTCTAAACCTCGTTAAGTATTGTCAACGTTCCTTGTCAGTGCGTCATTTGACCTTCATGTCAGGTTCGTTATCCCTTGTCATGTCACAGTTTAGCTCGTAGTGGCTGGGGTCAGCCCTGCGAGCCCATGTATTGATTTATGTGTGTTTTTGCCGAGAGCGGCTCACAGTCTTGTCCTGTCTCATCTTGTGTTAATAAACCATCATCGCAAAACTCACTGGTGGACTCTTGGCGTCTTATGGTGATCCGCGAGGATCAACGCATGACAGTATATTCCTGCCAGGACGTCTGAACGGAGACACCACACCGAGACGCCTTTTCACCGTGAGTTTGTGCCTTAATTAGACTGTTGTTCTTCCTTGTCTGGGTGTCTATTGCTGGAAGAATGCTGTCATCCAGGGGCCGCGGTCGGCGCCTGGGCAGAAAGCTAGCGGAGGTAGCTCTGGAGTATGTGGATGGTACTCTATTCACCGCTACGCTGTACGACACTCCCAGCGACATACGCTGGCACCTGGACTGCGCTGAGGATCTCCTGGACAATCTTCCCCTCGATTATGACGATCACCCGGAGGTGATTATGAGGAGGGAAGAACTCGTTATGCAGCGCGAGATACTTTGTGGGCTGGAGGAGGAAGAGAGCAGGAAGCAGAGGAGGAGGCATCCTCGCTCCCCGCGTTGGAGTCCCGTTCCCGTCCCGGAGCTGGTCCAGGAGTGCGCGCCGTCTGGGGGCCGACGACGACGTTGGCGCAACGGCCCAGGTCACCCTCAGCAGAATCCCCGGCTGGACCTGCTGCCGGCGAAGTCCGTCAGCAAACCGCTGAGAGCGGCCCCACCTCGTCCATCCAGGGGGCCCTCTGTCGCCATCCAGCGGGGAGAAGGAAGAACAACGTCCCCTACAGCAGGAACCATCTCTGCCCTGGGAGAAAGGCAAGTGCATGATAATTTATTACATCTTGATTATAATCTGCCTTGTCTGACTCCTGGGGGCGGAGTTCGGGGTTCGCAGCCCTCCGAGCTTCCTCCACCTGCTGTAGAGAATGTAACTAAACCTGCTGCCTCTGTGTTCCCCCCTGTCAAGCGGTCTGCGACACCAGGCCAACGTCGTCGGATGAAGAGGGGGCCTGCAGTGCTGGAAAGCCTGGACTCAGCCCTGCAGCCACGTCGTGGACTGAGGAGAAAAGCGGACTGCGGCCCAGAGCCTGAGCCGATAAAGAAGCGTCCCCGGGTCTCCTCGCCGGAGCGGTCTGAGCCAGTGGGTCGAGGGTCCCCTGCCCCCACACCATACAGGTCATCGGCATGGGCAGCAGCGCAGGAGGAACCTCAGGCTGCAGATGCCATCCTGCCAGCTGCGGAGCCCGACGCAGCTGAGTTCGAGCCTGCTGACGAGAGTCGCCGCCCTGAACCTGGATCATCGGAGGCAAGTGCTCCCTCTGGTGTCTCTGTCCCCTGTGTTGGAGCATTTTTGCCTGCCTCTCGGGGAGGCGAGTGAGGAGCAGCCGCCTGCTGCGCCCGAGCTCGTCTCGCTGGGTTCTGTTGCTACTGGTGATTCTGATCCCGGTTTTCTTGTTTCTGAGCCTTGTTGCAGTGTTGCCGGCGTGGAACGAGTCGGAGTCACTGGGTTGGAGGTCCCAGGTTCAGGGGTGGAGATCATCAGCGGAGCTGCACCGACCCAGTCGGGGTCCGTCGTGGAGGCTGCTGTGTCCCAATCGGGGTCCGACGTAGGTGCATCAGAGGCCCAATCGGGGTCCACCGCGGGTGCGGTTCTGGCCCAATCGGGGTCCAACGTAGGTGCACCAGAGGCCCAATTGGGGTCCACCGCAGGTGCGGTTCAGACCCAATCGGGGTACGACGTGGGTGCACCGGAGGCCCAATCGGGGTTCACCGCAGGTGCAGTTCCGGCCCAATCGGGGTCCGACGTGGGTGCACCAGAGGCTCGATCGGGGTCCACCGCGGGTGCGGTTCCAGCCCAATAGGGGCCTGACGTGGGTGCAGCTGGGACCCATTCGGGGTCCAGCGGAGGTGCAGCGCCAGCGTGGTCCGCGGACGGGAGAGGAGCTGCAGACCCTTTGCCGTCGAACGGATTACAGGCTCATCCTTGTCATCTGTCCCCCCTGAGTCGCCGCCCCTGTGCATCATCGCCGGGGGCCGTGGGGGCTCCTGTTCACTCTCCCGAGTTTTGTACTCATCAGGGAGGCCACCGCGGGCTGTTTTTCCCCAGGACTGGTGGCTGAGGGACACGGGTCGGCCGCCGGAGGAACTGTTTCGCCGGTTCGGCGCCTCGGGTCGGCCACCCGACGTGTTGTGTGTATCTTCGGGCAACCTGGTTCGACCACCGGAAGAGCGGACGTGCTGGACGTTGGACTCTGGTGAGCCGCCTGGTCATGCTCCGGCTTCTAAGACCACCTGCCGGCTGTTGGACGCGGGGAGACCACCTGAACTGTTCTTGTGGCGCTTGGTCTCCGCCGGTCAGCATAAACTGTCAGGGGGGGGTAGTGGTTTTCTGGGTTAATCCGTCACAATGATTGTTCTGGGGTTTTTTTTAGTCCTGGCTGTCCTGTGTATTTTGTGCTTGGTTACGTCTTGCAGTTGCCCTAGCATGTGTTATGTTGCCTTGTTTTTCTCTGTATTTTGTCTGATTTTTGAATATTTGGTACGTTGTCTTAGTCTCGTGTTTAGTATTTCTGATCCGGTAGTTCTGTTTTTTTGTTTTTCCCCATGTGCATTTTCTTGATTTAATCTGAGTAGTTTTTCTGGTCATTGTCTTGTATGTCGTTTTTTCTCGTCTCTGTTTTGTCTTTGGGTTTGATCTCTCTCCCTCTGCTCCTACCCCCGGCCACCCACCCTGGGGGGTGGGGGGGACAGGGTGGTCCTTGGGGCGTTCTGAGCCCGCCCGTGGAGGGAGGGTACTGTTACGACCCGAGCGCTGGGTTCTGATCGCGCTCGGGCTGAGTTCAACTCGCTGCCGGCCTTGACAGCTGTGGGTTGTATTCTGGTCTCACCGGGCTCTTATTGTGAAGGTGCTCGGTGGGGCTTCCGCCTGTTAAGGCTGGTCAGCTGTGTGTCATTACTGCTCGTTAGTGTTCGCCTTCATAAAGCGAGCACTAGCGACAGTAATGTTGCAGGAGTATTGTCAACATCTCGTCAGACTTTGTCTAAACCTCGTTAAGTATTGTCAACGTTCCTTGTCAGTGCGTCGTTTGACCTTCATGTCAGGCTCGTTATCCCTTGTCATGTCACAGTTTAGCTCATAGTGGCTGGGGTCAGCCCTGCGAGCCCATGTACAGATTTATGTGTGTTTTTGCCGAGAGCGGCTCACAGTCTTGTCCTGTCTCGTCTTGTGTTAATAAACCATCATCGCAAAACTCACTGGCGGACTCTTGGCATCTTATGGTGATCCGCGAGGATCACCGCATGACACCCTCATCTGATCTTTCATTCATTGGTGATCTGTATACCTACTACACCTCTCACCCCAAAGATGCTTGGATAGGCTATAGCCCCTCCGCGACCCATAAAGGACCATTAAGAAGATGAATGAATGAATTGTAAACTTACAGACAAGTACACACATTAAGCATTCATTTATTTGTGCTCTCCTTAGGTGATCACAATGTGGGTCACTCTTTTTTTAATTTAATGACCGGACTTTTGTGTAGTGGAACCAGCATGTGACACAACAGGAAACAGCTGTCAAGGGATCCAAGAGAAAATATGTCTGGTTGCGGGGATTAATGTCATTTTCATTCATGATTATTTTCCAGTTCCAATAATACAATTAATTCAGATGGATCTAATTTCCTCTTGAGTTTGCGAGTCAGTTATTGAACTCTGAAGGCAGTAACAGGAAGTGAGACATGGAAAATCACTCCTCAAGTTTGCACCTGTGGTTAAAGACAATTTCCTTTCCTTAGTTAAGCACTTATAAAATGCCCACTAAGGCAGAAGTATGCATTCTTGGATCATCACCAAAATGTAATGGCTTTCTTTGTAGCCCAAGAGCCACCTCTGGTGAAAATTTCATCCAAATCCATCCTGTAGTTTTGAAGGATTGTTGCTACCACTCGGTGAGAAGATAAGCTACTTGGCAGAGGTATACATTCTCAGATCATCACCAAAATGTAATAGCTTCCTCTTTAGCCCAAGAATCACCTCTGGTGAAAATTTCATCCAAATCCATCCAGTCGTTTTTGTGTAATCCTGCTCCACAAATACAAACATAGCCCTTGGTGGAAGTATGCACTCTCAGATCATCACCAAAATCTAATCATCTGTTCCCCATGCCATTACACACATTTTCTGAAAATTTCATCAAAAACCATTCTTAACTCTTTGAGTAATGTTGCTAACAGTCAGACAGACATACCAACAAACAAACCAACGCTGGCAAAAACATAACCTCCTTGGTGGAGGTAAAAAGTTCACTGCACTGAACATTTCTGTACTTCCACAGGTATGTCATCTGGACCAACCGCCTTTCCATTCTTCATCCTCTTCAAAGCTGCCCTCACTTTGGCCTTGCTAATCCTCGGGACTTCCTTGTTCATCATCTTTCCTTTATCCATCCTCCTCTCTCGTTTTCTTCATTCATCAACTCCTCAAAGTACTCCTTCCACCTTCTCAACACACTGGTCACTTGTTAGTACATTACCATTTCTGTCCTTAATCAACCTAAAAGCTGCACCTCCTTTCCAGCTCAATCTCTCTGTCTAGCCATTCAAGTCCTTTTCTCCTTCCTTAGTGCCTCTCATAGAACTCACTATATGCCTTTTCCTTTGTCTTTGCAAACTCTCTCTTTGCCATGCCCCTAGATTCCAAATACTCCTGTCTATTTTCTTCATCTCCCTGACTATCTCACTTTTTCTATGCTAACCTCTTCCTTTGAATACTTTCCTGTACCTTCTCATTCCACCACCAAGTTTCTTTGTCTTCCTTTGTCTGTCCAGAGGATAAACCACATACCTTTCTTCCCATTTCCATCAATACCTTTGCTACTTTCCCAGTCCTCTGAGAATCCTTCCCTACAACCCAGAGCCTGTATCAGCTCCAGGAAGGAGTTGATACAGGCTGCCTTCTCTCTTTAAGACCATACTTACCCAACACCTCCTCATCATCTTTGTTTCTTTCACCTACATGTCCATTAAATTCTGCTCCAATCACCACTCTCTTCCCCCTGGGAACACTCTCTACCACTTCATCCAACTTACTCCAGAATTCCTCTTTCTCTTCTACCTGGCATCCAACTTGTGGGGCATACACACTGACAACATTCAACATCACACCTTTGACTTCTAGCTTCAAACTCATGATTCTGTCTGACTCCCTCTTTACCTCCTGAACACTCTTCACATACTCTTCAAGATTACTCTTACTACATTTCTCTTCCTATCTACATCAGGGTAGACCAGTTTAAATCCACCTCCAATGTAGGGCTGGGCATTTTAACTCAAAACATGTATCACAATATAATTTCTCTATATCGCAATACAAGATACATATCGTGATACATATTTTGTGTACTGAATGTCCTTTAAAATTTGGTTTTATTTACATTTATTTACATTTTTATATAGAAATTATATATCTACTATATATTTCGGTTCAAAAGCAAAAAATCATGCTAACATTTCGGCCTGTTAGCCTTTATCAGAGCATAAAATGGCTTTGTTTGACTTTTATAGCCTGACACAACAGGTGATTGGTTAAAATGGTCACATGACCTTTCACCGCCCCTGGTCACAAAAAACAACAACAAAAAACATGTTGAATAAATAAAAATGTAAAATAAATAAAAAAAATTGAAACAAGCAAAATAAATTAAAATAAAAAGTAAAATAAATAAATTGAAAAAAGTTAAATAAATATAAAATAAACAAATAAAAATATATTTTAAAAATGCCATAAAATGTGAATAAGAGACAAATTGAGTAAATCTAACTTGCAGTTAGAAGTTATATACACAAGTACACTTATACTTCAACTATATCTGGTCTCAAAGGAAACATTTAAAACTAAAGTCATCATTCAGTCCAGCAGGTGCCTGACATGGTTAGAGACCCAGGAGACAGACGAGTTGATAGCAGACAATTATCTTTAATTAATAAAGTGTGAATGTAGTGTGTGAATGGATGAGTGTGTGGTTGTCTGGTCACTGGAGCTGAGCACGTCTTGTGGTAACCTGGCAACCCTGGAACATACAAGCACAAATGATTACTGCTGCTCATTAGCATTAGAGGCTTTATGCTGGTGATGCTTACTTGCAGGTCCCACAATGTAAGTCTTGCTGGCTCCTTGTGTCCGTGAGGTGTAGTGCTCGTGGTGCCCGGTGTAGTGGGGGTGAGGAGGAACTCCGAGGTGGAGGAGATAGCGCCCCGTCAGCTGATGAGGATTGTCCACCGCCTGGGAGGTCCACCTGTGCACAGGGGAGAGAACTAGAGGAGGTTGAGTGCTGGGATTGCTTACTTGGCTTGGCGTGCACTTCTTGACTTGAGGTCGAGATCTCGGCGCATTTCTTGGTAAAGATGACAGACGACTCCGTGCCGAGGAGTCCGCGGGTTGGGCTTTTAAAGCCGGCTGATTGCCACCTGCTGGAGTGAGCGCAGCTGATGATGATGATAATGATGACGGCCTAGCGGCCATCATGACAGTACTCCCCCCTCTAGAGGTGCCTCCAGGCACCTGCCCAATCCTACCTGGATGCGCCCGATGGAAATCGCGGATCAATTGCTTGTCGAGGATCAATGCAGGGTGAATCCGGGAGCGATGCTCAGGACCAAACCCCTCCCAGTCCACCAAATACTGAAGGCCCCGACCCCTCCTGCGGACATCCAGGATTGCCGTCACCCCCCAGGCCGGATGGCCATCGATCATCCTCGGGGGGGGCAGGAGCCGCGGGGGGCGGGCACAGCGGGTAGGCGATGTAGGGCTTAACCTGGGAGACGTGAAAGGTGGGGCAGATGCGCATGTGAGGGGGGAGAGCAAGACGCACAGACACAGGGTTGACAATGCGGGAAATGACAAAAGGGCCGATGAAGCGCTTGGTCAGCTTGCGCTTCTCGGCCGGCACACTGATGTTTTTTGTGGACAACCAGACCTTCTGACCCACCTTATAGTCCGGGGCGGGTCTCCTGTGATGGTTGGCCACTTGAATGTTACGTTCCGTGGTTCTCAGGAGGGCTCTGCGGGTGATGGACCAAATCCGCCGACAACACCTGGCGTGAACCTGCACTGATGGAACCACTACCTCCTTCTCCTCCTCAGGGAACAGTGGTGGATCGAACCCCAATGATGCCTTAAAAGGGGACATCCCCATGGCAGAGGACACCGTGGTGTTGTGGGCGTACTCGATCCACGGCAGGTACGTGCTCCAAGAAGAGGAGCAGGAGGAGATGATGCAGCGCAGCGCGGCCTCCAGCTCCTGATTGGCCCGCTCGCACTGGCCGTTGCTCTGCGGGTGGTATCCAGAGGAGAGACTGGCCGTGGCCCCCAGTACCGTGCAGAACGCCTTCCAGACTTGAGAAACAAACTGTGGTCCTCGATCCGAAACGATGTCAGCGGGGATCCCGTGAAGACGAACCACATGAAGGACGAGAAGGTCCGCCGTCTCCCACGCCGATGGCAACCCCCGGAGAGGCACAAAGTGAGCAGCTTTAGAAAAGCGGTCCACTATCGTCAAAACCGTTGTAAAATGGCCAGAGGGGGGCAAACCGGTCACAAAGTCCATGGCTACATGGGACCAGGGGCGGGAAGGAACGGGCAGAGGGTGCAGGAGGCCCGCCGGGGCTGATGATGACGTCTTCCCAGTAGCGCACTGAGCGCAGGCCCGGACATAGTTGTTAACGTCCTTCCTCAACCCTGGCCACCAAAAGGTCCTCTGGAGGAGGTCAATGGTTCGACCCACACTCGGATGACACGCCAGTTTGGACGCGTGGCCCCACTCTATTACCTGGCCTCTGACAGAACGAGGAGCGAACAGGCGACCTGGGGGCCCCCCACCCGGATCAGACTCCGTCTCCTGCGCTCTTCTGACCTTGTTGCAGATCCCCCAGGACAACGCACCCACCACACAGGAGGACGGCAGGATAGTCTCCTCCTGCTCATCAGAGGATGGCACGTCAAACTGCCTTGAGAGGGCGTCAGGTTTACCATTCTTGTTTCCCGGCTGGTAGGTGATGGTGAAATTAAACCGGCCGAAGAAAAGAGACCAGCGGGCCTGACGTGCATTTAACCGCTTGGCCGTCCTGAGATACTCGAGGTTGCGTTGCGATGGTCAGTCCAAACGACAAACGGCTGGGCAGCCCCCTCCAGCCAGTGCCTCCATTCCTCCAGGGCAAGTTTCACGGCCAGCAGCTCCCTGTCTCCAATGCTGTAGTTTCTTTCAGCGGGCGTCAGACGATGGGAGAAGTATGTGCGGGGCCGGATCTTACCATCCACCGGTGAGCGCTGAGAGAGAACGGCCCCAACTACCGAATCGGAGGCGTCCACCTCCACCAGACACTGCAGCTCCGGGTCCACCTGGATCAACACGCGGGCCGAAGCGAACTCCTCCTTCAGTCTCCCAAACGCCATGGCAGCCTCCTCACTCCAGCGAAGGGGGACCTTCGGGGATGTGAGCGCAGTCAGGGGTCGGGCGATGTTCCCAAAGTTAGGCACAAACCGTCGGTAAAAATTGGCGAAACCCAGAAACCCCTGCAGCTGCTTCCTAGACGTGGGTGTGGGCCAGTCCACCACCGCCTTGACCTTAGCCGGGTCGGGAAGCACCTGATTTCGAGAGATGATAAACCCGAGGAAGGAGGTCTGGTCCGTGTGGAATTCACATTTTTCCGCCTTGACGAACAGCTGGTTCTCCAGGAGGCGCTGCAGAACGCGCTGCAGATGCACCTGGTGCTCCTCCAACGTGCGCGAGAAGATGAGAATATCATCGAGGTAAACGAAGACGAAGGAGTTGAGGAAGTCCCGGAGGACGTCGTTGATTAGGCGCTGAAACACCGCCGGAGCGTTGGTTAACCCAAACGGCATCACCAGATATTCGAAGTGGCCGCTTGGGGTCCGGAAAGCTGTCTTCCATTCATCGCCCTCTCGAATACGCACCAGGTGGTAGGCGTTCCACAGATCTAATTTGGTGAACCAAGACGCCCCCCTGGAGAGAGTCGAAGGCAGTGTTCATCAAAGGAAGTGTGTATTTGTCCTTGACTGTAATCTCATTGAGGCCCCGGAAGTCGATGCAGGGACGCAGCGAGCCGTCCTTCTTCCCTACGAAGAAAAACCCTGCACCCATGGCCGAGGATGAAGGACGAATGATACTGGATGCCAGAGACTCCTTGATATATGTATCCATAGCCTCGCGCTCCGGGGCTGACAGGCTGTATAGGCAGCTCGCCGGGAGAGGGGCCCCAGCCTTGAGGTTAATTGCGCAGTCATATGGACGATGGGGGGGGAAGGGACAGCACCCGTGACTTGCTGAAAACCGGACCCAGGTCGTGATAGACGTCGGGTACCTTGGACAGGTCCGGGGGAGGCGTCGAGGGTGGAAGCATCGGAACCGAGGGGGCACACGCCGCCGACTGGAGGCAGGCATTCAGGTAGAATGAGCTCCACGCCATGATACTCCCACCCTGCCAGTCAAAAGTGGGGTTGTGTAGCCGAAGCCAAGGATACCCCAGGATGACGGGTGAAGAAGAGATGGGCAGAATTAGGAACCGTATTTCCTCTCGGTGATTCCCAGAGACTATTATGGACACAGGGGCCGTCTGGTGGGAAACTGATGTCAACGACGCCTTAGACAGGGTGACAAGATTGACAGGAGGGCGTAAGGGCTGACAGCTGAGGCCCATCAGGGTTGCCAGGTCTTTGGAGATGAAATTCTGCTCAGCTCCAGAGTCAACTAAGGCGTGTGTGGTGTGTTCCTTGTGCTTGTGGAGTAGCCTAATGGGGATGTGGCAACTGGTGAGGGGTTTTTCCTGATCTTTGTCCGTGAATCCCCCTACTGTGATCCGCGGACCTCCCCTTTTTAACCGGTTCGGGCATTCAGCCACCCCATGTGACCCGTTACCACAGTAGAAACACAACCCCTGCTCCCTGCAGCGCTGTCTTTCAGCGGCTGTAATTCCCGATTGCCCCACAATCATGTCCTCCTGCTCTGGAAGTTCCTCTGACGAGGGTAGAGCGAGGAGGGAGGACCTAACTGAGCGAGGGCGAGGTTTACTTGAACGGGAAGCTGTTTGCTGTTCAGCCGCTCGCTCCCTTAGCCTACTATCTAAGCTGATGGTGAGGGAGATTAACTCCCCTAACCTGTGTGGTTTGTCCCGTGCCGCTAGCTCATCCTTCAACTCAGGGCTAAAACTGCGGAGGAAGATTCCACAGAGTGCTGATTCCCCCCACCCAACCTCAGCAGCTAATACCCGGAAGTCAACGGAATAATCGGCGGCAGACCTGCTGCCCTGCCGAAGACCTAGCAGCCGTTCGGTTAGCACCGTGCCCCGGTCTACATGATCAAACACTTCCATGAACTCTGCCACGAACTGCTGGTAAGTCAAAAATGGATAGCTTGGTTTGGCCATGATGGTGTAAGCCCAATCTAAAGCTCTACCCCCCAGCAGGTTGATAATATATCCAATTTTGTTTAAATCAGTGGCAAAGTCCCCCGGGACGCGGAGAAACACCGACTCGCACTGCAACAAAAACCCTCGTGCCTCCCCGAATTTTCCATTAAAACGGGCGGGGGTTGGCACGGGAGTGAGGCGATGTGCAGATGGTGGGTTAGTTTGGCTAGTAGCGGCAGCTGCGGAAGCAGAAGACGCCCCGCTGGCCGGGGGGAAACGCCTGATGTCCTTCCAGGTGGTCCAGCCGGCTGTTAACTTGTGTTAATTGGTTTAGGATTACCGTCTGTTGGTGGGAAATCATATCAACTCGGGCGCTGAGAGTGTTTAAGCGGTGCGACAGCGCGCTGTCTGCTGGGTCATCTTGACGGAGTCGTACTGACATGGTTAGAGACCCAGGAGACAGACGCTGACACGAGTTGATAGCAGACAATTATCTTTTATTAATAAAATGTGAATGTAGTGTGTGAATGGATGAGTGTGTGGTCGTCTGGTCACTGGAGCTGAGCACGTCTTGTGGTAACCTGGCAACCCTGGAACATACAAGCACAAATGATTACTGCTGCTCATTAGCGTTAGAGGCTTTATGCTGGTGATGCTTACTTGCAGGTCCCACAATGTAAGTCTTGCTGGCTCCTTGTGTCCGTGAGGTGTAGTGCTCGTGGTGCCCGGTGTAGCGGGGGTGAGGAGGAACTCCGAGGTGGAGGAGATAGCGCCCCGTCAGCTGATGAGGATTGTCCACTGCCTGGGAGGTCCACCTGTGCACAGGAGAGAGAACTAGAGGAGGTTGAGTGCTGGGATTGCTTACTTGGCTTGGCTTGGATTGGCGTGCGCTTCTTGACTTGAGGTCGAGATCTCGGCGCATTTCTTGGTAAAGATGACAGACGACTCCGTGCCGAGGAGTCCGCGGGTTGGGCTTTTAAAGCCGGCTGATTGCCACCTGCTGGAGTGAGCGCAGCTGATGATGATGATTATGATGACAGCCTAGCGGCCATCATGACAGTGCCATTGTGTTTAGAGATCCAAAACATCTCTCTTTGAGACAACAATTTGGGTAAGTTGGGCAATCTGAAGTAGTTGTTTGTTAAAATCAGATTTAGTATTTCAAGTAAACATTCATTTGGCAGTAGGTTGTGAGACTGTCTTGATCCACGCTATTTGGAAATTGTGAGGTTACTTCTACATCATTGGGAATGCAGGTGTATAGGCTTTCCATATCCACGGTCACAAGAATGGAAGAACTGTCAGCCCTGTAATTGGCAAGAAGATTGACCACGTCCCTTGTATCTTTCAAGAAGGAAGGTATGGCAATCATAAAATCTTTTAGAAAAAAGTGAACAAATTTTGATAGAGGTCTTTCATTTCACTCAAAGAAAAGCTGAATAATAAAATAAAATGAAAACTTATGTCAGAGAAAATTCTTCACAACAACTGAGCAAAGTGTCTCTTTTCCTTTGCTTAACAGAGCTCACATTATCAAGTAATCAAGTTTATCCACATGGGAGGAAATGTTTCAGTTTGCCACACATAGTTAATACTTGGGTCTAATAAATGACTTGACGATCCACTTGCTCTTATTTTGAAGGACTGTAAGATTGGATAGGAGCTCTTATTTTGAAAGTTTGTTCACTAAGTGAGATTGATCTTTACACCTGCAGAGATCAGACTGGAAATGTTTATCCCCCCTTCCCCATTTCCTGTGATTAAGGTGGGCCTATTTTCATTCTGTTATCTTTCTTTTCATCTCTGCTCGCTCGCTAGGGGCAGCCATGCTGAGCTTCATCAGCCAGCAGCTGGGGACAGCATGAAGTCACTGCTCATATTAATGTGACAAATCCTGGAATACGTGTGATACAACTATTTCATGTATCATGGGCGGTCAAGTGTACCGATGCAATGAATATATTTGGTATATCGTCCAGCCCTACTCCAATGTTCCTAGCCTTGCTTCCCTTCTATCTGGTTTCTTGAACATGCAGTACAGTATATCTACCTTTCTTCTCTCCATCATATCAGCCAACTCTCTGCCTTTACCAGTCATAGTCCCTACATTCGGTATGATAGTCTCATTCGTCATGATCTGCATGTTTGATTTGACAAAGGTTTTACGTCGGATGCCCTTCCTGACACAACCCTCCCCATTATCCAGGCTTGGGACGGGCACTAAGAGTACACTGGCTTGTGCGTCCCCTGTGGCTAGGTGCAAAAATAGTTTTTTTGCACTGCTGTAACAGTGAAATTGACTTGGACACACCCATAAATGAGCTTTGCACTTTAGACAACAGATTGTTGACTTGATCCTCATGACAGGGCCTAAGAAGTTAACATCCACATACAGAGTTACCTTCTTCTTCACTTGTTTGGTTGTCTGCCTTTTGAACCTCAAATATGACACAGATGGACAACAACCTCATTATCATATGAATGAAACTTATGAAGTTTGAAAGCAATCCCACACTGACTCAAATAGCCTTTTACATTTAGCATCATCATCCTCATAAAGATCATTGATGTGTACCTGTTTTATAGTACTTATTAGAATGCACTGGGTGCTTTTGTATGATGCAGAATTTATTTGTACTTTGCCCATGTGTGGCCTCTCTGACCACTCATGGGAACATACTGAGAGAATAGAGATAAATGGCTAATGGATCTTTTTATAACAGTCATAAATAGTTATTGATTTCCACTGTCTGTCTGTGTTGGTTCAACTTTGCCAATGGCCAAGGGTTCATTGTAACCTGATGCTGGGCAGTCACAGCTGGTGCTTTGGAGTAATTCCAGTTCATCAATGTTCATTATGGTTTTTAATATAAATAAGTTGATATCGCTGTGAGTCAATATCCACTGTAGATATGCACTGAAAACTACATCTAGCTAAATTGTGAGGCCTCACCTGTGCTATTAATAACTACTATATTTATACAGTATGTCTGGATGTGAAGGTTAAAATGTGTCAGTGAAAAGCTCCTGAGCAAGCAGTTGCCTTAAGACCGATGTTGTAGGCACAAACACACAGAGGACATCTTGACGACACCTCCTCCAAATCCAAATCCACAGCCACCCTCACTCACCCCTGAAAGACTAGAGTTTATTGTTACTTCCTAAACCGAGCAGCACATCCGCAGTCCATTAACATGAATTAAGATGTTTACCTTTTGGTCGAGTCCCAACAGCAGCTCTCAATCAGTGGGTTATTGTTTGTCCCACCACAGGTCAGTGGCTGTTCCTGTTCCATAAATCACCTGCAGTGACCTTGTCCAACATCTCGCATCAGTTTTACGGTGGTTTGTCACAGCACGGATAAGAATATCTGTTGTTGGGATTAGTGGTGATCGTAATCACTGATCCTTCCTGGCTGCAAAGGTCACCAAGCTTGAGTCCAACAATGACCCACCCCCACATAATGGAATGTGTCTGCTTGCTCTCACCTTCACTGTTAACCCTCAGTAACTGTATCTGAATGTTAATCTGTCACCGTGTAGTGTAAATGTCAGCAGATTCAGGTTAATGATGTGAGCAGCAGTATGCATACAATGAACAGCAGTGTGATATATATTGCATCTGTGGTCCTGCCTCATACTTTTAATCAAATAAAGCAATCTCAATATGTGGGTTAGGGTTAGACCATAGATTGTATATACAGTAAATATGAATGATGTGCTTCCACTTGGTTCCACTGTATAAAAGAGAAGCTCTACTTTCTGGATTTATGGGGCTGCTGTTGAACCCTATTTTCCTTTTCCAGGAGAAAATCAGATTTAGGGGAATGTCCCACTGTTATTTCTAGCTGTGAAGTCAATTCTTCTGTTCATGAAGTGTGGCAAGCCTTGACATGATTGACATGAAAAATCAAGATGGTGCACATGTTCCACTTATTAACAGTAGCACAAAATGCAGTATTCATTAGAATGTCTGTTGTGTATGTCTCTTCCAATTGATAATATGCATAATACTGCCAAACATGTTACTATGAAATTTTATACACCTGGTTTTTGGGGACTGTTGAGACTTGTTCATTTACATCCTTGCTTATTGTGTTTATATTGTTGTCATGGCGATACTTCATCTGAGTATGATGTCATCACGTCCTTGCATTCCCAGTCTTTCTGCTCTGTCTGAGCATGCGCAAGGGTGAATAGCGCCAGTTCCAGCCAAGCCTTTGAACTGAGAGGAGCTGCAACTGCTGTCTGTATTCAGGGGTGGACTTAGACCATTTGGGGCCCAAGGCAAAGACAGAAATGGGGCCCTACTTTTTCTTTGTTCTACACTTTCTTTTTAGGCCTTATTGAAATCCTACCTGAAACTTATTGTCCTCAGAAGTCTTCAAATGATGATATCATTCAGGCATCAGGAATTACAGTGGGGCAAAAAAGTATTTAGTCAGCCACCAATTGTGTGGGTTCTTCCACTTAAAAGATGAGAGAGGTCTCCAATTTTTATCATAGGTATACTTCAACTATGAGAGACAAAATGAGAAAAAAAAAACTCCAGAAAATCACATTGAAGGATTTTTAAAGAATTTATTTGCAAATTATGGTGGAAAATAATTATTTGGTCACCTACAAACAAGCAAGATTTCTGGCTCTCACAGACCTGTAACTTCTTCTTTAAGAGGCTCCTCTGTCCTCCACTCGTTACCTGTATTAATGGCACCTGTTTGAACTCGTTATCAGTATAAAAGACACCTGTCCACAACCTCTAAACAGTCAGACTCCAAACTCCACTATGGCCAAGACCAAAGAGCTGTCAAAGGACACCAGAAACAAAATTGTAGACCTGCACCATGCTGGGAAGACTGAATCTGCAATAGGTAAGCAGCTTGGTGTGAAGAAATCAACTGTGGGAGCAATTATTAGAGAATGGAAGACATACAAGACCACTGATAATCTCCCTCGATCTGGGGATCCATGCAAGATCTCACCCTGTGGGGTCAAAATGATCACAAGAACGGTGAGCAAAAATCCCAGAACCACACGGGGGGACCTAGTGAATGACCTGCAGAGAGCTGGGACCAAAGTAACAAAGGCTACCATCAGTAACACACTACGCCACCAGGGACTCAAATCTTGCAGTGCCAGACGTGTCCCCCTGCTTAAGCCAGTACATGTCCAGGCCTGTCTGAAGTTTGCTAGAGAGCATTTGGATTATCCAGAAGAGAATTGGGAGAATGTCATATGGTCAGATGAAACCAAAATAGAACTTTTTGGTAAAAACTCAACTTGTCGTGTTTGGAGGAGAAAGAACACCATACCTACTGTGAAGCATGGGGGTGCAAACATCATGCTTTGGGGCTGTTTTTCTGCAAAGGGACCAGGACGACTGATTCGTGTAAAGGAAAGAATGAATGGGGCCATGTATCATGAGATTTTGAGTGAAAACCTCCTTCCATCAGCAAGGGTATTGAAGATGAAACGTGGCTGGGTCTTTCAGCATGACAATGATCCCAAACACACCACCCGGGCAACAAAGGAGTGGCTTCGTAAGAAGCATTTCAAGGTCCTGGAGTGGCCTAGCCAGTCTCCAGATCTCAACCCCATAGAAAATCTTTGGAGGGAGTTGAAAGTCCGTGTTGCCCAGCCACAGCCCCAAAACATCACTGCTCTAGAGGAGATCTGCATGGAGGAATGGGCCAAAATACCAGCAACAGTGTGTGAAAACCTTGTGAAGACTTACAGAAAACGTTTGACCTCTGTCATTGCCAACAAAGGGTATATAACAAAGTATTGAGATGAACTTTTGTTATTGACCAAATACTTCTTTTCCACCATAATTTGCAAATAAATTCTTTAAAAATCCTTCAATGTGATTTTCTGGATTTTTTTTTTCTCATTTTGTCTCTCATAGTTGAGGTATACCTATGATGAAAATTGGAGACCTCTCTCATCTTTTAAGTGGAAGAACTTGCACAATTGGTGGCTGACTAAATACTTTTTTACCCCACTGTACATCTGTAGAAAAACAAAGAAGTTTAACAAATTGAATGTAGACTGTTGTCTATTATAAAAAAAAACAATTCACATGGAAAATCTGTTGTTTGTTCACACTTACCAGTCCCTTCAGGATTTGGCGATATTGTGATTGCACTAATTCACATGAAATCAAGCATATTTTGAGCGACCTTGCAACATTGTCCAATCACTACAACTTTCCCACAATTTTGGCCAGTCCTCGTCAACTTCCATCAGTTTCACTAATCAAATTTGTCCCTGAGTAGCGTTCAAACATTTAGTCTAACCAATCAAATGCATCGCTGTACCGCGCTCACTTCCATGTTTACGCAGAGTATTAACAGAACACATCAACAAAAAACAGAGTGTGCAATTTAAAAAAAAAAAACACTCACCCATGAGTTTTCCTACACCATCCTGTCTTCCGTCTCCCCTGGCCTGCCTGTGGACGTCTCCCCAAGTCTCTGTCTTGACCACATGTATGAAGTGCCGGGTCTGTGTTGAAAAAGGTCTGCCTGCCTGAAAAGCACCCTGCTGCGGAAGTGTGCCTGAGGAGAGATGCCATAAAACCACAAACAAACGAGAAAATCTAACACTATGGCCAGTCTTGTAACATTTTACACATATTTAGAGATAAAACTATTACTGCATCTTGTTAATGAGCTTTAAAGGTCTGATGACACAATTTTGACATTTTTTAGCATGTTGTGTAAACCCAAAAGTCATTGTCGATGATCAATATAATATTTACAACCGCTGTGGTATACAGTATATTACCCATATATTCCATACCTACATTTGTTAGAGCATGTGGAAATGTTTGGGACAGAATATACAAAGGAACTTCACACCTCTGAAAGGGACAAAGGAATCTCACCGCCGTGTGAAGACCAACGACGTCACAGGACGCAGCGGTAACAGACTTCACACCTTCACCCCCTAAGGCGAGGAGAGGTTTTCCCATCACCTCCCAAGACGAAGGGAGGAGTTAACAGGGCTAATGGGGGATTTAGATAACTGGGGATTTCAGCTTGTGTTTTGCATGTCTTGGATGTGTGCCTGTATTTAACCAGCGAGCTGGGCAGAATTCTCCCTCTTTGCCTTCTGCCAAGCTCTGCACCAGATGAGACAAGATAGAAGAGTTATTCATTAAAGACTCTGCTTTTATGATACAAAACCGCCTTGTTATTTCCAGCTCTTCTACACTGGTGACCTTGACGCGAGTATGGACATGAGGCGTTCTTCAAGCGACTCATCCGTGGCGAATCTGACTTACGCCAGCGACAACGCAGACGAGGGAACAAGCAGACAGCTGTTCCCCCCGGCAGAGGGTACCGAGAGAGCTCAACCGAGCTCCAGCACCGCCGTGAGAGCCGAAGCAAGGCACTCTCACCCGGCGGGCACAACAGTGATGGTGTGCACGAACGCCGTCGCTGTCCAGCTGCCAGACTTCTGGCGAGAAGACCCCGCCTCTTGGTTTCTACAGGCTGAAGCCCAGCTCATACTGGTGGGCATCACAGCAGACGATACAAAATTCTACCATATCGTCTCCAAGCTCGACTCCGCCACTTCGAGGTGTGTGCGGAGCTTGATCCGGCGACCACCGGCCCGGGACAAGTATGAGACGCTCAAAGCGACCATCGTGGCGAACTATGTCCCACCAGCGGAGGAAAGAGCCGAGAGGATCCTGGCGATCTACGGCCACAAAGGGGGCAATCCGAAGGCCCTCATGGAGGATTTGCTGCAGCTTAAGGAGGAGGACAACGACAATTTCCTTTTCCAGTTTATTTTCCTCAGCACGCTTCCACCACATATGAGAGGGACACTCGCCAATATGAAGTGCGACACCCACCAAGACTTCCGCACACTGGCCAGCGAGGCTTATCGGCTCGTCAACGCTTGCAAGGAGCGGACACCTACAGCGGCATCCGCGGACCTCAAAACTGACGCCCCGAGCCATGGAGAGCCACAACCCACGGTGACAGCGGCACGGCCCAAGCGTAACAAACAGATCGACGTCTGTTATTATCACCAACACTTCGCCGAGAAAGCCCACAAATGCGTTCCCCCCTGCAAGTTCACGATGTCGGGAAAACGCCAAAGCCGAGGGCCGTTAACGGCAGCGGTTCTCGGCGAGAAAAACAAGCTGTTATACGTGACGGATGGACACACAGGCAAGCAGTTCCTCATCGACACGGGAGCTCAGCTGAGTTTCATCATGCCCTCCCACGCAGATCGAGCCATGGGCACCCGGGGCAATGGAGCAGTGGCAGCCAATGGTTCTGACATCGACACGTTCGGTGAAAAGAGCCTGCACCTCCTCATTCACGGCCGCAGCTACAGATGGACATTTGTTGTAGCGGCGGTGAGTTTTAACTTGTTAGGCGCTGATTTTCTATGTGCACATGGGTTATTAGTTGATCTGGCAAATAGGCGCCTGGTTAATGCACTATCTTTTGCTTCTATTCCATGCTCAGCTCGAGTCTCTCCACCACCTGTGCAGGCCAACGTCACCACGGCAGGAGGTAAGTTTGAGCAACTCCTCACCCAATTTCCAGCACTCACAACCCCCAAATTTTCAGCCACTGTAGCCAAACACGGGGTTAAACACTTCATTCCAACAACGGGACCTCCCGTTTTTGCCAAAGCTCGCCGCTTAGACGCGGCCAAGCTCAACATAGCAAGGGACGAGTTTGCAGCTCTCGAAAAATTAGGCATTGTTAGACGCTCGAAGAGCCCTTGGGCTTCGCCGCTTCACATGGTTCCGAAATCAGACGGTTCTTGGAGACCGTGCGGAGATTACCGCAGATTAAACAATGCTACAGCGCATGACCGCTACCCCATACCTCACATACAGGACTTTTCACTACATTTAGCGGGTGCGCGCATTTTTTCAAAAATAGACTTAGTCCGCGGTTATCACCAAGTCCCAGTCCGAGCTGAAGACATTCCTAAAACAGCGGTTATAACCCCTTTCGGCCTTTTTGAATTCCTGCGAATGCCTTTCGGCCTCAAAGGTGCTGCTCAGACTTTTCAACGTATGATGGACGCAGTCTTACGCGACCTCCCCTTTGTTTTCGTCTACCTCGATGACATGCTGGTAGCCAGCTCATCTGAGGAAGAGCACGAGCAGCATCTCACTACCGTTTTTCAGAGGCTAGAAGAACACGGATTAATAATTAATCCAGCCAAATGCAAATTCGGCGTATCGCAAATTGATTTTTTGGGACATAGAGTCTCCCCGAAAGGGGCAGTTCCGCTTCCAGACAAAATTCATGCGATAGAAGGTTTTCCACGGCCCCAAACGGTCAAATCGCTACAGGAATTTTTGGGGATGGTTAATTTTTACAACTGTTTCCTCCCTCATGCAGCTCAGCTCATGCAACCCCTGTATGACGCGCTCAAAAAAAAGAAAGCTTCCAACGCGGTCGAATGGACCCCAGAACGCGAACGCGCTTTTGCGGAAGTTAAAAACGCCCTAGCTAACGCCACAATGTTAGTCCATCCAGATCCCTCGGCCCGCATTGCTCTAACCACAGATGCTTCAGACTTGGCCATAGGGGCAGTTGTAGAGCAACTTGTCAAGGGGGTCTGGCAACCTTTAGCATTCTTTAGCAAATTGCTAAACCCGACGGAACGCAAATACAGCACTTTTGACAGGGAGCTGCTGGCGCTCCATTTGTCCATCCGCCACTTCCAGTTTTGGTTAGAAGGGCGGAGTTTCACGGCTTTTGTGGACCATAAACCGCTCACTTTCGCTATGGCTAAAATTTCAGAACCTTGGTCGGGCAGACAACAAAGACAGCTAGCTGCGATTTCAGAGTTCACCACAGACATTCGACATGTTGCGGGCAAACTTAACGTAGTAGGGGACTGTCTCTCTCGCGCTGTGGCACCGCCAGAGCGCGAGGAGACAGATTACACTGCTTCAGCAGCTGAGCTTTTCTCTAACGCAAACACATATGCAGCACCTATCCATGAAGGGATAGATTATGCAGCCATGGCGGAAGAACAAGGTAGTGATGCGGACGTGCGCGCGCTCCTGTCTGGACCAACAGGGTTAAGGCTGGAGAAAAAAGTGTTGTGCGACGGCGTGCCCCCCCCTAATATGCGATGTTTCAACCGGCCGACCTCGCCCGTTAGTACCGGTTGCTTGGCGCCGCCGTATTTTCGATGCAATTCACTCCCTCGCGCATCCAGGTGTGCGCGCCTCGGTCAAAATGGTTGCCGAAAAGTTTGTGTGGCCAGGCCTGCGCAAAAACGTAAAAGAATGGGCAAAAACTTGCATTCCTTCTCAGCGCGCCAAAGTACACAAACACACAAAAGCCCCTCTGGAGCCTTTTCCCATCCCTGCTAGAAGGTTCGACCACATTCATGTCGACCTCGTGGGGCCGCTGCCTTCCTCCCAGGGTTTCACACACCTGCTAACAATGATAGACCGCACCACGCGCTGGCCAGAGGCAGTCCCTCTAGCGGCAACTACAGCGGAGGAAGTCGCTCGCGTTTTTCTAACTAATTGGGTGGCACGTTTCGGCGTCCCATCAGACATCACGTCAAATAGGGGACCTCAATTTGTCTCAGAGCTCTGGTCAGCCATGTCCAACAGTTTAGGGGCAACAATTTACCGTACCACCGCTTATCACCCTCAGGCTAATGGGTTATGCGAGCGTTTTCACAGGTCCTTAAAGGCCGCCCTCAGAGCCTCATTAACGGACACAAATTGGGTAAATAAACTTCCCTGGGTTTTATTGGGGTTGCGTGCAGCACCTAAAGAGGATTTAGACGCTTCCCCTGCAGAATTAGTCTTTGCCCAGCCTATCAGACTACCAGGTGAATTTTTACCAGAAAACCCGGAACCAGGGCATCTCCCAGTCCCAAGGTTTTTAGGCAGTAACAGACAGGACTCTCTCCACGGTCCAGTTCATCACTCCTTTCCACGAGTTTTTGTTCCTCAAACTTTAAAAAACGCCGAGTTTGTTTTTGTTAAGCATGAAGCCCTTAAACCAACGTTACGCCCAGTATACGATGGCCCGTTCAGAGTGCTGGAAAATGGTGACAAACACTTTGTGCTTGATTATGGGGATAGAAATGAAACGGTCAGCATTGACAGACTCAAACCTGCCTTCTTGTTGAGAGACGAACCTGCAGAGCTGGCTCGAGCACCTTGGCGAGGTAGACCCCCCAAGGAAAAAGTCTCAGCCCCCAGGCAGGGAACAGATAATCTCTCTCCTTCCCACACTGCAGATTCCTCACAAGAAGGTCCCAGCAGGACGCCTAAACCAAACTACAGCAGCTTTGGGAGAAGATTGAAACCCAGACTGCACAAGGACTGATTACACCACTCTGCAATTTTTTTTTTTCGCTAATTGTGCCGCAACAGTTTAGGACTGACTTGTGATTATACTATGCTGTTATGTTTTCACTGAACTCTCTTAGGAGCATGGCTGCTTAAAAGTTCTTCTGTGGCAACAGCTGTAACACGTAGTATGTCTTAGTAATTACCCTAGACTGTGAATCTTTCTGTGTCTTTTCATAGTTGTTTGGGGGGCCTGTGGTATATATTACTCATATATTCCATACCTACATTTGTTAGAGCATGTGGAAATGTTTGGGACAGAATATACAAAGGAACTTCACACCTCTGAAAGGGACAAAGGAATCTCACCGCCGTGTGAAGACCAACGACGTCACAGGACGCAGGTGGACGAAGGTGGTAACAGACTTCACACCTTCACCCCCTAAGGCGAGGAGAGGTTTTCCCATCACCTCCCAAGACGAAGGGAGG
This sequence comes from Pholidichthys leucotaenia, assembly GCA_020510985.1. Taxonomy (NCBI): domain Eukaryota; kingdom Metazoa; phylum Chordata; class Actinopteri; order Cichliformes; family Pholidichthyidae; genus Pholidichthys; species Pholidichthys leucotaenia. The sequence goes on along the minus strand of CM035842.1, from coordinate 89,932,860 downwards.
AGTTAACAGGACTAATGGGGGATTTAGATAACGGGGGATTTCAGCTTGTGTTTTGCATGTCTTGGATGTGTGCCTGTATTTAACCAGCGAGCTGGGCAGAATTCTCCCTCTTTGCCTTCTGCCAAGCTCTGCACCAGATGAGACAAGATAGAAGAGTTATTCATTAAAGACTCTGCTTTTATGATACAAAACCGCCTTGTTATTTCCAGCTCTTCTACACCGCGCCTGCATAACATACACTACCGTTCAAAAGTTTGGGGTCACCCAGACAATTATTTTGTGTTTTCCATGAAAAGTCACACTTATTTACCACCATGAGTTGTAAAATGAATAGAAAATATAGTCAAGACATTGACAAGGTTAGAAATAATGATTTGTATTTGAAATAATAATTTTTTCCTTCAAACTTTGCTTTTGTCAAAGAATCCTCCATTTGCAGCAATTACAGCATTGCAGACCTAGCATGATTGCACATGGGTTTTCTAATCATCCATTAGCCTTATGACGTAATGAGCAAACACATTGTACCATTAGAACACTGGAGTGATAGTTGCCGGAAATGGGCCTCTATACACCTATCTAGATATTGCACCAAAAACCAGACATTTGCAGCTAGAATAGTCATTTACCACATTAGCAATGTATAGAGTGTATTTCTGATTAGTTTAAAGTTATCTTCATTGAAAAAAAGTGCTTTTCTTTCAAAAATAAGGAAATTTCTAAGTGACCCCAAACTTTTGAACGGTAGTGTAGTTATCATCAAACAACCGCAGCCTCTGACTGGACTGTGGTGCAGCCCACCAAATGAAGAAGGAGACTGAAATGACATAAGCAACAGAACAGACACCAGTGTTGTTGACTGGAGCAGCAGCTTTGTAGCTCACAGTTTCTCTGGTGTCTTTGTTTAATTTTACGGCTATGCCTTCATGTTGTGTCGGAGGCTTAGATAAACAGCAGGCCATGAAAGACCACATCACACGCTTCAGCTCCAACTGCCATAAGCCTCCTTGTGCGCTCCTCATGCGCTTTTACACAGGAGGAATGTCAGGAGCTGAGCCGGCTTGGTTTCCCCCGGCTCGGTCCAGACCTCTCTGTGGGTTTAGGTACCGCTGTTTATGTATGTATAGTATGTATTTCAGTGTGCTTTCCTCTCCTTAGCCACTGTCTGGCTGGCAGCTGTTAGACGGCCGCTTTGACCTACTTTCTGTGAGCTCATGCTGACAGCTCGCCGGTCTGGCCGCGTCCCCTCTCTCTTTATCACCAGCTGATTCCCACTCACGCTGATCATCTTTCCCGTTCCTCGCCCAGGTGCTTCTCATCACACCATCACCAGCAGTGGGTGCACTTAGCGGCTGTTTGCCAGTTACGCACTGCTGGTCCATAGTATTGTCATCTGTGCTGTTAGTCTGCCAGTATTTTCAGCACTCTCACAACGTGTTAGTCACTCCATGTTCGCTGTGGTTCTCGTGCATCCTTGAAGCGATGTCGGCTCTGGAGCGCACCTGTGGCTAACATGTCTCCTCTCATTCATTCGCTGGGCAATGCCGGCCCCTGAATGCCATCAGTAAGTGTGTTTGTGTTTTTTGTACGTCTTTACCTTTTTGGGAATTGTCTGTCTTTCTGTATTAAATGTGCTGTGGTGAACCCTGCACGTAAATCCTCATTATTTCATCCTCCCTCTCCGTGCGCTGCGTAAGAGCACACGGAGGGTCATGACAAGGAGTGCACGAGGAGGGGAAGGATGAATGGATTTACGTGCAGGATTCACCACAGCACATGTATTGAACATAAGACTGATGACAACAGTTCCCAAAAAGGTGAAGACTTACAAAAATAAACAGAAACACTTACAGTTGGCGTTCGGGGCTGACATCGCCCAGCGAACGCATGGAGATGAGACGTGTTAACCACGGTTGCACCCCAGGGCCGACATCACTTCAAGGGGCGCAACAGAACCACGGCTGTGTGGAGTGGCTAACACGTCGTGATAGTGGTGGCAATATTGGTTGGCTGACAACACGGCAGATAATGCACACAAAACATGAACAGCTGACTGACAGAGAGAGGGTGCGTGGTCGGACCGGCAAATCTTGGACAGTGCCCACCTGAAAGTGGGTCAAAAAGGCACATAAACCATACGTACAAAACATAAAAACAACAAGAACTCAAAAGATAATACATAATAAACCCGATGCCTGAGCCACAGAGAATACACTGCTATGATTTTATTGAAAAATAGGGTTTATATAAATTATATTTATGAACAAATAATTTGTTGCAATATCTGTAACAAAAGCATACCACTCGGTGTTGTCCTGCCGTGTGTTTGTCGCTGCTGCTGCGGCGGGCATGTGTGCCTCTCCACCGTCACTCTCTGAGTCTGACTCGCTAGGCACGATGCCCGCTTGGCACGGCTCAAACCTATAAGGTCTGATGCCCCCAGATTCTACATTATCATCCAATTCTTCTGAACTATAATCGTCTGAAGATTGAACAACACAAACCAATTCCAGACCGCTTGTGCTGGAACCATCATCAATGTTTTCTCCCGCTTCCATCCTGTGTGTACAATGGGCAGCCAAGCGCTATGTTCTGTTGCTGACATCACAACATGGCTGGGGGGTTTTCCAGCCACTGACACAATTTGTGATGTGGCGCTCATGAAAACATTGGATATTTGCATGAAAAAAAGCCTGTTTGACTTAGAATTGCACAGACCAACCTATTTTGTCACATTGAAATTATGTGTTGCAAAATTAGATGAAGTCAATATCGTGTCATCAGACCTTTAAAGCTGTGAATCTCCAGTCTGGACACAGACCAACGTGCGTCCTGGCAAACCCCCAAAGATAGCCATTCCTCCCGGTATGACTACCGGTAAAGGAAAGATGAGTATCTGATGAGATAGGTGTGTGTCAAGACGTGCAGCAGATAGACAGACGGGCAGGAGTCAGACATGGAAAGAGAATGTTCAGTAACTGTTTTCAGAAAAACACAAACTTCGATAGACAATACAGAGCAATAGAATAAATTATTTCTTTTTTCTCTGCGCTCGGTACAGAGTGGTTGGGCACTGCTGCGGTTAGGGAGTTTTCAAATGAAGGTGCTGCCAGTTTCCAAATCTATACTCTAACATGCATTCAGTGCAATTTAGCTGTTGTAATGGATAATTATTTTTTCATTCTTTTTATTCAAGTTCTCAGCAAGAGTAGCTGACAGTGATGATCATTTTTATGACAAATTCATGAGTAGCTACTTCATTCTCACCTAATTGTGTTAAAGTCTGTATTTGCTGTTGCACAAAAGAGTTTTTCTGTACAGCAGAAGGTTCTTTTTATTTACCTTTCGTTCTTATTAAAGACAAAAATAGAAAGATGTTTTTACCTTCTTTACATGTTTCGACTGTTCACTGCAGCCTTTGTCAGAAGGTAAAAACATCTCCTTTCTATTTTTGTCTTTAATAAGAACAAAAGGCAAATAATTAAAAGGAGACAAAATGAACCTACCTGAGCTAGCAGAAGGTTCTGCTTAATTTACAAATCACTTTAATAGGAATTTTTTGACAATCCTGTCATGATCCTGGGGGACGGGTGGGCGTCATGCCAGTTTCCTGTCTAGTTTCGTGTTTTTTCTGTCGGTAGTATTATGTATACTTTGGGGTTCTGTTGTGTTTGTATCTTTGCGATTTCTGGTTATGTTTTATTTTGACAGCGCTGTGCAGCTTCCGGCTGTCAAACTGGTCAGAGCTGCACACCTGTTATTCATTCTGTTATTTTCTCCACTCATGCATCCACACCTGTCACTAATTATGTACTGCATATAGGGCACGGCAAACCTCTGTGGTTTGTCGTGTCCTTCTTCCACGTTACCCCGCCCTCAGGAGCAGAACTGTCTGGCCTGAGTGTGTTTGGGGCCGCTGTTGAGGAAAGTAGGAGAGCTCCATCCAGGTTTGTGTGTCCCTTTTTTCCAGCTGTGAGCCCCTGCACCCTTTGGGAGAGCTCTGGCTGGATTCCGCCCCTGGCTCGGTGTTCCTGGCTTCATGTCCCCCGGACGTTGAGCCCCACTCTCCTCCAGCATTTTTCATTGTATCTGTTTGTTAGCGCCACACACTTATTATTTAGTATTTGTATGTTAGCATTTTGTCTGTCTTTATGTTAATAAATGCGCAAACCCACAGAGAGCGTTTGGTGTTCTATTTTCGCCCGTAAAACGGGCGATTCATGACAGAAGGACACGACCACTTGGACACCAGCTTCTGTAGGTTCTGCAATTTCTTCTTTTCCTATAATTACATTTTCTTCTTTTGCCATCTGAGGCCAGCTGAGATGTCAGCAGGCGAAAGACAGTTTTCACGAGGCTCGGGGTGTGAGCTCTGCGCTGCGCTCCAGGAAGTGGATGGATATATTGCTGCTGCTTGCGTATCTCCCACCCCAACAGACACTCTTTTGAACTTAAGCTTGGCAGAGGTGGCAGTACAACGTCACCCTCGGCTCATGCTGCACGCCGGAGGAAGGGAGAGGGTTTTTCAGTTGGAGGATTTACAGAGGGAGTACTGCGGAAGGAGCTCCCTCCATGAACCGGGGTCCATGCCAGTGAGAGGGTGTTCCCGGACCTCGGCCCCATCGGCTCCTCCCTGGCCCCGAGCTCTGGCGCCCTGCCTCCATCACCAGAGACTCGAGCTCCCGCCTCCTTCCCAGACGACGTCAGCGGTAGCCAGAGGGGCATCGTCTGGGCCCACTTCAGCAGCAGAAACCATTATGCCCGGGGAAATAAGGTAAGTGGGTTTTCATTCCTTTTCTCTTTATTCTCTATCTGTATTATCTTGTATTTCAATTTAGCTTTATGTGTTATTTGAGCCCTCTTCGTCCTTGTCTTTAGTTTTCCTTTTGTAACCTCAGTATTTATAAGTTTTGTATTATTAGCACTTCATGGTTTTGATTTCTTCTTGTCCTCACCCTTTCCTTAGTTCTCTCCATTAAGTGTATATTTAGTTTTGTCTTTCTCTGCTGTCCAGTCCTTGCTTGAGTGTATAGTTTTTGTTTTTAGTATATTCTTGTTCATTTATTTGTTTCTTGATTTTTCACTTATCCCGGTCTGTGCTTTTATTTTGACAGTCACCGTTGTTTACTTACATGTGTCAAATTCTGTTTGCAGGCTGTCACACCTGTCATTGGTTTATGTTGATTATCCTGGCTCATGTCACCCACACCTGGTTATCATTTGTAATTATTCTCTGCTTGCCTATTTAAGGACAGCTGTGTCGTTTGCTCATGGCAGCGTCCTTATGAGTTTACTGTATGGCTCTGTGGGTTTGGATGGGTGCACGTCTTGGCTCTCCTTTTTCCTGGCGTTCCCGTATGCTACAGCCTGGCTCCGTCCAGGTTGTTCTCCCAATTATTCTCTAGACGTGAGCCCCATCATCCTGCACGCCATTACCTTATTTGTAAGTGTTGTGTTTTTGTGTTGTTTTGTATTTTTGTGCTTTTCGTTATTAAATGTTGAAAACTCAAAGCTGGCATTTGGTGTCCTCAGTTCTGCCCTGGTAGGGCGATTTATGACACATAAATCATAATATCATAATATAGTGAGACATAATCTCACTGTATTTCAGTCCTTCCTGGATTTCATCGGCTGTTTTTTTGATTTTTGTGGTCCAAAAAGCCTGAATTTGTGAGAGCTTTTCCAAAAGGTTATGACATTTTTAGAGTTTTTTCTTGCACTGAAAATTGTGTGAGGAAATACAGATTTTAAAGTTGCTGCTTTTGTCCATAGTTTACAATGATGCTATTCTATGTAACATCACAAGAAAAGCACAGAACTGCCAAAAAATCCCTGTTAAACAGTGATTTATGTAGAATTAGATGTTCAGTAAAGTTGTCAAAAAATGACCAACATTGTATTCTTGCTGAAAACTTAAATTAAAAAAAGAAATAAAAGAATTAATCATTACAGCAACTAAATTGCAATGAATACACATTAGAGTATGGAAAAAATTATGACAGCACCTTCTTGAATCTTGAATTTGAAAACTAAGACCCCTGAAAAATTTGAGGTCTTCTTCTGTGCTGAAATGCACAATGAAGCAGGGACAGCTCCTCCACTGAAAACCTCTTCCCTTCAGAACGTCTCAGTGCAGGATGGACGTTGGAGTGGAAACCCAGTCTTCACAGATCTGAAGGCGAGATGAAAAGGAGAATAGATTTCAAAATACAATTAATCCTATTTTTAAATCCCCACACCACAGTAGGGTTTAATAATTTAGTTTCTTTTATTTTTTGTTGTTTATACTTTAACTACAAATTAACTTTCAATTATTGAAAAGGGTTTCTGTTCATTTCCTGGGAAGATTTGTTCATTTCAGTTTAGTTCTATTTATTAAAAATGGCTTGTACTGCAGCCTTTATTACTTCTGCCATTGTCATTTTATTGTGACTTATTATCTTCAGATCTCTCACTTAAGTGCTAGAAATCCATAATCTCATAAAATATACCTTTATTCTGCATTTATTCACAGCGCTTACCCAACAGTTAACTACTGTATCCATAGTTTGTAAAAGAAAACACCATCATGCTGGATGAATTTTTAACACAAATGTTAAAACAATCAAATGATATTTTACTTACAATCTCAGCAGCTCCAAGTCGCCCTCTCTGTTCACGAGTTTCAGCCAGTCTCTGTGCGTTTTCCGTTTGAAGTGTTTATCAATCGTCGACTTTATGTTCCAACACTGCGCTGCATGTAGTACAAAACAGTTTATCCCTACTTTATGAAAAATATTCGTAAACTGTTGGGGACAGTCTTTACAGTGACTTTTGTTGATAAATTAAGAGACACACACGTCAACAGCTCCGCTCACGTAAACACGGAAGTAAAGACGTGCTCATGCGCCACCGGATGAGAACCATTTTAACACCACAGAAGGAGAACCAGCATTTCCGTTAGCTTGTTAGCTGTTAGCTCAGTTAGTGTGCTGGGTGTTTCTGGTTCTTCGCCGCTGTTCCTGGCTCACTGACCCGGTTTCGACCCGATCAGACTCAGCAGACGGTCACAGACGTAAGATCGTTATATTAAAAGATCGATCCACAAAGTCTGTGGATCGATATCAGCTCAGTCAAACGTGGATCAATTCAGATTGTTGAATCAATCTTTTGAACCCACCCTTACTTACCAATGCTGACAGTTATCGGAGGATAAGTCTAAGCTCAGTGGTGGCCAAGCCCTATAACAGAATGATCTTAAATCACCTGCAACCTGTACTGGATCCCCTTCTATGAATCTCTCAAAATGGGTTCAGACAAGGTCACTCAACTGTTGGACAGATCCTTGCCTTAAGAAGATTGCTCGAGGGTGTTAGAGACAATAACCTCACTGCAGTAATTAGATAGATAGATAGATAGATGTACTTTATTGATCTCAAATTGGGAAATTACAGTGTAACAGCAGTATAACAGTAGAAGACCCGCACATTACCTTCATTGACTTCAATAAGGCTTTTGATAGTGTCCATCGAGCCAAGCTTCTTCAGAGTCTACATGCATATGGTATTCCAGAGAAGGTGGTCAGAGCAATTGGTGCAACCTATGCTAGAATTGGTCTGCTCATCCAATGGAGAGACTGACTATTCTGAAATGTCATCAGGGGTTTTACACGGAGACACACTTATGCCCTTTCTATTTGTTGTGGCCTTTGACTATGCACTGAGGATGGCCACTGCAGGCAGGGAAGAGGAGCTTGGCTCCACAGTAGTGCCTTGTCAAAGCCATTGTGTAGGACCAGTAATGATTACTAACTTGGACTTTGCTGATGATATTGCCTTCTCTGACACAGCACAAAACACCAACAATCTACTACAGGCTGTAGAGAGGGAATGCAAGAAGATCAGACTGCAACTAAATACAAACAAGACAAAGGTCATGGCCTATAACACAGATGCCGCTAATATCCAGACCCTTACTGGTGAAACACTTGAGGTCAAATCAGACTTCAAATATCTTGGATCCTGGACTACTTTTACTAAGAAAGACATAAAGACCAGTCAAGCATTATCTTGGAAAGCACTACACGGGATGACAAAACTATGGAAGTCCAGTCTCAAACAAAGTGAGGAATAAATTAGGATACCCCCCATCATTTTAAGGACACCCCCACATTCATTCCCACTAACAATGGCTAAAATAAATTAAAAAAAAATGCAAATTAAAAAAAAACAAGGTTAGACATAGATATGTGAACATTTCTTAATGAAGAACTGAATATTTAAAGGGGTGTCCAAATTTTTTCACACAACTGTAAGTATGGATAAAATATTTATAATTACTAACAGCAGCCTCTTTAGTCTTTAAAGTAAATTATACAACAGTTAGTTCTGACCGAGTAATTTGATTGGACAACAGGGATTGCAGGAGTTACTCCACCTGGTTGCTGCCACACACGCTTGACACCATCTGAACCAAATAAGTTTATCTTGGTCTCATCAGACCACAGGACATGGTTCCAGTAATCCATGTCCTTAGTCTGCTTGTCTTCAGCAAACTGTTTGTGGGCTTTCTTGTGCATCATCTTTAAAAGAGGCTTCCTTCTGGGACGACAGCCATGCAGACCAATTTGATGCAGTGTGCGGCGTATGGTCTGAGCACTGACAGGCTGACCCCCCCACCCCCACCTCTTCATCCTCTGCAGCAATGCTGGCAGCACTCATACGTCTATTTTCAAAAGACAACCTCTGGATATGATGATGAGCACATGCACTCAACTTCTTTGGTCAACCATGGCGAGGCCTGTTCTGAGTGGAACCTGTCCTGTTAAACCACTGTATGGTCTTGGCCACTGTGCTGCAGCTCAGTTTCAGGGTGTTGGCCAGCTTCTTATAGCCTAGACCATCCTTATGTAGAGCAACAATTCTTTTTTTTTCAGATCCTCAGAGAATTCTTTGCTATGAGGTGCCATGTTGAACATCCAGTGACCAGTATGAGGGAGTGTGAGAGCGATAACACCAAATTTAACACACCTGCTCCCCTTTCACACCTGAGACTTTGTAAAACTAACGAGTTACATGACACCAGGGAGGGAAAATGGCTAACTGGGCACAGTTTGGACATTTTCACTTAGGGGTGTACTCACTTTTGTTGCCAGCAGTTTAGACATTAATGCTGAGTGTTGAGTTATTTTGAGGGGACAGCAAATTTGCACTGTTATACAAGCTGTACACTGACTACATTGTATCAGAGTGTCATATCTTCAGTGTTGTCCCATGAAAAGATATAATAAAATATTTACAAAAATGTGAGGGGTGTACTCACTTTTGTGATATATTGTATTTTTTGTATTATCTTGTACTTCAATTTATTTTCCTGTGTTTATATTTGTCCTTGTCCTTAGATCTCCTTTTGTAGTTTTGTGATATTAGCGCTCATTGGTTTTGCATTTCTTATTGTCTTCACCCTCTCTTTAGGTCTCTCTTTAAAGTGTATATCTAGTTCGTCTCTTATTTCTATCTGGTCCTTGTTTTCGTCAGTGTTTCTAGTGTATTCTTGTTCAATGATTTGTTTCTTGATTTTCATTCATTCCGGTCTGTGCTTAGTTTATTCTTGTTCATGTATTCTTGATTTTCTTTTGTCATGGTTGTGCTTTTATTTTGATCGTCATGTTTCGTACTTCGTCCTGTCTAACCCTATTCGTGGGCTGTCACATCTGTTTATAATTTTCCTGATTATCGCACTCATGTACCCACACCTGATATCCCTTGGTTTGTCCCTATTTACAGACTGCTGTGTGGCTTCCTCCTCGCAGCAGCCTTCTGATTATCCAGTCGTTATTCCCATGTCTTCTTGTTTCCAGACGGAATCTCCGTCTGTTTGTATTCTCTGGGTGTTCCCCGTTATCCTGTCTGTATCCGTAAGTGTTCGTATATATTATATTTTGTGTTTTATTATTAAATGTGCAAACTCAGTGTGCATTTGGAGTCTTCAGTCTGCACTTGAAAAGGGCGATTTATGGCAAAAGGAATTTGAGGGACTGGATCATGTCTCTGTCACAGCAGACATTTGGACAGTGGATAATGGACATTTTTTTGGATCACTGCACATCGGATTAAATCCATATCATAAAGGTAAGGTAAACATGGACAGCCTTATGCAGTGTTGCCAACTCTCGCTCCAAAATGAAGAAATTACTGGCAATATCATGTTGATTTTCTTCATATTTTTCCCACAATAAGAGCTCTCAAGGCAGGATGAAGCAGACTGAACATGTTCTAAAAGCTTTGTCTTAAACAGTCTGTTTTCAGCCTGACATTAATTAGCCCATAATGTAATCCATTAATTAAATTATCTTGCTATGTGTGCAAGATGATTTAAGTATGCATTTAAATATAACGTGAAAGTTACTTTTCCAAGTAACTACTTAATTTAATCATGCAGTAATGGGTAAAATAACTCAATTATTTTTGAAAAGAAATAACTAGTAACTGTAATTAGTTCCTTTTTTTAAGTAATTTGCCCAACACTAGTGAAATGAAAATAGACATCATGCTGATTGAGATGTTTAGCAACAGTTACTGGCTACATTTAGAAGGAACTATTTAAGGGACTATTTTTTTTCCTCAGCTGCACAAAATAACTGGTTAAACAAAAAAATCACAATATTTTGTCCAGTATTGCTGTCATTTAATAAAGTGTGCTTGTGGAACTGTTGTTCTGCTACATGCCAGGCATTAAAAGTTTCACACCCGCAGTTACTATATTCACTGATACCATACTCCCTCATGTAATACTGCTTAATCATCAAATCTCTCATCTAAATATACAGTGCATCCAGAAAGTATTCACAGCACTCCACCTTTTCCACATTTTGTTATGCTACAGCCTTATTTCAAAATGGATTAAATTAATTTTTCCCTCAATTCTACACACAATACCCCATAATGACAATGTGAAAAGTTTTTTTTTTTTTTTTGAGATTTTTGGAATCTGTAGACCTCCGAGAAAGGATTGTCTTGAGGCACAAATGTAGGGAAGGGTACAGAAAAAAATTCTGCTGCTTTGAAGGTCCCAATGAGCACAGTTACCCCCATCATCCGTAAATGGGAGAAATTCTGAACCACCAGGACTCTTCCTAGAGCTGGCCGGTCATCTAAACTGAGCGATCAGGGAAGAAGGACCTTAGTCAGTGAGGTGACCAAGAACCCAATGACCACTCTGTCAGAGCTCCAGCGTTCCTCTGTGGAGAGATAACCTTCCAGAAGGACAACCATCTCTGCAGCAATCCACCAATCAAGCCTGTATGGTAGAGTGGCCAGACAGAAGCCACTCCTTAGTAAAAGGCACATGGCAGCCTGCCTGGAGTTTGCCAAAATGCACCTGAAGGACTCTCAGACCACGAGAAATAAAATTCTCTGGTCTGATGAGACAAAGATTGACCTCTTTGGTGTGAATGCCAGGCGTCATGTTTGGAGGAAACCGGGCACCACTCATCACCAGGCCAATACCATCCCTACAGTGAAGCATGGTGGTGGCAGCATCATGCTGTGGGGATGTTTTTCAGTGGCAGGAACCGGGAGACTAGTCAGGATAGAGGGAAAGATGAATGCAGCAATGAACAGTGACCCTACGCACACAGCCAAGATAACAAAGGAGTGGCTTCAGGACAACTCTCTGAATGTCTTTGAGTGGCCCAGCCAGAGCCCAGACTTGAATCCAATTGAACATCGCTGGAGAGATCTGAAAATGGCTGTGGACTGACGATTCCCATCCAACCTGATGGAGCTTGAGAGGTGCTGCAAAGAGGAATATCACACTGCCCAAAGATAGGTGTGCCAAGCTTGTGGTATCATATTCAAAAGGACTTGAGGCTGTAATTGCTGCCAAAGGTGCATCAACAAAGTATTGAGCAAAGGCTGTGAATACTTGTATACATGTGATTTCTTAGGTTTTTATTTTTAATAAATTTGCAAAAAATATTTAAAAACAACTTTTTCATGTTGTCATTATGGGGTGTTGTGTGTAGAATTTTGAGGAAAAACTGAATTTAATCCATTTTGGAATAAGGCTGTTACATAAAATGTGGAAAAAGTGAAGCGCTGTGAATACTTTCTGGATGCACTGTAACATAAGGCAAAGATATCTCCTGAAAGGTTGCACTGCTCATTATAATTTTATGATGAAACAATTCTCCCACACATCAGGTTTCTCTGCTGCATGGGAGTCTACGAAGACTTGAATATTTGCATACCCCGACTCAGAGCTTATGTGAGATTTGAGCCCACAGTACGATCACGTTCAGATTGATAAAATACCGATCTGCATATTGAAATTACTTTTCTGTCGTACACGTTTGATAAATGAGGGCCAATGAACATTTTGTGGGAGGTAAGGATCTATTATATAATATGTATTTCAGTCCTAACTTGATATTAAACATGCACGTGGGTATTTATTACCCACTTTTACAGACAACACTCAGACTTTTAATAAAAGTTAACATATTTCTGCTTTACTGGTTTTTTTTTTTTTTTACAATGTGATATACTGTATAAAATATTTGGATATGTAGACAGAGCTTACCTTGGTTGTAATGAGCACATGAGATTTGTCATGATGCCTTAAATCTACAACAAAGCCATCAAAGTACTGGTATCCATTTAAGAGTTTTGCATACTGTTATGTCTGAAATAAGCGAGCTGTGAGCTGTCTTGCACCGAACAACAACCTTTTATTATTTACACTTAGCTATATACAAAATGATGGCGTCCCCCAGCGTCATCCATTCCCTACGTCATGACGCCTGCTACAGCAAGCCCCAATGTCCACACCCCCCAGTCCCCACATCACTCCCCCCCCCAACCCCCCCCCCCCCCCCATCCCCGGAAACCATAAATATGATTTGCCTATCTGGGTAGACTGCCAGGGTACCTGCGTGATGGAGTGGGTTATTCTGCCACTTTGTTTTGACCGATCACATCCTAACTAATCAAAGGTTCGCTCTAAAGTTCTTCAGATGTCGGGGTCTCTGCCGGACTCTAGTCAAGCATCGCTCGGGCTGCAGCACCATTGCCAGCTCCGGTGAACACTCCTGGGGGGGTCGCGGGTCTAGTGTGGGCAAAGTCCCAACCTAGATCCATCACGTCCGTGGTTGTCCTCTGTTCTGGGGTTGGAGCTGGTGAAGATTTTCAGAGGTGGCTGGCACGCCACCATGACCCATCAGAGAGGCGGAACGTGGCTGGACCCAGATGTGCTGTGATCTGCAACGGCATTGTCCAAAACGACTGCAGCTTGCAGCTTGTGGGCGCGGTTGGGGAACCTGATCCTAACCCAGTCCAGTACTGCGAGTCCGGGCTGCCTCACCCAGCGTTTCTTGTCAAACCTTAGTTTCATCTGCTATTGCTTCTCGGCCACCCTCCCCCTCGGTGACGGCTTCTGTGCTGAAATGGTTCCCTTTGGGGGGCGGTCCAGGGGAAGGCACATTTCACATCCCAACATCAACACTGCCAGCAAGCAGCCCGTCGTGGGGTGAGGTGTTACTCTCTAGTCCAGCAGGGTACTCTGTAGTTTCGGCCGAGAATTGGAGTCCGTCTGCCAGGTGTGCTCTGAGACCGTTTTTTAGCTTTGCTGAATCTTTCCACCCTCCCGTTTGGTTGTGGATGGTAAAATGTAGTCTTTATGTGTTTGATGCCTCTCTCACTTGCTTCAAAACCCACTGAGATGAATTGTGGGCTGTTGTCCGTCATGATGACATCTGGTACACCCCAGCGAGCGAAGAGGGAGGTGAGGATGTCGGTGGCCACGTCGGTCATGACTGAGCCGGTGGGCATCATCTCTGGCCATTTTGAGTGGAGGTCATAGGCTACCAGCAGGAACCATTGGTGCACAAAAGCAGTACAGTGCAGTGGTTAGCACTGTGGCAGCACAGCAGCTTACACTTGGCCATGGAATCTCGGGTTTAATCCCACCCCCTGACCAACGGTGAGCTTTCTGTGTGGAGTTTACATGTTCTCCCCATGTCTGAGTGGGTTTACTCCGGGATTTCTCCAGTTTCCACCCACAGGGGCCAAAAATATGCAGGTTAGGTTAATTGGCATCAACTGAAGAGTTATGAATGTGAGTTGTCCCTTGCCCCTTGCCCTTACCCCCCAGGCCACAATTAAAAATGAGAATGTGTTCTTAATCTGTTCTGTCTGGTTAAAGGTTAAATAAATAAAAAATGTAGTTCGTCACATATGTCCAGTTGAATATGTTTCCACGGGGTTGATGGGCATGGTAGCCGCTGTAGTGACGGGGTTGGGGGTACCCCAGTTTTTGTTGATGCCCGTCTTTGTCGATGCCCGGCCACCAGACCAAGCCCCTGCACCATTGTTTTACTCTGACCATGCCTAGGTGACCCTCATGTAGCATGGTTAAGATGCAGCCTTTTAGCATTTCTGGGATTATTGTGTAGTGTCCTCTTGCCACGCAGACATCGTTCCAGCATGCCAGGTTATCCCTGACTCTGTGAAACGGTGCCAGCTCTCCCGGTATCTCTGCAGGCCAGCAATCACGGATAAAAAACACAGCTGTGTTAGGGTCGGGTCTAGTTCTGACACCGCCTGGAGCACCTGGAGAGAGACTGTGTTCTGAAGAGGTCCGTGTAACATGTTGATCAGCTCCATCTCCAGGGGGTCTCGGTCACCATTCAGGTTGGTTTTAGGTGTGGCTCTGGACAAAAGGTCCGCCACTACATTCTCTCTTGCCCGGCATGAACTGGGTGGTGAAGTTATATGCTTGCAGTCTTTCAGTTCACCTGTAGATGCGTAGAGGTTTGTGTCCCGACCCCAACATTTCCAGCAGTGCTGTGAGGGCCCTGTGATCCATTCGTAGTGTGGAGTGTTGTCCATGCAGATACATGTGTCAACGTTGGCACGCCAGCGCCTCCCTCTCTCCCACTGAATACTTCTGTTCAGGCGGTGTGAGTGACCTCGATGTGAACGCCACTGGGCGTTCAGTTCCACTTTAAAGCTCTGACAGCACAGCTCCTACTGCAGAGCCGCACGTGTCACACATCACGAGGGTAGGGCTTTGTAGATCGAAGTGAGCCAGCACAGGTGGTGAGGTGAGCTGTGTCTTCAGTTGTTTGATGGCAGCTGAATATGCTGGGGTATCCTGTTTCAGGAGGGCACGCAGTGGTTCTATGGTTTTGGAGTAGCAAGGGATGAAGCACCGGTAGAAGTTTGCCATGCCCAGAAAAGACAAGATTTGTGCGGGGGTTGTAGGCTCAGGTAGCTGCAGGACCGCTTCCACGTTCAAATGCAGGGGCTCAGGCCCTCGGTGGTCAGCCTAAACCCCACAAACTCAATAGTCTCCATTGCATAGATGCATTTCTCTTCACTGAGTGTGATGCCGTGGCTCGCTAGTACCTCCATGACCCTTTCAAGGCGGGCGTTGGGGGTGGTCGGTGTCGCGCCATGCACCACAATGTCATTTAGATACACAACTACTCCCATGAGGCTGGTGAGGATGATGGTCATATTTTTCTGAAAGCAGCTCGGGGCAGAGCTAAGACCAAAGGGCAAGCGTGTGTATCTGAAAACCCCCATATGTGTAACGAAAGCTGTCAGGTTGTGGCTGACAGGGTGAAGTGGTACCTGCAAGTAGCCTTGGTGGAGGTCCAGTTTTGAGAAAATTTTGGAACTGCTGAAGGTTGCTGTTAGCTCCTCCGTCGTGGGCAGGGGATATTTATCCAGGACGATTGCCTTATTAACCATCCGGAGGTCGATGCATGGTCGTATGCTGCCCAACTTTTTCTTTGCCACGACAATGTTTGAAATCCACGGGGATGCGTCGACCTGCTCGATGATGCTGGCATCCAGGAGTTTTTTAAGCTTCATTGTAATGTCATTTCATAGGGCAAGGGGCAGTCGGCGGAGCGGTTGAATTTTGGGCACCACTTCTGGATTAATGAGTGGCTGCTGGTTGAAAGCGGCAATGCACCCTAGACCCGTAAAGAGTGCCGACCAGCGTCACTACCAGGATGACAGAGCCTGTTGGGTCTGTGATGGAAAACCCGAACTCGCCTAACAGGTCAATTCCCAGCAGGTTAACTCCCTGGCGCGTCACCTGAAAGGTGAATGGTGGGATTGGTTTGGGCCACAGGTCACTGAAAAGTCAATTGTCCCTACCATGCCGATCTTGACGTGCCCATACCCGAACAGATCGTCCTCCTTCGCCGTAATGGTCTTTTTGGGGAAGAGCTTTCTGACTGTGGTTATGTTTACTAGGGACCATGAAGCACCTGAGTCCAATGAAAGTGGCACGTCGACCCCGTCCAGGTGGATGGTGTGCAATTTGAGAAGCCAATTTGTAGCACCCACTGTGCAGACTGTGGCTGGGTCCGGTGGACAGACTTTGTTTTTCACGGGGCTCGAGCGGCAGACCTTGGCAGAGTGGTTAGCTTGCTTGCAGCGGTGACATCTCTTCCCTCTAGCATGACAGGTGGGCGAATGGGCTTGGTGTTTGGATGAGCCGCAGTCGGTACATGATGGCCACTCACCCGCTTTGGTCTGTGTTCCGCTCGGCCTCTTCATATTGCGCTGTGGCAGAGTGTGTTTGGGGCGACTAATGGTGTTACTAACGGCCTGCTCTGGGGTCAGTTGAGAGGTCTGTCGGCTAGGTGTTGTTAGCTGTTCCACTAGCTGGGTGGCCACCTCCATTTAGGCTACCATCCTCACTATTTCGCTTAGCTTGAGATCATTTGTTAGTATTAGCTCTCCTCTTAGCCAATTGCTGTTTGTGCCTTCTGCTAGCTTGTCACGGGTTAGCTCATCTTCACGTGCTCACCAAGACTCGGAGCTCCATGGCGTAACGTTGAGCTGACTCACTCACATGCTGTTTGTGGCGGAAGAAGATGGTTCTTCGGATGGTGACGTTGCTTGTGTCCCTGTAATATTTCTCCATCAGAGTCACGCATTTGCCGAATGAGTGCAATTGATCCAGAGTGCGGAGCACGTGCCGTTCTTCTTTGTCTGGACTGAGAACCAGCACGCTCTTCAGCTTCTTGCCATCAGCGTCACTTAGGCCAGCTGCATCAACGCAGTCTTTAAACATGTCGAACCAGGACTTCCGGGAAGATGGCGGAGAGACATAACACTTAAACAAAGAGCTCTCCCTAGCCGGATTAAAAATCATCGGTAAATGGCCAACTCGACATAAACGAATCAATAAACTAAGGGATGAAAACACGAAGGAACCGGGCACAAGGACAAAAACAGGGTAAAATTGAAGAATTCCTCTCCAACAACGCAGGAAAAACCGCTGTATGCAAAGCCCAAAAAAACGAGGTGTCTACAGCAGAGAAAATGGAAGACACCAGACTCGACAACATGAACGCTGGCATCGCCAGTTTGGGTGAAGAGTTAAGAGAATTCAAGCGACAGCTACAACAGGATTTAGCGGCTCTTAAGGAGGAACTGAAAAAAGAAATTAAGGAGGAAATCATGGACCTCCGAAGAGAAATGGAGCGTAAATTAACGGAAAACATGGAGGAGCTGCGCTCCCAGCGGGCGTGTATGACAGAAGCGCAGACCCGAATTTCGGAACTAGAAGATTGGAAAAGCGAGGCAAACAAACAACTACAGACCCTGACGACGCAAACGCAGAGGATGCAGGAGAAAATAAACGACTTGGAGAGCAGATCCCGACGAAGCAATATGCGCATCTTTGGAATTCCGGAGGGCATTGAAGGCAACTCGATGACAAAATTCATGGATCAGTTCTTAAAAAAAGAACTGGAAATACCCGGAGAAACGGATCTGCAGATTCAACGGGCGCACAGAACACCGGCACAGAACCCGAAAACAAACTCTCCACCCAGGTCAGTTGTGGTAAACTTTGTGAAATATGACATAAAGGAAAGAATCCTGACGCAAGCATGGAAAAAAAAGATACGAATCGGCGACAAACAGGTATTTTTCGACCATGACTACCCGACAGAAATCGTGCAGCAGCGGAAGAAATATGCCAATATTAAAAAAACGCTGAAAGAGAAAAAAATTAGATTCCAAACGCCGCTAACGAAAATGAGGATTCATTGGGAGGAAGGCACAAGAACCTACAACACGGCCGAAGAGGCAGCGCGGGATATGATGGAGCGGGGCCTTGAGGTGAGCGTGCCGAAGGAGACGGCTGGAGCAGCGGCGGCCCTGAACGCACCACGACAGACGGAGTGGAGACGAGTGAACGGCGGAAGAAGGGGGAGAGACGTAGAGCAGCGGGCCCAGGACAAGCTACAAGGCTTTCAACTGAAAGCCTAGATCATAACAAAGATTAAGAAAGGCACAGAAGAAATGAAGGCCAAGAAGACAAGGTAAAAGAGAAACAGACGGCTAGGAGAGGTTTAAGTGATATTTGTTGGACATTTCTAGACTTATGACTATTACTTTGATAGTAATTAGAAGTCTAGGGAGGGCCCTTCACTCTGTGAAGACAAACCCCCCACCCACCAACAGGGACCAGTGGGCAGAAGAAAGGCCCAAAGTACGGAGGTCGAGATTTTTTAATGTGTTTTTATATAAATATGTGTTATTTTTGTTGTTAAAGGGGCTAGGAGCACAAGTTAAAAAAATGGAAAAACATGAATATGGGTAAAAATCTTAAGATAATGACATTAAACGTGAATGGTCTGAACTCACCTGTTAAAAGGGAAAGAATAATAAGAAAATTCAAGAAGGAAAAAGCTGAAATTATATTTATGCAAGAGACACATTTGAGCAAGACAGAACATGTGAAACTAAAGAGATTTGGCTATAAGAACTCCTACTACAGTTCATTTAAGGGAGGAGCAAAAAGGGGGGTTATGATACTAATCTCAAACAAAATACAATTTGAAAGTGAACAGGAAATCCAGGATAAAGAAGGCAGGTATGTAATAATAAAGGGAAGAATAGATGGTATGCAGATTACATTAGTGAACATCTATGCCCCACCAGAAAGTGACAAGGGTTTTTTTCAACATCTGTTTGATCTCATAGCAACACACAGTGAAGGAGTCCTAATTTGTGGAGGAGACTTAAATGCTGTCATGGATCATGAAGTTGACACAACAAGTGTTAAGAAGACAAAAAAACATGTAACAAAGTTCATAAGAACCTCACTGGCAGAAATGGGTATGGTAGACATATGGAGGGACCTGCACCCACTCGAAAAAGACTATACACATTATTCAGCAGTCCATAAAGTACACTCTAGAATAGATTACTTCCTTATGAATGAAGGTGACAGACACAGGGTGAGAAATTGTTGGATTGGAGGGGCAGAAATATCAGATCATAATCCTATATACATGGAAATATATTTGAACAATAGAAAACGACAAACAACATGGAAACTTAACGTAGGACTGTTAAATGATGAGAAAATGAAAGAAAGAATAAAAATAAACATAAACGAATATATCCAAGAGAATGACAATGAAGAAGTGGACCCAACAATACTATGGGACACACTAAAAGCCGTGTTAAGGGGTAAATTAATTGTTGAAACAGGAAAAGCAAATAAGACTAAACTGGAAGCGTATGAACAAAGATGTGAGAGACTGAGGGAATTAGAACGTAAACATCAAAGCACAAATGATCCAAAAATATATCAAGAAATTAAAGAAGAAAAAACAAAGATAAAAGAAACACAAATGGATGAAATTGAAAGGAAAAATAGATATCTAAAGCAAAAATATTATGAAACGGGGCCAAAAGCCACAAAACTGCTGGCAAAACAGTTAAGAAAACAACAAACAATGAATAATGTATACAAGATTAAAGACCCCACCACAAATAAAACCACAGTTAACCCAGAAAACATCGAAGAAATTTTCCATAATTTCTACCAAGAACTATACTCGCAACCTGAAGAAACAAATACTAAAGATATCAAAAAATTTCTAGACACATTGGACTTGCCATCAATAGGAAATCAACAAAATGAAAAACTAACAGCAGAAATAACAACACAAGAGATCAGAGATGTGATTAAGTCACTTAAAAACTGTAAATCACCAGGTAGTGATGGATACCCATCTGAGTTTTATAAACTGTTTATAGAAGAACTCACGCCACAACTCCTAAAGTCATTTAATTGGACGCTGAACAACAACAAAATACCTCCATCATGGAACGAAGCAATCATTTCAGTTATTTTAAAACCAGGGAAAGATAAAGAACAATGCGGAAACTATAGACCAATCTCTTTATTAAATGTAGATTATAAAATATACACAACAATTATATGTAAACGAATAAAGACATTCTTGACGGAATTGATAGAAGATGATCAAACTGGATTCATAGAGGGACGCCAAACACATGACAATATCAGGAGAACAATACATATAATTAACCAAATACATAAAGAAAAGAAAAGCGCAGTAATAATGAGTTTAGACGCAGAAAAAGCATTTGACAGGGTTAACTGGAAATTCCTATATAGTGTACTGGAGCGCTTTGGATTTAACGAAAAATCAGTACAATGCATAAGGACGCTATATCAAGAACCTGTGGCAAGAATCAAGATAAACGGTAGCTTAACAGACAAAGTAAATATACAAAGATCAACTAGGCAGGGATGCTGCTTATCGCCCACCTTGTTTGCTCTGTTCATAGAACCATTGGCTCAAGCGATACGACAAAATAAGAAATTAAAAGGTGTAACAATAAAGGGGGCGGAACACAAGATTGGGCTATTTGCAGACGATATTATAGTTTACCTTGAACAACCAGATAAATCAATAATGGAAATGATGAACTTGATAGAAAATTTTGGAAAATTATCAGGATACAAGATAAACATAACAAAAACACAAATACTGACATTCCACTATAACCCTCTAAACCAGATAACTGATAAGATCAAACTAAACTGGAACCAAAAAGAAATAAAATACCTTGGAGTGAACATACCTAAAGACCTAAGCAAAATATATAAAGCAAACTATGATAGGTTGGAACAAGAAATAAAAAAAGATATTGATAGATGGTCAATCTTAAATATGGATCTGAATTCAAAAATTGAGACAGTCAAAATCAGCATACAACCTAGATTACTTTACCTCTTCCAGGCTATACCAACAGAGATTCCAGATGCCCAATTCTCAAAGTGGGACAGGATGATATCGAGATTTGTTTGGGGAGGTAAAAAACCAAGAGTGAAATATAAAACCCTCCAATTACCAAAAGAGAAAGGAGGCATGGGCCTACCGAGTCTAAAGGAAAATTACTACTCAGCACAAATAAGATATATCATATGTTGGTGCGACGAGGGATATGAGGCAAAATGGAAAGAAATGGAAAAGGAAATTGAGGGACTCCCAGTACAAAGCATAATAGGGGATAAAGATGCATATAAGCAAATCAAACAAATAGACCCAATCACTAAATTTACTTTAGAACTGTGGTATAAAATAGTACAAAAATATAATATAAGGGAAGACATAAAACTATTGAAATGGGTAGCATTTGACAGTCAGTTTGAACCGGCAAAACAAGATAGGGGATACAAAAATCTGGTGAACAAGGGAATCACAGCATGGGGCAATATCGGAAAAAAAGATCTCGGGAGCTTTGTAAATATCAGGAGAAAATTTAAATTAGAAAGATCAGAATTTTTCAGATATCTGCAGATGAGAGATTACTATATGAAGAAGATTAGGCATAACCTCCAAACAGATGTGAACGAGATTATACAACTTATTTTAAGCTCATATGCAGGAAATAAAATAAGAATTATTTCAAAACTATATCAGAAACTTATGACAAACAATCATACAAGTAACTATATAAAGGAGAAATGGGAGAAAGAGCTCAATTTAAACATAACAGAAGAAAGCTGGCAGGAAATATGGAAAACACAACACACATCAACAAATTCAAGGGCATGGAGGGAATTTGGATGGAAAAACCTGATTCGCTTTTTCATTACACCACAGATTCAAGGAAAATATACAAATACCCAATCTATATGCTGGAGGGGATGTGGGGCTCAAAATGCAGACCACTCACATATGTTTTGGAAATGCTACAAAATATCATCATTTTGGAAATCTATGCATGTGACAATACAGAGGATATTAGGATATAATATACCAATGAACTGTAACCTGATGTACTTATGTGATCTTAAAAAAGACAATGTTATACAGGCTGAGGACAGATATCTAGTTAAAATCTTGTTGATTGCATGTAAAAAAACTATCACAAAAAAATGGCGATCAGAAGTTCTTCCTGACCAAGAACAATGGACTGACATTGTTGAGGACATACGTATGATGGAAAAACTAACATATCGACGAAGAATGCAAGAAGGAATATGGGAGAAAAAATGGCGGAAATGGACACACTACAAAGTGCAACAACGAGGCAGAAATTGAAAGAATAACCAAAGACACTGAAAAAACCAGAAGAATTAAGAGATGGAAACTAAAAACTTGATGCTCCAACATTTGCCCCCCCCCCCCTTTTATTTTTTTTATTTTTTTTTTTTTTATTTTTTATTTTTCCCTACCCTAACCCCTTTGTTTTTTAAATGTAGAATGTGATCTGAATGCATTATATATGATGAAAAATGAATAAAAATCTAAGTTACAAAAAAAAAACATGTCGAACCAGCGGTGCCACAGGATGGTGCCCCCGGTGGGGTGAGGAAAGATTTTATAGGCTCCATGAGTGAGAATCCCATCCTCTTTGCCATTTGTTATGTCTGAAATAAGCGAGCCGTGAGCCGTCTTGCACCGAACTACAACCTTTTATTATTTACACTTAACTATACACAAAATGGTGGCACCGCCCAACATCATCCATCCTCTATGTTATGACACTGGCTATGGTGACCCCCAAAATCCAACCCCCCCCAGTCCACACACTACACATTCTTCCAGAATTTCTGCTGTGTGAAGTGATTTTGAGTGAATGAGGTAATTGTCAATATCACAATAGAGCAGTTCCGACATGCTGCTAGCATCTTGACACGACGTAAACAAACCATCAACCATGAGATAAGAATCACATTTCAGAACGTTTATGGATAATTTCTCAATATACCGATGCTTGTGCAGTTGTCATATGCTCCAACAAAGTGAGACAACCCAATTTTAAGAAGCCCTGCTGACTGGATCCTGCTAAAATCTCATTTTAGTAATACATTGGTGTGTTTGGCATAGCAATAGCAACATGAAACTTTTCACTCCTGAGGACTCGGATCACTGCTGGAGGTCACATGACTGCAAAACCTGAAAATCACAGTATTCCTTGTTGGCATGGGGGCTAACAGCACGTTTATTAGATTTGCTTGAAAACAGCAGTAAACAATCTTGGTTTTCTGGGTTGTTGTTATGGGAAGTGGTAGACTTGGATGTGACATCCTTTAGTCAGATGGTTTTCACACTTTGACAGAAAAGGAATGCATCATAAAACAAACGGAATCAGTTTGATTTTATGATTTAAATAAAATAATTATGTAAAATGTACCAAAATATCTTTTATTTCATATGGATTCTTGCAAGGATCAGCTTTAGTATCAAATATTTGAAGGTAATTTAATCCCTATTTGACCACATAAGATTCAAAAAGTGCTTTAACAATTTACTCAGAACAATTTGCCTTGTTGTATCTTCAAAGTAAAACAAAACAGTTTTAATGATTCGCTCCTTAAAAGCTTTTGCAATGTATGCATAACTGAATTCAGATTAAGAGCCAAAGTTGCTATTTTTTCATATTGGTATGTTGTGGGACACATATACGCACATACTGTATGTATATCACTGTATGATTCATACATATACCACCTTAGGCTTCACATCTGAGACGGAACAAAGGACTGAGCCGCTTTGGAGATAACACGAGGATGCGAAAGTTTAGTCTTTGGCATGCAAAGAGACGGCCTTGGGGGATTTCGCCCAGTGGCCAGAGACTGAAGGTGGGGGGTGTTAAGATCGGGAAGAAGATGCATTGTTACTGGGGATTAAGTACAATGTGACTGTGTGCTTTGATGTCCTGGGGTATAAAAGGGACAGATGCTGGGGGATTCTTTCTCTTTCTGTTTTTGAATGATGTTGGAGAATGGAATAAACTTGACTCGTGAGATAAACTCAGCCTCGTCATTTCCACATTCTCCACACTGGTGACCCTAAGACGTATCATGAGCAAAAGAAATTCCCCTGAGCCGGACTCGTCAGGAGCCAGCCAAGCGAACGCAGCCATAGTCAAGCTACCAGACTTCTGGCAAGACAACCCGTGCTCCTGGTTCCACTTGGCCGAAGCACAGTTCGCCCTCTGGGGGATAACGGTAGATGACACGAAATTCTACCATGTTATTGCCAAGCTCGACAACCACACGGCTCGACATGTGCAGAACCTTTTGGAGTGCCCACCGGCCGACGACAAATACGACGGGTTGAAGGCTGCGCTCATCCAGCGTTTCACCTCCTCAGTCCAGGAGAGAGTGGAGAGGCTCCTGGCTCCGAACGACTTGGGAGATAGCACGCCTGTCGACTTGATGGAGGACATGCTGAGATTGAGGGGCTCAGACGGTGACGACTTCCTCTTCACCCACATTTTCCTGAGAACCCTACCGTCGGCCACAAGAGCGGCCCTGGCCAGTTCACCGTTGTTGGCCCAGCGGGACTTCCGCGCGCTGGCCCAGGAGGCACAACGGATTCTCAACGCCAGCAAACAGCGCGCGGCCACCGCAGCAGCGATGGAGCTCGGCGCGACGACCGGAGATGGCAGGGGGCCAGAGGCGGCGGTAGCAGACCCACCGGCGGCGGCGAGGGCCAAGGATCGCGGAGAAGACGACCTCTGTTTCTACCATCGCCGCTTTGCAGAGAGGGCACGCAAATGTATACCACCGTGCCAGTTCAAGCGCTCGGGAGATGCCAAGGCCGGGGGTCGGTAGCAGCCGCAGCCCTCGGGGAAGAGAACAAGCTGCTCTACTTGATGGATGCGCGTTCGGGGAGGCAATTCCTCGTGGACACAGGCTCCCAAGTGAGTTTCATCACGCCTACCTATGCTGACCAGCTGGCGGGTCCCGGAAGCCACGGAGCGTCAGCAGCGAACGGCTCGAGGATTAAGACCTTTGGTGAAAGGACTCTGCTTCTGTCCCTACACGGCCGTACATTTGAGTGGACTTTTGTTATAGCTGCAGTGAGTTTCAATATGTTGGGGGCTGATTTTCTGTGCTCACATGGTTTGTTGGTTGATCTTGCTAATAGGCACCTGGTTAATGCACTTTCTTTTTATTCTATTCCCTGTGCAGCCCGAGTGACCCCGCCCACAGCACAAGCCAGCGTTGCAATGGCAACACACTACTCACTCAGTTCCCAGCACTCACGGTTCCCACATTTTCAGCAGCTGTCGCTAAACACAGAGTGGAACATTTTATTACTACCACTGGACCACCCGTTTTTGCAAAAGCTCGGCGCTTGGATGCAGCTAAACTGACCATAGCGCGCGAGGAGTTCGCCAACCTGGAAAAATTGGGCATCATCAGGCGTTCGAAAAGCCCATGGGCTTCCCCGCTTTACATGGTCCCTAAAGCTGACGGCTCGTGGCGACCTTGCGGAGATTTCCGCAGGCTGAACAACGCTACAGCGCACGACCGCTACCCAATCCCGCATATCCAGGATTTTTCCGTTCATTTGGCGGGGGCTCGCGTTTTTTCTAAGATAGACTTGGTCCACGGGTACCACCAAGTCCCAGTGCGCGCTGAGGACATACCCAAAACAGCTGTAACAACTCCGTTCGGCCTATTCGAGTTTTTGCGCATGCCGTTTGGGCTTAAAGGCGCTGCACAGACGTTCCAACGCATGATGGACGCGGTGTTGCGCGATCTCCCCTTCGTGTTCGTCTACCTGGTGTCACCATGGGATGAGACGCCGTCTCGGCGCTCAGCCCATGTTTCTCCTCATCCCTGCTTCTCATTGAGCAGCGTCTCAGCAGGCTCCCAGCTGGCAGCATTACGGGACGGCTGGGGCCAATTAATCCTCATCAGCTGGGCGCTGCCAATGAGAATAAATAGGAGCAGCCTCGATCACTCGGGGCTGCGACATAAGCACTGCTAGGCTGAAGCCCCTTCATCTGGTGTCAGTCTCTACTCCTCTTACAGCATTCCTGTGATTGTTACCCGCTGTGAGTATGTATGCCTTGTTACCCCTACGTCCGGTACGAGCTCCCTGCTCCTGCGCTGTGCAACTCGTGAGTGTACCTCTGTACGAGTATCTGTGCTTTCCTCATCCCTCACCCCTTACCTTTAATAAAACATCACGACTCACTGGCTCACCCTTGGCTCTTATTGCATGGCTCCCTAGAGCCCCGCGTGACAGTATGTCGCAGCCAGATGAGTTGCCGGCGGCCGTGAGTCGCTGTGCAATTGTACCTTTCTGTCCGGGTGTCAGCGCTGCTAGCATGCCATTTCCCAGGAGTCACTCCCGACGCCAGGGCGACGAGCTGAGGTCCATCTCGGGGGCTGTCGACAGGACGCTCTTCACCCTGCACGACGCCTCCAACTCGAGACACTGGCATCCGGGCCGTGCTGAGGATCTCCTGGACTGTCACCCTCATTCTTTGTTCCATCTCGAGGACAGTGCCAGGATAGACGCTACAGGTACACAGCGAGAGAAGCTCCGCGGGTTGGATGGAAACCCCGGCAGGAAGCTGAAGTGGATGACGTTGCCCCCCGCTTCGAGATCCCGTTCCTGCTGCTATTCCAGCCCGGGAGTTCACGCCAACCGGAGGGCTTCCCCCGACCTGCACCACGTCACTCGGGATTCCCTCCAAGGAGCCGCAGCTGACAGCAGTTACGTCTGGGGCCGAGCGGCTGTCGCAAGCTCCACTGTGCATCCTGTCACCATCTTTGAGCATGTGGCGGTGGCAGTGAGATTGGTGGAGAGGACTCCAGGGCTACGAAGCCTTCCCGTGCTCGACGCCTTCCTCGCCTCGATCTCCGATCAGGAGCGGCGATTCCTGGGTTCCCCCCTCGCTTCGTCCCCTGGGAATAGCCGTCATCACATCGCCGAGTCACCTCTGCACGAACCCCATCCGGATCCAGTTCTGGGCTGCTGCCAGGACCTTTCCCCCCACGCAGCTGTCACCTCCTCGTCTCGTCAGTGTGGAGATTTCACAGCCTCATTCCCTGAGCCTCGTTCCCCCGCTGTCACTCCAGGACATTCGGGCTGGCTCATCCCGGCTGTTTCCCCCTCCTCCTCGACGCGCTTCCTGACTGCTGTGTGTGCCTGGAATCTCGGCCTGGTGAGCTCTCTGCTGGAGACTACGCGAGCGATCCTCAGACGGTTTCCCAGGGGGTCCTCCGTTATCGCCGGACGGGGAGAGGAAGAAGCAGTGTCCACCACAGCAGGCGATATCCAACCTCCAGGAGACAGGCAAGTCATAATGATTTGCTCTGTCACATTCCTGGAGGAGGAGTTCAGGGTTCGCAGCTCCCTGAACTCCCCCCACCTGCTGTAACCTGTGTTCCTAATCCTGCATCCTCTGTGTCTCTCTCTGCCGAGCGATCCCCGGCTCTGGGTCAACGTGGTGGGATAAGGAGAGGGCCTGCGGTTCCGCAGCTACGTTGCGGACGGAGGAGGAGGACTGACTGCTGCGTGGAGTCTGCGCCGACGACTAAGCGTCCCCGGGTCTCCACAGAGGAGCGGTTCGGTCCAGCGGGACGAGATTCTTCTGGCTTCACGCCGTGTGGATCGTCGGCAGGGTTACCGGAGCTGGAGGAGCCTCAAGCTGCGCTGACCATCGTGCTGGCTGCGGGGCCCGACGCGGCTGGATGGGAGCCTGACAACGACCTCCTGACGACGGATCCTGGATCTTCGCAGTCCTGGACAGCGTCAGAACCCGAGATCAGGCGAGTGCTCTCCTTTCTTTTCTCCCTTTATATCTTTGAGCACTTTAGCCTGTCTCTAGGGGAGATGAGCCGGGTGCAGCCGCCCGCTGCGTCCGAGCTCGTCTCGCCGGGTTCTGGCGCTGCCGGTGATCCTGATCCCGGTTCTGTTTTCTCTCCTGAGCTTTCTTCCAGGGTCACCGGCGAGGAGTTGCCGTTCCTCGTGGTGCTGGAGGGTCCAGGTTCAACGTTGGAGGTCGGTTCTGGTGCAGTGTCCAACATGGGTTCGCCCGAGACCCAATCGGGGTCCGACGTGGGTGCTGCTCCAGCGGCGTCCAACGTGGGTTCGCCCGAGTCCCAATCGGGGTCCCACGTGGGTGCTGCTTCAGCGGTGTCCGACGTGGGTTCGCCTAAGGCCCAATCGGGGTCCGACGTGGGTGCTGCTCCGGTATTGTCCAGGTCCGGTGAGGAGGTGGCTGTTTCCCTGCGGCCTGACGCTCGTCGCCCTCGTCATCGGCTCTCCCCTGAGCCTCTTCCACCGGGACCCGCTTTGACCCTTCGTCCGTCTCAACGGTCCTGGTGGTTGAGTGATGCGGGTCGACGGCCCGACCCGCAAGACTTTCGGTTCGGTGATCTGGTCCAACCCCCCGATGATCTGTGTTTGCTTCTGGGTGGCCTGGCTCGGCTACCGGTGGACTGGGTTCCTGGGATCTGGGTCCGGAGTTCGTCGTCCGAACATTTCCCTTTCCCCGGTTCGCCAACTGGACAATGGGCGGGGAGACCTCCGGAGCCACCTCGGCCATTTTGGACTCTGCCTGCCATATTCCTCGGGTGTCGCTTTTCTTTTGTTATTATTAAGGTCACTCGGGTGTAATATTTTGTCCTTTTGGTGAATATATATTCATAGTGCTGTGTATTGTTTTCCATTGTCCGTACTCAGCATTTTCCTTTTTGTGCCTTGTTCGTAGCTTTGTCTGTGCGTTATAGAGTTATGTGTTTTGTTTCCCATCAAACCATACTCTATAATTGTCCATTTGTCCCAGTCACCTTCACTCCTCTAGGTGACTGTGCGTGTGTATATATATATACGGTGCTGTGTATTGTGGGTTTTTTTTTCTCCCCCCCTTCATTATCCGTAATCAGCATTTTTTATCACTCTTGTCCTGTTCTTAGTTTTGTCTGTGCATTATGGAGTAGTGTTTGTTCGGTTATCCATACTCTGTAATTGCTTTATCCGTTTTTGTCATCCTTTTGGTGGGTTGCTATCTGTTCCCGTGTTCTGTATTCTCCCCATCTGTGCCCTGGTTTTTTTTTCTTGTGCGGTGTAGAGTACCGTATTTGGGTTTTTTTTTTCTCTGCCCTGTTACTCTACATTGGTCCATTGGTGTTGTCCTTCCCTTTGCTTCTTCCCCTCCGGTTCTGCCTCCCTTCCCCCCACCCTAGGTGGGGGGGGGGCTGGGATGTTCCTGGTCGTTCAGGAGCCCGACCTTGAGGGGGAGGCTCTGTCACCATGGGATGAGACGCCGTCTCGGCGCTCAGTCCATGTTTCTCCTCATCCCTGCTTCTCATTGAGCAGCGTCTCAGCAGGCTCCCAGCTGGCAGCATTACGGGACGGCTGGGGCCAATTAATCCTCATCAGCTGGGCGCTGCCATTGAGAATAAATAGGAGCAGCCTCGATCACTCGGGGCTGCGACATAAGCACTGCTAGGCTGAAGCCCCTTCGTCTGGTGTCAGTCTCTACTCCTCTTACAGCATTCCTGTGATTGTTACCCACTATGAGTATGTATGCCTTGTTACCCCTATGTCCGGTACGAGCTCCCTGCTCCTGCGCTGTGCAACTCGTGAGTGTACCTCTGTACGAGTATCTGTGCTTTCCTCATCCCTCACCCCTTACCTTTAATAAAACATCATGACTCACTGGCTCGCCCTTGGCTCTTATTGCGTGGCTCCCTAGAGCCCCGCGTGACACCTGGACGACATCTTGGTAGCCAGCGCTTACGAAGACGAACACGAAAATCACCTCACGGCAGTTTTCCAGAGGTTGGGAGAGCACGGGTTGATAATCAACCCAGCGAAGTGTCAGTTCGGGGTGACTCAGATTGATTTTTTGGGGCATCGCGTCTCTCCAGAAGGAGCAGTTCCTCTGCCTGACAAAGTGCGCGCAGTAACAAATTTTCCCCAGCCACAAACGGTCAAAGCGTTACAGGAGTTTTTGGGAATGGTGAATTTTTATAACCGTTTCCTCCCCCGCGCAGCGCAGCTCATGCAACTATTGTATGCCGCGCTAAAAAAACAAAAACCCACAAATAAAATCGAATGGTCTCTGGAGCGAGAGTGAGCATTCTCGGAGGTCAAAACAGCCCTGGTAAACGCTGCGTTGTTAGCACATCCAGACCCAACAGCCCGCATAGCGCTCACTACTGACGCGTCAGATGTGGCCATAGGGGCGTTCGTGGAGCAGCATGTAGCCAGGGCTTGGCAGCCGCTCGCCTTTTTCAGCAGGACTTTGCGCGATAGTGAGCGAAAATACAGTGCATTCGACAGGGAGTTGTTAGCTCTCCACTTGGCCATTCGCCACTTCCAGTTCTGGCTGGAGGGACGCCGTTTCACCGCGTTTGTTGACCACAAGCCGCTGACTTTCACGATGGCCAAGATTTCAGAACCGTGGTCAGGCCGGCAGCAGAGGCAGCTGGCTGCAATCTCAGAGTTTACTACCGATATTCAGCACGTAGCGGGTAAACTGAATGTAGTGGCAGACTGTCTCTCGCGCGCCGTAGCGGCTCCAGTCCGCCTAGGGATAGATTATGCAGCCATGGCCGTGGAGCAGACTAGCGACGCTGAAGTGCGCACGGCCCCAGTCCGCGTAGGGATAGATTGCAGCCATGGCCGCAGATCAGATTAGCGACGCGGACGTGTGCGTGCTCCAGTCTGGACCAACAGGGTTAAGGCTGGAGAACAGGGTGCTGCAGGATGGTATGCACCCCCTAATCTGCGATGTCTCCACGGGACGACCGCGCCCGGTGGTACCGGCCGCGTGGCGCCGCCGCGTTTTTGACTCGATTCATTCTCTGGCGCACCCGGGGGTGCGCGCGTCGGTCAAAATGGTAGGAGAGAAATTTGTATGGCCGAGTCTGCGCAAACAAGTTAGAGAGTGGGCAGCAGCCTGCATGGCTTGTCAATGAGCCAAGGTACACAGGCACACGAGGGCTCCCTTGGAGCCGTTTCACATCCCGGCTAAGAGGTTCGATCATGTTCACGTGGACCTCGTAGGCCCCCTCCCGCCGTCACAGGGGTGCACACACCTTCTGACAATGGTAGACCGCACCACGCGCTGGCCGGAAGTGGTCCCACTGTCATCAACCACATCCGAGGAGGTGGCGCGCGCGTTTTTAACAGCATGGGTAGCGCGCTTTGGAGTCCCGTCGGACATTACGTCCGACAGAGGTCCTCAATTTGTTTCCGAACTGTGGTCAGCGATGGCCCGCAGCCTGGGGGTAACGATCCACCGCACTACCGCGAACAACCCGCAGACCAATGGGTTATGCGAACGTTTTCATAGGTCATTGAAGGCGGCCCTCAGAGTGTCGCTTACGGATGCAAATTGGGTGGACAGGCTACCATGGGTTTTATTGGGGTTGCATTCTGCACCTAAAGAGGATTTAGAAGCCTCCCCGGCGGAGCTAGTTTTTGCGCAGCCACTTCGGCTGCCCGGGGAATTTCTCCCAGATAATCCTGCGCCAGAATGCTCCCCGGCACAGCGGTTGCAGAGTGGCACGGAAGCGAGCATGCTGCCTGGCCCCTTTCACCACAGTTTTCCGCGCGTTTTTGTGCCTAAGGCTCTAAAAAATGTGGAGTTTGTTTTTGTCAGACACGATGCGCATCGCCCACCATTGCGACCACCTTATGATAGACCATTTAGAGTGCTGGAAACAGGGGATAAGCATTTTTTGCTAGATTTGGGGGGCAGGAAAGAAAAGATTGGCATAAACAGGCTCAAACCCGCCTTTATGTTGGCCGACGAGGATGTGCTGTTGGCCACGGCTCCTCGGCGTGGCAGACCCCCTAAGAAACATTCCCCAGAACACCCACAGGGATTGGCTAACAGTTCTCATCCTCAGACAGCAGCTCCCCAGCAGGAGGGCGCCGCGAAAGTGGTAAAGCCCGCTTACAGCAGATACGGGAGGAGACTGAGGCCCAAGCAACACGTGGACTGATGTGTAATAATTTTACCATGACATGCAGACTGTTATTACGTTGTTCCATCTTAGACATTTGGGGGGGGGGGTCATGTGGGACACATATACGCACATATGTATATCACTGCATGATTCATACATATACCACCTTAGGCTTCACATTTGAGACGGAACAAAGGACTGAGCCGCTTTGGAGATAACACGAGGATGTGAAAGTTTAGTCTTTGGCATGCAAAGAGACGGCCTTAGGGGATTTTGCCCAGCGGCCAGAGACTGAAGGTGGGGGGTGTTAAGATCGGGAAGAAGATGCATTGTTACTGGGGATTAAGTGCAATGTGACTGAGTGCTTTGATGTCCTGGGGTATAAAAGGGACAGATGTTGGGGGATTCTTTCTCTTTCTGTTTTTGAATGATGTTGGAGAATGGAATAAACCTGACTCGTGAGATAAACTCAGTCTTGTCATTTCCACATTCTCCACAATGTAATATCAAGTTATGCATTTTGGAGTTTTTTTTTGCCAAATTGAGTAATCTGATTAATTTCAACATGAAGCATTTTTTTTAGATTCGTAATACTTAAGGTATTTTGTTAATATTGTTGCTGTCCAGTGCAAACCTATCCTTGTATATCCAAAACAGACATTTTTTAGGAGATGAGAAAACTGTACTTTCTCATTAATGTACTGGCTACAGGCTTTATTCACTGGGGTTTTCTAATGCTTTTAATTGGTCTGAAATAAGTTTAAAAAAAAAACATCCAGAGACATAAAGGGTGACCAACAGAATGGGTTTATTAAAAATAAATAAAAACAACAAAATTCAGAGTTATGAGTTTGCACCGACAGCAACAATATACAAACCATTTAGCTGAAACACTAATTCAATTTGTGACACTGGCTTTTTCACCGAAATGTTTTTATTGTTCTAAATCTTTTTCACAAGTCAGAATATAATGTTAGGAAAGCAAAGAAAACTGGGAGCTTTCATATTAAAATAACAATCACATTAGATGTGACACTCCGATTTTGTTTAAATTTGCTTTCACATGCTGCTGCATTCATTTACATTCTGTTATGTCAAAGAAGAACTTAAATCCTGTTCATCTTCATTTCATGCCTTACAGCAAGCAGATTGGGAGGTCATAAAGACAGAAAATAACACGTGCCTCTCTGAGGGGACACCCTTGAATAACCTCACATTTATTATCTTTGCTGCATTTAAATTTGAGTCCTTGAATGTGTCCTATAAACTGCAGAGCATCTGATGTTAGACAAAACAGGTTAAAGGGAAGAGCATAACAGAAATACAAAGGCATACAGAGGGAGTACTGAATTCTGTTGCGAGGGGAAAAGGGGGTAAGTGCAAATATTTGCTGGCTCTGGAGGTGTTTGGGTTTCAGGCACCTGGTCCAAAGTCCAAAACACACACACACACACACACACACACACACACACACACACACACACACAAAAAAAAAAAATGTCTAGGAGGGTTTCACATCCCAAAAGTTCCAGTTGAAACTAAAAAGGCACAATCTCAGAGCCAGGGTTCTGAGTGTTTGACCTTTTACTCCTACATATGTCATTTCTGTTGTCAGGATGAGGGGAGATATGATGCCCTGGGTGTCAGCACAAAGGATTAAAAATCTTGTTGACGCATGCCGTCAAGGCTAGGAAAGCTTCCCCACCAATCCCCTGTCAGAAACACTCACAGAGGAACTGACTGTCCTCCCACGTGTTTATCTCCCTGTGTGTTGTGTCTACACATGCAAAGATAGTCTGTGCTGTGGATAGGAGTGGAATGAGGAGGACACTGGATTAAATTTAGTGAGAGGTGGTGGATGTGGGCAGTTTTCAAGGATTAACAGCAATTCTGTACAATTTTTGATAAGAGACAACTCTTAAGTCCTAATGTGACTAACACGGTGTACATTAAATAGCTCAACTTGTAATGTTGACATGACAGCTAAAGTGAAAATATTTTTGCAAGATGTTTTCCATTTAGGGCTATTTTTTATGTTATGAACCCATATTAAGAGTCTGTGTATGCCTCAGTATCATGGCTTAAAAAAGCACACTCTCATGGCAAAACACAAAACTGAAAATTCTCTGTAGGATTGCTGGACTCAGTCTTAGAGATAGGGTTAGGAGCTCAGTCATCCAGAAGAGGCTCAGAGTAGAACCACTGCTCCTTCACATCGAAAGGAGCCAGTCGAGGTAGTATGGGCATCTGATTAGGATGCCTCCCACTTGAGGTGTTTTGGGCACGTCCCACAGGGAGGAAACACCGGGGCAGACCCAGGACACACTACGTCTCCCAGCTGGCTTGGGAAGGTCTCGGTATCCTCTCTGAAGAGCTGGAGCAGGTGGCCAAGTAGAGGGAAATCTAGGCTTCTCTGCTTGAGCTGTTGCCTCTGCGACCTCTGGAAAAGTGGTAGAAGATGGATGGATGGATGGATGGTGTATACCTTAAGATGCCTTCACACCAAACGCGAATGGGCAGTGCGAATCCACACAAAGTCAATGGAAAGGGGCGAGCACACGCGAAATCGTGCTTTCGCATCCAAGGAATAACTCTGGCTTTGAGATTCTGCCGTCATCTGAGTAAAAGGACCAACACTGGTAGAGTAAACTAGTTTGAAAATGAGACTGACACTCATCTGGAGACAGAAGGGCTGGGAGCTCTTCAGCTGTATCGGGATGTCGGAATTATTTACCGACAGATTCCTGCCACGGATATGCTAACAAGGCTAGCAAGCTAGCAACGGAAGCACCCATCAAGTTTTTGAGGTGAGCCCCCCCCCCCCCCCCCCCCCGGATAATGTAAACCTAAGCATGATGCTATTTTGGGGATTTTCACAGCAGGTTGAACACAGCTGCAGAAGTTATAAAGGCAACTTCGCCTGTCTGCATCTCACCCAGATGGTGAATTCATGTCTATTCATATATTTACATTGAGCTATAATGTAATCGTGCTGCTTGAAAAATTCACCTGTAAGCATTTGGTGAACAAAAGTGTAACTTCCATGAAAAAGTAAATGTGTTTAAACAGTATAAGATTTATGTGTGATTTGCCAGGACTAATGGCCACAGATCATTCTAAGGAGTAAACAACAGATTTGTCCCATTTGTAGTGGATCCAGTTGAGCATGCACTATCTTGCCCTGTTTGCTCTTTAGCATTGCATAACATCTTTCATCAGGAGCCAAGGAGGTCGAGTGGCTGTATCTGGCTGATTACCCACACCTACAGGTAATCACTGATCCCAGGCTACTTGAGTTCCAGTGTGGAGATGCTCCATGTTGGATCATCATGTGGAAAACCCAGTCCTCATGGTTCCTGTGAACTAAAAGCTTTATGTTTCAGTTTCTATGAATCCTGCTCACCTCTTGTCTGCTCCTCCACTCCTAAAGGTGTGTTCAGACCAAACGCAAGTAAATTTAGTCGCATGACCAGAATACATGTTAACTCAATATATTCATGCAAGTAAACTTACTAACACATCTGAAGAACCCCAGTCTGTCTGCCAGCCTGCTGACTTGCCCTCCTTTATTCTTGCATGCTCCCCCAGCAACAAACCTTTCACCTCTCTGCTCTGGATCACCTACCTGGACTCTTTCGTTTTCTCTGGAAAGGAAAACAGACTCACGAAAGCACAAATCAAGCACTGCACGTTCCCTTGCAACTTCCTTGCCCCAGAATCTGCTCCTCTGAGAAGAAACCCCTGTTTGGATCAAGACTCCCAAATAAGGTTCCATACCTAACTTTACCCTTGCTGCAATGGACACTGACTTCCTGCCCTCTCTGGCCCACAACCTACATACTGGAAACCCTTGCCTGCAAAAATGGTCTCTACAACCAAGTAAGAACTTTTTCCCATGAAATACTGAAATATACTCACTATGGCTGTGTTGTGAGACATGTATATGTTGGACACTGCATATGTGATTTAACCTCACGATGAAGGAGAGCCAGCCCCCTGCGGTGCGGAGCCACAGAGCCTGGACCCCCTGCGGAGGACAGGGGACAGAAGACTTCCTGACCACTGAGGCTCGAGAGGAGAGAAGGGGGAGTTATGTAAATAAAAGGCTAATGAATGTGAATAAAGAGACTTTGATATAGATGTGTGATTTCCCCCGCGAGGGAAATGGTTTGATGTGAGAATGTTTAAATGAGAGAACTTTGGTGTGTTCACCCTCTTTGTTCGCTGCTCAAGAATAAGAGCAGACAGTGGAATGATTTCTTGAATAAACTGGAATGGAAGACAATTCGGTTTCGTTATTCAAGTCTCCCCACATTGGTGACTGACGACGTTGAGAATGAACGAAGAAATTCTCAGGGTCCCGGACTCACAGCGCTCAGAGCTGGCGAGCGCAGTGGCCATTAAGCTGCCTGATTTCTGGCAGGATAACCCACGGTCGTGGTTTCTGCAAGCAGAGTCGCAGTTCGCGCTCGCAGGAGTAACGGTGGATGACACTAAGTTCCACCATGTCATCGCTAAACTGGACAACAGCACAGCTCGGTGCGTGCAAAGCTTGGTGGAGCAGCCACCCGCGACCGACAGGTACGGCAAGCTGAAATCCACCCTCATCAAGTTTTTCACCCCCTCGGCTGAAGTGAGGGCGAGGAGGATCCTGTCTTTGCTAGACCAAGGTGGACACAGGCCGAGCGCCCTGATGGAGGAGATGATACAGCTGAGAGGTTTGGACAATGATGATTTCATTTTTCAGTTCATCTTCCTCTCCAACCTCCCGGCGCATGCGAGAAGCACGCTGGCCGGCAAAAAGTGTCACACCCTGGAGGAGTTCCGGGAGCTGGCCCAGGAGGCAGATGGGATCCTGGACGCCTGCGGCGGGCAAGCAACCACAGCAGCGACCCGAGACAGCGGGGAGCCAGAGGCGGCAGAACCAGACTGGCCGACGACGGCGGCAACACGACCGCGACGAGGGGGAGCCAATAGCCCGGCGGCAGAAGCGCAGGCACGACACAGCGGAGGAGAAGATCTCTGCTTTTACCATCGGAGGTTCGCAGAGAAGGCACGCAGGTGTGTGCCGCCCTGCATCTTCAGGAGTTCGGGAAACGGCAAGACCGGGGGTCGCTAGCAGCTTCGACCCTCGGAGAACGCAACAAGCTGCTCTACATCACGGATGCGCGCTCCGGACGAGTGTTCCTCATTGACACCGGAGCACAAGTGAGCTTCATCACCCCAACATACGCGGACCGGGTGGCTGGACCCCACGGTAACGGAGCTACAGCGGCAAATGGCTCGAACATCAACACCTACGGGAGAAGGACCTTGCCTTTATGCTTACATGGCCGCACATATGAATGGACTTTTGTAATAGCGGCGGTGAGTTTCAACATGTTGGGCGCGGATTTTTTGTGTTCACACAATCTGTTAGTTGATCTTGCTAATAGACGGCTGGTAAATGCACTCTCTTTTTACTCTCTCCCCTGTTCAGCTCGAGTGTCCCCGCCACCAGTACAGACCCACGTCGCTACAGCAGGTGGTAAGTTTCACACACTCCTCACCCAATTTCCAGCGCTCACTGTGCCCACTTTTTCAGCGACGGTCGCGAAGCACGGGGTGAAACACTTTATCCCCACTTCTGGTCCTCCCGTGTTTGCAAAAGCTCGGCGCTTGGATGCAGTTAAGCTCGCCATTGCGCGCGAGGAGTTCGCCAGCCTGGAGAGGCTAGGCATCGTTCGTAGGTCGAAGAGCCCGTGGGCTTCGCCGCTGCACATGGTACCGAAAGCCGATGGCTCCTGGAGACCGTGCGGGGATTACCGCAGGCTAAACAACGCTACGGCGCACGATCGTTATCCCATCCCGCACATTCAGGATTTTTCGGTGCACCTGGCGGGGGCGCGCATTTTTTCAAAGATTGATCTGGTTCGCGGCTATCACCAAGTCCCAGTCCAACCGGAGGACATTCCTAAAACAGCGGTAATAACCCCGTTCGGACTTTTCGAATTTTTACGCATGCCGTTTGGTCTCAAAGGGGCGGCGCAAACATTTCAGCGGATGATGGATGCCGTGTTACGCGATCTCCCTTTCGTGTTTGTGTACCTCGACGACATTTTGGTCGCGAGTACTTCAGAGGACGAACACGAAACGCACCTCACAGCAGTTTTTAGGAGGCTGGGAGAGCACGGCTTAATAGTTAACCCAGCCAAGTGCCAGTTCGGCGTCGAGCGGATCGATTTTTTGGGTCACTGCGTCTCCCCGGAGGGAGCGGTTCCGTTACCAGAGAAAGTACGCGCGGTAGCGGATTTTCCCCGTCCACAAACGGTCAAATCACTACAGGAATTCTTGGGGATGGTGAATTTTTATAACCGATTCCTGCCCCACGCAGCTCAAATCATGCAACCGTTATATGCCGCGCTCAAAAAACAAAAGCCGACCCAGGCGGTCGAATGGTCCCCGGAGCGGGAGCGCGCGTTCACAGAGGTTAAAAAAGCCTTGGCTGACGCTGCGCTCCTGGCCCACCCAGACCCTGCAGCACGTATCGCGCTGACGACAGACGCTTCAGATTTAGCCATAGGGGCCGTTATTGAGCAACAGGTAGCCGGAGTTTGGCAGCCTTTGGCTTTCTTTAGCAAATCTTTAAGCGCGGCTGAACGAAAATACAGCGCGTTTGACAGAGAACTGTTGGCGCTGCATTTGGCTATTCGTCATTTCCAGTTCTGGCTGGAAGGACGGTGCTTCACCGCTTATGTGGACCACAAGCCGCTCACATACGCCATGGCCAAAATTTCAGATCCGTGGTCCGGCAGGCAGCAGAGGCAGCTGGCCGCAATCTCGGAATTTACCACTGACATTAGGCACGTCGCGGGCAAATTCAATGTAGTAGCGGATTGTCTCTCACGCGCGTTCACGACCCCAACACGCGCAGAGGCAGAACGGGCCACCGTGACCGCGCCGCAGGAGAGCGGCACGGTGGCGCGCGCAGCCCCGGTGCACGTGGGTATAGATTACGCAGCCATGGCAGCGGACCAGGGGGCGGACGCAGACGTGCGCGCGCTCCAGTCTGGACCAACAGGGTTGAGGCTGGAGAGCAAGTGTTTACAAACCGGTATGCCCCCCCTGATCTGCGACATGTCGACGGGGCGCCCGCGTCCGGTGGTTCCGGCCACGTGGCGCCGCCGTGTTTTTGACTCGGTCCACTCACTGGCGCACCCGGGGGTGCGCGCGTCTGTGAAACTAGTGGCGGAAAAGTTTGTTTGGCCGTGCCTGCGCAAGCACGTGAAGGAATGGGCAAAAACCTGCATTTCCTGTCAACGGGCCAAAATTCACAGGCACACAAGAGCCCCGTTAGAACCGTTCCGCATTCCGGCCAGAAGGTTCGACCATGTGCACGTCGACCTTGTGGGCCCCCTACCGGCATCACAGGGGTTCACGTATCTTTTGACAATGGTGGACCGCACCACACGTTGGCCGGAAGTGGTCCCACTGGCGACGACCACGGCCGCGGAGGTGGCTCGCGTTTTTTTAACGGCTTGGGTGGCGCGCTTCGGGGTTCCGTCGGACATTACGTCCGATAGAGGACCGCAATTCATCTCTGAGCTGTGGTCAGCGATGGCCAACGGCTTAGGAGCCAAAATTCACCGCACTACGGCTTACCACCCTCAGGCTAATGGTTTATGCGAGCGTTTTCATAGGTCTTTGAAGGCAGCACTCAGAGCGTCGCTCACGGATGCAGATTGGGTAAATAAACTTCCATGGGTTTTATTAGGGTTGCGTTCTGCGCCTAAAGAGGACTTAGACGCCTCCCCAGCGGAGCTGGTATTCGCACAAACTCTGAGGCTGCCGGGCGAGTTTTTACCAGAGCACCCAGAGCCCCCACCTCTCTCTGCTCTGGGACCGTTAGTCGGCACGGGGGCAGACACGCTCCCGGGTCCGGTTCATCACGCTTTTCCACGAGTTTTCGTCCCCAAGGCTTTGAAAAATGCCGATTTCGTTTTTGTCAGGCGCGAAGCCCTTAAAGCAACGCTCAAACCACCTTACGAAGGGCCATTTCGAGTGCTGGAGGCAGGTGATAAGCAATTTGTGCTAGATTTTGGAGACAGAAAAGAGACAGTCAGTATTGACAGACTAAAACCTGCTTTTGTCATGAAGGACGTGTCTGTACCGGTCGCGGTGGCGCCTCGACGAGGCAGGCCCCCGCAGAGGGCAATTAACCACTCTCTTCCTCAGTCAACAGACCCGAAGCAGAACAGCACCGCAGGCAAGGCGGGGCCAACGCACAGCAGATTCGGCAGACGGCTGAAGCCCAAGCGGCGCACAGACTGAATGTTGGTGTTGATTATTCAGTAGTGAGTAAGGTGCTATTAAATTTTGGGAATTAGTCTGTTCTTCATCGTTTGGGGGGGGGGGTTATATGGCTGTGTTGTGAGACATGTATATGTTGGACACTGCATATGTGATTTAACCTCACGATGAAGGAGAGCCAGCCCCCTGCGGTGCGGAGCCGCAGAGCCTGGACCCCCTGCGGAGGACAGGGGACAGAAGACTTCCTGACCACTGAGGCTCGAGAGGAGAGAAGGGGGAGTTATGTAAATAAAAGGCTAATGAATGTGAATAAAGAGACTTTGATATAGATGTGTGATTTCCCCCGCGAGGGAAATGGTTTGATGTGAGAATGTTTAAATGAGAGAACTTTGGTGTGTTCACCCTCTTTGTTCGCTGCTCAAGAATAAGAGCAGACAGTGGAATGATTTCTTGAATAAACTGGAATGGAAGACAATTCGGTTTCGTTATTCAAGTCTCCCCACACTCACTTCTGTGCGTTCTTCTTTCCCTGCAGGTGTAAAACCTTGTGATACACGCCCAGCATATTCTTACTTACCTGTTCAATGAATACCTTCATTGCCTCAGTTCTCACCGCTGTGTGTTTGTGTCCTGCATTTGGGTCCTTACCTTGTCTAAGACATGACATTCTTCTCATTCCCTTTCTGTCATTTTGTCAAAATCACTGGTATGTCTCCTTTACAGAGAAGTTATTGTTTTAGATGCCTGTGTGACACACCACACTGTGGCATGAGACTGGTTGGAAACTTCTAAATTGTCCCTCTACACTGAACTCGGTTACTGTAGTAAAATGACACATTTTAACTGTAGTTTTGACCCAAACCAAGAAGTCACTTATCCATACATCCATCTTCTACTGCTTTTCCAAAGGTCTGGGTCACAGAGGCAGCAGCTCAAGCAGAGAAGCCCAGACTTCCCTTTCCTTGGCCACTTGCTCCAGCTCTTCAGAGAGGATACCAAGATGTTCCCAGGCCACCTGGGAGATGTAGTCTCTCCAGCATGTCCTGGGTCTGCCCCGGGGTCTCCTACCTGTGGGGCGTGCCTGAAACACCTCAAGTGGGAGGCGTCCAGGAAGCATCCTGATCAGATGCCCAAACCACCTCATCTGGCTCCTTTCGATGTGGAGGAGCAGCAGCTCTACTCTGAGCCTCTCCCAGATGACTGAGCTCCTCACCCTATCGCTGAGGTTGAGTCCAGCAGTCATACGGAAAAAGCTCATTTCAGCTGCTTGTATCCTACATTCCTACCCTCACCTGTGCTCATGAGCTTTAGGTAATGACCGAAAGAATGAGATCGCGGATACAAGCGGCAGCCTCTTATTTCTTACTATATTAAAGTTGTGCTAGAATTGTCTTGGTGGAGGTCTGTGCTCTCTGGGTGTTTGTAGCTTGCTCATTTTTATGCAACATTCAACATTGCAGATCAATTTTATACAGACAAGCTAATTCACAAATAATTTTTTTTTTCTATTTTGTAAACTTTATTAATCCCCAGAGGGAAATTCGGGGCATCCACCTGGATGAATGAGGCAGCCACAGTACGGCGCCAATCCCTTCACCATTCACACACACACATTCGCACCTAGGGCCACTTTAGAGTCTCCAGTTAACCCAACTTAATAATAATAATAATAATAATAATAATAATAATAATAATACATCAGTCTTATATAGCGCTTTTCTAAATACTCAAAGACGCTTTACAAAGCAGCATAGGGACAAACATACAGAGAACAGGTAAACAGACAAAGTAGGTACACATAGGTAGAAGAGGCAGTCAGTTTTCATAGGTAGATTTGAAAAGATGGGTTTTGAGTTGACTTTTGAAAGAAGCAAGTGTGTTGGCAGACCGGATGTGAAGGGGCAAGGAATTCCAGAGGGTTGGTGTGGCGATGGCGAATGATCTATCACCCAGGGTGAGGAATTTTGTCTTGGTGATGGGGGTAAGAAGGTGAGCGTCAGCAGAGCGGAGGAGACGAGTGGGGGAATGACGAGACAGAAGGTCAGTTAGGTAAGAGGGGGCGAGGTTATGAAGAGCGTTATAGGTGATGAGGAGGATCTTGAAGTTGATGCGCTGTTGAATGGGGAGCCAGTGGAGCTGACGGAGGAGAGGAGTGATGTGGTCTCTGGAGCGGGAGTGAGTAAGTAGACGGGCGGCTAACATGCAACTTGCATGTTTTTGGCCTGTGGGAGGAAACTGGAGTACCTGGGGTAAACCCACACAAACATGGGGAGAACATGCAAACTCCACATAGAAGGGTCACCAATGGTCAGGGAGTGGGATCAAACCCAAGATGGTCAGGGGTGGAATCAATTCCATGACTTTCTTACTGTGCTGCCACTGTGCTAAGCACTGTTCCACCAAACTGCCCATAATTTGTGAAGTAAATCAATTTAAAGGTGGAGTGCGTAATACTGGGCACAATCCAGCAGTCAGATTTCAAAGTGCAAAGAATTGCCATTTCATCAGTCATCACTCTCTTCTGAAGCATATAGGAGAACCTACAGAAGAAATAACATTTGACAAAAAAACATGGATGCTACCTACATGGAGACAGACCCAATTCCTTTATATAAAAATATCTCAAGGTACAGAAAATATAA
The DNA here is from genome assembly GCA_020510985.1 of Pholidichthys leucotaenia. Lineage (NCBI taxonomy): Eukaryota > Metazoa > Chordata > Actinopteri > Cichliformes > Pholidichthyidae > Pholidichthys > Pholidichthys leucotaenia. The sequence continues at coordinate 89,889,913 of CM035842.1, read as the reverse complement.
CAACTTTTAAAAATGATCATGAAACAGTGTTAACAAAATTAAGATTTTAGGCTGCATTAAATTTCTAAATTTGGATTAACTAAAAATTTTAGCACACCATATCTTTAATTTTTTTTTTAATTAATAATTTCATCTCAGATTGTCAGTTGTATTTCTAGTATTTTCTCTCTCCATTTGAGCTGCTTCACTGTCTATATTATAAAGAAAACACTGCAATTTAATATTTACCGCAGTTTATTTGGAACAAAAACATGGTGTATTTTTTGCACTTATTTAATGCTATGGGGACAGGAACCGGAGGTCAAGCTATTTTACTCTCCGAGGAATTGAAAGGACCATCCTCTTTTTTTCTGCTTCCCAAAGCATCATGCGGCCACACAAAAGCTCAATGTTTGCATCTTATGCAGCCCTCTAAATACACCCAAAGAGAGAGACTAAAAATAGAAGCCTGAATGAAAAGTTTTAAAACCCTTGGGGTTGTGTGAGAGAGGCACAGTGGTCCAGCTGTGTGTTTACTGGTAAAGGTTTGAAGATTCATAGTCTTTTTTTCCCCTTCTGCACATAAACAGCCTAAAGACGTTAGTCTGAAGGAGACTAATGTCTTGGCGCAAGGCACGGAAGCACCACCAACCATCACCATCGACGACTACGAGCTGGAGGTTGTGAATCAGTTCACGTACCTGGGGTCCACGATCAGCAACAACCTCTCCCTTGATACAGAGATTGACAAGAGGATTGGAAAATCAGCCTTCACACTCGCTCGCCTCACCACACGAGTGTGGGAGAATCCCAAACTCTTTGTCAAGACAAAGATGGCAGTGTACAACGCCTGTGTCATCAGCACACTGCTCTATGGGAGTGAGACGTGGACAACATACGCCCGGCAGGAAAAGAGACTGAACTCATTCCACTTGCGCTGCATTCGCCACATCCTGGACATATCCTGGCCGGACAAAGTGCCCAACACAGAAGTTCTGTCCCGCGTCGGCCTTCCCTCCATGTTCGCTCTACTCAGGCAGCACAGGCTCCACTGGCTAGGCCACGTTCACCGTATGGAGGATGGCAGAATCCCCAAAGACGTCCTCTAAGGAGAACTGGCAACTGGCAGGAGAGACGTTGGCCGCCCACAGCTGCGCTTTAGAGACATCTGCAAGAGAGACATGAAGGCCCTGGAGATCAACACAGAGCGCTGGGAGGACCTTGCAACGGACCGCTCCAAATGGAGAGGCACCCTGACCAGACAGCTCAAGGCGGGTGAAGAGAGACTGACTGCTGCAGCAGATGAAAAAGGGACCCGCAGGAAGAACCGCCACAGACCCAGCAGCACGGAGACCACCCACAAGTGCGACCTGTGTGACAGGGACTGCCATTCGCGCATCGGCCTGTTCAGCCACAGGCGGTGCTGTTCCAGCAGAGTAGACATCTAGGATTCTCTTCCATGGTCATCATAGACCGACGGAGGCCAACGATACCTTTGAGAGTAATATTGCTTTTATACCACAGCTCCACAAGCAGAGTTTATTAAATAATGGGGCAAAATGTTATGTTTTGTTTAACCAGTTATTTTGCTCTGTCAAGAAATACAGACACGTACAAATGTACCCAGTTAACTGTTGCTAAGCACTTCAATGAGCATAACATAGAAAAGAATAAACCTATTGTCATTTCTGTCATAATGTGGAGCATGGTTGGGGAACCCTGCTCACACTCCTGATTTAGTCTGATTATTTTTCAGTATTTCCCCACCTTAGTTTAATGTTCTGGTTGGTTGGATGTATGTAGTTATTTGAGTTTGCTATTTGTTTCTATTTATGAAAGTCTCTGTTCCTAGTTTAGTTATTATTTTACCTTTGATATTTTGCATCCATGACCATCCAGTTCTGTATCCTCATTATTATTTGCCTGTATGGACTTGCGCCTCCATTCATCTTTGCCCTCACCTCTCCTTTGGTTTTTAGTTTCCTTGTATATTACTTTAATTGCTTCTCTTGTCTTTGTATTTATCCTATTCTGGCTTTGGTGGGTTATTATGATATTCTCTTTTTATTATTTTGTCTGACCTCATTTTGTGCTTGTTGCCGGAGTCCTTGACAGTGGTGGAGCTCAAGCTAAGGCAAGTTCTTTTTTTTTGTCTTTATTTTATCAGTATTAGAGAAAGCTTGCTTAGCTCGGGGGGGGGGGGGGGGGGACCAGTCGCAGCTGCCAGCTGCTCCTGAGTTCTCCTCGCCGGGCTCCACTGCCGGTGATAGTAATCCGGTGTATGTTTCCTCTCTTCTGCTTGAGTCTTCGTCTCGGTCCCCTGAGGTCACCATGTGTCCTCTGCCTCCGCCTGAGGTCACCATGGGTCCTCTGTCTCCGCCTGAGGTCACCGTGGGTCGATCGTCTTCTTTGCTTGGTTTCCTTGCGGGTCAGCTGTTTAGTTTTACCTGGGTTCCTCGTGGGTCATTCGTCTTCGCCAAAGGGCATCCGTCTTTGTCTGAGGTTGCCTCTGAGCAGCCGTCTTTTTCGCCTGGTTCCCTCACTGGTCAGCCGTCCTCTTCGTTTGGTTTTCCCGCTGGTCAGCCATCCTTTTCGCCTGGTTTTCCCGCTGGTCATCCATCCTTTTTGCCTGGTTTCCCCACTGATCAGCCGTCTTCTTCGTTTGATGTCCCCGCTGGTCAGCCATCATCATCAAATGTCAGCTCCCCACAGCCACTGACTCAGTTCATCCTTGACGCGGCCCCTGTGGCCCACAGTGGGCACGGGCTCCAACTGCCGCCTCCAGGTGGGGTCATGTAGTGCCCCACGGTCCATTGGCTCAGGGATGCAGGGAGACCACCCAATGGACTGTGCCATCTGCTTGGGTGGCTGTGGAACTCTGGAAGACCACCCGGCGGACCTCGTCGGCTGCTTATGTGGCTGTGGAACTCTGGGAGACCACCCGATTTGTTCCACCTGGTAATCAGGTGGCTTTGGGACTCTTATAAACCACCTAAACGACCTTATTTTGCCACCTAAATGTCCCAGAGTTCTGGGCACATGATTTCTTCTGTTTGGGGGTCATTATTGAGTATTTTTTGGTGTTGTTTCATTCCCTCCTTACCTGGTTCCCCCCACCACCGTCCCGGGGTTGTTTATTTGTGCTATTCCTGTTGGTGGGGGGGTGGTTCTTTGTGTGTTTTCTTTTCTCTTTTTTGATGTTGCCCTGGGGTGTCTGGAACCCACCCCTTGGGGAGGGGGAGCTCTGTCATGACGTGGAGCACGGTTGGGGAACCGTGCTCACACTTCTGATTTAGTCTGATTATTTTTTAGTATTTCCCCACCTTAGTTTAATGTTCTATCTGGTTGGTTGGATGTATGTGGTTATTTGAGTTTGTCAGTTGTTTCTATTTATGAAAGTCTCTGTTCCTAGTTTAGTTATTATTTTGCCTTTGATATTTTGCGTCCATGACCATCCAGTTCTGTATCCTAATTATTATTTGCCTGTATGAACTTGAGCCTCCATTCATCTTTGCCCTCACCTCTCCTTTGGTTTTTAGTTTCCTTGTATATTACATTAAGCTTCTCTTGTCTTTGTATTTTTCCTATCCTGGCTTTGGTGGGTTATGATATTCTCCTCGTTTATTATTTTGACTGACCTCATTTTGTACTTGTATCCTCAAGTGCTCTTGTTCTGACAGCGTGCTGTGTTTACGTCCACTTGAGCTCAAATTTGCGGTCTAGCACAAGTGTCATTATTTGGGACTGATTACTACTTGCTCAGGTGATCCACATCTGTCAATCATTTGTTCATTGTTCCCTGTATCTATTTCAGGTCTGCTGCAATGCTGAATCATTGCAATGTCCTACTGTTTGTTCTGACAGGAATCCCCTGTCATATTTCCTCTCCAACGGGTGTGCTCTGTCTAGTTCTCTCTTTTTCCCTGGCGTATCCAAATGCCTCTGCCTGGGTCCAGCCAGGCAGTTCTCCTGTTTTTCTTGGATGTGAGCCCCATTATCTCTGGTGTTTCCACACCATTCCGCCATTTCCATTACTGCTCGGTTCTCCTATAATGTAAGTGTATGGTTTTTGTGTATTGTATTTTGTTATTAAATGTCAGCAACTCATAGCTTCAGTGTCTGGGTCTTCTGTCTGCCCCTGCCGGGCCGTTTTATAACAATTTCACACACGTAACCATACTAAATATTGTCAAGTGCAGAAGTCAGCGTGTTTACATACATACTGGTCACCTGCTGAGTAGGGTTTGTGAGTCACGTGATTTGCGCTGGTGGCCGGTAAGCAAATTAGCTTTTGCACATTTCTGTGTGAGTTTCCAGGCACTTTGTTCTTTTTTTCCTTGGCATTTTCAGGTGAATGAAAAAGTCCATCACCAGAAAGATATTGGTTGGTTGGCTAATCAAGACAATAAATCCAACTCGAGCTTGTCTATTTTATTGTAAATAAACATGAAATATCTTGTCAGATGCTCATAAGGGCGAGACTTCTGGGGAACTGAGGCCTGATTTTTTTTCCTTTTTTTTTTTTAGGACCATCTCTTTTCAAACAGCGCCTCACTGTGAAAATTAAGGTATCCAACACAGTATTACAATTCTCACATATTAGCAGAACCTGGAGAGGTGTAGGTGTGCTGTGGAGAGAAGAGGAATGAAAGTCAGTAGAAACAAGACAGAATACGTGAATGAGAGGGAGGCAGGTGTAACGGTGAAGATGCAAGGAGTAGAGGTATTGAAGGTAGATGAGTTTAAATACCTGGGGTCATCCAGCGAAAGCAATGAAAAATGCACAAGAGAGGTGAAAAAAAGTGCAGGCAAGGTGGAATGAGTAGAGACGAGTGTAAGGGGTGATTTGTAACAGAAAGATAGCAGCTAGAACTAGAAAAGCACTCGGAGAGCGCCGACCTCCGCCAAGCGCCACAGTTCCCCCCATACAGTGTTTGTGTGTATGTTTTCAGATTCCTTGACCATGAAAACATATGACTAGCAACTGGATTGACAATGATAGGATTAGTGGTTCAGTAGTTATTCACGAAAATTGCATTTTCCGTAATGGCGGTTTTCTTCTGGATGGTGATCCAGATCACCACCAAAATGTAATCATCTGTAGGATACCCCATTTCTGATAATCTGTGAAAATTTCATGAAAATCCGTCCATAACTTTTTGAGTTATGTTGCTAACAAACAAACAGACAGACAGACAGAGAGACAAACCAACGCCGATGAAAACATAACCTCCTTGGCGGAGGTAATGAAAGGGAAGATTTGCAAGATGGTAGTGAGACCTGCTATGATGTATGGTTTGGAGATGGTGGCACTGACAAAAAGACAGGAGACGGAGCTGGAGGTGGCAGAGTTGAAGATGCTAAGATTTAAAAATGAGTATATCAGAGGGACAGCTCAGGTTGAGCGGTTTGGAGACAAAGTAAGAGAGGCAAGGCTGAGATGGTTTGGACATGTGCAGAGGAGGGATAATGGATATATTGGACAAAGGATGCTGAAGATGGAGCTTCCAGACAGGAGAAAAAGAGGAAGATCACAGAGAAGATTCATGGATGTAGTGAAGGAGGACATGGAGAGGGTTGGTGTTACAGAGGAAGATGCAAGGGATAGGGTGAGATGGAGGTAGATGATCCACTGTGGTGACCCCTAAAGGGAGCAGGCAAAAGAAGAAGAAGAAAATCTAATAAAATTAAAACACTACTTTGATTCAAATCATACTTAAATGGTTGCAGCACTGTTCAACTGTTATGGTAAATTAAATATCTTGTTATCTGATGTTTCATGGTTTTTTGTTTTTTTTTCAGAAACTAAAGTGCCATTGAAGATGTTGTGTGGTGTGTGTGTTGCCATACCCGCCCCTAACATGACGTCAAACGGGCACGGTCATTCGGTATACATAGTTCTGTGTTCTCAATAAAGGATGCTGATTCACTGCATGACAAAAGAGACTCCAGTCCCTCATTTGTCATACATAACATTTTAAGATAAGATAAGATAAGATAAGCCTTTATTAGTCCCACAACGGGGAAATTCCAGGATTGCAACAGCACAGGGATAGCAACACTCAGAGCAACAATCAGAAGGCAAGAAAAAAACAAAACAAAAAAAAAAACAAGCAAGCAAGAGCAGCTAATATACATATGTACATATTACTATAAAATACTGTATATATATACACACACACACACACACAGAGACACACAGTGCAGAGCATTGTAGCTGGATGGAATAAATATATGAATATATGAACACAGTGCAGAGCATTGTAGCTAGATGGAATAAATATGTAAATATATAAACACCCACAGTACGGAGCATTGCAGCTAGGTGGAATAAATATGCAAGTATATAAACACACACAGTGCGGAGCAATGTAGCTAGATGGAATAATATGTAGATATATAAAAACACAGTGCGGAGCATTGTAGCTAGATGGAATAAATATATAGATATATAAATATAAACACACCCAGTGCTGAGCATTGTAGCTAGATGGAATAAATATGTAAATATATAAACACACACAGTGCAGAGCATTGTTGCTAGATGGGATGAAACAGCATAACCGTCTACTTAGTTATCCTACATGGTATGATTATGTGCCCATACATATTCTCACCCTCCATAGCAACCGGTATGTTCCTAGTTGTATGCCGGAGGGGACCATTGTGTAAGTCTATTGCATCTTTTGCATTCAAAAAACTATTAGTTTGTTACATCTTTTTGCTATCTCTGCGAGCAGCCCTGCTTAGGTTGTACAGTCTGACAGTCGGTAGGAAGGACCTACGAAACCTCTCGGTTGTGCACCTGGGATGATGTAGTCTGCTGCTAAATGAGCTCCTCAGTGCATCCAGTATGTCCTGCATAGGGTGGAACTCGGACTCCAGCAGAGATGACAGTTTAGCCACCATCCTTCTCTCTCCTATCTCCTCCATCGGATCAAGGCGCTGCCCCAGGACAGAGCTAGCTTTCTTAATCAGTTTGTTCAGTCTCTTCCTATCGGCTGCAGTAATGCCACTGCCCCAGCAGACCACTCCAAAAGTGATGGCTGATGCCACCACCGTGTCATAGAATGACTTCAGTAGCGCCCCTTGTACACCAAAAGACCTGAGTCTCCTCAGCAGGTCTTGTTTTGGCAACAAGAGTAAAATTATAGGAGCGTATGGGCTACCTCCATCCCTGCTACCATTTTTGGAGTACACGGGAGAGCCAGTGATCCTGTGGCTTAAGTGGGTGGCCATGTTCGAGGATTACATCGGGGCGCTGGGCCTAAGTAGACTCGATGGGAGACAAAGATGAGCACTTCTGGCCCACCATCTCGGCATGGAAGGCCAAAGAATTCTCGGTACGTTGGGTGAAACGGAGTGTTATGCGGATGCTGTTGAGCGGCTGGCCGAGTACTTCGCCGAGCAGACAAGGACCACGAAGCTGTGGGTGGTGGGAGTGTTGGCACCAAATGGAGCTAGGCTTGTTAGCTCGGAGAAGCTAATGGCCCACTCAATGTCTATGGGCAAGTTAGCCACAAAGCTAACTGCACACCAAAAGCAAGTTCCAGGCTACCAGCAAGGCATCGAGGTGGGGCTGGAGCCGCGAGTGGAGGAGTCCCCAGTCACTGAAGACGGCGGGCCAGCCAAGGAGCTCAGCACGGTACGGGACCGCAGCACTGGTGAGGTCGACGGCGCGGTGAGCAACGACAGCAGAGAGGGAGAGCAGTGACAGGAGTCATCCCAGCAACTGGAGGCTGGGCAGCGGGAGAGCGGGAACATGCAGACTGAGAACCCAGGGAGACAGCAGTGACAGAAGGGCATGGAGACGACGCAGCGGAGCGCCTTGGACGAGGATGCTGAGAGCAGCGACGAAGCGCCTGGGACGGAGAGTGACGCTGACGGAGAGTGACGCTGAGAGCCCTGGGAGAGAACAGCTACAGCTGGGCATGGAGACGACGCAGCGGAGTGCCTGGGACAAGGGCGCTGACAGCAGCGATGAAGCGCATGGGTCGGACAGTGGCGCCGACGAGACTGACACTGAGAGCCCTGGGAGAGAGTAGCTACAGCCGGGCATGGAGACGGTGCTGCGGAGCACCTTGAACGAGGGTGCTGTGAACAGCGATGAAGCACCTGGGTCGGAGAGTGACACCGACGACAGTGACGCTGAGAGCCCCGGGAGAGAGCAGCGACAGCCGGGCACAGAAACAGCACAACTGAGCGCCTGGGACGAGGGTGCTGGGAGCAGCGGCAAGGTACCTGGGTCGGTGAGCGACGCTGGCGGGAGTGACGCCGGGAGCCCCAGAAGAGACCAGCGATAGTCGTGCGCCACGGAGGTCGGGCAGGATCTCAGTGTCGGGGCTCAACGCGCCCTGGACAAGAGTGCTGGGCGTTATGGCGAGGTGCCCAAGACAGCGAGCGACATCGAGGGGCGAGCTTTGGTTTTCCCCGGAGTGCAGCCACAGGGGGCCGGAGTGTTCGGGGCAACGATGGCACCTGCAGTGGTGTGGAAAGCGGTCGGGAGCAGACCAATGAGCACGGAAGGATGGCATACCGGACAGCAGCACTGCGGCTCCCAAGGAGTGAGGCAGTCAGTGAGAGGAGACATTTTTGCAGGAGAGGTCGGTTTTGATCCTGGAGGTGGACAGCGGCCAGGAGTGCACATGTTGTGGGGCTGCCCAGGGCCTCCGAGCCGGTCTTACCTTTGGCGGCCAGGGGTGTGCGTGCTTTGGGGCTGCCCTGGGCTCCCGGGCCGGTTTTACCTCTAGCTGCCAATGGACATTGGTGTCACATACACACTGTAATGTAAATATGTATATATTCTGCTGGTGTGCATGTATGTATGATATGGGATTATTTTACTTATTTTGAGAGACACGGTCCGATTTTGATTATTTTGTGTGAATGTGGTAGGCCATTTTATTACAGTTCATTATACCCTGTTTTCTTAGTGCATGATTCGGGTCCTAAATTGGGGAGGGTCTCGACTGTGTGTGTGATTTTACAGTTTTGTAAGGGGGAGGGGAATGTTGTGTCTTGTGTGTTGCCGTACCCACCCCTAACGTGACATCAGGCGGGCACGATCGTTCTGTGTATATAGTTCTGTGTTCTCAATAAAGGGTGTTGGTTCGCTGCATGACAGAAGACACTCCAGTCCCTCATTCTTCATACATAACAGAAGACATTTTACAACAATAATTAGGTTGTGCACTATTGGCCAATCTTGTGTCATTTTGTCAAAATCTGGTTCAAATACTTTCAAGATTTTTTAAAAATCGTTATGACTCAAAAGATCTTTCAAAGAACAAGAAGAGAATAACCAAGGATTATAACAATGGGGTTTGTAGAATTTCAAAAGTCATCCTCAAAACTCTTGTTTTTCAACTGGGGGTCCATGACAGAACATTTAGGGGTCCATGGAAAATTGTCTAACTTTACTTCATAATTGGTCCAAAAACTGCAAACAATTTGCCATTGTACATTGGCGCCTGCAGTGGCTCTTCCATGTCGGCACAGACACAATCCCTTCTCTTCTTCCTCCTCCTCTTGGCGGTAGCTGACCCCGAGTTGAGGATTCCTACACAACCAGAGGCAGCAGTTTCAGGACCGCAGTAGTCTTAGGACCCTCAGGTTTACTACTGCTGAGCTCACAACTCTATCCGGAGGGGGAAAATATCACCAGCTCCATCAGAAACAGCATCGTGGCATCGGCTGCCCCCAGCACTAAACAAGCAGTGGATACAGAGAGTCACCATTGCTGAGCAAAGAAAAGCAACATCTGCTTTGAAAACAACCTGCTTCATGGGGGTACGCACCTGATGAGAGATGTCTCTGGGAAGTGGCTGCCTGTCTCTTTTTCAAACTAATTCCAACACCAATGCCGAAAGCATTAACCAAATTCCTGGCCTGAGCTGAACAAAATCCAACTCAAGTGGATGCATTTTTTTTCAATTTTTATGTAATCTTGTCGTGTTTCACAATGAATATAACAAATCACAAGACTAAACTGTCATTACATATGCTGTAATGGGCTACAATGTGTCATTTTATAACATTTTAGATTTGGGGGTTCGGCAGGATTTTTTCAATCATAAAAAGTTGTCTGTGGCTCAAAAAAGGTTGAATAACACTGCTCTCAGCCTCTGAAATTTAATGAGTGGATATACTGTAAGGGCCATGATTTCTGAGGTTTTTCTTTATTGCTGTTTTCAGAGCAGACAGCAGATAAAAAAGGACAACAAATAGCTAAATTATTATTTGCCTTTTTTATTGAATATAACAATTTTGTCCATCCTTTTGAAAGACAATTACTCTCAGAAGACACTTCATAACCTTCAAAAATGGTTGCTTTCCTTCAGGATTGTGTTTATGAAGATTAGATTTTTCAAAATATTGTCAAGGTCTCATTTCTGGAAATAAATGTGCTCAATTATCAAAGACGTCACTGAAATGAACATGTTTTCCTGTAAAATATCTTATGTGACCTTGTGTAGTAATGAAACCTTGTGGAGTGATGACACTATTCTACAGAATCAAACCATCTTCCATTGAAGAACACAGTAGATTTTTTTTCAGTACCATGCTCAAGGACACACAGTTGTAATGGACCATTAATTACACTACATAGTGAGACCAGGATTTGATGGTTTGTTTCAGTTCGTAATTGTAGGGGACCTAACACAGTGTGCAGGGTCATATCTGACATCAGGGAGTTGGTCTGGCTGTTTACTACTGCCTGTCAATTACATCACCATCTGATTACATCATCTCCTACTGGGACTGGTGAGACATCGAAGCATCTCCTCGTGATTGGGCCTCAGCAGTGGCCCTATCATGCTGGGAGAGAAAATGTGATCAGTGGAGCCACTGTGAAAAGGCTAAGATCGCACTCTCAGCTGGCCATTTCTCCCCTCCAGCTCCTCTTATTGTTCTCCCGTGCTTTTATATCTCCAAGCCTGTCCGTTATATTTGAGTAGCGCTGCAGAGAGAGTTCAGTCAAAGTTAACAGCTTTTGCTCTGATACTGCTTGCCCCACCTTGAAAGCTGACAGTAATCCCAAGATTGACTCAAGCAATACAAGTGTGGCCAAAGTAGCTCAGCTTTGATCATGTTTCACATCATTTTGAACTTGTTTTACCCTTTAGGTAGGAGTTCAACTATTCAAGTGGGCTGTAACACAATAAGATTTTAAAAAATGAGTGCACAGGTACATGTCACGCTCAGGTAAGAGTAGCCAGAAGTAAGTAGCATTATCTTATCAAGTAATTACACAGTTGTAGAAGCATGCTCAAATAACGAGGCTGAGTTTCAGTCATAAAACCAGCTTTATTTGACAGAACGCAGCTTCTAGCATTCTCAAAGCAGGAAAGAGAAAGAATCATACTTCAACACCCTTTTATACATTTCCAGCATCAGAATTCAAGTCACATGGTGTCTTCAGTCAACATACAGTTACAAAGCATCCCCTTGAAGCTTCACCATTGTCTCTCATTTCCTGATGAACCGGAATACCCTCCGGGGCGTCTTCTGTGGGACAAAGAGACAAATCTCACACTTCCTTGTTACCTCCTGTAGATTCAGACATGACACCCCACAATACACATTCAGTCCTGTCTCTGTGGCAGCGTGAGCCCACAATGTGTGTCGGCCACACAGTATAATTAAGTTTATACAACAGTTAGTTCCAACCCAGCAATTTGCTTGGACAATAGGGATTCCAGGAGTTACTATATTCCTTATTAATTGCACTCCAGTTTCACTGGATGTGTATCACTCCGCTGGATTTCTGGTAGCGATGGATCTCTCTCAGAGCCACGGTACCGGGCCTGTAACGGTGAGGCTTCTTCACTCCGCCGGTGGCCAGAGCGCTTTTTCGAGCAGCTTTGGTAGCTAGCTGCTTCTTGGGGGGCTTTTTCCTCCAGTAGATTTACGGGCGGTCTGCTTGGTTCTTGCCATCGCTCTTTATTATTCTGTCTTATATTTCTTGCACGCCGCCTAAACTCCAGCCCGGCACCCGCGTCGTTTTCGCCACAGTTCCTCGGCATGTCGAGCTTCTCCATTAGCACCGGGTGGCGGTTGGAGCTAGCTAGCTCTTCCCTGCTGTATTGTCCCCCACTGCAAACAGTGGCTCCATCCGCCGACTCAGGAGACCCTTGGGGTCTGTCCATAGTCTGGACAGCTCTTTCACTGTCCAGACATAGTGTGAGTACCCCGAGCCAGGGAGGGTGGGAGAGATGCTGTCTTGTGGACAGTTTATTGGTGTCCCCAAGTACCAATGGGTTCACGTTCTGCAAGGTGACGCTGGATGGTGAGGAGGTGCCGCTGCTGGTCGACATGGGGACAGAGGGATCATTATTGAATTGGGCCACGGTGAGGAAATATTCCCCCCCTACAGAATTAGAGGTAACCCAGCACTGCTCTACGGTTATGGAGGTGGAAGGCTGCGCACGGTTGGAACACTGGAGTTAACGGCTCGGTACAAGTCGGCAGTGATGGCTGACTTCACGTTCCACGTGACGGCCTGAGGCAACATGATCATGGACTGTAACCTGTTTTATGGACTGGGGTTCGCCATTAAAGATGATGCTGGTGAAGAATGGACTGGTTGTGGCCAGTGGAAACGTCCAGTTCCGGTGGTGGAGGACGATGCTGTGTGGGATGAAGATTTACCATGCACCACGACAGTCAAGCAGGACCAGCCTCACTCAGGTTTGACGCAGGAAGGTCTCAGTGCCAGCACTCGGGGTACCGTGGAAGAGGGTACAGAGCGTGGCGGTGAGGTGTCTGTGTTGGCGGGTGATGCCAACAAACTAGCCTCCAGAGGTTGGCCACAGTGGGCTGGAGGATCTGGAGCTACAACGGTGACCGCTGCAGCAGCCTTACAAGGAGTCGGGGCCAGATCGACAGGCATGGAAGGACCGCGTGCCGATCAGCAACACTGCAGGTCAAGCGGAGCTCCTTTGAGAGTTACGGACCTGGTCCAGGCTTGGACATCCACGGGGAATGTGGGCCACACGATAGCCAGAGGAACACCAAGAGTGGCTGCTCATCATGGCTGAGCAGGGTGCAGCCTACTTCCAGCTGTCGGATGGCTCGTGGAGGCACGCCAGTGAGCTGCGGTGTGCCCAGGAGGAGGTTTCAGATGGCGGGTCCGGACGAGAGAGATGGTCGATGGTGAAGAGGCGCTCTTGTCTATGAGGTCAGCTGCAACCGGGTGGCGGTTGGAGCTAGCTAGCTCTTCCCTGCTGTATTGTCCCCCACTGCAAACAGTGGCTCCATCCGCTGACTCGGGAGACCCTTGGGGTCTGTCCATAGTATGGACAGCTCTTTCACTGTCCAGACATAGTGTGGGTACCCCGAGCCAGGGAGGGTGGGAGAGATGCTGTCTTGTGGACAATTTATTGGTGTCCCCAAGTACCAATGGGTTCACGTTCTGCAAGGTGACGCTGGATGGTGAGGAGGTGCCGCTGCTGGTCGACATGGGGACAGAGGGATCATTATTGAATTGGGCCACGGTGAGGAAATATTCCCCCCCTACAGAATTAGAGGTAACCCAGCACCGCTCTACGGTTATGGAGGTGGAAGGCTGCGCACGGTTGGAACACTGGAGTTAACGGCTCGGTACAAGTCGGCAGTGATGGCTGACTTCACGTTCCACGTGACGGCCCGAGGCAACATGATCATGGACTGTAACCTGTTTTATGGACTGGGGTTCGCCATTAAAGACGATGCTGGTGAAGAATGGACTGGTTGTGGCCAGTGGAAATGTCCAGTTCCGGTGGTGGAGGACGATGCTGTGTGGGATGAAGATTTACCATGCACCACGACAGTCAAGCAGGACCAGCCTCACTCAGGTTTGACGCAGGAAGGTCTCAGTGCCGGCACTCGGGGTACCGTGGAAGAGGGTACAGAGCGTGGCGGTGAGGTGTCTGTGTTGGCGGGTGATGCCAACAAGCTAGCCTCCAGAGGTTGGCCACAGTGGGCTGGAGGATCTGGAGCTACAACGGTGACCGCTGCAGCAGCCTTACAAGGAGTCAGGGCCAGATCGACAGGCATGGAAGGACCGCGTGCCGATCAGCAACACTGCAGGTCAAGCGGAGCTCCTTTGAGAGTTACGGACCTGGTCCAGGCTCGGACATCCATGGTGAATGTGGGCCACACGATAGCCAGAGGAACACCAAGAGTGGCTGCTCATCATGGCTGAGCAGGGTGCAGCCTACTTCCAGCTGTCGGATGGCTCGTGCAGGCACGCCAGTGAGCTGCGGTGTGCCCGGGAGGAGGTTTCAGATGGCGGGTCCGGACGAGAGAGATGGTCGATGGTGAAGAGGCGCTCTTGTCTATGAGGTCAGCTGCAATCCTGGTGGCATGCCGCTTCCAGGGGCGGGTCTACTGAGGGGCTGCCCTGGGCCCCCCACAAGTCAGTTCTACCCCTTTCTGCCAGAAGGACAGCAGTGTAATTTTGAAAAAATAATAGAATAAGTTCCAGTGTTTATATGTTTGTGTGTGTGTGTGTGTGTGTAAAAAAAACAAAACAAAAAAAACTAAACTGTTATTGTTCTGGGTGTGTTTTATTTTAGGAACACAGCAATGTTCTTAGTTATAAATGGACTTTTGTTTACATTTACAGGTGACAGAATAACCCACCTTGCCGTGTGGGGTGGGACGGTAGTCCACCTGTCCCCCCTAGCTTAGGTTTGTTGTGTGAATGTGATAGGCCATTTAGTGATTTCAGTAATAGTTTTCTTAATGCGTTATTCAGGTCCTAAATTGGGGAGGGTCTCACTTGTATGTGTGGTTTTGGACTTTCTACAGAGGGGGAAAAATGTAATGCTGTTATGTTGTTTTATTATGAAGTGCGGTGTAATGGCATTCACTTCTTGTTCCGCCACTGCACCGCCCTATAAATACCAGCGGGCATCCATGTTCGGCCTCTTTGCCGATGCCCCTGCCTGATGGCTGTATTGTGTGTGTTCAACCCAATAAAGCCAAGTTCAACCGTGCACCTGGCCTCGTCATTACAAAGGTAATTCCATACATAACACAGAGGTAACTTGTTATGTTGTAAATCAACCATCTGTCCAATCTAAATTTTTACAGGACAATGATTGGAAGGATACCTTTAAAAAGGAGATCCTGGAAGATGTGACAGTACAAATAAAGGGACTGGTACAGGAAGTGCTGAAGGAAATAAGACCTCATCTTCAGACAACCTCATTGGCCCCACAGCCTCCAACAGAACAAAAGGGAGAGCGGAGACAATGGCAATGAGCCCCACGCTCTAAATGGAACGAGCAAGATAGACCTATTTGCTGACTGTGTAGAAGAGCAGGACATATTGCCAGATTTTGCAAGAGGCCAGAGCCTAGTCAGCCAGCATTAAACTAGCCCTCCCTGCTGCTGAGGTCCGAGGGGAAGGGGTTGCTAATACACAGGGTGAAATGAAGGCCATAGAAGCATTCATTGGGCATTGGCCAACCATAAAGGTGGACACTGAAGTTGTGGAGTTACATGGATTTTTAGATACAGGGTCTCAAGTTACACTTATGCAGCAGTGTCTGTTAGACAAGTATTTTGACCAGGCAAAGCATGGCAATGTCATGGTTTGCCCCTCGGGGCAGAGAGCAGAACCCAGATGCGTAGCGAGCATTCAAAATCATTTTAAGAATAAACTTAAAAACACAGCTCGGAAGCTGAAAAAAAAAAAAAACAGGCAAGGCTTGGCAGGGCAGCCAAAACCCACAGGCACAAAACTCACGGACTAGGCAAGACAGGACTGGACAGAAGCGTGTGTGAAATGCCAGGATGATAACAAATGATGCAGTACTGAACTGAGGGGCTGCATCCTTTAAATAACAGGTGAACTAATTACAGAAACACAAAACAGCTGTGACTAATCAAGAAAAGAACAGAACATGAAATGAGCAGGACTATGGTGGAAATAAACACACATTAAACTCAACCCCAGATAAAACCTGAATAAGATTAACAAAAGGACAAACAGGACTATAATTATATACACTATATAATACAAATGAATACAAACCCCCCAAAATAAAGTTAACTCTTTGACGTTCCGCTTTCATAAGACATCAGCATCATCTCCTGTCCCTAGAGCAGTTCTGTTCCTGTCACTTGATGTGTCCCAAAAGCACAGAAAACCCAGTTGTAACAAGCATTTCAAATCACAAGATGTCAGACACGTATAGCTTACTGCTCTTCACTGGAGGACTGGAGGACTTCACCCAACAAACCGTCGCAAACATCATTTCCAGTAATGCGAAGAAGAGAATGTAAGCAAAGGCTCCATTTCAACATATATTTCCACACGGAGGAAGCGTTTGCTCCAAATTTTGCCTACTATGATTCTAAAAAGAGATTATTTAGCTTCTGAAGGGAAATATTTACCTTCTGTGACAGGAGAAGATGGTCTGGAGCGTGTACACTTTTGTCTGCCATTGACGGAGCTGCATGTGATGACAGAGAACAATAGCTCCGGGACGGTGGCATAATGTAACTGAAATTGAGGTGGAATAATTCATAACAATACATGTGACAGTTTCTGGATGTGGAAGAGAAAGAAAGAAAATGACTGGCAGAAGACGAAATAAGGACTGTGGATGACGAAAATAGATGAATGAAGACACGACGAGCAGTAGGTCTGACCGGTTTTTATCGATTTGTCAACATTCGACTGATTTTCTGGTTCATATACTTTGAAGATAACATAACAAAAAAACAAAAACAAAAATTAAGACAAAAAAACAAAACCATCCTTTGCATAAATATGTCCAAAGTCCACTTCTGACCGAAAGTTATGTAATTCGATATGGCTGCCGTCACATTATGCAAATTAGATGCATAAATTTACTCCTATCTCAAACTTTGGATCATATTCTACATCTTTCTTATTGACAGTAAGCCATTATCTCTTGCCACTTTTAAGTTACCGCCTTTGGAATGTCTGATATCCAAACGGAATATTTTCTTCAAAAAAAAAAACACCGGGGGAGGGATGGGTGGTACGCTGATGGGTGCACCATTACCCCACAGAATTTTAAGAGGTTAAAGCAGGGATGAACAAAATACAATGCCAAGACCATGATACTAGAAAATAAAGACAGGAAATCCCAGAAAATGAACTTAAAGCGAGGATGTGGGTTGGAGACCTCATCCTGGTGACAAGAAATATAATTGGAACACAAGGAGAGAACAAGGATCCAACCAACATCCTGACATTACCCCCCTCTTAAGGGGTGGCTTCCAGATGACCCAAGGCAACACCAAAACAACAAAAGAGAAAAGCATCCTCCCAGGGTGGGTGGCAGGGGTTCAAGGCCAGGCAGGCCAAAAACAAATCCCCCTCCCCCCCCCACAGCACCAAAAACATGAAATACAGATTGTGGGGCAAAACCAAAACCCACGGCCCCAAACCAAAAATGAAAACAGATCAGGTGGCCTGCCAAAGCCTCAGGGCCACCGGACCAAAAAACAAGGCAGATCAGGTGGTCTACCAGAGTCCCAGGGCCATTGGACCAGACAGCACAGCTGGTTAGGGGGCCTACCCAAATCCATAAGCCCCCTGAGGGGTGAACATGATATGTCAGGTGGCCTACCAAAGTCCCTGGGCCACCAAATGGGAGAAAACACATGAACCCTTTGTTCTGAAAACAACACAGGATCTTCTCGTACGGAGGATAACAAAGATTTCAACACTGAACTTTTTCGTTCTAAAGATAACACAGGATTTTCTAGATCATGAGATAACATGGAAACCTTAAACTCAAGAGATGATAACAAGGAACCCAAAAACTCAAGAGATGACAACAAGGAACCCCAAAGCTCAGGAGGTAGTAGCAAGGACACATCAACCTCTAGAGATGATATCATCGACATATCAACCTCTGGAGATGATGACATGGACATATCACCCTCTGAAGGTGATAACATGAACAGTCTACTCTCTGGAGGTGACAACATGGGCTTTTTACCCTCTGGAGGTGATAACATGGACATTTTATCCTTTGAAGGTGATAACATGTACATTCTAACCTCAGGAGGTGATAACATAGACACCTTAACCTCTGGAGATGACACCATGGACACCTTAACCTCTGGAGGTAATAACAGGGACATATTAAACTCAGGAACATCAGGTGGTAGCACGCTGGTCTCCAAAACGGCAGGTGGAGACACGCCAACCTCGAGAATGATGGCTGGAGGTCTTCCGACCTCGAGAACATCGGCTAGAGGTCTCCTGACCTTGGGGACATCAGCTAGAGGTCTCCAGACCTCGGGAACATTGGCTAGAGGTCTCCTGACCTCAGGAACATCGGCTAGAGGTCTCCTGACCTCAGGAACATCAGCTAGAACATGGTCCTCCTGTGACACCATCCTCGACACGGCCACCTCAGACGATGGAGGGAAACAGGAGGTCAGTGAGGCAACACCACAGTCATTAACAGCAGAGACTGGTGGGGAGGACTCGGCAGCTGGTGGAATCTGCACAGGGGTCTCCCCAGCAGGAATAAGGCAAGACTTTTCAAAAGTGGTGTTTGGACATAAATGAAAGGGTACTTGCCTTAACTCCTGGTCTCCTGTTGCCGGAGTGACCACCTCAGACTCAAGGGCAGGAACAGGAACTGGTGGCAGTGCTGAAAAATGACGTGAAGCAGGTATTGGAGCTGAGTGGTGCCGTGGAGCAGGTCTGGAGCTGGGTGGCACCGTAGAGCAGGTTCTGAAGCTGGGTGGTGCAGTGGAGCAGGTACTGAAGCTGGAATGTCCATAACCAGCTGGATCTGACCCAGCTGGGATACATGCTCTAGAAGGAGCCATGGCATGTAGTCCAGCATTAACTCCTCCTGGGCTAGCACAGCCTGCCAGCGCTCCTCCTGTTCCTCTTCATCACCCTCACACAGGGGTTCCCAAGCTGCAGCCCCAATGCAGCAAACTTCGGATTCCAGTGATGTCATTGTGGAGGCAGCTGCCATTTGTGGGCCCCCTGGAGCAGCAGAGTCCTCCCAGACAATACAGTGAACGTTAACCGCTGGGTTCCAATTTATAAAATCATTCTTTGCTGAAAAGAAATTGTTTCACCCAAAAGTCTGGCTATGAATTGCTTTTCTTCACCCAAAACCAGAGCTGTGAAACTCTACCCATCGGCCATAAAAGTGGAGGTTGATTCCTGTTCAGGACCTAGAATTATTCCCTCCTCAAATCCATTTGCCAAAGGAATGCCCCAAATGACTAGTGCCCACTAGTGACTAATGCCCCACAGACATGACTAGTAAGATTCCTAATTTTAAATCTCAAACAGTCCCACATTGCCCTCCGATGGATAACACAGGATTATCTCTCTCTGAAGTTAAATTATGAATTGTGAACAAGGAATTAACTCATATTCTTCTCTCAAAACTCATTTTTTAGAAGATACTTCTCAGGACACTACTGGAGATATGGCTGGACCCTGTGATGGACAATTGTGGTTTGAAATGCTTTTAGTGATATGAATTGATATGTGAAGCTTTATTTTCAGGAAGAAATTAATTTTTGCCTGCCTACCATGAAGAAATTACCACATTTTCAATGTAGACACATTGTTTGTTCCTTTATTATTAAGTAGAATATCTTAGTCACTGAAGTTTTAAAGAATTTATGCTTTAATGGGCAGCATACATACTTTAAGAGGATTGCACATTTCATATCAAGTTCTCTCTCCCCTGTCTGTGGGAGACAAACACATTTTAGAACTTTGAACTGCTCAATTAGCCTCCAAGTCTCCAGGCTTCTCGTTTTTAGTCAGGTTTACGACTTCTGCTGAACAAAGAAACTGAGTGCTATTGGTCAAAAGTTTACGCTAATGGGAAGATCCAACCCTGATCTTTGAATGTAATTGGTCAAGGTCAGTTGTCAGAACATTTCTTGTGCCATCCTGCCACACCCTGAAAAAACTTTCCTTTGTCTGTAGTTAGAACAGTTAGTTGAGTCGCAGCAGGGGGTGACTCCTGCTGCTCTCTCCGGTCTTTTTTCCTTTATCTAAGGAGGCCCAGAGCCTATCATGCTCTGTGTAAATTCTTTTTCTTTTCTCTAAAATTCACTTTTTCTTATTCTACTCCTTTTCCTTAAATTACCATGTTAAGATTTTGTTTGATTTTTACTAAGCTTAAATCATCTTTGTCTGACCACAACACATCGGAAGAAACGGATTTGTGGTTGTTGTTTTTTTCAGTTTGATTTTCTGATTTGACTTTGAACGATAAACAAATACTATCAGGAATTTGGCAACCTGGCCAAATTCCTTTTTCAGTGCATAAGAAGACCTCGCCCAGCGTACTGAACACCCAGCTCCTATAGTTGTGAACCCAGGAGTAGGCCAAGCCGTGTGGCAGAACCTGTCTGCCAGTCTCTCTCTACAGAATCCACAAACCTGTCCAGATCAAGCTTGGATCTGGAGGCCTGCTGCCACAACGGCACACAATCTGTCTCTGCTGTACTGAAGGTCTGTTGTCCAATTTAAACTTAACTCTTCAGAATATTCCTGGTATAGGTTCTATAATCTTAATATCTCAAAACTCCTATCAGAAATTCAAATGCATTTGTCTTTTCATTAAGTTCCGTTCCTTTTCAGAGTAACACCAATTTTTTTTTTTTTTTTTTTAGATTCCTTTATTAGTCCCACAATGGGGAAATTGCAGGGCATCCACATGAGTGGATGAGGTAGCCACTGGTGCAGTGCCCAACCCTTTCACCATTCACACACACATTCACACCTGGGGTCACTTTAGAGTCTCCAATTAACCTAGCTTGCATGTTTTTGGTATGTGGGAGGAAACCGGAGAAAACCCACACAGATACAGGGAGAACGTGCAAACTCCACACAGATCACTGTTGGTCAGGGGCTGGGATCGAACCCAGGATCCCCCGGCCAAGGGTGAGTTGCTGTGCTGCCGCAGTGCTAACTATTCCTCCACCACGCTGCCCAATTTTCCTTTTTATAAAATAGTTTAATCATCATTTTCTTCATAAAATTGCATCCACTTTTCTTAACCAATGCTATTTTATGGTTTTTCATTTTCCATTACCTTGCCAAGTTAAACTATGGTTTCTTTGGTTCCACAAATGTTTGATACATGTTATGCTCAGTAATTCAATAACAGTCTATGCCGAATGTATTAATCTATTCTGAAATTTCTTATTAACCTATTGAAAAGACATATGGGAGTTACTGTTTGATTTCATGTCCATCTTCTTGATTAAAAGCAGACAAGAACTCACATGTTATTTTTTTTTTTTTTAGATTGATTCATTATTGGTACAAATACATAATTATTAATAAAATTGTTCATTCTTTTGGACTGGTGCGCCACGAGCTTATGTGTGTTGGTAATGAAAAGAAATCTTCATTCCTACTCACATTCATATTTACATTAATACTTGTACCAACACTAAAACACCTATAAAACCCACTACAATTGGGTAGTGGGTAATTGGGTACAATTGAAAATGCTACTTTTCCTCCGGCTCTTTGTCTATGAGGTAAACGCGACCGGCATCATGGCGGGCAGAATACATTATTCCAGGGACATGTTGCTGCATTTAAACACGGTTGATGCAGCGGCTGTGATTGAGCCTAAGCCGCAACTGCCGGACTTTATTTTGAGAGACAGACACAGCGGTGAAAAGAGAGACGGGAGAGATGGGAGAAGGAAACGCAGAAAGCGTGGAGGTGTGAAATTGTGCCTGAGAAGACGTCAGTTTGGTAACCTTCCTCTTCCTTCTATGATTTTTGGGAATGTACAGTCACTGAGAAACAAGGTGGATGAACTTCAAGGGAATGTAAGCTACCAGAAGGACTTTAAGAACTGCTGTGTCATGGCCTTCACCGAATCTTGGCTTAATGCACATGACCGAGATGCAGACCTGTGGATTGACGGCTTTGGAGCCCCACTGCGCTTGGATTGGCAGGAAGAGGTAACGGGGAAATGTCAGGGGGTCGGCGTATGTTTATACATACTGTTTATATGTTTATACATACATGTCTACAAGGTGCTGAAACAGGTCCACCCTGACACCGGCATTTCCTCCAAGGCCATGAACATCATGAACTCCTTCGTGAACGACATCTTCGAGCGGATCGCAGGTGAGGCCTCCCGTCTGGCCCACTACAACAAACGCTCCACCATCTCCTCCAGAGAGATCCAGACCGCCGTCCGCCTCCTGCTGCCTGGTGAGCTGGCCAAGCATGCTGTATCTGAGGGCACCAAGGCTGTCACCAAGTACACCAGCTCCAAGTGAAAAGCTCTACTGCTGACTCCAACCATACTGTTTATATACATACAAACACTGTGGGTGTTTATATATTTACATATTTATTCCATCTAGCTACAATGCTCTGCACTGTGTGTTCATATATTCATATATTTATTCCATCCAGCTACAATGCTCTGCACTGTGTGTCTGTGTGTGTGTGTATATATATATATTTTATAGTAATACGTACATATGTTTATTAGCTGCTCTTGCTTGCTTGTTTTTTTTTTTTTTTTTTTTTTTTTTTTTTTTCTTGCCTTCTGATTGTTGCTCTGAGTGTTGCTATCCCTGTGCTGTTGCAATCCTGGAATTTCCCCGTTGTGGGACTAATAAAGGCTTATCTTATCTTATCTTATAAGCAGTACTGCACATCTGTCACGGTCAGAGAGCGCATCTGTACACCTGATGTGGAGCTGCTGTCTGTGTCACTACGCCCCTTTTATTTGCCTCGCGAGTTCCCCCAGCTTTTCATCACAACTGTGTACATTCACCCGAGGGCAGACGCTGACTCCACCTCCAGCACCATCTTTGATGTGATCCAGCGGCTGCAATCAATTTCTCCAGAGGCGCCAAACTTCATTCTTGGGGATTTTAACCATGTTTCTTTAAAGAAGACACTTAAAAACTTTTATCAGTATGTCTCCTGCCCAACCAGGCGAAAAAAGACATTGGACCTGTGCTATGGATCCATAGAGAGGGCCTATAAATCGCTCCCCCTTCCTCCTGTAAGATCCTCAGATCACAACTGTGTACATTTGCTGCCCACATATAAAACTGCTCTCAGAAGAGGCAAGGTAGAGACGAGAGACATTGATATGTGGACAGAGGATTCAGTGCACAGTCTCCAGGAATGCTTTGACTGTACAGACTGGGAGATGTTCACACTGGCCTGCGGGGATGATTTGGACTCTTTGGTGGACGTCACATGCTCATACATGGCTTTCTGTAAAAATAAGATCGTTCCACGTAAATGTGTCAAAATATATCCCAACAACAAACCATGGGTTACAAAATCAGTTAAATCCTTCTTACAGAGGAAAGCACTTGCCTTTAAACAGGGGTCTGTTTCTGAGCTGCAGGTTGCCACAAAAGAGCTGAAGTCCGAAATTTTAAGAGCAAAACAGAATTATAAATCAGAATTGGAAAGCAAGATGGCAACAAAGAAACTTGGTTCAGCCTGGGCCAGTATGAAAACTATTGCAGGCCTTCAGAACACAGAGCGCAGTAATCGTGTGTTTTTAGATGGTTTTAATTCAGACACAGAGCTGGCTAATGCTCTTAATTGTTTTTATGGTCGTTTTGACTCCTTTGATTTTAGCACTGAAACCCAAGATTTGAAACAGAAACTCAAAGACAATCAGCACTTTAATATTGAGGTACAGGATATTAAAAGGGAGTTCTGCGCTGTAAAAGTGAACAAAAGTCAGGGCCCTGATAATATATGTGGGCGCTTGGTAAAGTCCTGTGCACATGAACTGAGTCCTATATTTCATTACATTTTCAATAAGTCCTTACAGACACAACATGTGCCTAAGATCTGGAAAGAAGCCGTGGTTGTTCCCGTTCCAAAATCCAGCTGTCCTAAAATGGGAAACGACTTTAGACCAGTTGCTTTGACTTCAATTTTAATGAAAATTTTTGAAAAACTGGTCAGATGTGAGGTCCTAAAGCAGACTGAGCATGCATTGGATCCTCTGCAGTTTGCCTATAGGCCTCACAGAGGAGTGGAGGATGCCACTGTCACTCTGTTTAACATGCTTTTTAAACATCTGGATTTTAATGGGACACATGCCAGGCTTTTATTTGTGGACTTTTCCTCCGCCTTTAGTACAATCCAACCTCATATCTTAGTTGAAAGGCTCCTGCAACAATTTGATTTGAGCAATAATCTGGTGGGTTGGATTCTGGATTTCTTAACCAACAGGATGCAGAGAGTAAGGGTCAGTGGTACATTGTCTGACCTAAAGTGCTCTTCTACTGGCTCTCCTCAGGGGTGTGTGTTGTCACCACTACTCTTCATCCTGTACACAAACATGTGTCGGAGCAGACATGACAACAGACACATTATAAAGTATGCTGATGACTCAGTTATTGTCAGTCTCCTCCAGGATGGTGAGAGTGGCCACGGCCCAGTAGTTGATGATTTTGTTCACTGGTGTGAGGATTCCTACCTGCAGCTGAATACGACAAAAACTAAAGATATGATTATTGACTTTAGGAGGAAAACTCCCAGGCACAAAGTCACCGTACTAAAAGGCCAGACCACTGAATGTGTACAATCCTACAAATATCTTGGGACAATTATTGATAGTAATTTAAACTTTGAAGAGAACTGTGAAAGGGTGTGCAAAAAGGGTCAGCAACATTTGCATTGCTTGAGAAAACTTGCACGCTTCCAAATTGACCGAACCATAATGACAAGGTTTTATTGGGCTTTTATTGAATCTGTTTATCCTTTTCTTTAGTGTCATGGTTTGGTCAGATAAAACTGAAACAGAGGAAATCCTTGGATCAGGTAGTTAGATGGTCCAGTTGTTTGCTTGGTGAGCCACAGCTGAGCCTGACATCCCTGTACACCAGACAAGTACAGAGGATGGCTACCTCCATTTTAAATGATGACTCCCACCCTTTGCACTGCAACTTTCAGCTTCTTCCCTCAAGACGGAAGTTTGCTGTCCCAAAAAGTAGAACCCAGCGCTACGAAAACAGCTTTGTTCCTGCTGCTGTCAAAGAGTTGAACAAGCTGTAACAATATATTGCACATAATTTAGGTACCTATTTATTAACTCCATTTTATATTTACTTATTTTTGTAGGATGTTACTTGGGTTCTAAATATTTTATTGGGTTTTAGACCTTTGAGTTTTTAACCTCTTTGACTAGTTTTTAACTTTTAATATGACCCTTCTCTCTTACCTCTGGTTTTTCTCTCATCTCTTTGTCTTTTTATACCCTGATTGATGGAGCCTTGAGTATTTTTTATCATGTTTATAGTCAGCTTCATGTGTGCCTGTGTTTGTGTCTATGTTGAATGTAATTTGTGGCTTGTAAATATGGATGACCAGACTGCAAAACAAATCTACCTACGGGTACAAATAAAGTAACCTGAACCTGAACCTGAATCTACAATGTTTTCCACCCAGTCTGGCCAAACTCTCAGAAAAAACACAAGCAGACACAGGGGATGCAGGTGAGGACTGAGGGATGGAGGCGGTAGAAGAAAAAATGGCAGAGGCGGGTGTTGAGAGTTCAGCAGCAGCAGCCGGCCACTGCCGAGCACTCCCACCGGGAACCCGGCAAGACCTATCATTTAAAGATGTTAAAAAATGAAAGGGTACTTGTCTGAGTTCCCACTCTGCTGCCACTAATTGTCCAGACATCTCCCTCTGGGTGGCTCCGGAGATCATCTGGTTGGGAGCTGCGTGTGAAGAGGCGGAGTGACGAGAAGAGTGGCGTCTCCTCGAATCTTCTTTCCACCCGGGGCCCCCGAACACCAACTTGCAGCTAAGAAGCTCTCTCTGCTCTGCCGGAGAGAGAACAGGCAGCTGGAAAGCTGGTTCTGGTGAGGAGGAGACAGCTGGTAACGGAGGTAGTGGAAGAAACACCAGTCTCCAAATCCGGGGGTGAGAGTGCAAATTCGGCCTAGCTGCCATCAAGTTCGCTACTCCCCTCCAGCAAATCCAAGCATCCTCCGGAATAGAGCTGCTTCCAGCAGCAGCTGCCAGATCCTCCACCGTGGCCACCGCCTCTTGCTTGTCATGGCTCTACCTCCTCCTCCTGCAGGGCTCGCTTGCTGAGTCCATGACAGGCTGTGTCATTCTGTCATGGTTTGCCCCTCGGGGGCAGAGAGCAGAATCCAGATGCGTAGCGAGTGTTCAAAATCATTTTAATTATAAACTCAAAAACACAGCTCAAAAACTGAAACAAAAACAGGCAAGGATTGGCAGGGCAGCCAAAACTCACAGGCTCAAAAACTCACAGACTAGGCAAGACAGGACTGGACAGGAACGTGTGTGAAATGCCAGGATGACAACGAATGATGCAGCACCCAACTGAGGGGCTGTGTCCTTTAAATAACAGGTGAACTAATTACAGAAACACAAAAAAGCAGTGACTAATCAAGAACAGAACATGAAATGAGCAGGACTGTGGTGGAAATAAACACACATTAAACTCAACCCCAGATAGAACATGAATAAGATGAACAAAATGACAAACAGGACTATAATAATAAACAATAGTGAATATAAACCCCCCCAAATAAAGTTAAAGCAGGCATGAACACAATACAAAGCTAAGACCATGATACTAGAAAATAAAGACAAGAAATCCCAGAAAATGAACTTAAAGCAAGGATGTGGGTTGGATACCTCATCTTGGTGACAAGAAGCATAATTGGAACACAAGGAGAGAACAAGGCTCCAACCAACATCCTGACAGGGAAGGCCCCTGTACTTTTCCGTTTAAGAGCAGCTAATGGCTTTGAAATACCTTATAACAGCTATGCTGTAATGGACTTTGAAATAGAAGGTGTTAAGATACCAGGTCAGGATGTTGCTGCTGTAAAAGATGAACATTGCACACATCCACTCATTATTGGTATGAATGTTGTGACTGCCTGTTAGAATGCCCTGTATAAGCACCCTGGAGACTCTGCCCCATCCCCACAAAAGCTACAGAAACAGAGGATGTGGAGGGATGCTTTTGCTACCTGCTGTCATGTGGAGGACCACGCAAAAGATGGATCGCTGGGGTATGTAAGGCTAGCTAGCCGCCACAATTTTACAGTCCCTCCAAACACTGAGGTGTTGGTTTGGGGTCGAACTCATATGGGCCCTAGTGGAACAGATTATTGTGCCCTTGTTGAACCATTGCCTGAAGCCCACACTTTGGGAGTGGTGAGGATACCGACTGTGGTTAAAAATGGCAGAGTTCCTGTTCGCATTTGTAATCCACACCCTTGCAGCCTAACCATTAATCGGTACCAGAAAATTGGCAAACTGTCCAGTGTGGAGGAAAATGATGTGTGTGGGCCATGTGATTTGAGTTTGTCATTACAGGATAATGATGTGGTTGAAGTTTCTATTGTTGATCTTGCAGCAAGAGATGGGGATCAAGAGTTACAAGAGGTGCACACCCTAACAAACCGAACTGACCTTTCTGGAGAACAATGGAAACTACTACACGAACTGCTGGCAAAATGGAAGTGTGTTCTCAAAAAATGATGAGGACTTTGGGAGGATGCATTTGACCCAGCATCGGATTCTCATAGGTGATGTGGCACCTGTTAGAGAAAAGTATCGACCTCTGCCTCCTTCAATGTATAAAGAGACGAAGACCTTCCTGGCAGGAATGCTTGAAAAAGGGGTTGTTAAGGAAAGTTGTAGCCCCTGGGCTGCTCCCTTTGTGCTTGGGAGGAAGAAGGATGGCAGTTGGAGATTTTGTGTGGACTATCGCAAATTGAATGCAGTAATGCATAAAGATGCATTTCCTCTGCTCAGGATTGAAGATACACTCACCAACTTCACTAAAGCAAAGTGGTTTTCCACCCTAGACCTGGCTAGTGGGTACTGGCAAGTGGAGATGGACCCAAGAGACCAGGAGAAGACTGCATTCACTACACCCCTCGGATTGTATGAGTTTGAGTGTATGCCGTTTGGCCTTTGTAATGCTTCAGCCACTTTCCAATGGCTGATGCAGTGTTGTTTGAAGGGTCAAATAGCAGAGTTTCTCCTTGTGTACCTGGATGATATAATTATCTATTCACCTGATTTTTTCCTCTCACCTCCAGCACCTTAATGAAGCGTTCCATTGACTGTGGAAGCATGGGCTGAAACTTCAACCAGACAAGTGTAAGCTTCTGCTGCAGAAAGTAAAATTTTGAGGGCATGTGGTGGGTAAGCATGGAGTAAGACCTGACCCAGGTAAAATCTCTGCTGTACTGGATTGGCCAGTCCCTTCTACCATCAGGCAAGTGTGGGCTTTTCTAGGGCTAGCTGGTTATTACAGACAGTTTGTGCCTAGCTTTGCTAAGATTGCAGCCCCCTTACCTTTCTGTTAAATGGAATCCCTGTTGGTAAAAAGTCAGATACTCAAACAGTACTGTGGTCCTCAGAGTGTCTGAAGGCTTTTGAAACTTTGAAATATACCTCAACTGATGCACCTGTGCCCACCTTTGTTGATTATAGCCTCCCATTTGTTGTGTATACTGATGCCAGTAAACTAGGGCTAGGAACAGTTGTGGCTCAGGTCCAAGGAGGGCAGGAGCGCGTGATAGCAGATGCTAGCAGAAGCCTCCATCCATCGGAAAGGAATGACGCCAACTATAGCTCTTTCAAACTGGAACTTTTGGCCCTTAAATGGGCAGTGACTGAAAAGTTTAAAGACTATTTGACTGGGACACAGTTCAGCTGTTGAATTTACCCCTGGGGGCGAGGAGGACTGGGGCAGTAGCGAGTGGGACAAAGCACAAGCAGGTGATCCAGCCATTCAAGCTGTCAAGAGGCATGTGGAAAGAAAGGTTGCACCCACAGCATCAGAGTGTCAGGCTATGCCTTATACAGCACAGAAGCTGCTTCAGCAGTGGGAAAAGCTCCAGGTCAGGAATAACATTCTGTGTCGGAAAGTTATTGATCAACGCACACATGAACTGTATTTCCAGGTTGTGTGCCCAGCCACCAGGTGCCAAGATGTCTGGAAGAAGTTTCAGCACCAGTCTACATACAGTTAGGGTCCATATATATGTTTGGACACTGACTCAAGTTTTATTATTTTAACTGTTTACCAAAACATGTTTTAGATATAGTTATGTATGTGCCCAGCCACCAGGTGCCAAGATGTCTGGAAGAAGTTTCATGAAGCTGCTGCTCATGCTGGGGTGGAAAGTACCCTATCCAGACTACAAAGATGTTTCTACTGGCCTAATATGGAGGGGCAAGTACGCCAGTTCCATCTGGGTTGTGTCGCTTGTAACTTGCAGAGGGTGGAGCCTAGGACCCCATTAAATCCTATTTTAGTGTCCTATCCCTTAGAAGTGATTGGGTTGGATTTTTTGTCTTTGGGTAGACTGACAGATGCCTATCAGAACATCTTAGTTGTTACTGATCTTTTTTACCAAGTTTTCCTGGGCTATACCCACTGTGAATCAAACAGCTCAGACAACAGCACAGGCATTATGGAAGAATGTGGTACAGCCTTTTGGATGTCCAGCTAGATTTCATTCAGATAGTGGGCCCAATTTTGAGTCTGATTTAATGAAACAGTTTTGTGATCTTTATGGTATTGCCAAAAGCCGCACCACATCATACCATCCAGCAGGGAATGGTAGCACTGAGCATATTAACCAAACTTTACTGAATATGCTGCGGTCTCTTGAGGTAGAGAAGCAGAGCCAGTGGCCTGCCAGAACTGTTGCACACATATAACAACACGACACACAGTTCAACTGGTTATGCCCCCTCCTTTCTCATGTTTGGGAGGCATGAGACTCTTACTTGATATAGGGCTAGGGGTAGCTCCCCAGTAAGATCATCATGATCTAAAGGGTTGGGTACGAGATCATCAAGAAAAAGATGTTGTTGGCATTTAATGTTGCTAGACAGAAGATGGAAAAAACTGCTTCCCAATACAAAGACCAGTATGATAAAGGGCTGGTGCTCTACCACTCCTACCTGGGGAGAGGGTATGGGTGTGAGAATGGAACAGGCAGAGAAGGGGTAAACTGTGTACTCATTGGGATGATGATCCACATGTGATCCTAGAACAGCTAGGACCTACAAGTATATAGGATACAGCCAGAGAAGGGTGGCCATACACAGACTGTACATAGAAACTTATTAAAAGTTTGCACGGCCCCCCTACTGGAGATCTTGCCTTCTGTAGGAGAACCAGCTGTAAAGACTCAAGGGCCCCCCTCTACCATTGATTTATGTGCTTCCTCCAACCCTGGTTGTACCTCCTCCGAACAAACTGATAATGTTCCTCATCGATCCACTAGGATGAATTTTGGGCAACCACCAGCTCGTTATCGGGACTAAAGTATGTTGCAGGGACTGGTAACATAAAACTGTGGGGGGATGTCATAAGGGGGAAGTAATCATTTTGTTGTATAATTTATTTTGTTTATTTGCATGGTTTTGTGCAGTTGCCTGTTTTTGCATGTATTTTTGGTAGTGTGTTTATGCTTTTATTGTGGAATGTTTCTGTTTATGTCCCCTCCTTGTGGCACCTGAGCTTCACTGATTGTTGGAGTGCCTACACCTGGCACTCCTAATTAAGGCAAGGGATATCTGTGTGAGGAGAGCGGCAAGAGAGCAGACAGATGGTGGCAGAGAGGCACGGAGCATCAGAGGGACAGTACACGGTTGGGATTCCACGACAGAGCAGAAAGATGGATAAATGAAGGGTACATGGAGCAATCACATGAAATAGATGCTGCTGTGAGGACGAAGCACCCGGTTCTGCAGAAACCCCACCAAGGCACATTCTTGTAGTCTGGACAGCTCTTTCACTGTCCAAACATAGTGTGAGTACCCGGAGCCAGGGAGGGTGGGACAGACGCTGTCTTGTGGACAATTTACTGGCGGCCTGTCTGTGTGTATTTTTATAGAAAGGCTGGAGGTGCACTGGGGTCTGGGGGCAGAAGAACTGGTGGCTGACTGGACTGTTCTTTCTCTGTTTGGACTATTTTGCTGTTTTTAATTCTTGTTTTAAAAACCTTTTATTTGATTTGTTGGTAGTTTACTGTTAGGCCAAATTTTAAGTTGTAATTGATAATTTTGTAATAAATTATCTTAATACTCCTCCTCTTCTTCTTATTGACTTCAGAGTGCTCTCCACCCAGAAATAACTTTGATTTAATGCTTGGCTTTTATCCCACCTGCGTGACATTAGCGTAGGGAGCCATTCCTTAGCGACTAGCATGTTGTTTAGTCATGAGCGTCTGAAGATTTGAATTACTATTTTTTGATGTGGCGTAGGTCTTCACTGGCACACAGTTTGCAACCCACAAATACATTTTTGTCCCTAACCATGAGAAAGGAAAAAATAATGTGTGTATTTCCACAAGTGACTGCAAAAGTAGTGACATTACAGTATCACGTTCCTCCCAGCAGTGGGTATATATGGCCCACAAGCCGGCTTTATCAAAAGTGAGCATTTTCATGCTATAAAAAGTGGTCTATTTCACATGTGGTTTATGTGGCTGCTCAGCCCAGGTTATATTTAAGTATTGTTGTTAGCAATGGCTATTGAGCAGCATGTAAGGGCCCCTTTACACAGCATGGAAATCATGGCGAGAGTGGGCGTTTTTTGATCTTTGGGATCTCCTTGTGTGTTTTGGACAGAGTCAGAACTTGGAGAAGACTGTCAACTGTGGAGATGACTGAAGATCATTGATAGATCAAAAATTGGCCAGATCGCTCAATGATCTCTCAATGATCTCTCAATGATCTCCACCCCTATGTAATGGGGGTATAACCTATAACAGACTATGTTTGTTTGATGTGTTTCCACTGTCAGTGTTGTTGCCATTGCCACCTGATTTTCTATGAGTCCACCTACTTTATTATTTTGATGAATAATAGAACTCATATATTGTTGATGCTAGAAGAGAAGCAAATGCATAAATTCAGTTACTGGAAAACAAGTAAAAACTGTACATGGTAGCCAAACGCTACGCTTGCAACAAGTTCTCATTGATCACCAGTGCAATTTTTCTGCACTCATTCAAGTGTCTGTTTAATGGATTCATGAAAAAAGTTTTTGTTTTTTTTTTCCCCACAGTGTTGCTAAGGATGGTGTTTGTCAGAAGCCTTTACATTTAGCTATTCACTACCATGCTTTATTAGCTTATTTTGTTTTATGTGGTTCAGTATAGGCTCTGCAATGGACTGGCGATCTGTCCAGGGTGTACCCTGCCTCTAGCTCAAAGATGCTGGGATAGGCTCCAGCCACCCCGCGACCCAAAAAGGATTAAGCGGTAGAAGATGGATGCATGGATGCATGAATGGATGGATGGTTCAGTATAGTCAGATGATATAAATAAACTCATTTGAGTCAGTGTTCCTTTTTTGCCAGCTGTAGTCAACTTTGCAAACTCTTTAGCTTTTTGGGGAAAAAAAAATAGAGGACAAAGGAACAACTTACTTATCTTTCCTCCAGATGGACTCGGTTTAATCGTAGGATGATGTTGGCGTCTGTAATTTCACCTGTCATTACCCTCACAAATAGAACAGTGTGTTTAATTTTCATTTCATTCACTGGGTGCCTCACTCAAAAAAGCAAAAAAAACCCTGAAGCTAATGATTGGAAAAGATTAACTTTTCATCCATTTAGCAGCTTACACAAAGTCTGGCTCTTCATGCTTGAGAGTCCATGATGTTCCTGCTCTGTCTTGTGGTTTTATCGGGTTTGATCTCAAGTTGGCGCCTTTGTTCTTTGTTAAACACTTTTTGATGCTTGTTTAAAATGCCTTGGCGATAAATCCAGCTTCGACTGGACCTCATTTTCCATGCCATTGCATGAGATCTTACCCTCATTATTACCCCGTTTACTCAAAGTTCCCAAAAGGCCGTCAAAGGGAACGTCAACGTCAACAAGATTCACATCAATAGACTTGATCTGAGACATTCTGTGCTTCATAAAAACCAGCAGCAGACTTTAGAAGATTATATTCTTGACAGCAGAGCATGATTAACAAAGTCATGAAGGGAAGTTTCCTGGCTGGTAGTCAGACTTAATGAGCAAACTGAAGAATTATGATTCTCTGGGTAAATGAAAATGAAACGCTGTGACTCATGCTGTGCAGGAGGCTCCGCCAGCAGAGCAGCTGCTCGTCTCTGAAAACATCCAAAATACACCGGATATCAGACAAACCTTAGTCTTAAAAACATTAGCATCAATGTTTTACAACCTCCACTCACAAATAGGATCATTTCTTGTTCTGTTTTGAGCTTTTATTTAATTTCGGACCTAATTTAAATACAACACGCTACAGAAACAAAAAAAACCCCACAACTATTTTGCATCATTTTCTTTCTAAAACTGTGTTACCAATATATATATATATTTTAAGGGTGCTTTCACACCTAACCCTGGACTTTCAGACTTAAGTTTGATTCTGAGCAAAATTTTAGGTATGAAATCACGGTCTGGACCAAAGAGCTGGAATTTGGTCTGGAAAAAGAGGTGGTCTCAGTCTGGATCAAACAGAGTGTAAAAGCAATTTTCAGAAAGGTACAGCCCTTAGAACCAAACACAGGAGGTTAAGGCTGCCAATGTGAGACAAAACGAGCCGTGGTAGCACTCGTAGACAGGAATTGTGGTTATTAGTGGCACAAGTAATCACTTGAAAATAATCATAAAAATACAGAATGTGAAGGACCAAGCAGATAGATGAGAGAGACACAGGTGATTCTCTTTAAAACTGAGACTTAGGTTTATTTACAAAAGGTATTTTTATAAAAAAATGCAGAACCTTTCTTAACGCTAATTGGGCCCATAAAAGAGGTCAACTTAACAAAACCCAAACTAAGGCATCAACTAAGAGAATTGAACAACATAAACTGACCTAACAAAATAGACGTCAAGGGAACATACAGCGGGGAAAATAAGAATTGAACACGTCAACATTCTTCTGATTAAACAAATTTCTAATAAAGCAATTGACCTGAGATTTTCACCACCCAAATAATCTATACATACAAAGAAATCATGTTTACCCATCATCTGGCCATCACGTCCTGGCCAGAGCAGATGTGCCCAGTATGTTTGCCATCCTGACAAAGAGACGCTTGCGATGGCTTGGCCACGTCAACCGAATGGAGGATGGCTGCATTCCCAAAGACTTACTGTATGGGGAGCTGGCTACTGGAACTAGATCAAAGGGACGCCCAACTCTCAGATTCAAGGATGTTTGCAAGCGCGACCTCAACGCTGGAGGCTTCAACCCCTCCGACCTGGAGTCAGCCACCTCCGTCCGCTCCAACTGGTGGACCACCACCCAGGATGTCATCCGAACAGCAGAGGAGAGAAGAGACACTCGCTGGGGGGAGAAGAGACTCCGCAGACAGAGGAGACTGTCGAGACCCCCACTACACTGTGAAGAATTTATCTGCAGCGGCTGCGGCAGGATCTGCAGATCCCGTATCGGCCTCTACAGCCACGCCCGATGGTGCAGCTCCCTGAATGATGACCCAAGGCACAAAACCCCCCCATGAGCTTTCGAGATCGAGGGAGCCAATGATGATGAATGAAAGAAATCAAGGCAACTTTGTTCACAAGTTATATTTATTAAAGTGGAATGACACAGGGAATAAGTATTGGACACATGTAGAAAAAGAGGTGTAAAAAGGCATAGAAAGCCAAGAAACCAGCTGAAATTCATCAGAATTTAGGAAGTCATCCCATCCCCCATCAGTGCAAATTCATATCAGCTGGTTAACCCTTAGAGTGTGAGATTTCACATGCCCCTAGTGGCAGAGCGCGGCGCTGTGCCTGTCATCAAGAAGAAGAACTCCTCATTTCCTTTTCTTGTTTTCATCCTTTTAGCCCAGAAAGCTAATATGGCTGCCGTCCATCGTCGTGTACCGTCACTTAGATGGCTTCGTACATGGAAAATAGCCGCGAGATGCAAGCGAAATTTGTGTGGGATAATCATAAGACTTTGTAGATGTGGTAGAGAGCGTAAATGAATGACAGAATGCAAAATAACGACCACGATGGACTAAAATGGACCAACCACGGCAACCACAGAGCAAGTCCCCTTAGCCGCCGGTAAGTGACAATTTTTTTTTTTTTTACATTGTATTGATTTCTTGTTCATATACTTTGAAGATAAGATGATAACGTACCCCTGTACAAAAAAACTGTGTCAAAAGACTGAACCATTCTTTGTGTAAATATGTCCAAAGTCCTCTTTTGACTGAGTTATGTAATTCAATATAGCTGCAAATTTTGCAAATTAGATGCATAAAATCACTCCTATCTGAAACTTTGGATCATATTTCACATTTCACATATTTCATATTTGGATCACTTTTTTTCTCCTCTCGGCGCCACACCAGTCGGCTGCCTTTTGCAACAGCGGCTCGATTCCGAGTTTTTTTTCCCTTCCTCTCTCTTTTGATCACTTTTTTTTTTCACCCCACTTATATCACGGACACACAGATCGTCCTAAATGTCTCCTGAGCCGGTGGACGGAGTCACTGTCTATAGCAGGATACGATACAGCAGAGAACAGCTGCTAGCATTCAACCGCCACCCGGTCCCATTGGAAAAACTCGACATACCGAGTGAACTGAGGCGAAAACGCCGCGGCTGCCGGGCTGGAGTAAGGCGGAGGACAAAAAATATAAGGTACAGACCCTCCCTTCCATCTGTTGTCATGGGAAATGTACGGTCGATACTGGGAAAGTTAGATGAGCTAGCGGCTATCTCCCGTTATGATAGCACATACCGGGAGTGCTCTCTCCTTTTGTTTACTGAGACGTGGCTAACTGAACTAGCAGCAGATGCTAACATTGAGCTGGAGGGTTTTCACATGATACGAGCTGACCGAACACCAGACAGTGGCAAGGCTAGGGGCGGTGGAGTGATCATGTATGTTAACAACAACTGGTGCAGACCGGGACATATCACTGTTAAACAACGACACTGCAGCAAAGACATTGAGTTGCTAGCTGTTAGCATGAGGCCTACATATCTCCCGAGAGAACACTCACACGTGATCTGCATTGTTGTTTATGCAAATCCGACGGCGAATGCTGGGACAGCACGTGACGTCATCCATTCAGTAACCAGCAGGCTGCAGACAGAACACCCAGATGCTCTTCTCCTCATCTCAGGCGATTTCAACCATGTTTCACTGTCTCCCATTCTACCCACGTTCACCCAGTATGTCACATGCCACACTAGAGACAATAAAACACTGGATTTATTCTACGCAAACACTAAGGAGGCGTACACCTCATCACAACTACCCCCACTCGGGAGATCGGATCACAACTTGGTTCATCTCCGGCCGGTGTACAAACCCCTAGTGCACAGACAACCTCCGGCCATGCACACTGTGGAGTTATGGTCTGAGGAGACAATGGACACCCTAAAGGGCTGTTTTGAAGCCACCGCCTGGAAGCAGCTCTGCGATCCACATGGTGAGGACATCGATGGCCTCATTCACACCTTCACGGGCTACCTCAGCTTCTGTGTGGACAAATCCGTTCCCACCAAGACCATACGGCGTCACTCAAACAACAAACCCTGGATCAACCCTGAGATAAAAACACTTCTGAGAGAGAAGAAAAGGATCTTCAGGTCGGGGAACAGGGAGATGCTGAAGTCCGTACAGAGGGAGCTGAGGAGAAAGATCAGAGAAGGCAAGGACAGCTTCAGGAAGAAGATGGAGGACAAGCTGCAACAGAGCGACATCAGCGGGGTCTGGAGAAACCTCAAAACCATCTCGGGGCTCCAGAATACCTCCCCCCAGGCCACAGGGGGCAGGGAGTGGGCGAACAACCTGAATCTGTTTTTCAATAGATTTGACCAACCGCCCTCCCCCCTGACTGCACAACAACCACTGCTGCCTCTAAAGAAATCAAGTCCTGCTGCCCACTCCCCACTCTACCAACACCCCCCCACTCCCAACACACAGCCCCCCATCCTGACCCTGACCAGGACCCAGGTGAGGACGGAGCTGAGGAAGATCAAGGCGAGGAAGGCGCCGGGACCGGACGGCATCAGCGCAAAGCTCCTCAAGTCCTGTGCAGACCAGCGGTGTGGGATTGTGACGTATATCTTCAACATGAGCCTGAAACTGGGGAGGGTACCACAGCTGTGGAAAACATCTTGTGTGGTACCTGTACCAAAAACTTCCCACCCCAAAGACCTGAACAGCTACAGACCGGTGGCCTTGACGTCCCACTTGATGAAGACCCTGGAGAGACTGCTCCTTGCTCACCTCCGCCCCCTGGTGGAACCAGCGATGGATCCACTCCAGTTCGCCTACCAGCATGGCATTGGGGTGGAGGATGCGGTGATCTTCCTCCTTCACCGTTCTCTGTCCCACCTGGAGAAGCCCGGGAATATGGTGAGGATCATGTTCTTTGACTTCTCCAGTGCTTTCAACACCATCCAACCGATGATCCTGAAGGACAAGCTGCTGCGCGCAGGGGTGGACCAGCACCTGTCATCATGGATCCTGGACTACCTCACGAACCGGCCTCAGTTTGTGAGAACCCGGGACTGTGTGTCCGACACGATCATCAGTAGCACGGGGGCCCCCCAGGGAACGGTGCTGGCTCCCTTCCTGTTCACTCTTTATACTGCGGACTTCTCACACAACACAACACACTGCCATCTACAGAAGTTCTCTGATGACTCTGCGATCGTTGGCCTCATCTCCAATGGAGATGAAGCTGAGTACAGAGGGCTTATCCAGGACTTCGTGGACTGGTGCCATCGGAACTGCCTCCAGATCAACGCGAGGAAAACTAAGGAGCTGGTGGTGGACTGCCGCAGGCATGGGCAGCCCCTCACAGTACCAGTAAATATACAGGGAACAGACATCGAGATGGTGACATCCTATAAGTACCTGGGTATTCATCTGAACAATAAACTAGACTGGTCACACAATACTGATGCACTCTACAAGAAGGGACAGCGCAGGCTGTTCCTGCTGAGGAGACTCAGGTCTTTTGGTGTACAAGGGGCGCTGCTGAAGTCATTCTATGACACGGTGGTGGCATCAGCCATCACTTTTGGAGTGGTCTGCTGGGGCAGTGGCATTACTGCAGCCGATAGGAAGAGACTGAACAAACTGATTAAGAAAGCTAGCTCTGTCCTGGGGCAGCGCCTTGATCCGATGGAGGAGATAGGAGAGAGAAGGACGGTGGCTAAACTGTCATCTCTGCTGGAGTCCGAGTTCCACCCTATGCAGGACATACTGAATGCACTGAGGAGCTCATTTAGCAGCAGACTACATCATCCCAGGTGCACAACCGAGAGGTTTCGTAGGTCCTTCCTACCAACGGCTGTCAGACTGTACAACCTAAGCAGGGCTGCTCGCAGAGATAGCAAAAAGACGTAACAAACTAATAGTTTTTTGAATGCAAAAGATGCAATAGACTTACACAATGGTCCTCTCCGGCATACAACTAGGAACATACCGGTCGCTATGGAGGGTGAGAATATGTATGGGCACATAATCATACCATGTAGGATAACTAAGTAGACGGTTATGCTGTTTCATTCCATCTAGCAACAATGCTCTGCACTGTGTGTGTTTATATATTTGCATATTTATTCCATCTAGCTACAATGCTCCGTACTGTGGGTGTTTATATATTTATATATCTACATATTATTCCATCTAGCTACATTGCTCCGCACTGTGTGTGTTTATATACTTGCATATTTATTCCACCTAGCTGCAATGCTCCGTACTGTGGGTGTTTATATATTTACATATTTATTCCATCTAGCTACAATGCTCTGCACTGTGTGTTCATATATTCATATATTCATATATTTATTCCATCCAGCTACAATGCTCTGCACTGTGTGTCTGTGTGTGTGTGTATATATATATATTTTATAGTAATACGTACATATGTTTATTAGCTGCTCTTGCTTGCTTGTTTTTTTTTTTCTTGCCTTCTGATTGTTGCTCTGAGTGTTGCTATCCCTGTGCTGTTGCAATCCTGGAATTTCCCCGTTGTGGGACTAATAAAGGCTTATCTTATCTTATCTTATCTTATCTTATTTTACATCTTTCTAATTGACAATAAGCCATTATCTCTTACCACTTTCAAGTTATAGCCTTCGAAATCTGAACTATTTTATTGACAAAAAATATTTACCACTCTTGACCATTAGGGGTTATGTTGCAATTTGGCAACAGTCACACTCAAAGCGTTAAGTCCTGACTGATGGCCTTTAAAACGGTCTGTGAAGATCAGATTGTCACACCACAAAGAACTCATGATGGGTAGAAGCAGAGAGCTCTCTAGACCTCCGTAACCTGATTGCTGCAAAACATAATGATGGCATTGGTTACAGGTGCATTTCTAAACTGCCGAATGTTCCAGTGAGCAGTGTTGGAGGCATCATTTGAAAGTGGAAAGAACATCACTTTACTATAAACCTGCCACAACCAGGAGCTCCTTGCAGGATTTCTGACAGAGGAGTCAAAAGAATTATCAGTAGAGTTAAGAAGAACAAAAGACCACTCGTGGAAAGCTCCAGAAAGACCTGGAGTTAGCAGGTACTGCTGTTTCAAATAAAACAATAAGTAATGCACTCAACTGACATAGGCTCTATGCATGCTCACCTTGCAAGACTCCATTGCTTAAGAAAAAACATGGTGAAGCTTGTTTAAAGTTTGCTGCACAACATTTGGGCAAGCCAGTAAAATACTGGGAAAATAGTCTGGTCAGATGAGACCAAAATTGAAATTTTTGGATGCCACAACACATAGCATGTTTGGAGAAGAAATGTGACTGCACATCCCATCATGGTGTGGGTGTTTTTCAGCACGTGGTACAGACAGACTTCATATAACTGAAGGAAAGATGAATGGACAAATGTTAACTTGTTTTGATGAACACAGTTGCCTTGATATCTTTGTATGTATGGATTATTTGGGTTGTTACTGATATCCGGTGAAAATCTCAGGTCAGTGGCTCCATCAGAAATATGTTTAATGAGAAAAATGTTGACATGTTCAATGCTTATTTTCCCCGCTGTATATAGAGGCTGATCAGATCACTGACACACTAGGGCACGGGTGTCCATTCGTGCCTTGGAGGGCCAAGACCCTGCAGGTTTTCCCTCCTACCCAGTCTCTTCAGCGGGTGATTTCACTGGTCAGCAATGTGGAGAGTAAATGAAGAGGCAGATCATGACAGACGATTTATTACATACTCACATCTCACAAGCACAGAATGGACTGAATGGTTACAGCAAGCTCTCCTCTCTATATCCCAAGTCACACTTCACAAGTTTCCTGGCACTTCACCTCACACAACATGATATTTACACTACACTGCATTCAACCCCCTCTGTCCTTCCTGGGCATTGTTCTCCCATGCTTATTCCCTGTCTCTGTCTGAAGTGCTAAATAACCTGACTTCCCCAAGGTCCCCCCCCCCCCCCCCCCCAGCATCTAAGACAGACATTAGTCCACACTCGCTTTTGGCTTCAGTCTCCTCCCATATCTGCTGTAACTGGGGTTTACCGCCTCTGTGGCGCTGCTGTGCCGGTGGGGGGCTGCTGGGAGCGTGTCTGACTGCGGGTGAGCCGTGGTGAGGGGGGGAGAAATGAAGTGCGCTTTAATTGTTATCGTCTACGTCCCTCCGTCAGCTGACGCAGTGGTGGCCTGTGACGTCATCAGCTCCACTGCGGCCACATTACTGGAGAAGCACCCGGATGCATTCATGGCCATCACGGGGGATTTTAACCATGTCTCAGTGGGAAAAACACTACCAAACTTTCACCAGTTTGTTGACTGTCCCACCAGAGAGAACAAAACACTGGATTTACTGTACGCTAATGTCAGAGATGCATATAGTGCCACAGCTCTACCCCCCATTGGTAAATCAGATCACTGCATGGTCATGTTAACACCCAAATATGTCCCCCTTGTGCAAAGGCAGCCTGCTTATACACGGACTGTGAGGAGGTGGACACAGGAGGCTGCTGATGCACTGCAGGACTGCTTTGAGACGACAGACTGGAGCGTACTCTGTGAACCACATGGGGTGGGCATAGACAATATGACCGACTGCATCACAGACTGCATCCCCCCCCCCCCCCATGGATCGTCACCTTATCGTGGTGGGGGGGTTTGCG
Source organism: Pholidichthys leucotaenia (assembly GCA_020510985.1). Classification (NCBI taxonomy): domain Eukaryota; kingdom Metazoa; phylum Chordata; class Actinopteri; order Cichliformes; family Pholidichthyidae; genus Pholidichthys; species Pholidichthys leucotaenia. Next base: position 89,848,802 of record CM035842.1, on the reverse strand, counting down.
TGCCCCAGTGATCTCAGGAGCTATGTTGTCCGGGGCAATTTGCCTCTGATAGGGTCTCCCAAGACAAACTGGTCCTGGGTGAAGGGCCAGACTAAGAACGATCCAACAGACTCTCATGATAAATTGTATATCAAGGATTCAGTGTACCCCGCCCAGTATGGGGTTACCGGGGCCCCACCCTGGAGCCAGGCCTGGGGGAGGGGCTCGAAGGCTAGCGTCTGGTGGCCGGGTTTCCACCCATGGGACTTGGCCGGGCTCAGCCCGAAGGAGTTACATGGGTCCACCCTCCAGTGGGCTCACCACCTGCAGGAGGGATCATGGGGGCCCGGTGCTATGTGGATTAGATGGCGGTCAAAGGCGGAGACCTTGGCGGACTGATCCCAAGCTTTCTAAACTGGCTTTTGGTACGTGGAATGTCACCTCTCTGGTGGGGAAGGAGCCTGAGCTGGTGTACGAGGTTGAGAGATACCGGCTAGATATAGTTGGCCTCACCTCAACACACAGCTCCGGTTCCGGAACCAGTCTCCTGGAGAGGGGCTGGAGCTTGGCCTTTTTTGGAGTTGCCCCGGGTGAGAGGTGACGAGCAGGGGTGGGTATTCTTGTATCGCCCCACCTTGCTGCCTCTATATTGGAGTTTTCCCCGGTGGACGAAAGGGTTGCTTCCCTGCGCCTTTGGGTTGGGAAACGGGTCCTGACCATCATTTGTGCCTATGCACCAAATGATGTTTCAGAGTACTCACCCTTTTTGGAGTCTGTGACTGGGGTGCTGGAGGGTGCTCCTCTTGGAGACTCCATTGTCCTACTGGGGGACTTCAATGCGCACGTGGGCAACGACAGTGAAACCTGGAGGGGGGTGATTGGGAGGAACGGCCTGCCCGATCTGAACCCGAGTGGTGTTCAGTTATTGGACTTCTGTGCTAATCACAGTCTGTCCATAACGAACACCATGTTCAAGCATAAGGGTGTCCATATGTGCACCTGGCACCAGGACACCCTAGGTCGCAGGTCGATGATCGATTTTGTTATTAAGCTGAAGAAGGAGTCCTATCAAGCTTGGTTGGCTTGTGGGACTCCTGAAGCAGCTGAGGTGTACCGGCAGGCCAAGCGGAGTGCAGCTCGGGTGGTTGCTGAAGAAAAAACCCGGGTATGGGAGGAGTTTGGTGAGGCCATGGAACAAGACTTTCGGTCGGCCTCAAAGAGATTGTGGCAAACTGTCCGGCGGCTCAGGAGGGGAAAGCAGCTCCCCGTCCACACTGTGTATGGTGCGGATGGGACACTGTTGACTTCGATTGGGGATATCGTCGGGCGGTGGAAGGAATACTTCGAGGATCTCCTCAATCCCACTGATACGCCTTCCACAGAGGAAGCAGGGTTTGGGGACGAGGGGGATGACTCGCCTATCACAGGGGCTGAGGTCGCCAAGGTGGTTAAAAATCTCCTTGGTGGCCGGGCCCCGGGGGTGGATGAGATTCACCCTGAGTACCTCAAGGCCCTGGATGTTGTTGGGCTGTCATGGTTGACATGCCTCTGCAACATTGCGTGGAGGTCGGGGGCAGTGCCTTTGGCATGGCAAACTGGGGTGGTGGTTCCTCTCTTCAAAAAAGGGGACCGGAGGGTGTGCTCCAACTTTAGAGGGATCACACTCCTCAGCCTCCCTGGGAAGGTCTATGCCAAGGTACTGGAGAGGAGAGTCCGGCCGTTGGTCGAACCTCAGATTCAGGAGGAGCAATGTGGTATTCGTCCTGGCCGTGGCACATCGGACCAGCTCTTTACCCTCTCGAGAATTCTTGAGGGTTCGTGGGAGTTTGCCCAACCAGTTTACATGTGTTTTGTGGACTTGGAGAAGGCATTTGACCACGTCCCTCGTGGATTTTTGTGGGGGGTGCTTCAGGAGTATGGGGTATCGGGCTTGTTGTTACGAGCTATTCGGTCTCTGTACGACCGTTGTGAGAGTTTGGTTCGTATTGCCAACACTCGGTCGGAGTCATTCCCAGTGAGAGTTGGACTCCGCCAGGGCTGTCCTTTGTCACCGATCCTGTTCATAATTTTTATGGACAGGATTTCTAGGCGCAGCCAGGGAATGGAGGGTGTCATGCTTGGTGACCACAGGATCTCATCTCTGTTGTTTGCAGATAATGTTGTCCTGTTGGCTTCATCCAGCACTGACCTACAGGTCTTGCTGGGACGGTTTGCCGCTGAGTGTGAAGCGGCTGGGATGAGAATCAGCACCTCCAAGTCCGAGTCCATGGTCCTCAGCCGGAAAAAGGTGGATTGTCCTCTCTGGGTTGGGGACAGGCTCCTGCCCCAAGTGGAGGAGTTTAAGTATCTTGGGGTCTTGTTCACGAGTGAGGGGAAAATGGAGTGAGAGATCGACAGACGGATTGGAGCAGCATCTGCAGTGATGCGGACGTTGCACCGGTCTGTTGTGGTGAAAAGGGAGCTGAGTTCTAAGGCAAAGCTGTCGATTTACCAGTCAATCTACGTTCCTACTCTCACCTATGGTCACGAGCTTTGGGTAATGACCGAAAGAACGAGATCGCGGATACAAGCAGCTGAAATGAGCTTTCTCCGTAGGCTTGCTGGACTCACCCTCAGAGATAGGGTGAGGACCTCAGTCATCTGGGAGAGGCTCAGAGTAGAACCGCTGCTCCTCCACATTGAAAGGAGTCAGTTGAGGTGGTATGGGCATCTGATTAGGATGCCTCCTGGACGCCTCCCACTTGAGGTGTTTCAGGCACATCCCACTGGGAGGAGACCCCGGGGCAGACCCAGGACTCGGTGGAGAGACTATGTCTCCCAGCTGGTCTGGGAACGCCTTGGTGTCCCCTCTGAAGAGCTGGAGCAGGTGGCTGGGGAGAGGGAAGTCTGGGCTTCTCTGCTTGAACTGCTGCCTCCACGACCCGGACCTCCGGAAAAGCGGTAGAAGATGGATGGATGGATGGCATCACAGAATACTTTAGATTCTGTGAAGACATGACCATGCCAGCTCAGACTGTACACTGCTTCTCCAACAACAGACCATGGGTCACCAGTGACCTGAAAGCACTTCTGAACAAAAAGAAGAGAGCTTTTAGGGTTGGAGACAAGGAGAAGCTGAGGGGAGTGCAGCATGAGCTGAGAGAGATGCTGAGGAGGTGCAAGGACAATTATAGGAGGAAGTTGGAAGAGAAACTCGGGCAAAGCAACACTAAAGATGTGTGGGAGGGAATGAAACAAATAATTGGGTACAAGGGGAGAGTTGGGCAGCCATCTGGGAGCCAGGAGAGAGCTGAGGAACTGAATCTGTTTTTTAATAGGTTCAACTCACAGTCTGTCACCCGAGCAACACAACCAGACCCCCACGCACCCCTCCCCACCCACGCTCCCGTACAGAACCTCTCTCCATCTCCCCCCTCCTCCTCCTCAGGGGGCACCAGGACCCTCCCTCACTTCACGGTGACTACAGATCAGGTGGAGAAACAGCTGGAGAGACTCCATCAGCGGAAGGCTTCGGGCCCTGATGGCATCTCCGCTAGGACCCTGAGGACCTGTGTCAACCAACTAGCTCCGGTACTGAAACACCTGTACAACCTAAGCCTGAGTCTGGAGAGAGTACCGGTGCTGTGGAAGACATCTTGCCTGTTTTCTGTCCCCAAGAAGTCATCTCCATTGGATCTGAATGACTACCAACCAGTTGCCCTCACATCTCATGTGATGAAGGTCCTGGAGAGACTGGTCTTAGCCCACCTGAGGCCGCAGGTGGAGATGTGGGTGGACCCTCTGCAGTTTGCATATCAGCCCCATTTAGGAGTTGAAGATGCTGTCATCTACCTGCTGCAACGAGCCCATCTGCACCTGGATGGTGGAGGAGACACTGTGAGAATCACTTTTTTTGATTTCTCTAGTGCCTTTAACACCATCCAGCCACTGCTGCTGGGCGAGAAGCTGCGGGTGATGGGGGTTGACAGCTCTGTGATCTCCTGGATTACCGACTACCTGACAGGCAGACCACAGTTTGTCAGGCTGGGCAATGTCTTGTCTGGAGTGGTGGCTAGTGATACGGGAGCGCCACAGGGGACTGTGCTCTCTCCTTTTCTTTTTACCTTATACACCCCGGACTTTCAGTACAACACTGAGTCATGCCACCTGCAAAAATTCTCTGATGACTCAGCTGTTGTGGGGTCTATAAGAGGAGGAGAGGAGGGGGAGTACAGGGCGCTGGTAGACAGATTTGTGGAGTGGACGGAGCAGAATCACCTGAGGTTGAATGTCAGCAAGACCAGGGAGATGGTGATTGACTTCAGGAAGAGGAAGGCTCCTTTTCAGCCACTGCAGATTAGGGGGGAGGATGTGGGAGTGGTTGAGGACTACAAATATCTGGGTGTCAGGATCAGCAGCAGGTTGGACTGGAGATCCAACGCCGATGCTGCACACAAGAAGGGGATGAGCAGACTCTCCTTCCTGAGAAAGCTGAGATCCTTCAACGTGTGCAGCAGGATGCTGGAGCTTTTCTATCAGACTGTTGTCGCCAGCGCCATCTTCTTTGCTGCGGTCTGTTGGTGCAGCAGTATCAGGGCCAGAGATACCAACAGACTTGACAAGATTATCAAGAGGGCTGGCTCTGTAATTGGTCTCAGACCGGAGACCTTTGAGACAGTGGTGGAGAGGAGAACACTAAATAAACTGCGATCCATCATGGACAATCCTGATCACCCCCTCCACCACACACTAGATAGACAGCGAAGCACTTTCTCCAGTAGACTACTACAGCTTCGTTGTCGAATGGCCAGGTACAGGAAATCTTTCCTGCCATATGCAATTTCACTGTACAATAACTCACTATGATGTTGTATTCTGGTCATAGCTATGCTGCCACACTGCATCTTACAGACATCATTCGCACTCATGATCAGCCAAGATGGCGCCCACAGCGGTCGACATGGTGCTTCGCTGCGCTCTTTGTTTGTTTTTGTTTGTCAATTGTGTGTCTGCTTGCACTTATACCCGTGAAGAACTTCTAAATATCAGGACTTTCACCCCCACGGACCTCCTCCCAGTTTTTCTAGCCCCTGCCGCCGATCTGGTTTATTGTTTGGCTCGGAAAGTGAGACGGCGGAAGAGAGGAAGACGAGCAGGCGCTCTCGTACGACTTCGCAGGAGAGGCTCGCGAACGGCGCTGCCTGGCATATTTCTGTCCAATACCAACTCTCTCTCTAACAAGGTAGATGAACTGAGACTGCTGATGCGTTTTAAGGACCTCGCCTCCTCAGCTGTCCTCTGCTTTACTGAGACCTGGCTCCGGGAAAATATACCGGACAGCGCGCTGCGCCTCGACGGCTTCCAGCTCTTCCGTGCTGATCGTGACACAGAGCTTTCCGGCAAGACCACAGGAGGCGGTGTCTGCTTCTACATCAACTGCAGCTGGTGCTCTGACGTAACGGTAATTTCCAAACACTGTTCTCCTGCCTTGGAATTTCTTGTTATCAATTGCAAGCCCTTCTATTCCCCGCGGGAGTTTGCTTCTTTCATAATGATCGCTGTGTACGCCCCTCCCGACGCGGACACACGCGAAGCTCAGCGCGTGCTCGCGGATCACATTCAACACACAGAGCGGAGTTTTCCAGACTCGCTGATTATTGTGGCTGGCGACTTTAATCAGTGCAATCTGAGCCACGATCTCCCCCGCTACAAACAGTTTATTAAATGCCCCACCAGAGGATTAAACACACTGGATCACTGTTACACCACAGTGAAAGACGCATATCGCGCTGTCCCTCGAGCTGCGCTGGGATTATCTGATCACGTGATGGTTCACCTCATTCCCACATACAGACAGAGATTGAAGCTCACTAAACCTGTTGTGAGCACTACGAAGATACGGACCAGTGATGCTGAGGAGAAGCTGGAAACGTGCATGGAAATATCTGACTGGGGCATGCTTAAAGGAGCCACGCATGATCTGGATGAGTACACGGACACTGTGAACTCATATATCCACTTTTGTGAAGAGAACATTCTTCCATCACGCACCAGGGTGAGTTACTCTAATGACAAACCCTGGTTCACAGCTAAGCTCAGACAGATCAGGAAGGAGAAGGAAGCAGCGCTGAAAAGTGGAGACAGGGACTGCTACAGGGAGGTTAAATACCGGTTTAACAGAGAGCTGAAGAGGGCTAAATCTCTATACTCAGAGAGACTCCAGCAGCAGTTCACTGCTAATGATTCGGCTTCCGTGTGGAGAGGACTGAGGCAAATCACCAACTATCGACCTAAGGCTCCTAAAGGTCAGGATGACAAAGCCCTTTGTCAAAGACTGTCCCAACACTATGCCCGTTTTGACACCTCGTCATCTGTGTCCAACTCCCCCCCTCCCTCCAGCTCCACAGCCTCCACATTCCCTACTTCATTTAAGGCACCCCCCCCTCCTCCCCCCCTCCCCTTATCATCACTGAGCAGGATGTGCTCAAACAGTTCTCCAGACTGAACCCGCGCAAGGCCCCCGGCCCAGACGGCGTGTCTCCCTCCACCCTGAGACTCTGTGCGAAACAGCTGGCTCCTGTATTCACAGACATTTTTAACACCTCCCTTAAGTTATGCCACGTGCCGTCCTGCCTCAAATCCTCCACCATCATCCCTGTCCCCAAGAAGCCACGGATCACTGGACTTAATGACTACAGACCTGTAGCGCTCACCTCTGTAGTCATGAAGTCCTTTGAGCGCCTGGTCCTGTCCCACCTCAAGTCCATCACCACCCCTCTCCTGGACCCGCTGCAGTTTGCCTACCGAGCCAACAGGTCTGTAGACGATGCAGTCAACCTGGCCCTCCACTCCATCCTGCAGCACCTGGACTCCCCGGGAACCTACGCCAGGATCCTGTTTGTGGACTTCAGCTCCGCATTCAACACCATCCGCCCCGCTCTGCTCCGGGACAAGCTGTCCCTGCTCAACGTGCCTGACTCCCTCTGCAGGTGGATCATCGACTTCCTGACGGACCGGAGGCAGCATGTGCGGCTGGGAAAGACTGTCTCAGACTATACTAGCATCAGCACCGGATCACCCCAGGGCTGTGTACTTTCCCCCCTACTCTTCTCCCTTTACACCAACTCCTGCACCTCCAGCCACCAGTCTGTCAAGTTGATCAAGTTTGCGGACGACACCACCCTCATCGGGCTCATCTCCAACGGCGACGAGTCCGCCTACAGGAGAGAGGTGGCCCAGCTGGCGTCCTGGTGCAGCAATAACAACCTGCAGCTGAACGCTCTGAAGACAGTGGAGATGATTGTAGACTTCAGGAAAGTCACTACTCCTCTGCCCCCCCTCACCCTCTCAGGCTCTCCCATCACCACTGCTGATTCCTTCCGCTTCCTAGGCACTACCATCACCAGGGACCTCAAATGGGAGCTGACCATCAGCTCACTCATCAAAAAAGCCCAGCAGAGGATGTTCTTCCTGCGGCAGCTGAGGAAGCTCAAGCTACCCACCAAGATGTTAGTGCAGTTCTACACAGCCATCATCGAGTCCATCCTCACCACCTCCATAACCGTGTGGTACGCAGGAGCCACTGCCAGGGACAGACTAAGGCTGCAGCGCGTCGTGCGCACTGCTGAGAAGGTGATCGGCTGCAAGCTCCCATCTCTCCAGGATCTGTACATCTCCAGGACCCGGAGGCGTGCTGGCCGGATCATAGCCGATCCCTCACACCCTGGTCACGTACTGTTTGCCCCCCTCCCCTCTGGTAGAAGACTACGGTCCATCCAGACTAAAACCTCCCGTCACATGAACAGCTTCTTCCCCTCTGCCATTAGACTGCTGAACACTAAGTGACTTATTGACTCTCGTGCACCATGTACAGCAGCTCAACCAGACTCATGTCAATCATCACTGTTTTCTTCCTGCATTACCGGCTGCACTATATAGTTCTCCACAGTATCTGCTGCTGGCTAATATATATTTTAACTGTTGACCAGTATCACTTAATCTTATCCTACACTTTATTACATGTATAGTTTATTTCTCTTATCTTATCATGTTTAATGTTGCAGCATTGTACCGAGACAAATTCCTAGTTTGTGTACTACATGAACAATGGCAATAAACCTGATTCTGATTCTGATTCTGATTCTAATGGTACGTCACTTTTCGCTCTGCTCCTGATAGTCCTCCTTTGTGCAATGGGATGATTCATGTGTTTATACGGGTCATCATATATTAAGCTGTGATGTATATAGGTTCTATAGTTGTGTTAGTTTTTTACTTTCCATGGTAATCCCTTTGTCTGTCGTGTGTGTTTCTGTTGTTTGGCTGTCAACTGTCATGCTGCTGTTACACTGTAATTTCCCAGTTTGGGATCAATAAAGTACATCTATCTATCTATCTCTCTATCTAAGTTATTAGAGTCCAGTTATCTCAGCTCTACTATTTAAGCAAAGTTGCAGGAGCTGTGACTCTTTTCTCTAGAGGCCTCCACTCTGCAGCAACCACCCAGGAGCTGGCAACTCAAAGAAAAAGGTATTAATAATACTTCTAACTAGTCATAGCCAGATGAGGCTTTCTAGAGGACTTGAGGCCTTTCATCAAAAGGCGCTTTTCCACTAGCCCCGATTAGAAAACCCGACTCTACTCACTTCGGTTTGGTTCTGCCTCAGTTGCTTTTCAACATTACTGCTGGCACACCTGCGGTGGGTGGGATTTCTTGAACAGCAGGCGGCGCCACACTCTCGTGACGTCAAACAAGCGACCGAATCCTCCACAACAAAGAAAATGGCTGATGACGAGGAGAGAAGGAAGGAGGAAGGAGAGAGGAATGACTGTGACATGAAACTGGTGAAATCTATGGTGCTGACTTGTTGTGCTCTGCACAATCTGTGTGAGAGTCATGGAGAGACGTTTGACACTACATTGGATGATGCAGTAGATGAACCAGTGGTGGCAGCGGCACAGGGAGCAGAGGAGCAGGGTGGCGATATACGAAATGCTGTGATGCAGTACTTGTCTATTTCGTCCACATTTATGTGCATACATATTTCAAAAATGTTTTTTGTAAATAAAATGTTGTGCATGTTCCATCTACCTGTGCTCTGTTGTTCATAACGCTTATCTGTTAAGGTACGGGTAATTAGATTAGATTAGATTTGTTTATTTGACAGGGACAGTGCAATAAACATAGACAATTAATCAATGACAATCAATCTGATGTGTTGCATAAAGAGTGTATAGCTATTAGCTAATTTGCAGGAGCCACAGGACAACAGAAGGTGTGAAGCCATCAGCCTAATGAGTCCACACTTCTCACTGTTGTGATAATTGCTCACGCTGAGCGCTCTGCCCGCCAGTACGCTGTGGGGGTCACACACAGGACGTGTTCCTCAACACTCTCAATATTTTTTTTCCCGTATATTCTTCTTTTTGGCGTACAGAAATGGCAATACGCCTGTATTTGCTAAAATTGCATTTTCCCCATATTAAAATACGGCAAAACCGTATCACTTGACAGGTATGTAAAATTACATGCAGAAACACCGCACAGGCCATCTTCACAAAAATCCAGCTCGACAAGCCACTTTTTCTTAGGTGGAAATGCAAATTGAACTATAAATCATGGGCTGATACATGTCATATTCCCATGTAAAGGTCTCCCACTTTTACTTACAAATTGATTTTTAATTTTTGGGAAAAGGGAATATAAATTTTGCACTTGTTGGTAACAACAGTTGTGTGCAACAAAAACACAGTTGTGTATCCTTGTCCGATTTGTCTACTGTTATTAGTGCCAAATTTTTGCTAGATTCCTTCTTAATTTATTAAATTTTGACTGGTGATGCAACATTCAACTTACATGTACTTACCTCTATCAGTGTCTACTGTACAAGTTAAAGTACACCTGTACAACTGCTTATAACATAAAAAATGTACCCGTTCAAGAGAAATGGATTCAGCATTGCAAATTTGGTTAAAATAAAAAAAAAAACCTACCAAGACATTACGTTTCGTTGTGTTGTTAAAAATTAAATTACCATTAGAAGGCTATACACCTGACCTGATGAACAGCAGCATGTGGAGTGAACAGAATGGAATGTGTATGTAATTATTGGCTTTTCTCATACGATGTCATAACAGATAAACCAGACTTTTGATGCAAACAATACAATTTTATTCCAGAAGCAAAATTTACAAACAAAAAAACAGACTGGGTGTGGGGAGACATGGTTAGACACACCGACTGCTAAATGCGTCCACAAGCCTGCCAAATAGGGTCAGGAAATCTCTGTTGAATGTTGACATCTCTGCGAGCTCTTCCCTTCGTAACGTAGCGTCCTGCTCCAGGGCTTCACGCGCATCTGCCCGCACATCTGCGGCCACCTGTCGCAAATGCTGCATGTACTCCTGATGGTGTTCTTGCCGCTGGTCATGTTGCCGTTCCAAGAGCCACATCTCTTCGTCATGCATGTTGACCATCGCTAATGTAAGGTCAGCGATGGAGTTGTCTGTTTTCGTCGTTAAAGCTGGGTCACTACATATATTATGGAATTACACAGGTGAAAGTCTGTGGTGGAATGTCACTATTATATTATGCTTCATTGCTGTATATAAGCTGAACTGTCATGTTGCTGCCCCTCAGTAGAGCAGATTTTGCAACACGCAGGGTGCTGTCTTCGGCTGTAGCCCCCCTGCAAAACTAAAAAGGATTAAGTTTAAGAATATGGATAGATGGATGGATGGGTAATGTTTAAACTAGTTGCTTGTAGTGTGGCCGCAGAAATCTGAATGGGTTAATACAGTCAGCTGACGCAAAGCATTTCAATGAAGCATGTTGATTTCAACTGCAGTTCATCAGCTTTATTTGTTTTTCTAAAACAGGAGTTACAGCAGCACTTCAATCACCACACCTAAAAATGGTTGTGGAACACCGATAAGTGAAGACCAAAGAATAACCTTTTTGTACATTTAAAAAGACATTTTCAATTAATTAATATGCAGCTACAGGAAATTGCATTAATCAATTTGGTACATAACTTGTTAGGCTCCAGCCCCCCCGCGACCTGTAAAGGATTAAGCAGTAGAAGATGGGTGGATGGATGGATGGATTTTCGACCCTGGTTTCCGCTGGACCTGTTTCAACCAAAAAAAAATCGTAGCTATTGTGCCTTACCGGCACTTGAACGTGATCCAGATGGAGCTGGTGATGTGGCTGACATCGGAGCCGATCCAGCTGGCGCTCCGCCAGACGCACACGCAGAGGCAGGAGAGTCCGGTGTGCCCATGTCCACTGAGGTGGACCCCTGTGATATGAACTGCGATTCTAGAAAGAAAATGCACGCAATTTAAAACTTAACACCAAAGTGCAACATGTACACAACACTCTAAAGTTTTTAACCGGAATACAATAAGCGTAATTCAGCATTTTGTTCGCGCTAATACTTAACACAAAGCAAGCGTGAATCTGCAGTTGGCTGCAAAACAATAGGCAAGCCTCAGTAACAACCATTACCCACAATCTAACAACCTTCCTATTTCTTAAAAGCAGTGAGCTTGGCACAGAAAGGATAAAGTGGCGAAAAGACGCGCAATATCAAAACAACACTCACCATCCACGGTTTCCAAGGCCGTGGCCGTGTCGAGGGCCTATGTCCATAGATCGCGTCCATCTCAGCAAACCACTTCCACTCCTTCCGATCCGCTGCACTTCAAGCATTGTGGTCCTTCACTGCTCGGTAATCGCTTTTCAGCTTTTTCAGCTTCTCCCAACACTGTTTGGCAGTACGGATGTGCCCTTGGCAACCCATCTGCTCGGACACCTGCTGGTATATTTTTTCATTTCGAGTAGATCTGTCCAACTCGCGCTGGATGCGATTGTCTGCTAATATAGAAAGAAAATTGCGCACCTCCTAATATATAATATTAGGAGTATATTATTATATAAGTATATTATACAGTATATTAATATAATATACTGTATTAAAGGGGCGCACTGTGTTCACTGGCTGAACAACTACAAATGGCGGTCGTGGAGTAGATTCAGCAGAAAAAGTCGCTTTCGTGACGTTACGACCTGATCAATCAGCGGCGACCAGTCTCTTAAAGTCATATCACAGCCATACTCAGCCCTACTCAGCTCGGTTAGACCCTGCCCTGGATCAGGTACTAAAAAAGCACCTGCTAACCGGTGCTGGGGCTAATGGAATATGCTCAAACGCGGGCTGAGTGGTGCGGTGTAGAGCTAAGTGAGGCTAGTGGAAAAGGGCCTAAAAGGGCTCATATAGACGAGGCCTCATGTGAAACTTCATTTTCTCTACTAGGCCATCTAGTGGACAAAATGTATACAATATGCAGATTTTTGCAAGGGTATTATGGGTTTAATGTATATTTTTTCCATCTTAATAAATGCACTGTCTTTTAAGAAATATCAATCATCATAAGGGAAAAAAAGAAATAATAAAACTCGGGTAACTAGTGAATGTGCTTGTGGTACTTAAACATTTTTATTAAGAAATAACTTCAACAGTCTTTGGACTAAGGCGATTTCTTTCTTTTTTTTAGATTATTTCTTCAGCTTTGACGAATACTCTCTCAGAGCACAGAAGATGCAGGTGTGCAAAGGAAGGCTATTGCAAGTTTATGCAGTGTAGGGCAGACAAGTTTCTGTCTCTCCCAGTACATTCACCTCTGTCCTTATTGTCATGCAGGGCACAATAGTACCTCAGCATAATGATGTGTTATTGTTGTATCCAAGCTCTTTGAAACACAACAGACACCTTACCGAGCAAATAAAAATAAATTGTAAGAATGGTGCAGCTGGGACTTGACCCCTTGCTTTCCAGTTGTAGGGCAGATATTTTACCGCTAAGCTACTGCTTAAGTCATGGATAACTGAGGCTTTCTTGAAGACTTGAGGCCTTTCATCAAAATTGTTCATATAGATGGAGACTCATGTGAAACTTCATTTGCTCTACTAGGCAATGTAGTCGACAAAACGTATACAACATGCAGATTTTTGCAAGGGCATTATTGGTTAAATGTGTATTTTTTCCATTTCAATAAATGTGCTGTCTTTTAAGAAATATCAATGATCATAAGGGAAAAAAGAAATAAAACTGGGGTGACTTCAGTGAATGTGCCTGTGTTACTTAGTATGCTTGTACTACTTATCGATTTTTATTAAGAATAACTTTTCAACAGTCTTATTCTGTCTTTCCCAGTATATTCACCTGTCCTTATTGTCATGCAGGGCACAATAGTGCCTCAGCACAATGATCCAAGCTCTTTGAAACACAACAGACTTCACCTTGCAAATAAAGTCACAAGAATGACCTAGCGAGGATTTGAACCCCAGCCACCCAATTACAGGGTAAGTGCTTTACTGCTAGGCTATCACTTCAGTTACAATAAATGTCCACTATTTGTAAAAAATACATAAATGGGGGAAATGAGCTTAAACTGTTCCCAAACGGGAGGGGTCCGTGTTTTTGGTGCTGGCTCCATCTGAAAATTGGCTGTGACAAATCCCTTACACAGTCAAACATCGACAACACAAAACATGAGGGACGGGGATTTCCATTGTGTATTGCTGCTCACTTTATTTCATGTTGCAAGCAAAATCATGAATGGCCTCCTGATCCAGTCACGTGCTATGATGTCAGCAATACACGCCTCCAAACGAGCTTTGCCAAATATTTCCTGGACACCCTCCCAGCTCCGGAGCCTGCCATCCCATCACTACCTTTAACCATTAGGACAGTGGTGGCCTAATGGTTAAGGATGTGTACTGGTGAGTGGAGGGTCGTGAGTTCAATGAACTGGCAGGATCTGGGTAGGACAGGTAACACAGCAGTGTTTTCCCCATCCTCCTTAACCCCACCATGTTGCCCTTGAGCAAGGCCCTTAACCCCAACTGCGCTAGTGGAGCTGCTCAGTGGCCACAGGTCAATCTGTGGTTGTACTGGGAAGCTTCCAGGTGTGAGTGTGAACAGGGCATCCTTGAAAAAGAGAGGCTGCCTCTCAATGGAACTACTCTGTATAAATAAAGGTTAAATAAGATTAATAATGTGCTTCAAATACATGTGGCAAAATTGACAGACAAAGTTAACTAAATGTGTGCACTCCAAATAGGTAACTCAAATGCCAATTAACTGCCAACCAAATTAAAAATGTGCATTTCTATTTTACATAAAAATGTGTTATAAAATAAATGAAAAGTTAGCACCATTTTTTTCCTGGTGTGTGGCTGGTGGGACAGCCATCACACAGAAACTTACCCGACAGGTTTGGAGAAGATGCTAGCTCTTTGAGGAAAAAAAAAAAAAAAAAGATGAGCAGTGTCACCTGAAAATCATCATGTTTGATGAGAAGGACAAACATTCTATTTAATGAAGACCTGGATAACATGATGGAGTCTTCCCCAGTTTCAACTTAACATGGAGTTGCCAATGTGTCCAGAGCGGCAACACCTTGGAGAGTGAGTAGCATGTTTGCTAACTACCAGTGTGAGCTACCAAACATTGTCATGACAACAGGACAACATCATGACAAGACATTGGTGCCGTCACATAAAGTTGTTGAGTTCACTTGGAGAAGGAGCAGTGTGAAACCAATCCTAACTGGACCAAAAGTGGACAATGTAACAAAAATATGAACCTTGGTCCAGGCATTCAGGTGAGAAAATACCCTAAGTCTGACAAAAAAGTGCACTCAAAATGCACATTTAAGTGTATATTTCAGCCCACTACCCTACATTTTGTCAGCCTTGACTCCACAAACAGCATGCCTACATACCTTAAACAAAATCATTACAGTGGGAACAGAGGCCGTGCTAGACGTTTTATTATCTGTTATTTTGACAGATGGGCTTGTAAAAATTCTGTCAAAATTTATTATCTGTCATTTTAACTGACTTTAATTAGATCACCCTTGGTGTAATCTGTCAAATGACAGAGCTTTCAGAATTTTCAGTCATTGCCCAAAAAAGTCTGTCAATGAAGGACAATCTTCAGTTAATTACACATTGATTGTGAACTGACACACCCATGTAACCATTTTTGTTTAAATGCAGCTCCTCACTAATCAGCAAACACAGACCCATGACCGAGTTATGACAAAGAAGGGAGCTTCCCGTTTCAAAATAGAAAAACACACCTGAGGGTACATTCCTTGAATGTGATTACACAACATCCTGGAGTTGAGTCAGGCCTGTAGGCTCATCAGGTGTTTATCACCAAGCTGAGTGTCCTGGTTTTTGATTTGCTGTCTGAAACATTATTTTTTAATTTTTTATTTAACGCAGCTTTGAATGTCTTTACTGTTTGACATACATCTGTATAACATGACATGAGAATATGATAACATTCGTCTCACCAGTTTCTGAGTAATATCTGGATTCTTTTGGAAGTTATAACTGTTCAGTAGTTTACTTAGATGTTTTTTCTAGCATGCTGATCAATCTTTCTTTGCATTCAAGCATCTCCACTGTTGCCATACTCTATAGACTTGTGTATGTGGGACAGAATGTCATTACAACCTGGTAACTGTTTATTTGTTTTTTAAAGGCATTTTTTTTACAGCTTTGCCCTCCACCATAAATGTGCTTTACATTATCTGGCAGGGTGGCAGTTGGTGGGATACAAGAACCAACAAAGGGAATTTTGTGAGCTATTAATCTCCTGCAGCTTGGCCTGTTTCTCTGTCATCCAGTAATGAGCTGATTAAGGGAAATGGTAACCCGTGGATGCACCACCCACCTTGTGTGCTCCTCACTTTGAAACATACCTGTTGCTTATGTTTGGACGTCTGGTATCAAGAAGGGAGTTTTGGATGTTAATAACACCAACTGCTGTTTTTCAAAGGAATCTTGTTTCATTATTATAAACAGGCCAAATTAGTTTAATTGGGTTGATTAAGGTTAAGTTGGCCATTTAATACATTGAGATTTTAACACAAATTATTAAAAGAAATCACATTTAAAATCAAATGCATAATCTGTTCTAAATGCATTTTTGTCAAATGTACTGAAATTCTCTTTACATCTCGACAACTATCAATAAATACAGTGGTGTGAAAAAGTGTTTGCCCCCTTTGTGATTTCTCATTTTTTGTATGTTTGTCACACTTAAATGTTTCAGATCATCAAACAAATTTAAATATTAGACAAAGATAACACAAGTAAACACAAAATGCAGTTTTTAAATGAAGGTGTTTATTATTAAGGGTAAAAAAAAACCAAGCCTACATGGCCCTGTGTGAAAAAGTAATTCCCCCTCCCCCCGTTAAAACATAAATTAAGATAAGATAAGATACGCCTTTATTAGTCCCACAATGGGGAAATTCCAGGATTGCAATAGCACAGGGATAGCAACACTCAGAGCAATAATTTAGAAGATAAGAAAATTAGAGCAGTAAATATACATATGTACACATAAATATATAAATACATATACACAGTGCGGAGCATTGTAGCTAGAGGGACTAAACAGCATAACAGTCTATTTAGTTACCCCACACAGTATGAATATGTACCTATACATATTGTCACACTCCGTAGCAATTGATATTGTCCCAGTTGTATACTGGAGGGGGACCATTCTGTGTACGTTTGTTGCGTCTTTTGCATTCAATACTATCAGGTTGTAACGTTTTTTTTTGCTATCTCTGCGAGCAGCCCTGCTTAGGTTATAAAGTCTGACAGCCGTAGGTAGGAAGGACCTGTGAAACCTCTCGGTTGTGCACCTAGGATGATGTAGCCTACTGCTAAATGAGCTCCTCAGTGCGTTCAGCATGTCCTGCAGAGGGTGGGACTGGGACTCCAGCAGAAATGACAGCTTAGCCACCATCCTTCTCTCTCCTATCTCCTCCACTGGGTCAAGGTGCTGCCCGAGGACAGAGCTAGCGTTCTTGATCAGTTTGTTCAGTCTCTTCCTATCGGCTGCTGTGATGCCGCTGCCCCAGCAGACCACTCCAAAAGTGATGGCTGATGCCACCACTGAATCATAGAAGGTCTTCAGGAGCACCCCTTGTACACCAAAAGACCTGAGCCTCCTCACTAGGAACAGCCTGCTCTGTCCCCTCTTGTAGAGTGCGTCAGTATTGTGTGACCAGTCTAGTTTATTGTTCAAATGAACACCCAGGTACTTGTAGGATGTCACCATCTCAATATCTGTTCCCTGGATGTTTACTGGTGCTGTGAGGGGTTGTCCTTGCCTGCGGCAGTCCACCACCAGCTCCTTAGTTTTTCTTGCATTGATCTGGAGGCAGTTCTGATGGCACCAGTCCACGAAGTCCTGGATAAGTCCTCTGTACTCAGCTTCATCTCCGTTGGAGATGAGACCAACGATCGCAGAGTCATCAGAGAACTTCTGTAGATGGCAGTGTGTTGTGTTGTGTGAGAAGTCCACAGTATAAAGGGTGAACAGGAAGGGAGCCAAAACTGTTCCCTGGGGGGGCCCCTGTACTGCTGATGATCATGTCGGACACACAATCCTGGGTTGTCACAAACTGTGGCCGGTTTGTGAGGTAGTCCAGGATCCACGATGACAGGTGCTGGTCCACCCCTGCGCACAGCAGCTTGTCCCTCAGGATCACCGGTTGGATGGTGTTGAAAGCACTGGAGAAGTCAGAGAACATGATCCTCATCGTGTTCCCAGGCTTCTCCAGGTGGAACAGGGAACGGTGAAGGAGGAAGATCACTGCATCCTCCACCCCGATACCATGCTGGTAGGCGAACTGGAGTGGATCCATCGCTGGTCCCACCAGGGGGCGGAGGTGAGCAAGGAGCAGTCTCTCCAGGGTCTTCATCAGGTGAGATGTCAGGGCCACTGGTCTGTAGCTGTTCAGGTCTCTGGAGTGGGAAGTCTTTGGTACGGGTACCACACAAGATGTTTTCCACAACTGTGGTACCCTCCCCAGCTTCAGGCTCAGGTTGAAGATGTGCTCCACAATCCCACACAGCTGGTCTGCGCAGGACTTGAGGATCTTCGCGCTGATGCAGTCCGGACCCGAGGCCTTCCTCACCTTGATCTTCTTCAGCTCCGCGCTCACCTGGGTCTTAGTGAGGGTCAGGTTGGGGGGCTGTGTGCTGGGAGTGGGGGGGTTGTTGGTGGAGGGGGGGTGGACAGCAGGTCTTGATGACGGTAGAGGCAGCAGTGGTTGTTGTGCAGGCAGCGGGGAGGGCGGTTGGTCAAACCTATTAAAAAACAGGTTCAGATTGTTCACCCACTCCCTGCCCCCTGTGGGCTGGGAGGAGGTATTATGGAGCCCAGAGATGGTTTTGAGGTTTCTCCAGACCCCGCTGATGTCACTCTGTTGCAGCTTGTCCTCCATCTTCTTCCTGAAGTTGTCCTCTCCTTCTCTGATCTTCCTCCTTAGCTCCCTCTTTACGGACTTCAGCATCTCCCTGTTCCCCGACCTGAAGATCCTCTTCTTCTCTCTCAGTAGTGATTTTATCTCAGGATTGATCCAGGGTTTGTTGATCGAGCAACACCGTATGATCTTGGTGGGCACGGTGTTGTCCACACAGAAGTTGATGTAGTCCGTGATGGTGTGAGTGAGGCCGTCGATGTCTTCACCATGTGGATTGCAGAGCTACTCCCAGGCAATGATTTCAAAACAGTCCTTTAGAGCGTCCATTGCCTCCTCAGACCATACCTTCACTATGCATGTAACGGTACTGCCACACCTATTCTCAATCAAGAAATCACTTAAATGGGACCTGCCTGACAAAGTGAAGTAGACCAAAAGATCCTCACAAGCTAGACATCATGCTGTGATCCAAAGAAATTCAGGAACAAATGAGAAACAAAGTAAGTGAGATCTATCAGTCTGGAAAAGGTTATAAAGCAATTTCTAAAGCTTTGGGACTCCAGCCAACCACAGTAGGAGCCATTATCCACAAATGGCGAAAACATGGAACAATGGTGAACCTTCCCAGGAGTGGCCGGCCAACCAAAATTACCCCAAGAGCACAACGATGACTCATCCAAGAGGTCACAAAAGACCCCACGACAACATCCAAAGAACTGCAGGCCTCACTTGCCTCAGTTAAGGTCAGTGTTCATGACTCCACCATAAGAAAGAGACTGGGCAAAAATACCCTGCATGGCAGAGTTCCAAGACGAAAATCACTGCTGACCAAAAAGAACATTAAGGCTCTTCTTAATTTTTCCAGAAAACATCTTGATGATCTCCAAGACTTTTGAGAAAATCCTCTGTGGACTGACAAGACAGAAGTTGAATTTTCTGGAAGGTGTGTGTCCCATTACATCTGGAGTAAAAGCAACAGCATTTCAGAAAAGGAGCATCATACCAACAGTAAAATATGGTGGTGGTAGTGTGATGGGCTGGGGCTGTTTTGCTGTTTCAGGACCTGAAGACTTGCTGTGGTAAATGGAACCATGAATTCTGCTGTCTCCCAAAAAATCCTGAAGGAGAATGTCCGGCCATCTGTCCGTGACCTCAAGCTGAAGTGCACTTGGATTCTGCAGCAGGACCATGATCCAAAATACACCAGCAAGTCCACCTCTGAATGGCTTAAGAAAAACAAAATGAAGACTTTGGAGTGGCCTAGTCAAAGTCCTGACCTGAATCCGATTGAGATGCTGTGGCATGACCTTAAAAAGGCGGTTCATGCTCAAAAACCCTCCAGTGTGGCTGAATTACAACAATTCTGCAAAGGTGAGTGGGTCAAAATTCCTCCACAACGCTGTAAAAGACTCATTGCCAGTTATTGCAAACGCTTGATTGCAGTTTTTGCTGCTAAGGGTGGCCCAACCAGTAATTAGGTTTAGGGGGCAATCACTTTTTCACACAGGGCCATGTAGGTTTGGATTTTTTTCCCCTTCATAATAAACACCTTCATTTAAAAACTGTATTTTGTGTTTACTTGTGTTATCTTTGTCTAATATTTAAATTTGATGATCTGAAACATTTAAGTGTGACAAACATACAAAAAAATGAGAAATCAGGAAGGGGGTAAACACTTTCACACCACTGTATATAAAAACAGAAATTCATCCTGTAGGCTAATCACAGGACTGTAAAACATCAGCTAATTATTGCATTCAGACCAAATGAAAAAACTGGACAGTCTACCAGCCTTTTTACCTCCTCATCTGCAGGCACTCTGGCTATTGATTCATTGCATGCATGTCCACTGGATCTTTGGTTTCCCCACTTCCAATTCATATGTAAAAAAAACCCAAAAACTTCATGCATACTGATAGCATTCTGTTGCAGCTCTTTAAATACATTTATACTAGCAGTTGTTGGTGTCAAAAACATAATCAGCAACTAAACAGTTTATTTATTAGCTCACACTTTTTGCTGCTTTGTTTTCAAGACATCAAAGAAAGTTTACTGCCAAGGCATGGTGATGGATGAATTCCAAAGTCCCCGAACAGCTAGCCTGCCCATGAGTGCATGCATCATCCAATCGGGAGCAGCTCCACTTTTCCGAAGTTGACAGAGGCTATATTTCTGCTTTGTGAATAGATTATCAACTGGGGCTTTAAAATTACATTAATCAGGAAGCTGACAAAACAGTCAAGCACTCATTCACAGGAAAGTTTTGAATATTGTTTTCCTCACACAAATCAGTTAGAAAATTATTATAACCCCATAATTCACCAAACTGTATTTTCAATATTTTCCAAGCTGAGAGTCCACTGGCTGGCTGGTCAAATAACCAAAGATGAGTTTCAGGTTTTGCACAAATGTAGATAGATTCCCATGGGATTTTCTTAAATGTAGGGCTATCCACATCCAAGAGGTTTGCGCCCACCCCCCACCCCAGAGTCTGACAGTAGGCCAGTTTAAAGAAATTCAATTAAGTTGCTTGACTGTTGGCAATTCAGTTTACTCCCTAATGCTGAGAGCAAATCAAAACCAGGCACTGTGACCTGAAGTGCCCCCCTCCCCAGCTAAAACCCAATATAAAATGCAGATAAAATGGGTAGAAGGAGTTTTTGTGCAAAAAATAAAGACCATTAAAACAGATAACATTATATAACAAAAATTCTTATTTACATACTGTATTTTCATAGTGAAAAAAGAAGTGACAGATCCCACTAAAGCAGTTCCGGTCCAGCGTGGGAGGTGCCAGAGCAAGACCCGGCACAAATTAAGCCCTTATTATAGGTTGTGCTTTTTTTGATTACACTGGTCAACACCAAATTTATTGTCTAAGTTTTTTTTTAGCTGATTTAGGACGATTTTGATGTGCCGAATCCAAAAATTACATTGGTTTTGCTCAATCAGGTCAACTTTTTCAATTATGGCCACATGTTGTTTTATACGTTTTTGTTTACATGCACAGGTATTTTCGCTTTATATGATGCAAAATTCTTTTTTATGTCTTGAAATTCTCTGAATTTTGAACAATGATGACGTAACATTCAATTTACATGTAAGTACATGCACAGTACTAAGTAAGTACTAAGTAAGTACAGGTTTTTACTTTGCACCTGATCGAGAGAAACGGATGTCATTTTTAGATTCAGCGGTGCAAAATTGTCTTAAATCAGTTGAATAAAACACAGACAACTTACAAAAAAATTATTTTTGTAACCCTGTGTTATCAGACCTTTAACACCTGATGGCTTTTGCTAATCTCAACACTTGATGGAGGACACCATGAAATCTACTTAAGGGACATTACTTTTTCTTAAAAACAAATAAACAACAAAAAACTTAAATATAAAGTAGCCTATTGTAAAATAAATGTTTCACTTGTTTCTCCTCCTCATTAAACAGATTGATTAACTAGTCTAGAATTCCCCTCTTTTCCACCTGCTGGTTTCACTGGGTTTTCAGCCCCAGTTCGGTCCCTCCCCTCCCCTTCCTTTGCCAATATAATACTCCAGTGATCAAACTCTGAACTTCTCCCACAGCTTCAAAGTACCTGCTACCCTTTCCTCCATTCAGACCTCATTAAGCTGACTACTGGATGTCTCACATTTTTAATCATATATGTGCAGTGTGGGGGCTTAAATGAAAGCCTTTGATATAACAAAAAAACACGACTTGCAATTTGACTTGCAGGATACATTTCCAATAGGGCTGCAGCTAACGACTATTTTATGGCTTGGGTAATCACCCAATCTAATCGAAGATTACTCCTGCAGCAGGATCAACCCACGCAAGGCAGCTGGTCCAGACAACATACTGGGTCGCATCCTGAAGGACTGTGCAGAGGAACTCAAGAATGTCCTGGCTGACATCTTCAGCATCTCCCTGACTCAAGCTGTTGTCCCCACGTTTCAAAACTGCGACCATAATACCAGTCCCAAAAAAGCCCGTCCCATCCACCTACAATGATTATCGGCCCGTAGCACTGACCCTCATCATAATGAAATGCTTCGAGCGGCTGGTCATGAACAACATCAAGTCCATCCTGCCTCCCTTCCACAACCCATCTCAGTTTGCATACAGGTCAAACAGATCCACAGAACATGCCATCACTGCTGCTCTCCATCCAGCCCTCGCCCACCTGGACTCAAAGAACTCCTAAGTGCGAATGCTGTTCTTGGATTTCATTTCAGCATTCAACACAATCATCCCATAGCACTTGATACAAAAACTCAGACACTTGGGACTCAAAACCTCTCTGTGTAACTGGGTGCTGGACTTTCTCACAGGGAGGTCACAGAACGTGCGGGTTGGCAGCAACACCTCCCAGACCATCACACTGAGCACAGGGGCCCCACAAGGGTGCATGCTCAGCCCACTGCTCTTCACCCTGCTGACCTATGACTGTGTACCAGCCTACAACACCAACCACATCATCAAGTTTGCGGATGACACGGCGGTGGTGGGCCTCATCACCAACAACGAGGAGGCTAACTACAGAAATGAGGTGAGCCAACTGCTCCGGTGGTGTAAAGACAATAACCTCTTCCTGAACGTGGGAAAAACCAAGGAGACTGTGGTCGATTTCAGGAGGGGTCACACACAGCACTCCCCCCTGATCATCGATGGTACAGCTATGGAGAGGGTGAGCAGCACCAAGTTCCTGGGGGTGCACATCTCTGAGGACCTTTCCTGGTCCAACAACACCACATCACTGGCCAAGAAGGCTCAAACTAGCCTTCATTTCCTCAGCAGAGTGAGGAGAGCACGAGTCCCACCCCCATCATGTGTTCTTTCTACCGGGGCACCATTGAGAGCATCCTCGCTATCTGCATCACAGTGTGGTATGGAGGCTGCACTGCCTCCTGCCGGAAGACACTACAACACACAGTGAAAGCAGCCAACAAGCTCACTGGTGCCCCTCTGCACCCCCTCTCAGACATCTACCTCACCTGCCTCACTCACAGAGCCATCATCATCACAGGCAACACCTCCCACCCCTCACACTCCCTCTTCAGCCCCCTGCCTTCGGGGAAAAGGTACCAGAGCCTCCAGGCCAACTCCACAAGACTGCTAAACAGCTTCGTTCATCAGGCCATCAGGACCCTGAACGGTGCCCCCCCCCCCCCCCCACCGTAACACAATCACCCACACAATACCTACCTCAGCTCTTGGCACAGAAAGACTGGCAAACCAGCAGTAAAACATTTGCTGCTGTATGTCTCTGCACTTTAACTGCAACCATTTGCACAAATGCCATATCTGCTGCTGTCTGTCTGTCATTGCTATACTGATCAAATGCAGTCCTCTCTGTTACTATCTGCACCTACACTACCTTAAACACTACCAGAGATAAGATAAGATAAGATAAGCCTTTATTAGTCCCACAACGGGGAAATTCCAGGATTGCAACAGCACAGGGATAGCAACACTCAGAGCAACAATCAGAAGGCAAGAAAAAAACAAGCAAGCAAGAGCAGCTAATATACATATGTACGTATTACTATAAAATATATATATATACACACACACACACAGACACACAGTGCAGTGTGTGTAATGTACCACTACATTAAACTGCAACTATGGGTATTACATCTCTAGTTTTCTGTGTATAGGATTACTGGGTTTTATCATCGTTAATCGTTTATCTCTATTTGCACTATTAGAGGTTTGGGTCTATCTTTTGTCGCTATTTGCACTACGGGTTGCATTACTGTACATAGACTGCTGTTGTTTTCTTTTTTCCAGCCTTTTTCCTTTTTCTTTTTTATATTGTGCATACCACTGAAGAGAGAGAGAAATGCCATTTCAATTCTCCTGTATGTCCTGTACGTATAGTAGTATTGACAAATAAAATCTTTGAATCTTGAATCTTACTTGAGTAGTCTGATAATTTTTTTTAAAAGAAACTTGCACTGACCAACAATTGCAGAACTTTTTTCCTAAAGAGCAGTAGTAATTGTACCAAACATAATAAAACAGGTACACATTTACTGCAATGCTTATTGCAATGTTTATTGTATAGAATGTAACTTTAAACAGTACGTTACACCATAAAGTTCCTTTTGCTAGCCGTTAGCATCCATTAGCATCTGCTAGCGGATGGCATTAGCCTCCGGATGCTAACGGTGGTACGTTTGGTCATATAAGCATAATTAGTGTAGCTGACTGCATTTTATTCATCTTAATTTTAAAATCTCAATCACGTACCTTGTCTCGGGTGTGCTGGCTGTGTATGATGTGGGATGCTTTCTACCAAGACACTGTAGCATCTGATGTTGTAGCTAGCTCGCCGCTCGGCTTTACCATGTGCACACTGTGCAATGTTTTCCTTCAATCTGAGCTTGAAATGATTCCAGACTTGAGATACTTTTGTCATTTTTAAAAATTTTTATTTATCTTTGCCGGCCCGTCACTACGCCACTCTGACATGGCGCCATTAAACAAATCTGCATTTTGTTTTGGTTACGTGACGGAAGAAGGTCATACTGGAAGAAGGTCATATAGACTGGAAGTGTCATAAACCCTCTCGCATGCTTTTATAAAGCACAAGGAGAGGGGAGGAATAACGAGGATTTACGTGCAAGGGTACACCAACACACAATTATTAACATAAAGACTAATGACAAACAGTTCCTAAAGGTGAAGACTTACAAAAAGGTACGAAAATACACTTACAGTTGGCGTTTGGGGGCCGGCATTGCCCCACGAACGCATGAGGAGAGACGTGTACCCACGCTGGCGTCCCACAGCTGGAATCGCTATGAGAGCGTGAGAGAACCACGGACTGCGCGGAGTGGATACACATCGTAATGAAGCTGACAGTTCACTGATACAACACACAATCAGTTAGTCAAAGACCCAGCAGTGCGTGACTCTCAACAGGTTTACTTAAATACACGCACTGCTTGTGATGATGTGATTGTGGGCACCTGGGCGAGAGCGGAGAGATGGCACAGGGAATGGGAACAGCTGGTGATAATGAGTGAGGGGGGCGTGATCGGATCGGCCGCCTGTCAGCCAGCGCTCACAGGAGCATGAGCCAAAGAGAGCTGGCTCACAGCTGGCGGCCAGAGAGTAGAGACTATGGGAAAGGAAGCACACTGAAATGCATAGTAAACACACATAAACAGTGGCACCTAAACCCACAGGGAGGTCAGGACCGAGCCAGGGAAGCCAAGCTTGCTCAGCTCCTGACAGACCTCCCCCCTTAAGTTGTGGATTCCCAGACACCCAAGGTAACATCCTAAAGACCCCCCCCCCCCCCAACAGGAGCAGCCACTAAAAAATAACCCCAGGGTGGGAGGTAGGGGGAACAGAAAGGAGGGAACACAAAACCCCACCCAGGGCCAACAATTACCCCCCCCCCCCCCCCCCAAGTCCAAAGGGCGGCCCAGAGTCCCAGGCCCAGCAGGCAATTCGGCAAACAGAGTCCGGTGGCCTGCCAGAAAACATGGGCCATCTGGTGCAGAGACTCAGTCCCTCTGGTGGTCAGCCAACATTGTAGAGCCACCAGGACCAGGGTGGTGGAGCAGGAGGTGGCCTGCCCACCGGGAGGCTCTCTGGTGGGTGACCGGACCGTGGGGAGGGAACCTCCACGGTGTCAGACTGGGAGGAGAAGGGAACCACGATGGCGTCAGGCTGAGGAGTAATTGCCCTGGCATCCTCAGGCTGACTGGCAGCACCCTCGATGGTCCCGGCCTGGGACACAGCCGCACCCGCGGTGGCTCTCAGCTGGAGTTCTGCAGCACCCGCGGTGGCTCCCAGCTGGAGCTCTGCAGCACCCATGGTGGACTCCGGCTGGGGCCATATAGCATCCACAGTGGACTCCGGCTGGAGCCGCGTAGCACCCGCGGTGGACTCCAGCTGGAGCCATGTGGCACCCGCGGTGGAGTCCGGTTGGGCCCCCACTGCCCCCATGGTGAGCGGGCCAACCCGCAGGAGCACCAGGCTGAGGATGCGGTTGATGGGGGGAGCCCTGATGACCCTGGCAGGAGGAACTGGAGCAGCGGCGTCCTCCTCCGGCTGGACCGGACCCTCAGCAACCTCCGGTGGTAACACACCCTCTCCGGCGACCCTGAGCTGGAGCTCCACCGCTGTCCAGGACTCCATCGAACTTGGTGTTGACATCCTGGGTCCAGCCTCGAGGAGGTCCATCCCTGGCTCCCACTCTGCTGTGGAAGCCTCCACAGCAGGCAAGGTGGTCATTGCAGTCTCTTTAAACTCCTGCAGCAGCTCCAATGCTGGGGATTCCACCGGTGTGGCTGCTGGAAAACACCTCCGTGCGGGCCCCTGGGGAGGATCATCCAGGGTCCCAAACTCCTTCACCGTCTGGCAGCTCGGTTCTAGGACCGACAGGCACTCAGGGAAAGAGGGAGGAGACACAGAGGGAATAAGGGATAAGTTTATAACTGCAGCTGGAGGAGAAGACCCAGCGGACTGCTGAGGCTGGGCCTCTCCCTCGGGAGACAGACAAGGTCCTTCATAACTGAATTGAATGGAATGAAAAAACACTTGCCTGTTCTTCCGGAGTTTGTTGTACACGGCTGCAGCAGGCTGACTGCCTTCCCTCTCTGTCGAAGGTGGAGGAGCCGTCTCCCTGGTGACAGAGGTGGGCATTCCCGGGACGGCCCCGTCAGACCTCGCAGGAACTGTAGGGATGATGGCCAAAGATGGAAGAGAAGGCTTCTCCTGGCACCTCCTTGCAGGACAACATCAAGAGCTGGGTGCTGGAGCTGGAGGGGCCGGAATGGGAGCCGGCATCTCGCTCTGGTGGGAAGCAAGGAGAATGGAGCCCCAGGAGCGCTTCCCCCTCGGCGCACGCTCGGTCTTCCTAGGGGATTTCCTCACTCCTTCGCCGCACCCATGCGGCAGCACTGCCATCCGGGTGATCCTCACCATTCCCTCGGCATGCCGAGCTAGCTGAGTGCCCCGCCGGACCTCTGCCTCCGCCAAACCTATGTACCAGAGAATGTCCTCAGGGGTAGAATATACGCTGGCCGATGCAATGAGCCCGTTGATGTCCATTAATGCTCGGCAGCACTCCCATCCCAAGCTCAAAGGATGGCTTTGTGCCGCCGAATCCATGGCCAACTCCAACACAGGTCAGTCCCACAAAACGACACACAAAAAGGGGGGGGGGAAAGGATGTGTGGGTGTACCCGCTAAATCCTCCTATTTCGGCTGGGTCTTTCTGTCATAAACCCTCCTGTGCGCTTTTACGCAGCGCACGGAAAGGGGAGGAATAACGAGGATTTACGTGCAAGGGTACACCAACACACATTTATTAACATAAAGACAAATGACAAACAGTTCCTAAAGGTGAAGACTTACAAAAAGGTACGAAAATACACTTACAGTTGGCGTTTGGGGGCCAGCATCGCCCCACGAATGCATGAGGAGCGACATGTACCCACGCTGGCGTCCCACAGCTGGAATCACTATGAGAGCGCGAGAGAACCACGGACTGCGCGGAGTGGATACATGTCGTAATGGAGCTGACAGTTCACTGATACAACACACAATCAGTCAAAGACCCAGCAGTGTGTGACTGGCAAAAGGCTGCTTAAGTACACGCACTGCTGGTGATGATGTGATTGCGGGCACCTGGGCGAGAGTGGAGAGATGGCACAAGGAGTGGGAACAGCTGGTGATAATGAGTGAGGGCGGCATGGTCGGACCGGCTGCCTGTCAGCCAGCGCTCACAGGAGTGTGAGCCAAAGAGAGCTGGCTCACAGCTGGTGGCCAGAGAACAGAGACTATGGTGAAGGAAGTACACTGAAATACATAGTAAACACACATAAACAGCGGCACCTAAACCCACAGGGAGGTCAGGACCGAGCGGGGGAAACCAAGCCGGCTCGGCTCCTGACAGGAAGTGCTACATTAAACTAGAAAAGCCCTCGAAGAGCGCAGACCTCCGCTTGGTCTGCGCATTATCATCTGAGCATTATTATCATCATAGTTACAATAACAGGTATCATCATCATCATCATAGTTATTATCATCGTAGTAACAATAATAGGTATCATCATCATCATCATCATCATCATCATCATAGTCATCATAGTCATTATATCATCATCCCGATGATGATGATACTTGTAGTTACGATGATGATCATGTTACCTATTATGGCATTTTGCATAATGGCGGTTTTCTTGTGGACGGTGATCCGGATCACCACCAAAATCTAATCATCTGTAGGATACCCCATTTCTGACAATCTGTGAAAATTTCATGAAAATCCGTCCATAACTTTTTGAGTTCTCTTGCTAACAGACAAACAAACAGACAAACCGACAAACAAACAAACCAACGCCAATGATCACATAACCTCCCCCTTTGGCGGAGGTAACAATACGTCGATGGATAAATTTTGAATGGAGAATTTTTTTGTCACCGAATTATTAGAGTAATTGTTGCAGCCCTAATTACCAACAACAGTTTCTAAAAATGTATTTCTGTGCTTGTTCTGTTTCACCTGGTACACCTATTAATCCTTTATTAATGCAAAATTAAAAGGACAATGTGTATTATTTTGTTGAAAAAGTACTTTCAAACCCTATAGTATATCTACCATGATATTGTTAAAGTCCTTATATATATATATATATATATATATATATATATATATATATATATATATATATATATATATATATACTGTATACTGTATATATATATATAGTGCCAGTTACTTTTAATATTGTCAGCAATTCCCAGTAAAACACCTGAATTAACCCTACTGGTACCCTTGGTCAAATACTGGAGTCCGGTGAGGGAGCTTGTGAGTTCATTCCTGTCAAATTGTAGCATCTAAGGTAAAAGCAAACTCTCTCAACTCATTTCACTGCTAAGTGTCTACCTGGTTCACGCCATCTGCGCCTCAGCTTCTGCCTATACAGAGGGTGTCATTTCTCACTCTTATCACAGGACTATGGGACTTCTGTCCATGCTGCCTGCAGTGAAGCTCTGGTTCTCCTACCTGAGCGTGCGCTCCAGCTTTCTACACCACATTCAAAATTATTATGCAAATAGGATTTTAGTGTCATAAGCATTCAAGTTTTTGTTTTACAATTAAACTCATGGATGATATTGTGTCTCAGGGCTCTTTGGATCACTAATATCAATCTCAGACACCTGTCATAATTAGTTTGCCAGGTGAGCCCAATTAAAGGAAAGCTAATTCAGAAGGATGCCCCACATTATTAAGCATGCCACAGGTTTCAAGCAATATGGGAAAGAAAAAAGATCTCTCTGTTGCTGAAACCTGTCATATGGTGCAATGCCTTGGACAAGGTACGAAAACATTAGAAACTTCATGAAAACCTAAGCGTGATCATCATACTGTGAAGAAATTTGTGGCTGATTCAGAGCACAGATGAGTTTATGCAGATAAAGGCATAATGAGGAAGATTTCTGCCAGACAAATTCATCAGATTAAGAGAGCAGCTGCTAAAATGCCATTGGTGGTAGACCATTGAGAACAATGATGTCTAGTTGTGCAGCTGTCTTCGATTGTGGGCCTGAGTGTGGCTGACAAGTCCAATTCTGGAAGCGCACATGCGGGGACAGAGAGGGCACTGGAATGACGGAGTAGTTGGTGCAGAGTAAGAGGCCTTCCGGCCTTCTCTGGTGCTGGTGATTCTCTCTCACTGGCTGTTCTCACAGGAGGTGAAGGCCTTTCGCATTGCTGCACAAAAGCTCACTCTCTCCTGAGCGAGGGATTCCAGCTCCCATGCTGGTACGGCACAGTATTTCAGCCATTACAATGCCATTTCAAAGCAGCAAACAGGTATTTGGAGCTGCTGGTGCTTCTGGAGTCCCACGAACCTCAAGGTGTAGGATCCTCCAGAGGCTTGCAGTTGTGCATAAACCTACTATTTGGCCACCCCAACCAGTGCTCACAAGCAGAAATGGATGCGGTGAGTCCAGAAATACATGAAGACTAATTTTCAAACAGTCTTGTTTACTGATGAGTATCGTGCAACCCTGGATGGTCCAGATGGATGGAGTAGTGAATGGATGGTGGCTGGCCACCATGTCCCAACAAGGCTGCAACATCAGCAAGGAGGTGGTGAAGTCATGTTTTGGGCCATAATCATGGGGAGAGAGCTGGTAGATCCCTTTAGGCTCCCTGAAGGTGTGAAAATGACCTCGGCAAAGCATACAGGGTGTGTGCTCAGCCCGCTGCTCTTCACCCTGCTGACCTATGACTGTGTACCAGCCTACAACACTAACCACATCATCAAGTTTGTGGATGACACAACGGTGGTGGCCGTCATCACCAACAACGAGGCGGCTAACTACAGAAATGAGGTGAGCCAACTGGTCCAGTGGTGTAAAGACAATAATCTCTTCCTGAAGGTGGAAAAACTAAGGAAATTGTGGTCAACTTCAGGAGGGAACACACCCAGCATTCCCCTCTGATCATCGATGGTGCAGCTGTGGAGAGGGTGAGCAGCACCAAGGTCCTGGGGGTGCACATCTCAGAGGACCTTTCCTTGTCCAACAACACTACATCACTGGCCAAGAAGGCTCAAACTCACCTCCGTTTCCTCTGCAAACTGAGGACAACATGAGTTCCACCCCCCATCATGTGCTCATTCTACTGGGGCACCATTGAGAGTATCCTCACCAGCTGCATCATAGTGTGATATGGGAGCTGCACCACCTCCTGTCAGAAGACACTACAACGCACAGTGAAAGCTGCCAGCAAGATCATCAGGGTCCCTCTGCCCCCACCCCCTTCCGACAGCTACCTCATCCGCCTCACCCGCAGAGCCATCAACATCACAGGCAACACCTCACACTCCTCACACTCCCTCTTCATTCCCCTGCCCTCGGGTAAAAGGTACTGTGTTCACCAGGCCATCAGGGCTTTGAAATCTGTCCACCCCCCCCCCCCCCAGACCATAATATGCACTCATCTGCACAATAACTACCTCAGCTGTAGGCATAGAAAGACTGACGCACCAACAGTAATACATCTGCTGCTGTATGTCTCTGCACCTTACTGCAACCATTTGCACAAATGCCATACCTGCTGCTGTCTGTTACTGCAATATTGATCATGTGCAGTCCAATCTGTCACTGTCTGCACCTACACTACTGCATCAAATTTGCAAACTACAAGTATTACTGCTCTACCTTTTTCTGTATATAGGATTGCTGGTTTTTATCGTTTATCTTTATTTGCACTATGGGATGTCTGGGTTTTATCTTTTACCGTTATTTGCACTACGGGTAGCATTACTGTACATAGACTGCTGTTGTTGTTTTTCCAGCCTTATTCCTTTTTTTTTAAATATTGCACACACCACTGAAGAGAGAAAAAGGGCATTTCACTTCTCCTGTATGTCCTGTATATATAGTAGTATTGACAAATAAAATCTTTGAATTGAATTTGAATAGAGTTTCTGACTGACCACTTTCTTCCATGGTACAAAAAGAAGAACCGTGCCTTCCGTAGCAAAATTATCTTCATGCATGACAATGCACCATCTCATGCTGCAAAGAATGCCTCTGTGTCATTGGCTGCTATGGGCATAAAAGGAGAGAAACTCATGGTGTGGCCCCCATCCTCCCCTGACCTCAACCCTACTGAGAACCTATGGCGCATCCTCAAGCAAAACATTTATGAGGGTGGGAGGCAGTTCACATCAAAACAGCAGCTGTGGGAGGCTATTCTGACATCTTGCAAAGAAATTCAAGAAGGAACTCTCCAAAAACTCACAAGTTCAATGGATGCAATAATTGTGAATGTTATAACAAAGAAAGGGTCCTATGTTAACACAGAGGCGGACTTACCATTTGGCAAAGGTAGGCAACTGCCTTAGGCCCAGATCTGCCAAGAGCCCCATATATTTTTTTTAAAATGCTAAGCATATATAACATTATCCATCCATCCATCCATCCATCCATCTTCTACCGCTTTTCCGGAGGTCCGGGTCGCGGAGGCAGCAGTTCAAGCAGAGAAGCCCAGGCTTCCCTCTCCCCAGCCACCTGCTCCAGCTCTTCAGAGGGGATACCAAGGCGTTCCCAGACTAGCTGGGAGACATAGTCTCTCCACCGAGTCCTGGGTCTGCCCCGGGGTCTCCTCCCAGTGGGACGTGCCTGAAACACCTCAAGTGGGAGGCGTCCAGGAGGCATCCTAATCAGATGCCCATACCACCTCAACTGACTCCTTTCAATGTGGAGGAGCAGCGG
Organism: Pholidichthys leucotaenia; assembly: GCA_020510985.1. Classification (NCBI taxonomy): domain Eukaryota; kingdom Metazoa; phylum Chordata; class Actinopteri; order Cichliformes; family Pholidichthyidae; genus Pholidichthys; species Pholidichthys leucotaenia. The sequence continues at coordinate 89,816,282 of CM035842.1, read as the reverse complement.
TTCTACTCTGAGCCTCTCCCGGATGACTGAGCTCCTCACCCTATCTCTGAGGGTGAGTCCAGCAATCCTACGGAGAAAGCTCATTTCAGCCGCTTGTATCCGCGATCTCGTTCTTTCGGTCATTACCCAAAGCTCGTGACCATAGGTGAGAGTAGGAACGTAGATTGACTGGTAAATCGACAGCTTTGCCTTAGAACTAAGCTCCCTCTTCACCACAACAGACCGGTACAACGTCCGCATCACTGCAGATGCTGCTCCAATCCGTCTGTCGATCTCTCATATATATATATATATAACATATCATATCATATATAACATATAACATATAACATATCACATATAACATATAACATATCTCATATATAACATTATGTCCGACAAAATAAAGAAACACCAGTATTTACATAAATGGCATATCAAATCACAAACATAACATTCTTCCCCCTTCTCAGACAGTTGGACTCTTCCATGGTGTCTCTGAGACATGCGCATGTGCATATCTTTGGTTACGATTGTAAACAAACAGTACAGCATGTAGAACAGCGGCAAAATGAAACGAAGTTATCCGAGCGGTGCAGAGAAATGGAAAAAAAGGGAAGGGCACAGAAAATTTTTAGCAACCTTTTCACTTCAACCTAGGAGGAGACTAACCTCTGGAGGAACAGATAGAGAGCAACGCTGCTTGTACGAGCGCACATGATGCTAATGACAAGCACCTGTTGTTAATGAGGAAGCAGCGGTGATTCCGGTTGCTGACAGTACAGGTAAACAACAAATTTTTTTTTTACTATTTTTTCTAATGACAAGATTTGCAGAGGCCAAGGCTCACAAGGTTAAATTTAAATATGATCAACTGTGCTCCACAGGCATACACGGGATATCTGTAGCCTCACAGAATATGACATTACATGAGATTAAATATAGTTTGTTTGTTTTATTAAGATCCCCATTAGAACTTGTATATAAAACATTGGCTATTTTTCCTGGGGTCTAACATGTTCTCCCTTGTGTCTACGTTGTACAGAGGAGGGAGCACAACAGATGTCTCTGCAAAATGGACCAGTCAGCAGACCATGAACAGGACCCAGCTGGCAAATGTGGGTAAGTCAGTCCCTCCAGGATTTCATGGGATGTTTTTATGATTGTTGCGGCCCAAAAAGCCTTAATTTGCAGGAGCTTTTTTAAAAAGTTGCGATAAAAGTTGTGATGTTTTGAGAGGTTTTGTTGCACTACAAGTTGTGGGAAGAATTACAAACTTTAAAGCAGATGCTTTTTCCATAGTTTACTGCAATGATATTCTATATAGCACCACAAGAAAGCACAGGATTGTCAAAAAATTCCTATTAAACAGTGATTTGTAAATTAAGCAAAAACTTCTGCTATACAGAAAAACTCTTTTGTGCAACAGCAAATACAGACTTTAACACAATTGAGAATGAAGTAGCTACTCATAAATTTGTCATAAAAATGACCAACATAGGCTACTCTTGCAGAGAACATGAATAAAAAGGATGAAAATATAATTTTCCATTACAACAACTAAATTGCATTGAATGCATGTTAAAGAGTATAGATTTGGAAATTATTGCAGCACCTTCTTTGAAAACTCTCTAGCCGCAGCGGTGCCCAACCACTTGGTACCAAACAACAGAGAAAAAAAATAATTTATTTTGTTGCTCTGTAGTGTCTATCAAAGTCTGGGGTTTTCTGGAAAAAAATACTGAATATTCTCTGTCTTTCTATGGCTGACTCCTACCTGTCTGTCTATATGCTGTTTGTCTTGACACACACCTGTCTCATCAGATACTCATCTTTCCTTTACTGGGAGGAGGGACTCTTCTTGGCGGTTTGCAGAGGGCACACAATGGTCCGTGTCCAGACCGGAGAGTCACAGCTTTTAATTGACAAGATGTAGTAATGATTTTACCGTTAAAGATGTATAAAATGTTACAAGACTGGCTGTAGTGTTAGATTTGCTCATTTGTTTGTGGTTTTACGGCATCTCTTTTCACGTGTGCTTCCACAACGGGGTGCTTTTCAGGCAGGCAGACTTTTTTTCAACACAAACCCTGCACTTCGTACACATGGTCAAGACAGAGACGTTGGGAGACGTCCTCCGGTGGGCTGGGGGAGATGGACGAAGGGATGGGTGAGTGGTGGTGGAACCACCATTAATGGTGGAAAAAGTTTTGATATGATTTATCTTTGTCTCATTTTTTTACATCACAAAAACCATCATTTGAATAGGGGTGTGTAGACTTTTTATATACACTGTACTTACCCTTAAGTCACTGGGCCTGGGGAAACCTCTCCTGCCTACAGCTCTTCCTCCTGCCTACTTGTAAGAGTTTTTTAGTTCACCTACAAACTGCAAAACAGCTAATCTGCTTGTGAAGATACTCACCACTCCTCTCTGCACCTGAAAAAGTAAGCAAACAAATACAACATCAAGTTAATTTTGCCTGGTCCATTTATATTCATTGTTCTCCCTTTCTGTCTCCTTGGGGTTGAAAGCAGCAGCTGCTCTAACTTAATCAATTTTTACAATAAACATTATTCACTTCTGCACCTACCTTGTCTCCTCTCTGTGTCTGTGTTTGGGTCCATCTCATAAAAACATGCCACAAGTGCCACCAGTGTTTGTTTGTCACAACAATTTGAATTAATTCACAGAGAAGGCTGAATTATTTTCTAAAACTGTCATGAGCTCCCCGTGCGCTTCTCCATAGCACATGGAGGAGGAGAAAAAGGATGAGGATTTACACTCAGGGTTTAACACCACACACATTTATTAAACACCAAGATACTGACACACAGTTTCAACAATAGTTTCCTCAGACGCTTAAGGAGTCCTTCAGGATGCTCAACAGTCTTAGGATGAGGACCACAGGGAAAAACACACCCAGTTAATACTCACAGAACTGGAGCTGTCCGAGTAAGTCCAAATAGGGCTGTGACGACGGCCACTGTTTGGTCTGTGTATTGAATGTTATATTATATGTGTGAAGGATTTATATTTGTAAATGTCAACATGTATTGGATGGTAAAAATGCACATATAATTGTACAATGTGTTCTGACTAATTGAATCCTTCTGTGAGATAATTATGGATTAATTATGTTAATTGGGTAAGGCAGTTAATTAATCTTAAAACCACATACCTTTGTCAGCATGCTTCCTGGATGTATTTGGACAAAAGACTCCTCAGGGGTTTGAGGGCCTTTTAAAGGATGCCAGCAGGAAGAAGTATTTATTGTATTATTTATGGTGTATTTGTGGTTCTATTTATTCTGTAAATATTCTGGGGAAAGTATTTATGTATTTATGATCTTTTAGATATTATTGGGTACGTGGAAAAATATGAAAATGCTTATTGTCTTACCTAGGGTTTTGGTATACACCAATTAGGTGAATTATCTCACTCTGTATATTAACAGGTGTTTTCATTTGGTTAGTGTGGGGTGTTGGATGTGCATGGGAATTATTGCCTGTGAAGATTTTTGGAATAAAGGAAAAATTGCTGATTGCAAACTGTTTGGAAGCCTCCGTTCTTTCTCTGGTGCCTTGTCCACTCAGTCATGTGACAATTGGTGTCAGGAGTGGTCCGTTTCCCGACATTTGGCATAAGAAATGGTTCGTACCCACTAATTGGTGACAGAGAAGTGGCCCGGTTTCACGGCTGTGGTGAAGAGGAAGTGCAGCTGGACGAGTGGTGTCAGGAATTTTCTACTCTCACCGTGGCTACGAAGAATGTCAGCAGAAGGCATGACGATGTCAAATTAAGCGGACTGTGTGACGTTAGGTCAAAAAAAGATGTTGTCAAAAGAAGGAGTGATAACACAGGACAAGAGGAGCGATGGCAAAAAGGAATATGAAGAAACAACAGGAGCAATTAGATGATTTGGACACTAGCATGGCAATTGAGGAGCAGGGGACCAGTGGACTAGACAAGCTGGGAGAATTGACGAGCTTGGTGAAGTCCGTGGTGCATTCACTGACAGTCAGAGACCGTCAGATGGATGAAGAAGCCACTCTGCAAGAACAAAGGTGGCAAACTGTGCAGCATCAAGTTCGCCAGATGCAGTCACAAATGACAGAGCTGAGAGAGGAGTGCTGGAGCCGGGTTGAATGCAACGGTGACGACGACGCTTTGGGGGAAGATCCCAGGGTGACGGCCAGTCGGGTCAGCCCGCAGGAGGAGGAGCTACCGCTGCAGGTGCAGCTGAGGACAGCGCAGATACACCGTGAGCCCAGGCTCAATCCACTCTCTCCCGATGACGACATCGAGCACTATCTGGCGACATTCAAGAGGATTGCTTCGGTCTGTGGCTGGCGTAAGGAGGAGTGGGCTATCCAGTTGGCTCCTCTGCTCACTGATAAAGCACGTAGTGCATATGTGCTCATGGACATCGCTGACACAGACAATTATGATAAAGTGAAGGAAGCAATTTTAAATAAGTATGAAATAACACCAGACACCTATAGGAGAAGGTTTCGTGCCCTGGACGTTCATCAGGACGAAACCCCCCGTGAACTGTATGTTTGGTTAAAAGACCTGTTTAATAAATGGATTAAACCAGAGACCTCAAAGGGTGAAAGACATTGCGGAGCTGTTGATTTTGGAGCAGTTTCTGCAGATGGTGGACCCGGAACTGGGAGTCTGGATATGAGAGCGGGACCCGAAGATGGCGGAGGACACGGCTTGTCCTGTGGAAGTCTTCCTGTCTGCCAGGTCTGGGAGCAGGAGACCTACTCTCAGCTGTGACGGCTCTTTCACCTCACGGAGTAAGTTTGATGAGGGTGAAAGGGGTGGTCAAGAGCAGAGAAGACTGTATTCCAGCTCCAATCAGGTCACTGTTAGTTGACTGGCGCCTAGCGGCTGCCCCGGCCTTGGATGCGCTCTGCAGAGCGTGCCCAAATGCCAAGTCACGTTTCGTTACCTTGTATTCATACATGTGTAATGACAATAAAGTTGAATCTCATCTCATCTCAAACATAAGGGAAGTAGAAAGTCACGTTTTGTTTCAAGTCACGATATACGCTGTTACCAGTGTAACAAAATTGGCCACACACAATATTCATGTCCTGCCGCAAAGAACAGTAAACCATCATTGTTATGTTCAGTTCCTAGACCCACTTTTTCAGCCCCAGTGCACAGTGAAATGTATAAAACGACGGTGTTGCTTAATGGTCAGTGTGAAGAGGCCCTTTTAGACTCAGGTTGTTTTCAAACTGTTGTGCTGCCCAGTCTGGTCCCTAGGGATTTGTAGAATGAGTCTGGAATAAATATCAGCTGTGTTCATGGGGATAAAAAGCTGTACCCGACCGCTGAGGTTTATTTAACAGTGGGGGGTCAGACTTATCTCCTTCCTGTAGCTCTTGTGCCTGATTTGCCATATTCAGTGATTCTTGGCAATGATGTTCCAACTTTGTTGGACATCATACAACAGGTTAGGGACGAACACCAAACTGAGGAGAGACAGGCAGGTGGCGCTGTTGAGCAGAGAGTAAAGGCACCTGTGGTGAAAAATTGTAATATGATTACAACTAGAGCTCAGAGGGCTGCCAATGTTCTTCAGGAGGTGCCTTTTTTATGATTCTGGGATAAAGGCAGGTCCAGTTAAGAAACCAAAATCCAAGGCTCAGAGGAGAAGGGACAAGGTTTTAGCTTCAGTTAAGAACTTGGGGGAGGAAACGTCACAGCTAAGCCAGCCAGTAGATTTTAACATTCCTTCTGACATAGCTGCGCTGCAGAAAGCTGACCCATTAGTAAAACCTTGGTTTGAAAAGGTCTCTGAGATTGATGGTGTGAAACAGGGCAGAGTGGACTGTTTGGCTGAGGCCAAGTATGTCATTAGAGATGGCATTTTGTACCAACAGCAAGGTGAAGTTAGGGCCATAACTTTGCCACAAGGCCTCACACAAAAAGCGATGGAACTGGGACATGTTATCCCTTGGTCAGGTCATCTAGCATTCCAGAAAACATTACAGAGAATTGCTAGAAGGTTTGTGTGGCCAGGAATGTATACCCAGGTCAAGGAGTTTTGTGCAACATGTGAAACATGTCAAATTACATCATCTAGGGGAGTAGCCCGGGCCCATCTACATCCATTACCAATCATTGGAACACCATTTGATAGGATAGGGATGGATATAGTTGGCCTCCGAGAAAGAAGCTCCTCGGGTAATAAATACATTCTTGTCATATGTGACTATGCTACTAGGTACCCAGAAGCCTTCCCACTGAAATCTATTAAGGCTAGGCAGGTGGCTAACTGCCTTATTCAGTTATTTTCAAGGGTAGGCATACCCAGAGAGGTCCTGACAGACTGTGGGACAAATTTCCTGTCAAAACTTCTGCAGCAGGTGTCATGCGGTGACCCTCGCAGATCACCATAAGACGCCAAGAGTCCACCAGTGAGTTTTGCAATGATGGTAATTTATTAATATAACAAGACAAGACTATGAGCCGCTCAGGGCAAAAACACACATTAAGCAATACAAGGGCTCGTAGGGCTAACCCCGGCCACTACGAGCTAAACTATGACATGACATGAGACACGAACCTGACATGAAGGTCTGACGACGCTTTGATGAGGATAGTTTGACGAGGTTTGACGATACTCCTGCAAGTGAACTGCCGCTAGTGCCCGCTTTATAAAGGCGAACACTAACGAGCAGTAATGACAAACAGCTGACCAACCTTGACAGGCGGAAGCCCCACCAAGCGCCTTCACAATAAGAGCCCGGTGAGGCCAGAATACAACTCACAGCTGTCAAGGCCGGCAGCGAGCTGTGCTTAGCCTGAGCGCGGACAGAACCCAGCACTCGGGTCGTAACAGTACCCTCCCTCCAAGGGCGGGCTCAGAACGCCCAAGGACCACCCTGCCCCCCCGCCCCCCAGGGTGGGTGGCTGGGGGTAGGTGCGGAGGGAAAGAGACCAAACCCGGAAACAATCAAAACCCGACAAGAACAACTAAGTACAGGACAGTGACAAGAGTACCAACTACTCAGGTTAAATCAAATGTTCGACTAACAATCACAAAAAAAATGCACAGGATAACATGGACAAAACAAAAAAAAAAAACAGAATCACTGGGTCAGAAAACTAAATACAGGACAGCACGAGAAAATTAAATCTTGGCCCACATGCTACACAAGAAAATGACTTCCCCCCTGTGTGAATTCTCATGAGAGTTTTCAAAAAACCAAATACAGAAAACAGAGCACTTACTGGCTCATACCTGACTACACACAATACAAACTAAAGCAAGTGCAAGACATAACCATAACACAAAGCACACAGGATAGCAGGGAAAAAAAACCAAAAACAGATCACTGGGACAGATCGACACCAGAAAAATGACCACTACCCCCCCCCCCCCGACAGTTTACGCCAACCGGCGGAGACCAGATGCCATAGGAACAGTTCAGGTGGTCTCCCGCCGTCCAACAGCCTGCGGGTGGGCATGGGAGGTGGAACATGACCAGGCGGCTCACCACAGTCCAACGCCCAGCACGTCCGCTCCTCTGGTGGTCGAACCAGGTCGCCCAATGAAACACACAACACGTCGGGTGGCCGACCCGGGGAGCCGAACCGGCGAAGCAGTTCCTCAGGCGGCCGACACGTGTCCCTCAGCCACCAGTCCCGGGGAAAAACAGCCCGCGGCGGCCTCCCTGACAAGGACAAAACTCAGGAGAGCCGGGGCGAGCGAACAGGAACCCCCATGGCCCCCGGCGATGATGCGCAGGGGCGGGGACTCAGTGGAGGGAAAAGAAGGCAAAGATGAGCCTGTAATCCATCTGACGGCGAAAGGTCTGCAGCTCCTCCCCCGTCCGCGGACCACACCGGCGCTGCACCTCCGCTGGACCCCGATTGGGTCCCAGCTGCACCCACGTCGGGCCCCGATTGGGCCAGAACCACACCTGCAGTGGACCCCGATTGGGCCTCTGGCGCACCCACGTCGGACCCCGATTGGGCCAGAACCACACCTGCGGTGGACCCCAATTGGGCCTGAACCGCCCCTGCAGTGGACCCCAATTGGGCCTCTGGTGCACCCACGTCGGACCCCGATTGGGCCACAGCAGCCTCCACGACGGACCCCAACTGGGTCGGTGCAGCTCTGCTGACGATCTCCACCCCCGAACCTGGGACCTCCAACCCAGTGACTCCGACTGGTTCCACAAGGCTCACAAACAAGGAGAAAACCGGGATCAGAATCACCGGTAGCAACAGAACCCAGCAAGACGAGCTCGGACGCAGCAGGCGGCTGCTCCTCACTCGCCTCCCCGAGAGGCAGGCAAAAATGCTCCAAAACAGGGGACAGAGATACAAGAGGGAGCACTTGCCTGCACTCGGGTTCTGTTGTCACCCAGGACTTCGACGATCCAGGTTCAGGGCGGCGACTCTCATCAGCAGGCTCCAACTCAGCTGCGTCGGGCTCCGCAGCTGGCAAGATGTCGCCTGCAGCCTGAGGTTCCTCCCGCGCTGCTGTCCATGCCGATGACCCATATGGCGTGGGGGCAGGGGACACTCGACCCACTGGCTCGGACCGCTCTGGCGAGGAGACCCGGGGACGCTTCATCATTGGCTCAGGCTCCGGGCCGCAGTCCGCTCTTCTCCTCCGTCCACGACATGGCTGCAGGGCCGGATCCAGGCTTTCCAGCACTGCAGGCCTCCTCTTCATCCGACGACGTTGGCCTGGCGTCGCGGACCGCTCAACAAGGGGGACACAGAGGCAGCAGGCTTAATCGTTATCTCTACAGCAGGTGGAGGGAGCTCGGGGGGCTGCAAACCCCGAACTCCGCCCCCAGGAGTCAGACAAGGCAGATTACAATCATGATGTAATAAATCAACATGCACTCGCCTTCCTCCCAGAGAAGAGATAGTTCCTGCTGTAGGGGACGTTGTTCCTCCTTCTCCCCGCTGGATGGCGACAGAGGGCCCCCTGGAAGGACGAGGTGGGACCGCTCTCAGAGGTTCGATGACGGTCCTCGCCGGCAGCGGGTCCAGCCGGGGATTCTGCCAAGGTTCTCCTTGGCCGTGGCGCCGACGTCGTCGACGACCTCCAGATGGCGTGACCTCCTGGACCGGATCAGGGACAGGAACCCAACACGGGGAGCGAGGATACCTCCTCCTCTGCTTCCTGCTTTCCTCCTCCTCCAGCCCGCGGAGTATCTTGCGCTGCGTGGAGAGTTCACCTCTCCTCGTCATCACCTCCGGGTGATCGTAGTAGTGGAGAGGAAGGTTGTCCAGGAGAACTTCTGCACAGTCCAGGTGCCAGCGCATATAGCTGGAGTTGACATCAAAGGTAGCGGCGAGGAGCGCCCCGTCGACGTACTCCAGCGCGCTCGCTAACTCTTTGCCCAGGCGCCAACCGTGGCCCCTGGATGACTGCATTCTCCCAGCAAATGACACTCAGACAGGGAAGAACAATAGTCCAGTTAAAGCAAAAACTCACGGTGAAAAGGCGTCTCGGTGTGGCGTCTCCATTTAGACGTCTGGCAGGAGTATACTGTCATGCGGTGACCGTCGCGGATCACCATAAGACGCCAAGAGTCCACCAGTGAGTTTTGCAATGATGGTAATTTATTAATATAACAAGACAAGACAAGACTATGAGCCACTCAGGGCAAAAACACACATTAAGCAATACAAGGGCTCACAGGGCTAACCCCGGCCACTACGAGCTAAACTATGACATGACATGAGGCACGAACCTGACATGAAGGTCTGACGACGCTTTGACGAGGATAGTTTGACGAGGTATGACGATACTCCTGCAAGTGAACTGCCGCTAGTGCCCGCTTTATAAAGGCGAACACTAACGAGCAGTAATGACAAACAGCTGACCAACCTTGACAGGCGGAAGCCCCACCGAGCGCCTTCACAATAAGAGCCCGGTGAGGCCAGAATACAACTCACAGCTGTCAAGGCCGGCAGCGAGCTGTGCTTAGCCCGAGCGCGGACAGAACCCAGCACTCGGGTCGTAACAGCAGGTTTACAAACTGTTGGGTATTAAGGGGATTAAGACCATCCCATATCACCCTCAGACTGATGGACTGGTGGAACAGTTTAACCAGACTTTAAAGAACATGCTGCGGAAATTTGTTTCTAGTACGGGCTCGGATTGGGACCAATGGGTACCGTATTTGCTGTTTGCTTATTGGGAGGTTCCCCAGGCTTCAACAGGGTTCTCACCTTTTGAACTATTTTATGGTCGTCAGGTGAGGGGCCCACTGGATTTATTAAAGGAGCACTGGGAGAGGCCTCCGAGTGATCAGGACAATATGGTCTCTTTTGTTATTAAAATGAGACAAAAACTGGATCAGATGACTGCTTTGGCTCAGGAACGCATGAGGATGGCACAGAAAAACAAAAGAAATGGTATGACAAGAAGGCCAGGAAGAGGGTTTTTGACCCAGGTCAGCAGGTGTTGTTACTGCTTCCCTCTTGTGACAGTAAGCTGTTGGCTCGATGGCAGGGGCCTTATGAAATTTCTAAGAAATTAAGCTCAGTGACATATGAACTATATATGCCTGACAGAAAGACAAAATATCAGTGCTTTCACATTAACTTGTTAAAGGAGTTTCAGCAGCCTGTGCATCAGCAGCAGTAGCCTGATCACCAGGAGATGTGTCATCAGCTCCTTATCTGTGCAACGGATGTGGATGAGGAGAGAGAACAATCTTTTCCCACGAATGTGTCAGAGCTTTGTTCTTTTCATGCGTCTCATTTACAGGATGATCAGCAGAGACAATTATGGCCCTTTTCCACTAGCCCCGCTTAGCCCAACACGGCACGGCTCAGCCCGCGTTTGAGCATTTTCTATGAGCCCCAGCATCGGTTAGCAGGCGCTATTTTCGTACCTGATCGAGGGCAGGGTACAACCGAGCTGAGTCGGGCCGTGATGTGACGTCAACAGACTGGTCGCTGCTGATTGGTCAGGTCGTAACGTCACGAAAGCGACCGTCTTCTGTTCAGTGTACACGACCGCCATTTGTAATTGTAAACTGAAAAAAATGAAAAGCGATTACCGAGCAATAAAGGACCACAATGGTCGAAGTGGAGCGAATCGGAAGGACTGGAAGTTCGAGCAGATGGACGCGATCTACGGACATAGGCCTGCTAGCAATGGCAGAGACATTGGGCTCGACACGGCCACGGTCACGCCATTGGAAACCGTGGACGGTGAGTGTTGTTTTGATATTGCGCGTCTTTTCGCCAATTTATCCTTTCGGTGGCAAGCTCACTGTTTTTAAGCAATAGGAAGGTTGTTAGATTGTGGGTAATGGTTGTTACCGAGGATTGCTAGCCAGCTAATAGCTAGCTAGCTACCTATTGTTTTGCAGCCAACTGCTGATTCATGCTTGCTTTGTGTTAAGTATTCGCGCAAACAAAATGCTGAAGTATGCTTATTGTATTCTGGTTAAAAACTTTTGAGTTTTGTGTACATGTTGCACTTTGGTGATGAGGTTTACATTGTGTGCATTTTCTTTCTAGAATCACTGTTCATATCACGGGGTCCACCTCAGTCGACATGGACCCACCAGACTCTCCTGCATCTGCCGGAGCGCCAGAAGCTGAATCGACACCGATGTCAGCCACATCACCAGCTCCATCAGCATCTTGCGTGCCACGTTCAAGTGCTGGTAAGGCACAATAACCACCCGTTTTTTTTTTTTTGTGGATACAGGTCTAGCGGACTCCAGGGTCCAAAATCTCAACTAGAAACAAGTTATTTACAAAACTGATTAATGTAATTTCCTATAGCTGCATATTAATGAATTTAAAATGTCTTTGTACATGTACAAAAAGGTGATTCTTGGGTCTTCACTTATCGGTGGTCCACAACCCAGTCCCATTTTTAGGTGTGGTGATGGAAGTACTGTTGTAACTCCTGTTTTAGAAAAACAGATAAAGCTCATGAACTGCCATTCAAATCAACATGCTTCATTGAAATGCTTCACGTCAGCTGACTGTATTAACCCATTCAGATTTCTGAGGCCACAATACAAGCAAATATTTTAAACATAACCCATCCATCCATCCATTCATCTTCTTACTCAATCCTTTTTAGGTTGCAGGGGGGCTGCAGCCTATCCCAGCAGCCTGGGGGTTGCAAAATCCGCTCTACTGAGGGGCAGCAACATGACAGTTCAGCTTATATACAGCAGTGAAGCATAATATAATAGTGACATTCCACCACTGGGTTTCACCAGTGTAATTCCATAATATATGTTGTGATCCAGCTTTAACAACCATGCCTTTCTGTCTTTCCATCTAGCCAAGAGGAAAAGGGACAACTCCATCTCTGACCTTCCATCAGTGATGGTCCAAATGCATGGTGATGAGATGCGACTCCTGGAACGGCACCATGAGGAGCGCAAACAACACCATCAAGAATACATGCAGCATTTACGAGAGGTGGCCGCAGATGTGCGGGAAGATGTGCGGGCAGATGTGCGGGCAGATGCGCGTGAAGCCCAGGAGCAGGACGTTGCCTTACGAAGGGAAGAGCTCACAGAGATGGCTACATTCAACCGAGATTTCATGACCCAATTTGGCAGGCTTGTTGAAGCACTTAGCAGTTGGCGTGTGTAACCATGTCTCCCCACGCCCAGTCTGTTTGTTTGTAAATTGTGCTTCTGTAATAAAATGGTAGTGTTTGCATCATAAGTATGGTTTGTCTGTTATGACACCGTATGAGAAAAGCCAATAATTACATAAACATTCCATTCTCTGTTCAGTCTACATGCTGCTGTTCGTCAGGTCAGGTGTATAGCATTCTAATGGTAATTTAATTTTTAACAACACAACAAAACATAATGTCTTGGTAAGTTGTTTATGTTTTTTTTTTAATTTTAGACAAATTTGCACCGCTGAATCTATTTCTCTCGATCGGGTACAGTTTTTATGTTATAAGCAGTTGTACAGGCGTACTTTAACTTCAACAGTAGACACTGATAAAGGTAAGTACATGTAAATTGAATGTTGCATCACCATTCAAAATTTCATAAAATAAGAAGGAATTTAGCATCTAGCAAAAAGTTGCCACTAATAACAGTAGACACATCAGAGAAGGATACACAACTGTGTTTTTGTTGCCCACAACTGTTGTTACCAACAAGTTGTCGTGCTAAATTTATATTAGCTTTTCAAAAATATTAAAAATCATTTTGTAAGTAAAAGTGGGATACCATTACATGGGAATATGACATGTTGCACCACATGATTTATAGTTCAATTTGCATTTCCACCAAAGCAAAAGTGGCTTGTCTAGCTGCATTTTTTGAACATGGCCTGTGCGGTGTTTCTGCATGTAATTACCCGTACCTTAACAGATAAGCGTTATGAACAACAGAGGACACGTAGATGAAAAAGGCACATTTTATTTACAAAACACAGATGTTTTACATATGTATGCACATAAATATGGATGAAATTAAATTTCTACCTATTGCAACACAAGTACTGCATCACAGCATCTCATATATCGCCACCCTGCTCCTCTGCTCCCTGTGCTGCTGCCACCACTGGTTCATCTACTGCATCATCCAATGTAGTGTCAAACGTCTCTCCATGACTCCCACACAGATTATGCAGAGCACAAGAAGTCAGCACCATAGATTCCACCAGTTTCATGTCACAGTCATTCCATTTCAGAAAATCCTCCCCTCGTAATCATCCATTTTTTTTGGTGGAGGATTTCGTCGCGCGCTTCACGTCACGAGAGTGTGGCGCCGCCTTGCTGTTCAAGAAATCCCACCCACCGCAGGCATGTCAGCAGTAATGTGGAAACGCAATCGAGGCCAAAACGAGTCGTTGTGAGTCGTGTCGTGTTTGCCAGTCGGGGCCGAGTGGGGCTAGTGGAAAAGTGCCTTTAGAGGCACTAGTAGATCCAGATTTGTTTCAGGAGAGACCTGGTTTCAACACATTAGTTCACCATAGAGTTCATTTAAAGAAAGAGGCTGTTTCCTGTCGGAAGTCTTATAGGATTTTTAACCAAAAATCCAAAACTGAAGCAGGAGATTAATTTGATGTTGCAGCTGGGAGTGATCGAGGAGTCGGTTAGCGAATGGTGCAGTCTAATTGTGTTGGTTCCCAAGAAGGATGGTTCTTTGAGGTTCTGCATTGACTTTAGCTACTTGAATGCAGTGTCCAAGTTCGAGTCGTACCCCATGCCCCGAATAGATGAGCTGTTAGAGAAAGTGGGCAGGGCCAGGTTTATTTCCACATTAGACTTAAGCAAGGGGTATTGGCAGGTGGCCTTGGCACCGGAGACAAAGGAACTGACAGCCTTTAAAACACCTTATGGCTCTTTCCAGTTTAAGGTCATGCCATTTGGCCTCCAGGGGGCACTGGCAACATTCCAGTAACTCATGGACCAGGTATTAGGAGGAGTGTCAGACTTTGCAGCTGCCTATCTAGATGATGTAGTCATCTATAGTCAGACCTGGAAGGATCACGTATTACATCTTCGGCAGGTCCTGCATTTAATTAAGAAGGCAGGTCTGATTATTAACCCTCACAAGTGCGCATTTGAACAGCAGCAGGTGGAGTACCTGGGACATGTGGTTGGTCAGGGGGTCATTAGACCACGAGTGGGCAAAGTGGATGCTATCCAGGCCTATCCTGTCCCTACTACCAAGAAGAAGGTACGGTTGTTTTTGGGTCTGGTAGGTTGGTATAGTAAATTCATTCCCCATTTTGCTGAAAGAGCAGCAATCCTGACTGACTTCACGAAGGCGTCAGCACCAAATAGGGTAAAATGGACAGAGGAGTGTGAGAGAGCTTTTGAAGATTTGAAGAGTGCGATTTCTGGGGAGAAGGTTCTCTACAGTCCGGATTTCGCCCGTCCGTTTATCTTCCAGACAGATGCTTCAGGAGTTGACATCAGAGCAGTACTTCTCCAGGAGGTGAGGGGAGAGAGACACCCAGTACTGTTTCTGAGCCATAAATTGTTGGACCGAGAGACCAGATACTCTATGGTGGAAAAGGAATGTCTGGCCATGAAATGGGCTATAGGGTCTCTTAGATATTATCTACTTGGACGTCAGTTCACATTAGAGACGGATCATCGGGCCTTACAATGGCTTAATAGAATGAAAGACACTAACAATCGTCTGACAGGGTGGTATCTGTCCCTACAGTCCTATAACTTTACAGTTCAGTATGTGGCAGGGAAGACCAACCTTGTGGCAGACAGCCTCTCCAGAGTACATGACTCATAGAGTACTGTACTCTCAGGAGGGGGAGGGAGGAAATATGATGACGGAGTGTTGCCACTGTATGGTCTGTGTATTGAATGTTATATTATATGTGTGAAGGATTTATATTTGTAAATGTCAATATGTATTGGATGGTAAAAATGCACATATAATTGTACAATGTGTTCTGACTAATTGAATCCTTCTGTGAGATAACTGTGGATTAATTATGTTAATTGGGTGACGCAATTAATTAATCTTAAAACCACGTACCTTTACCAGCATGCTTTCTGGAGGTATCCAGACAAAAGACTCGTCAGGGATTTTGACGGCCTTTTTAAAGGATGCCAGGAGGAAGAAATTATATGATGGTTGAGTAGAGGGGAATTTAATATGTAAATACGGGATTGAAGTATTTACTATATTATTCATGGTATATTTATGGTTCTATTTATTCTGTAAATATTCTGGGAAAGTATTTATGTATTTATGATCTTTTAAATATTATTGGGTATGTGGAAAAATATGAAAATGCTTATTGTCTTACCTAGGGTTTTGGTATGCGCCAATTAGGCGAATTATCTCACTGTGTATATTAACAGGTGTTTTTATTTGGTTAGTGTGGGGTGTCGGATGTGCATGGGAATTGTTGCCTGAAAATTATTGGGATAAAGGAAAAACTGCTGATTGCAAACTGTTTGGAAGCCTCCGCTCTTTCTCAAGTGCCTCATCCGCTCGGTCATGTGACAAGGGCACTGAGAGAAACACGATCCTTAACCTTTTGCACGCCGGTGTACCGCGGGCGGACACATCTCTGCGTCCTAGAGTGCACGAGGGCGTACTCACTGTGCGTCCTAGTGCGCACTGGAAAAAAAAGCTGCATTTCCATTCTTCCACTACAGACACAGCCGCGAACAAAAAGCCAAAGGACTGCTTTGATTGGTTTAGATGTGATTGACCTCTCATTCGACTAATAAGAGCCTTGAATTAGGTTTCTGAAACCTTGAAGAACCAATGACTGAAAACCTAGCAAGAAGGACCCGCCTACCAACGGCTGCGAATACAGCCAGCCAATTGAAGCACAGAAGTTCGAAAGCGTGTGCTCCTTGCCTAAAATCTGTTTTGTGTAAGGCTGGGTGACACACAGGTGTTCGCCAGTCTTTTTTTCTTACTACTGTTCTTATTTGTTTTGAAAAATCGTTTGCCAAAACCGCAATCATGGAAGCGCAAAACCGCAATAATGGAATTATGGTTTGACCGGGTCGCGTGACCAGAACCACGAGTCTGTAATAAGCGGACCAGCGTCATGTTCGTCTGACAATGAGGAAGAGAAGTTCGCCAGCGACACTGCTGTTGTGGACAGGTAAGTGTTATAAGCTAAATTATTCTTTATCCCTGAAAATTGTAATCCAAATGACTTTTGACCGATCAGTAAATTACAACTGTGCGTTATCGCAACATGACGGACCCAGACCGCTCCGGTCCGGGTCTGTCATGTTGCGAACGCCCCCCCCGTCATGTTGTGAACGCCCCCCCTCCCGCTACTCTTCTGTAGCGGATTGCCGATATATTGCAGATATTTTAGTACAACTGTGCGTAGTAGACCGCGGCGCACAGTCACCGCTTTCCGTCATGTAGAGATGGGCGATGCCCGTCCTCTGTAGCGGGGGGGTGGGGAGTGGGAGTTGTTATCTTCTACATTACAGATATTTTAGTATAATTTTTAGTGCACTGTAGGTTATTTTTTCTTGTAAAAAAAAAAAAAGCCACACATTTTTTACGTGGCATGCTTCCTTGTGTGTGGGGGCTTGTTTGTTCATTCATTCATTCATTCATGAATAAACAACCCCCCCCCCCCACACACACACAGCCCTTCACCTTTCATTAGAGCCCAAGATGAAGCCTCTATATTGAATCATTCAAAAATTACAGACGTTTTTCCAAACTGTGCCATTTGGCACAATTTGGCACAGTTCAAAAACGCCTGGGAACAATCTAAGAAAAAAAGCTGTGTAATATATTCATTTTTGTGGTATTGTTACAAAATTTTGACCTCAGCTGGATAACACTTGGTTCTACATGTCTGTTGCATTTTCCAGCCCGGATCTGACAGCTGTGTGTTATTTGCAAGCATTTGTATCCAAAAAAACACCCAGGCGAAATTTATTTTCTTCAAGTTCGGTATGTTTAGATGACTGTTACTCAGTGGCAGGAGCACTTAGAGAGATTATGACTGTTTTGCCAAAAAATTCAAAGTGTTTTCTTTTAAATGAGACCAACCCCATGAAGATGCTGCAAAGGGTTGAAGAACAGCTTTTGATTTACTTTGGGTACGTTATTTTTTGGCGTTTTTAGGGAAATTGACCAGAGTGCAAGGGGTTAAATGACCTTGACTATCATATGGCGATTAACGACTGCATATCTAGTGCAATGACCCAGCAATGCATGATTGTAGACAGGCTCCTTAAGAACATGCATTGCTGGTTTCCCACATTGGTTACACCTGGGTGAGGAGCGGGAAGATGGCTTACGGGAGTGGGAACAGCTGGTAGCAATAGAGAGGGGGCATGGTCCGACCGGCAGACAGTTAGACAGCGCTCATTCCAGCGTGAGAGCAAGAGGCTGCCTCCCCGCTGCCGGCCAGAAGGCAGTGGCTATGGGCACGGCAAAGCACACAGAAATACATACCAACATACATACAATGTGGCACGAACCCATAGAGCAGCCAGGACCAAGCTGGGGGAAACCAAGCCAGCTCGGTTCCTGACAAAAACAGCTGCTTGTATAGAATATCAAGTTTGTAATGGACTATTTTTGGCTAAAATCAGAGTATTTCCTGCCTCACATCGATGAGAAACATCCATCCATCCATCTTCTACGGCTTTTCCAGAGGTCCAGGTTGCGGAGGCAGCAGTTCAAGCAGAGAAGCCCAGACTTCCCTCTCCCCAGCCACCTGCTCCAGCTCTTCAGAGGATACCAAGACATTTCCAGACCAGCTGGGAGACATAGTCTCTCCAGCGAATCCTGGGTCTGCCCCAGGGTCTCCTTCCAGTCGGACGTGCCCGAAACACCTCAAGTGGGAAGCGTCCAGGAGGGATCCTAATCAGATGCCCATACCACCTCAACTGACTCCTTTCAATGTGGAGGAGCAGCAGTTCTACTCTAAGCCTCTCCCGGATGACTGAGCGCCTCACCCTATCTCTGAGGGTGAGTCCAGCAATCCTACGGAGAAAGCTCATTTCAGCCGCTTGTAAAAAAGCGCTTGTAAGAAAGCTCATTTCAGCCGCTTTCTTGATGAGAAACATGTTCATCTTAAAAGAACTCTATCACATGTACAGAATCAAAGCAAAAAATCTGTTTTGGACTATGTAGAATATTGTGTTTTCACCACTGTAACTAAATATATGGCTGAGCTTTATGCTACACTGGTATCATCCTGCCGTTTTTTGTTTTTTTTTCTATAGCCAGCCTGGCACCAAATCAGGAGGCCACCAGGTTCCGTAAACAACCCTCATGAGCCGATTATGTTTACGGCCATTCCATGAAAAGCTCCGCTCATTGTTTCCTTGTGGCTCCTGTAGGTCTTAGTGCCTGATGTGAAGGTGGCCAAGGTCATCTACTTCCTGCTGATTGTCAGGAAGATCAGTGTGGTAGCGGTGATAAACTGGGCCAGGAAAACCAGTGGAATGGGACCGCTGAATGATGCTGAGGACACAGGAGACTATGGAGATATGGTCAGAGCTAGAGGTGAAGATGGAAATTACAATGGCTGTGAAAATGGTTGTAATTGTAGCAGGAATGGGAGCAGGAGTGGAAATGAGGCTGTTTTGTTTTTATAACCACACTTCAGTCACTTGAAACAATCTTAAATTAAAATTTACAGCTTGGGAACTTTTTGTTTTTGGGGAGTAATATAAACTAGGCAACCGATATAAGTGTGTCATGCCCTCCAATTTTCTATTCCAGGTTCTTAACACCGCAATTTTCTTCTACTCAAACAAAAGCCTTTTTTAAAATATTTGCTTTATCCCCTTCTTGTCATGTGCTTGCTCCAATAAGGAAACTTCTTTCTAAATTCAGAATGACACCACTTGCCTTTATGCTTTACAAAACCACCAGATTATGATTAAAATAAAAACGGGTCTGCAAACATAGGACACGAGAATCGGAGCACTCAGATGAAAAAGATTAACCTAATTTCAACCTGGGCTCAGGGACAGGCCTAAAGAGGAGGGGGAGCATTAACTTTTCTATCTCATGGCTGAACTCGTGTCTTTGGGACCTGGTTGACTCCACTGACAGAGGAACGCATTACAAACAGCCCTTGGAATGATGCGTGGAATAAACACTGTCCCTAAACAGAACCAGATGTTCCTGCAGCTACAAACTGGAGAACACTGTGATCCCGGTTTGGGTTGGGCTGATCCCCAGCGTCATCGAGGCAAACCAACTCCAGCTTCAGGCCTTAGCAAAACAGCTCTCTTTCCTGTGCCTCACAGGAGCAGTCATTCCTATTCTGAGGCCCTTTGTTCACCTATGTATGCATTTCATTTGGAGGATATGAACTCTTCAAGAGACTGAAGTAGCCTTTGAAGTGACCTGGTGACTCTGAACTGTGTTACTTAAGTTGAAAAGCACTGGTTGGCTTGTTTTAGCCCCCATACAGCCTTATGCATATTTTCTGTTAAATAGACCACAGACTATATCAAGAACCAACAGACATGCTAACTACTTACAGTGCTATACCATTGGGAATGCAATAAAAACAATGCATTTTATTGTATTCCCATTTATAGCATTCCAACTTCAATTCAGTTCAATTAAATTCAAGTATAATGCAATGTTTATTTCACAACAGTTAAAGGCTGTCTAAAGTCTGGTCAAATGTTTAATGGCATAACTTTTTCCTACTCCACCCTGTTTAAATAAACGTTTTGAAGTCCATAATGTTTGTCTTTTAATAATAAAACTGAGCTCTGGAGTGCGATGCTGACGGGTCCTAGGCCGCACGGCCTGTTGGCCCTTGCTCTGGGATGGGATCTGGGGCCAGTGGGTGGCCTCCAGAACCAGTTTGGGAGCTGGCTTCTGGGAGGGGACGGGCTCTCTTTGGGACTGCCTCCCTCCCAGTCTTATTCCCACCCCCTCCCCTCAATTCTGGGTAGATCATACATCTTATTGGATACACTTAGGGTTTTGGGGTGGGGGGGGTGCCGTACTGTGTCGTGAAGAGAATCCCTCTGTCTACTGTGCAGTGAGGCCACCCTCACCTCGATTTTAATTGCACTGTAGACATTGAGAGCTTGGGGGGATGGGAGCCCTGCTGCCCATAGCAGTGGCTGGCGATGTCCTAACACACTATCCCCCCAATTTTAACTGCACTTTGGTAGTTCAAACACTTGCACACAATCACACCACACAACTAACACTCATCCATCATGATTCACACATGGGGGTGGGGGTCTTCCCCCACCCCTGCTGCCCTCCTTCTGCCTGGGGTCTGGCTGGTGTCCTGGGGCCCGTCATGTTGCCATCATCTCTGGGCACTGCCAAACGAATACAGTGGATATAAAAAGTCTACACACCCCTGTTCAAATGTCAGGTTTTTGTCATGCAAAAAATGAGATCAAGATAAATCATTTCAAAATTTTTCCATCATTATCAAATCAAATCAACCTTTATTGTCTCTTGGCATCCATATACTGTAAGTAAAAGAACATGATTTAAGACACACACACATATCCTCACCCCCCACCCCACCACAGCCATTCACACATCCCTGAGACATACTTGAAAAAACTAACCAGAACTATTAATATATAAATAATATACATAATGTCCGTAGGTGCAGTGGTATGTATGAGAGATTCCGGATCAACTGTTGAGCATCCTGACAGCTTGTGGAAGGAAGCTGTTAATCAGTCTGGTGGTTCTGCCTCTGATGCTCCGGAATCGTTTGCCAGATGGAAGAAGTTCAAAGTGTTTATGCAGAGGGTGAGAACGGTCCTTGACAATGGTCAGTGCCCTGCTCCTACAACGGTTCTGAAAAAGTTGTTGGACAGAGGGGAGGGAGACTCCAATTACCCTCTCAGCTCCCTCTGCAGGGCTTTTTTGTCTGACATACTGCAGCTGGAGTACCATGTAGCAATGCAGTACGTCAGAACACTCTCCACCATACCTCTGTAGAAGGTCCTGAGGATGCAGATGGGGAGGGAGGCCTGTTTGAGTTTCCTCAAGAAGTGCAGTCTCTGCTGGGCCCGCTTCCTGATCCCCAAGGAATTCTTGCTCCAGGTCAGGTCCTCCAAGATCTGCACTCTGAGGAGCTTGATGTTTTCCACTCTCTCCACTAAACGGCCGCCAATGCTGAGGGGGACGTGTTCAAGCTGTGACCGCCGGAAGTCGATAATCATCTCCTTCGTTTTGTCCAGCCCTCCAGGTCTCTCACTTCTTCCCTGTACATTGATTCCTCATCCCTCTGAATAAGTCCCACCACTGTGGTGTCGTCTGCAAACTTAATAATCTGGTTCCCCTTGTGTCTGGATACACAGTCATGTGTTAGAAGTGTAAACAACAGTGGGCTGAGTACGCAACCTTGAGGGGATCCGGTGCTCAGCGTGACAGAGTTGGAGATGTTGTTTCCAACCCGGACAGACTGGGGTCTCTCAGTCAGGAAATCCAGGATTCAGAGACATGTGGTGGTGTTCAGACCAAGAAGGAGTAATTTCTCCATCAGTCTCTGGAGAATAATGGTGTTGAATGCTGAGCTGAAATCAATGTACAGGAGTCTGGCGTAGGTGTCTTTCTGATCCAGGTGGGTGATGACAGAGTACAGGGTGGTGACTATAGCATCCTCCGTGGAGCGGTTTGAATGATATGCAAACTGGAGCGGGTCATATGATGCAGGGAGGCAGGCTGTAATGTGTGGTTTGACAAGCTGTTCAAAACACTTCATCACAATTGGTGTCAGTGCAACAGGCTTATAGTCGTTCAGACAGGACACAACTTGTTTCTTTGCCACCGGTACTATGATAGAGGTCTTGAAGCATCTGGGAACGATGGCCTGACTCAGGGAGATGTTATAAATGTCAGTCAGGACATCCGCCAACTCGCTCGCGCAGTCTCGGAGCACACGTCCCGGGATGTTGTCCGGACCTGCAGCTTTGCGTGGGTTGACCCTGGTTAGGGTCCTCCGTGTGTCCGCTGTGTTGGTGGTGAAAGCTGGTCCAACCGATGGTGTGGATGGGCCAGCCCTCCCTCTGATTGTCGGGTTTGATGCTTCAAAATGTGCAAAGAAGTCATTGAGCCTGTCTGGAAGCGAAGC
Source organism: Pholidichthys leucotaenia (assembly GCA_020510985.1). Classification (NCBI taxonomy): domain Eukaryota; kingdom Metazoa; phylum Chordata; class Actinopteri; order Cichliformes; family Pholidichthyidae; genus Pholidichthys; species Pholidichthys leucotaenia. The sequence goes on along the minus strand of CM035842.1, from coordinate 89,793,754 downwards.
ATCGTCATCATCGACCCTCTGCCTAGACTTATAGCCCGTCAGTGTCCGAACTCCCTGCCACATCTGCTTGGTGCTCCTATTGTCACAGAGGTGTCCCTGGATTTTCTCCGCATAGGCGCGCTTCGCCGTCTTAATTCCCTTTGAGAGCGCAGACCTAGCTGAGCGGAGGGCGATCCTGTCCTTCGCTCTGAAGGCTGCATCTCTGGCTGTAAGCAGCGAGCGCACCTCTGCGGTCATCCAGGGCTTATGGTTTCCCCGTACAGTGATGGTCTTCACTATAGTTCAGGTTCAGGTTCAGGTTACTTTATTTGTACCCGTAGGTAGATTTGTTTTGCAGTCTGGTGACATCCATATTTACAAGCCACAATTACATTCAACATAAACACAAACACAAGCACACATAAAGATGACTATAAACATGATAAAAATACTGAAGGCTCCATCAATCAGGGTATAAAGACAAAGAGATGAGAGAAAAACCAGAGATAAGAGAGAAGGGTCATATTAAAAAGTTAAAGACTAGTCAAAGAGGTTAAAAACCTCAAAGGTCTAAAACCCAATAAAAGATTTAGAACCCAAGTAAAATCCTACAAAAATAAGTAAATATAAAATGGAGTTAATAAATAGGTACCTAAATTATGTGCAATATATTGTAACAACTTGTTCAACTCTTTGACAGCAGCAGGAACAAAGCTGTTTTTGTAGCGCTGGGTTTTGCTTTTTGGGACAGCAAACCTCCGTCTTGAGAGAAGAAGCTGAAAGTTGCAGTGCAAAGGGTGGGAGTCATCATTTAAAATGGAGTTAGCCATCCTCTGTACTTGTCTGGTGTGCAGGGATGTTAGGCTCAGCTGTGACTCACCAAGCAAACGACTGAACCGTCTAACTACCTGATCCAAGGATTTCCTCTGTTTCAGTTTTATCTGACCAAACCATGACACTAAAGAAAAGGATAAAACAGATTCAATAAAAGCCCGATAAAACATTGTCATTATGGTTCGGTCAATTTGGAAGCGTGCAAGTTTCCTCAAGCAATGCAAATGTTGCTGACCCTTTTTGCACACCCTTTCACAGTTCTCTTCAAAGTTTAAATTACTATCAATAATCGTCCCAAGCTATTTGTAGGATTGTACACATTCAGTGGTCTGACCTTTTCGTACGGTGACTTTGTGCCTGGGAGTTTTCCTCCTAAAGTCAATAATCATATCTTTAGTTTTTGTCGTATTCAGCTGCAGGTAGGAATCCTCACACCAGTGAACAAAATCATCAACTACTGGGCCGTGGCCACTCTCACCATCCTGGAGGAGACTGACAATAACTGAGTCATCAGCATACTTTATAATGTGTCTGTTGTCATGTCTGCTCCGACACATGTTTGTGTGCAGGATGAAGAGTAGTGGTGACAACACACACCCCTGAGGAGAGCCAGTAGAAGAGCACTTTAGGTCAGACAATGTATCATTGACCCTTACTCTCTGCGTCCTGTTGGTTAAGAAATCCAGAATCCAACCCACCAGATTATTGCTCAAATCAAATTGTTGCAGGAGCCTTTCAACTAAAATATGAGGTTGGATTGTACTAAAGGCGGAGGAAAAGTCCACAAATAAAAGCCTGGCATGTGTCCCATTAAAATCCAGATGTTTAAAAAGCATGTTAAACAGAGTGACAGTGGCATCCTCCACTCCTCTGTGAGGCCTATAGGCAAACTGCAGAGGATCCAATACATGTTCAGTCTGCTTTAGGACCTCACATCTGACCAGTTTTTCAAAAATTTTCATTAAAATTGAAGTCAAAGCAACTGGTCTAAAATCATTTACCATTTTAGGACATCTGGATTTTGGAACGGGAACAACCACGGTATCTTTCCAGATCTTGGGCACATGTTGTGTCTGTAAGGACTTATTGAAAATGTAATGAAATACAGGACTCAGTTCATGTGCACAGGACTTTACCAAGCGCCCACATATATTATCAGGGCCCTGACTTTTGTTCACTTTTACAGCGCAGAACTCCCTTTTAATATCCTGCACCTCAATATTAAAGTGCTGATTGTCTTTGAGTTTGTTTCAAATCTTGGGTTTCAGTGCTAAAATCAGAGGAATCAAAACGACCATAAAAACAATTAAGAGCATTAGCCAGCTCTGTGTCTGAATTAAAACCATCTAAAAACACACGGTTACTGCACTCTGTGCTCTGAAGGCCTGCAATAGTTTTCATACTGGCCCAGGCTGAACCAAGTTTCTTTGTTGCCATCTTACTTTCCAATTCTGATTTATAATTCTGTTTTGCTCTTAAAATTTCGTACTTCAGCTCTTTTGTGGCAACCTGTAGCTCAGAAACAGACCCCTGTTTAAAGGCAAGTGCTTTCCTCTGTAAGCAGGATTTAACTGATTTTGTAACCCATGGCTTGTTGTTGGGATATATTTTTACACGTTTACGTGGAACGATCATATTTTTACAGAAAGCCATGTATGAGCATGTGACGTCCACCAAAGAGTCCAAATCATCCCCGCAGGACAGTGTGAAATCCTTCCAGTCCATACAGTTAAAGCATTCCTGGAGGCAGTGCATTGAATCCTCTGTCCACACGTCTATGTCTCTGGTCTTCACCTTGCCTCTTCTGAGAGCAGTTTTATATGTGGGCAGCAAATGTACACAGTTGTGATCTGAGGATCCTAAAGGAGGAAGGGGGAGTGATTTATAGGCCCTCTCAATGGATCCATAGCACAGGTCCAATGTCTTTTTTCGCCTGGTTGGGCAGGAGACATACTGATAAACATACTGATATAGTGACATCCTCAGTGCACTTTGCGATGTAGCTGGTGACTGTTTCAGCATACTCCTCCACACCTGTCTTGTCTTCCTGGGAGGCTGCTGTTTTGAAGACCTCCCAATCTGTGTGCAGAAAACAGTCTTTCAGTGCAGAGGTTGCACTCTCTGGCCAAATCCTGATTTGTTTCACTACTGGCCTGTTACGCTTCAGTAAAGGTTTGTAGGCAGGCACCAGCGTCACAGATATGTGGTCAGAAAGGCCGAGGTGGGGGCGGGGTATTGCCTTATAAGCATCTGTGTTTGTGTACACTAAGTCCAACATATTCTCTCCTCTGGTCTTAAAGTCTACACATTGTTTAAACTTGGGGAGCACAGTCTTTAAGCTGGTGTGGTTAAAATCCCCCGCAACCACCACATAACTGTCTGGGTGTGAAGTTTGGATTTTGCTAATAGCATCGTGCAGTAACCCGAGTGCCTCCTTCTTAGCATTAGCGTTAGCGCTTGGCGCTATGTAAACAGCAGCTACAAACACATTGCTGAATTCCCTCGGCAGATAATATGGCCGACAATTTACAATAAGGAACTCCGCCAACGGAGAGCAGTGTTTAGATACCAACGTGGCATTAACGCACCAGTTCTTGTTAACATAGATGCATAACCCCCCCACCCCCCCACCCACGGCTCTTACCGGAGCTCGCTGTTTCTCTGTCTGCCCAGAGCACCGACGTACCTTCCAGTTGAATGGCCTCGTCAGGGATGTTGTCGTGGAGCCATGTCCCCATGAACGCAAGCACACAGCAGTCCCTCCACTCGCTCCGGTTTTCTCTCAGCAGACGCAGCTCGTCCAGCTTGTTGTCGAGGGAGCGGACGTTAGAGAGAAGGAGCGACGGTACTGCTGGTTTGGAGGGGTTAGCCTTTAGCCTAGCATGAATCCCGGCCACTCTTCCACGCTTTTGCTTGCGTTCGCTCCTCTTACGCTTTCTCCTCTCCCGTGTAGCCTCCAGCAGGGACTCCGACAGAATTCCATGCTGGCGTAGAATTTCCAAGTCACAACTGAGCACTGCGATTCTTGCAGCATGCAGTACCTTGATGTTTAATAAGATCTCACGGTTGTAAGTTTTACAGAATGTAGGTCTGGGATGATCAAAATACTCAAAACTCTCACACTCACTGATGCCAAGAGGGGCCGCTGCGTCTATGCTCACCGCCATCATCATAGCAGTCTGTCGGGGGTGACAATGACTGTTTCATTTAGATCTGATCAGATTCCTCCACGCAGCTCTGTCCTTCATCTTCAGCTGCCAGGAACTCCTGACCTCATTAACCCGGGCAACGTCCGAGCCGGTATGAGTTGCTTTCTGACTGACCATTTCATGAAACTGCTTGCAAAGTATTTGAGTACTGCTAGCTTTTGCTGGACTAGCGACACATTCTTGGCAGATAAAGGTATCATCAGTGGCAAGGAGAGGCCAAGACAAACTGACTCCAGTATCTGTTGCAGTGACTGACCAGATGATAGTTTTGTTTATCTCTGCTCTTTGTGTAGTGCATGTCACGATCCACCGACTGGCAAAAGTCCACCACAGACCTTGCGACAGATGTGCTTATCTGCCAGGATGTCCAGTCTCACCCCGTGTAACTGGGAGTGGTCCAAAACAGACCTGAGACAGATATTGTTTTTAGTTCTGCCAGGGTGCCCAGTTTCACCCTCCACGCCCTCGGAAGGGCGGGGTTGCCAGTTGAGTTGTCGACGGCCCGACCCATGAGACAGATAGTACCGATTTTCATGGTTATCCGGTAGCAAGCAAACCAATGCCTGACCTGACAGAAGTGACTGACTGACAAAAAATACACACATATTTGTCATTTATGTAAACCATGACAAAAAAAATCCTGCAGGACAAAACGTGACAGTTGGTATTTTCTCACCTGTTTGTAATGTGACCTATTACCTGTACAACCCAACTGAAAAACAAACTGAAATCTTTTAAGGGGAAAAATAAAAAAATAAAAAAACTTGCAATAAACTGTTTGCATAAATATGCACATCCTTAAACTAATACTTTGTTGCAGCACCTTTGGCTTTTATTACAGCACTCAGTGTTTTGGGGTAGAAGTCTATCAGTGTGGCACATTTTGATGTGGCAATATTTGCCCACGCTTCTTTGCAAAAATGCTTCAAATCCGTCAGATTGCGAGGGCATCGCCTGTGCACAGCCATCTTCAGATTACCCCACAGATGTTTGATCAAATTCAGGTCTGGACTCTGGCTGGGCCATTCCAAAACATTTATCTTGTGGTGAAGCCATTCTTTTGATTTGGATGTGTGCTTTGGGTCATTGTCATGCTGAAAGATGAAGTTCCTTGTCATGATTTTACACCAGAAAGGCTCAAATGCAGAGCAAACCAGAACGGATGAACACTCAGACTCAGGTAGTGAAAATGATACACAACTTAAATGAAAAACACAAGACTCAAAATACACAAACTTAAATGAAGAGGCACTAACGCGGTGGTGGAGTGGTTAGCACTGCGGTAGCACAGCAACTCACCCTTGGCCAGGGGATCCTGGGTTCGAGCCCAGCCCCTCACCAACAGTGATCTGTGTGGAGTTTGCATATTCTTCCCATGTCTGCGTGGATTTATTCCGGGATTTCTCCGGTTTCCTCCCACATGCCAAAAAAACATGCGTTAGGTTAATTGGCACTAACTGGGGATTCTAAATTGTTCTTAGATATGACTGTGAGAGTGAATGGTTGTCTGTCTCTCTGTGTTGGCCCTGTGATTGACTGACGATCTGTCCAGGGTGTACCCTGCCTTTCGCCCAAAGATGCTGCGATAGGCTCCAGCCCCCCTGTGACCCGAAAAGGATTAAGCGGAAGAAGATGGATGGATGGATAATACAGAATAGCGCAAAATAAGACACAAACTTAAATGGGCATAAATCACAGGGGTACGATGGAGAGCACGCAGCCTGAGGGGAGAGAAGAGAGAGATAATTAATGATGGGAAGCACTCAGAGAAAAGGAGAGTGAAGGGAAGAGAAGATGGCTTACTATATGAAGCAGAGAGACCGGCAGGGAACTCCTGCATGGGACAAAGGAAGTGGATAGGATGGGAAGGGGTAGGTTGACCTGGGTGGAGAGTACATTGTCTTGGAGGATGAATGGTTCAGGCGCACGTGACCAGCCCCAGAGAACACACCTTTGAGAGGGGAATGAACACAGAGGTAAGACAACTTGGGAAAATAGCACCAAACAACATTTACTGAGTTGTTGCTCAGCAGCAATACCCAATGGGCCAGCAGAGAAGCATTCACACACTGGCTCTTAAATATGCTGGCGACCCCGAGAGCAGCAGGTGCAGCAAATCACGCAGGTGTGTAGATGACTCCGGAACCGGGAAAACAGAAACAGGAGGGGAGGTGCAACACACTCACCTGATCATCACATTCCTCTTCATCTTCATTTTTCTAGCAGAAGCCTGAAGGTTTTGTGCCAACACTGACTGGTATTTGGAACTGTTCATAATTCGCTCCACCTTGACTAAGGCCCCAGTTCCACCTGAAGAAAAACAGCCCCAAAACATGATGCTGCCACCACCATGCTTCACTGAAGGTATGGTGTTCTTTTGGTGATGGGCAGTGTTGTATCTGCACCAAATATACCTGTTATGTCTAAGAATGAGGCGTGGACAGTGGGCATGAACTGCACTCTCCTTTATTCAATACACAACTAACTACTGTATATACAGAATATTGGTGCCATATCCCCACGTCATCACGCCATCTACGGCAAGTCACCAAGTCCAAACACCACAATACTTTTTGGAATTATGGCCAAAAAGTTCAACCTTGGTTTCATCGGACCATAAGACATTTTCTAACATGCATTTGGGAAATTTCAAATGTGTTTTTGCAAAATGTAGCCAGGCTTGGATGTTTTTCTTCATAAGATAAGGCTTCCGTCTTGCCAACCTAGACAGGAGATTATTGTCAAATGTACTAAACAGCCAGTACTTGCCAGAAATGCTGTTGGCCTCTTGGCAGCCTCCCTGACCAGTTTTTCACTTGTCTTTTCATCAATTTTGGAGGGAACTCCAATTCTTGGTAATGTCACTGTTGTGCCATATTTTTTCCACTTAATGATGACTGTCTTCACTGTGTTCCATGGTATATTTAATGCCTTGGAAATTCTTTTGTACCCTTATCCTGACTGATACGTTTGAATAATGAGATCTCTGATGCTTTGGAAGCTCTCTGCAAACCAGGGCTTGTGCTGTAAGATGTGACTACAAAAATGTGAGGAAAAGCCTACTAGAACAGCTGAACTTTATTTGGGGTTAATCAGAGGGACTTAAAATGGTGGCAGGTGTGTGCTGACTCCAGTTTAACATGAGTTTGAATGTGATTGATTAATTCTGAACACAGCCACATCCCCAGTTATAACAGGGTGTGCATATTTATGCAACCAGGCTATTGTAAGTTTTTAATTTTTAATTTTTCCCCTTAAAAGATTTCAGTTTGCTTTTCAATTGGGCTGTACAAGTTATAGGTCACATTAATGGTGGAAAAAGTTTTGAAATGATTTATCTTGGTTTCATTTTTTTACATCACAAAAACCTGGCATTTGAACCGGGGTGTTTAGACTTTTTATATCTACTGTAGGTGCGAGCAAGGGAGTTAGCGAGTGAGAGAGCGAGTGAGCAAGTGAGTAAGTGAGAGTGAGGGAGTGACGAGTGGAGATGGTGATGGTGCTGGTGGGTCGGATTTGTGTGGCACTTTGCGTGTAGGGTGACATCTCGGAGCGCTTGCGGTGGTCCATTGATCAGTTGCTCTGGGTGGGCGTTGGTGGTGGTGGTCTTCTTCTGTGGCTGCGGCTGCCCCAGGGTGGGCTGGCGAGCGTGTGGCTGCTGGTCCCCGCCGGTGGTCTTCTCGGCTGCTTCCGGGCATTGGTGCCTGTTCATGCCCACTACATCTGTGCCACAGCTGCCCCAAGTATTAAGAGTGAATGAGTGTGTGGGGGACAGCACAAGTGGATGTGAGTGAGTCGGAGCATGAGTGAGAGTGTGTGTATGGGTGAGCGTGGGTGGAGGGAAGTGTGGATGGGTGTGGGCGACTGTGAGGGGGAGTGGGAGCGAGATTAAGCGGGTATGACACTGGGTGAGAGGAGTGGGTGGGTCTGGGTGTGGAAGTAAAAGTGTGGGACTGTGAGGAGGAGAGAGCGAGCGAGAGTGAGTGAGTGTGTGGGTGCGAGTGGTTGCATGTGAGAGCATGAGGGTGTGAATGCGTAGGACTGAGTGTGTGTGCTGGTCGGGGGGTGCTGGACTGAGGGGGTGGCACCTCCTGGCCACATGGGCTCCCATGGGATGGGGGGCTGGCCCCCCAATGGTGCTCCTGCGCCTTGCTGCCATCTTATTTGGGCATGGGCCCTAAGGGTTCCGGGGGGGTGTGTTGGGGGAGCTGGGGTGGACCCCCCCCCCCCCAGACATTTCCACAGTGGGCCTGCACCTCTGCCATGGGCCGGTTTCTGTCACGACGGCCCTCACGGACCGTCACAAGACGCCTCAGTCACCAGAGAGTTTGCAGTGGTAATTTATTGAGGATAAGGCAGAACACTCACAGAACACATACAGTGGCTGGGTGACGTCTGAGCCGGGGAGCACCCGATGCGCCAGATGGACAACAGTGAGAGTAAAGTCTCAAAGGAACATACCTGAGAATAACAGGAGCACAATCGGAACGTAGATGAACACCACAGAAGAGCATAGCAGGTGATCATAACAGGATATAACAGAGACTGCCGCGCTGGAGGACATTTAGCACCCGCTTATATCTCTGGCGGCTAATGACCCCAACGCGGCACAGCTGCTGCTAATGACAGCAGAGCAGCAGCTGACTTTGAGAGCAGGGAGCTCCCCCGGGCGCCTTCACAATAAGAGCCCGAGGAGCTGGAAGGAACCCTCAGCTGCCAAAGCCAGGGAACAAAAAGATATGAGACCTGAGTGTGGCCAGAACCGACACTCGGGTTATGACAGTACCTCCCCCTCAAGGCCGAGCTCTGAGCGGCCAGAGTAACACCCAAGCCCCCCCCCCCCCCCCCCCCCCCCCCCCCAGGGTGGGTGGATGGGGCGCTGGCAGGAGGGAGAGAGACAAACCACCAACAAGGCTATAGAAAAAAAAAAAAAAAAAAAACCCATAATCCCTTAAACGTGGATAACAAGAACAAAACCACAGGCAATATATATATATATATATATATATATATATATATATATATGCAAACAACGAATTGACATAAGGTGGAGGGAAAGGACCACCAAACATTGGAACAAGAAAGGAGTGAGCCACAAAAATCACAGATCAAACCCCCCCCCCCCCACCCCAACAGTCTCACAGACATAAACAGAAACCCCGGGAAGAGTGTAGTTCTGACCCAGAGGGGCGGAGGCAGAAAGTTTGGGGGGCCGACCGGCAGCAAGAGGCCACAAAACAGGCAGGGGGAGAAAGAACAGTTCGGGCGGCCTACCCCGGTCCCATGCTCGGAAGCAGAGAATCTCAGGCGGCCGGACCAGGTCGCCACACAGGGAGTCCAAAATGTCGGGAGGCCGACCCAGAGAGCCAAATTGGCGAGACAGTCTTTCGGGCGGCCGACCCGCATCGCTAGCCCACCAGAACCGTTGAGTCAAAGTAGCCGGCGGTTCCGCTGAAAAGGGGAGAGATGAGGGAGAACCGGGCGAAGCAATCGGAACCCCAACGGCCCCAGGTGAACATGGGCAGCGCGCCTCAGGGAGACGAGGAGGATGACAATGGAGATGAGGATGAAGAGGGGAATGAGTCTGTCTAGCATCCGGTGGCCGGGGACCTGCAGCTCCCTCACCGAATCCAGGACCTGCTGGTGCTGCACCCACGTCGGACCCCGATTGGGCCTCCGGAGCCGAACCCGCAACGGACCCCGACTGGGCCGGCGTGGCACCAAACTCGACCTCCAACCCCGAAACCGGAACCTCTGGCGCAGCAGGCGAAAGCAGCCCCTCGCCGGCGACCCTGGGAGAAGGCTCGAAAGAGAGAGAAAACCCGGGATCAGGATCACCGGCAGCGCCAGAACCCGGTGAGATAAGCTCGGACGCAGCGGGCGGCTGCACCCGGCTCATCTCCCCTTGAGACAGGCAAAAATGCTCTAAGAGGTGAAAAAGAAAGACAAAGTAGAGCACTTGCCTGAGCTCGGGTTCTGACGCCGTCCAGGACTGCGAAGATCCGGGCTCAGATGTCAGGAGGTCGTCATCAGGCTCCCACTCAGCTGCGTCGGGCTCCGCAGCTGGCATGATGGTGCGTGCAGCCAAAGAGTCCTCCGGCACCGATGTCCACGCCGGTGGCCCGCATGGCGTGGTGGCAGGAGAATCTCGCCCTGCTGGACCGGACCGCTCCTCCGTGGAACCCCGGGGACGCTTCTTCACCGGCGATGGCTCCATGCTGCAGTCCGCTCTCCTCCTCCGCCCATGGCGTGGCTGCGGAACCGGAACCAGGCTCTCCAGAACCGCAGGCCCCCTCCTCATCCAGCGACGTTGGCCTGACGTCGAGGACCGCTCAGCGGAGGGAGACACAGAGGAAGCAGGGTTAATACTTTCATCCACAGCGGGTGGAGGGAGCTCGGGGGGGTTGCATACCCCGAACTCCACCCCTAGGAGTCAGACAAGGCACAACAATGTCAAGAGGAGAGAAATTATCATGCACTCGCCTTTCCCCTAAGGGTAAGATGGTCTCCGCTGTGGGGGACGTCATTCCTTCCTTTCCCCGCTGGATGGCGACAGAGGGCCCTCTGGGAAGACGAGATGAGGCTACTCGAGGCGGATCCGGGATGAAGCTCGCCGAAACGGAGCTCTCGTGACACACAGCAGCCAGGATAGGCGACGAGGAGGAGGGGGCGACAGCCGGGGTCAGTCGGGCATGGGGCGCTGACGGGACAGCGGGCGAGGGCCCGGGAGAAGACGAGGCTGCGGGGATTCCCCTCTGACGAGGCACAGGAGTGACAGCTGTGTGGGGGGTTGAGCCCTTGCGGCGACCCGGAACAGCATCCAGACGGGGCTCTAGCCGAGGTTGGAAGCCGGATTGACGACGGTTCCTTGTAGGGGGAGAGGCGAAGGTGAGGTCCGGAAATCGCTGTTCCTGCACAGAAACAGCAGCAAGCAAGTCGGCGAACTCAGGAAACTCACGCAGCACCGGATTCCTCTCCACCAGTCTGACCGCCGCCACCACATGCTTCATACACGCTGGAGGATTTTTAGCGGAGCAAGCAGCAGCCACCCGGTCCCAGATCTCGTCTGCTGTCATCTGCAGCTTCTCTGGGGGAATCCCGAGTGACGACATGCCCGATGGGAAAAACCCTCCGGGTGGTGCGAACTCCCGGGCCGGAACAGAGGCAGGAGCGGGATCCCGAAGTGAGGGGCGACGTCTCCTCCGCTTCGGCTCCCTGCCAGGATTTCCCTCCAGCCCTCGGAGTCTCTCACGCTGGGTGGAGAGGTCATCTCTCCTCACGCTTACCTCTGGATGATCGGTGAAGGGGAGAAGAGAATCCAGAATCTCCTCGGCTAGGTCCAGGTGTCTACGAGCGTCGCTGGGAGCGTCCAACAGCGTAGCGGTGAAGATGGTGTAGTCGACCTCCTTCAGGAGCTCCGCTTGCTGCCTGCCAAGGCGCTGACAATGGCCCCTGGATGACGGCATACTCCCCGCTGCAGACACTCAGACAGGTAGGAATTAACAGTCCACTACTGCAAACTACACGGTGAATGGCGTCTCGAAACAACGCCTCCTCTCCGGGCGTTAGGCAGCAGTCTACTGTCACGACGGCCCTCACGGACCGTCACAAGACGCCTCAGTCACCAGAGAGTTTGCAGTGGTAATTTATTGAGGATAAGGCAGAACACTCACAGAACACATACAGTGGCTGGGTGACGTCTGAGCCGGGGAGCACCTGATGCGCCAGACGGACAACAGTGAGAGTAAAGTCTCAAAGGAACATACCTGAGAATAACAGGAGCACAATCGGAACGTAGATGAACACCACAGAAGAGCATAGCAGGTGATCATAACAGGATATAACAGAGACTGCCGCGCTGGAGGACATTTAGCACCCGCTTATATCTCTGGCGGCTAATGACCCCAACGCGGCACAGCTGCTGCTAATGACAGCAGAGCAGCAGCTGACTTTGACAGCAGGGAGCTCCCCCGGGCGCCTTCACAATAAGAGCCCGAGGAGCTGGAAGGAACCCTCAGCTGCCAAAGCCAGGGAACAAAAAGATATGAGACCCGAGTGTCGGTTCTATGACAGTTTCTGGGTCAGGGGGAAAAGGGAGCACTGGCCATTTGGCGCCTGGAGCCCGGTGACTGGCATTGGCCATGCTGGGGGGCAAGGGCTGGCCAGTCCGGGGGCGGGGGTGTGCTGCGCTGGCTCTTGGTGGCTTGGCCTCCCTCGGCAGTCCCTCCTGGGGCAGATGCTTGGTTGTCCTGGGGCTTGTTGGCCTCGGGACATTTGTGCTCTATTGGGGTTGGAAGCGCTGTCTTGCTTGCTCTGGGTTTCTGAGGGGGTGGGGGGTGTTGCTGTGACCTGCCACCCCCCATGTATGTTTCCTGGCAAACCACTCACATGCACACACTTACTTTGCACATGCTCTCTCTCTCTCTCTCTCTCTCACACACATACACACACACACACACACGTCTCTCCTTCAGCAGGTGCAGATATCAGACTCATGATGAGACCTTTGTAGTAGAAGAAACAGTTTGTCTTCTGTATGTTTCAGTTGTGTTAGTCTGTTTGTCTTCCCTGTTTTTTCCTCTCTCTTTTCTGTCCCCCTTTCTTTTCCCACCACTCCTTTCCCCATTCTTCCCCTGTCGGGTCCTTCATGGGTAAAACAATTGAAATAAAGTGTTGAAAGTTATTACATGGAGTTTATAAATAATGTACAGTATGTGGAGAGCGTGAAATGAAGAGGCTGAATTTATTTCTCAATTCAGGTTTATTAATCATCTCACATCTCCAACGTCCTCTCAAACAGAAAAGAGGACCAACTTCTCCAATCCCCTCCTTTTATACCCGGGACATCAAAGTACAGAATCACATTGTCATTCAACCCCCCATAGACAATACATCTCCCCCAGGTCTCTTCTTCCTCCACCTGACCCCTGGAGGTCAGGAAGTCCTTTCAGAGTCATTTCTAAAGGCACCTCCACCTCCTACTGTTATCCCCAGGAGGTCCAGACTTATTGTTCCTTCTAAGACGTGAGGTAACACAATATACATATGCAGTCTAAGCATCTCAATCAATGTGCTATACATATGCAGTCTAAGCATCTCAAATATGTGTGCCACATAACCCCCCCCCCCCAAACGTCGAAGATGAAACAATACAACATAGTCCACACAACATGATAAAACCACAACATCAGTCCATATGCTGTCTGGGCTTCAACCGCCTTCCAAACTTGCTGTAAGCGGGCTTCGCCGCTCCTGCGGCGCCATCTTGCAGTGACTCTGCTATCTGAGGATAAGAACTGTTAGTTGATCCCTGCGGGGGCTCTGGGGCGTGCTCCCTGGGGGGTCTGCCGCGTCGAGGAGCCCTCGCCACTTGCACAGTTTCATCGGCCATCACAAAAGCAGGTTTCAGTCTGTCTATACTAATTGTTTCCCTCCTGTCCCCCAAATCTAGCAAAAAATGCTTATCACCTGTTTCCAGCACTCTATATGGGCCATCGTAAGGTGGTCGCAGGGTTGGGGGCTGAGCCTCGTGCCTGACAAAAACAAACTCGGCATTTTTTAAAGATTTGGGCACAAAAACACGCGGAAAAGTGTGATGAACGGGGCCCGGAAGCATGTCCGCTCCCGTGTCGTTCAGTGACCGCTGAGCAGGGGGACACTCTGGCGTCGGATTATCTGGAAGAAACTCTCCTGGCAGCCGGAGTGGCTGCGCGAAGACCAACTCAGCTGGGGAGGCTTTTAAGTCCTCTTTAGGTGCAGAACGCAACCCCAATAAAACCCATGGTAGTCTGTTTACCCAATTTGCATCCGTAAGCAACGCTCTGAGGGCTGCTTTCAATGATCTATGAAAACGCTCGCATAAACCATTAGCCTGGGGGTGGTAAGCGGTACTGCGGTGAATTGTCACACCTAAGCTGTGGGCCATTGCTGACCAAAGCTCAGACACAAATTGAGGTCCCCTGTTGGACGTAATATCCGACGGGACCCCAAAACGCGCTACCCAAGCCGTTAAAAACGCACGGGCCACCTCTGCAGCTGTGGTTGATGCCAGTTGGACCACTTCCGGCCAACGCGTGGTTCGGTCCACCATTGTCAAAAGATGTGTGTACCCTTGCGACGACGGTAGGGGGCCTACGAGGTCGACATGCACATGATCAAACGTCTTGGCCGGGATGTGAAACGGCTCTAAGGGGGCTTTTGTGTGCTTGTGTATTTTGGCCCGCTGGCAAGCCATACAGGTTCTTGCCCAATCTTTAACGTGCTTGCGCAGGCTCGGCCAAACAAACTTCTCTGCTACCATTTTTACCGACGCGCGCACCCCTGGGTGCACCAGGGAGTGAATCCAATCAAAAACGCGGTGGCGCCATGTGGCCGGCACTACTGGACGTGGTCGTCCAGTAGAGACATCGCAGATTAGGGGGGGCATACCATTTTGCAGCCTCCTGTTCTCCAGCCTTAACCCTGTTGGTCCCGACTGGAGCGCGCACACGTCCGCATCGCTATCCTGATCCGCTGCCATGGCTGCATAATCTATCCCCACGTGGACTGGGGCCGCGTGCGCTTCCGCGCTGTTATTTTGCTCTGCGGCTGCGGTAGTATAATCTACCTCTGCGCGGACTGGCGCAGTAACCGCGCGAGAGAGGCAGTCTGCTACTACATTGAGTTTACCCGCTACATGTTGAATATCAGTAGTAAACTCCGAAATTGCGGCCAGCTGCCTCTGCTGCCGGCCCGACCATGGTTCCGAAATTTTGGCCATCGCAAAAGTGAGCGGTTTGTGGTCGACAAACGCGGTGAAACGCCGACCTTCTAGCCAGAATTGGAAGTGGCGAATGGCTAAGTGGAGCGCTAACAGCTCCCTGTCAAACGCGCTGTATTTTCGCTCGGCCTCGCGCAAGGACCTGCTGAAAAAGGCCAGCGGCTGCCAAACCCCGGCAACGTGCTGCTCCACTACCGCCCCATGGCCAAATCTGACGCATCAGTGGTGAGCGCTATGCGGGCCGTTGGGTCTGGATGAGCCAACAACACAACGTCTGCAAGGGCTTTTTTTACCTCTGCAAATGTGTGCTCCCGCTCCGGGGACCATTCGATTGCATTGGAGGGTTTTTGTTTTTTAAGCGCGGCATATAATGGTTGCATGAGCTGCGCTGCGTGGGGAGGAAACGGTTGTAAAAATTCACCATTCCTAAAAACTCCTGTAGTGCTTTGATCGTTTGTGGCTGGGGAAAATCTGCCACTGCGCGCACTTTGTCCGGTAGCGGAACTGCCCCTTCTGGGGAGACGCGGTGCCCCAAAAAATCGATCTGCGCCACCCCAAACTGGCACTTAGCTGGGTTGATTATTAACCCGTGCTCTCCCAACCTCCGGAAAACTGCCGTGAGGTGTTTTTCGTGTTCCTCTTCGGATGTGCTGGCTACCAAAATGTCGTCCAGGTAGACGAACACAAAAGGGAGATCGCGTAACACTGCATCCATCATGCGCTGGAAGGTTTGCGCGGCACCTTTAAGCCCAAACGGCATGCGTAAAAACTCAAAAAGTCCAAACGGGGTTATCACCGCTGTTTTGGGAATGTCCTCAGCGCGCACTGGGACTTGATGATAACCGCGGACCAAGTCTATTTTAGAAAAAATGCGCACCCCCGCCAGATGTACCAAAAAATCCTGAATATGTGGGATTGGGTAGTGGTCATGCACTGTGGCGTTGTTTAACCTGCGGAAATCACCGCAAGGTCTCCACGAGCCATCAGCTTTAGGGACCATGTGCAGTGGGGAAGCCCTTGGGCTGTTCGAACGACGGATGATGCCCAACCTTTCCAGGTTGGCGAACTCCTCGCGCGCTATGGACAGTTTAGCTGCATCCAAGCGCCGAGCTTTCGCAAAGACGGGGGGGCCAGCGGTAGTGGTAAAGTGCTCCACCCCGTGTTTCGCAACTGTTGCCGAAAAAGTGGGAACTGTGAGTGCTGGAAACTGAGTGAGGAGTGTGTGAAACTTACTGCCTGCTGTGGCGACGTTGGCCTGTGCTGGAGGCGGGGACACTCGAGCTGCACAAGGAATAGAGTAAAAGGAGAGTGCATTAACCAGGCATCTATTGGGAAGATCAACTAACAACCCATGTGAACACAGAAAATCAGCACCTAACATGTTGAAACTCACCGCCGCTATAATAAAAGTCCACTCATATGTGCGGCCGTGCAGGGACAGAAGTAGAGTCCTTTCGCCGAAGGTCTTAATGCTCGAGCCGTTCGCCGCTATTGCTCCGTCACCCCCGGGGCCTGCCAGCCGGTCAGCGTAGGTTGGGGTGATGAAACTCACTTGGGAGCCCGTGTCCACGAGGAAGTGTCTCCCAGAGCGCGCATCCGTCAGGTAGAGCAGCTTGTTCCGTCCGCCGAGGGCCGCAGTTGCTAGCGACTCCCGGTCCTGGCATTTCCCGAGCTCTTGAACTGGCACGGCGGTACACACTTGCGTGCCCTCTCTGAGAAACGACGATGGTAAAAACAGAGGTCGTCTCCTCCGCGGTGTCGGGGTTTCGCTGCTGCCATTGTTGGTGGGACCGCCTCTGTCGCCTCTGGCCCACCGCTGCTCCCGGTTGCCGCGTCGAGGTCTGCCACTGCTGCGGTGGCCATGTGCTCTTCGCTGGCGTTGAGGATCCGCTGCGCCTCCTGGGCCAGCGCGCGGAAGTCCCGCTGGGTAACAAAATGAGTGCCCGCCAGGGTCGCCCTCGTCTGCGATGGTAGGGTTCTCAGGAAGATGTGCGTGAAGAGGAAATCGTCGTTGTCTGAGCCTCTCAGCTTCAGCATGTCTTCCATCAGGTTGACAGGCGTGCTTCCTCCCAAGTCGTGCAGAACCAGGAGCCTCCTAGTTCTCTCCTGGGCTGAGGGCGTGAAACGCTGGATGAGGGCAGCTTTCAACCCGCTGTATTTGTCGCCAGCGGGCGGGTGCTGCACCAGGCTCCGCACATGTCGAGCTGTGCGGCTGTCGAGTTTGGCGATGACGTGGTAGAATTTTGTGTCATCTGCTGTTATTCCCCCCGAGCGCGAACTGGGCTTCGGCCAGGAGGAACCACGAGTCTGGGTTGTCCTGCCAGAATTCTGGTAGCTTGACTGAGACCGCGCTTGCTCGGCTGGTCCCTGGCGAGTCTGGTTCGGGGGAATTGTCTCTGGTCATTGTACGTCTTAAGGTCACCAATGTGGAGAGCGTGAAATGAAGAGGCTGAATTTATTTCTCAATTCAGGTTTATTAATCATCTCACATCTCCAACGTCCTCTCAAACAGAAAAGAGGACCAACTTCTCCAATCCCCTCCTTTTATACCCGGGACATCAAAGTACAGAATCACATTGTCATTCAACCCCCCATAGACAGTACATCTCCCCCAGGTCTCTTCTTCCTCCACCTGACCCCTAGAGGTCAGGAAGTCCTTTCAGAGTCATTTCTAAAGGCACCTCCACCTCCTACTGTTATCCCCAGGAGGTCCAGACTTATTGTTACTTCTAAGACGTGAGGTAACACAATATACATATGCAGTCTAAGCATCTCAATCAATGTGCTATACATATGCAGTCTAAGCATCTCAAATATGTGTGCCACACAGTACATATACTGTATATGTGCTGTATAAAGCTCCTTTTGGTAAAGCAAATCTGTTTGGCACAATAAGCAAAGCAGATTTCTGTTCGGCTTACCTAGCTGTTTGATAGGACAAGAGGAAAAAATATGCATTTAGACAGGACATTTGTAAACTTTGCTTTCTCTTTTTAACATTCTCCCACAAAGTCCATCAAGGACGTGCACAGGTTCAGGCTATTGTTGCTTGTTTTTGGCTGAGCTGCCCCTGCAGAGGACATTTTTTTTTAAGAACTGCTATATTATTATAGTAGCCCATACTTGTAGTGGATCTGGTGAACGTGCACCATCTTGTTGTGTGTGGCTCTTTGTTGTTACATAACCTCTCTCATCAGGACCAAGGAGGGTGATTGTCTGCAACTGGCTGATTACCCACATCTGTGAGTAATCATTGATCCCTGGTATAAAAGCTCCAGTCTGAGAGCAGCTCACTGTTGGATCATCATGTGGTAAGCATATCCTTGTGGTCACTGTGATCTCAAATGCTTGTGTATAAGTTTTATGAATCCTGCTCACCTTTTTTCTTGGCTCCTCCACTTGTAGGAAACCTCACCTGTCTGCCAGTCTGCTGACTAGCCCTCCTTGGTTTATCCACACTGACCCAGCAACATGTCACTTCTCCACTCCAAATCTCCTCCCTGGACGCCTTGTCTCCTTTTGGAAAAAAGCCAGATGTACTCATCTCTGTTTGAACCTCAGTCACTCCCTCCCTCCTTCTCCTCTCCCTGCAGGATCAAAAATCACGGTGCGGTTCATTAGATTATCCACTTACCTGTTCACTAAAAATAGCTCCTTTGCCTCAATTCCTGCCTTGATGTGTTTGTGTCCTGCATTTGGGTCCCTGTCTAGTGTGAAACATGGCAATTATTATTGATATAAGACCAAAGTAAATCATTACACACATACTTCAAGACCTTCTTTTTCAGTGGTATGATTCTGTCAGACACAATCGGATATGAGTTTGGCCAAGAGCAGATCCATGTAATCAGGCCCAGAGACAAACAACAAACATGACTAACAGACATGTTGGAACACTTGCTGCTTCACTTCCGCCTTCCAAAGAGAGCAGACGCTTTTCTTCCCAGCTCCGGCTCCGCTCCTTATCTCTCTCCTTCCCTAACTGACTGGATCCCAGCTTGCTATCATCTGTCTGCGTGTCTTTACTGCTGATTTATCGAACGAAATTATGGATTTAATTAGCTGGGCTTTGAACGCAATTGACACTGTTTTTTCAACAAGAAAATCTGGCCCGGGGGAGCCGATCTGCCCCGCAGGCACTGCTGCTGCGGGTTATTTGAAGGACACAAGCAATTGGAAACTCTTGTGCCTAGGTGATCTTTCTATTGAAGATATTGAAGATTTATACCTTTTCGGAGCAATGGTCATCGGAATTCTACTGATTGGATCTGGGATTGTTCTGGTGTACCGCAAACTGAAGAAGATGGATAGAGCCTATCAAAAAGCGGACCCGGCGAGGCTCACCCATCAAATTGACCAACTGGGCAGGACTCTGACAGCAGCTAATGGAGAACTGTACAGGAAAATGGATTACATCACGATCACGCTGAGAGCTGTCCATGAATCGATTTCAATGCCTGGCCATGAAGGATTGGAGCACTGAATCTGTAAGAGAATAGAAAGTTTTTTCTCTGAAGTCAGTGCTATTCGACCTGTTTCTTTCGGCGCCCTCAGCATTCAGTCCTCCAGATAATCAACAGTATATTTGTTTTCATAACACTGGCGGGCAGCATTTGACTCTCAAGGACAGCTGTCTGGCAAACTATTCCATCTGCCGTGCTCAAGGACATGTGCCCTCTGCTTCAGACTGTAGTCATAACATCTGCTGCGGGAAGAGACTTTTGTTGTCCTCCAACTGATTGCCACTGATTGCACCCAACTCACACACAACTGATACACTATACTGACTTGAAGATATTCATTCATTGCTCTCTTTGTGTCATTGTGTGGATTCTATTGTCTGCTAATTGTGCATTGAGAGTTTTTTTCTTGTAATCATAATATCGGTCATATATGAACTATATTCTGATAAACAATGCTTTTTTCTCTCTCCTATTGTGTCTACCCCCCCCTTTCCCCCATTGCTTCCTGTTCCCCTCCTGCTGACAGGCGCCTCCATGGCTGCCGCGTCATTGATAATGTCTTTCATGACGTTCTCAGTGTCAAGTCAACTCCCTCGTATATTTACCTGTTATTTACTTGTAAATGTGCTTGGCAATAAATCTTTTTCTGATTCTGATTCTGATTCTGCTGCTCTGAAGGCATGTAAAAATTTATGTAATAAATGGTGGTAAAACAGAATTTTCTCTAATTTATCTGCTGGGTTGCAATGTATCCTTGTGAATATTGGGGTGCTTTCTTTCTTGAATATGTGACTTTTTTTCTCATATTGTGTGACTTTGTACCAGCAAATCTGCAGTTTTTTTCCTGACTAAATATGCAAATTTCCTGTTTTTTCTATGTAACTTTGAACTCATTCTTATAATATATTTGTACTCTATTACACTAAATCTGCAGTTTTATTATTGGTAGTGATAAAAAATGAGGATGCAGATTTGGGGCTCCAAGATGGGCGCATAATAGGGCTGTGCAATATGACAATATACTGTATATCAAATGGCAATATAAAAACATCTATTGTTTCATAAAATACTCTATCGTTTATATTGTGATTTAAAATGCACATACAACTGTTTCTTGAGCAAAGCTCCTCACACACTACTAGAGTTGGAACGATCATGAACGATTTGCTTGAGTGTACTAGTTCTTTTGGATGAACTGTACTGAATCATTCACCGTCAGGGGCGGACTTAGTCCATTTGGGGCCTAAGGCAAAGACAGAAATGGGGTCCTACTTTTTCTTTGTTAATAATGCATCAGGTTTATATAGCGCTTTATCATAGACACTCAAAGTAGCTTTACAAGCAGATACATTATTCATTCTCTCCAGACAGACAGTGGTAGTGGCAAGCTACTACTGTAGCCACAGCTGCCCTGGGGCAGGCTGATGGAAACGTGGCTGCCAATCCGCACCAACAGCCTCTCCAGCCACCACTGAACATTTATACACATTCATACCCAGTGTTATGGACAGTGGAGGCAAGGTGGGTAAAGTGTCTTGCCCAGGGACACAATGGCAGGATATCTGGAGAGAGCGGGAGTCGAACCACCAACCATCCGGTTATTGGATGACCTGCTCTACCTCCTGAGCCACTGCCACCTGAGCAGTTGTTCTACACTTTCTTTTCACTTTTTTGGGTATGACTTAAATTTTTATGTTATTGATTTTAAAATTGTAACGGGGTAGGCACTATATAAGCACCAGCTTCAGCCTACACCCTTTCGGTTGTTCTTATGTGTCCTACATATTTTTTGTTTTGATTGTACGTTCATTACCGAATAAAAATTCACATTCATTCATTCATTCAATCAGGTATTACTGACATCCTACCCGAAACTTATTGTCCTCAGAAATCTTCAAATGATAATATCATTCAGGTATCAGGAATTACATCTGTAGAAAAACAAAGAAGTTTAAAGTGAGACTATATGAGGAAAAAGGCCAAAGTTACAAGAAAAAAACTGCAGATTAAAATTTTGTAGAAAATGGCATCCAGAAGAATAAAGATGAAACTTTACATGGAAAAATAAAAGAACAATTGCATTGGTTTTTGAAAAAATGTCAGAATCAGAATCAGAATCAGAATCAGGTTTATTGCCATTGTTCATGTAGTACACAAACTAGGAATTTGTCTCGGTACAATGCTGCAACATTAAACATGATAAGATAAGAGAAATAAACTATACATGTAATAAAGTGTAGGATAAGATTAAGTGATACTGGTCAACAGTTAAAATATATATTAGCCAGCAGCAGATACTGTGGAGAACTATATAGTGCAGTCGGTAATGCAGGAAGAAAACAGTGATGATTGACATGAGTCTGGTTGAGCTGCTGTACATGGTGCACGAGAGTCACTTAGTGTTCAGCAGTCTAATGGCAGAGGGGAAGAAGCTGTTCATGTGACGGGAGGTTTTAGTCTGGATGGACCGAAGTCTTCTACCAGAGGGGAGGGGGGCAAACAGTACGTGACCAGGGTGTGAGGGATCGGCTATGATCCGGCCAGCACGCCTCCGGGTCCTGGAGATGTACAGATCCTGGAGAGATGGGAGCTTGCAGCCGATCACCTTCTCAGCAGTGCGCACGACGCGCTGCAGCCTTAGTCTGTCCCTGGCAGTGGCTCCTGCGTACCACACGGTTATGGTCTCCAAACCAACTACAATGATGTTTGTGGTGGTGGTGGTGGTGGGTTAACAGTTTGCACATTTGCAGCTCAAGTAACTTAATTATCTAGTGACATCCTGTTTTTGTGTTGAAGTAGATTACTAACCTCAAATCGTAACAAATGCATTAAATATAGACGCTTGTGTATTATTAAAAAAAACAACAACAATTCACATGGAAGATCTGTTTGTTTACACATACCCACATTTGCCAGCAGGGTCCTGTTCACGGTCTGCTACTGGTCCATTTTGCAGAGGCATCCATTGTGCTCCCTCCTCTGTACTATGTAGGTACTAGGGAGAATATATCACACAAAAAATAAGGATAAATATAAAAATATTAAACAGGCCCTCTCTGAACTAAATAGCAATGCTCTTTATCTGTCAGGTGCTTAGGCCATAATGATGGGTCATCTTCAAGAACAAACTGGTCAGACTCGTGGTATATAGTTCCCTCATCAACCCTCCTCTGTGAAAGGTAGCTGTTGATACAGCGGGAGAGTCATTTAAGCAACATGGGCTAGCAGCCAAGGTACTGTCTACAACGGTTAAAGGTCAAGTGGACCCCTGACCAAGTAAACACCCCAAGTGGACCCCAGGATCCAGTCTGTACATGTACAAGTTCATTTTCAATCCAGTGATTTACAAACTGATTCATAATTTTCTAAAGCCTCATTCAGAACATTGTAGTCCCACATACCTATTCTGTGGATTTTCATCTGGGGGCAGCCAGCTGTGACAAGCAGCAGCGGTGGAAAAGAGAAGCCTTTTGAAAGCAGAAACAGAGCCAAAACCTTCTCTGTGTCTTTTAATACATATACTGTATATATGGATATATTCTTTTACACTTCTTGGTGACTATAATGTTCTGAATGAGGCTTCAGGAAATTATGAATCACTTTATAAATCACTGGATTGAAAATGTACTTGTACATGTACAAATTACATCCTGGGGCCCACTTAGGGTGCTGACTTGGTCAGGGGTCCACTTGACCTGATCCCTCCTGCAGTTATGCTGCTAATGCTACTACAGTTGCTATGAACAAAATAATAAGTCACATCTGCTCTGTCACAGGTTTTAATGTCATGTCCCATCATGCTACTACCCATCTCTAATGTCTCTTAGAAGCTGTGTCTTCACCCAGTAACTGTACAACTGATATGGTTTATGACCCAGTGACGAAACACAGACTCCAAATAGATACAATTAGGTTTATTCAGTGTAAAAGTGGATGTTGGTGTGTGTAAATGTAGGCAGGAACTGCAGGGACACTGTACGGCCTGGCAACCCTAGGAGCACAGAGAGGGATAGTTAGAGAGGGCCACTGCTGGAGGTAGACAGTTACGCTGAGGCTTACTGTGAGAGAAGATGGTGTGGGTTCCAGGTTCAGCACGACGGCTACGGCCAGGAAGACAGTGTCTTCTGCTGGGAGTGCAGCTCCTGCTGGTGAGTGTCTAGAGAGTGGAGGTGTCGTGGAGGAGAGGTAGGAATCCGCTGCCAAAGGGGAGAGAGGAGAATCCGCCGCCACAGGACTCCGCCTGTGCACAGGGGACTAGAAGACAAGGTGAGTGGATTGAATGGGCTTATGTGAGCAGCCAGAGTAATTCCCAGACGACGGTGGAGGCAGGCTTGGGTCCAAGGCAACAACAGGCTGTGGCTGAGCGTAGAGAATGGCAGATGAAGCTCGTCTGGAGCGCAGTGAGACATCTCCGCACTGCAGGCTTGGGCAGCGCGGTAGAAATAGGCCAGGGCGTAATGGAGAGCAGGTGTGTGTGCAGCTGGAGATAATGAGCAGAGCAGACCATGACAGTACTCCCCCCCCCTAATGAACGCCTCCTGGCGGTCTTTCCAGCCTACCAGGGTGCGCCCGATGGAACTCCCTAATAAGATCCTTATCCAACACACAGGCAGGACGCACCCAGGATCTGGACTCCAGACCGTAGACCTCCCAGTCCACCAGGTATTGCAGGCCGCGACCCCGGTGCCGGACGTCCAGGATGGCGGTCACTCCCCACGCTGGGCTGCTGTCGATCATCTTCGGAGGAGGTGGAGACCTGGGAGGGGGACACAGAGGGCTGGAACACACAGGTTTCACTTGGGAGATGTGGAAGGTGGGACATATGCGGAGGGAGGGGGGGAAAGCCAGCCACACAGACACTGGGTTAATATTACGGGAGACAGCAAAGGGACCAATAAAGCGCGCTGCACCATCTTCCTGCGCTCAGCCTTCAGATTGATGTTTTTAGTAGACAACCAAACCTGCTGACCCACCTGGTATGAAGGGGCTGGAGTCCTGCGGCAGTTGGCCACCAAGGAATTGCGTTCCGCCGTGTGCCACAGCGCAGCCCGGGTTGCCCTCCACAGTTGGCGACAGCGTCTCAGGTGTGCCCGAACTGATGGCACGGCGATGTCGCACTCTTCTTCAGGAAATAAGGGAGGGGAGCGAGGCCTGGAAAGGAGACATACCTACGGCTGAAGAAACCGTCGAGTTGTGGGCATACTCGATCCATGGCAGATGCGAGCTCCAGGAAGCTGAGTTGTTTGAGGCCACACACCGCAACAAAGCTTCCAACTCCTAATTGGTCCGTTCGCACTGGTCATTAGACTGAGGATGGTAACCAGACGACAGGCTCACCATGGCTCCAAGGGCGTTACAAAATGACCTCCAAACCTGGGAGATAAACTGGGGCCCCCGATCGGAGGCAATGTCCAGGGGGATCCCATGCAGTCTCGCCACATGCTGAACCAGCAGGTCCGCCGTTTCCCTGGCTGTAGGCAGCCCTTGAAGGGGAACAAAATGGGCCACCTTGGAGAACCTGTCTACTATGGTGAGCACAACAGTGTGGTTGTTGGAAGGAGGGAGGTCGGTGATGAAATCCAACGCCACATGGTACCAGGGCCTGCCGGGGACTGGGAGAGGATGGAGCAGCCCAGTTGGAGAAGACGATGGGGACTTGCCAACGGCGTACTGGGGACAAGCACGAACGTACTCCCCGACATCCTTTTGGAGAGAGGGCCACCAGAACATCTGTTACAGGAGCTCCTCCGTGCATTGTCTTCCTGGGTGACAGGCAAACTTAGAGGAATGGGCCCAGTGAATAACGTCACCCCTGACAGCCGATGGAACAAACAGCTTACCCATTGGTCCCCTGCCCGGGTCCATCTCAGTTTCTTGCGCCCTCCGGACCTTCTCCTTAATCCCCCACAAGAGGGCGCCCATGACACAGGAGGCAGGAAGGACGGGGTGATCCTCAGGATCCAAGGCATCAGTGGCGAATTGCCTGGAGAGGTCATCCGGCTTGGTGTTTTTGGACCCAGGGCGGTACGTGATGGTAAAGTCAAAACACCCAAAAAACAAGGACCAGCGGGCCTGGCGAGCATTCAGGCACTTTGCCGTTCGAAGGTACTCCAGGTTCCTATGGTCCGTCCAGACCACGAACGCCAGCCAATGGCGCCACTCCTCCAGCGCAAGTTTAACAGCCAAGAGCTCCCTGTCACCAATACTGTAATTGCGCTTCACTGGGGACAGCCGCCGGGAGAAGAAATTGCACGGTCGAACCTTACCATCTGCCGGGGAGCGCTGGGACAGGACAGCACCCACTCCAGAATCTGAGGCGTCCACCTCCACCAGACACTGAAGAGCAGGATCCACCTGCACCAGGATGGGGGACTTAGAGGACTGTTTCTTGAGGTCCGCAAAGGCTGTAGCCGCCTCCTCAGTTCACTGAAAGGGTACCTTGGTCGAAGTGAGGCGCGTCAGAGGAAGGGCCAGACAGCTGTAGTCCTTGATGAAACGGCGGTAGAAATTTGCAAACCCCAGGAACTGCTGGAGCTGTTTCCTGGAGGAAGGGGTTGGCCACTCCACCATGCCTTAATTTTGTCAGGGTCCGGGAGAATCTCCTTATGAGAAATGATAAACCCCAAAAAGGACGTCGTGGAGGCATGGAACTCGCATTTCTCGGCCTTGACGTACAGTTGATTCTCCAACAGCCGCTGCAGCACTTGCCTCACATGCACCTGGTGTTCTTCTAGGAAACGGGAGAAGATTAATATGTCATCCAGGTAGACAAATACAAATACACCCAGGAAGTCCCTCAACACATCATTAATAAGTCGCTGAAACACAGCAGGCGCATTGGTTAGACCGAAGGGCATCATCAGATATTCAAAGTGACCGCTGGGGGTCCGAAACCCCGTCTTCCACTCATCTCCTTCGCGGATCCGCACCAGATGGTAGGCGTTGCGGAGATCCAGCTTGGTAAACCAAGACACCCCCTGAAGAGAGTCAAACGCTGTGTTGAGCAAAGGAAGGGTGTATTTGTCTTTAATAGTGATGTTGTTCAGTTCCCTGAAATCAATACATGGTCTTAATGAGCCGTCCTTCTTGCCAGCAAAAAAGAATCTCGCCCCCACTGCCGAAGAGGACGGACGAATTATGCCAGAACTCAATGATTCCTTGATATATGTCTCCATAGCTGCCCGCTCCGGGGGAGAGAGGCTGTATAGCTGGCTAGATGGAAGCGGAGCTCCATAACGGAGGTTAATGGCACAATCATACGGCTGTTGTGGGGGGGGGGGGACAGGGCCTGGGTCTTACTAAAGACGGCTCCAAGGTCAGGATGCTCCGGGGGGGACTCTAGATAGGTCGGGAGGTGGGACAGTGGGAGCCCCCAAGGGCATGGACAGCGAGCAAGCGGCTGATTGGAGACAGGCGCTGAGACAAAACAAACTCCAAGACTTAATACTACCTTTGTGCCAGTCAATTGAGGGATTATGGAGATGCAACCAGGGACAACCAAGGATGACTGGGGATGACAAACTTGGCAGAACAAAGAACTGTAACTCCTCCCGATGATTTCCTGAGATAATGACGGACACTGGGGCAGTTTGCTGGGACACAACGGCCATGGGAGCTTTCGACAGTGCAATCAGCCGTAGCGGAGACTTAAGAGGGGAACAGTGAAGCCCCAACTGGGCTGCCAGGTCCCTAGAAATAAAATTTTGCTCTGCCCCTGAGTCGATTAAGACCTGTGTGGGAATTTCTTTATGTTTGTGTAGGAACCGAATGGGAAGAAGCAATCTAGACAGGGGATTTGGCTGAGGTGAGTCCGTGAGTCCCCCTACTGCGATGCACGGACTCCCCTTTTAGGCCGAAGCTGACAAG
This sequence comes from Pholidichthys leucotaenia, assembly GCA_020510985.1. NCBI lineage: Eukaryota > Metazoa > Chordata > Actinopteri > Cichliformes > Pholidichthyidae > Pholidichthys > Pholidichthys leucotaenia. Next base: position 89,766,644 of record CM035842.1, on the reverse strand, counting down.
ATGCTACCTCATGCTCCTCGCTCCCATAATAGAGGCATAACCCTAACTCACAGCGGCACTGTTTCTCCGCCGGAGACAACCTAGACTGTCCCACTACCATAGGTTTCGGGGTCTCAGAGGAGTCAGAAGGTGGAAGTGCCAATAGGGAAGCTTGAGGGGCGTGACGGTACTGGGCACCTGAGCAACCATAAGACTTGCGTTCCACTGCCCGTTCCCTCAGCCTATTGTCTAAACTGATGGCTAAGGAAATTAGCTCAGATAGCCTAGTCGGCTTCTCTAAGGGTGCTAGCTCGTCCCGAAGGCTAGGGCTGAGGCTTCGGATAAAAATGCTACAGAGGGAAGCGTCCTCCCACCCCACCTCGGTAGCTGCTACCCGGAAATCAACAGCGTAATTGGCCACGGCCTTGGTACCATGTTTCAAATTTAGCAACCTTAGAGGTAAGCACACTGTCCCGGTCCGAATGGTCAAACACCTTGATGAACTCCCCAATGAACTGGCCGTAAGTTAAGCTGGTATAGTTAGCCCTAGCCATTACCGCATAGGACCAAGCTAGCGCTCGCCCCTCCAACAAGTTAACCATGTAGCCGATCTTACTATGGTCCGTCATGAAATCCTCAGGTACCCGCTGGAAAACAACCTCGCATTGCATGACAAAGCCCCTAGCCTCTCCTAGTTTGCCGCTAAAGCGGTTGGGGGTAGGAACAGGAGTTAGCCGAGCAGGGGGTCCCAGTCTGAGTTGGTTAGCTGGCATGCTAGCGGGAGCTGAGGAGCTACTGGGGATTGGGAAAGCCTGGGGGAAAGCCTGGGAGTTAGTTAGCCGGTCTAACCGGTCAGTGACACAAGCTAATTGAGTCAGAATGGTTTGTTGCTGGTAAGCCAATTGATCTATTCGGATCTTTATGTGATTTATTTGATGCACCAAAGTGCTGTCAGCTGGGTCATTCTGGTGGAGATGTACTGACATGGTTTATGACCCAGTGACGAAACACAGACTCCAAATAGATACAGTTAGGTTTATTCACTGTGAAAGTGGATGTTGGTGTGTGTAAGTGTAGGCAGGAACTGCAGGGAACAGAGTTGGACACCGTACGGCCTGGCAACCCTAGGAACACACAGAGAGGGATAGTTAGAGAGGGCCACTGCTGGAGGTAGACAGTTACGCTGAGGCTTACTGTGAGAGAAGATGGTGTGGGTTCCAGGTTCAGCACGACGGCTACGGCCAGGAGGACAGTGTCTTCTGCTGGGAGTGCAGCACCTGCTGGTGAGTGTCTAGGGAGTGGAGGTGTTGTGGAGGAGAGGTAGGAATCTGTCGCCAAAGGGGAGAGAGGAGAATCTGGTGCCACGGGACTCCGCTTGTGCACAGGGGACTAGAAAACAAGGTGAGTGGATTGAATGGGCTTACGTGAGCAGCCGGAGTGATTCCCAGACGACGGTGGAGGCAGGCTTGGGTCCAAGGCAATGACAGGCTGTGGTTGAGTGTAGAGAATGGCAGATGAAGCTCGTCTGGAGCGCAGTGAGACATCTCCGCACTGCAGGCTTGGGCAGTGCGGTAGAAATAGGCCAGGGCATAATGGAGAGCAGGTGTGCGTGCAGCTGGAGATAATGAGCAGAGCAGACCATGACAACAACAGATTTTTGAAATAAGGGCTGACCCGGCTGCACAGGCTAATAACAATTGCAGGCTTTTGAGGTTTTACTGCACATAAACAAGAAAAAAGTTGGCAAAATAAAAAAAGATCACAGACGACAGAATCTACCTGTTAACTTAAGTGGTAAAATGACCAAAACAATGGCCATTCATTAACTTACCCAGGATTATTAAGCAGACACTGTGTGAAATGAATGGTGGTCTATGGGGAAAATTCCACTGGAACTATTCGCCGCTCCTTGACCCATGTGACTTCTGCCTTTCACAGTTTCTATAGAAGTCTGCTGGAATGTTATACAGCGCTGAGATACGTGGAACAGTCCAACAGTCTGAAGAGAAGGTGGGAGGATGTTATGTTCCTGATTTGATTTGGCATTTTTATAAATACCTGTGTTTCTATATTTTGTCGGACATCACGTTGAATATGCTAAACATTTTGAAAAAAATATATGGGGCTTCTAGTAGATCGGGGGCCCTAGCAGGTCGGGGCTTAAGGCAACCACCTATCTCTGCCTAATGGTAAGTCCCCCTCTGCTTACTGTAACTGAACGAATCACTTAGGAAATAGTGGCCATTTCATCCCCCGCTTCCAAATCATGTACACATCATTGACTGGTAGCTCTTCTAGCCTTCTAGAGCCTATTACAGCCTTACAAACCTGGAGTTCCGGAAGGAGCTGCTTTTATTGGACAAGTCGTTCACAAAAGGCTCCTCCTGCTAGGCCTGCAGGAACCAGGAAGTAACAATGGATGGATTCAACACAACAAAATGAAACAGCAAAAGTGATTTTGAAGTGAGAAATTTATCATTTGGTTGCTGAATCTGTTTTCATGTGACACACACATCTGCTCCTTTAACAGTTAACAGTTAACAGTTTTCAGTTGACTCAGTTCAACAGCTGAAAAAAATCACGTGCGACCTACCCAAAATGCACCACAAAGCTTTCCACATAATCAATGAATGGGGACCACCGGAGCAGAAAAAAAACGCAAAGAGTGGTTTTCTTTCAGCCATTATTTAAACTTAAAAAGTATGTACTCTCTGATATCACCTTGTTCTCTGTTTACACTCCATGGTAAAATCTGTAATATGACAATAAGGGGGGCAATGAGGAAACTTAAATTTGAGGTAACGGCATGTGAGCTCTGACTGAGACAGCTGCTGCTGGAGTCGGACTTCGCAAGTCTAAGAACATGATCCAGATCAGCTAAAAAGACAATCATCAAAAATCATAATAAAACCTGTGCTCATATCTAACAATTGTGAAGCAAACCTCTAAAATGCTAGACTCATAAAAGGTGTCTGTGTAACTGGGGCAAAAGCTCCCTAAACAACAGAAGTCTTCGTTTGGGTGATGCACCTCAGTAAGGAGCAGTGGGCAGTAGTGTTTAAACAAGGTTTATTATCAATCACTGTCAGGCTATATAAGAGAGGAGTTAATCACTGTTTTTTTTTTTTTAAGTTATCCTTTAAAAAACACTAAAACAACACAACAAAATATACAATTATAATAACATGCAACAAATCAACTGGTAAAAAAACAAAAAACGAAAACAGCAAACTCAATTAAAACCAATAAAATGCATAAAACCCCCAAGTACTAAAATCAAAGGGTTAAATATACTCTTAAAATAATCCAGCATAATAATAATAATAATAATAATAATCGGTTACATCTGTTTACCATGTTTAAATGCACAGCATGAATCCAAGCTGCCTTGCCCAGCTGCTGATTCGTACAGCTGCCTCCCTCTCGTTGTCAGTACATGAACGTGTACTGAGGTGCAGAGACAGACACAGCTACTGATTCATACAGCTGCCTCCCACATGTTCTCAGTATGTGAATGTGTATTGTGGATAGGGTTGCCAACTTTCTCACAGCCAGATAAAGGACAGAGGGTTTTAACTATTGTTCGGTGCCACAATGTTGTGGACATTAGTATTGTCATAATACTGGGATTTTTTTTTTTTTTACCTTGATAATACCTTAAAAATACTGATATTCAATGTCATGTTTAATACTACAAGGGAAAAAATACCATACTGTATACCTAGAAATTTCAGATTTTACGGAATACAGAATCTCAGTTTAAAAATGTGTAATAGCTATGTTTTTAATAATGATTGCATTTATATAGCACTTTTCATGACACCCAGAGACACTACAATGAGTCCATTATTCGTTCACTCTACAGACAATAATAGTGGTAAGCTACCTCTGTAACCACAGGTACCCTGGGGCAGACTACCTGAAACATGGCTGCCAATCCATGCCAACGGCCTCTCTGACCACCACTGAACATTTATTCACATTCATACGCCAGGGTCATGAACCATGAACACACTGGGGGCAAGGTGGGAAAAGTGTCTTACCCAAGGACACAACAGCAAGGTGGGGGGAGTGGGATTCGAACCGCCAACCCTCTGGCTATTGGGCAACCTGCTCTACCTCCTGAGCCACTACGGCCTCATTTTTGTTTCTCTGAGAAATAATGCAACTTTGAGCTAGAAAAGACAACTACACTGCAAAAAGTCAAATATTGTGGTCACCCAGCACAATGCAGACTGATACTATTCACACTCAGCAGGGATTGCATACGGACAGAGAACCCCTGGGGGGACAACCAGAACAATGGACTATTGTTTATACATCCCCGGATTAAGGAGAAGATATCTGGGTGCCAGTTGGTCACGCAATTGATTTGTATTGACTGATATGTATATCAATATGCAAATGTGCCACGCATTCTCTCTCTTTGTATAATTCGTGTCTTATCAAAATTATCTTGTGAGAGAAAAACAAGCATAGAGCCTTGATTTAGGATATTTTAACTTACCGAGATTTCCGTTTTTACAGCATGAAAGATAGTGCCTTTGGCTTAAATTACATCAGTGAAATATTCTTGATTCAAACAAGCACAACAGCAGCAAAGGAAAACCTGCACAGGTGGCTGGAAACACTGCAAATAGCATGTCTTACATTTTTAAAAATCCTTTCTTCTGGCCTTCTTTAAAGAAAAATCCTTCATTACGTCCTTTAAGTCCAGCTCACGAATATCGTCATACTCTATGGATGGATGCTTGATCAAGTCTATTTTTTACCAAGTTCGGAGTCCACTGTCTCATGCACAGCGGTCTGATGTAACCAATCATGGCCTTTCTTCTCTCTCCTCCTCCAGGTGAGGGCTTTAACAGCCCACCTGTCTCCTCTGTGCGTAATCAGCAGCCTCCTCCACTCAATGCTCTAGCTTAGAAAAATCCTTTGGGATTTTTTGAGCAATTCATTTTCCCTAAGCTCTTTTCCTCTGAATAATTTTGAGTGCCACGTTCAAACTTTTTTCTGGACATTTTGACCGAGCTAATTACCTCTTACCCTACACTAGCGCTTGCATAGTCATATGTCAAAACAATTCCTCTGATTCAATTCAATTCAATTCAGCTTTATTTATATTGTGCCACATCACAACAGAAGCCGTCTCGTGGTGCCACAGTGCAGAAAAAAAACCCAGTCTCAAAAAAAACCAGCAATCAGACGATCCCCTGTGAGCAAGCACTTAGCGACAGTGGAGAGGAAAAACTCCCAATTGGCAGGAAGAAACCTCTAGCAGAACCAGGCTCAGAGAGGGGCAGTCATCTGCTGCGACTGGCTGGGGGTGAGGGGATAGGGAGGATGGAGAGGACAGACAGACTCTGATAGGCTATTGTTACTGGTACCCGCGTGGGGCACTTATGAATTAGACCAATCAGCAGCCACACATGAATATCAAGTGATGGACATAGAATTTGGCCAATTAACAATGTGATCTTTTCATTGGCTCATGATAGGCCCCTGATTTTCGTAGGCCCCTGTGACATATTGTTCGGCCCAGGAAACACGCACGCAGGCTCAGGCAGATTTGAAAGCTTTATTGACAGCAGTGTTTGTGTATAGATGCGTGTATGTGAGATGCGAGTGTGATGTGGGTGGAGGATGCAGTCAGGACAGAGCAGTACGCCGTACAGCCAGGCAACCCTAAAATGAGAGGAGAACAGGGATTAGCTGGGCAACCACACGGGAGAATGAGGATGTTCTGTGCTTACTTGTAGCGGCGCAGTGGCTGGCGTTGGCAAGGTCCCAAGCATGGGAGACAGCGTCCTGCTGTGCGTCCGGGATGGTGCAGCGAGGTAGAGGAGCAGCGAGACGAGGGGAAGTGAGTCCGTCGCCAAGGAATCCACCTGTGCACAGGGGAAGTCTGAACAGGAGAAGGTAAGGCAATACAGACAGCTTACGTGTCAGTAGAGTCGTCAGCAGGCCTGATGAAAAGGAAGTTGCTGAGTTGAGTACGCAGGGAGACAGATGGCTCCAGGCTGCAGCTCAGGGCAGGATGGAATAAATAGCTGCACACTAATGAGGAGCAGGTGTGCGTGCAGCTGAGGTGGAGGCCCGTGAGCTGCGGGTGATGACAGTACTCCCCCCCTACCAGCGCCTCCTGGCACTGGCTTACCTTGGTGTGTCCGGTGGAACTCTGCGATGAGGTCTCGATCCAACACCCACAAAGAGCCCACCCAGGATCTCCACTCCGGACCATAACCCTCCCAATCCACCAGATATTGCAGCCCACGACCCCGACGCCGGGAGTCCAGGATGGCAGTAACACCCCACGCCGGGTCACCGTCGATCATCCTAGGTGCAGGGGGGGACCTAGGAGGAGGGCAGAGTGAATTGGAAAGGACAGGCTTGATCTTTGAGATGTGGAAAGTGGGACACACACGAAGGGAGGGGGGAGGGCCAAACGCACAGCCACCGGGTTGATGATCTTTGAGATAGTGAAGGGGCCGAGGAACCTCGGTGCCATCTTCTTCTTCTCACCTTTCAGGCAGATGTCCTGGGATGAGAGCCAAACCCGCTGACCCACCTGGTAGGCAGGAGCCGGCCTTCTGTGGCGATTGGCGGTGGAACTGTTGCGCGCCGCTGTGAGTAAAAGCGCGTCTCTGGTCTTGGTCCACACGCTCCGACAGTGCCTGATGTGCGCCTGGATGGAAGGAACGGCCAGCTCACCTTCCTGCTCAGGAAAGACAGGGGGGTCGTACCCCAAGGACGCCTCGAAGGGCGACAACCCAGTAGCAGTGGACCGGGCCGAGTTGTGGGCGTATTCCACCCAGGTCAGGTAGGAGCTCCAGGACGAAGGGTTAGACGATGTTACGCAGCGCAGGGCGGCTTCCAACTCCTGGTTCGTGCGCTCGCACTGCCCGTTAGACTGGGGGTGATAACCAGAGGAGAGACTGACTGTAGCCCCCAAAGCGCTGCAGAAGCTTCTCCAAACCTGGGAGACAAACTGCGGACCTCGGTCCGAGACCACGTCCAGCGGGATTCCGTGCAGCCTGACGACATGCTGGACCAGGAGATCGGCCGTCTCACGCGCCGAGGGGAGACCCTGAAGAGGCACAAAATGAGCGGCCTTGGAGAACCTGTCCACAATGGTCAGAACCGTGTCATAGGTGTTAGAGACAGGGAGTCCGGTGACGAAGTCAAGGGCGATGTGTGACCAGGGCCTGCCCGGGACCGGCAGGGGCTGGAGTAGACCCGCAGGTGGAGAGTTCTGGGACTTGCCGGTAGCGCACTGGGGACAGGCCCGGACATAGTTGGTAACATCCTTCTGGAGACCCGGCCACCAAAACGAGCGCTGCAGCCAATTCACCAAGCGGGTGATGCCTGGGTGACAGGAGAGTTTAGAGGTATGGGCCCAGTGGATCACTTCGCCCCGAACCGCCGAAGGAACATAAAGCCTCTTCTCTGGCCCCCCGCCGGGATCCGGCTCCGCCTCTTGGGCCTTCAGAATCTTGCCCTTGATGGACCATGCAATCGCCCCATGACGCACGAATCGGGCAGGATGGTATGCTCGGACTTCTCCGGACCCTCTGGGGCGAATTGTCTGGACAGGGCATCGGGCAACCCATTCTTCGAGCCTGGACGGTACGTGATGGTAAAGTTAAATCGAGTAAAGAATAGGGACCAGCGCGCCTGGCGGGCATTCAGGCGCCTCGCTGACCTCAAGTACTCGAGGTTTTTATGGTCCGTCCAGACCACAAAGGGCTGGGCTGCCCCCTCTAACCAGTGATGCCACTCCTGTAGTGCGAGTTTGACCGCGAGGAGCTCCCTGTCGCCGACGTCATAGTTACGCTCTGCCGCTGATAACTTCCTGGAGAAGAAGGCGCAGGGCCGCTTAACACCATCCACCGGTGAGCACCGCTCCCACCCCCGTGTCGGATGCGTTGACCTCCACCAGACACTGAAGTGCGGGATCAACCTGGGTCAGGACCCGGGAGGACAAGAACTCTGCCTGGAGAGTCTTGAAGGCGGTGGCTGCTTCCTCAGACCACTGAAAGGGCACTTTTGATGACGTGAGGCGGGTCAGGGGGGAGACGATGGCGCTGTAGTTGGGAACAAAGCGCCGGTAGAAGTTTGCGAACCCAATGAATTGCTACACCTGCTTCCTGGAGGTAGGCGTGGGCCACTCGACCACCGCTTTGACCTTAGCGGGGTCAGGGAGGATCTGATTGTGGGAGATCACGAACCCCAGGAAGGAGGTGGTCTGGGTGTAAAATTCACACTTCTCGGCCTTTATAAACAAGCGATTCTCCATCAGACGTTGCAGGACCCGCCTCACATGGGCCTGGTGCTCCTCCCGTGATCTGGTGCTTACTTGTAGCAGCGCAGTGGCTGGCGTTGGCAAGGTCCCAAGCATGGGAGACAGCGTCCTGCTGTGCGTCCGGGATGGTGCAGCGAGGTAGAGGAGCAGCGAGACGAGGGGAAGTGAGTCCGCCGCCAAGGAATCCACCTGTGCACAGGGGAAGTCTGAACAGAAGAAGGTAAGGCAATACAGACAGCTTACGTGTCAGTAGAGTCGTCAGCAGGCCTGATGAAAAGGAAGTTGCTGAGTTGAGTACGCAGGGAGACAGACGGCTCCAGGCTCCAGGCCGCAGCTCAGGGCAGGATGGAATAAATAGCTGTGCACTAACGAGGAGCAGGTGTGCGCGCAGCTGAGGTGGAGGCCCGTGAGCTGCGGGTGATGACACCCTGGGCTTCAGCCCAGCCTAGCCCATTCATTAAGGCTGTCATAATCTGCCCTCTGGGCAGATAAGGGTTTGTAAGCAGGACTCATAAGCACAGGCAGGAGTGTGGTGTAAAACAATAACACAACATAACAAAAATAATTTTTTTTGTAAGCTGTCTGTGTTTTTTCAACTGATTTAAGACAATTTTGCACCGCTGAATCAAAAAATGACATCCATTTCTCTCGATCAGGTCAGGTTTTTATGCTAAGTTGTAAGCAGTTGTACAGCTGTGCTTTAAATTAAATAGTAGACACTGATAAAAGTAAGTACATGTAAATTGAATGTTGCATCATCATTGTTCAAAATTCAGAGAATTTCAAGAAATAAAAAAGAATTTTGCATCACGTAAAGCAAAAATACCCGCACATGTAAACAAAAACGTAAAAAACATGTGGCCATAGTTCAAAAAGTTGACCTGATTGAGCAACACCAATGTGATTTTTGGATTCAGCACATCAAAATTGTTCTAAATCAGCTAAAAAAAACAACTTAGACAATAAATTTGGTGTTGACCAGTGTAATTCAATAACAAAAAACGATTGAAAACTAAACGTGCAACTGGCAGACAGTACAGACGACAAAACCAGACAGAGCACAAGCACAAACTAACATAAATAGGGTAACTAATAATTGCAAACGTGAGACAGTTAGGACAACAATCAAGGGCTGAACAATGCACACATGAGGAAGTGGCTATGGATACGGAAACACAAGGGACTGGAGACAGTAGGTAGACAAATATTCCACAAGACCATAATAAAGACACTAGAGGGGTGACACAACAGACCGGGGAGACACAGGAGACAATAACTAATAAATAATAATACACAGAGGGCAATATTGTAATAATAATAATAATAATAATAATAATAATCACAAAGGAACAAAAATGAACAAAAGGTGTGGACATGGTCCCACATCGTACCCAGAACTTGACATAACATGTCATTCTAGATTCTAGATTCTAGACACCTCTAAACAAGAACAACAACAAAAAACATAACACCAAAACGGGCGGGAGGAGGGGGACAAGGCACGGTGGGAACACAAACATAGGAATCTCACTGTCCGTTTCACGGGAGAAAGTAGGACCTCAAACGCTCACTGTGTGTTTTGCAAATTTATTAATATAAAGACAAACAAGTAACTAAACAACATATATAAATGATGGATGGCGTGGCCGCCGGAGGAGAGCGGGGCTCGATGTCGCAGGCAGGCATAAGTCTGGGAACGCCGGACACAAATAGGGACAAACACTGATCTGGACGGAGCTCACCCGTTCTCCTCGACAGCAGCCCAGAACATTCAGAGTATGCTGAGGACATCCCATGGAATAGAAGGACCCGACAACCAACACGGTTCGTCGGTGCCTTAAATACCGTTTCCAAACTGGCGGCAGGTGTGGAACATGAGTGTCAAAAGCAAAACATAACATAAAGACACAACTGAAACAGAATATCAATAATAAAACAGGAATCAAGTCTAGCAAAAAGGAAAAATTAATCGTGACACTCACAAAAGAGGTCCATCGGGTGGTCTCCCAAAGTCCCTAGACCACCGACCTTGAGAACACAATGAGTCTGGCGACCGATCAGCATCCAGGAGCCCCTGGACCAGAAAACATGATGGGACCGGTGGTCTTCCAAAGTCCCTAGACCACCAGACTGGAATGCAGGATAGGTCGGGTTGCCTACCACTGTCCTTGAGCCACCAAATCATGGGATGAGGTGGGTCACGGGCCTCCCAGAGTCCAAAGGACCCCAATCCAGAAAACATGGTGGGTCGGGTGGCCTCCCACTGTCCTTGGACCACCAAATCATGGGACGAAGTGGGTCAGGGTGTCAAGGGCAACCTCTGACGGGTAGAAATGACAGACTCTACCACAGGCAGGACTACAGTTTGACTGGGTTTATTTCCCAAATAACACAAAATTAAACCAGCATGGGGGCTGAACACAAAACGAGCTGTAAGAGGCTGAAAACTCACAGAGAAACATGGGACCAGAAGTCAGAAGGGAATCCACGAAATGATGCCACACCAAATGAATGCAGACAAGGACATATAAATGGAAACAGATGATCCGGGGAAACACGAGACAGCTGGGGAAAGTAATCAGGGATAAATCAGCAACACATGAGGAGAAGAGTCTAAGACTACGGAAGACATGAGGGACTGAGAATGATAGAAAAGGGAGTACAGGGAACACATACACACGAGACTTGTACAGACGACCAAGGTGGGACACAGAACCACAACAGTTGGTAATGGGAACCACATGACAGACTGAGGACCAAGGAAGACAATAACAATCACAGAGGGCCTAGGGGAGACACAGAAGGCAAAACACAGGCAAATAATCTTAATAATAACAAACTGTGGGCCTGATCCTAAGACCCTGCCCAAACCATGACACAGGGGGCCTACCAAAGTTCATGGGCCCCCAGACCACAGCACAGGGCTTGGTTAACAAAAACTGAGGAGCCTTTTGCTCCAAACCCGGTGACTGCAGTGCAGTGACCTCAGAAACAGCAGGTGGAGGGCCCCTGACCTCTGGAGCGATGGGTGGAGGTCGCCCAACCTCTGGAGCGACAGGTGGAGATCCCTTGACCTTTGGAGCGATGGGTGGAGGTCCCCCAACCTCTGGAAGAGATGGTTCAGGAGCATCCGGCCCCGAAGCCTGGAAAACCACCTCCGCTGCATTCACCTCAGATGGGGGAAAAAGGCAGGGTGAGGTGTCACTGAAATCATCAGAAACTAGGTAAGTCTTAACTAGTATTGATGTTATAAAAGTAAAGAAAACTTGCCGGAGCTCCTGGTCCTCAGCTGTTGGGGTAACCACCTTAGGATGAGCCACAGGAGCTGGAGCATGCACCTTGAGCAGAGCTGGAGCTATGGTGTGCGCCTCAGGAACTGCTGGAGCTACTGCATGCACCTCGTGGAGGACTGGAGCTGGGATGTGCACTTCGGGAACAGCTGGAGCTGTGGTGTGCACCTCAGAGACTGCAGGAGCTGCTGCATGCAGCCTGGGGAGAACTGGAGCAAGGATGTGCACCTTGGGGGCAGCTGGGACAGGCTTGTGCACCTTGGAGACTGCCGGAGCTGCTGCATGTACCTCGGGGAGGACTAGAGCTGGGATTTGCACCTCGGGGGCAGCTGGGACAGGCTTGTGCACCTTGGAGACTGCCAGAGCTCCAAGCAGAGGGGGGCTGCTGCTTAGACCCCTCACCCAGAACAAGACAAGACATATCATTAGTTGGTAAAGAGAAATGCACTTGCCTGTTCTGCAGTTCTGCTGTCACTGCTGTCGCTGCTGGAGATGAGCCCAGAGTGGAAGCAATGACTGCTGATGGGGCAATGGACCTGTGCACCCATGCAGCAAATGTGGGAGCTGGCACTGCAGCTGATGTGGCAGCCGGTGTCAGTGAGCTCCGCAGAGCTGAAACGGCACAAGGAGAAGTGGGTAGCCAAGGCACCAGAGCCAGGGGAAGCTTCCTCTTTGGCACAGGCTGTGGTGTCGGCGGTGAGTTCTCCTCCAGCCTGTAAAGTGGTTGCAAAGCTGGGGAGAGTTCCGAGGCTGTTGTGTCGGCGGTGAGTTCTCCTCCAGCCCGTAAAGTGGTTGCAAAGCTGGGGAGAGTTCCGGGGCTGGAGAGTGTGGGGCCAGCTCCAAAAACCTCCGGCGGAAGGGGCTGCAGGTGGAAGCGAGCTGCAGCCTCACCTCAGGGCAGTCCTGCAGGCTGGGGAACCTTTCCACCACCTTCATCGCCACCTCCAGGTGAATGAGAGCCTCCTCCGATGTGCGGGAGGTGCGAGAGTCTGAGACGAGGGCCTAAAATGTTCAAACTGCCCACGGCTCACACCCGTCGAGACCACTGGCCGCCTGCCTGCCTACTGGGTCCTTGTGTGCTTGTTACCTCCGCCAGGAGGTTATGTTTTTGCTGTGGTTTGTCTGTCTGTCTGTTGGTTAGCAAGATAACTCAAAAAGTTTTGGACGGATTTCGATGAAACTTTCAGGCGTTGTTGGAAAGGGTACAAGGAAGAACTGATTAAATTTTAGGGATGATCCGGATCACTGCCCAGAAGAAAACCGCCATTACGGAAAATGCCATTTTCGTCAATAACTACTGAACCACTAATCCTATCATTGTCAATCCAATTGCTAGTCATATGTTTTCGTGGTCAAGCAATCTGAAAACGTACACATAAACACTGTATGGCCGGAACTGTGGCCGCCATTACCGAAAATGTCATTTTTGTGAATAACTACTGAACCACTAATCCTATCATTGTCAATCCAACTGCTAGTCATATGTTTTCATGGTCAAGGAATCTGAAAACGTACACACAAACACTGTATGGGGGGAACTGTGGCACTTGGCGGAGGTCTACACTCTCCGAGTGCTTTTCTAGTCTCGTACTGTCATGCTCTGCCCTCCAGGCAGATGAATTCAATTCAATTCAATTCAACTTTATTTATATAGCACCATTTCACAACAACAGTCATCTCATAGCACTATCAACTGAAGGGGGGACCCCCACAGTTGCAGAAAGACCCCAGCAATCAGGCGATCCCCTGTGAGCAAGCACTTGGCGACGGTGGAGAGGAAAAACTCCCTTTTAACAGGAAGAAACCTCCAGCAGAACCAGGCTCAGGGAGGGGCAGTCATCTGCTGCGACTGGCTGGGGGGTGAGGGGATAGAGAAGAAGAAAAGAACAGACATGTAGAGAGCAAACAGCACGATGGGGACTCAATCTATGGGAGAGAACAAACAAATGTTAATGACCAGCAAAAAAAAATTATTTCATAGAGAGTGAGGAAAGGAGTGAGGCCCAGTGCATTACTGGAGGTCCCCCGGCTGACTAAACCTATTAGCAGCATAACTAAGGGAGGGTTCAGAAACACATGATCCCTCCCTAATTGTAGGCTATATCAAAAAGGTAGGTTTTAGCCCTAGTCTTAAAAACAGAGATCGAGTCTGACTCCCGAATCCAGATTGGCAGCTGATTCCACAGGAGAGGAGCTTGATAACTGAAGGCTCTGCCTCCCATTGTACTTTTGGAGATTCTAGGTATTACAAGTAATCCTGCATTTTGGGAGCGTAGTGCTCTGTTAGGATGATATGGTAGTATCAGATCTTTTAAATAAAAAGGAGCCTGATTGTTTAAAGCTTTGTAAGTAAGAAGAAGGATTTTAAACTTAATTCTAAACTCTATGGGAAGCCAATGAAGGGAGGCCAGAACCGGAGAGATATGATCTCTCTTTCTAGTACCTGTTAAAACTCTTGCTGCAGCATTTTGGATCAGCTGAAGACTTTTTAAAGATGGTTTAGGACAGCCTGATAATAAAGAATTACAATAATCTAATCTCGAGCTAACAAAAGCATGGATCAGCTTCTCAGCATCACTCTGAGACAAGATGCTCCTAATCTTGGCAATATTACGCAAATGATAGAAGGCAGTCTTAGAAACAAATTTAATATGTGAATTGAAGGACAAATCCTGATCAAAAATAACTCCAAGGTTCCTCACAGAGCTATTAAGAGAAAGAGTAACTGCATCCAAACTGAAAGTTTGATTTGGAAAGGAATTTCTAAGGTTTTTTGGACCAACAAGAATGACTTCAGTCTTATCTGAATTTAATAGCAGGAAATTACAAGTCATCCAAGCTTTGATTTCCTTAAGACAGGCTTCTAACTTGGCTAATTGATTACTATCATCTGGCTTCATTGACAGGTATAATTGTGTGTCATCTGCATAACAATGAAAATGTATACAGTGCTTTCTAATAATGTTGCCTAACGGAAGCATATATAAACTAAAAAGAGTAGGGCCTAGCACAGATCCCTGTGGAACTTCATGACTAAGCTTTGAGCTGAAAGAAAACTCATCATTTACATGAACAAACTGGAACCTATCAGATAAATAAGATCTAAACCACTGCAACGAAGTTCCATTAAGTCCAACATAGTGTTCTAATCTATCAAGTAGAATATTATGATCGATAGTATCAAAAGCTGCACTAAGATCTAAAAGGACAAGTACAGAAACTAGTCCATTATCAGATGCAATGAGGAGGTCGTCAGTGACCTTCGCTAAGGCTGTTTCAGTACTATGATGGATTCTAAACCCAGACTGAAACTCTTCAAGTAAACCATTTCCCTGCAGGTGGTCAAATAATTGCGTAGCAACAACTCTTTCTAAGATTTTTGAAATGAAAGGGAGATTAGAGATTGGTCTATAGTTAGCTAAAGCTCCTGGATCTAGCGTTGGCTTTTTGAGTAAGGGTTTAATTACAGCTGTTTTAAAAGCCTGCGGTACATGGCCTAAAGTTAATGAAGAATTGATTATATGAAGAATAAAGCTACCAATAAGAGGGAAGACTTCTTTAAATAACCTGGTAGGAATAGGGTCTAAAAGACAAGTTGAAGGTTTGGATGAGGAAACTATTTTGTCTAACTCACAAAGGTCGATTGGAGTAAACTCATCAAGACAGACATCAATAGAAGGAGTTGTAATAGTTACAGTATTTAAGTTAACTGTGGGAAGAATCTGATTGATTTTATCTCTGATGGATGAAATTTTATTATTGAAAAAGTTCATAAAGTCCTGACTAGTAAGCTCTAAGGGGATGCTAGGATTGACAGAGTCCTGACTCTTTGTCAACCTGGCTACAGTACTGAAAAGAAACCTGGGATTATTCTTGTTCTCTTCTATTAATGCAGAGTAATAACTCGTTCTAGCTTTTCTAAGAGATTTTTTATAAATTAAAAGATGATTTCTCCAAGCTAAATAGATTTCATCTAAATTAGTAGAGCGCCATTTTCTTTCTAATTGACGAGTCTTCTGTTTTAAGCTACGAGTTTCTGTGTTGAACCAAGGAGTTAAAAATCTCTGATTAGACTTTTTCTTTTTTAAGGGGGCCACCAAGTCTAGAGCCTGATGCAGAGAAGCTGAAACACTGTCCACCATGTTATCAATTACAGAAGGAGCAAGCTGTCTATAGCTTATTTCCGTTGTGTTGACACATGGCATAGAGGAAACAATCTGCATAAATTTGGAAACAGCATCATCTGAGAGGCATCTACTGTGATAATATTTTTCTTTAGGAGCCAAATAGTCAGAAATAGTAAAATCAAAGGTTAACAGACAATGGTCTGACAGTACAGGGTTATGAGGAGACACTACAAGATTTTCTATTTCTATGCCATATGTCAGAACAAGGTCCAATGTATGGTGGAGGTAATGAGTAGAATTTCCTACTTTCTGAGAAAACCCAATCGAGTCTAATATTGAATTAAAAGCCACATTAAGGCAGTCACTATCTACATCCACATGTATATTAGATCTCAGATTTCAGCACTAAATCAGCTAAGAAATCAGCAAATTCGGATAAAAATTCTGAATAGGTTGATGGGGGACGATAAACTATGGCAAATAAAATTGGGTTTAACCTGAAATTGCTAAAGATGAGGGTTTATAAGCAAGACCTATAAGCGCAGGCAGGAGTATGGTGCAAAACAATAATTTATTGACAAAAAACAATTGAAAACTAAACATGCAACATGGGGAGGAACCAGCAGAGAGTATACGTAGACGCCGAGACCAGACAGAGCACAAGCTAACATAAATAGGATAACAAATAACTGCAATTGTTAGACAGCTGGGACAACAATCAAGGGCCAAACAATGCACACATGGATACGGAAACATGAGGGACTGGAGACAATAGGTAGACAAATATACCACAAGACCATAATAAAGCCACTAGAGACGAACAGGGGGTGACACAACAGACCAGGGGAGACACAGGAGACAATAACTGTAATAAATAATAATGCACAGAGGGCAATATAATAATAATAATAATAATAATAACTAGAAAAGCACTCGGAGAGCGCAGACCTCCGCCAAGTGCCAGGGAGCAACAGACAGACAGACAGACAGACAGACAAACCCCGGCAAAAACATAACCTCCTGGCGGAGGTAATAATAATAATCACAAAGGAACAAAAAAGAACAAAAGGTGTGGATATGGTCCCAGACCATGCCCAGAACCTGACAAAGTAAACTAGAAAAGCACTCGGAGAGCGCAGACCTCCACCAAGCGCCACAGATCCCCCCCATACAGTGTTTGTGTGTACGTTTTCAAATTCCTTGACCATGAAAACATATAACTAGCAATTGGATTCACAATGATAGGATTAGTGGTTCAGTAGTAAAAGCATTACCTCCTTGGCGGAGGTAATAAACTGAAGTGTTGGTGTTGTGTCCATCTCCTTCATGTGCAAAGTCCCAGGCTGCGAGCGTTTTCATAGATCACTGAAAGCAGCACTGAGGGCTTCACTGACGGATGCAAATTGGGTAGACAGGTTGCCGTGGGTTTTATTGGGTTTGCGCTCCGCGGAAAAAAAGAGGATTTGGAAGCTTCCCCGGCAGAGAGCTGGTTTTTGCACAGCCCCCATGGCTGCCCGGGGAATTTTTGCCAAATAATCCGGCGCCGGACAGCTGCCCGTCTCAGCTTTTGCAGCGTAGTGCAAACACAGGCACGCTGGCGGGCCCTGCCCACCACTGTTTTCCGCGTGCTTTTGTGCCTAAAACTTTGAAGAACGCGGAGTTTGTGTTCGTCAGACACGACGACCAGCGCCCTCCATTGCCCCTGCACACATGTTGAAAATGGCCGTATCTCACAATGTTAAAGAATCCTTTAAAAAATTCCTGTATCCAGACGGTGAACCGGATCATCCCCAAAATTTAATTAGTTCTTCCTTGTACCATTTCCAACAACGCCTGAAAGTTTCATCGAAATCCGTCCAAAACTTTTTGAGTTATCTTGCTAACCAACAGACAGACAAACAAACAAACAGACAGACAGACAGACAGACAGACGCTGGCAAAAACATAACCTCCTGGCCTTCGGCCTGGCGGAGGTAAATATTCAAGATAACGCACCTCGCGCTCGGACAAACATATTTAGCCCAATAAACGGGATGTCCCGGCTAAACTGGGACAGTTCGCAACCCTAGGTGTGTGGTGGGCGGCTAAGCTTCAGTCCGGTGGGTTGCTTGCTTCAAATTACCAGTTTGGTCAAATAGCTGCTACTCCTGTTTGCCAGGGATGTGGGACTGTTTTCCATTGTGCTGTGTCAGAGAGGATAGTCCACTAACCTCGTTTTAACAGGAAGTAAGTAACATTAACATCATGTCTAATTATAAAAGGGCAAATGCTAAATGACTATGCTGATTTGTGCTAATTGGAAACATTATAGTGTATTGAACATAGGTGTAATTTATGTAGGGGATGTAAGCCCCCCAAAATCAAATTCGACCAATATAAACCCCCCCCCCCCCAATAATCATATAATGGTGATGCATAAAAGTATCTACGAGCTGGAATGAAGAACTTGTCATTTTTATTCATTTTCTTTCATAAGCAAGCAAAGAAAAGTAACATTTTAATGCCCCCCCCCCACTGCAGAAGACTTGGTATTGCCCAACCTTTTTTAGAGTCACCAGCTCAGCGCCTCATTCACTCTCCTGTGCGCATTAGAGAGGTGTTGTGGTGATCTGCACTGTGCTGCCTTTTTTTCCTCCCTGATTATCTTCACAGCTGCGGACGCACCTGCTCCTCCCAATTAAGCAGCCTTTATAAGGAGGGCTGCCCTACCATCTGCACGGAGACGTCTACGCTACTCCAGGGAGAGACTTCTACGTCAGAATCCTCCCTCATCTACTTTTGGAAGTTTTGCCTTCCTGCCTTCACCAGTGCTTTGATGCATGGGAGTTTCGTCTCCCCAGCTCAGCTGTAAGCATTATCTGGATTTCTGCACTATCTGCACCTGCTCTCCTCTCTCGCCTTCCCCTGTGCACAGGTGGAACCAGCCCTGTGGTGGACCTCCTCCTGATTCTGGCGGCGGACCTCTCAGCTGTGGACTCTCTTCTCCACCAGTGTGCTCTGCCTATCCCTGCACTTCTGCACAAACAGCCAACACGCACCGTCATCAACCGAGCTCACAGAACTCAGAGGACTGGTGAAGTATCACTCACTCTTCAGAGCATTAACTGCCATCTCATCACCATAAGAACTTATTTATCTCTTCCTTTTCACCAGAGTGAATTGAGTCTTAATTCTCTTGTCCTTCCTGTCTCCTTAGGGTTGCCTGACTCGTCCTGCTCCAGTCCACACATCCACTTACGCACACACACTCACATTCATTCTTCAATAAAAGATCACTGTTGGTTTGTTCGAGTCCATGTCTGTGCTTGGGTTTTTCTACAAACATGTCAGGTGTTTGTGATTGACTAAGCTGTGTGCTAATTTGGCCTGCCATAGTTTCAAAAGGAAATGATAACATTTCTCACCTCATTACAGCAAAAACATTTGAATTTTGTCCTGCTTCGTCACCAAAGCTCGTCAAACTCTTGTCAGTACCCTGCCCCAATACCTCCAAGGTGAGCACTGGTGTGCTCCCTGCATCCCTCAGTGGAGGGGCGGTTAACTACGTGTGCTGCAGCTAAGGCTTTGATAGCTGCTCTTTGTTAGCTTGCAAGAGACGAGATAGTCTAACACCATTTTAATTTGAGGTAAGTAGCGTTACCGTATCATTATGTTTACATTTAGGGCGCATTTACACAGCCACTGTTTGGTCCGGACCAAAGGACTATCCATGGATAGTTCGGTTCATTTGGTGCCATCTGAATGTGCAATCGAACTCTGGTGCGCACCAAACAAGTGAATTCTGTTCTGCCTGAAAATGGGGGTCTCTCTTCACTTGCAAACGAAGTCTGGTGCACTTTGCTTGCAGTGTGAATGCAAACGGACTACCCAGCGGACCAAAGGGCGGAAGTGCCCCTTGGCATTTGTGAAACAAACTCAGACTGCGTGTAGCAACACATAGTCTGAGAAGAGGAAGTGGCATTTTACCGTAGCACATTTTGGGTAGAAAATAACAGTGAGTCAGTGGTGGTTTTGCTTACAGCGCCCCAAACAAGCAATTGTAACTGCATGACGTTGTCCGGGCAGTTTCATCCACTGCAGTGTGAATGCAAACCAAACGAAGGTGCGAAAATCTCGGCATTCAACACCCAATCAAACCAAGACCCCTGGACTATCCTGGTGTGAATGCAGCCTTAATGAGAAAGCTAAGTTGTTACTGATAAGGCATTAATGTTGATGTATCACTGATGTAAAACACTGTCAAGTTTTGCCTAATTTTGCCCTGAAATTTGATTAATATACCCAAAATGCCTGTTGGTGGAAAAAAATAAAAATAAAAAATAAGTCAGAGCAAACTGAAAGCTAATTGGATTTGGATTATATTAGAGGTAATATATGCATAATTTTATTTTAGCAGTGTCACAAATTTATGGAAAAAATGAGACGGAACAAGAAGCTGCATATTTAAAAGTAAAAATATCCCAAATCTAGATACAAAATCAAAAAGTTATAAGAAGAAGAAGAAGAAGCCAGCTTTGTCATTCAATCCATACAACCAATCATGTACAGTACAACAAAATTACGTTTCTCCTATCTACAATGTTAATCACATCTAGAATCAGAGGGGTTGCTGCCATGCAAGGCGCCGCCACAAACAACTTTTTCCTTCCCCCATTCTATTATGCTGAGCACCAAGCTAGAAGGTGGGAAGTATCATTTTTTTTAATATGGTCTTTGGTATGACCCAGCCGGGGCTTGAACCTCCCGGCTGTGGGGCGGACGCTCTACCAACTAGGCCACCACTCCGTCAAATCTATAAGAAGAAAAACCTGTAAATTTATTATTTTAATTTTTTTCATTGGTTTGCTGCCTCAACACTGAAGTTCTTCCCAGTGAGCGAAAGGGTAGTTTCTCTGCATCTTCGGGTTGGGAAACGGGTCCTGACCATCATTTATGCCTATGCACTAAATGATGGTTCAGAATACCCACCCTTTTTGGAGTCTCTGACTGGGGTGCTGGCAGAGTGCTCCTCTTGCAGACTCCATTGTCCTACTGGGGGACTTCAATACACATGTGGGCAAGGACAGTGAAACCTGGAGGGGCATGGTTGGGAGGAATGGCCTGCCCGATCTGAACCTGAGTGGTGTTCAGTTATTGGACTTCTGTGCCAACCACAGTTTGTCCATAGTGAACACCATGTTCAAGCATAAGGGTGTCTATACTGTATGTGCGCCTGGCACCAGGACACCCTAGGTTGCAGGTCAGTGATGGATTTTATTATCGTATCATCAGATCTGCGACCACATGTCTTGGACACTTGGGTAAAGAGAGGTGCAGAGCTGTCAACTGATCACCACCTGGTGGTAAGTTGGATCCGATGGCAGGGGCAGACACCACTCAGACTCGGTAGACCTAAATGTATAGTGAGGGTGTGCTGGTAACGTCTGGCTGAGGCACCTGTCTGGGTGGTCTTCAACTCCCACCTCCGTAAGAACTTCCACCACATTTTGAGGGAGTCTGGAAACATGGGATAGTAGTAGTAGTAGATTAGTTTATTTGACAGGGACAGTGCAATAAACATAGACAATTAATCAAAAACAATCAATCTGATGTGTTGCACATAGAGTGTATAGCTTTAGCTAATTTGCAACTCTTGTCCCTGGATGGGCTTTAGAAAAAAGAATCAAGATAAAAATATACACAATAACCACATACATCAATGCAGAAAAATTATAAATACACAATTATAAATATTATAAATATTATAAATACACAAATATAACAGCCTGACTCACCTTTAACATAAATATTATAAATACACAAATATAACAGCCTGACTCACATTTAACACATATAACATAACTCACATTTGCCTATTTCAGGCCTTCCTCCCTCCGTCACTCACTATAAACAAACACATTTATTCCTTCCCTTCATTCACTCTCACTTTGCAGACAAATAATTCATACATGAGTACATTCTTGTTTATTTTTCAGCCAGTTTTTAACATTTTTAGTGAATGTTTTAAAGTCCATTATTATTTTAATTTCATTTGGCATTGTGTTCCAGATGTGACTGCCCTTTATAGAGAAAGCTGTTTGTCCAAATGTGGTTCTGCGGTGGAATATTTTACAGTTATTGTAAACAGAACTCCTGGTGGCTCTGCTGCTGTCCTGTCTTTGGACGAAACCAGCAAGTGGCTCGGGTGCTGATTTATGGAAACATTTGAACGTTAATTTCAGAAGACAGAGGTCAATGAAGCTCTCAAAACTCAATAGGTTGTATTTTTTTAAAACATTACAGTGATGCCACCTAATGGGCTTTTTGTCCAAGATTTTTAGGGTTTGATTATATAATGAACCTATATGTCTTATTGTGGAAGGGGCTGCTTGAGCCCAGACTGTCAAACAGTATGATATATGAGAAAAAACCATAGAATGCATATACAGTGCAGCTGCTTCGTAAGGTATGTAATATCTAATTAATTTAAAGCAGTTCAGATTTTTTTTTACTGTTTTTGAAATTTTCTTTATATGAAGATTAAATTTGAGTTGAGGATCTAGTACAATGCCAAGGTATTTGAATTCTGTAGCTAAACTGATGTCATGATCATGTATATTAACTTTAAAATGTTGCAGGTTACATTTTTTGATTGAAAAGCACATTGAGACTGTTTTCTGAAGGTTCAGCAATAGATGGTTCTTGAGGAGCCACTCTTGGACATCAACCATACTTGTAGACAGTACATCTGCAGCCTGTGCTGGAGTCTTGGCAGCTGTGTAAATAACTGCATCATCTGCATAAAGTTGGCATGTTGCAGCTGAGCAGTGTAACGGCAAG
Source organism: Pholidichthys leucotaenia (assembly GCA_020510985.1). Lineage (NCBI taxonomy): Eukaryota > Metazoa > Chordata > Actinopteri > Cichliformes > Pholidichthyidae > Pholidichthys > Pholidichthys leucotaenia. The sequence goes on along the minus strand of CM035842.1, from coordinate 89,744,130 downwards.
TCATTAATAAAAATGCTGAAAAGTAAAGGACCAAGAATGGACCCTTGTGGGATACCCATGCGGTTGTTTAAAAATGAGGATTTATCCTGGTGAACTTTTACACACTGTTCTCTATTCTGGAGCTAAGATGCAAACCATTCTAATGTATTTGGGGAGAAGTTAAAAGATACCATTTTGGATAAAAGCAAACTGTGGTTTACAGTATCGAAAGCCTTTTTGAGATCTAGAAAAACAGCTCCTACCACATTACCCCTGTCCAAGGACTGTTTGACGTTTTCAATAAGGCAACAATTTGCTGTTTCTGTTGAGTATCCTGGTCTAAAACCAAATTGATGTGGATGAAGAAGTTGACTGTCTTGTAAGTAGTCTATCAGCTGTGTAGCTACAACTTTTTCAAGAACCTTAGATAGGACTGGTAAGATAGAGATTGGGCGGTAATTGCATATATCGTCTTTACTGCCTGATTTATGAACTGGTATGACGACAGCTTTTTTCCAGCCAGATGGAAATGTACTAGACCTAATGGAGAGATTAATGAGATGAGTCAGTGGTTTGATTAATATTTTGCTGTGCATTTTGAGAAAGGAGGTGCTCATATTGTAGATATCACTAGTTTTTGAGTTTGACAGTGTTTTAACAATACCAGCAATTAACTTCTCATTTACCTCATCGATGTGAAAAGTATCTGTTGGGAATATGGAATTTGTGTTGTTGAGCACATTTGGCAGCACAAAAATTTTTGTTAAGTCTTCCACAGAGCCCACAAAGTGTGAATTAAATTCATTTGCCAAAGTAGCCTTGTCACTGACGGTCTTGCCATTGATTCTAAGTTCCTTTACCCCCTTCTGATCGTTTTTTTTATTAGTTAAGTTATTTAAATGCCTCCATAGGGAACTGTTGTTACCCTTTGCATGATCTATCAGTTTATTGTAATAAGATATTTTTGATTTTCGCAGCTCATGTACCACTTTATTTCTTAAACTTTTGTACACAAGGTGATCATTTTGTAGTTTGGAGGTTAGTGATGTTTTCAGTGCATAGTCTCGCCTCTTCATAAGTTTTCTTATTTCATTATTTAACCATGGTAGGCTAATCTTCTGTTGTCTACTTTTAATTTGCTTTGAAAATTTTTCTATAGACTTTGTGATTGTTGCAGTTATAAAATTACAACAATCATCTACTTCACATGTTGCCATGAGCTGCTCCCAATTTTGATTCTCTAAGTAATGTTCAAACTCCTCATTTTTTGATTTGGGGATAATAAAATTTGATTTGTCAATATCGACTCCCCCAAAATACTGTAGTCGCTTTTTAGTAAGTTTCCTGACAGCAAGAACCATGTTATGATCTGAGAGACCAGTTACAAGATTATAGGTTCTGGTTATTCGTTCTGGTTTATTAGTAAATACCATGTCAATAAGTGTTCTGGATTGTTTGGTTATCCTGGTGGGTCCTTTGATGATTTGCTGGTAATTAAATTTAGTCATGAGGCTTTTCAGTTTTTGTTTGTCTTTTTTATCAGACCAGTTGATATTAAAGTCACCATGAATTATTGTTTCTCTGTTCTTCTCAAGTTGTTTAACCAGATCACTTAATTCATTATAAAAGGAAGAGTTGTGTGACGGTGGGTTGTACACTACTGCAATGTTGAAATTCATTACCGGAGAGAGACATACATTAACAGCTAAACATTCAAGTGAAGTATTCAAATCAACCAGTTGACATTTATATTTCTCTTTGATGTAAATTAAAACACCTCCTCCCCTCCCTACCTGCCTGTCTTTTCTAAAACACTGGTAGCCCACAATATCGATCATATTAGTGTCTATGTTACTGTGTAGCCAGCTTTCTGAGAGACAAAGGTAGTCCAGATTTGAGTCCAACAGCAACACCGAAATCTCATCTCTTTTGGGGATTATGCTCCGTATGTTTAAATGACCGCCGAGGATCCCCTTTGGTTTAGCCTTGGTGTCCCAAAGAACTCGTGCATGATTAACAGTTTGGAAAAATAAATGTATGGATCTGAATGGGCCATGTTCTCCACCTCCATTGTTGAAGCAGCTACCCAGATCTGTAGCTGCAAGGTTGTTGGTGTATCTTGTGGTGGCACCCCCCAAACCAAATGGTGGACACCAGTGGTGAGGGGGGGCTATCAAGCTGAAGAAAGAGTCCTATCAATCTTGGCTGGCTTGTGGGACTCCTGAAGCGACTGAGGTGTACCAGCAGGCCAAGCAGAGTGCAGCTCGGGTGGTTGCAGAAGCAAAAACTCAGGTGTTGGAGGAGTTTGGTGAGGCCATGGAACAAGACCTTCGGTCGGCCTCGAAAAGATTCTGGCAAACTGTCCAGTGACTCAGGAGGGGGAAGCAGCTCCCTGACCACACTGTCTATGGTGCGGATGGAGCACTGCTGACTTTGACTCGAAATATCGCTGAGCAGTGGAAGGAATACTTCGAGAATCTCCTCAATCCCACTGACACGCCTTCCATAGTGGAAGCAGGGCTTGAAGACAATGGGGATAACTTGCCCATCACAGGGATTGAGGTCACCGAAGTGGTTAAAAAAGTCTTTGGTGGCCGGGCTCCCCTGAGTACCTAAGGGCCCTGGATGTTGTAGGGCTGTCATGGTTGACATGCCTCTGCAATACTGCATGGAAGTCTGGGACAGCGCCTTTGGCATGGCAAACCAGGGTGGTGGTTCCTCTTTTTAAAAAGGGGGACTGGAGGGAGTGTTCCAATTTTAGGGGGATCACACTTCTCAACCTCCCTGGGAAGGTCTATGCCAGGGTACTGGAGAGGAGAGTCTGACCCCTGGTTGAACCTCAGATTCAGGAGGAGCAATGTGGTTTTCGTCCTGGCCGTGGAACATCGGACCAGCTTTTTATCCTCTCAAGAATCCTCGAGGGTTCATGGGAGTTTGCCCAACCAGTCCACATATGTTTTGTGGACTTGGAGAACGCATTCAACTGCGTCCCTTGTGATCTCTTGTGGGGGGTGCTGTGGGAGTATATGGTATCGGGCTCACTGTTATGAGCTATCTGTTCCCCATACAACTGTTGCAGGAGTTTGGTTCATATTACCAACACCCAGTCAAACATGTTTCCAGTGAGAGTTGGACTCCACCAGGACTGCCCTTTGTCACCAATCCTGTTCATAATTTTTATGGACAAGATATCTAGGCACAGCCAAGGATTGCAAGGTGTCATGCTCTGTGACCACAGGATTTCATCTCTGCTGTTTGCAGATAATGTTGTCCTGTTGGCTTCATCAAGTACATAAAACGGATGAGCCGCACACTGAAATATAACCTTGCAAACTTTCGTTGCATCAGAAACTCACTTACTCTAAAAGCATCAAAAACCTTTCTGAATGCCATGATTTTGACACATTTCTCCTATTGCATCTCTTGCTGATCACAAGCCAATAGTACAACTCTGAAACCTTTGGAATTCCTGTATAAACAATCCAGCAAAATTCTGGATATGAAGACACAACAGTATCACCGTTGTGGGATACTTGCCAAACACAAGATGTTAAGCTTTGAAAATATGATCATGTGTGCAAATTTACAGTTGATCTTTAAATTATCCATGATTCCGCACCCCCGCCACTTAAGACTTTTGTGTACCTGACTTCTGAACAAAATACCGGAGTAACAAGGACTTCCTCTAGGTGGCACTGTTGCATCCCCCTAGGTAAAACTGCTTTTGGACAATCAGCATTCTCATACAAAGCTATAACAGAATGGAACAAGCTCCCCACTGCTTTGAAGACCAGAACAAATTACAGAGAGTTTACCACAGAGATTAAAAAAATGGATTTTAAGTAATTAAGCCTGCCAGCATTGACTCTTCTTTAAATGGGATTATGAAATTGTACCCTTAAACTTATGTATGCCGACTTGCTTATCTTTTTATCTTTAAACTTACTTCCTACTTGTTTTAGGGTCAACAGTTTCTGAAAACCGACCTAAATTGCTTTCTCTATGTGCTGTTTTTCTTTTAATATCTTCCTGCCTGCCTCAGGGACTACAGATGGAAATTGGTAAGAACGCTATTAATGTTTTTTTCTGTACTTGGTCCCTAACAAATAAACCAATAAATTAAACTTACTGGGACAGTTTGCTGCTGAGTGTGAAGCGACTGGAATGAGAATTAGCACCTCCAAGTCCAAGTCCATGGTCCTCAGCCGGAAAAAGGTGGCTTGTCCTCTCCGGGTCGGAGACAAGCTCCTGCCCCAGGTGGATCTCGGGGTCTCATTCACGAGTGAGGGGAGAATGGAGTGTGAGATTGACAGACGGATCGGAGCAGCCTCTGTAGAGATGCAAATGTTGTACCGGTTTGTTGTGGTGTAGAGGGAGCTGAGCTCTAAAGCAAAGCTGTCGATTTACCAGTCAAGCTACGTTCCTACCCTCAAATATGGTCACGAACTTTGGGTAGTGACCGAAAGAATGAGATCGTGGATAAAAGCAGCTGAAATTAGCTTTCTCTGTAGGATTGCTTGACTCACCCTCAGAGATAGGGTGAGGAACTCAGTCATCCGGGAGAGGCTCAGAGTAGAACCGCTGCTCCTCCACATTGAAAGGAGTCAGTTGAAGTGGTATGGGCATCTGATTAGGATGCCTCCTGGACGCCTCCCACTTGAGGTGTTTTGGGCACGTCCCACTGGGAGGAGACCCCGGGGCAGACCCAGGACTCGCTGGAGAGACTATGTCTCCCAGCTGGTCTGGGAACGCCTTGGTATCCTCTCTGAAGAGCTGGAGCAGGTGACTGGGGAGAGGGAAGTCTGGGCTTCTCTGCTTGAACTGCTGCCTCCGCAACCCAGACCTCCGGAAAAGCGGTAGAAGATGGATGGATGGATGGATGGACAGATAAATAGAGCAAGACAGATATGTAGATACAATAAAATAGAAAAATATAAAAAAGATGCTTCAGATGCACATGTGCTAAAAACCCTAAAACTTTCTTTGGTGGTGCCTTATTAAAAATATCTTTCAGTGACTGTGATGTTGGTCCACTGTATTTTATCAGGACCAAAGTCAGCGCAGTCGTCTATCAGGAAATGTTAGAGCACTTCATGCTTCCCTCTGCTGACAAGCTTTATGGAGAAGCTGATTTCATTTTCCAGCAGGACTTGGCACCCCCCCCCCCCCCACACACACACACTGCCAAAAGTATCAAAACCTGGTTTAATGACCATGGTATCACTGTGCTTTATTGGCCAGCAAACTCTCCTGACCAAAACCCCATAGAGAATCTATGAACTATTGTGAAGAGGAAGATGAGAGACACCAGACCCAACAATGCAGACGAGCTGAAGGTCACTATCAAAGCAACCTGGACCTTCATAACACCTCAGCAGTACCACAGGCTGATCACCTCCATGCCACACCACATTGATACAGTAATTAATCCAAAAGGAGCCCCGACCAAGTATTAAGTGTGTACATGGACATATTTAAGGCGGCACGGTGGCGGAGTGGTTAGCACTACGGCAGCACAGCAACTCACCCTTGGCTGGGGGATCCTCCGACCAACAGTGATCTGTGTGGAGTTTGTATGTTCTCCCCGTGTCTGCGTGGGTTTACTCCGGGATTTCTCTGGTTTCCTCCCACATGCCAAAAACATGCAAGTTAGGTTAATTGGCCTCAAACTGGGGATTCTAAATTGTCCTTAGGTATGACTGTGAGAGTGAATGGTTGTCTGTCTCTCTGTGCTGGCCCTGCGATGGACTGGCGATCTGTCCAGGGTGTACCCTGCCTCTCGCCCAAAGATGCTGGGATAGGCTCCAGCCCCCCTGCGACCCGAAAAGGATTAAGTGGAAGAAGATGAATGAATGAATGAATGGACATACTTTTCAGTCGGCCAACATTTCTATTAAAAAACTATTTTTTAATTAATTTTATGTAACATTCTAATTTTTTTGAGAAACTGTATTTGGGGTTTTCATGGGCTGTAAGCCAAAATCATCAAAATTAAAATGAACTAGAAAAGCACTCGGAGAGCACAGACCTCCCGCCAAGCACCACAGTTCCCGTGTTTGTGTGTACGTTTTCAGATTCCTTGACCATGAAAACATATGACTAGCAATTGGATTGACAATGATAGGATTAGTGGTTCAGTAGTTATTCACGAAAATCGCATTTTCCGTAATGGCGGTTTTCTCCTGGACGGTGATCCAGATCACCACCAAAATCTAATCACCTGTAGGATACCCCATTTCTGACAATCTGTGAAAATTTCATGAAAATCCGTCCATAACTTTTTGACTTATGTTGCTAACAAACAAACAGACAGACAGACAGACAAACCAACGCCGATGAAAACATAACCTCCTTGGCGGAGGTAATAAACACTTGTAATGAATCTATATAATATATGGGTTTCACTTTCTGAAATAAGTGACCAAAAATATTGAACTTTTTCATGATATTGTAATTTTTTTGAGATGTACCTGTATATAGGGGAGCGAGAATAATACACATCCGGATCAGGTGTGGGTGGTATGAGTGAGGATAATCAACCTAAACAGGTGACAGCTTTGACAGCCTGTGAATAGAGCTGACACCCGGAAGCACATAGACAGCTGTCAAAGCACGGCGAAAAGGAAAACAAGAGCCAAGAAGTACTCACAAAACAATCCTAATGAAAACCGAGGTTACAAAGGGAGAACTGAAGATAACAACAAACATAAACAGGAAAATAATTACAAGATAAAACAGGAATACATAAATAACCAATGCTAGAATAAAATAACAGAAAGCTAGGGACAGAGACAAGAGGACAAACTCAAATACCAAAATACACCAGATCACACTAAATACAAACTACCCCAAGATGCAAAAATGCTAAAAATGACATAAGACAACTTAGAAGCTGAGCACTGCACCCACCCACTGTGCTTAGGATCATGACAGTGCCCCCCCCCCCCAAGGGTGGACTCCAGACACCCTGAAGGAACATCAAAAAAGAAGAAGAAGAAAAAAAAAGGACCCACCCCACAAGGAAGACCCCCCCCAAAAAAAAACCAAAAACAAAAAAAAACAAGAAAAAGCAACCCACCCCAGGCAGGAGGAGGGGGAATCCAGGCACGGAGGGACCGAAACAAACCAGAAAACAAGAAAAGCTCATGACCCACAACACTGAACAGCAGGGGGCAATTGAATACCAATGATACAAAGTGAAAAATTAATACAGTTCCGGTGGTCTCCCAGAGTCCCTGAGTCACCCCAACAGGCGGAATAGCCCATCGGGTGGTCTCCAAGCATTCCTGGGCCAATGGTCAGTGGGGCACAATGCGCAGCAGTTGGAACCCGTGCCTCCCGCGGACCACAGGGACTGCAGAGTGGTTAGAAAGAGTTAGTGGTAGTAGGGAGCTGACACCCGATGGGGAGGATGGCTGACCAATGGCAACACCAGTCGACAGTTTGGCTGACCAGGGTGGCTGACCAAAGAGTGAATTTGATGATAACCTGCCCTCACTTGACCCCGCCTGATGATAACCGGCGGGGTCAAGTGAGGAAGGGGGAACTACGCTGGCCTCAGGCGAAGAAGAGGAGACTATGGCAACCTCAGATGAAGGTGGAGGACCCACAGTGACCTTGGGTGGAGAAAGAGGACCCACGGCAACCTCAGGCGGAGAAAGAGGACCCACGGCAACCTGGAGCAGAGAAAGAGGACCGACGGCGACCTCGAGTGGAGAAAGAGACCCATGGCGGCCTCGGGTGACGGCGGAGATGGAGGAACCTTGGTGACCTCAGGCAGAGATGAAGGACCCTCGGTGACTTCAGGCAAAGACGGAGGACCCTTGATGACCTCAGGCGAAGGCTGACGATTCTCAGGGACCTCAGGCAATGGCTCGGACAAAATAGCAGAGAGACACCGGATCAGAATTACCGGAAGTAGTGGAGCCCTGCAAAGAGACCTCAGAAGCAGAGGGTGTCTGCAGCTGATTCTCCTCACCACAAGCAAGACAAGGTTTCTCTAGAACTGATAGTGTAGAAACAGAACAGAGTACTTGCCTTGGCTCAAGCTCCACTGCCGTCCAGGACACCGACTATTTAGGCTGGAACGTCTCAGATCCATTCACCTGGACGTCTATTCCCGACGTGGTCACCTCAGATGGAGAAAGAATGGAAAACACCAGAACATTACCGGCAGCAGTGGAGCCTGGTGAGGAGAGCTTAGGAGCAAAGGACGTCAGCCACCAACTCTCCCCACCCCGAGCTAGACAAGATTTTTCTAAATCTGCAGGTGTCAAAACAGAACAGAGTACTTGCCTAAACTCGGGCTCCACTGCCGTCCAGGACTCCGGTGACTTGGGCTGGGCCTTCTTGAATCCAGTCATCTGACGCTCCAACCCCAGCCCGGCCACCTCAGACGGGGAGGAAAAGAAAAACACCGGAAAATTATCAGCAGCAGTGGAGCCCAGCGATGAGAGCTCAAGAGCAGAGGACATTTGCAACCAACTCTCCCCACCATGAGCTAGACAAGATTTCTCTAAATCTGCAGATGTTAAAACAGAACAGAGCACTTGCCTAGACTCGAGCTCCACCGCTGTCCAGGACTCCGGCAACTCAGCTGCGGCGACTCTTGCAGCAGGCACGATGGTGGATGCAGCTGAAGAACTCCCAGGCGGGGTGGCCGATGCTGGTGGAACTCCTAGCGTGGCAGCTGACGATGGAAATTGCCTCACCAATAATGCTGGCTCCCATACCACTGAAACCAGAGAAGACTCTCCTGTCGGCTCAAGCTTCAGGGCACAGGTAGTGCTCTCCTCCCATCCGAGATGTGGCTGCGGGGCTGGAACGGAATCTTCCAGGGCCACAGGCTCTTCTGTCGTCTGGCAGCTCCATCCCAGGACCGGCGGACATTCAGGGGACACAGGAGGACACATGGGAGAGGCAGGTGAGGAACAAGTGGCAGCAGCAGGCGGTGAGGACTCAGCTAAAGTGGGCTACTGATGCTGAGCCCCACCACTGGGAATAAGGCAGGACATTTCATTTTTAAATGCAGGAAAATAAAAACACACTTGCCTTATCTCCCGGGGTGTGATGGTATCTGCTGCTGAAGGACCAGACAAAGCTCCTCCAGAGATAGCTGAGGTCATCTGGCAAGGTGGTGGCGACACGGGTTTCTGGTGAGGGGAACAAGGTGCCAGAGTCAGGGGACGCTTCCTCATCGACTCAGACACTCGGCGCAGATAAAACCCCAGCCCTGCATGAGAGAGCCAGGAAACGCCTCACTGATGGCACCGGGTCCCTTGATGCCGAAACCAGGGGATACTTTATTGTCGGCACAGGCTTCGGGACACAGGGGGCGCTCTTCTCCCGTGTAGAATGTGACTGCAGAGCAGGATTAGGACCCTTTAGAACCGCAGACCCCTCCATCATCCGGTGGCTCCCTCTCAGGACTGGCGGACACTCAGGAAGAATGAAGGGGGACACAGGAGCAACAGGTGAGGACAAAATGGCAGCAGCAGGCGGTGAGGACTCAGTTACAGTGGACTGCTGGTGCTGAGCCTCACCACCAGGAATAAGGCAAGAAAATTCATTTTTATGTGTTGGAGAATGAAAAAAACACTTACTATACTTCCCAGGGCGTGACGGTAGCTGCTGCTGCTGAACCAGACGATGTTCCCCCGGGAGCTGTGGAGGTCATCTGGCGAGGGAGGCGGAGACATGGGCTCATGGCAAGGTGGCTGAGGCTCCAGAGTCAAGGGATGTTCAACTGTCAGCTCAAATTCCGCTCCACCCAGTGAAACTCCTTCCAGCTGCTGTGCATATTCTGGGAGGAGCCATGGCTTGTAATCCAGCAGAAGTTCTGTCTCCGATAATATGACCCAACGGCACTCCTCCAGCTCCTCGGCCAATGGTGCTGGCCACTCTTCTGGAGGAGAAGGTGGGGCTGCTGCTGGAGAGCGGAAAGAGGCTGAGGGCTTCCGCTCCCGAGGACGCTTCTTCGTTGGCACAGGCACGGTAGATGGAGAGCTTCTCACCTGCTTATATTGAGATTAGGAAACAGAAACAAGGAGATCTGTGAGTCCCAGATAGCTCCAAAGGCTGGGGCAGGCCTCAATTACCTGTGTCACACTATCCATACTTGTCAGGGCTGCTTCGGGAGTGTGGGAGGCACGAGCATCCGAGATAAAGTCCACTGCTTATCCCACAGCCCCACATTCCACCTTGTCCAGTCTCAACACATTAAAGTCCAAACAGGCAGATATCCTGCAAAAACCGGACTTTCAAAAAGTACGGGGAAGAAAAGGAAATTGAGCAAACCCACAGCTGCTGGTGTCAAAAAACTGACTGTGTCCTTCTGTCATAAACTCGCCCTTCAAGACAAGGGCGAACAGAAGACAATAAATGCAAGCTGTGAGTTTTGCACATTTTATCCCCCCAAAAACTAACACACAAACTTACAGAAACAAATGGAAAGAAAGGAGGCTACGGTTTCCCAGCTTGGAGGCTGGACTTACGATTACAGCTGGAACGAGGTGGGGATACTGTCTCGTGATGAGTAACAGGGAAAAATGACACAGCGATAAGAAAACTGAACAACAGACCTTATATAGGGGAGCGAGAATAATTACACATCTAGATCAGGTGTAGGAGGCATGAGTGAGGATAATCAACCTAAACAGGTGACAGCTTTGACAGCCCGCGAACAGAGTTGATACCCGGAAGTACACAGGCAGCTGTCAAAGCACGGCGATGTCAAGTGTGCCTCTACGAGGTGCAGAGGAGACAGAGCCACAGGCAGGTTGTGTTAAAGCCATTTATTAACAAAAGGTAACAAATGCCAAAAGGTGCCCATTATACAAAAATACAGACAAGGAAAACTTACACAGGTGCCTCTAAGCAGAACGCGCTCAGGAGAAGAAAACACTTCAGAGGCTGCCAACGTGTAGAGAGGAGAGGACTGAAGTCTATGCAGACAAGTGTAGACAATGTTATTTAGCCGCAAAGCACAGTCAGAGTCCATGGCTTAAATACAGAGAGGTGAATGGGGAATAATGAGCAGCAGGTGTGGCCAGGAGCGGGAAATGGCCTAATTCCAACATCTCTCACAGCTGAGGTGAGCTGGGGAAACAAGCAGTGAGAGAAAGGTGGGTGCGTCTGGGAACAGGAGAGATAATGGCCCTGTCACAGAAAAAGGCGAAACAGTCCCAATGACATGGTTTAGGACCCAGGAGACAGACACTGACACGGGCAGATTGTGACAATAATCCCTTTATTGAATAGTGAGAGTATGTAGTGCGTGAGTGAGTGCAAGTATTGTGTTCTGGTCACTGGAACTGAGCAACCTGGACGGAGACCCGGCAACCCTGTAACACACAAGCAGACACAATTATCGCTGTACAGTACTCGTGGGTAACTGTAAGAGAAGGGGCTTACTTGGGCAAGGCGCAGGGGGCGTCCTGCTGAATTCCAGCGGCCGTGTGACGTGGAGGTGAAGGTGTCCGTGGCCGTGCTAGTGGATCCACCCGTGGCTGTGACAAGGGGAGTTCCAGTGTAGATGACTGCAGTGATTCCACTGACCGTGACGATGATTGCTCAGAGGATGGTGAGGGTAGTGATTCCTCTGACTGTGGTGATGACAGTACTGACGATAGCGATGACGAGGATTCCACAGATCCTGGTGACGACTGTTCCTGCAACTGAGATAATAACAGTTCCTGCAGCTGAGGAGCAAGACGTACCGATAGTCGAGGTGGTAGCGAGGAGCTACGTGGGTGAGGTGGCGTTGCCCCGTCGGCTGGGGTAGCTGGTCCGCCGCCTGGGAGGTCCACCTGTGCACAGGGGTTAAGACAAGGGGTAGAGTAACAGATAGTTCTCTTACGTGGTTGTACTTGACGAGAGGTTCTTGACGAGGCTCGAGAGCGGAGCTCTGGCTCATACTCCGACGAGGAGGACAGACGACTCCGTGACGGGCTGTCAGCAATGCTGGCTTTTAACAGCCATTGATTGGCACCTGTTGGTCTGTGCGCAGCTGGAACTGATGACGCCAATGACGGCCCAGAGGCCGCCATGACACCCAACATACATGAATAGCCTACATAATAACAATACTAAAACACAGATAATAAATAGAGCAATAAATCATCAGAAAACAAAACACAAAAAGACACCACAAAACTTGGAGAAAATGCAGGGAAAATACAAATACATTGAAAGACTGAGCCTGGTAGAACCCGTGCTCAGTCCTGTGACAGGCAAGAAGGAAAACAAGACCCAAGGAGTACTCACAAAACAATCCTAATGAAAACCGAGGTTACAAAGGGAGAACTGAAGATAACGACAAACATAAACAGGAAAATAATTACAAGATAATACAGGAATACATAAATAACCAATGCTAGAATAAAATAACAGGAAACTAGGGACAGAGACAAGAGGACAAACTCAGATACTAAAATACATCAGCTCACACTAAATACAAATTACCCCAAGATGCAAAAATGCAGAAAATGACAAAAGACAACTTAGAAGCTGAGCACTGCACCCACCCACTGTGCTCAGGATCATGACAATAGTGAGGAAAATTATTACCCACGATTCAAGTAGCTTTTTTTTTTTTTTTTTTGTAATTTTTGGGGACAGTCTTACTTGAGTAAATAATGCTGTAAGGTAAAACTACTTTTACTTGAGTACAAAGTTTGGCTCCTCTCGCCACCTGTGGTCCATGGACAGATAAAATGCAGCTGATAGATGACGATATTAGACAGTGAGCAGAAAAGGTTCATGGTGATATTTCAGCTATTATGCACTGCTGTCAGATTTTCTTTTTCGCATTTAGCTAACGTTCTGTCCAGTAGGACTTCCACTGATGTCAGTAAGCTGCTTGGATTTTTAAATGTTTCTCATGGCCCAATAAAGGTCAGTGTTAAAAATCATCTTAGCCATTCCAGATCCTCTGTACATGTGACTGTTGAAAAAGAACTTTGATGTACACCAGAGTTGTTTTGTCTGTTTTGATCATTTCTGAGAATCGATCAGCTTTCCTCTCTCTCAAGCAAATCTGGTCTATACATTGTCTTAATGACTGGGTGTGGTGTGCTGTGTTCATAATGCCTCAGCAGGCAGGATAACTGTTACCCTTGTCATAGTCTAGCTGACTAAATCACCGTAGTGTCCTTAGTTCATCTGCTTGGTTAGAATTAGCCACATGGTGGCAAGTAGTGACATCATAAATTAATGAAAATACATTAGTCCTATAAGAATAAATGTGTTAATCACCACAACTGATTAATAACAAAATGAGTTAAGAATAATAGTGATTAAGCCTCATTCAGCGGCTACATTAACCTCAGTTAATACTGATGGCACTGTTAAGATGCTATTAAGAGGGAAGAAGGGGTAAAGGATATTTTACATCTTTTCAGGTTTTTGGCATTGGAAAAGCTAGCATGAATTACATCCTCCAAAATTGTCCATGAAGTACCTCTTTTAAGCCATTTGAACATTAACTGAGCTTTTTTATATCAGGAGCAAGAATGTGGCAGCAGCAGGGTGAACCAAGAAGGAGAGGAGAGAGAAGGTAAAGGTAACCATAGAATCAGCACAGGTGTCCAGAGGGAGAGAGAGACAGTACTGATAACTAGAGAGAGCGAGAGAGGGGAGGCGCAGGAGGCACACATGACCAGGTAACAATTGTCAAAACTTGATCTCTGCCAGTGCTGAAATACTTAAACACATAATAGGTATCAAGTATTCCTGCTCCTAGTGGCATAGACTATTACAAGGCTGAATATATATTAGGTAAAGGAGGGAAATAATTTTTACAACTGTTACTAATATGGGAATGCCAAAATAAAGAGGTAAATTGTCCTTTTATCAAAGTTAATGATTTTGCACTCTTCCTTCACATTAGGATACATTTTTTGCTTAAAAATCCTTTTCCTTTAAAAATGAAAAAGGGGACATTGGAGACAAATACCTGTACTGATGTGCTGACAGTCCTATAATAAGATTTTAAAAAATCCTTATACTGGCAGAGATTTCACCCCCCCCCCCCCAATGTTTAAAACAAAGTTACGGCTCTGGTATTTTTATTTAACCTTTATTTAACCAGGCAGGACAGATTAAGAACACATTCTTATTTACAACTGTGGCCTGGGGGGGAAGGGAGAAGGCACAAGGGACAACTCACATTCATACCTCCCCAGTTGATACCAATTAACCTAACCTGCATGTTTTTGGCCGCTGTTGGAGGAAATCAGAGAAATCCCACGCAGACATGGGGAAAACATGCAAACTCCACGCAGAAAGAGCATCGTTGGTCAGGGGGTGGGATCGAACCCGAGATCCCATGGCCAAGGGTGAGTTGCTGTGCTGCCACAGTGCTAACAACTGCGCCACCGTACTGTCGATGGTATCAGATCATCGTTTCTTTGGTTTAAATCGGTGCTGAGTTTCTTAGTTTTGTTTGAAAAAAAATATTAAAGCTGCAAAAGTGCATGATGGTAGCACATACACACAAAATAAATAATAAATAAATTAAAATGGGTCGGAGGAGCAAGTTGGCTCTTAATGTAATTTATTTGATTTCTAATAATTCTAATTAGTCAAGTACTTATAATGAATAAAGTTAAAGACATCACATGTACTGTATATTATTACATTATGTTTTGTGTCTTTGATTTTCATATTATGACCAATCTGAAATATTTTTATGAAGAAGCAAACTGGTTAAATCAGGCCAGAATGGCATCTTCAGGCTGCAGGTCTACACTTAAATCTTCATTGATTTAAACTAACAGCTAATTTATATCTGTAGATGGTAGCACATTTTTTATGTTATGTGGTTTTATTTTTTTTTTTTTTGCTATTCTCCTTTGGCTCAGGAAATATTTAACTTACTAAGGTTTACTTTTTATTCATATGATGTGATTTAGAAGCAAAACCTCAAATTTATGAGAATCAAATCTCAAATGCATATTAAAAACTATAACACTGCAAAATTATGAGGGGAAAGGTGTATGTAAAAAAATTAAAAAAAAAAAAAAGAGAAAAACGGTCCTTTTCATGTGATTATCTAAACTGTATAATTTACAGAAAATGTATATTGTGATATATATGTTGTTATCATGATATAAGATTGCATATATCGGGACATGAAATTTTGGTCATATCGCACAGCCCTAGCGCATACACAGTGCATCCGGAAAGTATTCACAGCACTTCACTTTTTCCACATTTTGTTATGTTACAGCCTTATTCCAAAATGGATTAAATTATTTTTTTTCCCTCAAAATTCTACACACAATACCCCATAATAATAATGTCAAAAAAGTTTTTTTTTTCTTTTTAGATTTTTGCAAATTTATTAAAAATAAAAAACTAAAAAAAAAAAAAAATCACATGTGCGTAAGTATTCACTGCCTTTGCTCAATACTTTGTTGGTGCACCTTTGGCAGCAATTACAGCCTCAAGTCTTTTTGAATATGATGCCACAAGCTTGGCACACCTATCTTTAGACAGTTTTGCCCATTCCTCTTTGTAGCACCTCTCGAGGTTGGATGGGAAGCGTCGGTGCACAGCATTTTCAGATCTCTCCAGAGATGTTCAATTGGATTCAAGTCTGGACTCTGGCTAGGCCACTCAAGGACATTCACAGAGTTGTCGTGAAGCCACTCCTTTGATATCTTGGCTGTGTGCTTAGGGTTGTCCTGCTGAAAGATGAACTGTCGCCCCAGTCTGAGGTCAAGAGCACTCTGGAGCAGGTTTTCATCCAGGATGTCTCTGTACATTGCTGCATTCATCTTTCCCTCTATCCTGACTAGTCTCCCAGTTCCTGCTGCTGAAAAACATCCCTGCAGCATGATGCTGCCACCACCATGCTTCACTGTAGGGATGGTATTGGTCTGGTGATGAGTGGTGCCTGGTTTCCTCCAAATATGACACCTGGCATTCATGCCAAAGCGTTCAATCTTTGTCTCATCAGACCAGAGAATTTTGTTTCTCATGGTCTGAGAGTCCTTCAGGTGCCTTTTGGCAAACTCCAGGTGTGTGATGATCAGGCGAGCGTGCTCGCCCTCTCTTCCTGTTCCTGTCTTCCAGAGTATTACCTGCACCTGTGTGATGACACACCTGCTGCTTCCTAATTGTTCAGCGTATTTAAGAGCCAGCATGTGAGGAGCTCACCGCTGGTTCGTTAGGTTTGCTACCATCATCTAAGCCACTCATAATTATTTTCCCTCAAGTTGATCTGTGTCTTTACCTCCTGTGTCATTCCGTCTCCTCAGGTTTGCTGCCACCGTAACAGTGTGCACTCCGGGGCTGATCATGCTTGCCTGGCCAAGAAGACACTAGAACGTCCACCCAGGTCACCGTCTTCCCCCTTGTTCCCCTGGTCCACGCAGGAGTTCCCTGCCGGACTCCTCTGCTCATTGAGTAAGTTTGCTTTCCTGGGTTATTCTCCTCATGTGGAGAGTCTGTCCCTAATGATCTCTTTTCTGCTCTCTTCCCGTAGGTTGCGTGCGCTCCAGCAGACACCAGTTTTGTGTAAATTTAAGTGTGTGTTTTTGTTTTCCTCTTTTCAAATCAAATCAAACTTTATTGTCATATTGCTGTACATACAACTGTAGTGCAGGCAAGATGAAATTGCGTTTCTCTCGGCATCCATATAAATAGAAGCAGCATGATTTAAGACACACTCACACATAGCTTCACACCCCCCCACCCCCCATCCATTCACACATCCCTGAGACATACTTGGGAAAAAAAAAAGAAAAACTAACTAACTATAATATACAAATAATATACAAAATGTCCGTAGGTGCAGTAGTGTGTATGAGAGATTCCGGGTCAACTGTTCAGCATCCTGACAGCTTGTGGAAGGAAGCTGTTGATCAGTCTGGTGGTTCTGCCTCTGATGCTCCGGAATCGTTTACCAGATGGAAGAAGTTCAAAGTGTTTATGCAGAGGGTGAGAACAGTCCTTGACAACGTTCAGTGCCCTGCTCCTACAATGGTTCTGAAAAAGTTCTTGGACAGAGGGGAGGGAGACTCCAATTACCCTCTCAGCCCCCTTGACTATCCTCTGCAGGGCTTTTTTGTCTGACATACTGCAGCTGGAGTACCATGTAGCAATGCAGTACGTCAGAACACTCTCCACCACACCTCTGTAGAAGGTCCTGAGGATGCAGATGGGGAGAGAGGCCTGTTTGAGTTTCCTCAAGAAGTGTAGTCTCTGCTGAGCCCGCTTCCTGATCTCCAAGGAATTCTTGCTCCAGGTCAGGTCCTGCGAGATCTGCACTCCGAGGAACTTGATGTTCTCCACAATCTCCACTAAACGGCCGCCGATGCTGAGGGGGACGTGCTCAGGCTGTGATCGCCGGAAGTCGATAATCATCTCCTTTGTTTTGTCCACGCTGAGCACCAGATTGTTCTCCCTGCACCAGCCCTCCAGGTCTCTCTCTTCTTCCCTGTACATTGATTCCTCATCCCTCTGAATAAGTCCCACCACTGTGGTGTTGTCTGCAAACTTAATAATCTGGTTCCCCTCATGTCTGGATACACAGTCATGTGTTAGAAGTGTAAACAACAGTGGACTGAGTACACAGCCTTGAGGGGATCCGGTGCTCAGCGTGACAGAGTTGGAGATGTTGTTTCCAACCCGGACAGACTGAGGTCTCTCAGTCAGGAAATCCAGGATCCAGAGACATGTGGCGGTGTTCAGACCGAGAAGGAGTAATTTCTCCATCAGTCTCTGGAGAATAATGGTGTTGAATGCTGAACTGAAATCAATGTACAGGAGTCTGGCGTAGGTGTCTTTCTGGTCCAGGTGGGTGATGACAGAGTGTAGGGTGGTGACTATAGCATCCTCTGTGGAGCGGTTTGAACGATATGCAAACTGGAGCCGGTCATGTGATGCAGGGAGGCAGGCTGTAATGTGTGGTTTGACAAGCCGTTCAAAACACTTCATCACAATTGGTGTCAGTGCAACAGGACGATAGTCATTCAAACAGGACACAACTGGTTTCTTTGCCACCGGTACAATGATAGAGGTCTTGAAGCATCTGGGAACGATGGCCTGACTCAGGGAGATGTTATAAATGTCAGTCAGGACATCCGCCAACTCGCTCGCGCAGTCTCGGAGCACACGTCCCAGAATGTTGTCCGGACCTGCAGCTTTGCGTGGGTTGACTCTGGTTAGGGTCCTCCGTGTGTCCGCTGTGTTGATGGTAAAAGCTGGTCCGACCGATGGTGGGGGTGGACCAGCCCTCCCTCTGATTGTCGAGTTTGATGCTTCAAAACGTGCAAAGAAGTCGTTAAGCCTGTCTGGAAGCGAAGCGTCGTCATCATCGACCCCCTGCCAAGACTTATAGCACGTCAGTGTCCAAACTCCCTGCCACATCTGCTTGGTGTTCCTAGTGTCACAGAGGTGACCCTGGATTTTCTCCACATAGGCGCGCTTTGCCGCCTTAATTCCCTTTGAGAGCGCAGACCTGGCTGAGCAGAGGGCGATCCTGTCCTTCGCTCTGAAGGCTGCATCTCTGGCTGTAAGCAGCGAGCGCACCTCTGCAGTCATCCAGGGCTTATGGTTACCCCGCATAGTGATGGTCTTCCCTGTAGTGACATCCTCTGTGCACTTCGCGATGTAGCTGGTGACCGTATCAGCATACTCCTCCACATCTGTCTTGTCTTCCTGGGAGGCTGCTATTTTGAAGACCTCCCAGTCTGTGTGCAGAAAACAGTCTTTCAGTGCAGAGGTTGCACTCTCTGGCCAAATTCTAATTTGTTTCACTGCTGGCCTGCTGCGCTTCAATAAAGGTTTGTAGGCAGGCAGCAGCATCACGGATATGTGATCAGAAAGGCCGAGATGGGAGCGGGGTATCGCCTTATATGCATCTGTGTTTGTGTACACTAAGTCCAACATATTCTCTCCTCTGGTCTTAAAGTCTACACATTGTTTAAACTTGGGGAGCACAGTCTTTAGGCTGGTGTGGTTAAAATCCCCCGCAACCACCACAAAACTGTCCGGGTGTGAAGTTTGGATTTCACTAATCGCATTGTGCAGTTCCCCGAGTGCCTTCTTAGCATTAGCTTTAGCATTAGCGCTCGGCGCTATGTAAACACCAGCTACAAACACGTTGCTGAATTCCCTCGGCAAATAATATGGCCGACAATTTACAATAAGGAACTCCGCCAACGGAGAGCAGTGTTTAGACACTAACGTGGCATTGACGCACCAGTTCTTGTTAACATAGATGCATAGCCCACCCCCCCGGCTATTACTGGAGCTCTCCGTTTCCCTGTCGGCACGGAACATCGCCATATCTTCCAGTTGAATGGCCTCGTCAGGAATGTGCCGTGCACACAGCAGTCTCTCCACTCTCTCCGGGTTTCTCTCAGCAGACGCAGCTCGTCCAGCTTGTTTTCGAGGGAGCGGACGTTAGAGAGAATGAGCGACGGTACCGCTGGTCTGGAGGGGTTAGCCTTTAGCCTAGCATGGATCCCGGCCCTTTTTCCACGCTTTTGCTTGCGTTCGCTCCGCTTACGCCTCCTCCTCTCTCGGGTAGCTTCCAGCGGGGACTCCGCCAGAATTCCATGCTAGCGTAGAATGTCCAAGTCACAACCGATCGCCGCGATTCTTGCAGCGTGCAGTACCTTGATGTTTAATAAGGTCTCCCGGTTGTAAGTTTTACAGAATGTACGTCTGGGAAGATCAAAACACTCAAAACTCTCACACTCGCTGATGCCAAGAGGGGCCGCTGCGTCCGTGCGCGCTGCCGCCATCTTAATTTTCCGTAGTTTTGCACTTTTAGAGTTGTGTGTTAGGTTTTGGTTTTGGCATTAAACTGGTGCATTTTTACTTCTGAGTCTGAGTGTTCATTCTGGCAGCTCTGCATCTGAGCCTCACTTGCCCTGAATCATGACAGAACAATCCAGCCAAGATCGAGGCTCAGCGAGCACTCAGCAGGGCAAACAGTCAGCACTCTGGCACTTGGTAGCCACGGAACGTTGGGTCATGTTTTTATTTGACCAGTTTGAAACTGTCACCCAGCAATTGGCCACCATCACTGAGCATTTTTGTCGGCTTCCTCGTGCGGCGCCTCCCCCTGCACCTGCTGCTCCAGCAGTTTCTGCCATCCGCAGGAACATTCCTGTTCCTTCACCTGCCCCTTATGAGGGGGAGGTTAGGGGGATGCAAAGGGTTACAGCTGCACTGCCGGCTTTATTTCCAGCAGGTGGAAGGGAAGTATAGGGATGATTTGGCTAAAGTCCATTTCATGACCTTATTGCTGTGCGACTGGCACAGTCCATCTTGAGCAGCCCAGACAGCCCCCTATACATATATGAGCGGTTTGTGCGAGAATTCTCTGAGGCTTTTGACCATACAGAGAGTGAAGGGAACATTGTTAGCTAGCTGATTGGACTCCGACACGGAGACCAGTCTGTAGCCGATTTCTCCATTGAGTTCCGGGTTGCTGCGGCAGACTTCGGATGGAATGACGCTGCCCTGCACAGCACCTTCCTCTGGGGCCTGGATACGCCCCTCCACAATGAGTAGGCTATCCGCGCATTCCCCTCCTCTCTAGATGAAATTATTGCGCAGACAGTGGCCCTGGATAACCGGTTTAGGGAGCATGCAAGGGAGCAGAAGGCCACTGCTTCCCCGTTTGCTCCACGGCTGGTTCCCCCAGTCTCTGATGCTGTCCTGCTGGCATCGTTACCAGAGCCAATGGACCTCGGCAGGGTCCATCTGACTCCAAGGAAATGCTGGCGTCACAAGAGGGCGGGGTGTGTATTTATTGTGGGGTTCCTAGCCACACAATATCGAAATGCATTTGCATGGGCTGTAAGCCATAATCATCAAAATTTTAAAAAATAAACACTTGAAATATAAAACTCTCTGTGTAATGAGTCTATATATAATATATGGGTTTTACTTTCTGAAATGAGTGAGAAAAAATATTAAACTTTTTCGTGATATTCTAATTTTTTGAGATGTACCTGTATATATACAGTATATATACGTATATATATATATATATACACTACCGTTCAAAAGTTTGGGGTCACGTAGAAATTTCCTTATTTTTGAAAGAAAAGCACTTTTTTTCAATGAAGATAACTTTAAACTAATCAGAAATACACTCTATACATTGCTAATGTGGTAAATGACTATTCTAGCTGCAAATGTCTGGTTTTTGGTGCAATATCTACATAGGTGTATAGAGGCCCATTTCCAGCAACTATCACTCCAGTGTTCTAATGGTACAATGTGATTGCTCATTGCGTCAGAAGGCTAATGGATGATTAAAAAACCCTTGTGCAATCATGTTAAGTCTGCAATGTTGTAATTGCTGCAAATGGAGGATTCTTTGACGAAAGCAAAGTTTGAAGGAAAAAATTATTATTTCAAATACAAATCATTATTTCTAACCTTGTCAATGTCTTGACTATATTTTCTATTCATTTTACAACTCATGGTGGTAAATAAGTGTGACTTTTCATGGAAAATACAAAATAATTGTCTGGGTGACCCCAAACTTTTGAACGGTAGTGTATATACAGTGGGGCAAAAAAGTATTTAGTCACCCACCAATTGTGCAAGTTCTCCCACTTAAAAGATGAGAGAGGTCTCCAATTTTCATCATAGGTATACCTCAACTATGAGAGACAACATGAGAAAAAAAAATCCAGAAAATCACATTGAAGGATTTTTAATGAATTAATTGGTAAATTCCTCAGTAAAATAAATATTTGGCCACCTACAAACAAGCAAGATTTCTGGCTCTCACAGACCTGTAACTTCTTCTTTAAGAGGCTCCTCTGTCCTCCACTCGTTACCTGTATTAATGGCACCTGTTTGAACTCGTTATCAGTATAAAAGACACCTGTCCACCACCTCAAACAGTCAGACTCCAAACTTCACTATGGCCAAGACCAAAGAGCTGTCAAAGGACACCAGAAACAAAATTGTAGACCTGCACCAGGCTGGGAAGACTGAATCTGCAGTAGGTAAGCAGCTTGGTGTGAAGAAATCAACTGTGGGAGCAATTATTAGAAAATGGAAGACATACAAGACCACTGATAATCTCCCTCGATCTGGGGATCCACGCAAGATCTCACCCCGTGGGGTCAAAATGATCATGAGAACGGTGAGCAAAAATCCCAGAAGCACATGGGGGGGACCTAGTGAATGACCTGCAGAGAGCTGGGACCAAAGTAACAAAGGCTTCATCAGTAACACACTACGTCGCCAGGGGCTCAAATCCTGCAGTGTCAGACGTGTCCCCCTGCTTAAGCCAGTACATGTCCAGGCCCATCTGAAGTTTGCTAGAGAGCATTTGGATGATCCAGAAGAGGATTGGGAAAATGTCATATGGTCAGATGAAACCAAAATAGAACTTTTTGGTAAAAACTCAACTTGTCGTGTTTGGAGGAGAAAGAACACCATACCTACTGTGAAGCATGGGGGTGGAAACATCATACTTTGGGGCTGTTTTTCTGCAAAGGGACCAGGACGACTGATCCGTGTAAAGGAAAGACTGAATGGGGCCATGTATTGTGAGATTTTGAGTGAAAACCTCCTTCCACCAGCAAGGGCATTGAAGATGAAACGTGGCTGGGTCTTTCAGCATGACAATGATCCCAAACACACCGCCCGGGCAACGAAGGAGTGGCTTCGTAAGAAGCATTTCAAGGTCCTGGGGTGGCCTAGCCAGTCTCCAGATCTCAACCCCATAGAAAATCTTTGGAGGGAGTTGAAAGTCTGTGTTGCCCAGCGACATCCCCAAAACATCACTGCTCTAGAGGAGATCTGCATGGAGGAATGGGCCAAAATACCAGCAACAGTGTGTGAAAACCTTGTGAAGACTTACAGAAAACGTTTGACCTCTGTCATTGCCAACAAAGGGTATATAACAAAGTATTGAGATGAACTTTTGTTATTGGCCAAATACTTATTTTACCGAGGAATTTACCAATTAATTCATTAAAAATCCTTCAATGTGATTTTCTGGATTTTTTTTTCTCATTTTGTCTCTCATAGTTGAGGTATACCTATGATGAAAATTGAAGACCTCTCTCATCTTTTAAGTGGGAGAACTTGCACAATTGGTGGCTGACTAAATACTTTTTTACCCCACTGTATATATATCATCATCATCATCATAGCAGTCTGTGGTGGGTGACAATGACTGTTTCATTTAGGTCTGATCAGATTCCTCCACACAGCTCTGTCCTTAGCCTTCCGTTGCCAGGAACTCCTGTCTATGTCCAAACTCGTACGTCAATTGAAGCAGTTGTAGTAGTTAACGGTATTTAAGTTAACGGCGGGAAGAATCTGACTGATTTTAACTCTGATAGATGAAATTTTATTATTGAAAAAGTTCATAAAGTCCTGACTAGTAAGCTCTAAGGGAATGCTAGGATTGACAGAATCTTGACTCTTTGTCAGCCTGGCTACAGTGCTGAAAAGAAACCTGGGATTATTCTTGTTCTCTTCTATTAATGCAGAATAATAACTCATTCTAGCTTTTCTAAGAGATTTTTTACAAATTAAAAAATGATTTCTCCAAGCTAAATAGATTTCATCTAAATTAGTGGAGCGCCATTTTCTTTCTAATTGACGAGTCTTCTGTTTTAAGCTACGAGTTTCTGTGTCGAACCATCCATCCATCCATCCATCTTCTACCGTTTTTCCGGAGGTCCGGGTTGCAGAGGCAGTAGTTCAAGCAGAGAAGCCCAGACTTCCCTCTCCCCAGCCACCTGCTCCAGCTCTTCAGAGAGGATACCAAGGCGTTCCCAGACCAGCTGGGAGACATAGTCTCTCCACCGAGTCCTGGGTCTGCCCCAGGGTCTCCTCCCAGTGGGACATGCCCGAAACACCTCAAGTGGGAGGCGTCCAGGAGGCATCCTAATCAGATACCCATACCACCTCAACTGACTCCTTTCAATGTGGAGGAGCAGCGGTTCTACTCTAAGCCTCTCCCGGATGACTGAGCTCCTCACCCTATCTCTGAGGGTGAGTCCAGCAATCCTATGGAGAAAGCTCATTTCAGCCGCATGTATCTGCGATCTTGTTCTTTCGGTCATTACCCAAAGCTCGTGACCATAGGTGAGAGCAGGAACGTAGATTGACTGGTAAATCGACAGCTTTGCCTTAGAACTAAGCTCCCTCTTCTCCACAACAGACTGGTACAACGTCCGCATCACTGCAGATGCTGCTCCAATCTGTCTGTCAATCTCTCGCTCCATTTTCCCCTCACTCGTGAATAAGACCCCGAGATACTTAAACTCTTCCACTTGGGTCAGGAGCCTGTCCCCAACCCAGAGAGGGCAATCCACCTTTTTCCGGCTGAGGACCATGGACTCGGACTTGGAGGTGCTGATTCTCATCCCAGCTGCTTCACACTCAGCGGCAAACCGTCCCAGCAAGAGCTGTAGGTCATTGCTGGATGAGGCCAACAGGACAACATCATCTCCAAACAACAGAGATGAGATCCTGTCATAACGGCAGCAGCTGTGTTTGTTTGATCCATGTGAGAAACATGGCAATTCTTGTGACTGTTGCAATTTCCCTGCTATATGTCAACAGTGACATCCTTTCCAGTATTTGACCTTTGGTTGTACAGCAATGCCTCCCAAAGATTTGTTTTGGCAAGTATATATACTCACAGCCTGGCTCTGTGTGCCAGTCAAAGTTGTTTACTTTGTGTCTGGGGGAACCCCCAACATGGAAATGACCTTTGACCTCTGGGGAATCCCTTGGGAACTCCCTACCTTTTTTTTTTATTTTATTCCCTCCATATTTTTTTAAAACCTAGGTTTGGAAATTTGTCCTTTGAGATTTAAAAATTATTGAAATAATTTGTCATCAAAAATACATGAGGTATAAGTATTATTCACAACAGGAAGTAGACGATTTTGAGACTTCCTGCCCAGCAGAATACGGCAACAGATGGATTGAGCATGGCTGGCTAAAACAAATATCCAAAGCCATCCAGCTGCTTACCTCAGCCCAGGTAGGGTGAAACTGTCATAATGATGAAATAATCCCTCATATCCAATTATCTACCCAATATTTTGTAGGTTGTTTGAGAGATGATGATATTTTTGAAGTTTGTTGAAGTGTGACTAGACCATGTGACTGTCAGTGGTAATCCATGCCTATGTAACCCTTTACCTAGTCTCCATGCATGTGCAAAAAACTGTAATAGTTGTGAAAAAGTAATTTTTGAAGCTTCATTTGTGAATAGGGATGTATTTTTGACTTGAAGTAAATGCAGTATTATTCTGGTCAGTCACTGCTACAATTCCCGGCCTGCATGGCCTTGGTAGTTTTTAGAAGTGCAAATCTGGCAATCCTTCATTATTTACTGGATGCCTAGTTCTAGTCAATTTTATTGTTATGTTTTGAATTGACATCTTGACTTTAAATTAGCTGAAATACCAATTTACAAGGTATTTATTCCGGGCTATTAATTGCAGACAAAATGTGAGAGCCTGCAGGGAATTTCTGCCCTCGGAAGGCTGCGACCCGGCAAAGTGGTTAGTGAAATGTTTAACTCTGTTGAAGTTTAATGATGGTTGTTTGAATATGCACATGTCCAAAGAATAGAAACTTTTGTGTGTGTTTCTAATATGAAAATCTGATGTGCACAAGCCATACAATTTTTAAATGTGGATTTGATAATCTGTTGTATTTGTTTACAGTAAATGCTGCATAATTTTTGCTGATAGCTTTCTTGCAACAACTCAGTAAACCTAAAAAATCTATCAATTTGAGATCATAAATGTTTACATTTGTGTGTATGCAGTATGATTTAATTTCTGCAATACTAGAATTTTGTGTCCACAGCTGAAATAATGTTTCTTGTGTTTGATATGTTTCAGTCTTTACGGTGTTTGATGCATTAAAGTCGAAAGCAAGGACATTAAAGATGTGTCAAACTCAGTTATTGCACACCAAAATGCAGCTCATAATCCGGGGCCAGAACACCTGTGGTCACCAAGCATGACACCCTCCATTCCCTGGCTGCGCCTAGAAATCCTGTCCATAGAAATTATGAACAGGATCGGTGACAAAGGGCAGCCCTGGCGGAGTCCAGCTCTCACCAGGAATGAGTCCGACCGAGTGTTGGCAATATGAACCAAACTCTCACAACGGTCGTACAGAGACCGAATAGCTCGTAGCAACAAGCCCGATACCCCATACTCCCCAAGCACCCCCCACAAAAAACCACGAGGAACGCGGTCAAATGCCTTCTCCAAGTCCACAAAACACATGTAAACTGGTTGAGCAAACTCCCACGAACCCTCGAGAATTCTCGAGAGGGTAAAGAGCTGGTCCGATGTGCCACGGCCAGGACAAAAACCACATTGCTCCTCCTGAATCCGAGGTTCGACCAATGGCCAGACTCTCCTCTCCAGTACCTTGGCATAGACTGTCCCAGGGAGGCTGAGGAGTGTGATCCCTCTAAAGTTGGAGCACACCCTCGGGTCCCCTTTTTTGAAGAAAGGAACCACCACCCCGGTTTGCCATGCCAAAGGCACTGCCCCCGACTTCCACGCAATGTTGCAGAGGCGTGTCAACCATGACAGCCCAACAACATCCAGGGCCTTGAGGTACTCAGGGCGAATCTCGTCCACCGCCGGGGCCCGGCCACCAAGGAGATTTTTAACCACCTTGGCAACCCCAGCCCCTGTGATAGGCGAGTCATCCCCCTCATCCACAAACCCTGCTTCCTCTGTGGAAGGCGTATCAGTGGGATTGAGGAGATCGTCGAAGTATTCCTTCCACCGCCCGACGATATCCCCAGTCGAAGTCAACAGCGCCCCATCCGCACCATACACAGTGTGGACAGGGAGCTGTCCACACTGTATATGGTGTATTGCCTCTGGTAGGGTCACCCAAGACAAACTGGTCCTGGGTGAAGGTCCAGACTAAGAACGATCCAACAGATGATAAATTCTATATCAAGGATTCAGTGTACCCCGCCCGGTATGGGGTTACCGGGGCCCCACCCTGGAGCCAGGCCTGGGGGAGGGGCTTGATGGCTAGCATCTGGTGGCTGGGTTTCCACCCATGGGACCCGGCCAGACTCAGCCTGAAGGAGTTACATGGGCCCGCCCTCCAGTGGGCTCACCACCTGCAGGAGGGATCATGGGGGTCCGGTGCTATGTGGATTAGACCTTGGTGCGGAGACCTTGGTGGACTGATCCCAAGCTTTCTAAACTGGCTTCTGGTACATGGAATGTGTTGAACCAAGGAGTTAGAAATCTCTGATTAGACTTTTTCTTTTTTAAAGGGGCCACCAAGTCTAGAGTCTGATGCAGAGAAGCTGTAACACTATCTACCATGCTATCAATTACAGAAGGAGAAAGCTGTCTATAGCTTATTTCTGTTGTGTTGACACATGGCATAGAGGAAACAATCTGCATAAATTTGGTAACAACATCATCTGAGAGGTATCTACTGTAGTAATATTTTTCTTGAGGAGCCAAATAGTCAGAAATAGTAAAATCAAAGGTTAACAGACAATGGTCTGATAGTACAGGGTTATGAGGAGACACTACCAGATTTTCTATTTCTATGCCATATGTCGGAACAAAGTCCAACGTATGGTGGAGATAATGGGTAGAATTTCCTACTTTCTGAGAAAACCCCATCAAGTCTAATATTGAATTAAATGCCATATTAAGGCATTCACTATCTACATCTATATGTATATTAAACTCCCTGCTATAATTATTCTATCTGATTTCAGCACTAAATCAGCTAAGAATTCGGCAAATTCGGATAAAAACTGAATAGGTTGATGGAGGACGATAAACTATGGCAAATAAAATTGGCTTTAGCCTAAAATTGCTAAAATGCCCAATACTGAGGACCAGGCCCTCAAAGGAATGATAACGTGTTTTTTGCTTTACATTAACTAGTAATTTGGAATGGTAAATTGTTGCTACTCCTCCTCCATGACCAGAACTCCTGGGATTTTGACAGTTTAAATAACCAGAGGGAGTTGATTCATTTAAACCAACATAATCCTCTTGTCCTAACCAAGTCTCTGTCAGGGATATTAAATCAATCTGATGATCAATTAACAGATCATAGACTAGCAGAGATTTTGGAGTTAGAGACCTAATATTTAACAAACCCCATTTAATTTTTAAATTATGAGGAGGAACAGAGGCCACATCATTCAATTTAGAGGCTTCATGTTTAATTTGAGTTTTACCAACTTTTTGTTTAATCACTTTGGGATGCTTATACATTATATTTTTATTTACTGTACTTTGGAGGGAGCAGACAATGATTCTCTGATGGGGAAGACAGGGGCTAAGTTGAGGGGTGGCGGATGAAGAGAAGCTGCAGAGAGGCGTGTAAGACTGTGACTCTGCATCCTGGTCCCAACTCTGAGTTGTCAATGTTTTGGAAATTAGGATAAAAATGATGTCAGATTGTTAGATAAAAGAGACGCACCATCCAAAGTGGGATGGACGCCGTCTCGTCTAATAAGACCAGGTTTTCCCCAAAATGAGCTCCAATTGTCAATGTAGCCCACATTATTGGCAGGACACCACACAGACAGACAGCGTTTGAAGGATGACGAGCGGCTAAACATGTCATCACTGGTCAGATTGGGTAGGGGCCCAGAGAATACTACAGAGGCAGACATTGTTTTAGCAAAGTCACACCGATTCCAAGTTAAGTTTTGAGACTTCCAACTGCCGAAGTCGGATGTCATTAATGCCGGCGTGGATAACAGTTGTGGAATATTTACAGTTACTTTTAGCCAGCATTTTCAAATTTGACTCGATGTCGCCTGCTCTGGCCCCAGGAATGCATTTGACTATGGCCGCTGGAGCCTCTAGGTTCGCGTTTCTGACTACTGAGTCGCCAATGATCAGAGTTTTTTCTTCAGCGGATGTGTCGCTGAGCGGGGAAAAACGATTAGAAACATGAACAGGCTGGTAGTTAACCGGGGCTTTGCGACTAGGCTTCCTTCTCACCGTCACCCACCCAGTCTCCTCGCTGCTGAGAAGGACCGGAGGACCGCTAGCAGGCCACCCTATGCTAGGGAGCTCCACTGCAGCTAAGGGGCGTCCGTCAAGATTAACTGGCGCAGACGGTGTTTCAATGCAGCGGAGCCGGGATTCCAAATCGGACATCCTCGCCTCGAGCGCCTCAAAAAGACAACATTTATTACATTTACTGTTATCGGTAAAAGAGGCAGAGGTGTAGCTTAATATCTGACACAGAGAGCACACCAGAGGAGAAGAGGAAGGAAAGCTAGTAGCCATCTAGTGGCTAACCCGAAGCTAACAAAAACACAGATGAAAGGTGAACAGAAGGCTAAGGAGGGTGATTAGATGACACTGAGTGCACACACAGGTGCAGGAGGCTTGATAAACAGAAGTGAGAGGTGATGGTAGATGGAAAAAAGTGATTAAAATACAATTAAAGGGAAAATCCTCAGGAGAATGAGGAGAGCTAACCACAGAGCAAACCACAGACAGCCAGCAACACAGGAAGTGAAGACACGTTACCAAAGGAAGCCGTAGCACCAATCCTTGTCTGTATAGATAGACCAAATGAACATAAAGATATGCCTTTGTTCTTTTTGCTCAGCAGTGGTTTTTGTTTTGGAACTCTGCCATGCAGGCCATTTTTGCTCAGTCTCATTCTTATGGTGGAGTCATGAACACTGACCTTAACTGAGGCAAGTGAGGCCTGCAGTTCTTTGGATGTTGTTGTGGGGTCTTTTGTGACCTCTTGGATGAGTCGTCGCTGCGCTCTTGGGAAAATTTTGGTCGGCCGGCCACTCCTGGGAAGGTTCACCACTGCTCCATGTTTTCGCCATTTGTGCATAATGGCTCTGAGTGTGGTTTGCTGGAGCCCCAAAGCTTTAGAAATGGCTTTATAACCTTTTCCAGACTGATAGATCTCAATTACTTTGTTTCTCATTTGTTCCTGAATTTCTTTGGATCGCAGCATGATGTCTAGTTTTTGAGGATCTTTTGGTCTACTTCACTTTGTCAAGCAGGTCCTATTGAAGTGGTTTCTTGATTGAGAACAGGTGTGGCAGTAATCAGGCCTGGGTGTGGCTTGAGAAATTGAACTCAGCTTTCCAAAGATGTGCTAAACCACAGTTAATTTATGTGTTAACAGTGGGGGGGAGGGATCACTTTTTCCACACAGGTCCATGTAGGTTTTTACCCTTATTAATAAACACCTTCATTTAAAAACTTTGTTTACTTGTGTTTTCTTTGTGTAATGTTTAAATTTGTTTGATGATCTGAAACATTTAAGTGTGACATATAAAGAAATGAAAACTAAGAAAGGGGGCAAACACTTTTTCACACCACACACACACACACACACACACACACACACACACACACACACATATACACACGTGGACAAAATTGTTGGTACCCCTCTGTTAATGAAAGAAAAACCCACAATGGTCACAGATATAACTTGAATCTGACAAAAGTCAGATTCAAATTATGGTACCCCTAGAAAAGATTGAAAATAATGTGACCCTTTGGACATGTTCAACCAAGATGTGTCCTCTAATTAACATCACAAGTGTCTACAAACTTGTAATCAGTCAGTCGGCCTATTTAAAGGGTGACGAGTAGTCACTGTGCTGTTTGTTGACATGGTGTGTACCACGCTACACATGGACCAGAGGAAGCAAAGGATAGAGTTGTCTCAGGAGATTAGAAAGAAAATTATAGACAAGCATGTTAAATATAAAGGCTGTAAGACCATCTCCAAGCAGCTTGATGTTCCTGTGACTACAGTTGCACATATTATTCAGAACTTTAAGATCCACGGGAAAGTAGCCAACCTCCCTGGACGTGGCCGCAGGAGGAAACTTGATGAAAAATGGAAGAGACGGATAATACGAATGGTAACAAAAGAGCCCAGAACAACCTCTAAACACATTCATGGTGAACTCCAAGGTCAAGGCACATCAATGTCAGATCGCACCATCCGTCATTGTTTGAGCCAAAGTGGACTTCATGGGAGATGACCAAGGAGGACACCACTGTTGAAAACAAATCATAAAAAAACCAGACTGGAGTTTGCCAAACTGCGTGTTGACAAGCCACAAAGCTTCTGGGAGAATATCCTATGGACAGACGAGACAAAACTGGAACTTTTTGGCAAGGCACATCAGCTCTATGTTCACAGACGCAAAAATGAAGCATACCAAGAAAAGAACACTGTCTCTACTGTGAAACATGGAGGAGCTTCTGTTATGTTCTGGGGCTGCTTTGCTACATCTAGCACAGGGTGTCTTGAATCTGTGCAGGGTACAATGAAATCTCAAGACTATCAAGGTATTCTAGAGAGAAATGTGCTGCCCAGTGTCAGACAGCTTGGTCTCAGTCGCAGGTCATGGGTCTTGCAACAGGATAATGACCCAAAACACACAGCTAAAAACACCCAAGAATGGCTAAGAGTGAAACATTGGACTATTCTAAAGTGGCCTTCTATGAGCCCTGATCTAAATCCTATTGAACATCTGTGGAAGGAGCTGAAACATGCCGTCTGGAGAAGGCACCCTTCAAACCTGAGACAACTGGAGCAGTTTGTTCATGAGGAGTGGGCCAAAATACCTGCTGAGAGGTGCAGAAGTCTCAATGATAGTTACAGAAATCGTTTGATTGCAGTGATTGCCTCAAAAGGTTGTGCAACAAAATATTAAGTTAAGGGTACCATCATTTTTGTCCAGGCCTGTTTCATGAGTTTGTTTTTTAAAATAATTCTGTTGAACCACAATTCAAAAGCATTGTCTGATTTTCATTGGTTAATTTTCATAGAATTTTTATTTATTACCCCTTTTGACAGATTCAAGTTATTTCTGTGACCATTGTGGGTTTTTCTTTCATTAACAGTGGGGTACCAACAATTTTGTCCACGTGTGAAATACCCTAAATATGCTCATTTCAAGCAAAGAACACTGGGTATGAGAACAGCAGAATTCCACACGGTCCCTTTTTTCCCCCCAAAGAAAGAGTGGTCTTAAGGGTAAAGATATTTATCTGAAGATCAGTAAAATAGGCAAACATTATTGTAACAGTGGGACACAGGATGAGCTTTGATACTTCTTAAGACCATGACCCTTCACTAATGAATTTCAAGTTTAAAGGTTTGCTGGATGTTATGACTGTGGAGTTTTTGTTGCAATTCAAAACTTGGGTGGGGGAAGTTTGGAGAGGCAACAACTTCATGGGATCAGTCTCCATGGCTAGTGTGTATTTTCAGTGAAAACAACAGATTTTCACATTCTGCATCATTTATTCATCTGACATGCATTACAGTCCCGGGCTCATGCTATTAGATGACGGAAAACATTTTCCTCCTGGGTGGAAACGAACTTGTTTCTGTTCCCAGGATGAAGTTCTGAAATAAAGTGAGCGTCCAATTTGTAGGGGCTTGACAGGATCCACCCTCATTTTTCAGGGGGAAAACCACTTCCATTACCTCCAAATTCAGACTTGCCGCAGCTCTGAGCCTGCTGTTGCACAACCGTTGGGTTGGAGAGCAGCCCACTCACATGCTGATGTGAGCTACATGCACAGCACTTTCCATGGGTCAAACCTCAGCCTCCATACTCCCGAACTATCTATTAGACTCAAAATGAAGCTGTTCGCTTGTGCTTGTGGTCCAGATTCCATTTGTGTTATAGTCAAAAACTTTAACTTTGTCATGGTACAGTAGAAAATGAAGACTTTCTGTTCTTAGTAAAGACCAACCCTTCTGACTCATGCTGTACTGCTGGTACTTATTATACATACTCACAGATGTACACATAGCTGCACACAATTTGTGGACTCTTATATTTTATGATGACTAGTGTTCATGTCATCAAACCACTAAATAACTGATAGCTAATATGACAAAATTCATTTGTATTTCATTTCATTATTAAATTTGTAGAATTTCATTCTCAGACACAAATTTGAATTTATTTCTCTTTGCTAAAGGAAGCACTGCATTAACTTTGCAGTGTAAATTAGAAAACAGGCAGGGAGTGCAAACCCCCACCAAGGCAACCCTTGGTCCATTTCCAACCTTAAATTTGCACAGTTCTTTCAGTTTACAGTAAGACTGTGAACTGAAAAAAAAAATTTCTGTGATGTAGTGGGTTAAAACGTCAGCATGGCAAGAGGGCTACTCATTAAATACAGTGGGGCAAAAAAGTATTTAGTCACCCACCAATTGTGCAAGTTCTCCCACTTAAAAGATGAGAGAGGGCTCCAATTTTCATCATAGGTATACCTCAACTATGAGAGACAACATGAGAAAAAGAAAATCACATTGAAGGATTTTTAATGAATTAATTGGTAAATTCCTAAGTAAAATAAGTATTTGGTCACCTACAAACAAGTAAGATTTCTGGCTCTCACAGACCTGTAACTTCTTCTTTAAAAGGCTCCTCTGTCCTCCACTCGTTACCTGTATTAATGGCACCTGTTTGAACTCGTTATCAGTATAAAAGACACCTGTCCACAACCTCAAACAGTCAGACTCCAAACTCCACTATGGCCAAGACCAAAGAGCTGTCAAAGGACACCAGAAACAAAATTGTAGACCTGCACCAGGCTGGGAAGACTGAATCTGCAATAGGTAAGCAGCTTGGTGTGAAGAAATCCACTGTGGGAGCAATTATTAGAAAATGGAAGACATACAAGACCACTGATAATCTCCCTCAGTCTGGGGCTCCATGCAAGATCTCACCCCGTGGGGTCAAAATGATCACGAGAACGGTGAGCAAAAATCCCAGAACCACATGGGGAGACCTAGTGAATGACCTGCAGAGAGCTGGGACAAAAGTAACCAGAAAAGCACTCGGAGAGCGCAGACCTCCGCCAAGCGCCACAGTTCCCCCCCATACAGTGTTTGTGTGTACGTTTTCAGGTTCCTTGACCATGAAGACATATGACTAGCAATTGGATTCACAATGATAGGATTAGTGGTTCATTAGTAAAAGCATTACCTCCTTGGCGGAGGTAATAAACTGAAGTGTTGGTGTTGTGTCCATCTCCTGCATCTGCAAAGTCCCAGGCTGCGGGCGTTGCAATTGAATGAATGAATGAATTAATCTTTATTTCGAATAGATTAAGAGTACAGGTTAAAAGAAAGTGAATAATATAGCAAAGGGGGTTGCGCTCCGCGGCAAAACAGGATTTCTCCCAAATAATCCGGCGGCGGACAGCTGCCCGTCTGAGCTTTTGCAGCGTAGCGCAAACACAGGGTAGACAGGTTGGCGTGGGTTTTATTGGGATTGCGCTCCGCGGCAAAAGATGATTTGGAATCTTCCCCGGCAGAGAGCTTGTTTTTGTGCAGCTACTATGGCTGTCCGGGGAATTTCTGCCAAATAATCCGGCGGCGGACAGCTGCCCGTCTGAGCTTTTGCAGCGTAGCGCAAACACAGGCACAGAGGCACACTGCCGAGCCCTGCCCAGCACTGTGTTCCGCGTGCTTTTGTGCCTAAAACTTTGAAGAAGGCGGAGTTTGTGTTCGTCAGACACGATGAGCAGCGCCCTCCATTGGGCCTGCACACATGTTGAAAATGGCCGTATCTGACAATGTTAAAGAATCCTTTAAAAAATTCCTGTAACCAGACGGTGATCCATATCATCCCCAAAATGTAATCAGTTCTTCCTTGTACCATTTCCAACAACGCCTGAAAGTTTCATCGAAATCCGTCCAAAACTTTTTGAGTTATCTTGCTAACCAACAGACAGACAAACAGACAGACAGACAGACAAACCCCGGCAAAAACATAACCTCCTCCTGGCCTTCGGCCTGGTGGAGGTAACAAAGGCTACATCAGAAACACACTACGCCGCCAGGGACTCAAATCCTGCAGTGCCAGACGTGTCCCCCTGCTTAAGCCAGTACATGTCCAGGCCCGTCTGAAGTTTGCTAGAGAGCATTTGGATGATCCAGAAGAGGATTGGGAAAATGTCATATGGTCAGATGAAACCAAAATAGAACTTTTTGGTAAAAACTCAACTTGTCGTGTTTGGAGGAGAACGAACACCATACCTACTGTGAATCATGGGGGTGGAAACATCATACTTTGGGGCTGTTTTTCTGCAAAGGGACCAGGATGACTGATCCGTGTAAAGGAAAGAATGAATGGGGCCATGTATCGTGAGATTTTGAGTGAAAACCTCCTTCCACCATCAAGGGCATTGAAGATGAAACGTGGCTGGGTCTTTCAGCATGACAATGATCCCAAACACACCGCCCGGGCAACAAAGGAGTGGCTTCGTAAAAAGCATTTCAAAGTCCTGGAGTGGCCTAGCCAGTCTCCACATCTCAACCCCATAGAAAATCTTTGGAGGGAGTTGAAAGTCTGTGTTGCCCAGCGACAGCCCCAAAACATCACTGCTCTAGAGGAGATCTGCATGGAGGAATGGGCCAAAATACCAGCAACAGTGTGTAAAAACCTTGTGAAAACTTACAGAAAACGTTTGACCTCTGTCATTGCCAACAAAGGGTATATAACAAAGTATTGAGATGAACTTTTGTTATTGACCAAATACTTATTTTACCGAGGGATTTACCAATTAATTCATTAAAAATCCTTCAATGTGATTTTCTGGATTTTTTTTTCTTATTTTGTCTCTCATAGTTGAGGTATACCTATGATGAAAATTGGAGACCTCTCTCATCTTTTAAGTGGGAGAACTTGCACAATTGGTGGCTGACTAAATACTTTTTTACCCCACTGTAGTTCCCCTGATCCATTTCCAGTTATTGTAGGTGGCTGAAATTGCACATGTATAATAATACATGAAAGAGACTTATGGGAAGGATGCCCTATCGACCATTTACACATGCAGAAGTTGTCTGCACAATGGATTCCCAAGTTGTTCACACTTTTCAAAAAGAAAGAACCAGTCTTGTGCTCCCAGGCTCTTTTTAGCCGTGTGCCAAGAAAATCAGGAAAATTCCTTTGACAGACTAATCATGCAGGATGAAACGTGGGTCCATCACCAAGATCCACAGACTAAAACTCAGATGAAGCAATGAAAGTATTATGACTTAGCATGAAAGAAGGCATGTGTCCAAACCTCGGCAGGCAAGGTCATGCTCACGTTTATTTGGGGGAGACCAGCATGGAGTATTGATGATGGATTTCTTGGAAAAGGGTAACACAATTACAAGGACTTACTACACTTCACTGCTGCTGAAATTGCAGAAGGCCGTCAAAATCAAGAGGCGTGGCATGCTGACCAAAGGTGTCCACCTCCTGCAAGACAATGCCCTGGTTCGCAACTTTCATATTGCACAGATGGAAGCACGATTCTGCGACTATGAAATCATTCCTCACCCGCCTTACTCTTCCAACCTCACACCATCTGACTTCCACCTGTTTCCAACCATGACATCAGTTTTGCCTCGCCTGTGCATTTTAAAACCTTAGGGATTAATGTGGGCATCAGCTGATGAAAATTGTTCAGTCAGCATTCACACTTTGCACGCACTCAACCTCAAACCTTCAGTGGCCTCAAGGATGGATGATGTTTCTCTGGTCTCCTGATCCTGATTCCAACCCCACTTCAGTCATTTTGTATCCCACCACAACTCTCATTCTGGCAATAGCTGTTCTTTTTTTGCTTTGCAATTGTGAATACCACAATTTACAAATTCCTTATGTAAACAGTACAAAATCTTAAAATCTACAGCTGCTTGGAACCTGATGATTGCTGCTTGTGGTTTTATTATTATTATTTAACAAAGGGGATTGAAAATGTCTCAAAATTTAAAGTGAGTTCAAAGAGTCCCATTTGGAAAGAACCATCAGGATGACACATGACTGACTTGAACTTGAAAACTTAAACAGGATGTGTGGAATTTGTGAGAAGTTTGATACCTAAGAAATCAAATGGAAGGAAGAAGTCTGGTTATTGTAACAGTGGGAAACTAGCTTTTGATGGCATATCTTGTGTCAGATAGAAAGTGTGGAAAAAGGAATGTTAGCCTCCCCTAGCTAACTCCATGTCTCCCCTTATCGTTAGAGCCAGCCCACAAATGGTGATGTGGTTGTTGAAGGCCTCCTTACAGCACCAATTCTGTACATCATCGAACATCAAGAGGGGGTCACGTGTTTATTGTGCCGTAGTGAACAACTTTGAGCTAAACGGCTAAAATGCAAATGAGATGCCAAATAATTAGTAGTACAAATCTCGCTGGATTCAGATAAAACTCCACACTGAGCCAAAGCCCATACTGGCTGGTGTAAAACTTCAAACAACCCTCTATTATCATTCCACAGCACCAGCCACAGAACAACAAAAATAACAAGAGTCATTTGGCATCCAAACGCCTCCTGCATCTGCTGTGCATGCTGAGGCTTTAATAGTTTTTGGATTGCCTGCCTGGAGAACCAGATTTGTTTTCTAAAATAGCTGACTGTTAAAGTAGATGATGTGTATAAATGTGCCCTCTCTTAAAGAGACAGAGGAGGGATTTTTTAATTTCTCATCTAATGTGGAAATGTAGGGAAACTGAAAGTAAATTTCAGCCGTGAAAATTCATTTTAGCATTTTGCTGTTTTGTCATCCTAAAAGAGGTCCTGTAAGTTGTTGGATATGAATATTGTGTATATAGTTAGGGTGTACCAATATAGCGGTGCCCTAGGTGTAGTGGGAAGTGACGCCCCGTCTTTCCGGTGGTGGCGTCACGGCAATATGAGAGAGCACAGCGGAAGAGACTCTATCTCTTCATTGTGGACTCTCAGGCTTGACGGAGTTCCTGTTCACATGTTAATAAAACTACAAAACTGTCACCTCGGCTCCTCATTTCCAGACGTAACATTTGGCGACGAGGACAAAAGGGTATGGAGCGAGCTGCTACTGCTTTCCGGCCATTCTTGGAGGTTCTCTGAGAACCACTGGTTCCCTGGGCCAGGTGGTATGCAGCGTTTGAAAACTACCTCATTGCTCTGGGCCTCGGCGACCTCGAAAAATTGCGTGCGAGGGCAATTCTGGTCCACAACTTAGGGATGGAGGACCAGAGGATCCTGAGTACGTTAGGAGGAGGTGATTCATTCGACGACGTGGTGAGGCTAATGGCGGGCTATTTTAGCGCCCCTGAAAACACCATTATGAGGCATATACAGTTCACACAGCGACGCCAGCGGCCGGGTGAGTCGGTACAACAGTTTGTTGCAGACCTGCGGCAGCTGGCGGGAGAGTGCAGATTCGGCGCTTTGGAGGAAGAGATGGTCCGCGACCAACTGGCGGAACACGTGCTGTACTCTTCCGCGAAGGTACGCCTCCTCACTCATGCTGGTGAGCTAACACTCCTAGCCGCCATGGACTTAGCACAGCAACACGAAGCAGCAAAAATGCTAATGAAAAATCTCAGTGAAACAGAAAACCTGCCAAGGAACGAAAACAGTGGAAGGCACTGGCCGTGGATCCAGACAAGGAGAGTGACGATGAGTACGCCTCCATTGTGAAAATTAGATCTGCCCCGGGAGTACCAAGATGCTATGGCTGTGGATCCACCAGGCACCGCTACAAAGCGAGGGAGTGCCCAGCGAAGGGGAAGCGTTGTGGAAAGTGCGGTCTGTTCCACCATTTTGCTAGAACCTGCAGAAATTTCAGGTGGGGAGACCGAGGGACAGAGGGGGACTCTTCTGCAAAGAAGCCTACGGTGATCCACACGGTCTCACCCAGCACAGATGGACGCATAATCTACAACATCGAATTGGACGGGGTGGTGGTTCAGCTGACGTTGGACACAGAGTCAGCGACTTCCATCCTGAATTGGGCGACAGTGAAGACCTTTTTCCCACATTACAGAGTGAGTAGAATGGACGTAACATGTTATGGTTACGGTAACAACCCTTTGGACATTGAGGGCTCATTGTGGCTCTCAGTGAGGTATAAATCTGTGTCGGTGAGCGCAATTGAGTTTATCGTGTCTACTGAAGGAAGTAACCTGATGGGCTGTGACCTGTTCTATGGACTCGGGTTATCCATTGCCTGAAGCATCGGAGAGGAGTGGTCTGGCGGTGGACTATGGGACCGACCCTTTTATGTGGGAAATGAGGATGAA
Source organism: Pholidichthys leucotaenia (assembly GCA_020510985.1). Classification (NCBI taxonomy): domain Eukaryota; kingdom Metazoa; phylum Chordata; class Actinopteri; order Cichliformes; family Pholidichthyidae; genus Pholidichthys; species Pholidichthys leucotaenia. The sequence goes on along the minus strand of CM035842.1, from coordinate 89,705,076 downwards.
GTGTAGGACTTGAACCTGCCCAGACCAAGTGACGACGGGCACAACCAGCACCATGGAGTGCCGTCACGGGGAGTTTCCAGTGCCACTGTTTGCGGTACCCTGGACGAGGGACCCGAACAGCACGGTCGGACACCTGTGGGGGCGAATAGAGCCAGCGAGCAGGCACAGCGTAGTTCCGGTGGCCGACCGAGTACCACCGTCGAACCGGCCGCTGCCGTGGCTGATTCAACACACAAAATGAAAGCGATCAGGGAGAGACCGAGCGGCACAATCCCTAGGCGTGCCCACAAGAGGGACCAGAGGCAGATCTCAGACCAGATTGGCGGGACCCTGCAATACTATATGGGGACCCGGTCACGATGCCGCGGACCACGGAGGCCAGTGAGTGCTCCCCTGGGTGTTGGCGATAATGTTGGCCCTAGGGTTGAGTCTCGGCTTGGAGGGGTCCTAAAACTGAGGGAACAGCGGGATGACCAGGGTCAACTGTGGGTGCTGAGGACTCATGACGACGGCTACCTAGAGCTGACGGATGGATCCAGAAGGCACCCAAACGAGCTGCGGCGTTTGGGAGAGAGGAGACGCCAGTGCAGCCCGTCTCCGGTGAGGAAAAGACAAAGACGCTCTGGCAGCAGGCTGCGGGACGGATGCTCCAGAGGGGAGCCTCCAGGGGATCCTTAGTGGGACTTTTAAAAGGGGCTAGCAGTATGTTCTATTGAGTTGTGTTTTGCTAATCTTATTATTATTATTCTTTGGGCTTTGAAAAAAAAAAACACACTAACTTTTGTGCAGGTTGCCCCTATATGAGTGTGCGGTGAATTAGATTGCATTGATGTGTGAGTGGCTAAAGAAAATAGTAGCATGTGAAATGTAAATGTTCCCCAGTACTGTTTATCTTTGATGTGCCTGTGTTGTGGGGTGGGTGTGCTGGGGTGGAGGAATCTGGGACCGCCATTAGGTTAGTGTACATATTGTTTATGAGTGTTTATAGTTTTAAGTGTTTAAAATGTATGATTTATCGGGATTAATTTTTTTGTGTGTGTGGCCTTTATGTTCACTGACTTAATAATTAAAATGGCGGAGTAGTCCACTGGGCCGGTGTGGTGTGCATGGATAGCTTTGTGTATTTATATCGTTTGCAGTGTGTTTAGAGTGTGTATCGGGTTACCAAATTGGGGAGGGCCTGATTGGTGTGCTTACGATTTTCTTCGGGGGGGGGGTAGGGGTGTTGGATATGAATATTGTGTATATAGTTAGGGTGTACCAATATGGTGGTGCCCTGGGTGTAGTGGGAGGTGATGCCCCGTCTTTCCGGTGGTGGCATCATGGGAGAGAGCACAGCAGAAGGGACTCTGTCTCTTCGCTGTGGACTCTCAGGCTTGACGGAGTGACTCCTGTAAGTTCTTGTTCACGTGCTAATAAAACTACAAAACTGTCACCTCGACTCCTCCTCATTTCCAGTCATAACATAAGTGGCATTTTTATTTATGCTCTAAAAGCATTTTGACAAAAATCAAAAAGTTTATATTCAACACATGAAATTTTTGCAGTTAACTGAGATAAAGGTAATACAGTCAGTCCCTCCAGGATTTTGCGGGATGTTTTTATGATTGTTGCGGCCCAAAAAGCCTGAATTCGCGGGATCTTTTTTTTTTTTTTAAGTTGTGATAAAAGTTGCAATGTTTTTAGACATTTTTTGCACTAAAAGTTGTGGGAAGAATGACAAATTTTAAAGCAGATGCTTTTTTTTCCAGTTTACTGCAATGAAATTCTATATAACAATACAAGAAAAGCACAGGATTGTCAAAAATTTCCTATTACAGTGATTTGTAAATTAAGCGGAATCTTCTGCCGTACAGAAAAACTCCTGTGCAACAGCAAATACAGACTTCAACAAAATATTCATTACAACAGCTAAATTGTACTGAATGCATGTTAAAGAGTAGAGATTTGGAAATTATTGGCAGCACCTTCATTTGAAAACTCCCTACAGTCCCCAACCACTCGGTACCGAGCGGAGAAGAAAAAATAAATAATTTACTCTCTTGCTCTGTATTATCTATTGGAGTCTGTGCATTTCTGGAAAAAAAAAAAAAAGATTACAGACAATATTCTCTCTCTTTCCATGCCTAACTCCTGCCTGTCTTATCTGCTGCACGTCTTGACACACACACTTGTCTCTTCAGACACACATCTTTCATTTACAGTAGGGCGGGGCGGGGGAGGGGGTAGGTGCGTGTCCATACCTGAGATTCATAGTTTGAAAGCTCATTGATAAGATGTAGTAACGATTTTACCTCTAAAGATATATAAATGTTCAAACACTGGCCTTAGTGTTGGATTTGCTCATTTTGTTTGTGGTTTTATGGCGTCTGTCCTTTCACGTGCTCTTGCGACAGGGTGCTTTTGAGGCAGGCGGATGTTTTTCAACACAAACCCAGCACTTCGTACACGTAGTCAGGACGGAGACTTGGCGAGATGTCCACTGGCAGGCTGGGAGAGATGAAGGAAGGGACGGTGTTGGAAACCTAGTGGGTGACTGTTTTTTTTAAATAACACACTCTGTTTTGATGTGTTCTGCTAATACTCACTAGCCATGTTTACATGGACACAAGTAACTGTATTAAAAGCCTGATCGGAATAAAAATGTGTGACTGAGATTATCCTGCGCAGTTCGCCCACTCGGGACACGAACCCGCGACCTACCAGTCAACTACACAGTTCAAGCATGGGAGACACAGCACGATCGCGCTGAGCTAAAGGTCCGACCGATAGCTCAGCGCTACCGATACTGTATGAGGCTTTTCGGGAGGGAGGTTTACTAACGTTCTACGCCGAACAGTACTAGTTGGCATCCGTTACACTCTCCCCCTTAAACCTCACTCCCATCCCGGGTTCACGACACCATTGTGACTGAGATCATCCTGCGCAGTTCGCCCACTCGGGACACGAACCCGCGACCTACCAGTCAACTACACAGTTCGAGCATGGGAGACACAGCACGATCGCGCTGAGCTAAAGGTCCGACCGATAGCTCAGCGCTACCGATACTGTATGAGGCTTTTCGGGAGGGAGGTTTACTAACGTTCTACGCCGAACAGTACTAGTTGGCATCCGTTACAAATGCTTCATGTTAACACACCAATTTGAATATTCTGACCCAGTCACACTCATTCAGATCAAAATTTCCTTCCGATTGTGGGTGGGTTATGCCGATTGTTAATCCAATTGGTGCGCATATAAACACTTATTCCGAAGTTTGGGTAGAAAATATGTTTACTGTGCATATCTGTACATCAGCCACATGTCGACGTGACGTATTTCCGCCTTTACAGCAGCTAGCGGAAGACATGGCGAGAGTAAAACAAAACTGGTCTGTATTGTCCTGCTGTCTCACTCTGTTCGTTATATGCAAAAGTATGTACTGCTGGACTTGTAGCTTCATTACGGAGACCAGCAGAAGCAAAAGTACAGTCTGAATAACACAATACAGGTCCATTTCAAAAGGAGAAAGACACGAAGCGGGGTTTGTTTACATCAGAAGTTGCTTCTTCTTCTACTATTTCCGGAATGTCGGATAATTGTGCGCATGTCAAAATGATTTAGTCTATTCAAACGTGTGACACATGGAAACGCACATCCTAATCGGATCAACTTTTTCAGGATCCATGTAAACAGTAAAGTTCTGATCTGAATTGTAATCAGACTGAAGAAATTTTTCACATGTAACCATGGCTACTGTAACCACGGAAGTGAATGCAGTGCAGCGATGCATTTGATTGGTTAGACTGAGCATTTGAGCACCAGTTAGAAACAAATTTGATTGGCCAAAATTGCGGGAAAGTTACAGTGACTGGACAAAGTTGCAAAGTCGTGCAATAGTTGCACTGATTGGCTAATTTTGCATGAATTGATGAAATCGCAACATTGCAAAATCCTGAAGGGACTGTACAGTATTTAAACAAATCTATAGTGGTCTGGACAGGGCTTCAGCCTCTGTCCATGCTTTATGTTCCCTTTTGGACTCATTATCATTATTGTTATCACTATTATTATCCGTGTTCCTGTTTTTCTCATCATTTCGTGTTTATTTGTGGTGACAGCACTTTCAGTTACTTCTGCTCATCATTAGTTGCCCTTTCTGTTGTTAATCATTGACAGCTGTTTCTGATTGTGCTAATCACCACCTGCCCTTTATATTCAGTGCTCACCTCACTTTCAGTGTGGCAATCTACTGTTAAGATCACTGTTTAGTTGTCTGCTAAAATTACTTTTTGCTGCATTTCCACTTTGGCACAGCATATGTTATTTTTTCCAAGCTGCTCACGGTTTAGGTTCTGTTTCTGTTAAATTCCGCCGTGCAGTTTGTGTTATTTTTTTCAAGCCCCGTGCTGCATTTTTTGTTTTTCCACAATAAATTATAGGCCCTTTTCCACTAGCACGCTTTAGCACGACACGGGACAGCTCAGCACGCTTTGTACGCCTTTCCACTAGCCCCAACACAGTTTAACAGTCGCGATTCTCAGCCCCGCTCAAGGGCAGGGTACAGCAGTGTTGAGCTGTGCCTTGTTGTGACGTTAACAGACTGGTCGCCGCTGATTGGTCAGGTTGTAACCGCCGCTGATTGGTCAGTTCGTAACCGCCGCTGATTGGTCAGGTCGTAACGTCACGAAAAGCCCACGTGGGCTGCACGGTGGCGCAGTGGTTTAGCACTGTGGCAACACAGTTTTACCCTCGGCCGGGGGATCGCGGGGATCATGAGATCGTGGGTTCGATCCCAGCCCCCGACCAACAGTGAGCTGTGTGGAGTTTGCATGTTCTCCCCGTGTTGCGCGGGTTTACTCCGGGATTTCTCCGGTTTCCTCCCGCACACCAAAAACATGTAGGTTTAGGGCGCTCGCGCACGCAGCGACCAGCAGCCGGTGGCTTGTCACCAGACTGCAAACCAAATCTACCTACGGGTACAAATAAGTAACAAAAAAAAAAAAAAAGCGACCTCTTCTGCCGAATCTTCACAACCGCCATTACTCAGCGCGCAACCACTGTGGGCGGTTTATTTTCAGTGTATTGCTGTGCTATTTTCATTTATTCTCTATCAAAAATGGCTTCGCGTAATAAGGGTGTTCCATGGACCAATGAGGAGGTGCAGTGTCTGCTCACTGCATTGTCAGACGAACGCATCCAGCGCGAGTTAGACGGAGCCACCCGGAATGAGAAAATATACCGGGAGGTCTCGACTTCGGAGTCCTTTAACGGTGATTTTTTTTTTTTTATTGTGCGTTTTTTCGCAAATATATTCGGTAAGACGCTCATTTTATTTATGCAATAAAAAAGCTGTTCATTTGTGGATGATGATCGCGCTGCTTTATCGCAGCACACTGCGGACTCACGCTTTTCTTTTAAGTATTCATGTGAACAATGCGCTGAAATAAGCTTATGTAATCTTGTTAAAAACTATTGTCTTTTCTGTATATCTTGCACTTTCGTGATGTATTTTATTGTGTGCATTTTCCTTGTAGAATCATCCCATGCGTCCGCCGCGCCAGCCCGCCCGGATTCTCCAATGTGAATCTGTCCCGCCACCAGGCGCAAAATCTATTCAATGATAAATATTTGCAACATTTAAATGAGGTTGCCGAAAACACGAGGGTAGCCCAGGAGCAGGATGTTGCCTTGAGAAGGCAGGAGCTGGCAGAGACGGCTTCATTCATCCGAGCCTTCCTGACCCAGTTTGAGAAGCTGGTAGAGGCACTCAGTGGTCGGTGTGTATAAAATGTCGATTAACCTTCTTGTTGTGTTGCCAAGTTTTTTTTTTATTTTAATATTTTGTATATAATAAAATGGAATTGTTTTGGATCAAAGTGTGGTTTGTCTGTTATAACACTGAATTATAAAACAGTATAATTACATAGAAATCCCATTGCCTAGTCTGATCAAAATGATGCTGATCATCCTGTCAGGGGTTAACCATTGTAAAGGTAATGTAATTTTTAACTAGACCAAAAAACAAATGTTTTTGCAAGCTTTCTGTTCTTTTTATTGAAATATCATAAAAAATTAGCACCACATGATCCAGTTCTAAACTTTGGGTACATTTTTTATGTTAACTTATAAGAAGTTGCACAGTTGGACTTTAAAATGCAGCAGGAGAGACTGATCAAGCTTACAAGTCAAAGTAGGTAAAAAAGTAAGTATATGTAAATTGAATGTTCTATCGGCATTCCAAATTCAGAGAATTACAATACTTTAGAAGGAGTGTAGCATCATCAAAACGGAAAATACCAATACTGTTGTTCCAAACGTTGACCTGAAGGTGAAAAACATTATTTTTTTTTATTCAGTACATCCAAAATGCCCTAGGATGTAAAAAATAATACAATTTGGTGTTGGCCAGTGTGCCACTGTCTCATTTAATACGAATAAAAAAAAGTTTCAGCTCATTATTTCTAGGTCATTTGGCAGTCAATTCAAACCAGAAGTGACTTGTGTTGTTGCAGCTTTTTTTTATCAGAGAGTTTCTCCAGTTTTGGAGCATATAATCATCCGTCCCTTAACTGTTAAACATTAAATAACAGCAGACAGATTGGCAAAGGATACACAATTGTGTTGCTGTTGCCCAAAACCGCTGTGACCCACTGCTTGTGGTGCTACCTTTTGCATGTGTGTGCTTTTTATGAATATTCACACTTTTTTGTAAGTACAAGTGGGATAGTATTAAATTGAAATATAACATATTTCTAATAATGTGTGCTTTTTGCAAATATTTACACTTATTTTGAAAGTAAAAGTTGGATAGGATTAAATTGACATATAACACGTTTCTCAATAGTGACAGTACCAGTATATGGAGGAATTCTGGGTCATATTAGCATCTGCTCTTCATCATAATGGGTTTGGGCGGGGGGGGGGGGGGGTGTCTAATCATGTGCCATGGAGGGCCAAGACCCTGCAGGCTTTACCTCCAACCAGTGTCTTCAACAGCAGATTCCACTGAACTTCTTCCACTGACTGATCAGTGACAACACCTGCTGAAGAGACTGGGTAGAAGAGAGAACCTGCAGGGTCTTGGCCCCCCATGACACATGATTGGAAGCCCCCGGATTAGGTTTAACGGGATTTAACATTTTAACACAAACTGCTTTATGGTTCATAATTCTGTTGACAGACTTACACCAAACCAAAAGTGATTTCTCAAACTGTTGGATTATTCTTAGCTTTTCCAATCTTTCAGTATTTAATTTATGGTGGTAACCTTCACATATAAAAAAAAGAGACATCTGCAAAAACTTCAGAGGTTTATTGTCAGTGCAAATCCCAGTGCAATACAACATGAATGCATATCTAGTACATTGTTGATGCAGAGAATATATATTTCTACAGTACATGTTTCCATGTAACCTTGTGACTGCATTATTTTAATTGCTTTTAATCCTAGATCAAGTTTGTTTTTGCCTAAAATGCATGATAACTGTCAAATATATCTTATTATACCTAACTCAGTAAAGTTTACTTTTTGAATATATATTTTGTGGCTAATATAGTTATTAACCTGGCGATCAAGTTGTGTCAGCTGATCATTTTTTCTATGACACCATCTCAGACTCTGCTGCAGAAGCAGGTAAGTCCATGATGTCTCAACAGTCTCTCCATGATTTTGAAGCAGATCAGAGCAATTTGTTGTACAGGAAATAAAACGTTTCTACAGATATTCTTAAGCTCTATAACCACTGCTCGTTTGTGAAGCTGTGCTGACATCAGTGACAGGCTGATGACATCCGTGACAGGCACGCCCAGAGCGAATGAAGCAGTAATTTCCCCACCACAGAGCCATCTGAAACACACACAGCGTACATATTTTAGTACCTAACAGCGATAACTTGCAGACATTAAAGTGTAGCATGACGTACTTATAGCAAACTAGCATTAGCAACCATTAGCTTACCGTCATATACGACCTAGTTTGTATCCTCACGCCTTTGGCTCTCCCAGAAGCTGCAGAACTATTCCAGAGTGTTTTCATCTCGCTGCCTGTACCCTTGTCTGGCGGTCCTTTTTGCCGTTTACGGTGAAAAAAGCCACAGACCGAGGAGTGGCCTTGTACAGCTGTGTGTTATGTTTTTCTTGGGTCGCGTGCGTTACGTCACAGGAGTGTGGCCCCGCCTCGCTGGGAGTGTGGCGCCGCCTCGCTGTGGCGCCGCCTCGCTGTTATAACCATCCCAACCATCCCAGCCCAAGCACAACACCATGCTAATGGAGACAGAAGCATTCCGAGCCGTGTTGAAGTGAATCGAGCCGTTCCGAGGTGTGCTGGGCTAGTGGAAATGAGGTTTATGTTTCCTTTTCACCTGGCGACTGAGTCCTCTCCTTCGCCCCGAAGGGACCAGCCACTATGACAAAATCATCAACTGTAGACTCCCTGTTCAGATATTTTCAGTGGTGCTTTTATGCCTCATGTGTTTTAATGTGATTTTCTAAATGCTATAAATATATCAATTTTGACTTAGGTAATTTAAAGCAGCACTAACTTTTTTGTTCCGGGTAGAGATGCTGAAAAGACTACAATTATGGCAACTGTGACTTGAGTCCCATCAGCATATTACAGGGTGCTTAGTTACTGGTGGCTACAGCTTTGCCCTGTGATTGGCTGTTGGGACTCTGGTCATAATCGCAATTGTTGTAGTCCTTTCAATGTTCCTATCAAGAACAGAGAAGCTGCAGGCAATGGTGGCCCACTCAGGCTATGAGAGAAATGACATTCACCCAGTCAGAGGTTTATGAACTATCAAATCATTTTGGAAACATTATTTTAAGATGAAAATCTTACATGGTGTTGCTTGACACACATACAGTACATACACACACACACACACACACACACACACACACACACACACATACGTATATATATATATATATATATATATATATATATACATATACATACACAGTGGTGTGAAAAAGTGTTTGCCCCTTCCTGAGTTATCATTTTTTTTGTATTTTTCCATCCATCCATCTTCTACCGCTTAATCCTTTTCGGGTTGCAGGGGGGCTGGAGCCTATCCCACCATCTTTGGGCGAGAGGCAGGGTACACCCTGGACAGACCACCAGTCCATCGTAGGGCCAACACAAAGAGAGACAACCATTCACTCTCACATCCATACCTAAGGACAATTTAGAATCCCCAGTTGATGCCAGTTAACCTCACCTGCATGTCTTTGGCTTGCGGGAGGAAACCGGAGCACCTGGAGTAAGCCTACGCAGACACGGGGAGAAGATGCAAACTCCACACAGAAGGGTCACCGATGGTCTGGGGGTGGGATCGAACCTAATGTTTCAGATCATCAAACAAATTTAAATTTAGACAAAGATAACACAAAATGCAATTTTTTTTTCTTTTTCCCCTTGTCCTGTCAGGCAGCTAGGCAAACAGAATAGGGATCTGTCACCCTTATTGTGCCAAAACAGATTTACTTTGCCAAGAGGAGCTTATACAGTATCTAACTGTGTATTGTATATTGTTGTAAACTCCTCCTGCAATAACTTTTAATACTTTATTTTAATTATTTTACCCATGGAAGACCCAACAGGATGGGGAATAGGGAAAGGAAGTGCGTGGAGGGGGGAAAGAGAAGGGAGGGGAACAGACAAAAAAAACAAACAAACCAACAACTAATACAAACAAAGACAAACTGCTTCTGCCACCGAAGATGTCTCAACACGAGTCTGGTTTCTGCACCTGTTAAAGGAGAGACACTTGTGTGTCTACATCTGCGTGCATATATATGAGAGCGCGGAAGACCGGTCCCAGCAGCTGTCCCCCCGGGAACCCCAAGCAGGCAAGGCAGCACCACCAACCCCCACAGGGCACAAACGTCCGAGGTCAGCAAGCCCCAGGAAAGCCAGGCATCCACCCCCGGAAGGACGATCAAGGGAGGCCAGGCTGCTCGGCGGCTGGTGTGGCTAGCCCACACCCCCGGACCCGCCCTCCCCCCCTCCCCCCCCCCCAGCGGGGCCAACGCCCACCCATGGGATCAGGATGCCAGCGACCCCAACCCCCGGGGCGGAGACCGGCCCATGCCCCACAGCGCGAGCACCCCCAGGCACCCCCACAGCAGGCCCACCACTGCCACACACCCCGGGGACCCCCATGCCCAAAGAAATCCCCCCACCCAGGAGAGCCCACATTGCCGAGCGGCACTACCCCCCTTAATCCAGCACCTCCCAACTCACAGACACACCCCTCCCCACACCTTCACACCCACATGCTCGCATGTGCACCCATCTGCACTAACTCCCTCTCACTCACCCGGACCAACTCATTCTCTCTCACTCCTTTACCCATTCAAACTCACCCCTCATTCACCCTTGTTTCATAAGGTAGCTGTAAAGGAGATGCAGTGAGCCTGAACACGCACCAGTGCCCGGCAGTAACCAGGGAGACCACCGGTGCAGGCCACAGAAGCAGACCCCCACCCCCGGCATCCACCTGAGCGACCAATCAGCAGACCACCACAGGCGCCCGAGATGCCACCCGACATGCAAAGCGCTGCACAAAACCAACCCACCATCACCACTTCCATTCATCACCCCCTCACTCTCACTTACACTCATTTAGTCTCCCTCTCACTCCCTTGGTTGTATCTATACATTCAGTAGCACTCAGGGATTTTGACAACATGATAGGTCCCAGGCTCCCCACCAGGCCTCCACGCCCCCAGCAGGAGCAAGGCAACAGGGGTGGGGGAAGACCCCCACCCCCCTTTCCCTGACATAAGTCCGGACCCAGGGAACACGCACACACAAGGCTCGAGCAAGTTTTCAGTGATTTTATTGAACAATGATAGTGTATGAGTGCGTGAGGGCGAGGTGTGATGTGGTGCTGGAGAATGGGGTGCGCCGAGGGCAGAGAGGAGCGCTGTACGACCAGGCAACCCTAAGGGCAAGCACACACAGAGGTTAGCAGCGGGCAACACACGGGAGAGTGAATCTTAATGCTGGTGCTTACTTGCAGGAGGGAGAGGTGGCTGGCGTTGGATGACGTTGCAGGCCCTCTGCCTGGAAGACAGCGTCCAGCTGTGCGCTCGGCGTGGTGAGGAGAGTGATGGCTGGGATGAGGGAGCGATGTCCGCCGCCAGAGGATCCACCTGTGCACAGGGGAGAGACTGGAGAAAAGGTGAGTGGTATTGTCTTACATGTCAGGGTGGTTGGTATCGGAAGACTGCAGACCGTAGAAGAATTGGCGAGCTCTGGAGAGAACAGCATGGATGAGCAGACGGCTCCAGACCGAGGCTCAGGGTGAAGCGGGCTTTATAGCCCAAGCTTGATGAGGTGCAGGTGCACGCACCCCCACGGAGGGAGGGGGGGGGGAGCCAAACGCACAGCCACCAGATTAACAATCTTGACGATGGGGAAAGGCCCAATGAAGCGCTGCACCAGTTTCCTTTTTTCAGCCTTCAGGTTAATGTCCTTGGTTGACAGCCAAACTTGCTGGCCCACTTGATAGTGGGGGGCAGCCTTCCTACGACGATTTGCCGTCTTAGAGTTGCGCGCAGCCGTGCGTAACAGCGCTTGGCGCGTAACGGTCCAAATGCGCCGGCAGCGCCTCAGGTGGGCCTGGATGGACGGTACTGCCACCTCCTTCTCCTCCTCAGGGAACAGTGGGGGGTCGTAGCCCAGAGACGCCCGGATGGGAGACATCCCTGTGGCGGTTGACAGGGTAGAGTTGTGGGTGTACTCCACCCAGGGTAGATGGACGCTCCAGGAGGAAGGATTGGTCGAGGCGACGCAGTGCAGAGCAGCCTCCAGCTTCTGGTTCGTGCACTCACACTGCCCATTGGTCTGGGGGTGGTGACCGGAGGATAAGCTCACCGTGGCCCCCAAAGCGCAGCAGAAGCTCCTCCAAACTTTGGAGATGAACTGGGGCCCCCGATCGGAGACGACATCCACCGGGATCCCATGCAGCCTCACAACGTGCTGGATCAACAATTCTGCCATCTCCCACGCCGTGGGGAGGCTGCGGAGCGGCACGAAGTGTGCGGCCTTGGAGAACCGGTCCACGAGGGTCAAGATGGTATCAAAGGAGTTGGACATCAGGAGACCGGTAACAAAGTCCAAGGCTATGTGGGACCAGGGCCTTCCTGGGACCAGCAGGGGATGGAGGAGCCCCAAGGGGGGAGAGGTCGAGGTCTTACCCGTAGCACACTGGGGGCAGGCACGGACGTAACTGGCCACATCGTCCCGCAAACCCGGCCACCAAAAGGACCTCTGGAGGAGCTCAATAAGACGGGAGACCCCCGGGTGGCAGGTGAACTTCGAGGTGTGCGCCCAGTGGATGACGTCACCCCAGACAGCAGATGGCACGAATAACCTCCCAGCTGGGCCGCCGCCAGGATCAGAATCAGAATCAGGTTTATTGCCATTGTTCATGTAGTACACAAACTAGGAATTTGTCTCGGTACAATGCTGCAACATTAAACATGATAAGATAAGAAATAAACTATACATGTAATAAAGTGTAGGATAAGATTAAGTGATACTGGTCAACAGTTAAAATATATATTAGCCAGCAGCAGATACTGTGGAGGATCAGGTTCAGCCTCCGGTGCCTTCCGGACCTTGTCCCTGATGGACCACGAAACAACACCCACGACGCACGAGGCCGGTAGGATGGTGTGCCTGAGTTCCTCGGCGACCTCTGGGGCGAACTGCCAGGACAGCGCGTCCGGTTTCCCATTCTTAGAGCCGGGGCGGTAGGTGATGGAGAACCTAAAGCAACCGAAGAACAGAGACCAACGCGCCTGGCGGGCATTCAGGCGCTTGGCCGTCCTCAGGTACTCCAGGTTCTTGTGATCTGTCAGGACCACGAATGGCTGTGCTGCCCCCTCCAGCCAGTGACGCCACTCCTGCAGCGCGAGCTTCACTGCAAGAAGTTCACGGTCGCCGACGTCATAATTTCTCTCCACTGCAGACAGGCGTCGGAAGAAAAAGGTGCAGGGACGCACCACCCCATCTACCGGAGAGCGCTGAGACAACACTGCTCCCACCCCCGTGTCAGAGGCGTCCACCTCGACGAGGCACTGAAGCGTGGGGTCCACCTGAGTCAGGACCCGGGAGGAGGAGAATTCCCTCTTCAGCGTCGCGAAGGCCAGCGCAGCTTCCTCAGTCCACCAGAACGGCACCTTGGGGGAGGTGAGGCGGGTCAAAGGAGCAGCGATCGAGCCGTAGTTTGGGACAAAGCGGTGGTAGAAGTTGGCAAACCCCAGAAACTGCTGGACCTGTTTCCTGGAGGGGGCGGGGGCAATCGACTACCGCCTTAACCTTGGCCGGGTCCGGGATGATCTGGTTGCGAGATATGATGAAGCCCAAGAAGGAGGTCTTATCGGTAAAAAACTCGCACTTCTCAGCTTTTTCATAGAGCCTGTTCTTGAGAAGACACTGAAGGACCCGTCTCACGTGGACCAGATGCTCCTCCCGAGATCGGGAGAAGATCAGGATGTCGTCCAGGTAGATGAAGATGAACAGACCCAGGAAATCCCGCAGGACATCGTTAATGAGCCATTGAAAGACGGCCAGAGTGTTGGTAAGCCCAAACGGCATGACAAGGTACTCGAAATGGCCGCTGGGCGTCCGGAACCCCGTCTTCCACTCATCGCCCTCCCGGATCCCAACGAGGTGGTACGCGCTGCGGAGGTCCAGCTTCGTAAACCAGGTGGCCCCCTGGAGGGAGTCGAAGGCGGAGTCCATCAACGGCAGCGTGTACTTGTCCTTGACTGTGATGTCGTTTAGGGCCCGGAAGTCAATACACGGCCGAAGGGACCCATCTTTCTTGGCCACGAAGAAGAATCCAGCTCCGACTGGGGATGAGGAGGGGCAGATGATGCCCGCACTGAGTGACTCCTTTATGTAGACGTCCATGGCCTCCCGCTCCGGGGCCGATAGGCTGTATAAACGACCCGATGGCAAGGAGGCCCCCGGGCGGAGGTTTATGGCGCAGTCATACAGGCGGTGGGGGGGGGGGGGGAGAGACAGCGCTTTGGATTTACTGAAAACCATCCCCAGATCGTGAAACTCTGGAGGTACCTTGGAGAGCTCTGGGGGAGGGGTGTCAGGAGGCGAGAGAGGCCGCGAGGGGGCACAGGCAGCTGACTGGAGGCAGGTGCTCATGCAGAATGTACTCCAAGAGAGGACGCTCCCGGAACGCCAATCGAAGACTGGATTGTGGAGGCGTAGCCAGGGGTAGCCTAGGATCATGGGCGCAAAGCTTGGTCCGCCCTATCAGCATCGCCTCCGTGGTCGTCAGCGGACTCTGGCGTGGGCAACGCTAGGGGGCGAGGTTGAGGGGCGCGGGAAGAGGCTCCACTCGAACAGCCGAACGACTTCCGCTCGGCGGCCCGCTCCCTCAAGCTGTTATCAAGGCTAATAACCAGGGAAATGAAATCAGAAAGATGCTCCGGCAAATCCCGGCTGGCCAATTCATCCCGGAGGTTAGCATTCAGGCTACGGGCGAAAATACTGCAGAGGGCAGCATCTCCCCACTCAACTTCCGCCGCCGCCACCTGGAAATTGACAGCGTAGTCGGCAGCCGACCGGCTACCCTGACGAAGGTTGAACAGCCGGGTGGTTATTACGCTGTCTCGATCCGAATGATCAAAGACCTCGTTAAAATCACGGACGAACTGGGCGTAGGTCAGGTTTTCGTAGCTGGGCCTCGCCATTACGGCATAGGCCCAGGCTAACGCTCGCCCTTCCAGGAGGTTAGCGATGTACCCAATTCGGCAGTGATTGGTCGGGAAGTCCCCGGGAATGTGCTGAAACACCGACTTGCATTGGAGAAGGAACCCCCGTGCTTCACCGAGCTTGCCGCTGAAGCGCGTGGGCGTAGGAATGGGAGTGAGCCGGGTGGGCAACCCCGGGCTAGCCTGGCTAGCTGGGAGAACGCCAGGCGCCGGAGTGCTACGCTGAGCCAGAGGGAACGCCTGCTAGGGATCCAGGCGATCCAACCGGTGATTGATCTGGACCAGCTGATTCAAAATCACCTGCTGCTGGTGAGTAATCTGGTCTACTCGAGCCTCGAGGATGTTCAAACGGTGTGCGAGCCCGCTGTCCGCTGGGCTGCTCTGCTGGAGCCGTACTGACATAAGTCCGGACCCAGGGAACACGCACACACAAGGCTCGAGCAAGTTTTCAGTGATTTTATTGAACAATGATAGTGTATGAGTGCGTGAGGGCGAGGTGTGATGTGGTGCTGGAGAATGGGGTGCGCCGAGGGCAGAGAGGAGCGCCGTACAGCCAGGCAACCCTAAGGGCAAGCACACACAGAGGTTAGCAGTGGGCAACACACGGGAGAGTGAATCTTAATGCTGGTGCTTACTTGCAGGAGGGAGAGGTGGCTGGCGTTGGATGACGTTGCAGGCCCGCTGCCTGGAAGACAGCGTCCAGCTGTGCGCTCGGCGTGGTGAGGAGAGTGATGGCTGGGACGAGGGAGTGATGTCTGCCGCCAGAGGATCCACCTGTGCACAGGGGAGAGACTGGAGAAAAGGTGAGTGGTATTGTCTTACGTGCCAGGGTGGTTGGTATCGGAAGAGTGCAGGCCGTAGAAGAATTGGCGAGCTCTGGAGAGAACAGCATGGATGAGCAGACGGCTCCAGACCGAGGCTCAGGGTGAAGCGGGCTTTATAGCCCGAGCTTGATGAGGCGCAGGTGCGCGCACAGCTGAGACAGGAGACAGGCGAGAGTGAGTTGTGACATTCCCCCACACAAAACATGGTGGGTATATGTCGATTATATGATGTAATTGTGTGTAAATGTGTGGACTACCAGAGTGCAATTAAAATTGGGGGGATAGTGATTGGAGCACCGCTAGCCACTGCGATGGGCAGCAGGGCCCCCATCCCCTCCAAGCCCTCAGTGTCTAAAATGCAATTAAAATTGAGGTGAGTGCAGCCCCACCGCACAGCAAAGGTATCCCCTTCACTGACATAGTACAGTACACCCCCACCCCAAAGCCCTAAATGTATCAAAGAAGGTGTATATTCCATCCAGAGTCAGAGGGAGGGGGAGGGTGGGAAATAACACTGGGAGGTAGGCAGTCTAAAAGCGAGGCTGCCCCCTCCCCCCCCCAGAAGCCAGCTTGCAAACTGGTTCATGAGGCCACCCACTGCCCCCAAATCCCAACCCAGGGTGAGGGCTGCCAGTGGAAGCAGCCCAGAACCCACCAGCATCGCGCCCCGGTGCTCCCAGCACCACAAACATGATGGGGCAGCCATACCAATTCCCACTCATCTTACACACACATACATGGACAACAATAGTCACAATAGTGAACAATGGGCTGGACCTACACGGCGTCCAACATGCCAAGCAACACCCCCGAGCGCCCACACAGGCCCACGACCACCCACCCCAGACGCACACCATCAGCCGCAGGCCGCCCTGCAACCACAACCAACCCGGAGCAACCCGATAGAAACGCGGCCACCAACCCACGCCAATGGCCCCCCAACCACCCCCAAGCACCAACACACACCCGCCACCAATGACACCAGGGGCAATGCGACAAAGCGCCTCACCCCGCGACACAACAGCAGGGCGGCCAGGACAAGCAGGCCCCGAAATGCCAACCCCCATGCCACTAGATGGACTGCAAAATGAAGGCATTTTGCAGTCAGTCCTACATGGCAGGTGAAAAAGTGATTGTCCCCCACTGTTAACACAAATTAACTGCAGTTTATCACATCTTTGGAAAGCTGAGTTGAATTTCTCGAGCCACACCCAGGCCTGATTACTGCCACACCTGTTCTCAATCAAGAAATCACTTCAATAGGACCTGCCTGACAAAGTGAAGTAGACCAAAAGATCCTCAAAAGTGAAACATCATGCTGTGATCCAAAGAAATTCAGGAACAAATGAGAAACAAAGTAATGGAGATCTATCAGTCTGGAAAAGGTTAAAAAGCCGTTTCTAAAGCGTTGGGACTCCAGTGAACCACAGTGAGAGCCATTATCCACAAATGGAAAAAGCATGCAACAGTGGTGAACCTTTCCAGGAGTGGCCGGCCAACCAAAATTACCCCAAGAGTGCAGCGACGACTCATCCAAGAGATCACAAAAGACCCCACAACAACATCCAAAGAACTGCAGGCCTCACTTGCCTTAGTTTAGGTCAGTGTTCATGACTCCACCATAAGAAAGAGACTGGGCAAAAATGGCCTGCATGACAGAGCTCCAAGACAAAAACCACTGCTGAGTAAAAAGAACATAAAGGCTCGTTTCAGTTTTGCCAGAAAACATCTTGATGATCCCCAAGACTCTTGGGAAAATACTCTGCGGACTGATGAGACAAAAGTTGAACTTTTTGGAAGGTGTGTGTCCCATAACATCCAGCGTAAAAGTAACATCATTTCAGAAAAGGAACATCATACCAAAAGTAAAATATGGTGGTGGTAGTGTGATGGTCTGATCCAAAACACACCAGCAAGTCCACCTCTGAATGGCTTAAGAAAAATAAAATGAAGACTTTGGAGTGGACTAGTTAAAGTCCTGACGTGAATCCAATTGAGATGCTGTGGCATAACCTTAAAAAGGCAGTTCATGTTCAAAAACTCTCCAATGTAGCTGAATTACAACTCTGCCAAGATGAGTAGGCCAAAATTCCTCCACAGTGCTGTAAAAGACTCATAGCCAGTTATCGCAAACACTTGATTGCAGTTGTTGCTGCTAAGGGTGGCCCAACCAGTTATTAGGTTTAGGGGGTAATCACTTTTTCACACAGGACCATGTAGGTTTGGATTTTTTCTTTCCCTTAATAATAAACACCTTCATGTAAATATGACATTTTGTGTTTACTTGTGCTATCTTTGTCTACTATTTAAATTTGTTTTGTAGAGGAGCTGAAATAACGAGGCGATTTTTGTATTAAAAACAGGGTTTTTAATGAATAGCTCTTCTATCGAGTCTCATCAGGTGTAGAGCTTGGCAGAAGGCAAGAGAGAGATCTCTGCTCAGCTCGCTGGTTAAATACAAGCACACATAGAGCTACACATTGAAAAAGCTGACATCAGCCACACATTGAAAAAGCTGACATTCCCCCGTTATCTTAACCCCCCCCATTGTTCTGTTATCTCCTCTCCTTGTCTTGGGAGGTGATGGGAACTCCTCCTCTCGCCTTAGGGGGTAAAGGTGTCCAGTCCATCTCCGCCGCCGTGTCTTGGGAGGTCCAATGTCTTTAACCCGGCGGGGGAGATCCTTTGTCCTTTCCAGGTGTGAAGTTCCTTACATATGCTGTCACAAAACATTTCCACTTGCTCTAACATATGTAAATATGGGATATAAGAGTCATATATACCACAGGCCCCCCAAACACTAGGAAAGGATACAGAAAGAATCACAGTCTAAGATAATAACTATGAAATACTACGTGTTACAGCTGTTGCCACAGGAGAAGTTTTCTAGCAGCCATGCTCCTAAGAAAGTTCAGTGGTAAACATAACAGCATAGTGAAATCATAAGTAGCCTTAAACTGTTGTAGCGCAATCAGTGAATAATTGCGGGGTGGTTGGTATCAGTCCCTGTGCTGTCTGGGCTTTAATCTTCTCCCAAAACTGCTGTAGGTTGGTTTAGGTGTCCTGCTGGGACCTTCTCGTGGTGAATCTGCATTGTGGGTAGAAAAGAGATTATTTGTTCCCTGCCTGGGGGCTGAGACTTTTCCTCTGGGGGGTCTACCACGCCGAGGTGCTCGTGCCAACTGTGCAGGTTCGTTTCTCAGCAAGAAAGCAGGTTTGAGTCTGTCAACACTGACCACTTCCTTTCTGTCCCCATAATCAAGCACAAAGTGTTTGTCACCATTTTCCAGCACTCTGAACAGGCCATTGTAAACTGGGCGTAATGTTGGTTTAAGGGCTTCGTGCTTAACAAAAACGAACTCAGCGTTTTTTAAAGTTTGAGGAACAAAAACTCGTGGAAAAGAGTGATGAGCTGGACCGTGGAGGGAGTCCGGTCCACTGCTGCCTAAAAACCTTGGGACTGGAAGGTGTCCTGGTTCTGGATTCTCTGGTAAAAATTCTCCTGGGAGTCTGATAGGCTGGGCAAAAACTAATTCTGCAGGAGAAGCGTCTAAATCCTCTTTAGGTGCTGTACGCAACCCCAATAAAACCCAGGGAAGTTTATTGACCCAATTTGTGTCCGTTAGTGAGGCTCTGAGGGCGGCCTTTAAGGACCTGTGAAAACGCTCGCATAACCCATTAGCCTGAGGGTGATAAGCGGTGGTGCGATGAATTGTTGCCCCTAAACTGTTGGACATGGCTGACCAGAGCTCTGAGATAAATTGAGGCCCTCTGTCTGACGTGATGTCTGATGGAACGCCGAAACGTGCCACCCAGTTTGCTAGAAAAACGCGAGCGACTTCCTCCACTGTGGTTGACGCTAGAGGGACTGCCTCTGGCCAGCGCGTGGTGCGGTCTATCATTGTTAACAGGTGTGTGAAACCTTGGGAGGAAGGTAGCGGCCCCACGAGGTCGACATGAATGTGGTCGAATCTTCTAGCAGGGATTGGAAAAGGCTCCAGAGGGGCTTTTGTGTGTCTGTGTATTTTGGCGCGTTGACAAGGAATGCAAGTTTTTGCCCATTCTTTTACGTTTTTGCGCAGGCCTGGCCACACAAACTTTTCGGCAACCATTTTGACTGAGGCGCGCACACCTGGGTGCGCGAGGGAGTGAATTGCGTCGAAAATGCGGCGGCGCCAAGCAGCTGGTACTAACGGGCGAGGTTGGCCGGTTGAAACGTTGCATATTAGGGGGGGCACGCCGTCGCGCAACCCTTTTTTCTCCAGCCTTAACCCTGTTGGTCCAGACAGGAGTGCGCGCACGTCTGCATCACTGCTTTGTTCTTCCGCCATGGCTGCATAATCTATCCCATCCTGGATAGGTGCTGCGTATGTGTGTGCGTTAGTGAAGAGTTCCGCTGCTGAGGCGATGTAATCTGTCTCCTCGTGCTCTGGCGGTGTCACAGCGCGAGAGAGACAGTCAGCTACTACGTTAAGTTTGCCTGCTACGTGTCGAATGTCTGTGGTGAACTCTGAAATCGCAGCTAGCTGTCTTTGTTGTCTGCCTGACCATGGTTCTGAAATTTTAGCCATAGCAAAAGTGAGCGGCTTATGGTCCACAAAAGCCGTGAAACTCCGCCCTTCTAACCAAAACTGGAAGTGGCGGATGGACAAATGAAGCGCCAGCAGCTCTCTGTCAAAAGTGTTGTATTTGCGCTCAGTTGGGTTTAGCGATTTGCTAAAGAATGCTAAAGGTTGCCAGACCCCGCTGACAAGTTGTTCTACAACTGCCCCTATAGCCAGGTCTGAAGCATCTGTGGTTAGAGCAATGCGGGCTGAGGGATCTGGGTGGACTAACATTGTGGCGTTAGCTAGGGCGCCTTTTACTTCCGCGAAAGCGCGTTCGCGCTCCGGGGTCCATTCGACCGCGTTGGAAGCTTTCTTTTTTCTGAGCGTGTCATATAGGGGTTGCATGAGCTGAGCTGCATGGGGGAGGAAACGGTTGTAAAAATTAACCATCCCCAAAAATTCCTGTAGCGATTTAACCGTTTGGGGCCGTGGAAAACCTTCTATCGCATGAACTTTGTCTGGAAGCGGAAATGCACCTTTTGGGGAGACTCTATGTCCCAAAAAATCAATTTGTGATACGCCGAATTTGCATTTGGATGGATTGATTATTAGTCCATGCTCTTCCAGCTTCTGAAAAACAGTAGTGAGGTGCTGCTCGTGTTCTTCCTCGGATGAGCTGGCTACCAGCATGTCATCGAGGTAGACGAAGACAAAAGGAAGGTCGCGTAGGACAGCGTCCATCATCCGTTGAAAAGTTTGAGCAGCGCCTTTGAGGCCGAATGGCATTCGTAGGAATTCAAAAAGGCCGAAAGGGGTTATTACCGCTGTTTTAGGAATATCTTCAGCTCGGACTGGGACTTGGTGATAACCACGGACTAAGTCTATTTTTGAAAAAATGCGCTCACCCGCTAAATGCAGTGAAAAGTCCTGAATGTGAGGAATGGGGTAGCGGTCATGCGCTGTAGCGTTGTTTAGCCTGCGGTAATCTCCGCACGGTCTCCAAGAACCGTCAGATTTCGGAACCATGTGAAGTGGTGAAGCCCAGGGGCTCTTCGAGCGTCTAACAATGCCCAATTTTTCGAGAGCTGCAAATTCATCCTTTGCTATGTTGAGCTTGGCCACGTCTAAGCGGCGAGCTTTGGCAAAAACAGGAGGTCCTGTTGTCGGAATGAAGTGTTTAACCCCGTGTTTGGCTACAGTGGCTGAGAATTTGGGGGTTGTGAGTGCTGGAAATTGGGTGAGGAGTTGTTCAAACTTACCTCCCGCTGTGGTGACGTTGGCCTGCACAGGTGGTGGGGAAACTTGAGCTGAACATGGAATAGAAGCAAAAGATAGTGCATTAACCAGGCGCCTATTTGCAAGATCCACTAATAACCCGTGTGCACACAGAAAATCTGTGCCTAACAAGTTAAAGCTCACCGCTGCTACAACAAATGTCCATCTGTAGCTGCGGCCGTGGATGAGGAGGTGCAGGCTCTTTTCCCTGAACGTGTCGATGTCAGAGCCGTTGGCTGCCACTGCTCCGTTGCCCCTGGTGCCCATGGTTCGATCTGCGTGGGAGGGCATGACGAAACTCAGCTGAGCTCCCGTGTCGATGAGGAACTGCTTGCCTGTGTATCCATCCATCACGTATAACAGCTTATTCTTCTCGCCGAGAACCGCTGCTGTTAATGGCCCTCGGCTTTGGCGTTTCCACGACATCGTAAACTTGCAGGGGGGAACGCATTTGCGGGCTTTCTCTGCGAAGCGGTGGTGATAATAGCAGACGTCGTTCTGCTCGTTGCGCTTGGGCCGCGCCACTGTCACCGTGGGTTGAGTCTCTCCAAGGCTCGGGGTGTCAGTTTTCAGATCTGCAGATGCCGTTGTGGGTGTCCGTTGTCTGCAGGCGTTGACGAGCCGGTAAGCCTCGTTGGCCAGTGTGCGGAAATCCTGATGATTATTGCACTTCATACTGGCGAGTGTCCCTCTCAAATGCGGTGGTAGCGTGCTGAGGAAAATGAATTGGAAAAGGAAATTATCATTATCCTCCTCCTTGAGTTGTAGCAAATCCTCCATGAGGGTCCTCGGATTGCTCCCTCTGTGGCCGTAGACCGCCAGGATCCTCTCGGCTCTTTCCTCCGCTGACGGGACATAATTCGCCACGATGGTCGCCTTGAGTGTCTCATATTTGTCCCGGGCTGGTGGTCGCCGGACCAAGCTCCGCACACACTTCGAAGTGGCGGAGTCGAGTTTGGAGACGATATGGTAAAACTTAATATCGTCTGCTGTGATGCCCGCCAGTATAAACTGGGCTTCAGCTTGCTGAAACCAAGAGGCGGGGTCTTCTCGCCAGAAGTCTGGCAGGTTGACAGCAACAGCATTCGTGCACACCATCACTGTTGTGCCCGCCGGGTGAGAGTGCCTTGCCTCGGCACTCACGGCGGTGCTGGAGCTCGGTTGAGCTCTCTCAGTGCCCTCTGCCGTGGGGAACAGCTGTCTGCTTGTTCCCTCGTCTGCGTCGTTGCTGGCGTATGCCCGAGTCACCATGGATGAGCAGCTTGAAGAACGCCTCCGGTCCATATTCTCGCGTCAAGGTCACCAGTGTAGAGGAGCTGAAATAACGAGGCGATTTTTGTATTAAAAACAGGGTTTTTAATGAATAGCTCTTCTATCGAGTCTCATCAGGTGTAGAGCTTGGCAGAAGGCAAGAGAGAGATCTCTGCTCAGCTCTCTGGTTAAATACAAGCACACATAGAGCCACACATTGAAAAAGCTGACATCAGCCACACATTGAAAAAGCTGACATCCCCCCGTTATCTTAACCCCCCCATTGTTCTGTTATCTCCTCTCCTTGTCTTGGGAGGTGATGGGAACTCCTCCTCTCGCCTTAGGGGGTAAAGGTGTCCAGTCCGTCTCCGCCGCCGTGTCTTGGGAGGTCCAATGTCTTTAACCCGGTGGGGGAGATCCTTTGTCCTTTCCAGGTGTGAAGTTCCTTACATATGCTGTCACAAAACATTTCCACTTGCTCTAACATATGTAAATATGGGATATAAGAGTCATATATACCACAGTTTGGTGATCTGAAACATTTAAGTGTGACAAACAGAAAAAAATGAGAAATCAGGAAGGGCGCAAACACTTTTTCACACCACTGTATATGCATACAGTATATACACAATGTGTGTGTGTGTGTGTGTGTGTGTATATATATATATATATATATATATACACACACACACACACACACAATATCCATCCATCTTCTTCCGCTTAATCTTTTTTAGGTCGCGGGGGGGCTGGAGCCTATCCCAGCATCTTTGGGCGAGAGGCAGGGTACACCCTGGACAGATCGCCAGTCCATCGCAGGACCAACACAGAGAGACAGACAACCATTCACTCTCACAGTCGTACCTAAGGACAATTTAGAATCCCCAGTTTGAGGCCAATTAACCTAACTTGCATATTTTTGGCATGTGGGAGGAAACCGGAAAAATCCCAGAGTAAACCCACGCAGACACGGGGAGAACATGCAAACTCCACACAGATCACTGTTGGTCGGGGGGCTGAGATCGAACCCAGGATCCCCCGGCCAAGGGTGAGTTACTGTGCTGCCACAGTGCTAACCACTCCGCCACCGCGCTGCCCATATATACAGTATATATACACTACCGTTCAAAAGTTTGGGGTCACCCAGACAATTATTTTGTGTTTTCCATGAAAAGTCACACTTATTTACCACCATGAGTTGTAAAATGAATAGAAAATATAGTCGAGACATTGACAAGGTTAGAAATAATGATTTGTATTTGAAATAATAATTTTTTCCTTCAAACTTTGCTTTCGCCAAAGAATCCTCCATTTGCAGCAATTACAGCATTGCAGACCTAACATGATTGCACAAGGGTTTTCTAATCATCCATTAGCCTTCTGACGCAATGAGCAAACACATTGTACCATTAGAACACTGGAGTGATAGTTGCTGGAAATGGGCCTCTATACACCTATGTAGATATTGCACCAAAAACCAGACATTTGCAGCTAGAATAGTCATTTACCACATTAGCAATGTATAGAGTGTATTTCTGATTAGTTTAAAGTTATCTTCATTGAAAAAAAGTGCTTTTCTTTCACAAATAAGGAAATTTCTAAGTGACCCCAAACTTTTGAACGGTAGTGTATATATATATATATATATGTATAATGTGTATAGATACATACATATACAGTGGTGTGAAAAAGTGTTTGCCCCCTTCCTGATTTCTGATTTTTTTTTGTATGTTTGTCACACTTAAATGTTTCACATCATCAAACAAATTTAAATATTAGACAAAGATAACACAAGTAAACACAAAATGCAGTTTTTAATTGAAGGTGTTTATTATTAAGGGGGGAAAAAAATCAAAACCTACATGTGTCATGTGTTTTCTGCCTGTTAAAGGCAAAAGGAATGAAACCCACTCACAGAAATACGTTGTGCGTGCTTTATTGTGCAGAACAAAATATAACAGTCCAAACACAGTGAGCCAAGGGAGTACAAGGAAGTCTCTCGGACGCTCAAAAGGACAAGTGAGTCAAACATAGGGAAAAAATGTTCCAAGGCAGGCGAGACTGCATTCGGAGGAATGGAGGAGGAGCCCGGAAAAGAGCCATCTGGAAAGATAGACAGCAGGGGCGAAACAGTTTGTACTCACAAAGCGGGAGCTGTCCCAGTAAATCCGTGAAGTCCACAGGCTGGAGAAAACGAGGGAGGAATAGACAGATGAAGGCTACTAGGGAATTCACCTCAATCACCCGACAATACACAATGGCGAACTGAGATCTTAAATACAACAACACTAATGAGCAGAGTGTATGCCGGTGTGTGACGACGGAATGTCGCCACTGCTACAGTTTCTGTAATTGAGGATTGTATTATATGTGTAGAATTTGTAAATGTTAACATGATTGTATTAATAAAGTGCACATATATTTGGAGATCTATTTTAATTGAATTGAATTCCTTTGTGAGAGAAATGTTAAGGTTAATTATATTAATTTGGTGAGGCAATTGAATATTAAGACCACGTACCTTTGCCAGCATGCTTCCTGGTGGTATCCAGCCAAAAGACTCCTTAGGGGTTTGAGTGCCTTTTAAAGGATGCCAGGAGGAAGGAGGCATGTGATGGTTGAGTAAGGGGTAATTTAATATGTAAATAAGTGTTTAAAACTGTTTATTGTATTATTTATGATGTGTATTTATTCTGTAAATAGGGGGAAAATATTTATGTATTTATGTCTCTTTTAGATATTATTGGGTATGTGGAAATATGAAAATGTTTATTGTTTTGCTTGGGATTTTGGTATGGTTCAATTAAGTCTAATTTTCTCACTTAGTATATACAGTAACAGGTGGTTGTAATTTGGCTTGTGGTGGGTGTCGGATGTTCATGTGAGTTGTTGCCTGCCAAGTATCTTTTGTAATAAATGGAAAATTGCTGATTGCAAAACTGTTTGGAAGCCTCCGTTCCTTCTCTGGTGTGCCTTGACCGCTCGGGTTCATGACACGGTGTGAAGAGAGGAGAGAGTGTGGAAGAGCGTGAGCGGAAACACCTGTGTGAATGGATGTCTGCACCAGAGAGTGAGTGTGTGTAGATGTGTGAGTGAATGAGAGTGAGAATGCAGGTGAAGATGTGTGTGTGTGTGTGTGTGTGTGTGTGTGTGTGTGTGTGTACAGCGGAGAATATAACCAAAGGAAGACAGCTGATAAGGACTGGCAGGACAGAGGGGCGTGGCTGAGCTGTCACAGCTGAGCAGAGCTCAGAGCCTCCCAGGAGGAGCCTAGAGACAGGTAATGGGAAAAACACCCTCCTGAGGGCATAACAGCCACCGTGCCAAGGCACTGGGCTGGCAGGTCCAGCCCAGTCCATGACAGAGCCCCCCCCCCACCCCCCCACCCAAGGGGTGGACACCAGACACCCCAGCGTACTTCAACGTACTCAGCATTCTACAACGTAGAAAAGGAAACAACACAAGGAGAACACCCCCCCTTCCCCCCAGGAGACTATAACAATTAACCAGGGTGGCAGGTGGGGGAACCAAGTCAGGTGGGAACACAACAAGGTAGAACAGGCAAACCCAGAGTACATACGTGCCAACACCCAGAACAACATTCCCCCAAAACGCCCAGAGTCCCATAGTTCAGGGGGCCGACCAAAGTCCCAGGCCCCAGGGGAGATGAAAGGAGGCCGGTCAAGTGACCCGACCACATCCAGAACCAGGCAGGCTGCTCGGGTGGGCGGTTCAGGTGGCCGGCCAGGGAAACTGGGCCACCAACATCCATGGCACAGTTCACCGGGTGGACGACCTGAGTCCGAGAGCCACCAGCTCAGGAGAGAAGGCCCAGAAGGCGACCTGCCCACAGGAAGGCCCAAAGTAGGAAAGGGAGACCAGAGAAGGGGAGCCCTGACGTCAATGGACAGCGACGAGGGTGAAGCCCCTCCACCCCCCCGTGGCCCCGAGCCGGGGGACAGCTGCACCCGTGGTGGTCCTGGTCTGGGACATAGCTGCACCCGCGGCGGAATTCGACGGCAGTGGATCCTTTCCAGCGACCCTAGACGCAGGCTCGGAGACAGGAAAGAGAGGGAGAGGGTCAGGGTTGCCAGCAGCGGCAGAGCCCAGCAAGGCGAGCTCAGGTGCAGCTAGTGGCTGCACCAGGCTGTCCTCACCAAGAGCCAGGCAAGACCGCTCAAATACAGACAAAAAGAATACAAAATAGAGCACTTGCCTGAGCTCGAGCTCCACCGCCGTCCAGGATTCCAATGAACTTGGTACTGCTGTCTCGGGCCCAGCCTCTGGGTGGTCCAGCTCAGGTGCGGACCCTGCTGCAGCGGCCTCCGCAGCAGGCATAATAGTGGTGGTGGCAATCCTGAAGCCCCCAGTGGAATCCCCCCATGCAGGCTGCTTCTCCAGCGTGACAGCTGGGTGTCCACTCTGTGTTGACCCTTGTTTTTGATCACCCAGAGCCACAAGGTCCTCCATGATCCAGCGGCCTAGCTCCGGCAAGCACTTGGAAGAATGGGGAGGAGACACGGAGGGGATCAGTAAGTCTTGGACAGTGGCAGCAGGGAGAGAGCGCTCAGGTGACTACCCAACCTGAGGCTCTTCCCCGGGAGACAGACAAGATTCATCATTGTTCATGGAGATTAAATGTAAACACACTTGCCTGATCTCCCGGGTCCTCGGTGGAAGCTGCTGCCGGCAGCGAGCTACCATCCTCCCCTGCATTGACGACAGTAACGGACCCCTCAGAGAATGGAGGAGGACCCGGTTCCGGCGGCGCAGACATGGAAGAGTCTGGGGAATCCCCGGCTGATCTCACGGCGGCGAGGGAAGACATTCCGGCGGCGTGGGTTGCGGTCAGGGTTGAGAGGGCACAGGCTGGCGGAACAGCTGGCACGGAAATTGGCTCTGCCGCAGGGACAACCGGGGGTGACATCAAATCTATGGCTGTCCATACAGAGGAGGGTTTCTTCCGACGTCCCAAGGAGGGGCGGTTCTTATGCCGTGGCTGAGGCTCCTCTCTCTCCCTTGGCTCCTCCGGTGTCTGGCTACATCCTCTCAGGACCAGCGACAATTCGGGGGAAACAGAGAAAAGGGACAGAGGAGAGGTGACAGCAGCTGACGGGGGAGCCCCAGTGGAAAGCAAAACCTGGAGCTCCTCCACAGGACTCTGGCATACTACATCAGGCAAAAGAGCGAGTGATTATAGTAACACTTGCCTGCGTTCCTGGCTGCTGATGACGTCAGCCGCTGTCTCGGTGTCCTGCTCCATCTCCCCGGGAGTAGGATGATGAGTCCGACGAGGAGAAGAGGACACCGGTCTGGGAAGCATGCGCTGGGAATTCAGCCTCCGGGAGCGGTTCTTTGGCTGCCTAGCGGGTGCTGCGGAGGACCCTCGTAATGCTTCCTCACAGTGCTGGCAAGTCCGGCAGATCTGGGTGAGCAGCGGCACAAACTCAGGGTATTTACAAAGGCTGGAGCACGTCTGCATCACCCCAACAGCTATGTCCAGCAAATAAAAATTTTCCTCCGAGGAGTGGTCAGCATGAGCCCAAGAAGCGAAAATCACTGCACGCTCAGCCGCCACACACTCCTCCGGGTTAAGTCCAAAAACAGCAAAGTTCATGCTGGGAGAGTAGCTGGATGAAAAATACAAAAAGGATGAAAAGAAAAACTCTCAACGCTTCCGCTGGGTTTCTACTGGTCAAGTGATTCTGTCATGTGTTTTCTGCCTGTTAAAGGCAGAAGGAATGAAACCCATCCATCCATCCATCCATCTTCTACCACTTTTCCGGAGGTCCGGGTCGCGGAGGCAGCAGTTTAAGCAGAGAAGCCCAGACTTCCCTCTCCCCAGCCACCTGCTCCAGCTCTTCAGAGAGGATACCAAGGCGTTCCCAGACCAGCTGGGAGACAGAGTCTCTCCACCGAGAGATGGCTAGCGTCTGGTGGCAGGGTTTCCACCCATGGGACCCGGCCGGGCTCAGCCCGAAGGAGTTACATGGGTCTGCCCTCCAGTGGGCTCACCACCTGCAGGAGGGATTATAGGGGTCCGGTGCTGTGTGAATTAGGTGGCAGAATGAAACCCACTTGCAGAAATACGTTGTGCGTGCTTTATTGTGCAGAACAAAATATAACAGTCCAAACACAGTGAGCCAAGGGAGTACAAGGAAGTCTCTCGGACGCTCAAAAGGACAAGTGAGTCAAACATGGGGAAAAAATGTTCCAAGGTAGGCGAGGCTGCATTCAGAGGAACGGAGGAGGAGCCCGGAAAATGGCCATCTGGAAAGACAGACAGCAGGGGCGAAACAGTTTGTACTCACGAAGCGGGAGCTGTCTCAGTAAATCCGTGAAGTCCACAGGCTGGAGAAAACGAGGGAGGAATAGACAGATGAAGGCTACTAGGGAATTCACCTCAATCACCCGACAATACACAATGGCGAACTGAGATCTTAAATACAACAACACTAACGAGCAGAGTGTATGCCGATGTGGAGAGAGGAGAGAGAGTGTGGAAGAGCGTGAGTGGAAACACCTGTGTGAATGGACATCTGCACCAGTGAGTGAGTGTGTGTGGATGTGTGAGTGAATGAGAGTGAGAATGCAGGTGAAGGTATTAAATGTGTGTGTGTGTACACAGCGAAGAATATAACCAAAGGAAGACAGCTGATAAGGACTGGCAGGACAGAGGGGCGTGGCTGAGCTGTCACAGCTGAGCAGAGCTCAGAGCCTCCCAGGAGGAGCCTAGAGACAGATAATGGGAAAAACACCCTCCTGAGGGCATAACAGCCACCGTGCCAAGGAGCTGGGCTGGCAGGTCCAGCCCAGTCCATGACAACATGGCCCTGTGTGAAAAAGTGATTGCCCCCTAAACCTAATAACTGCTTGGTCCACCCTTAGCAGCAACAACTGCAATCAAGCATTTGCAATAACTGGCCATGAGTCTTTTACAGTGCTGTGGAGGAATTTTGGCCCACTCATCTTTGCAGAATTGTTGTAATTCAGCCACATTGAAGGGTTTTCAAGCATGAATTGCCTTTTTAATGTCATGCCACAGCATCTCAATCGGATTCAGGTCAGGACTTTGACTAGGCCACTCCAAAGTCTTCATTTTGTTTTTCTTAAGCCATTCAGAGGTGGACTTACTGGTGTGTTTTGGATCATTGTCCTGCTGCAGAACCCAGGTGCGCTTCAACTTGAGGTCACGAACAGATGGCCTGACATTCTCCTTCAGGATTTTTTGGTAGACAGCAGAATTCATGGTTCCATTCAACACAGCAAGTCTTCCAGTTCCTGAAGCAGCAAAACAGCCCCAGACCATCACACTACCACCACCATATTTTACTGTTGGTATGATGTTCCTTTTCTGAAATGCTGTTACTTTTACACCAGATGTAATGGGACACACCTTCCAAAAAGTTCAACTTTTGTCTCATCAGTCCACAGAGCATTTTCCCAAGAGTCTTGGGGATCATCAAGATATTTTCTGGCAAAACTGAGATAAGCTTTTACGTTCTTTTTACTCAGCAGTGGTTTTCGTTTTGGAACTCTGCCATGCAGGCCATTTTTGCCCAGTCTCTTTCTTATGGTGGAGTCATGAACACTGACCTTAACTGAGGCAAGTGAGGCCTGCAGTTCTTTGAATGTTGCTGTGGGGTCTTTTGTGAGCTCTTGGATGAGTCGTCGCTACACTCTTGGGGTAATTTTGGTTGGCCAGCCACTCCTGGGAAGGTTCACCACTGTTCCATGTTTTCACCTTTTGTGGATAATGGCTCTCACTGTGGTTCGCTGGAGTCCTAAAGCTTTAGGAATGGCTTTATAACCTTTTCCAGACTGATAGATCTCAATTACTTTTTCTCATTTGTTCCTGAATTTCTTTGGATCACAGCATGATGTTTCACTTTTGAGGATCCTTTGGTCTGCTTCACTTTGTCAGGCAGGTCCTATTTAAGTAATTTCTTGATGGAGAATAGGTGTGGCAGTAATTAGACCTGGGTGTGGCTAGAGAAATTGAACTCAGCTTTCCAAAAATGTGATAAACCAGCGTTAATTTATGTTTTAACGTCACTTTTTCCACACAGGGCCATGTAGGTTTGGATTTTTTTTTTTTTAACTGTTAATAATAAACACCTTCATTTTAAAACTGCATTTTGTGTTTACTTGTTATCTTTATCTAATATTTAAATTTGTTGATCTGAAACATTTAAGTGTGACAAACATACAAAAAAATGAGAAATCAGGAAGGGGAAAACACTTTTTCACAGCACTGTGTATATGTATATGTACGTACACACACACACACACACACACACACACACACAGAGTACTGTATGTCCTTGTTTTTTAACCTATGGTCTTCGATCCTCAGGGGGTGAGAAAACATGAAGAATCCCTCCATCCACCCATCCTTTATTGCTTATCTGGGGATCCGGGTCATGGAGGCAATAGTCACAGCAGAGGAGCCCAGATACATAGCACCATGATCCCCATGATCCCTTCTGCAGGTGGAGAGCCCACTGGAGGGCAGACTCGTGGCTTCTTTAGGTACACTGGGTCCTTATAACTTTTTCATATGGACCTACTGGACCGCTCTTGGTCAGGTCCTTCACCCAAGGACCAGTTTAATTTGGGAGACCCTACTAGGGGCAAGTTTCCCGGCCGGGTCATGCCAAAGACCATATAAAAGTGGAACTTCCTGCCGTCCAGCTTGGTGCTCAGCAATAATAGAATGGAGGAGGGAAATTTGTGGCGGCGCCTTGCATGGCAGCGGCCCTCTGATTCTGCACTTGGAGTGTGTGTGATTAACACAGTAGATAGGTAAAACACAATCTCGTTCTACTGTACATGATTGGTTGTACAGTTGAATGACAATAAGGGTGATTTAATTTAATTTAATTAATTTAATTTCTCCTGACAATATAAGGCCTGGGGTCATTTGGGCATGTAAACCTCTCCTCCATGATAAAGTGAAGATCTATGATGGGAAGCATCCAGGGTGCCATGGGAAATTGTCTAATTTCACTTCTTAATTCTTCCAAAAAATTGCAAACAACTTGCTGTTGTTGTGCATTGGCACCCGCAGCAGCTTCTCCATGCCAGTGGGTGGCAGCATGAACGCAATCCCTCCTCTTCTTCCTCCACTCAACGGAGGCTGAGCCCGAATTGCAAATTCCTGCACAGTAGGTTTATTACTGCTGAGCTTACAACATTATCCAGACAGGGAAAATGTCACCACCTCTCCCAGAGACCGTATCCCAGCATCAGCTGGTGGATATGGAGGCCCACCAGTGTTGAAAAGCATGTCTGCCATGAAAACAACCCCCTTCATGGGAGGGTGTGTCTCACGAGAGATGTCTCTGGTAAGTGGCTGTCTCATTTTCAAACTAAAAGAATCAAGCGAAGTCTTGTATTGCCTTGAGCAAATGTGGGTGTTTATGTCTTTCCATTGACTTTGTATGTAATCGCATCGAATTTCACAGAGTATAAACAAGGTACAATACTGAAATGTCATTAGATATGTTGTAAATCGCTACAATGATCAAGATTACTTTGTCATTCAGCACTACATCAAAGGAGCAGTGTAGAATGAAATTACATTGCAGTCGGTCCCAATAATAATATACACAATAAAAACACAAAAACACCTCCAGCAACAGAATATCTAACACATTTTTAAAAACTTATCAAATCAAAAAGCAAGATCATTAAAAAAATAGATAAATACTGTTGCTCCTCACCAACTATATTAAAAACAGATCCACATTAAAACAGAAACTCAACCAGAACAATATTGCACTACCCCAGATGACTGCTTTTACGATTGTGCAAGTTCAGCAATCTGATTGCAGTTACGAAGAAAGCCGTCTCTGAAACATACAGACCTGCACCTCAGACTGTGATCGCATCTGCCTGAGGGCAGCATGGAGAACAGACTGTAATTGGAATGAGCTGGGTTCCTGATTATTCTGTTTGCCATTGAAAAACAACCCTGTTGAGCCAGGTCCTCAATAGACCTGGCAATGTGTCATTTTACAACATTTTAGATTCAGGGGATTTTTTTTTTCAATGTAAAAAGGGTTCTGTGGCTCAAAAAGGTGGAAAAACACTGCTGTATCTTATACTTAACTAGTTTGCAAGTTTAATGACAGTACAATAAAATTTTGTTTCAGCATTTACTGCTACACAACAAATATATGTACAGTTTGTTCTGATGGTATTTTAATGAATAACAGCCTTACAGAGGGTTAAGTCTATCTCTTTTTTCTTTTTTTCT
The DNA here is from genome assembly GCA_020510985.1 of Pholidichthys leucotaenia. Classification (NCBI taxonomy): domain Eukaryota; kingdom Metazoa; phylum Chordata; class Actinopteri; order Cichliformes; family Pholidichthyidae; genus Pholidichthys; species Pholidichthys leucotaenia. The sequence continues at coordinate 89,672,185 of CM035842.1, read as the reverse complement.
GTCTTGTTATAGCAGCCGAAGCATCAGTTTTATTCTACTTTTGACATAGTTTTGGAGAGCTCTGTGCAGGCATGTCCCTGTGTAAGACTGAAACAAAAAGGGCAGTGAAACAATTCACCATTTATTTATCACCCAGATACCAGTCTATTGTCAGGTGTTGCCTTTAAACATTTAACCAAAATGTTGACTCAGCAGGCCCGTACCTGCAACAGACTTACTGAAGGAGTAAAACACAGATGCCACAAATCATCTGCAAACCAGTCTTCAGGATGTGTGGCGTTCCTTTGCCTTGTAAGCTACAGAGTTTGGCAATTTACTCAAAGGAAGCGCTTGTAAAAAATATTGACTTTTTCAAGGGATTCTGTTAACGCAAATAGAAAACAGGTAAACATATTGAAGAACTGACCAGTGAATTGTAAAAGATTTATATGCATTCCTATGTGGACAAAAGTCAGTTAAGTGTGAAACACACAGGTGAGTAATTGTGTTATTGTGAAAGGAAAGAAGCAGTGTATCATAAGACGTGTGAGCAGGTTACGGCCTGTCCTGCATTTAGAGGGATGGCTCTTAAGCCTGCTTCACGCTGACAGAAAGGAATGTGTCTGCCTGTGGACCGTGAAATCCTCACAATATGATCGAATGACTAAAAGCTGAAAAAAAACCTCAATTTTTGTAGGGTTGAATTTAAGATTTTGAGTAACTGAAGCAGGTGAAAATCATAACAAGATGTGATCTTTAGTGTTGTTATGGTTCTCATGTTTAGTAAATTAATACCACTAAATAAATCTCCAAAAGGTAATGTTGAAACAAGTTCTGACATTCAGTCAGTAATTAAACATATTTCCTGGTATTTTAAACAGGCCAACCTCGGCTGGCTAGCCAAAGAGGGCTAGCAGGCCCTTATCATTAAAACAGATGGAGATGAAGCTGGGAGGATGGCATCATTTCAGACAGCTGCGGTTCTCAGGTCACACCCAGAACAAAATGAAAACTGTTGAATCGGAGACAGGTACTGAGACAAAGGCTGACCCTAACAAAGTGACAAAGTTGTGGTTTTTTTCTAGTGCTGGGAATTGATTTTAAAAAATGAATCAAACTAATTAACTGCATACATTTTCTAAAATTAATTTTTTTTAAGTAATTTACTAATTAACAGCAATTAATAAGAGGGGAAACTGGTGGTAGGGGTGGAGTGAGCGTGCATATGTACAGTACACATTTTTTTTTCAACACATACACTTCTTTACCTCAAAATAAGTTTTACAATATGTTCAGTCTGCTTACCATGGCAATCAGCCTTGACCAAACCTTGACTGCGCTGCGTTGCGAGCTTTTATTGTGTAAGAATCTGAAGGAAATCGACATGATATTGACAGTATTTTTCTTATTTTGGAGTTATTTTATTTATTATTATTATTATTATTATTATTATATTGTAGGAATTGCAGGAATAAAGAGGCTGGCAATTTCTCCCTTTTTACTGCACAAGCAGGCATGCCGTTTAATCCTTAAAAATGGCAGTGACAAAAAGCAACCGCTACAACAACTAACTCTCCTTTCCCTTTAAATTAGGTCCCCTCTCAGCTGCCTAGATAGGTGCCTGATAAGAAAGTTTGAGAGCACAACAATAACTGCCTAAACAGATCATACATGAAACAGTTCAGACATGAAAACATACTGTGGTGAATTATGTCCCTAGAGCACGGTACACACGTGTCTCCAAAATTTACCACAATGAAAGAAAAAGAAAAGTCAATGTGGGGGTGGAGGGCAAACCTCCCAGCCGCAATGGCTCCACCGAACAAGAGGGAGAGCAGGGTCACCCATGTGAGGGGTCACTGAAACTGGTTTAGTTTGGAGAGGGGGGCACCCCCGGCGAAGGGATTGTGCAAGAGTGACAGGCCTGTCCACATCCAGGTGGGCTGGCTTTAGGCGGCCCACTGAAATTTTCTCTGGCTTGCCTCCAACATCCATAAAGTGTTTCTCTCCCAGTGCCAATACATGGAATGGACCATCATAAGGACATTTCAAAGGGCCATGGTGAGCGTCATGATGGACAACAACAAAATCCGCCGACTGCAGACTCATAGGAAAGTGAGATTGAGGGAGCCCATGTTGCGAAGTGGGGACTGGCACAAAATCTTTGGCATTCTCCAGGAGCATTTGCCGTTGAGCAGCCGCAGACCAAGGGATTGTCGTGTTGGGAACAAAATCTCCTGGGACACATAGCGGCTGACCATAGTCCAACTTGGCAGATGAAGCTTGGAGATCCCCCTTAGGAGCAGTTCTGGGTCCCAGCATGACCCATGGTATCTGTTCAACTTCTGTCTGTGAGGTGAAGAGCGGCCTTCATAGAACGGTGAAAGTGTTTGCATAGTCCGTTAGCCTGTGGGTGGTACACCGCGGTGTGGTGGAGCTTTACTCAGAGGCTCTCTGCTACAGCGTTCTATAGCTCTGAGGTGAATTGAGAACCACGGTCAGAAGAGAGGTCAGATGGAGTGCCAAATAGGGCAACCCATGTCCTGATAAAAGCCCGAGCCACCTTGTCAGACGAAGCTGACACCAACGGGACAGCCTCTGGCCATCGAGCTGTCCTATCCACCATGGTGAGCAAGTACATGAAGCCACGAGAAGGGGGCATGGGGCCAACAAGGTCCACATTAATACAGTGATCCCTCACTTATCGCGGTTAATGGGTTCCAGAACCGACCGCGAAAAGTGAAAAACCGCGAAGTAGCATCACCCCTAATGACGTCACCCATAAATAATACGTACGTTCATTCGCTCACTCTCTCTCTCATATATGTGTGTGTGTGTGTGTAAGTGTACATACATACGTAGATGTAAATAAAGTGTACATAAATATGTTTTTAGAACTCTTTTATTCTTATAACAAGATACGTAACTCAAGATGAAGATGATTTACTGCACAGGTTAATGAGAGCTTTACTGCTCCTCAGGTGACGCCTCATCGTCAGGTGCTAGAGGCGCAGGATCATCGAGGGCAGCTTCCGATAGAGCTGGAGAAGCTGCAGGAGGTGGCGTAGTGGCTCGACGGGAAGACTATTTTGCACAAAAAGGCACAAGAGAACAGCGAAAAGTTCCACGCGGCGAGACTAAGCAACACGAGCGATAAAGAACAATGAATGCGGTCTTCCTTTGCTGGGTATGGGCGCTCGGCAGGGAGAGAAGCTGGGTAAAACGTCTCGGCCAATCAGCTTGCAAGATTCCCGAGCTGAGCCAACACGAGAACGGCGAACAGAGAGGTGGATTTTGAGTTGTGCGGGCTCTCCGTGTTGATACCTGATGTTCTAATGTAGTCTCCCTGCCTTCTGCTAGCACCCGCCCATTTTTTCTCAATTTTGAATTTTTGATGAATATTTTTGAAAAATCCGCGATGCACTGAGGGCGTGAAAGGTGAGGCGCGAAGTAGCGAGGGATCACTGTATAGTCGAAACGCCTTTCTGGCACTTGAAGCTATCAGTGGGGCCTTGACATGACGTTGCACCTTGGAGCACTGGCACTCGATGCAAGTGTTAGCCCAATTGCTCACATCCTTTTTGAGCCCATGCCAGACAAACTTTGCAGCCACTAGTCTCTGGAATGGCTTCCGTCCAGGGTGGGAGAGGCCATGGAGCACATCAAAAACTTGCCGTCTCCAACTGGTGGGAACAATGGGTCGGGGCTTGCCAGTGGAAATATCACAGAAGAGGGTTGTTCCTGTATCATCAAAATGTACATCTTTTCAATGGAGCCCGGGGACCGCTGTTCTGAATGCTTGCACCTCTGGGTCAGCTGTTTGGTCCTCCGCCATGCGGGCATAGTCCAGTCCTAAGTGAACCACTGTCGTGACTGCCCAGGAAAGACAATCAACTACAAGATTGGTCTTGTCAGTGACGTGCTGTATGTCCGTGTTGAACTCTAAGCTGTAGGAGAGCCGTCTCTGCTGATGGCCTGGCCACTTTAGTCATGGCAAATGTCAGGAGTTTGTGTTCCACGAATGCCGTGAATTTGCGGCCTTCCAGCAGGGTACAAAAATGACAGATAGCCAGGTCCAAGCAGTTCGCGATCAAAGGTGGAATACTTCCACTCACTGGAGCGTAACGGTAGGCTGAAAAATGCAAGGGGCTGCTACATTCTATTGACCCACTGTTCATGAACTGCTCCGATGGCATAGTCAGAAGCATCTGTGATAATGGCCATGGGGGCATTGGGTGATGGGTGGGCCAACATTGTTGCATTTGCCAGGGCCAACTTGGTATCTTCAAATGATTTTGATTTTTGATTTGATTTTGTGTACTTTATTGATCCCCAGAGGGGAAATTCAGGGCATCCACCTGGATGGATGAAGCAGCCATGGTACGGTGCTATCCCTTCACCATTCACACACACATTCACACCTAGGGCCACTTTAGAGTCTCCAGTTAACCAAACCTGCATGTTTTTGGCCTGTGGGAGGAAACCGGAGAAATCCTGGAGTAAACCCACGCAGACACGGGGAGAACATGCAAATTCCACACAGATCACTGTTGGTCAGGGGCTGGGATTGAACCCAGGATCCCATGGCCAAGGGTGAGTAGCTGTGCTGCCACAGTGCTAACCACTGTTCCACCGCACCGCCCTTTTTCCCTCTCAGCAGACCACTCCACTGTGTGGTGGGAGCCCTTGCTTTTGAGGGCCTCGTACAAGGGACGCATGAGTTGTGCAGCATGGGGAATGAAGCGATGGTAAAATATTAACCGTGCAGCGACCTGACTGTGAGTGGGCGTAGAAAATTTGCAACTGCAGCCACCTTTAATGGGAGGGGGACTGCACCATCTTTAGTCACTCTGTGTCCTAGAAAATTGATGGTTGACAGCCCAAACTAGCACTTGGCCACGTTGACAATCAACCCGTGCTGACTGAGACACTCAAACAGGGTCCGTATGTGGGACAGGTGTTCTGCCTTGGAAGTGCTGGTGACTAGTAGATCATCTAAATAGACAAAAATAAGAGGGAGGTCACATAGCACCGAATCCATCAGGTGCTGGAATGTCTGTGCAGCCCGCTGAATATAATTAATAGTTTCCATTCCCCCCGGATGACAAGCAAATTTAGAGGTGTGTCCCCAGAGAATGACTTTCCCTATCAGTCCCATGGGGACATAGAGGCGATTGTCAGGGGACGCCCCCTGGGTCCAGTTCAGAGGAGTGTGCTTGTCTGACTTTTTGTTCAATACCCCACATGAGCGCTCCCACCACACACTCAGTAGGAATAATGGTCTCCTCTGGTGGAGGCTCAGTGTCAGATGAAAACTGACGCGTCAGGCTTGGTGTTGCGGGATCCTGGCCTGTAGGTGATGACAAAAGAAAATCGCCGAAAAATAAGGACCACCGGGCTTGGTGCGCATTCAGCCTGTTAACCGACCGGAGGTACTCCAAGTTTCTATGATCAGTCCAGACAATAAATGTTTGTTTAGCACCTTCAAGCCAGTGTCTCCACTCCTCCAGGACTAGTTTAACAGCCAGTAACTCTTGGTCTCCCCCACTGTAATTCCTCTCGGCGGGGCTCAGGCACAGAGAGAAAAATGCACAAGGGTGAAGCTTTTTGTCTGTGGTGGAGCGCTGCAAGAGGACCACCCCTACCCCACAGTCAGATGTGTCTACCTTCACCACAAACTGGGCCTCTGGATCAACCTGTGCCAGAACCCGGGTATCTGAAAACTGTTTTTTGAGGGTGATAAACGTATCCTGGGCTGACTCGGACCAGGAGAAATGGGTCTTGGTGGACATTAATTGAGTGAGGGGTAAGGCGATTTTGCTATAGTTCCTCACAAACTGGCGGTAGAAATTAGCAAACTCCAGGAAGTGCTAAAGCCGTTTGCAGGTGTGAGGAATGGGCCAGTCGGTCACTGCCTTAATTTTTTCTGGGTTTGCTTTTAATTGACCCCCCCCCCCAAAAAAAAACAAACAAACAAACAACGAAGCCCAAAAAGGTTATAGCATCTGAGAAGAATTTGCATTTCTCCAGCTTCACAAAAAGCTGATTTTCAAGAAGGCGCTGGAGTACAGCTTTTACATGGTGGTGTAGTCCTCAGAGGTGTGAGAAAAAATAAGGATTTCATCCAAGTAAACAAAAACATAGACACCAATCATGTCCCTGCGGATGTCATTGATCATTCGCTGGAAAAAGGCTGGAGCATTTGTGAGACCAAAAGGCATGACTAAGTACTCAAAATGTCCCAAATATGTTTTAAAAGCCATTTTCCATTCATGCCCCTGACGGATTTGGATGAGGTGGTGCCCTTTGCTTAGGTCCAATTTGGTAAATATTGTGGTCTTTTGGAGGAACTCAAGGGCTGAGTTCATGAGCGGGAGTGGATACTTACCCTTGACAGTAATATTGTCCAGTTCTCTATAATCAATACATGGGCGCAAGGAGCAGTCCTTTTTCCCAACAAAAAAGAATCTGGCTCCCGTAGGTGAAGACGAGGGCTCAATTATGTCTGAACTTAAGGATTCCATAATGTATTTCTCCATCACTCCTCCCTTCGGCCCAGATAAACTGTAAAGGCAGCTCAATGGAAACCGTGCGCCCGGGAGGAGGTTCACAGCATAGTCATAGGGCCAGTGAGGGGGTAACGCTAGGGACCTTGAATTGCTGAACACCTACGCCAAATCATGAAACACCTCGGGCACACGGCGAAGATGGGGCCTCTCGGCCGGGGAGAGAGCAAGGGAGTGACTAGGCGAGCAAGCAGCCGAGCGTAGACAGGAGGCTAAACAAAGGTTGCTCCAAGTAGAGATACTATGATTAACCCAATCAATGGTGGAGTTATGGAGCAGAAGCCACGGGTACCCTAGGATGACCAGAAAAGAGGAGTCAGAGAGGACGTAGAATTGGAGCTCCTCCCAATGATTACCTGACAGTAAAATTGATACTGTGGGACACATATATGATCATATGTATACCACTGTATGATTCATACATATACCACCTTAGGCTTCACATCTGAGACGGAACAAAGGACTGAGCTGCTTAGGAGATAACACGAGGATGTGAAAGTTTAGTCTTTGGCATGCAAAGAGACAGCCTTGGGGGATTTCGCCCAGTGGCCAGAGACTGAAGGTGGGGGGTGTTAAGATCGGGAGGAAGTTACATTGTTACTGGGGATTAAGTGCCATGTGACTGTGTGTTTTGATGTCCTGGGTATAAAAGGGACAGATGTGGGGGGATTCTTTCTCTTTCTGTTTTTGGATGATGTTGGAGAATGTGAATAAACCTGACTTGTGAAATAAACTCAGCCTCGTCCTTCCACACTCTCCACACTGGTGACCCTAAGACATATCATGAGCAGAAGTAATTCCCCCAAGCCGGACTCGTCAGGAGCCAGCCAGGCGAATGCAGCCACAGTCAAGCTACCAGACTTCTGGCAAGACAACCCGTGCTCCTGGTTCCACTTGGTCGAAGCACAGTTCGCCCTCCGGGGAATAACGGTAGATGACATGAAATTCTACCACGTTATTGCCAAGCTTGACAACCGCACGGCTCGACATGTGCAGAGCCTTTTGGAGCACCCACCGGCCGACGACAAATACGGCGGGTTGAAGGCTGCGCTCATCCAGCGTTTCACTCCCTCAGTCCAGGAGAGAGCGGAGAGGCTCCTGGCTCTGAACGACTTGGGAGATAGCACGCCCGTCGACCTGATGGAGGACATGCTGAGGCTGAGGGGCTCAGATGACGACGACTTCCTTTTCACCCACATTTTCCTGAGAACCCTACCGTCGGCCACGAGAGCGACCCTGGCCGGTTCACCGTTGTTGGCCCAGTGGGACTTCCGCGCGCTGGCCCAGGAGGCACAGCGGCTTCTCAATGCCAGCAGACAGCGCGCGGCCACCGCAGCAGCGACAGAATTCGGCGCGACGGCCGGAGATGGCAGGGGGCCAGAGGCGGCAGCAGCAGACCCACCGACAACGGCGGTGGTGAGGGCCAGGGATTGCGGAGGAGACGACCTCTGTTTCTACCATCGCCGTTTTGCAGAGAGGGCACGCAAGTGTATACCACTGTGCCAGTTCAAGAGCTCGGGAAACGCCAAAGCCGGGGGTCGATAGCAGCCGCGGCCCTCAGGGAAGAGAACAAGCTGCTCTACTTGACGGATGTGCGTTCGGGGAAGCAATTCCTCGTGGACACGGGCTCCCAAGTGAGTTTCGTCATGCCTGCCTATGCTGACCAGCTGGCGGGCCCCGGGAGTCACGGAGCATCAGCAGCGAACGGCTCGAGGATTAAGACCTTCGGTGAGAAGACTCTGCTTCTGTCCCTACACGGCCGTACATTTGAGTGGACTTTTGTTATAGCTGCAGTGAGCTTCAATATGTTAGGGGCTGATTTTCTGTGCTCACATGGTTTGTTGGTTGATCTTGCTAATAGGCGCCTGGTTAATGCACTTTCCTTTTATTCTATTCCCTGTGCAGCCCGAGTGACCCCGCCCACAGCACAAGCCAACGTCGCAACGGCAAGCGGTAAGTTCCACACACTACTCACTCAGTTCCCAGCACTCACGGTTCCCACATTTTCAGCAGCCGTCGCTAAACACGGAGTGGAACATTTTATTACTACCAATGGACCGCCCGTTTTTGCAAAAGCTTGGCGCTTGGATGCAGCTAAACTGACCATAGCGTGCAAGGAGTTCGCCAACCTGGAAAAGCTGGGCATCATCAGGCGTTCAAAAAGCCCATGGGCTTCCCCGCTTCACATGGTCCCTAAAGCTGGTGGCTCGTGGCGACATTGCGGAGATTTCCGCAGGTTGAACAACGCTACAGCACACGACCGCTACCCAATCCCGCATATCCAAGATTTTTCTGTCCATTTGGCGGGGGCGCCCGTTTTTTCTAAGATAGACTTGGTCTGCGGGTACCACCAAGTCCCAGTGCGTGCTGAGGACATACCTAAAACAGCGGTAATAACTCCGTTTGGCCTATTCGAGTTTTTACGCATGCCGTTTGGGCTTAAAGGCGCTGCGCAGACGTTCCAACGCATGATGGACGCGGTGTTGCGCGATCTCCCCTTCGTGTTCGTCTACCTGGACGACATCTTGGTAGCCAGCGCGTCCAAAGACGAACACGAAAATCACCTCACGGCAGTTTTCCAGAGGTTGGGAGAGCATGGGTTAATAATCAACCCAGCGAAGTGTCAGTTCGGGGTGACGCAGATTGATTTTTTGGGGCACCGCGTCTCTCCAGAAGGAGCGGTTCCTCTGCCTGACAAAGTGTGCGCAGTAACAAATTTTCCCCAGCCACAAACGGTCAAAGCGTTACAGGAGTTTTTGGGAATGGTGAATTTTTATAACCGTTTCCTCCCCCGCGCAGTGCAGCTCATGCAACCATTGTATGCCGTGCTAAAAAAACAAAAGCCCACAAATAAAATCGAATGGTCTCCGGAGCGGGAGCGAGCATTCTCGGAGGTCAAAACAGCCCTGGCAAACGCTGCGTTGTTAGCACATCCAGACCCAACGGCCCGCGTAGCGCTCACTACTGACGCATCAGATGTGGCCATAGGGGCGGTCGTGGAGCAGCATGTTGCTGGGGCTTGGCAGCCGCTCGCCTTTTTCAGCAGGACTTTGCGCGATAGCGAGCGAAAATACAGCGCATTCGACAGGGAGTTGTTAGCTCTCCACTTGGCCATTCGCCACTTCCAGTTCTGGCTGGAGGGACGCCGTTTCATCACATTCGTCAACCACAAGCCGCTGACTTTCACGATGGCCAAGGTTTCAGAACCGTGGTCAGGCCGGCGGCAGAGACAGCTGGCTGCAATCTCAGAGTTTACTACCGATATTCAGCATGTAGCAGGTAAACTAAATGTAGTGGCAGACTGTCTCTCGCGTGCTGTAGCGACTCCAGTCCGCGTAGCGATAGATTATGCAGCCATGGCCGCGGATCAGGTTAGCGATGCGGACGTGCGCGCGCTCCAGTCTGGACTAACAGGGTTAAGGCTGGAGAACAGGGTGCTGCAAGATGGTATGCCCCCCCTAATCTGTGATGTCTCCACGGGACGACCACGCCCGGTGGTGCCGACCGCGTGGCGCCGCCGCGTTTTTGACTCGATTCATTCTCTGGTGCACCCGGGGGTGCGCGCGTCGGTCAAAATGGTAGGAGAGAAATTTGTATGGCCGAGCCGGCGCAAGCAAGTTAGAGAGTGGGCAGCAGCCTGCATGGCTTGTCAACGAGCCAAAGTACACAAACACACGAGAGCTCCCTTGGAGCTATTTCACATCCCGGCTAAGAGGTTCGATCATGTTCATGTGGACCTCGTAGGCCCCCTCCCGCCGTCACAGGGGTGCACACACCTTCTGACAATGGTGGACCGCACCACGCGCTGGCCGGAAGTGGTCTCACTGTCGTCAACCACAGCCGAGGAGGTGGCGCGCGCGTTTTTAACGGCATGGGTAGTGCGCTTTGGAGTTCCATCGGACATTACATCCGACAGAGGTCCTCAATTTGTTTCCGAGCTTTGGTCAGCGATGGCCCGCAGCCTGGGGGTAACAATCCACCGCACTACCGCGTACAACCCGCAGGCTAATGGGTTATGCGAACGTTTCCATAGGTCATTGAAGGCGGCCCTCAGAGCGTCGCTTACGGATGCAAATTGGGTGGACAGGCTACCATGGGTTTTATTGGGGTTGCCTTCTGCACCTAAAGAGGACTTGGAAGCCTCCCCAGCTGAGTTAGTTTTTTCACAGCCACTCCGGCTACCCGGGGAATTTCTCCCAGATAATCCTGCACCAGAACGTTTCCCGGCTCAGCGGTTGCAGAGTGGCACGGAAGCGGGCATGCTGCCCGGCCCCGTTCACCACAGTTTTCCGCGCGTTTTTGTGCCTAAGGCTCTAAAAAATGCGGAGTTTGTTTTTGTCAGACACGATGCGCACCACCCACCGTTGCGACCGCCTTATGATGGACCATTTAGAGTGCTGGAAACAGGGAATAAGCATTTTTTGCTGGATTTGGGGGCAGGAAAGAAAAGATTGGCATAAACAGACTCAAACCCGCCTTTGTGTTGGCCAACGAGGATGTGCTGTTGGCTACGGCTCCTCGGCGCGGCAGACCCCCTAAGGAGCATTCATCAGAACACCCACAGGGATTGACTAACAGTTCTCATCCTCAGACAGCAGCTCCCCAGCAGGAGGGCACCGCGAAAGTGGTAAAGCCCGCTTACAGCAGATATGGGAGGAGATTGAGGCCCAAGCGACACGTGGACTGATGTGTAATAATTTTACCATGACTTGCAGACTGTTATTACGTTGTTCCATCTTAGACGTCTGGGGGGGGGGGGGTCACGTGGGACACATATATGCTCATATGTATACCACTGTATGATTCATACGTATACCACCTTAGGCTTCACATCTGAGACGGAACAAAGGACTGAGCCGCTTAGGAGATAACACAAGGATGTGAAAGTTTAGTCTTTGGCATGCAAAGAGACAGCCTTGGGGGATTTCGCCCAGCGGCCAGAGACTGAAGGTGGGGGGTGTTAAGATCAGGAGGAAGTTACATTGTTACTGGGGATTAAGTGCCATGTGACTGTGTGTTTTGATGTCCTGGGTATAAATGGGACAGATGTGGGGGGATTATTACTAGTATTATTATTATTATTACTTATTATTACTTATTTTTCTACACTTATTGCACGTTTCTAGTCCTTTAGTTTTTTTAGTTTATCCCTTTTTCTCATTATGTTTTTAATGTTGCAGCATGGCACCGAGACAAATTCCTAGTTTGTGTATCACATGAACAATGGCAATAAACCTGATTCTGATTCGGATTCTTTCTCTTTCTGTTTTTGGATGATGTTGGAGAATGTGAATAAACCTGACTTGTGAAACTAGAAAAGCACTCGGGGCTTCAGGATGCGGAATTTGTCAAGTATATAGAAAAACAGATAGACGAGTACTTTGACATCAATAATACACAAACATCAGCATGTGTAAAGTGGGAAGCTTTCAAAGCTTTTATTAGGGGACATATTATTAGTTATACAGGATCAAAATCTAAGAAGACTCGAGAGGAGAGAGCTAAATTGGAACATAAAATGAAAAGTCTTCAGGAAAAAGTGTATGCAGGAAGTGATCCAAGGTTGGAGAATGAATTACTGATTTTGAGAGCTGAATACGACAAAAAATCAGCGAATAGAGCTGCCTCGAGTCTTCTAAGATTGAAACAATCTTTTTATGAACAAGGTGAAAAATCAGGAAAATTACTGGCATGGCAGATTAAACAATTAGAAATTAAAACACCAATTACTAGTATTATAAGTAACGGACAGGTAGTTATAGATCCTTTAGAAATTAACAGAGCCTTTAGAGATTACTATGAAAAATTATATGATACTAAAAATGAATTTGATTTAACAAAACTAAATGGGTTTTTGAACGAACTATCTATACCGTGTATTCCAAATGAAAACAGGGAGATATTGGAGTCTAAAATTAGTCAAGAAGAAGTTGGGCTAGCCATTGATAATATGAAATCAGGAAAAAGTGCAGGACCAGATGGTCTTCCAGTTGACCTTTATAAGAAATTTAAGAATAAATTAATAAAACCTTTTTTGGAAATGGTTTTAGAAGCATTTCAAAATAATAATTTACCATCATACATAAATAATGCCTTAATTATACTGCTGCCAAAACCAGGTAAGCCCTCTAATAAATGTGAAAATATGAGACCAATAAGCCTATTAAACGCCGACCTTAAGATAATCTGTAAAATTTTAGCAAGACGAATACAAGAAATTTTACCAAATATTATTAATCGAGATCAGAATGGCTTTATAAAGGGAAGACAAGGCTTCCATAATGTAAGAAGACTATTTAATATTATTTATTTTAATAAAGAAGCACCGGATACAGCTCTCCTATCACTGGACGCCGAAAAGGCCTTTGATAGAGTTGAATGGCCCTTTCTTTTTGAAGTCCTACAAAGGTTTGGACTTGGAAATAATTTCATAAAATGGGTTCAAATAATATACAATAATGCTACAGCAGAAATCCTAACAAATAACAATATTTCAAAACCAATAAAAATCAATAGAGGATGTCGACAAGGCTGTCCACTTTCACCTTTACTGTTTACTATGGCAATTGAACCTTTAGCGATAGCGATACGTTTACATTCACAAATATATGGAACTAAAGTTGGACCAACAGAACATAAAATCTCCCTGTACGCCGATGACATAATTTTGTTTATGTCGAATCTAAAAAAATCAATTCCAACCTTGTTGAATTTAATAAAGAATTTTGGGGAAATATCAGGATATAAAATAAATAAAACTAAATCTTCAATATTAATGCTAAATGAGACCCAGAGAAATTACCCAGCCCCTGAGGTAAATCAATTCAATGTTGTAAATCAGTTTAAATATTTAGGAATCCAAATTATGCCTAAGCTAGAATCAGTCGCCAGTGTCAACTATGAAGCCTTAATGTCAGATATCAGTGAGTTAACTCAGAGATGGATGTCACTACCAATGTCGATGATCGGGAGAATCAATATACTTAAAAGTAATATTTTACCTAAAATACTTTATTTATTTCAATACATTCCCTTATCACCACCTTTAGATTTATTCTCAAGAATAAAAAAAAAGTTAGTGGAATTTATATGGAACAACAGGAGGGCTAGATTACGTCTGTCTTTATTATATTTACCATTTGATCGTGGAGGTCTGAAATGTCCAAATTTTATGTTGTATTATTGGTCGGCACAACTGAGGTCTATGACATATTATTTTTCATCAAATGATCTCCCTCACTGGACTGAAATGGAATCATACAATTTACCTTTACCTCTTCCCATATTCATATACTCAGATTCGGCAAAAAAAATTACAAAAACAAGTTAAAAATCCATTTGTAAAGCATATGATCAAAATATGGTGTGAAGCTAAAAACTATTTAAAAGAACCACAGTTACTGTCACAATTTAGTCCAATATGGGGTAATCAATATTTTAAACCAGGGAGAGCGGACGCTGTATTTAAAGTATGGAATTTAAAAGGGATACAAAAGATTCAGGATTTATATTTGCCATGTGCAGAAAACATAATGTCTTTTGAAGAGCTGAGGATCAAATTTAATCTCAATAGAACACATTTTTTAAAATATCTTCAACTTAGAAACTTTATTCGATCAAATCAAAATAAAGCTCTCACTCGACCTATTTATTCATCCTTGGAAAAAATGATGATGAAAGATAGTAAAAGAAAGGGTATTATTTCAGAGTTTTATAACTCATTGACACTATCTTCAAGTGAAAATTCACTGAAAAGATTAAACTACTGGAAAGAAGATCTGCAAACTGAAATTTCAGAGGAACAATGGGAATTGGCTTGTACAGAAGCTCAAACCAAATCAATAAATGTACGCCTTAAATTGATACATTTCAAATGGTTAATGCGGATGTATGTTACACCGGAGGAGTTAAATAAATATAACAAAAATATACCAGATACATGCACAAAATGCATGGAAAGTAAAGGAACTCTATTTCATTGTGTATGGGAATGTAGATTAATAAGAATGTTTTGGGAAGAGGTGAGGGTAACAATTGAAAAAATAATCTCAAAACAAATCATATTGAATCCTCAATTGTTTTTGTTGGGTCTGTACCCAGAAAAGCATAATTTTAATAAAAGTGAAAGAACATTCATAGACCTCAGTTTGCTTAATGCCAAAAAATGTATTGCACTATTATGGAAAAAGACTCATAGACCAGATGTGACTCAGTGGTTAAGACAGATGTTAACAAACCTTCCATTAGAAAGAATAACATATATACTGAAATCAAAGGAAATTGTGTTTGAGAATATATGGAGACCTTTTATTGATTATGTAAAAAATTTAAACATAACTTTTGAAGAAGAAGGTGAATGATGTGTGTGGACCTTGTAAATTCCAAACTGGTGAACATAATATGTATACTTATGTATTGGATTGTCTAGACTAAACAGAGGAGCATTGTTGAAGATTTGATTTTGTTGGTGGTTGTTGGTGTTTTTTAGTGCATTTTTTTTTTTTTTGTAGTACTTTAGTGTTAGTGTTTGATTGTTTGTATCATGTTTGTTAAAAAAAAAAAGGTTCAATAAAGATATTGTGGAAAAAAAAAAAGAAAAGCACTCGGACAGCGCAGACCTCCGCCAAGCGCCGCAGTTCCGCCCATACAGTCTTGAGATTCCTTGATCATGAAAACATATGAGAAGCAGTGGTTCAGTAGTTATTCACGAAAATGGCATTTTCCGTAATGGCGGCCACAGTTCCTCCCATACAGTGTTTGTGTGTACGTTTTCAGATTCGTTGACCATGAAAACATATGACTAGCAATTGGATTGACAATGATAGCGATTGCTGGGGTCTTTCTGCAACTGTGGGGGTCCCCCCCTACAGTTGATGGTGCTATGAGATGACTGTTGTTGTGAAATGGCGCTATATAAATAAAGTTGAATTGAATTGAAAAATTGATAGGATTAGTGGTTCAGTAGTTTTTGTTGAAAATGGCATTTTCCATAATGGCAGCCACAGTTCCTCCATACAGTGTTTGTGTGTACGTTTTCAGATTCCTTGACCCTGAAAACATATGAGTAGCAATTGGATTGACAATGATAGGAGTAGTGGTTCAGTAGCTATTCATGAAAATGGCATTTTCCGTAATGGCGGCCACAGTTCCCCCCATACAGTGTTTGTGTGTACGTTTTCAGATTCCTTGACCATGAAAACATATGACAAGCAATTGGATTCACAATGATAGGATTAGTGGTTGAGTAGTTATTGAGGAAAATGGCATTTTCCGTAATGCCGGTTTAGCGCTACAGTTCCCCCCATACAGTGTTTGTGTGTACGTTTTGAGATTCCTTGACCATGAAAACATATGACAAGCAATTGGATTGACAATGATAGGATTACTAACTAACTAACTAACTAACCTGCACTTATATAGCGCTTTTCTAGTCACAAAGACCACTCAAAGCGCTTTCACTAGTACTAAGCCTCTATTCTAAGGGCCTATAGGAAACAGATATCTAGGGACAATTTAGAACAGCCAATTAACCTAACATGCATGTCTTTGGATTGTGGGAGGAAACCGGAGCCCCCGGAGTAAACCCACGCAGCACAGGGAGAACATGCAAACTCCACACAGAAAGGTTCCAACCCCTGCCAACCTGGGGATTCGAACCAGGAACCTTCTAGCTGTAAGGCAACAGTGCTAACCACTGCACCACCGTGCTGCCCGGTGGTGCAGTGGTGGTGCAGCTGGTGGTGCAGCTGATTAGTGGTTCAGTAGTTATTCACGAAAATGGCATTTTGCGTAATGGCGGTTTAGCGCTACAGTTCCCCCCATACAGTGTTTGTGTGTACGTTTTCAGATTCCTTGACCATGAAAACATATGACTAGCAATTGGATTGACAATGATAGGATTAGTGGTTCAGTAGTTATTCACGAAAATGGCATTTTGCGTAATGGCAGTTTTCTTGTGGACGGTGATGTGGATCACCACCAAAATCTAATCATCTGTAGGATACCCCATTTCTGACAATCTGTGAAAATTTCATGAAAATCCGTCCATAACTTCTTGAGTTATCTTGGTAACAGACAAACAAACAGACAAACAAACAAACAAACAAACCAATGCCGATGATCACATAGCCTCCCCCTTTGGCGGAGGTAATAAACTCAGCCTCATCCTTCCACACTCTCCACAATACGGGAGTGGTTTGAGCCAAAACCAAGGCCAAGGGATGGCCTGCCAGAGTTACCAACTTTAATGGGGATGAGAGAATGCGGGTAGGAATGACCAGTTGGGTCACCACAGCTTGGAAAAGGGTATTTTGTTCCTCCCCGAGTTGATTAACCCTTTAACTACCCAGATTAAATGGTTGGGTCATGCGCCCCCAGTGGCATAGCGCAGCAACTGCACATGTCAACTTATTGACATCCCCTGGCTATACTGAGAATTTGTACTAATCTGTATTGATCTGACAGTTTAGAAGGTGGCAGACATGCGTCGAAGGAATCATGGCTGACATGGAATATAGCAAAGAAGAAGAAATCCTCATTATTATTATTCCTTTTTCCACTTTGCGCTTACAGCACCAATGTAGATTCCTTCACGATCGGTCATCGTGGCAGTGATGATGACTGAAACTGCATGAAACGGGGAAAATAGCCGCATAATACAAATGAAATTCACGTGGGATAATCATAAGAGTTTGTAGATGTGGAAGTGGGAGTAAATTACAAAGTAAACACGATACATGGACCACGATGGACGAAAAACTGAGCTCCCATTACCAAGATGGTGGCGCCCGCGAGCGGCTGGATTCCCACAGGAAAAATGCACCAAACAGAAAAAATAGCCGTGTAATACAAACAAAATTCAAGTGAGATAATGTTAAGGGTTTATAGATGTGTAAGCGGGTGTGAATTACTAAGTAAACGCGAAACACTGGCAATGATGGACGAAAACGGAACGGTCACGTGGGCGAGCGAGGCCCCCCCCCCCCCCCCCGTCCCCCCTCAAACCTGGCAACAGGTAAGAGAAATATATGTTGTTGTTTTTTTACATTTTATTGATTTTCTGGTTCATATACTTTGAAGATTAGATAAAAACATACCCCTGTAAACAAATCGGCATTAAAAAAGGACCATTTTTGTGTAAATGTGTTCAAAGTCCACTTTTGACTGAGTTATGTAATTTATATAGCTGCCGCGACATTATGCAAATTAGATGCGTAAATTTATTCCTATCTGAAACTTGGGATCTTATTCTACATTTTTCTAATTGACAGTGAGCCGTTATCTCTTGCAACTTTCAAGTTATAGCCTTGAAAATCTGAACTGTTTTATTGACAAAATTTTTTTTACCACTCTTGACCACTATGGGCCTTGAGTTGCCTTGTGTTGCCCCAGGCACCACACAGTACCTTGGGCAGTTAAAGGGTTAATGCACCCACCGATAACCGAGTGGGGAACCTGATTAAGTGCAGAAACCGTGAAACATTAGCGCCCAACAGGCCCCATAAAGTCACTGACGGGCTTGCTCTTTTGGCTGTTTGGGGCAGGAAGAGTGAAAATGGCCCATGGTGCCAAAATAGAAACATTCGTTCGCTTCACTCCGGTGGCGATGTTCCTCCAGAGTGAGGTGAGCCTGATCCAAAACCATCAGCTCAGAGGAACAATGGTGTAGAAGATGAGGGAGTGCATAATGGGGACAAGGAGCAGGATAACAGCGTAGTTCTTTGTTCTTGGGCTAGTTCTCAAATACGATTGTCTAGACAAATCGTGAGTGAAATGAAGTCGTCTAGCAATGTCGGCTCCTCTCAGGTAGCTAACTCATCCCAAAGGTTGATATTAAGGCCGTTTCTAAAAGCACTACATAGTGCAACGTCATTCCATCCCGATTCAGCTGCTACCATGCAAAACTTCACAGAGAAATCAGCGACCTTCCAGTTTCCCTGTCAGAAGTTAAACAGGTGCATGGACGTATTTCCCTCACTCTTCGAGTGATCAAAGACACGCTCAAACTCCCTCAAAAACCGTGGGAAGGCGTAGGTATCAAACTCGGGACCGTCCATTAAAGCCTAAGTCCAGGCTAGTGTACGGTCCTTGAGGAGCATGGCAATGCAAGCTATTTTACTCCTATCATCCGGAAAATCACTCTGAGAGCGCTGGAACACTAGCTTACACTGGAGAAACAACCCGTTACACTCCCCCCCCCCCCAATCTGTCCCACGTATGGGATCGGTGTGGGGATCGCAAGGCCCCGACTAGGAGGCAGGGTAGGAGGAGGTGCGACGGCAGCATCGTCATTAGTGCTACTGGAGGTGGTAAGGCGACCTAACTGCTCAGCTACGGCCATCAACTGTTGGGCTACATAATATAGGTGCTGCTCGATGATATCGAGATGTGATGACTCCCCTCCTGTGGCAGTGCTCGCTGGGTCCTGTCCCTGGCGGGATCGATCTGTCATGATTGCTAAGTGAAGGTCCCAAGTATGAGATCAACCACAAGAGGGAGGCAGAGACCGTATGAAGTTTTGACAGAATTTTATTTCAGATTCCTGGTACAAATCCCAAGCATTCGCCCTCACCACCGGGAAGCGGCCTAAAGGAAAAGAGGAAGACGGTAAGTTTGGTTCACTAATCACAATGGGCAATCTGGATGTGGGGCAATGGCTTACATGTTGGAAGAGCTCTATCCAGCGGGTGAGGGGAATTCTGGGCTTGGCGTCCGTGTTTGCGGACAAAATCCTTTTCGTGATGCAATGAGCGGCATGAATGAGATGCAAGGTCCGAGCAGGCAATGGCAAGGTGCAGGCAGGTGAGCGTCCGAGACCAGGACATCCTTACTGACAGGCAAGCATGGCAGCTTCACCTGAGGCAGAGCAAAGAAGGTTATCCAGAGTCAAAAAACAAGAGTCTCTAAGCAAGATTCTTTAAAGCTTGACTTCATTGGCAGCTTTATCAGTTCAATCCCGTGCTGAACTCCTCTCCACTGTTCCTACTTGTACTCCAAGGTAAATGGAAGCAGGTGGAGATGATTATGCAGGTATCAGTAATTAGGATCGCCCCTGTCTGCAATGAGAGAGAGATGTTAAAAGGAACTCCGATTATATTGGCATGTTAGCTCTATATGCTTTATTTTTATGTTAGTAACATAACTATAATATAATTTTTTTGAAAATAATTCCCAGTTTTATATATTTTTAAAAAACTTTATTACGATGTAAATCGCCATTTTTGTTTACGTCGCAATGCATTCTGGGTAGTGACGTAGAATGGTTGCAGCCGTTTTTTCTGTCTTATACAAGCCAAGAAGCGAAGCTACGAACTACTGCCATTTGTCAGTGAAAATGCCACATTGCGCGGCTTTTGGATGTAATTTCCAATCAAAGGGAAATAAAGAGAGCGGGGTGAGCCTCCATAGCTTTCCTAAAGAGGGAAAGTGGAGGAAAAAGTGGGGCGGCAGCGGCTCAGAAGGTAGAGCAGGTCGTCTAATAACCCGATGGTTGGCGGTTCACATCACGCTCTCCCCAGATATCCTGCCGTTGTGTCCCTGGGCAAGACACTTCACCCGCATTGCCTCCAGTGCCCATAACACTGGGTATGAATGTGTAAAAATGTTTAAATGTTCGGTGGAGGCTGTTGGTGCCAATTGGCAGCCACATTTCCGTCACTCTGAGTGTCTGTGATCAAGCACTACAGCGCACGCTTGATAAAGCTGACATATATATTAATCACACTATGATAAAGCACGATATCGCTCAAAGTGCGTGCATGAGACATGTCTGTGATCACGCGCTATAGCGCACGCCTGATAAAGCTGACATATAACTAAGTAAACGGTTGTGCTGTTTCATCCCATCTAGCAACAATGCTCTGCACTGTGTGTGTTTATACATTTACATATTTATTCCATCTAGCTACAATGTTCCGCACTGGGTGTGTTTATGTTTATGTTTATATTTATATATCTATATATTCATTCCATCTAGCTACAATGCTCCGCACTGTGTGTTTATATATTTATATATTTTTTCCACTTAGCTGCAATGCTCCGTACTGTGTGTTTACATATCTACATATTATTCCATCTAGCTACATTGCTCCGCACTGTGTTTATATATTTACATATTTATTCCATCTAGCTGCAATGCTCCGTACTGTGTGTTTATATACTCATATATTTATCCCATCCAGCTACAATGCTCTACACTGTGTGTCTGTGTGTATATATATATATTTATAGTAATATGTACATATGTATAATAGCTGCTCTTGCTTGCTTGCTTTTTTTTTTTTTCTTGCCTTCTGATTGTTGCTCTGAGTGTTGCTATCCCTGTGCTGTTGCAATCCTGGAATTTCCCCGTTGTGGGACTAATAAAGGCTTATCTTATCTTATCTTATCTTATATATATTAATCACGCTGTGATAAAGCACGATATCGCTCCAGCGTGTGGCACGGGATTCCTCTCTGTTCCTGAGGTGCAGGACAGAAGAGGATGCGAGGCGCATCTGCATAGTGATCAGTCCATACCTCTCACGCTGAGCGCTCTGCCAGCCCCGTACGCTGTGGGGGTCACACACGAGGTGTTCCTCCACACTCTCAATAATTTTTTTTCCCGTATATTTTTCTTTTTGGCGTACAGAAATGGCAATACGCCCGTATTTGCTAAAATTGCATTTTCCCCGTATTAAAATACGGCGAAACCATATCACTTGACAGGTATGCCGTGACAAAATTCGCACGCTCGCTCTGCGCACGCGCACGCTCTGAGCGATATCGTGCTTTATCACAGCGTGATTAATATATATGTCAGCTTTATCAGGCATGCGCTATAGCGCGTGATTCGCTTGCGCACGCTCAAGCGAATCACGGTTCGAATTTTGTCACGGCATACCTGTCAAGTGATACGGTTTCGCCGTATTTTAATACGGGGAAAATGCAATTTTAGCAAATACGGGCGTATTGCCATTTCTGTACGCCAAAAAGAAAAATATACGGGAAAAAGAATTATTGAGAGTGTGGAGGAACACCTCGTGTGTGACCCCCACAGCGTACGGGGCTGGCAGAGCACTCAGCGTGAGAAGTATGGACTGATCACTATACAGATGCGCCTCGCATCCTCTTCTGTCCTGCACCTCAGGAACAGAGAGGAATCCCGGTGCCACACGCTGGAGCGATATCGTGCTTTATCACAGCGTGATTAATATACACTACCGTTCAAAAGTTTGGGGTCACCCAGACAATTATTTTGTGTTTTCCATGAAAAGTCACACTTATTTACCACCATGAGTTGTAAAATGAATAGAAAATATAGTCAAGACATTGACAAGGTTAGAAATAATGATTTGTATTTGAAATTATAATTTTTTCCTTCAAACTTTGCTTTTGTCAAAGAATCCTCCATTTGCAGCAATTACAGCATTGCAGACCTAACATGATTGCACAAAGGTTTTCTAATCATCCATTAGCCTTCTGACGCAATGAGCAAACACATTGTACCATTAGAACACTGGAATGATAGTTGCTGGAAATGGGCCTCTATACACCTATGTAGATATTGCACCAAAAACCAGACATTTGCAGCTAGAATAGTCATTTACCACATTAGCAATGTATAGAGTGTATTTCTGATTAGTTTAAAGTTACCTTCATTGAAAAAAAGTGCTTTTCTTTCAAAAATAAGGAAATTTCTAAGTGACCCCAAACTTTTGAACGGTAGTGTATATGTCAGCTTTATCAAGCGTGCGCTGTAGTGCGTGATCACAGACACTCAGAGTGACGGAAATGTGGCTGCCAATCGGCGCCAACAGCCTCTCCGGCCTCCACCGAACATTTAAACATTTTTACACATTCATACCCAGTGTTATGGGCACTGGAGGCAATGCGGGTGAAGTGTCTTGCCCAGGGACACAACGGCAGGATATCTGGGGAGAGCGTGATGCGAACTCGCCAACCATCAGGTTATTAGACGACCTGCTCTACCTTCTGAGCCGCTGCCGCCCCACTTTTTCCTCCACTTTCCCTCTTTAGGAAAGCTATGGAGGCTCACCCCGCTCTCTTTATTTCCCTTTGATTGGAAATTACATCCAAAAGCCGCGCAATGTGGCATTTTCACTGACAAATGGCAGTAGTTCGTAGCTTCGCTTCTTGGCTTGTATAAGACAGAAAAAACGGCTGCAACCATTCTACGTCACTACCCAGAATGCATTGCGACGTAAACAAAAATCGTAATAAAGTTTTTTAAAAATATATAAAACTGGGAATTATTTTCAAAAAAATTATATTATAGTTTAAGATAATCTCACCTGACACCAACAGAGGACTCGCTCACCGAACACCACAGTTTTAACTTTAAACATTCACATTAAAGGGGACCTGTGGTGGTCGTGAAAACGCATTCAGCTTGAAAACATTAGGCAAAGTATTCGTTATTTGGGTAAATAATTGTTGCCAGCCATGTACCACCAGAGATATATGCAAATACGGCCGCCGGCATGGCCAGCCAATGAAAACTATGCGCGCCGCCCTGACACATGCGGATGTGATGTCACACCGTTGATACTGAAAAGTCAATACTCAGCGTGTACCAGTGACTAGGGTGCTTTTGTCAGTGTTTTTGTTCTATTATGGCTGAATTGTCGGACTCTGAGGAAGAATTCGGGCAACATGGCTACAGGTTTGAGCCAGAAAGGTCTTCTGAGGGTGAAAGTGACGAAGTGGTCCTCACACACAACGGAATTTCATCCGAAAGGAAACGTCTGCAGTGTGTGCCCTGTGTGTTCCGAGATTGTGCAACCACTTTTCCGCGACGATCTTCCCACAAGGTGTGCTGGGTTTGGGTACACAAAAGAAGTGTTTATCTTTGTTTTTTCGCTTATTATTGAGACATCCAAAGGCTTTACATTCCGCCATGTTGCGATATCCATATCCATGGATATCCATGTTGCAATATCCATTGTATGTTTTTGTTGTTACAAGAGCGCCGAGTGTCTGCTGATCTGTATATACTTTTATTTATTTATTTTCTACTCGTTTTAGTTCTGCATTTAATATGAACCCTGAGTTTGAAATAAACGTTTGAATTTGAATTTGAATATCCCGAAAGCCACTGATCAGCCGGGCACTCCAGGCTCAGCCAATATTGATCCAGATCGCGGTATCAACATTACTACGTCACAGGAAGCGTCCTGGCAGGCCATGTAGCCGCCAGTATGGCTGCGCGCATGTTTTGCTGCCATAGCTGAACCAGCACATCGGCAATGGATTTATATTGCATTGCCTTGAACTTGAACTTGAACTAGAAAGTAAGACAGGGGCTCAATATAATATCTTTATTTTCACGACCACCACAGGTACCCTTTAATTACCACAAGAAATACAGAAAAAATACATGGCCTTTTCAAACAATTACTATATCATGGTTGGAGTCATCCTTTCATTCAGACTGGAGGAAATTCTTCAAGGAAGCAGACTGTAGTCACTGTGGCACGAATCTTCCTTCAGCTACCTGAGACTTGACATTTATCCCACCGGCTGACCCCTGCACACTGCTGCAGAATTGTTGGTGGTCTCTGAGGCCTAGAGGCAAGTGCCTTTAGCCAAGGGAAATTAATTATCCACATGGTGCAGGAGGAATGTTTTGGTCCAGACAACGTGGAGTTTCCCAATGGGAGTTCAAGAATTCAGCCACCTGTGAAAGTCACATTAATCTTTTCATGCCTGTCAGCTAGATAGATAAATTAAATCTGCCATCAGGTTATTCACATTTGTTTGGTATAAAGTTAGCAATGACTTTCTCCCTGTGACCAAGACACATGGAGTGCTCAATGGTAAAGAAGAGGGAACAGTTTTTACTACAAAATTCCCCTACTAAGGGCAGCCAACAGATCATCACCACCCTCTAATGAGCAGGGTTTTTTCTTTTCAGAAACACAACAGGAATACAAAGCAGAAAGTCTGTGAACTTCACACGATGACAAAACTGAACCTCTTTGAGGTGCCACACAGTCGAATAACTGTCAATGCTGCCTGCAGCCCAAACAGTGTATGAGTCGCATCTCATAATGTATGCGCATGCAGTGTTTGAAGCCTGTGTTTTATAAATGTATGGAAAGAGAGCAGGTGTCTAAGTTTTTGTTGAACTCATTTAAATGATGGTCCAGAAGTCTTTTTAATATCTTTATTCTAATAAAAATGCTCTCCAACTCGTCTCCAGTGATTTTAACCATGCTTCCCTGTCCTCCACTCTGCCCAATTTCACCCAGTATGTCACGTGCCACACCAGAGACAATAAAACACTGGACTTATTTTATGCAAACACCAAGGAGGCATACACCTCATCACCCCTCCCCCCCCCGCCCCTTGGAAGATCTGATCACAACCTGGTTCATCTGCCTGTGAACAAAGCCCCTGGTACACAGACAACCTCCTGTTACCCGCACAGGTCCAAGGAGGTGGAGAACGCTCTGAAGGACTGTTTTGAATCCATTGTGTGGGAGCAGCTCTGGGATTCACATGGCGAGGATATCGACAGCCTAACACACACCATCACAGATTACATAAACTTCTGTGTGGAGAACACCATACCCACCAAGACCATACAGTCTTTCTCAAACAACAAGCCCTGGATCAACCCTGAAATAAAGTCACTGCTGAAGGAGAAGAAAAGGCTCTTCAGGTCGGAAAACAAGGAGGAGCTTAAGTCCATACAGAGGGAGCTAAGGAAGAAGATCAGAGAGGGAAAGGACAGCTACAGGAAGAAGATGGAGGACAAGCTGAAGCACAGTGACGTCAGCGGTGTCTGGAGAGGCCTCAAAACTATCTTTGGGCACCAGAATACCTCCTCCCAGGCCATGGGGGGTAGGGAGTGGGTGAACGACCTGAATCTGTTCTTCAACAGGTTTGACCAACCACCCTCTTCTCCACCTGCCCACTAACCCCTGCAGCCCCCACCTTCATCTAGTTTTGCTGTCCATTGCCCTCCCTCCACCCCCCTCTTACATCCCCCAGTTCTCAGTGCACAACCCCAGTTGTTTTTCCCCTCACAGACCCAACACCCCACTTCCCAGCACACAGCCCCCATGCCCTAGTCTGTCTCTCACTAAGACCCAGGTAAGAGCCGAGATGAAGAAAATCAAAGCGACAAAGGCTGCAGGTCCGAACAGCATCAGCTCGAGGCTCCTCAAGTCCTATGCAGACCAGCTGTGTGGGATTGTGGCGTACATCTTCAGTCTGAGACTGGAACTAGGGAGGGTACCACTGCTGTGGAAAACATCCTGCATGGTACCCGTACCGAAGACTTCACACCCCAAGGACCTGAACAGCTACAGACCAGTGGCCTTCACATCACGCCTGATGAAGATCCTGGAGAGGCTGCTCCTTGACAACCTCCATCCCCTGGTGGGACCAGCAGTGGACCCACTTCAGTTTGCCTACCAGCATGGCATCGGGGTGGAGGATGCAGTGATCTTCCTCCTACATTGTTCCCTTCCTGTTCACCCTCTACACTGCTGACTTTTCACACAACACACCACACTATCATCTACAGAAGTTCTCTGATGACTCTGCAATCATTGACCTCATCTCCGATGGGGATAACGAGGAGTACAGAAGACTTATCCAGGACTTCGTGGACTGGTGCCTGGGGAACTGCTTCCAGATCAACGTGAGGAAAACCAAAGAATTGGTGGTGGACTGCCACAGGTGTGGACAAACCCCCACAACACCGGTAAACATCCAAGGAATAGACATTGAGATGGTCACATCTTACAAGTACCTGGGTATTCACCTGAACAATAAACTGGACTGGACACACAACACTAATGCGCTCTACAAGAAGGGGCAGCTCAGGCTGTTCCTCCTGAGGAGACTCAGGTCCTTTGGAGTGGGGGGGGGGCACTCCTGAAGACCTTCTACAATTCTGTGGTGGCATCAGCCATCACGTTAGGAGTAGTCTGCTGGGGCAGCAGCATCACGGCAGCCAACAGGAAGAGACTTAACAGGCTGATCAACAAAGCCAGCTCTGTTCTGGGGTGCCACCTCAGCCCAGTGGAGGAGATAGGAGAGAGGAGGATGGTAACTAAGCTGTCATCTCTGCTGGAGTTCGAGTCCCACCCCATGCAGGACACGCTGAACGCACTGAGGAGCTCATTTAGCAGTAGGTTGTGCCATCCTAAGTGCTCGAGGGAGAGGTTTCGCAGATCCTTCCTACCTACGGCTGTCAGACTTTATAATCTAACCAGTGCTGCTTATAGAAGCCATATTAAATATCACAACTTTGCACAATGGAGATTGTCCTCTTCAATACAATTCATTTAATTTATATAGCGCCAAATCACAACACAAGGTTATCTCAAGGCACTTTACAGAAGAATACACAACTTACGTATTATACCTTATACCCATTTTTACAAATAGACGTGAAAGAATCTCCCAGACACCTTTTAACAGGACTGTCTGACCACAATATGATACTAGCAACAAGAAAGCTTCACGGAAACAGCTTTTAAACCTATTTAAGAAATCATCAGGTAACACAGTAGATTATATAATCCCAAAAAACCAACAACAAAATATAACAATGGCAATAAATGAAATCGAATGGAAGGAAATCACCTTCTCAAATAACATAAATTACAGCAATGAATTTCTATAACAAAAATCAAAGAGGTTATTGAAGCATTTTCAAAAAAGAAAATAACAGAAGAAGAATCAGTTTACCATGGCTCAACTCTGAATGTCTACAGCTAATGAAGACCAGAGATCAGCTTCTTAAAATAGCTCTAAAAACAGGTTTAACAACAGACAGACAAAAATTTACGTCTGCTAGAAATAAGGTAACACAAACTCTGAGGAAGGCAAAGGCAAACTTTTTTTTTTATAACCATTACTGAAAATGCCAGAGGAGATGGCAAAAAAAAAAATTGGAATAATATTAACAAACTGACTAATAAACAGAACAAAAAGATGACTGAGACATGGAACTTAATATTAATAACAAATTGGTACAGAATCCCATGGTCACTGCTAGTTAAATAACTTTTTCATGAACTCTGTGCTAGAAATATCCAGTTCATTTAATCATAACTCTAGTCCTATTAACCCCTTACAACCAGTCTTTAATATAGATAGATAGATAGATAGATAGATAGATAGATAGATAGATAGATAGATAGATAGATAGATCGATAGATAGATGTACTTTATTGATCCCAAACTGGGAAATTACAGTTTACAATTAATATATTAGATAACTGAAAATGAAGTCGCAAATATCATCAGCTCATTGAATAGCTCAAAAGTAACAGATGAACATGGTCTTAACACCAAATTTTTAAAAGAAAATAAAGAATCTCTCATCTGTTTAATTACTCATTTAATCAATCGGTCAATCAAACATGCTGTTGTCCCAACTGCTTGGAAGGTAGGATTGGTCAGACCAATTTTCAAAATGGGGAGTAAAACTGAAACAACTACAGACCAATCAGAATCTTACCAGTCATCTCCAAAATAATTGAAAAATGAGTGGCCACACCATTATGTGAACATCTGAATTATGGAAACCCCCCTGCATCATACAATTTGGGTTCCGTGCCCACTACTCAACAGAGTCTGCAATAAGCTTGTTCCTAGAGAAAACTAAATCTTTCTTAGATAAGTGCAATTGTGTAGGTGCTGTGTTTTTAGATCTGAAAAAGGCATTTGACACAGTTGACCACAACATCCTTTTAACCAAACTTACTCAGTTTAACTTTTCAGAACATGCTATCAAATGGATGAAATCCTATTTAACCGACAGACAGAAATGTGTAATGGTCAACAGTGTCAAATTGCCATATTTGAAATGTCAAATGGGTGTCACAAGGCTCCATACTTGGACCAATATTATTCTCCCTATGAAACATTCATATACTAATGTATGCAGATGACATGGTAATATTCACACCTGCAAAAAACACACAAGAAGCCGCCTGTATTCTTACAACAGCAATGACCCAAATCCATGACTGGCTGAATAATTCATGTCTCCTACTAAACACTAAAAAAACTGTTTGCATGATGTTCCCCAAACAACGATCAAATATTACAAACTCAAACACTTTGTTAAAAGGGGAGGAGCTGCAATTAGTCGAGGAATTTAAGCACTTCAGTGTGATTTTAGACTCCTCATTAACCTTTAAAAAAACATCAAAAAAATCTTAAACATAATCAAATTCAATCTAAGAAATTTTAAACAAATTAGACCATGGCTGACAGTTAAAGCGACCAAAATGCTTCTGCAGGCAATGATTTCTCACACATCAACTATTGTTTTACCAACTGGTCACTCACTGTTGTAACCATAATCAAACCCAGTGAATCTTTATACAAAAAAGCCATAAAAATCCTTGACAAGAAAGATCCCACATATCACTACTGTCACATTTGCAAGAAAAACAATCCTCTGTCTTTTGAAAATTATAAAACACTCAAATTTGCCTTTTCAATTTATAAAATATTAAATGGCTATGCACCACCCACCTGGGAGAATATGTCAAACTGAGAATTGTCACTGGTACAACCACCAGAGCAAGCACTAGAGGAGACTGTGAGGTCCCCCACAGACACTCATTTGTTTATGCTGTGCTATCAGTGAGGGGCACCAAAATCTGGAATAACATACCACCTGCAATCAGAGAGCGTACCACACTAAACACTTTTAAGACGCATTGTAAAAATTGGCTTTTAAACAACCAAAACTATACCCATAACTAGTGGTTGCTCTGCGGCATACGCATATATATATGTGCCTGTGCGTCACACACATATGCTCGGCCTCTTGTTTGCTGCTGTCTGTTGTTGCTGTGAGGTGCTTGGGTGTATGTGTGTGTACACATACACAGCACTTCGCACGTGTGACATTTGAATATTTTGTTTTGTAACACCTTAACTCTTGCACTTTGTACAGTTTCATTGCATTTGTTCTGCTCGTGTATGATTGTGTGTTTTTGTGACCCACTAGGGGACTACAGATGCAAATTAGCAGTATTGCTAAATCTGGCATACTTACATCTGTATTAATGTTCATTAGTATGTAATGTCCCTTTCAAATAAACATTAAACTTAAACTTATACAATTACAATTATTATTGAGGGTGGCAACAACACTGTTCATTCAAATATGAAATATACTGTCTAAGTCTTTGTTTATATATTGCCTGTAATTTAACTAACTGTAATGCTGTTAATGTTATGTCTGGAAACTGGGAGAGACTCAGCGAGTGGTGTTGACTTTGAACATGAACTTTATTACAACAAGCTAGGTCATATATAATACAGGTCTGCTACTGTGAAGAGCCAACCAGGAAAGAGGCTGTAAGATGGTGACTCATCCCTTTATCATAGTCCGGTGCCAGTTAACCCCTTGTAGTATCCTTATACTACATTCATTCCCCCCTTGGAAAAACAGAACAGCATGCAGGTCGAATTTGCCCTCCCCAATTTGGTAGATTAACACAAACATCACTATCTAGGGCTAGTGAGTGGACCACCGCGAAGCGCAGGGCGGCTGAGTGGGTTATTCTGGCATTCTCAGCTGGCAGCCGTGCCCTTAGCTAAACAGTCTTTTCTTTCTCACTCTCTTCCATGGGGAAGGCAGTTCTGTTGGAGGGGCCTTATAGTGAGCCCATGGTGGACGTGTCCCTGGAGGCACCAATTTCAGCAGGCTCACGATCTTCATACGTGTCGGTGGTGGTGACGATGTTAAGGCCAACTGTGAGCCCAGTCGCTTGGTTCTGCGGACCTGAACCCAGTTCATCACTGTGAGTGGCACTCTGTACAGCTGCATTCGGCATTGTGGTTGTGATGGTGTGGCTCTCACATCATCACTGCGGGGTGTCCACCAGGCCGTGGTGGTTCTGCTACGTCCCGTTGGGTCATGGATTCCTCATCCAGCACTACTGCAGCAGTCCTTGGAGGCCGATGCTGGTCGTGGAGCCGGAAGACGTCCGGTGCTTCTGCTGCTTTCTGTATGACCACGGACTCTTCATCCAGCGGCTCGGCAGCGGCTCTTACAGGCTGGTGCTGTGCGTGGATTTGGAAGCAGTTCCGTTCTCTCTTTCACCCGGTGCTGGTTTAGGTCAGGGTGATGTGTCACTGTTGTCGGCAATGGGACAGGCAGTCTTTGATCACCGGGGTTCCCTTCATCCACAGACTCTCTCTCCTGTGGCTCCACAGCGGCTGTCTGAAGCTCATGCCTGGCGAGGATCGGAGGCGAGTCCGGTTTGCTCTCCCTTTCACCTGGGAAGTCTGGTCATGGCAATATGCCACTATTGTCGTCGTCAGAATCTGTGCCGGGTTGTCGTGTCCCGGGGTTCCCAATAGATGCGGGCTTCCTCTCCTGCAGCTCCGCAGCGGCTCCCTGAGGCTCATGGTGGGAACGGAGGCGAGTCCGGTTGCTGCTCTCCCTCTGTGTTGTGTTCACCCTCTGTGCTGTGGTCACTCTATGTGCTGTCTCATTAGCTTGACACGGATTAGCTCATCTACTAAGGTGAGTGTGTCACTGGATTGTTGCTCTGTGGTGCCCTGCTGTCCCGCGGTGACTAACTCGGGGCCTTTCCGAAATGGTATGGAGTCAGCGGGCTCAGCAACCGGGGCAACCGCCTGCACCAGTGAAACTAGCTATGGGAAACATGGGTGTGGTCCCGCCAGTCACAGTGCCACCTGAACCGTCATCTCCAGCTGGAACGCCAATTCCATCGCCTCCGTCTCCAATTGGTAGTGCGCCATCTCTGGCAGTGTCTCCTGCAGCCTTTTCACTGTGTCTGCCACAGTCTGGCCGTCCGGCCTTGTCTACAGCATGGCCCACATCGCCGAACTCGCGGTGTACTTCTTCAACTGCGACATTATCAATCTGTCCTCCACGTGTCCGAACTTGCATGTGCTAGCCAAATAGTGAAGCGCATCTACGTACTCTTCTCGCTGTCGGCACTGGTAGAACATGAACCTCTGGGCCATCACGTCCCGTAGGGCAGTGAAGTGCTTGGCCATCAAGACTTGTTGAAAGTCTCCGCAGGACCCAGTGCTTCCAATACGCGCCGCCCCTCGAAGCCAACGCAATGATTCACCGTAGCCCACAGACAACGCTGTGGGCTACGGTGATCAGCCTGTGATCAGTCCACTGTGTTTTATCAAGGCCAAAGTCAGCACAATCATCTACCAGGAAATTCTAGAGCACTTCATGCTTCCCTCTGCTGACAAGCTTTATGCAGAAGCTGATTTTATTTTCCAGCAGGACTTGGCACACCCCCACACTGCCAAAAGTATCAAAACCTGGTTTAATGACCATGGTGTCACTGTGTTTTATTGGCCAGCAAACTCTCCTGGCCTAATCCTCATAGAGAATCGATGGAGTATTGTCAAGAGGAAGATGAGAGACACCTGACCCAACAATGCAGACAAGCTGAAGGTCACTATCAAAGCAACCTGGGCCTCCATAACACCTCAGCAGTGCCACAGGCTGATCACTTCCATGCCACACCACATTGATACAGTAATTAATCCAAAAGGAGCCCGACCAAATACTGAGTGTGTAAACGGACATACTTTTCAGTTGGCAAACATTTCTATTAAAAAACTATTTTTTAAAATTAATTTTATGTAATATTCTAATTTTTTGAGAAACTGAATTTGGGGTTTTAATGGGCTGTAAGCCATAATCAACTCTCTGTGTAATGAATCTATATAACATATGGGTTTCACGTTCTGAAATGAGTGGCATAAAATATTGAACTTTTTCATGATATTCTAATTTTTTGAGATCTACCTGTAACTGTGTACATATGTATATTTATTTACTGCTTTGGCTAACCAATTCTTATCTTATTTACTATTGCTCTGAGTGCTGCTATCCTTGTTCTGCTGCAATCCTATAATTTCCCCATTGTGGGACTAATAAAGGCTTATCTTATCTTGTTTTAATAAATGAAGTAACTGATAGTAGCAGCAAACAGATTAATTCTCCTACAAAAAAAATGACTTTTTCATCATCTACCACTATATAGCCTGTAGAATTTACTTGTATTTGACATAACGCACAGCTCAGGAGACGCACACACACAGGCTCAGAGAAGTTCAAATAGTTTATTAGCAACAGGGGTGAATGGATGTGTGTCTGCGGGATGTAAATGTATTGGTGGCGGCGTCTGCTTCGGGCACAGAGGCAGGAGACCATACAGCCGGCAACCCTATGGGAAAGAGCACAAAGACACAGGGTGACGGGCACACACCAACACAGGAGGAGAATGAGCGAGAGAGGAGCTTATTTGCAAGGGACAGATGACTGGCACTACAAGGACGGGACCCGGGAGACAGCCACCTGCAGGGCTCGGTGCAGCAGTGAGGAATGGCGGGGGAGAGGCGTTGTCCGCCGCCGAGGAATCCACCTGTGCACAGGGGAGCAGACTGGAAACAAAGGAGGTAAGGGCTTCTTACCGAAGGCGTCGTGCTGAAGGAAAAGTTGACTCACGATGATGAGTAGAGAAGTCTGACGGCTTCAGGCCGAAGCTCAGGGCGAGGTGGCTTATATTCCTCGCCGCTGATGATGTGCAGGAGTGCGTGCAGGTGGCGCCGCTGATGAGCGGCGCGGCGTGACAGTACTCCCCCCTCTAGCAGCGCCTCCTGGCGATGGCTTCTCTGGGTGCGCTCAGTGGAAATCAGCGATGAGCGAGGGGTCTAACACCAACGACCGCGGCACCCACTGTCGATGTTCAGGCCCATAGCCCTCCCAGTCCACCAAGTACTGCAACCCACGACCCCGGCGCCGGGAGTCCAGGATGGAAGAGACGGCCCAGGCCGGATGGCCGCCAACCATCCGGGGCACGGGTTGCGCAGCAGGAGGAGGGCAAAGGGGGTTGGAGACTGCCAGCTTCACCTTAGACACGTGGAAGGTGGGATGGATGCGGAGGGAGGGGGGAATAGCCACACGCACAGCTACCAGGTTGATGATCCGGGTGATGGGGTAGGGTCCCATAAAGCGCTGTGCCAGCTTCCTCCTCTCGCCTTTCAATGTTACGTCCTGGGTCGACACGTAGACTTGTTGCCCAACTCTGTACGCCGGGGCAGGTCTTCTGTGCCGGTCCGCCACAGTTCTGTTGCGCTCCGCCGTGCGTAAAAGCGCATTACGCGCAGATGCCCAGATGGAGCGGAACTGCCTGAGATGCACCCTAACTGACGGGACAGTTACCTCACTCTCCTGCGCCGGGAACAGCGGGGGGTCGTAACCCAGGGACGCCTTGAAGGGGGACATCCCAGTAGCAGAAGAGCGAGCGGTGTTGTGGGCGTATTCAACCCAGGCAAGATGGTTTACTCCAGGACGTGGGTTTGGATGCAGTCACACAGCGGAGCGCAGCCTCCAGCTCCTGGTTGGTCCGCTCACACTGCCCGTTGGATTGGGGGTGATGGCCGGAGGAGAGGCTCACCTTGGCTCCGATGGCGTTACAAAATGACTTCCAAACCTCAGAGGAAAATTGGGGCCCCCAGTCCGAGACCACGTCCACCGGAATCCCGTGCAGCCTGACCACGTGTTGGATGAGGAGGTCGCCGTCTCCAGGGCAGTAGGGAGACCTCGCAGGGGAACGAAGTGCACCGCCTTGGAGAAGCGATCCACGATGGTCAGGATGGTGTCATAGGAGTTGGAAACTGGGAGTCCGGTGACGAAGTCCAGGGCGATGTGCGACCAGGGCCTGCCAGGGACGGGCAGGGGCTGGAGCAGACCCGCTGGAGGGGCGTTTCCCGACTTATTGGTGGCACAAATTGGACAAGCCCGGGCATAGCGGGCCGCATCCCTCCGCAGGCCCGGCCACCAAAAGGACCGCTGGAGGAGATCTATCATCCGGGAGGAGCCAGGGTGACAGGTGAGCCTGGAGGTGTGTAGCCAGTGGATGACCTCTCCTCGAACCGCTGATGGCACGAATAGTCTTCCCTCTGGTCCGCTGCCAGGGTCAGGTTCCACCTCCTGCGCCTTCCGGATCTTGCTCTCTATGTCCCAGGAGATGGCTCCCACGACACACGACCTGGGCAGGATGGTGTGGAGCGCGTCCTCCGACTCCTCGGGGGCGAATTGCCTAGAGAGGGCGTCGGGCAGGCCGTTCTTAGAGCCAGGCCTGAAGGTGATGGAGAACTGGAACCTGGCGAAGAACAAGGACCAGCGCGCCTGGCGGGCGTTCAGGCGCTTGGCAGATCGAAGATATTCCAAGTTCTTGTGGTCCGTAAGGACCACGAACGGCAGGTCCGCCCCCTCTAGCCAGTGACGCCACTCTTGCAGCACGAGCTTGATGGCGAGGAGCTCTCTGTCCCCCACGTCGTAATTTCTCTCCGCCGGGGACAAGTGCCGGGAGAAGAAGGCGCAGGGCCTTTTGGCGCCGTCGTCAGGCGACCGCTGGGATAGCACCGCCCCCACTCCTGTGTCCGAAGCATCCACCTCCACGATGCACTGCAGCGAGGGGTCGACCTGGCGAAGGACCCGGGAGGAGGAGAACTCCGCCTTCAGCGCCTGAAAAGCAGCTGCGGCCTCTTCGGTCCACCGGAACGGGACCTTAGGGGACGTGAGGTGGGTCAGCGGTCCGACGATGGTGCTGAAGTT
Source organism: Pholidichthys leucotaenia (assembly GCA_020510985.1). Classification (NCBI taxonomy): domain Eukaryota; kingdom Metazoa; phylum Chordata; class Actinopteri; order Cichliformes; family Pholidichthyidae; genus Pholidichthys; species Pholidichthys leucotaenia. Next base: position 89,637,034 of record CM035842.1, on the reverse strand, counting down.
TGGAACAAAGCGGCGGTAGAAGTTTGCGAATCCCACGAACTGTTGCACCTGCTTCCTCGACGCAGGTGTGGGCCACTCTACCACCGCCTTCACCTTCTCTGGGTCTGGACGCACCTGGTCGTGAGCGATGACGAATCCCAGGAAGGAGGTTGTTCTAGCAAAAAATTCGCACTTCTCAGCCTTCACGTATAGCCGGTTCTCCAGCAGCCTTTGGAGGACCCGCCTCACATGGACCTGGTGCTCGTCCCTGGACTTGGAGAAGATGAGTATATCATCCAGGTAGACGAACACAAAGAGGCCGATGAAGTCCCCGAGGACGTCGTTGATGAGGCGCTGAAAGACGGCAGGAACGTTGGTCAACCCGAACGGCATTACCAGGTATTCAAAGTGGCCGTTCGGGGTACGGAAGGCTGTTTTCCACTCATCTCCCTCCCGGATCGCGAGGTGGTATGCGCCGCGTAGATCCAGCTTGGTGAACCAGGTCGCCCCCTGGAGGGAGTGGAAAGCGGTGTCCATGAGGGGCAGGGTGTAACGATCCCTCTCCGTGATGTCATTTAGGGCCCGATAGTCAATGCAAGGACGGAGGGATCCGTCCTTTTTCCCAACGAAGAAGAACCCTGCCCCCACGGGTGAAGATGATGGGCGGATTATCCCAGCACTCAGTGACTCCTTTAAGTAGGCATTCATCGTCTCCTTCTCCGGCGCCGACAGACTGTAGAGCCGACCAGAAGGTAAGGGTGCCCCGTGGCGGAGGTTGATGGCGCAGTCGTAGGGCCGATGAGGAGGGAGAGACATGGCCTTGGTCTTACTGAATACCATGCCCAGGTTGTGAAATTCCAGAGGCACCAGGGACAGGTCCGGGGGTGCTGCATCCGTAGCGGGGGGAGAAGCGGACGGAGAGCAGGCAGCGGACTGAAGGCAGGTGCCCATGCAGAACGTGCTCCATGCCGAGACCCCAGCTGACTTCCAATCCAGGACAGGGTTGTGGAGGCGTAGCCAGGGATACCCCAGGATGACGGGCGACACAGAGTTGGGCAGGATGAGAAAGGTTATCTCCTCCCGGTGGTTACCAGAGATGATCACCGGGACCGGGACGGTCTGGTGTGTGACTCTCCCAAGGGAAGCACGGGAGAGGTTGACCAGGGAGATGGGGTCTTTGAGCGCCTGGCAGCGGATGCCCAATCGGGTTGCCAGGCTTTGTGAAATGAAGCTGCCTTCTGCGCCCGAATCCACCAGTGCGTGGGTGAGGTGCCCAGTGGGGTTGTGGCAGAAACGGATGGGCAGCTTTAATTGAGTGAGGGGACTTAACCGATTGACGTCCGCGAGGCCCCCTACAGTGACTCGCGGACCCCCCGTTTGGCTTCTGTGGACAAAGCTCTACCGTGTGTTGATCATCTCCGCAATACATGCAGAGATTCAACGCACGGCGGCGTTGTCTCTCCGCCGGGGAGAGCTTTGTCCAACCCGTCACCATCGGCTCCGACTCCTCGGAGTGCGACGGTGGCGGCGTCACCAGGGGGCGAGCTTGGGGCTGGCGCGACGAGGCTCCGCGAGGGCGAGAAGATGACGACTTTCGCCCCGAGGAACGCTCGCGCAGCCTGTTATCCAAGCTGATGGCAAGGGAAGACAGCTCCGCTAGCGTCTCAGGGAGGTCCCGCCCAGCCAGTTCATCCCTCAGATCGTCATTGAGGCTGTGGAGGAAAAGACCGCAGAGGGAGCGTTCCTCCCAGCCTACTTCCTCCGCTGCTACCCGGAAGTCAACCGCATAGTCCGCGGCCGACCGGCTGCCCTGCTGGAGAGCGAGAAGCCGGTCGACCTGGACCGTCTCGGTTCGTGAATGGTCAAAGACCTCCAGGAAGCGCCTCACGAACTGGTCATAAGTGAGGGTGGCGTAACTGGGTCTCGCCATAACGGCGTAGGTCCAAGTCAACGCTCGCCCCTCCAGGAGATTCCCGATATAACCAATCCGACTATGATCCGAGGGAAAGTCTCCGGGCACGCGGTGGAATACGGACTCACACTGCATGATGAACCCCCGCGCTCCTCCGAGCTTTCCGCTAAAGCGGGCGGGGGTCGGAATGGGTGTGAGCCGCACTGGTGCTACCGGAGCCTGCTGGACGGCCACTGGAGCGGCAGGAGCCGCACCACCCTGATGAGCCGGGGGGAACGGCTGCTGGGGGGCCAGGCGGTCCAATCGGTTATTAATAATGATCAATTGATTTAGGATCACCTGTTGCTGATAAGCTATCTGATCCACCCGAGCCTCGAGGTTGGTAAGCCGGTGTGCGAGCCCGCCGTCTGCCGAGCCGCTCTGCTGAAGCCGTACTGACATAACGCACAGCTCAGGAGACGCACACACACAGGCTCAGAGAAGTTCAAATAGTTTATTAGCAACAGGGGTGAATGGATGTGTGTCTGCGGGATGTAAATGTATTGGTGGCGGCGTCTGCTTCGGGCACAGAGGCAGGAGACCATACAGCCGGCAACCCTATGGGAAAGAGCACAAAGACACAGGGTGACGGGCACACACCAACACAGGAGGAGAATGAGCGAGAGAGGAGCTTATTTGCAAGGGACAGATGACTGGCACTACAAGGACGGGACCCGGGAGACAGCCACCTGCAGGGCTCGGTGCAGCAGCGAGGAATGGCGGGGGAGAGGCGTTGTCCGCCGCCGAGGAATCCACCTGTGCACAGGGGAGCAGACTGGAAACAAAGGAGGTAAGGGCTTCTTGCCGAAGGCGTCGTGCTGAAGGAAAAGTTGACTCACGATGATGAGTAGAGAAGTCTGACGGCTTCAGGCCGAAGCTCAGGGCGAGGCGGCTTATATTCCTCGCCGCTGATGATGTACAGGTGTGCGTGCAGGTGGCGCCGCTGATGAGCGGCGCGGCGTGACAGTATTAAGTTCTGTTCTAATCTAAATGACTACTCAAAGTGCTTTGAACTAGAGCTACAATAAAGTCATCTCTATATTGTTTCTATAGGATACAGACACTACAACCAATCTAGATTCATCACTTATTCTAAAATGCCTTTCTTGGACTGTGAGAAGTAACCAGAGAAAACCCATGAAGAATATCCCCTGCACACCTGGAATTCAAACCAGCAAAGTGAATTACTGAACAAACTGGTGTACAATAATTAAAATTTATTTTTAAAAAAGAGCCAAAAAAAAAAAATCCCTGATCACACTGACTGGCATTGGTAAGTTAGCCATGCTAATGTGTCTCTTTTGGGGAAATGCTCTGTGGACTGACGAGACAAAAGATGAACTTCTGGGAAGATGTGTGTCCCATTACATCTGGCGTAAAAGTAACACAGCTTTTCAGAAAAGGAACATCATACCAACAGTAAAATATGGTGGTGGTAGTGTGATGATCTGGGGCTGTTTTGCTGCTTCAGGACCTGGAAGACCTGCTGTGGTAAAGGGAACCATTAATTCTGCTGTCTACCAAAAAATCCTCAAGGAGAATGTCCGGCCATCTGTTCGTGACCTCAAGCTGAAGCGTACTTGGGTTCTGCAGCAGGACAATGATCCAAAACACACCAGCAAGTCCACCTCTGAATGGCTTAAGAAAAACAAAATGAAGACTTTGGAGTGGCCTGGTCAAAGTCCTGACCTGAATCCAAATGAGATGCTGTGGTATGACCTTAAAAAGGCGGTTTGCTCAAAACCTTTCCAGTGTGGCTGAATTACAACAATTCTGTAAAGATGAGTGGGCCAAAATTCCTCCACAGCACTGTAAAAGACTCATAGCCAGTGATCCCAAATGCTTGATTGCAGTTGTTGCTGCTAAGGGTGGCCCAACCAGTTATTAGGTTTAGGGGACAATCACTTTTTCACACAGAGCCAAGTAGGTTTGGATTTTTTTTTTTTTTTTTTTTTTTTTTTTTTTTTACCCTTAATAATGAACGCCTTCATTTAAAAACTGCATTTTGTGTTTACTTGTGTTATCTCTGTCTAATATTTAAATATGTTTGATGATCTGAAACATTTAAGTGTGACGAACATACAAAAAAAGAAGTCAGGAAGGGGGAAACCACTTTTTCACACCACTGTAGGAGTAATCTTGAAGGAAGAGTATGTGACGAGTGTCCAGGAGGTAAAGAGGGAGTCAGACAGGATCATGACCTTGAAGCTAGAAGTCAAAGGTGTGATGTTGAATGTTGTCAGTATGTATGCCCCACAAGTTGGATGTCAGGTAGATGAGAAAGAGGAATTCTGGAGTAAGCTGGGTGAAGTGGTAGAGAGTGTTCCCAGGGGGAAGAGAGTGGTGATTGGAGCGGACTTTAATGGACATGTAGGTGAAGGGAACAAAAGTGATGAGGAGGTGCTGGGTAGGTATGGTCTTAAGGAGAGAAATGTGGAAGAACAGGTGGTTGTGGATTTTGCTAAAAGGATGGAAATGGCTGTGGTGAGCACATACTTCCAGAAGAAAGAGGAACATAGGGTGACTTACTGGAGTGGAGGAAGGTGCACACAGGTGGACTACATCTTATGTAGAAGGAGAAATCTGAAAGAGATAGGAGAATGCAAGGTGGTGGAAGAGGAGAATGTAGTTAGACAGCATCATATGGTAGTCTGTATGATGCCTTTGGAAAGCAAGAAGAAGAAGAAGAGCGTGAAGGCAGAGCCAAAGATTAAGTGGGGGAAGTTACAGAAGGAAGAAGGTCACAAAGAGTCCAGGAAGGAGTTGATACAGCCCCTGAGTGGTTGGGAAGAATTACCAGATGACTGGGAAAGTACAGCAAAAGTACTGAGGGAAACGGGTAGAAAGGTATGTGGTGTATCCAGTGGACAGAGGAAGGAAGACAAGGAGACTTGGTGGTGGAATGAGGAGGTACAGGAAAGCATCCAAAGGTAGAGGTTAGCAAAGAAAAAGTGAGATAGTCAGGGAGATGAAGAAAGTAGACAGGAGTATTTAGAATCTAGGTGCATGGCAAAGGGACAGGTAGTAGTAGTAGTAGATTAGTTTATTTGACAGGGACAGTGCAATAAACATAGACAATTAATCAAAGACAATCAATCTGATGTGTTGCACATAGAGTGTATAGCTATTAGCTAATTTGCAACTCTTGTCCCTGGATGGGCTTTAGAAAAAAGAATCAAGTAAAGATGGGAAAAAAAAATAAAAATAAAAAATATACACAATAACCACATACATCAATGCAGAAAAATTACAAATGCACAATTATAAATATTATAAATATTATAAATACACAAATATAACAGCCTGACTCATACTTAACATAAATATTATAAATATTATAAATACACAAATATAACAGCCTGACTCACATTTAACACATATAACATAACTCACATTTGCCTATTTCAGGCCTTCCTCCCTCCGTCACTCACTATAAACAAACACATTTATTCCTTCCCTTCATTCACTCTCACTTTGCAGACAATTAATTCATACATGAGTACATTCTTGTTTATTTTTCAGCCAGTTTTTAACATTTTTAGTGAATGTTTTAAAGTCCGTTATTATTTTAATTTCATTTGGCATTGTGTTCCAGATGTGACTGCCCTTTATAGAGAAAGCTGTTTGTCCAAATGTGGTTCTGCGGTGGAATATTTTACAGTTATTGTTAACAGAACTCCTGGTGGCTCTGCTGCTGTCCTGTCTTTGGACGAAACCAGCAAGTGGCTCGGGTGCTGATTTATGGAAACATTTGAACGTTAATTTCAGAAGACAGAGGTCAATGAAGCTCTCAAAACTCAATAGGTTGTATTTTTTTAAAACATTACAGTGATGCCACCTAATGGGCTTTTTGTCCAAGATTTTTAGGGTTTGATTATATAATGAACCTATATGTCTTATTGTGGAAGGGGCTGCTTGAGCCCAGACTGTCAAACAGTATGATATATGAGAAAAAACCATAGAATGCATATACAGTGCAGCTGCTTTGTAAGGTATGTAATATCTAATTAATTTAAAGCAGTTCAGATTTTTTTTTACTGTTTTTGAAATTTTCTTTATATGAAGATTAAATTTGAGTTGAGGATCTAGTACAATGCCAAGGTATTTGAATTCTGTAGCTAAACTGATGTCATGATCATGTATATTAACTTTAAAATGTTGCAGGTTACATTTTTTGATTGAAAAGCACATTGAGACTGTTTTCTGAAGGTTCAGCAATAGATGGTTCTTGAGGAGCCACTCTTGGACATCAACCATACTTGTAGACAGTACATCTGCAGCCTGTGCTGGAGTCTTGGCAGCTGTGTAAATAACTGCATCATCTGCATAAAGTTGGCATGTTGCAGCTGAGCAGTGTAACGGCAAGTCATTAATAAAAATGCTGAAAAGTAAAGGACCAAGAATGGACCCTTGTGGGATACCCATGCGGTTGTTTAAAAATGAGGATTTATCCTGGTGAACTTTTACACACTGTTCTCTATTCTGGAGATAAGATGCAAACCATTCTAATGTATTTGAGTTAAAAGATACCATTTTGGATAAAAGCAAACTGTGGTTTACAGTATCGAAAGCCTTTTTGAGATCTAGAAAAACAGCTCCTACCACATTACCCCTGTCCAAGGACTGTTTGACGTTTTCAATAAGGCAACAATTTGCTGTTTCTGTTGAGTATCCTGGTCTAAAACCAAATTGATGTGGATGAAGAAGTTGACTGTCTTGTAAGTAGTCTATCAGCTGTGTAGCTACAACTTTTCCAAGAACCTGGCAAAGGAAAAGGCATATAGTAAGTTGTATGAGAGCACTGTAAAACTGAATAAGTTCACAGAACTCAAAACTTATGTAGAAACTGATTACCTAATAAATTTTAAGTAAATTAAATTATTTTTTGAGTAATCTTAAATTTAAAAATACATTCAGCAAATATTTTTAGTAAACTAATGTATTTTTAAATTTAAGATTACTCAAAAAATTAAATTCATTTACTTAAAACTTAATTGGTAATCGGTTTCCACATACGTTTTGAGTTCTGTAAACTAAGTCGGTTTTACAGTGAGGCGAAACACTAAGAAAGGAGAAAGAGTTGTATCGACTGTCTAGACAGAGATTGAGCAGGAAAGGATGTGCAGCAGGTTAGGCTGATTTAGGATAGGAATGGTAATGTACTAACAAATGACAAGAGTGTGTTGAGAAGGTGGAAGAAGTACTTGGAAGAGCTTATTAATAAAGAAAATGAGAGGAGGATGGATGAAGGAAAGATGGTGAACAAGGAAGTCCTGAGGATTAGCAAGGCGGAAGTGAGGGCAGGTTTGAAGAGGATGAAGAATGGAAAGGCAGTTGGTCCAGATGACATACCTGTGGAGGTATGACGATGTTTAGGAGAGATGGCAGTGGAGTTTTTAACCAGATTGTTTAACACAATCTTGAAGAGTGAGAGGATGCCTGAGGAGTGGAGAAGAAGTGTTTTGGTACCAATTTTCAAGAACAAAGGTGATGCTCAGAGCTGTAGTAACTACAGAGGCATAAAGTTGATCAGCCATACTATGAACGTATGGGAAAGAATTGTTGAAGCCAGGTTAAGAGGAGAGGTGACAATCAGTGAGTAGCAGTATGGTTTCATGCAAAGAAAGTGTACTACAGATGCAATGTTTCCTTTAAGAATGTTGATGGAGAAGTATAGAGAAGGTCAGAAGGAGTTCCAATGTGTCTTTGTGGATCTAGACAAAGCATGTGATAGGGTGCCAAGAGAGGAAGTGGCTGTATGAGAAAGTCAAGAGTGGCAGAGAAGTATGTGAGGGTGGTGCAGGACATGTATGAGGACTGCGAGATGATGATGAGGTGTGCTGTAGGGCTGACCGATGGGTTCAAGGTGGGGGTGGGGTTACATCAGGGATCAGCTCTGAGCCCCTTCTTGTTTACCATGATGATGAACAGGCTGACAGATGAGGTCAGGCAGGAGTCTCCATGGACTATGATGTTTGCAGATGACATTGTGATCTGTAGTGAGAATAGGGAGCAGGTGGACGAGAACCTGGAGAGGTGGAGGTATGCTCTGGAGAGAAGAGGAATGAAAGTCAGTAGAAGCAAGACAGAATACATGAGTGAGTGAGAGGGAGGCAGGTGTAATGTGAAGATGGAAGGAGAAGAGGTAGTGAAAGTATTTGCGTTGAAATACCTGGGGTCAACCATCCAAAGCAATAGAAAATGCATAAGAGAAGTGAAGAAGAGTGCAGGTAAGGTGGAGTGGTTGGAGACAAGTGTCAGGGGTGATTTGTGACAGAAAGGTAGCAGCAAGTGTGAAAGGAAAGATTTACAAGACGGTAGTAAGACCTGTTATGATGTATGGTTTGGAGACGGTGGTGCTGACAAAAAGGCAGGAGGTGGCGCTGGAGGTGGCAGAGTCGAATATGCTAAGATTTTCATTGAGAGTGACTCAGAGGGACGAGATTAGAAGTGAGTATATCAGAAGGACAGCTCTGGTTGAGCGGGTTGGAGACAAAGTAAGAGAGACAACGCTGAGATGGTTTGGACATGTGCAGAGGAGGGATCGTGGATATAGAGAACAAAGGATGTTGAAGATGAAGCTGCCAGACAGGAGTAAAAGTGTCATGGACTGGATTGGACGTTCTTCCAACCCTGCTCCATGGCGTGTGGCTGTATTTTTTCCTGAACTGTTTGTTTCCTTAATTTTGATCTGGCAGCTCTTTAGGAGCCTCTGGGTCCTTGGCTCCTGCCAGCTGACAGCCATGCCTCCCTCTCCCTGCCAGCACCTACCAGCTGTTTGTCATTATCGGTTGCACTCCCTCCATGCACACACACAATTGTCAACACCTGCATTCATTCAGCACTTCTGCACTCACTCAGCTCATTAGTAGTTGCATTATTTAAGTTCTGTGTTCGCTGTTGTGCATTTCCGGATTATTGTTTGAACTGTGTGTTTGTTCTGTTCATTTCTATGTATGCATGACTAGATGCCCTGCCTGTTGTTTCGGTACCGCATCACTCTGCATGTCATTAGTGTTCTGTTTCTTTTTGTTCAGTTCTGCACTTTGGACTGTGACTTAGACTAATTCGGACTGCTTCAGCCCCATGAGTACCATTTGCTTCGCTCCTGCCTTCCAGTCACATCTGGAGGCATTTCTGGGCTCATCATTTGTTCCCCCGCTTACAGTTTTGCCAGTTTTCTTGTGTGTACTCACCTGAGTTCTGCTGAGTGTCCTTGCAGTTATCTCTGTACACCTGGTGCCATTCTTCTGTTTGTTGGACTGTTTCATTGGACTGTTTTTGTACAATAAATACACTCAACTCACTCCTGAATTTGGGTTTTAGCTTTCCTGCCTCAAATAGGCAGGAAGTTCATGACACAAAGAAGAAGACCACAGACAAGATTCATGGATGTAGTGAAGGAGGACATGGAGAGGGTTGGCGTTAGAGGAAGATGCAAGGGAGAGGGTGAGATGGAGGCAGATGACGTGCTGAGGAGACCGCTAAAAGGAGCAGCCGAAAGAAGAAGATTGACTGGTTTCATGAGCAACGTGTGAACATGGATGTCTAGCAGGGTGACTAGAATATACAGAGAAGGGCAGAGCTAACAGGCTAGCTAATCTATATGTGCAGTATAGATTCACGAGTGGGCATGTTAGACTAGCCACGGGACAGGTCTATATCAGTTCTGTAGAGTGAGGCTGTGTGTCCATCAAACACGTTTTTTCCTACTGTGGAAACAACTTTTTTGTTCATTTTCTATATAGCCTGATGTTTAACACATTCAGCGGCCTCGGTCCTAAAATTAAGCCATTAGCATATTTTGTTACAGTGCTCACGGTGCTGAAAGTTGAAAAAAGTTCAACTTTCAAAGCACTGCAGCACTCATCAACTGCACACCTTTCACACCAGTCGATCAGAATCAGGCTAAAAGTACACCATGATCAATATTTAACAGCAAAATCTTGGAGGGTCATGTATTTTCTGACCAGTTTGATGCATTTTAGTGCAGTCAGTAGAGCATTTCAGAGCAAAATGTGTCAAATCCCCAGTACACTTTGAGTGACAGGTCAAGCAGTTGATCAGATACTGAGCAGAGCTTTTTTGAGTGCATGTAAAGCGCTCAGGAAAACAAGCTGAGAGCATTTTTACCTTCCATATGGACACGCGGGCTTATGATGTGGTAAGTCCAAAGAAAAGCACAGCAAATCCAAACTAGGTATTTTAGGCAGAGTTACAGTCCCACTTTATGTGGGAGAAACAAACTTCTCTATGTGGCTAGACTTTGGCTCATTTGACTTTGCAGACCATATGTCACAAAAATTCAACATAGCACACTAAAGTAAAAGGGAAACTCCATAAAAGCATAATGAGGCACTTAAGTAAATGGTGGAGAGAAGGATGAATATATTTTTGTGTGTTGGATGCCACATTGTTAGTCTGATTTGTGAATTAGTCAGGCTACAGACACTTGTATGCTCATGAGGTGACTTTACCTCAGTGTTGTCAAACACAGCTCTCACATGACTTCAAACTGTTAAAGACAGAAATGACAGTATACAGTAACTGTCTTGTAAAGCAACATGATATGGATTTTGGACATCTTATAGACTTACATGAACCCTTATTATTCTTGAGCCTTCCTTTTAAAATGCATTTTGATGAGCAGCAGAGCCCTGTAATTAAAGGACCTCAGAGACACAATATGGCTGCTGACGAAGTTCAGTAATTGTTCCCCTGACATATAGACCGTGTAATTACCATGGGGTGATCGAGGCATCTTCTCTCTGTGTGGCTGTTAGGACAGTACAGAAATAGCCCATCTTCCTTCCTCAGCAGCTGCAGAGTCATAACAGTACCCCAAGGTCCTTTGTTTCAGATATAACCAGAAAGTAAGAGTTGAAGGTCAGAGAGGAAGTGCCAAGATCTCTGATACAGCTATTTTCAAACAGAAACAACATACAGGTTGTTATGTTGGGAAAATGACACGAGCCGGAGAGTTTCTTGAGGGACATCCACCTGAACTTTATTAGGGAGAACACTCAACTATATACAGAATGGGCTGTGCCCGCCTGTCATCCTGTGGGTGGGCACGGCATCCCAGACACCCAAATCTCATACACAACATCCCCCCCTTCAAAAAAAAAAATGTCAGGCACACAAACAACCCACCCTAATTTGTCACCCGACTCACACACTAAGAGGGAAGAACATATGTACAAAATTAAATAAACTATCCATTCACACAACCAAGGCTGGGGCCGGGCAGACTGCCGGCACCCCCTGCATGGCTGAGCGGAATATTCTGCCGCTAAAAAGAAACCAAACAATTTAACAAAACAAAATAAAATAAAGCCGTGTTTCTAACTCAAAACAATCCCTTTAACATTGTTCCATATACACCACGTAAAATCACTAAAACACAGACTACTGGTGCGCCCCCCCCCCCAACACTCACCCCCACAATGGGTATATCACAACACTACAAATGTTGGGTATGTAAAATTGCACAAATAAACATCTCAAATGGGTAGACACACCCCGCCACCCCAAACTTGAGCATAAAATCAGCACATTAATAAAATACAATTCCAACATATCCATCAAATTTCTGTCAGTGAGCCAATAAAATCCCACATTCACAATTCAGGCCTCTTAAAATGAAATCTAACTCCCAGGTGCCACAAAACACCCTACTTCTTACTTTTCACACTTTGACGTCTTCTGCCTTTTCTCTCTCTTTTTTTTTTTTGAATTTAGATCGGGGTACCATACCAGCAGTAAAACACACATATCATTCATATATATACACGCACAGCCACATCATGAAAATAAAATTTTAGGTAACCCCAACATCTCTGGGTAGCCACCATCTTCTATACAGTCACGGACGGCCTGGCATCCCCACAACATTCTTAAATCCGGACGACGACGCCCCCCCCCAGGGTCGAAACATCCCTCTCTGGCCAACCTCTCTCCAGCCTTCCAAACTGGTTTTTCTTTTCTGGGCCGAACCCCGCCGTCGACCCACAGAGAAACCCAACCCGGTCTCCCACAGCCGCCACGTTGTCTTAGGATCTTCCTTCCTGTGTTGTGCTGTCCCGCTGACCCGGTCCACACTCTTATCCTAACGATGGTGCTTGGCGCACTGTAGGACCATGCCAATTTTTCCCGCTCCACTTACATGTCCTCCAGTTTCAGCAGCCCTCTTCATGGGGACCCCGCAGTGCCCTCTGGCACCCACACCAAGGGTACCGCGGCTACCGCCACCGAGGTCAACCCTCACTGGGTTATCATCACACCAGTCACCATTTACACCCAGCTTGCCAGACCAGCAGGTGTCCCGAACCGCGCCAAATTGTCCCGCTCTGCTCTCTTCTCTCTTGGTCTCAAACACTTCGACCCCCCGTGGTCGTGCTCCAGGGACCGCTGAAGCCCGCTCCTCGGCACCACACGCTGCCACCGTGTCTGGCCATTGCCACTCACCTTCGTGGTTCACAGCGTCATCCTCACCGGCATCGTTCTCCGGTCCAGGCACCTCGACGCAGTTTTCGACTCCCTCATTCCTTGTGTCATGTTGTGTAGTCGCCGTAAACAGCTCCTGTTGACCCCCAAGACACGCACCATCACCCTCGGCGGGCCCACTCACTGACCTGGGCTCCACACCACTGCATTCAGCGCTCTTGGTGTCGGCGCTCTGCTGCGCTGTCACTATGTCCTGCGGGTGCTGCTCCTCCCTTGGGCCGTCATCCTCTCTGGTCTCACCTAACCGTTGTCCAGCCTCCCACTGCATGGCCTCCAGCTGCAGGACTAACTCCTGCTGCGCCACCTCTCTGCCAGTGTTGGTCACGCCTAACTCGGGCTCTCTCCATCTTCGCTCCAGCTCTGGCTGCTCGAGGGGTGAGGGCAATTCCGGGTCCTGCTCATCCTCCATCTCATCATCATCATCCAAGCTGTAGTCACTCTCTGAGTCCCATTCACTGTCCGTTTCACTCACACTAAGATCTTCTACCGCACCCACATCCGCAAAGCCCGTGTAAACCGGTCCTGGGCTGCTGACCATCTGTCCACCAATTTCAAAAGTGAAACCCAGCTCATCGAACAGTTCCCACCCCATCACATTCTCACCCCGGCATGCCACCTGGAACCTGCATGCGGGAATGGTCTTCTCACCATACTGCACCGCCAGCGAGATACACCTGCCATTCCCGGGGTTCTCGTCGTCTGGCAGTTCCTCCACATCCGGGCGCTGGGGTGTGAGCCTCCTAACCCAGGCCTCACTCATGATGGAGCGCAGGGCGACGGTGGCTAACAGCATGGGCACCCTCACACCATCCAGCTCCACCACCCGCTACAGTCCAGACCATCCTCCAGGTCGCGCGATGTTGACACCTTGTCTGCTGCCGCCAGGGGCTCCTCCACACGTGGCCCCGGTTCTGCCTCGAGGCCCAGTTTCGCACCCTTAGCCCTGTTTCGGCACGAAACTAGCCTGTCAGCTAGCCTGTCCATAGGCTCCGACTGAGCTGTTAGCTCTCCCAAGCTAACTAGCTCCAGCGTGTCCAGCGCCACCAGCCTCTTCGCCTGCAACTCTCTGGCCCTCGTCCGCTCTGCGAAGTGCGCCTCCATGAGCCCAGCAGCCTCCACGTAGTCCTCACTCGCGCCCAGCAAGTCAAGAATCCTTCAGCCCGCCGCACCGAGGTTAGGAGGGTCCGCCACTGTGTCCCGTCAAGCCGAGGGAAATCCAGTAAGTTGACATACTCCTTGAATTCCCGTCTGCACTGCGGCCACGAAATTAACGGCTCACCCGGGCTCTCCAGAAATGGCAACAGCCACTGATTAAAACGACACGCTCCCATTGGTCTCCTCGCTGCCAAATGTTATGTTGGGAAAATGACATGAGTCAGAGAGATTCTTGAGGGACATCCAGCTGAACTTTATTAGGGAGAACATTCAACTATATACAGAATGGGCCGTGCCCGCCTGACACCATCCTGTGGGTGGGCCCTGCATCCCAGACACCCAAATCCCATACACAACACAGGTATGTATATCAACTATATATTTTTGTTTAAGCACATTTTGTTGCCTAAAGAGACAATAAGCCAACCAAAGGAAGTGCCTAAAGGGATTAAGCCACTTGTGCTACAACCAAGTTAGCAATGGACCTCTTGCACACTGTAGAGCAGGGATGGGCAACTATGTGCCATGGAGGGCAATTCCACTGCAGGTTTTCTGTTCCATCCAGTCTCTTCAGCAGTTGCTTTCTCCAATTTGCAATCCTTGAAGCTCATCAGTGCGAACACCTGCTGAAGAGACTGAGTGGAACAGAAAATCTGCAGTGGAGTAGCCCTCACTGCCCGTCCCTGCTGTAGAGTAGCATACTTCCGCATTCCAGTCCACCCACATTTCTGGTTCCACTTCCATTTCCATTACATTTTCCCCATTCCCTGGTGCTTTCTCGTCAATAAATCAATTTTATCACTTTTCACTTATCATTGTACATACTGGAAATAGCGTGCAAGAAGATCATTTTTTCTTGATAAAGTTCATGTTTCACATTTTGATCATTTTTGTAACCATACTGAGCCATTTAATACTTCCCCAGTGTCATGACGCTGAGCATGGGGGTTGGGGGGCACTGTGCTCACGCTCTATTATTTAAATTATTTTCTGTACTTCATTCATGTTTGGGTATTGTGTGTGTCTGTATGTGTATGAAGGTTTTTGTTCTCAGTTCAGTTACTACTTGTCATTAATCTTACGTGTCATAAACTGGCCCCTCCAGGGCAGGAACAAAAGCCCAAATGCTGGCTGTGAGTTTGCAAACATTTGAATTAAAACACAAAAATATAACTGAGGTACAAATTTACACAGCAGGATGAAAACAGGATGGCCAAAATAGCGCGGAAGCTAAGGCGAGTGGAAACGCCAGCCAACCTGGGGAAAGACGTGGAAATAACGAGAGCTTAAGCGTGGAGCACACGCTGGGAAACTGGGTGAGAATAGACCGGAACCCCATCAGAACATGAAATGACACTGTGCCGAGCAGCGGTGCAGCGGGGCCTAAATAGGTCAGGGAGAATTGGAAACAAGTGATAACAGGTGTGGGTAACGAGTGAGGAATAATGAGCTGACCTCCTGCCAGCTGTGACAGCCCACAAACTTGAGCTGAGGGAGAAGGTAAACAAAACATGCTGTCACAATGAAAGCACAGGCCAGGAATAAAAATAAATCACGATTAATATATCAATACAAAGAGAGACCTAAGGTGAGGACAAGAAAAATACAATTCTAATAAACACCACAGAGAACTGAAAGAAAAAGGCGAGAGCGGACTCATGTCACAACACAGGGAGATAATTTAAAATACAAAATGATCCATGAATATATAAACTGAATAAACAAGACTTCAATAATAACCTAAGAAACAGGAACTCCCAAAACAGAGCAAAAAGCAAACCCAAATAATCACATACAGACAAAACCAAAACTCAAATTCAATAATAAAACTACGCTAGAGAAAATGCAGAAAACAACTAGATATAACTGAAAGCGTGAACATGGTCCTCCACCATGCTCTGCATCATGACAGAACCCTCCATCCAAGGGGTGGATTCTAGACACCCCAAGGAAACATCAAAAAGACCCCCCCCCCCCAACAAGAACAGAAAAATCATCATACCAGGGAGGGTGGTGCGGGGATCAAGGTTAGGTGGGTCAAAACAAAACACTCGCTCAAAGGACCCACAAACAGACAGATCAGGTGGCCAACTGAAAACCTAGGACCACCAGGCAAAAAAAGTAAGACAGTTCAGGTGGTCTACTAGACTCCAAAGACCATCAGCTCAAGAGCTGAAATGGATCGGGTGGCCTCCAAGCATTCCAGAGTCACCTAAGCGGATGATGTGGTCCGTCGTGTGGTGTCCCCACAGCCCTAAGCCAACGGGCCACAGGCCTCACCTGGAGGCGGCAACTGGAACACGTGCCTCCTACGGACTGCAGGGACTGAGGGGTGGAAACCAAATGAGTAGAATGACTGATCAGCAGGAAACCCAGATGAAGCAATGGCTAACCAGTGAGGAAACCAGACGAAGAGGATGGCTGACCAGTGAAGACGCCAGGCAAAGTGGATTACTGGCCAGGGTGGCTGACCAGTGAGGGCACCAGACAAAGAGGATGACTGATCAGTGGGGAAACCAGACAAAGAAAACAAGTGATCAGTGAGGAAACCTGGCAGCAAAGACAGCTGATCAGCGGCAACCTCAGGCGATGACTGATGACCTTCGGTGACCTTAGGTGAAGACAGATGACCTTTGGCGACCTCAGGCGAAGATGGATAACCTTTGGCGACCTCAGGCGAAGATGGATAGCCTTTGGCGACCTCAGGCGAAGATGGATGACCCTTGGCGGCCCCAGGCGGAGGCCCCACGGTGATCTCAGGTGAAAATTGATGACCATCAAATACACAGCGGACTGATGACCATCGGTAGAACCAGATGAGGACTCAGACAGGAGAGAAGATTTTTGATTATTTTTGATTTTAAGATAAGATAAGCCTTTATTAGTCCCACAATGGGGAAATTCCAGGATTGCAACAGCACAGGGATAGCAACACTCAGAGCAATAATTTAGAAGATAAGAAAATAAGAGCAGTGAATATACGTACATATAAATATATAAATATATATATATACACACAGTGCGGAGCATTGTAGCTAGATGGAATAAACAGCATAACCGTCTATTTAGTTACCCTACATGGTATGACTATGTACCTATACATATTGTCACCCTCCATAGCGACTGATATTGTCCTAGTTGTATACTGGAGGGGACCATTTGCGTAAGTCTGTTGCGTCTTTTGCATTCAATACTATTAGGTCGTCACGTTTTTTGCTATCTCTGCAAGCAGCCCTGCTTAGGTTATACAGTCTGACAGCCGTAGGCAGGAAGGACCTGCTAAACCTCTCGGTCGCGCACCTAGGATGATGTAGTCTACTGCTAAATGAGCTCCTCAGTGCATTCAGTATGTCCTGCATGGGGTGGGACTCGGACTCCAGCAGAGATGACAGTTAAGCCACCATCCTTCTCTCTCCTATCTCCTCCACTGGGTCAAGGCGTTGCCCCAGGACAGAGCTAGCTTTCTTGATTAGTTTGTTCAGTCTCTTCCTATCGGCTGCTGTAATGCCGTTGCCCCAGCAGACCACTCCAAAAATGATGGCTGATGCCACCACCGTGTCGTAGAATGTCTTCAAGAGCACCCCTTGTACACCAAAAGACCTGAGCCTCCTCAGCAGGAACAGCCTGCGCTGTCCCTTCTTGTAGAGTACGTCGGTATTGTATGACCAGTCTAGTTTATTGTTCAGATGAACACCCAGGTACTTGTAGGATGTCACCATCTCAATGTCTGTTCCCTGGATGTTTACTGGTGCTGTGAGGGGTTGTCCTTGCCTGCGGCAGTCCACCACCAGCTCCTTAGTTTTCCTCGCGTTGATCTTGAGGCAGTTCCGATGGCACCAGTCCACGAAGTCCTGGATAAGTCCTCTGTACTCAGCTTCATCTCCGTTGGAGATGAGGCCGACGATCGCAGAGTCGTCGGAGAACTTCTGTAGATGGCAGTGTGTTGTGTTGTGTGAGAAGTCCGCAGTATAAAGGGTGAACAGGAAGGGAGCCAAAACCGTTCCCTGGAGGGCCCCCGTGCTGCCGATGATCATGTCAGACACACAATCTCGGGTTCTCACAAACTGTGGCCGGTTAGTGAGGTAGTCCAGGATCCATGATGACAGGTGCTGGACCTCCCCTGTGCACAGCAGCTTGTCCTTCAGGATCATCGGTTGAATGGTGTTGAAAGCACTGGAGAAGTCAAAGAACATGATCCTCACCGCATTCCCGGGCTTCTCCAGGTGGGACAGAGAACGGTGAAGGAGGAAAATCACTGCATCCTCCACCCCAATGCCATGCTGGTAGGCGAACTGGAGTGGATCCATCGCTGGTCCCACCAGGGGGCAGAAGTGAGCAAGGAGCAGTCTCTCCAGGGTCTTCATCATGTGAGACGTCAGGGCCATTGGTCTATAGCTGTTCAGATCTTTGGGGTGGGAAGTCTTTGCTACAGGTACCACACAAGATGTTTTCCACAACTGTGGTACCCTCCCCAGCTTCAGGCTCAGGTTGAAGATGTGCTCCCCAATCCCATACAGCTGGTCTGCGCAGGACTTGAGGAGCTTCGCGCTGATGCTGTCCGGTCCCAAGGCCTTCCTCACCTTTATCTTCCTCAGCGCCGTCCTCACCTGGGTCTTAGTGAGGGTCAGGTTAGGGGGCTGTGTGCTGGGAGTGTGTGTGTGTGGGGGGTGTTGGTGGAGTGGGGTGTGGACAGCAGGTCTCAATGACTTTAGAGGCAGCAGTGGTTGGTGTGCAGTTTGGGGGGGAGGGCAGTTGGTCAAACCTATTAAAAAACAGGTTCAGATTGTTCGCCCACTCCCTGCCCCCCGTGGCCTGGGAGGAGGTATTCTGGAGCCCAGAGATGGTTTTGAGGTTTCTCCAGACCCCGCCGATGTCGCTCTGTTACAGCTTGTCCTCCATCTTCTTCCTGAAGCTGTCCTTGCCTTCTCTGATCTTCCTCCTCAGCTCCCTCTGTACGGACTTCAGCATCTCCCTGTTCTCCGACCTGAAGATCCTCTTCTTCTCTCTCAGAAGTGTTTTAATCTCAGGGTTGATCCAGGGTTTGTTTTTCAAGCAACACCGTATGATCTTGGTGGGTACGGTGTTGTCCACACAAGTTGCTGTAGTCCGTGATGGTGTGAGTGAGGCCATCGATGTCCTCACCATGTGGATCGCAGAGCTGCTCCCAGGCAGTGGTTTCAAAACAGTCCTTTAGAGCGTCCATTGCCTCCTCAGACCATAACTTTTGTTTACTTTATTGATCCCCAGAGGGGAAATTGAGGGCATCCACCTAGATGGCTAAAGCGGCCACGGTATGGGGATATCCCTTTACCATTCACACACACATTCACACCTAGGGCCACTTTTAGAGTCTCCAATTAACCTAACCTGCATGTTTTTGGCCTGTGGGAGGAAACCGGAGAACTCCCAGAGTAAACCCACACAGACACGGGGAGAACATGCAAACTCCACACAGATCACTGTTGGTCAGGGGCTGGGATCAAACCAGGGATCCCATGGCCAAGGGTGAGTTGCTGTGCTGCCACAGTGCTAACCACTGCGCCACCATACTGCCCAACAAAGAAACAAACACCGGTTCAACATCACCAGCAGCAGTGGAGCCCGACGAGGAAAGCTCAGAGGCAGCTGGCAGCTGCAGCTGGTTCTCCTCATCAAGAGCAAAGCAAGACCTCTCTAAAACTGATAATGTGAAAACAAAAAAGAGGACTTGCTGTTATGGCACAAATGATGGTCAGGACCCATTTCCCAACCCGAAGGCGCAGGGAAACAACCCTTTCATCCACTGGGGAAAACTCCAATATAGAGGCAGGAAGTTGGGGGGATACAAGAACACTCACCCCTGCTCATTTCCTCTCGCAACTCCAGAGTAGGCCAAGTTCCAGCCCCTCTGCAGGAGACTGGTTCCAGAACCAGAGCTGTGTGTTGAGGTGAGGCCGACTATACCTAGCCAGTATCTCTCAACCTCATGCACCAGCTCAGGCTCCTTCCCCACCAGAGAGGTGACATTCCACATCCTAAAAGCCAGTTTAGGAAGCCTGGGATCAGACCGCCAAAGTCTCTGCCTTCGACCACCACCTGATCCACATAACACCGGACCCCCATGGTCCCTCCTGCAGGTGGTGAGCCCACTGGAGGGTGGGCCCATGTAACTCCAGGCTGAACCTGGCCGGGTCCCATGGGCAGAAACCCGGCCACCAGGTGCCAGCCATCGAGCCCCTCCTCCAGGCCTTGCTCCACGGTGGGGCCCTGGTAACCCCATACCAGGCGGAGTACACTGAATCCTTGTTTGAGCATTCATCATGACAGTCTGTTGGATCATTCTTTGTCTGGCCCTTCACCCAGGACCAGTTTATCTTGGGTGACCCTACCAGAGGCAAATTGCCCCAGATGACATAGCTCCTGGGATCACTAGGGCACGCAAACCCCCCACCGCAATAAGGTGGCGATCCATGAGGGGTGAAAAACATAATATAAAATAATTACTTATAAATGTCTACCGGGCTACACTGTCATATACGTTGCAGACACTCTGGCTCTAATGTAGATGGGTTTTTAGAGTCCACACCGGAGCAGTGTGTGATCGTGGCAACATCATAACAGGAAGAGAGAGGAACTAAAAATGTCTGTCACCTAAAAGGCTCTGGGTGGAGCTAACTCCCTCATAACAATATAAGTCATAACCATCCTAACAAACAGGCCCAGCAACAGGACATGGCGATATTAATAACAATAATGCAAAGATGTTAACAGTATTACAATATTTTTTTAAATTCTGTTACAACTAGAACGCAGTGGTGATCACTGCTTCTAATCAACAGGATGTAATATTTCATAAGACTATTTGCCTCAAGCCATGAATTTTTGTGACATTATGTATTTGCCAGATGCACCTCTAGCGTGTCTCACCCTGCTGTTACATGTCAGATGGAAGTTTAGATTTGGCCATCTCAGTTCATTAGAAATTTCCAGTCCATTGGGCTGTGCCTTTTTTCTTCTTTTCCTCTTCAGAGTTAAATAAATTCATCCAATTTGCTAATATTGCTATGATACTATATTCATAACTGAAGTTCTGACTGTGTGGTTCTGTTCTCACATGTGGCAGCACAGATACAAAATCATATGACATGGTTATGTAACTGCATTGTAAAATGATAATGCTGCACTGGTCAGTATTTTCTCCCTCCCTGGTGCCAGCAAATATTCATGTGCTGACATTTGATTTCTGCAGTGGGATAAACTATGATTTACCTGCATATCAGCAGCTAGACCTGCCACACACAGTCTATAAGCCTGAGCTGAAAAACAAATTAACCCTGACCTGCAGTAGAGGTTAACCTTGACATAAATGCACCAGGCTTAGGATCAGTCCCGACTCTTATCTGGCTCTTTGTAGAAAGCTGCTTTTCTTCAAGAAACTCCTATGAGCTTTTATAGTCCAGGGCAGCAGCTTCTGTTAAAGGGCTCAACTCCAAACTGTCAGTCTCTAAATCAGGCTGTAAGACACGTCAACATTTGAGCGGACCACTAAGAAAAAAAGAGATAGCCAAGTGCATTTTTTTCATGGAGGTATGTGTGTAGTCATTTTATTTTTTACTTCAATGTTAATCTGAGACATGGAACTACTACTTACACTTTTATATTTCACAAAGTGTAATACAATTATGACGTAACACTATGATATGAAATAACCATATAAATGCTGCTAATATGGTGATGATATAAATGAAAACCATATAATTCTGAACGTCTAAAGGTGTGTTCAGACCAAGTGCGAATTTGTTCATTTAGCATGATTACATGTTACGTTAATGTAAACAAGAATACACGCGAATGAGCAAGTTGCAGAGGGGCGGGGTTGCCTACATAACTTCTGCAGCTACTTTCTACCTGCTGTGGAAATCCCAAAAATGCGGCCATGTTTAGATTTACAGTAGGGCTGTCTATACATCCGGGTACTTGCATGTGAACACGCAAACCCAAGGTGCGAAAAACCGGCAGTTTACCACTGAAACAATACAGCGTATCAATGTTATGATGAGCTTTCACCGCAAGCTCGGATCAGATAGGATCAAAAACTAAATTTAAACACTAAAGTGTCCCTACCATCTACCAGACAGTATATGTGGAAGAATGATCCAGTGGAGTGGCCAGAAACAACACTGATATTTGTAACTACCTGATAGATGCTCCAGCTTTGCTGTGCATTGGCAGAACACTCCAATAATAGAAAATAAGTTGTACCTGCTGTGGAAATCTCTGAAAAGCCGGCATGTTTAGGTTTCCAAAATTTATCCACTGGTGCTCACAGGACAAACAATCTCCTGTTCGTTTATACTCGTTAGCCATTCTTAATCCCAACAATTTGTTTCAGCTTTACAGAGCTTCAGTCCATTTGTCAGCAGGTGAGTGTCAGTCTTATTTTTAAACTAGTTTTAATTGCAGAGTTGGTGCACTTACTCTGAGGGTGATTAGTGGCTCAAATTGGAATGAATCTTCCTACCGAGCTGACACGTTTCTATGCCAATGCTATTCTAGCTATTAACTCCCTCGGATGCAAATTCAGGTGTTTTTCGCATATTTGCATTAACTTTACATGTAGGCAAGTTAGTTTTAATGATAAATAAGAGTTATAGTTTGCTAAAGAGGCATACCTGTTATAAAGTGGTCAGACCAGACAAAGACATGGATCATGTCATCCCTCAGCCTCCACATCCCATTATGAAAAGGCAGCCCACAAAATCCTCCTTTGGTAATCTCTGCTGGCTGATGTGAATCTAAAAAGAACTTGTACTTGATTGCTATCACCATCTTTCATAAGATAGTAATGGCTACATGAGCCAGTTGCACAACATTTTGGCATTTTCTTTGTTTAAATTTAGCTAACATTTCCATTGAAATACATTGAGAACGTTGTTTATACCTCGTTCTGCCGCTAGGGTTTGATCATGGCAATCAGTGACATAAGCGTAGGCAGCCCTATTATTCGGTGGGGCACACAGCTGAGAAAATGTCGCTGCCTCCTCCAGAAACTACACCTAGATGATGGTTGATTACACTGCTAGCCTATGTTAGCACATCCATAGCAGGAGTCTGGATAAACTCCCAACACTCCGTTTCTGCTGCAGAACTCCCAGGCCATCTGTCTGCAGGTGAGTGGCGGTCTCATTTTCAAACTAGTTTACTCTCTAGTGTCAATACTTTTATTCCATTGATGGAATCTCAAGGCTGATTAGCTATCGCGACCACCTCCCTCGGACTAGAATGCAAAAAGTTACCCGTTTAGACTTTATATGTAATTGTGCCACATGAAAATTTTGCTTTGTGTTTGGTCTGAGCGCACTTTAAGGGTACTGTAACATCCAACTCATTTGATTGAGACTTTCAGACTTTTCAGGTTGATACAGACCAAAATTGCATGTGAAAATAAGTGTGAAACCTCCCCCAGAGCACGATCTGTACCTTAGAGCCAAACTTTGATTAGACAAAAATAGGCGGTCTCAGTCAAGATCAAACTGAACCTTAGTTCAGTTTGCTTTTTGTAAGAAAACTATTTTTTAGAATGGTTTGAACGTTACGGTAGCTGAAAACAGGGTAAATGAGCTTCAATGTGGTCAGGGAGAGAAAGAGAATTGTTTTTTAATTAAAATATGGTCCAATGGTGTAATAAATAGTCAACCAAAAAAAAAAAAAAATCTGTTTAATGCACTCAACACCTTGGGTGCAAAAATGCTCTCCACAGTATGTCGATGTGCTCAGGGCACTTTAAGTTGAAAAATTTTCCAATTTTTGGAGAGCTGTATTGCTCATCATCGGTACACCTCTCTAACCAGCAGATCAGAATCAGGCTAATAGGACACCTTAACCAATATTTGAAAAGTTTGGAAGGATATGTGTTTTTTACAAATTTGATGCGGTTTAGTGTAGCTAGTCGAGAGTTTCAGGACAAAATATGTGAAACACTGACAGAGCTGTGAGTGACAGGTCAAGCAGTTATTAGGATATAGGGCAGAGACTTTTTTTTTTTTTTTTTTTTTTTGAGTGCCTGTGAAGCTTCCAGAAAAACACATCTAGAAGCATTTTTATGTGCTCGGTGGACACATGGTCTAATATTCTAGCACTCACAAAATTTCATAGTTCACTTCTTAATGTGATGGAGACTTCCCCAACTTCTACTTGAAGTGATGCTACTGATGTCCCAGAGCTGCAGAAAACACCTCATAGGGAGAGTAGTATGTTTGCCAACTGGTGCAGTCTGTACCAACTACACAAACATCAACCAAACCAAACCTCCATCCATCCATCTTCTTCCGCTTAATCCTTTTCGGGTCACGAGGTGGCTGGAGCCTATCCCAGCATCTTTGGGCGAGAGGCAGGGTCCACCCTGGACACCTAACTGGACCAAATGTGTACAATTTAATAACAACAGGAGCCTTAGTTGGGACCTTGATTTGGACTTTAAGGTCTGAAAATACCCCTACAACACTCTGGATACTTGTGTTACTGACATGTTTGGGGCGGCAGTGGCTCAGGAGGTAGAGCAGGTCGTCTAATAACCCGATGGTTGGCGGTTCAAATCCCGCTCTCCCCAGATATCCTGCCGTTGTGTCCCTGGGCAAGACACTTCACCCGCATTGCCTCCATTGCCCATAACACTGGGTATGAATGTGTATAAATGTGTAAAAAAATGTTCAGTGGTGGCGGAAAGGCCGTTGGCGCAGATTGGCTGCCACGTTTCCGTCAGCCTGCCCCAGGGCAGCTGTGGCTGCAGAAGTAGCTTGCCACTACCATTGTCTGTCTGGAGTGAATGAATAATGTACCTAATTGTAAAGCGTCTTTGAGGTATATATGATAAAGCGCTATATAAAACCGATGCATTATTATTATTATGTTTGGTAAAACCCAGAAGCAGACTCAGAATAAATACAATTATCTTTTATTGCAGCGTGAATGTGTGTGTGTGTGTGTGTGTGTGTGTGTGCAGAAGTGAGCAGCTGGGCGAGCGGAGCACGGTTCGAATTGGCAACCCTAGGAGAGAGGATAGACAGGCAAATGAGTTTACTGAGACCAGGGTGAATAAACAGGTGAATGTACAGTCTTACAGAATGGACGAAGGGCTGAGGCGCTGAAGAATCCCCAGAGGCTCTGAACCAGCTGCAGTCTGTTCCGTGTTCGTGTTGATGCCGAGAAGTGAGGTGAGGAATAGCAGGTGAGTAAACGGTGCTCATGCAGAGTGCGGGTAGAAGCTCAGGTCCGCCGACAGGAGGAGGAAGTCCGCCGCCAGGAGGCGGACCACCTGTGCACAGGGGAGATTAGGTGAATCGGAGAAGGGATGGAATCCCAGAGGCTTACTTGGAGTTGGAGCACTTTGGCCCTCAGAAGACCTGACGGAGCAGGATAAGGTGAAGTAGGAGATTCTCCAGAGCAGGATGACGAGGTTGGCCGAGGAGGTCTTTCCAGACCGAAGGAGCATTGACGTCTCCATGCAGACCAAAGGGCAGCACGGCTAAAGAAGGTTGTCTAATGAGAGGACCAGGTGTGCGCACAGCTGTGGAGGCAAAGCAGGCACGCAGAGCAGGTCACCACAGTACCCCCCCCCGCCCCATGAGCTGCCTCTCGGCGGCCGATCCAACCTACCCAGATGTGTCCGGTGGAAGTCCCTGATGAGTTGTGGATCCATCACGAAGGAGGGACGCACCCAGGATCTCCATTCTGGACCATAACCCTCCCAGTCCACCAGGTAATGGAGGCCATGACCCCTGCGTCGGACGTCTGGGATGGAGTTGACTTTTCAAGCGGGGTCACTATCGATCATCACTGGTGGAGGTGACGACTTGAGAGGGGGGCACAGAGGGCTGGAAACAAATGGCTTAACCTGAGAGACGTGGAAGGTGGGACAGATGCAGGGGGGGGAGGGGCAGGTGCACAACGACAGGATTAACAATGTGGGTGATAGAGAAAGGACCAATAAAGCGATGGGATAATTTCCTGGACTCAGTCTTAAGATTGATGTTTTTTGTGGACAACCATTCCTGCTGCCTGACCCGGTAAGACGGAGCTGGGGTCCTGCGGCAGTTGGTGATGTCCGAGTTGCGGTCTGGGTAGCCTTCCACAGCCGGCGACAGTGCTTCATGTGGGTCTGCATGGAGGGCACAGCAATGTCTTCCTCCTCATCCAGTAACAGTGGGGGGGGGGGGGGGTTGTATCTGAGGAAGGCCTCGAATGGACAAAGACCTGTAGCAGAGGAGACCATAGTGTTATGTGCATACTCGACCCAAGGCAGGTGGGAGCTCCAGGATGCCGGGTTGGAGGCAGTAACGCACCACAGTGCCGCCTCCAGCTCCTGGTTGGTGCGCTCACACGGACCATTACTCTGGGGATGGTACCCCAAGGACAGACTTACCGTGGCCCCGATAGCCTTACAGAAAGCTTGCCACACCTGCGAGATGAACTGGGGCCCATGGTCAGACACGATGTCCACCAGGATACCGTGGATCCACACCACATGTAGGACGAGCAGGTCCACTGTCTCCTTGGCTGTAGGAAGCCCCTGTAGGGGGATGAAGTGGGCCACCTTGGAGAACCTGTCTACGACTGTGAGGACAACGGTGTTGCCTGCAGGGGGGGTGGGGGGGCTGGTCACAAAATCAAGGGTCACGTGGGACCAGGGTCTACTAGGGATGGGAAGGGGATGAAGCAGGCCTGCCAGTAGAGAGGAGGATGTCTTGCCTTGCAGGTGGTACACTGGGGGCAGGCTCGGATGTATTCCGACGACCCTCCATAGCGACAGCCACCAGAAAGTTCTCTGAAGTTGGGCCACAGTACGTGCCATCCCCGGGTGGCACAGCAGCTTGGAGGAGTGTGCCCAATTAATGACCTCCCCCCGGACCGCAGAGGACACCTACATCCTTCCCGCTGGCCCCCCACCCGGATCTGCCTCAGTCTCCAGTGCTCTCCTAACCCTCTCCTTGATGCCCCATGAAAGGGCACCCACGATACATGAAGGAGGCACAATGGGAGATAGTGACACCTCAGCAGCATCAGAGGAGAATTGCCTCGAGAGGGCATCTGGCTTGATGTTCTTAGACCCTGGGCGATAGTGACGTTAAATCTGCCGAAAAATATGGACCAGTGGGCTTGCCAAGAGTTGAGTCGTTTGGCCGTCCTGAGGTACTCCAGATTCTTATGGTCCGTCCAAACGACAAAAGGCTGGGAGGCCCCCTCCAGCCAGTTATGCCACTCCTCCAAGGCCAACTTAACCGCCAGCAGCTCCCTGTCCCCGATGTCGTAATTCCTCTCTGCGGGGGATAGATGACGGGAGAAGAAAGCGCAGGGGCGGATCTTGTCAGTGGGAGAGTGTTGAGACAACACCTCTCCCACACTGGAGTCAGAGGCATCCACCTCCACCAGACATTGTAGTGCGGGGTCCACCTGGGCCAAAATAGGAGGAGAGAAGAACAATGATTTTAACTGAGCAAGAGCTGCCTCCACCTCCATCCACTAGAAATGCACCTTCGTGGAGGTGAGGCGAGTGAGGGGTAGGGCAATGGTTCCATAGTCTTTGATGAAGCGGCGATAGAAACTGGCAAAACCCAGAAACTGCTGCAGCCGCTTCCGGGAAGATGGAATCGGCCACTCTACCACCGCCTTTACCTTGTACGGGTCCGCGATGATCTGGTTGTGGGAGATGACGAATCTCAGAAATGTGGTGCGTGGGCCGTGAAACTCACATTTCTTAGCCTTGACAAACAGTTTGTTCTCCAGTAAGCACTGAAGGACCCGCCTGACATGTAGCCGATGCTCATCGAGGGACTGGGAAAAAATAAGGATGTCGTCGAGATAAACAAACACAAAAGAGTCCAAAAAAATCCCTCAACACATCATTGATCAGCCGTTTGAATACTGCAGGAGCATTAGTCAAACCAAAGGGCATCACCAAGTATTCGAAGTGGCCACTAGTAGTGCGGAACCCCGACTTCCACTCATCCTCTTCCTTGATCCTCACCAGGTGGTAGGCTTTGCGGAGATCCAGTTTAGTGTTTAGTGAACACTGAGGCCCCCTGGAGGGAATCAAAGGAGGTGTTAATGAGGGGGAGAGTGTACTTGTCCTTGACTGTGATGTTATTCAGCTCCCTAAAGTCAATACAAGGCCTAAGCGAACCGTCCTTCTTCCCCACAAAAAAGAATCCCGCCCCCACTGCTGAGCCTGATGACCAGATAATGCCTGTTCTTAGGGATTCTTTGATGTATTTATCCATTGCCTCCCACTCCGGGGCAGAGAGGCTATAAAGCCGGCTGGATGGCAAAGGAGCCCCTGGCAGGAGGTTAATGGCACAATCATAGGGGCAGTGGGGGGGGAGTGATAGTGCATGAGCCTTGATAAACATGGTGCCCAGGTCATGGTATTCGGGGGGGTACCGATGAAAGGTCAGGCGGGGGTGCATCAGGAGAACAGAGGGGAACAGAGGGAGAGCAAGCAGCAGACTGTAGGCAGGTGCTCAGGCAGAAGGAGCTCCAGGAGACAATGCTTCCCGATTGCCAATCAATAATCGGGTTGTGTAGCTGTAGTCAAGGGTAACCCAGAATAACCGAGGAGGCTGAAAGGGAAGCACAAAGAACCTAATCTGCTCCGGGTGATTGCCTGATACCAACACAGAGACCGGAGCAGTTTGTTTCGTGACAATAGCCAGCGGAACCTTTGACAGAGCAATTAGTTTCAACGGAGTCTTCAGCCGATGGCAAGGGAGCCCCAGCTGGGTTGCCAGATTCTCAGAAATGAAGCTCTGCTCTGCCCCGGAATCAATGAGTGCATGGGTGGATATTTCATTGTGATTATGGAAGAAACAAATGGGAAGCAGAAATTTTGTGAGGGAATTTGCCCGAGATGATTCTGTGAGTCCCCCTACTGTGACGTACGGACCCCCCCTTTTGGCCGAATGGGGCAAGAGGCCAGCTCGTGCTCCTCACTAGCACAATACAGGCATAACCCAAGCTCCCGGCGGCGTTGCTTTTCAGCCGGAGGCAGCTTAGATTGGCCCATCACCATGGGCTCCTCAGTCTCTAAGGGATCGGGGGGGGGGGGGGTGCTGCGGGGAGCAGCGAAACTGCGAGCCCGGACGACCAGGTGGTCAACGCTCGCTGGCTTGCTCCCTCAGCTGGTTAGCAATGCTAATGGCGAGGGAGATTAGCTCATTCAGTTTGCTGGGTTTTTCTAAGTGAGCTAATTTGTCCCGCAGGTTAGGGCTAAGGCTGCGAGTGAATATGCTGCAGAGAGAGGACTCCTCCCACCCTACCTCTGCTGCCACCACCCAGAAGTCTACTGAATAATCAGCCACAGATCTACTGCCCTGCTTGAGATTAAGTAACTGGGTGCTGAGGACACTCTCAGTCAGAGTGGTCGAAAACCTCATTAAACTCACTCACAAAGGGATCGTAGGTCAAACTAGCGTAATTGGGCTGAGCCATTATGGTGTAAGCCCAAGCTAAGGCTCACCCCTCTAAGAGATTGACCACATACCCAATGCGGCTATGACTGGTGGGGAAATCCCCCAGCACACGCTGGAACACAATACCACACTGTAGCAAGAAACCCCGTGCCTCCCCTAGCTTACCACTGAATTGCGTGGGGGTGGGGACTGGCGTCAGCCGAGACTGTTGGGAGGGAAGAAGGGTGGGACTAGCTGGCCCGGCCGCTCCCCTGGGAGCAAGTGGAAAGGGCTGTGTTGGTGTGAGGTGATCCAGACGAATGTTAATCTGCATGAGTTGTGTAAGTATGACTTGCTACTGGTGAGATAACTGATCCATCCAAGCCTCGATGGTGTTAAATCTCTGTGCGAGAGCACTGTCTGCTGGGTTAGTCTGAGGGAGACGTACTGACATGTTTGGTAAAACCCAGAAGCAGACTCAGACTCGGAATAAATACAATTATCTTTTATTGCAGCGTGAATGAGTGTGAGTGTGTGTGTGTGTGTGTGTGTGTGTGTGTGTGTGTGTGTGTGTGTGTGTGTGTGTGTGTGTGTGTGTGCAGAAGTGAGCAGCTGGGCGAGCAGAGCACGGTTCAAACTGGCAACCCTAGGAGAGAGGACAGACAGGCAAAGGAGTTTACTGAGACCAGGGGGAATAAACAGGTGAATGTACAGTCTTACAGAATGGATGAAGGGCTGAGGCGCTGAAGAACTCCCAGAGGCTCCGAACCAGCTGTAGTCCGTTCCGTGTTGTCGCCGAGAAGTGAGGTGAGGAATAGCAGGTGAGTAAACGGTGCTCATGCAGAGTGCGGGTAGAAGCTCAGGTCCGCCACCAGGAGGAGGAGGTCTGCCGCCAGGAGGCTACCACCTGTGCACAGGGGAGATTAGGTGAAGCGGAGAAGGGATGGAATCCCAGAGGCTTACTTGGAGTTGGAGCACTTTGGCCCTCAGAAGACCTGATGGAGCAGGAAAAGGTGAAGTAGGAGATTCTCCAGAGCAGGATGACGAGGTTGGTTGAGGAGGTCTTTCCAGACCGAAGGAGTTTTGACGTCTCCGTGCAGACCATAGGGCAGCACGGCTTAAGAAGGCTGTCTAATGAGAGGACCAGGTGTGCGCGCACCTGTGGAGGCAATTAGGGCAGCAGGCACGCAGAGCAGGTCACCACAGTTACTTTGAACACAAACACAACCCCATCTCACCAAAATGCATAAAGAAAATTTCCGACCCATTAAAACGTGTCCCATATACAGGGAAAAAAAATGATGTGCACCAGATATGCCTTCCATTCCCATTACCACTTGACACCGTGTGTCATTGCTTTTACCATTTCAAAAAGACTCAAGTCATCAGGTGAATGGTTGGTTTTCATTTAACAACCCTGAGTTCAAATCCAATCCAGTCTTCTTTCTTTGCATTTCAGTTTCTTTTGGAATTACATTTTGAGGTGGTTAAAGTTAGAGACATGGTCAGGGTGAGGTGCTCGCTATAGTATTGGTTAGGATTAGGGTTAAGGTAGGATGAAGTTTTCAGAGTTTTAAAATATGCTTTCACTCCTGTCCTCTGCCTTCTCGCGACGTGTATATATTTTCACAGTCACTACAAGACACGGTGGCGGAGTGGTTAGCACTGCGACAGCACAGCAACTCACCCTTGGACGGGGGATCCTGGGTTCAATCCCAGTCCCTGGCCAGCAGTGATCTGTGTGGAGTACTCCGGGATTTCTCCGGTTTCCTCCCACATGCCAAAAACATGCAAGTTAGATTAATTGGCATCAACTGGGGATTCTAAATTGTCCTTAGGTATGACTGAGAGTGAATGGTTGTCTGTCTCTCTGTGTTGGCCCTGCGATAGACTGGCGATCTATCCAGGGTGTACCCTGCCTCTCACCCAAAGATGCTGGGATAGGCTCCAGCACCCCCCCCCCCCGACCCGAAAAGGATTAAGCGGAAGAAGATTGATGGACTACAACAGACTGTTGCCACTACTTTCCTTGTCTCTGCCAACATCAAGTGAAATCCTGTGCATATACAAATGTTATTTACGTATTTACTCCATGTTTGCTCTTCATCATCATCATAGTCTGTCGTAGGCAACAATGACTGTTTCATTTAGGTCTGATCAGATTCCTCCACACAGCTCTGTCCTTAGCCTTCCACTGCCAGGAACTACTGTCTATATCCAACTTCTTCAAATTTCTTTTTACAGTGTCTTTAAATCTGAGCCTTGGTCTACCCTGATTGCGTTTGCCCTCGCATAACTGTGAGTAGAGTAACTGTCGAGGGAGACGCTGGTGGTCCATCCTCTCAACATGTCCGAGCCATCTCAGCTTTGTCTGTATTAGCATGTCTTCCATTGATGGTAGACCAGCTTGTTTCAACATTTCTATGTTGGTTATCTTGTCTTTCCATGAGATGTTCATTATGGCTCGAAGATGTCTCATCATGTACGCGTGGAGTTTCTTTACCTGCGCTCTGTAGACAGTCCAAGTTTCAGCACTGCACAATAGAGTAGCCAGTACTGTCGCTCTGTACACTTTGCATTTCACATGGATAGACATGTCAATTGTTCGACAGTCTCTCCCTCAAGTTTCCAAACACAGCGCTCGCTCTTCCCATTCTGAGAGATAGTTCATCCTCCAGCCTAGCATTCTCTGAAACAGTACTCCTTAGATACTTGAAAGTCTTGCACTTGACTAGTGCTAAGGGGTGGGAAAAAGGGATACTTGTATGTATTTTGGTGACACTGAGCTCAGTATAATTCATCCATCCATCCATCTTCAACCGCTTAATCCTTTTCAGGTCAGGGTGTACCCCGCCTCTCACCCAAAGATGCTGGGCTCAGTACGTAAAAATTTTCCATTTTTTTCCCCAATCACAATTTTGTTTAACATATGTTAATTTGCAGTAGAAGCATTTGCGTTGTATTAATTTTCAGGGCAGCTGTAGACCTCACTAGAATTGTACATTATATATATTATATTATTATGGCAGTGCCCTAGGCTAGGGAGGGGTGATGCCCCGCCTCTGGGGGGTGGCATCACCTGTAGTATACAAGAAAGCTACAGGAGACACATTGTCTCTTTGCTGTGGCTCCTGCACTCGCGGTGGGGACTTCTGTGTGTATAGTTCATATTATAATAAAACCATAAAACGTCACCTCGACTCCTCGTTGTTCGGACAACATTTGGCGACGAGGATACACAGAGATGGAGCGGGATGCGACCATGCTTCCTCTTTTTTTGGAGGCTCCAGGTGAGCCGTTGGTCCCTTGGGCCAGGTGGTTTGCGGCGCTCGAAAACTATCTGTTGGCGTTAGACCTCAGCGACCTGGATAAATTGAGAGCGAGGGCTATTCTGGTCCATAACCTGGGTATGGAGGGCCAGAGGATCCCGAGCATGCTGGGAGGAGGTGACAGCTTCGACGATGTCGCAAGGCTGACGGCCAGCTACTTTCACGCCCCTGAAAACATCATGGGGTGCATTCAGTTCAGACAGTGGCGCCAGCGACCTGCAGAGTCGGTCCAGCAGTTCGTGGCAGACTATCGACAGCTGGCGAGTGAGTGCAGGTTTGGGGTGTTGTGGAAAAAACAATGTATTTGCCCTTTCTTCCTGGGTCCTGAAGAAATAACACCAGAGATCTGCAAGCTTGGAGAGCCTTTATTTTCCTGCATGCAAGGGAGAGAAAAAAAAAACAAAAAAAAAAACCTGCTGAAGTGTGTGTCTCTCACAGCGAGGCCTTTCTCTCTGCCCCAAGGTCACAAGACAGATGCCTTTATACAGTTATCAAAGCGTTCACAACACTGCCTTATATGGTAGTGGAGATCTTAGCTGTGCTGGTGTTGCATGGGCATAAGTCTGTCTCAATAGATAACATATGGAAATCAAATCAACCTCATGTGACTACACCTTGAGCGTGGTTACAGATTCCAGCTCTAACAGTCATTTTTAACAAACATCATATAGACAGAAATACTGGTACATTTTCATATGTATAAATGAATTTCCATGTCAGGGGCTCTGGAGGAGGAGATGGTCCACGACCAGTTGGCCGAACATGTGACCTACTCCTCGGCGAGGGTTCGCCTGCTAACTCATGCTGGTGAGCTATCTTTGCTAGCGGCCTTGGAGCTAGCGCAGCAACATGAGGCAGCAGAACGGCTGACAAGAAACCTCGGTGATAACAAAGCCCTGCCCAAGAACAACACATGGTGGAAGGCCCTGGCCTTGGATTTGGACGATTGAAGCGACGATGAGTACACGGCCATTGTTAAAATACGGTCCACCCTGGGAATGCCGAGATGCTACGGCTGCGGATTCAGCAGGCACTGCTATCGACCCAGGGAGTGCACAGCGAGAGGCAAGCGTTGTGGACAGTGTGGTCTGCTCCATCACTTCGCCAGAGTTTGCCGAAATTTCAGCAAGGAGGAATGGAGACCAGCTAAGGACAGTGTAAAAAAGAAGGTGCCTACAGTGGTCCACATGGTCTCGCCCAACACGGACGGTCGTATTATTTGCAACATTTTGTTGGATGGGACATTGATACCGCTGTTGGTGGACACGGGGTCAGCGGTCTCCATTCTGAACCTGGAAACAGTAAGACGGTGTTTTCCCCACTGCACAGTGAGTAAGACTAGCATAGCCTGTTACAGTTATGGCAGCAACCCCCTGGACATCGTGGGCTCGGTGTGGCTTTCGGTGAGGTACAAGGAGGCCTCTATGTGTGCAGCTGAGTTCATAGTGTCTTGGGATGGAAATAACCTGATGGGCTGTGATTTATTTTACAGGCCCAGGTTCTCCATCACCTGTGGAGAAGTGGAGGAGTGGTCAGGTGGTGGCCTGTGGAACCGGCCATTTTACGTGGGAAGTGGCAATTAAGTGTGGGACTTGGGGCGGCCCATTCCAGGTGAAGAGGGACGCCGCCAGCACCATAGTACGCTGACGAGGCGAGGGTCCTGTGCCAGTGTTCATGGTCCCACGGACGGTGGACTCGAACGGCATGGTTAGACCCCCGCGGTGGCGGAAAGGTCTAGAGAGCGTGAGCTACAGGGCTCCGGTGGCCGGCTGGATACCACTGTTGAGCCAACAGTTGCTGGTGCCGCGCCGACGCAACAACACCACCTAACAACTGGGGTAACAGACGGCACGATCCCTAGCCGTGCCGAAAATAAAAACAAGGGACTTGGCTCGAGTGAACTTGGCGGACCGCTGAGGAGCCATAAGGGTGCCAGACTGCGACGCAGACGACGGAAGAAGTCAGTGAGCACGCCCCTGGGCGAGGGTGGTGATGTCCGCCCTAGGATCGAGCCTCGGCTTGGTCGGGTGCACAGTTCGAGAGAACAGAGTTGATAATCTGTGGGTGGTCCAGTCCGACGGCGACGGGTACCTGAATTTGACTGATGGGTCGAGATAGCATCCCAACGAGCTGCAGAGTTTGAGCAGAAAAGGACGTCAATGCGGCCCGTCTGTCACGAGTAAGCGGAGATGCTCTGGAAGTGGGCCGCGGGACGGACACTCCAGAGGGGGGCTTTCGGGAGACCTGGGTTAGGTTTGAATGGGGGCTTATGGTGTGTCTGATTTAGTGCATTTAAAATGTGTCGGCTGCGGTTAATGTTATGGTGTTCAAGATATGTTCTGACATTTAAAAAAAAAAAAAAGACAGCTTTGTCGATGTGGTAATGTGAATTTTGTGTAATTGCCTGTTTGACTATTTGTTTATATGCACTTGGCCACCGTTGTGCGTGTGAATGCCTGGTGACTGAATGTTGTGTGTGTGTTTTGGGTGCAGTAACACCTGGGCGTGATTGTTCGTGTGGGGTGTGAGTGTGACAATTGCCCTATATTGTGTTACTTGTATAATTTGTCAGGAATCTCTGTTTAATTGTGTATATCCTGCGAGTGTAGGGGGTCAGGTACCGCCATTGTTTGTGTCTGTAATTACTTATTAATATATATGTCTGTTCTCATCGGGATTAATTTATTTTGGTGTGTGGCCCTTTTTTCCTTTTAGTGACCGTTTGTTTACATAGCGGAGAGCTCTGCTGGGCCAGTGTGGTGTGTGTAGGCCTACATCCCTTTGTATTAGAGTGTGAATCGGGTGTAAATTGTATGGTTGGGAGAATATGTGTGCTTGCGTTTTCCAAAGGGGGGGGGAGATGTAGAATTGTATATTATATGGTAAATGGTGTTCCATATATTATATATACATATATATATATATATATATATATATATATATATATATATATATATATTTTTTTTTTTTTTTTTTTTTTTTTTTTTTTTTTTGTTACTTATTTGTACCCGTAGGTAGATTTGGTTTGCAGTCTGGTGACAAGCCACCGGCTGCTGGTCGCTGCGTGCGCGAGCGCCCTAAACCTACATGTTTTTTGGTGTGCGGGAGGAAACCGGAGAAATCCCGGAGTAAACCCGCGCAACACGGGGAGAACATGCAAACTCCACACAGCTCACTGTTGGTCGGGGGCTGGGATCGAACCCACGATCTCATGATCCCCGCGGTCCCCCGGCCGAGGGTAAAACTGTGCTGCCACAGTGCTAAACCACTGCGCCACCGTGCAGCATATTATTATGGCAGTGCCCTAGGCTAGGGAGGGGTGACGCCCCGTCTCTGGGGGGGTGGCGTCACCTGTAGTATATAAGCTAGCTGCGGGAGACACTGTCTCTTCGCTGTGGCTCCTGCACTCACAGTAGGGACTCCTGTGTGTATAGTTCATATTATAATAAAACCATAAAATGTCACCTCGACTCCTTGTTATTCGCACACAACACTCACATCATGGCATATAAATGGCTGCTTTTGAGTCAGATGTAAAAGCGAGTATATTATTGTAATAACTTTTTTCCACATTTAAATTTCATTTTCATTCCACCTATGACCCTTTGGAACATCCTGACAGTATCTCTTATGCTGTTCATCTGTTTATAGAGTTTGTGGTGGAAACCAAAAATGGAACATAAACCGAGTGAATCAGGTCAGCAACTTGTAATATATTTTCCCCTGAAAGATTGTAACTAAAACTATGGTGGTCAGAGGAAACCCCTTCATAAACAGTTTAGCAGTGTTCACTTCTTGCATGAGTCTACCTGGACACATTTATTATTTCTTTAAATGGGCATATGGTGTATGTGTGTATTTTTTTTTCCCTTCTCCCAATACTTTTCCTCTGATTTGGCCCTAATTCTGGACTGACCAACACATTCAAAGTCCGCTCTGTATGTTTTCCTTGGTTTATACTGTAGGAAGCTTGTGCAGCTATTTTTACATACAGAGAAATAAAGATCTTTGCATTCAGGCAAAGATATGGAGCAAGGGTTGTTTTTTTTTTGGCGTAACCACAGTGGTTTCCTGGAAATATACCTGTTGCAGACTGAAGGGAGACAACAAGAAACTATTGTGTTTCGATTTTATTTTTGTTTAAGCCGCCATGTAATTATCTAGTCTGAAGGGAAGTGACACCACTCATGGATGGAAATGCGGGCGGGTCTAAAGGTGGTGCTGGTGGAGGAATAAAATATTTTAAGTCAAATGTAATCACAGTGGAGAAACAATTAGACTTCATGATGAAGGTACAGCACAATGGCACAAAGAACATACTGTATATGGCCTAGACGCTGACAGGTTATAAGTACATGTACTATAGCCGAGAGCAATGATGTAGAGACCAACAGGCTCCACTTTCTGAGGACAAGGTTTTACAGTTGGCTCATCACCCTATAAAAGCAAGAATTCTCTGTGTGTGTGTCACGTTCATAGGACACATAGACAAATGTGTCTTTATGATGTCTTAGACCATGAACTCAGGCATCACAGTGATAGACATCAGGCAACATGTCTTTATGATGTCATACATCAAGGCTGCCTTTATGTCTTTATGATGTCATATACATCAAGGCTGCCTTCATGTCTTTATGATGTCATATACAGTGAGTTCATGCCGGAGAGCCTCTTTTTGCTCACATCTATTTTCATGATCCTGTCCATGAACTGGAATTACGACGCACCTATCCCCCGACCAGTGGTCTCAACAAAGAGGAAGAAGAAGACCCACCAGATGGAAAGCAGTAGAATGACGACAACTGCTGCACATCAGGAAAGATGCCATGAAGGTGAAACACCTGAGGTTCCAGCAGTACATCACACCCGTCTGAGACAGGAGGGCACCCTTCACCAGCATGGGGTACAACAGGCTTTAAAGCACGTTTACACATCTATGATCTCTGCCTCATCATCATAGGACGACTCGCCATGCCTACATGACGGCAAATGTGTAACCTTGACGAATGCCAGTCTAGACTACAAATGTGTAAATAAAATGCCAAGCAAAGCGTTGATTTCCTCTGGGTGCGCCGGTTTCTACGGGTATGCACGGGCCTTCCTGAACAGGGTCGAAAGCCACTTTTCCAGGATTGCACCCATGAACTGGAATTACGACGCACCTATCCCTCAACCAGTGGTTTGAACAAAGAAGAAGACCCACCAGATGGAGTGCAATAGAACGAGGAGAACTGCTGCACGTCAGAAAGGATGCCATGAACATGAAACATCTCAGGTTCCACCAGTACACCACAGGCATGACTGAACAACACAGCCGACTGAGACAGGAGGAGACCCTTCAGTGGTCTGAACGAAGAAGAAGACGACCCACCAGATGATGTCTATATGACGGCGCATAGACAGAGCACATGACTCCCTACAAGACACATATACTGTATATAGACACAGGTAAGCAACATAACGCAGAACAGTGACAGACAGGAGAAGAAGTAACAAGCAGGAGCAAACAGCCCTAGATGGCAGGGCATATTGTGTGATTTTTATGTTTTGCTGTATACAGAAGCCATCACATGTGATTGCCACTTAGTGCTGTGTTGCTATACCAACTGTCCTGTAACTGGCAAGAATTCTGTTCCAATGCATCCCCTCTACGGGCATGCACGGGTTTCTACAGGCATGCACTAGTACTTAATAATTTGGAACATGAGCAGGGGTTTTAGTGGTCAGAATAACAGAAATAAAAAAAGATTCAGCAGCTTATTTTTAGCTATATTTGGAATTTCCTGAAAAGATAGTAATTCATAGTAAATTATAAAAGTTATTTTTGACAAAGCAGTTTGAACAATCGGTCTTCTCACAGGACTGATGATGAAGTCAACTCAGTTTGCACAAATCCCTTCAGTTCATAGATAATTATTAATTAGTCCAACTAGCGATTACTTACTGAAATGTGAACATGCACATATGGTGTACATTCAATTCAAAGGCCTACATATGGCGGGGGGGGGGGGGTACTGCATCTTCTTTTACATAGCAGGGAGCATTTTGACAAGAGATAGTCCTCAGACAGTCGCAACCTGGATGTTTTTCACACATTTCAGTTAGCCGGTTTAGCTAGCCACAAACATGATATGTGCTTTTGTTTATTTCATCTGAAAAAAGTTGATTGATTGCGTGGACTGGCACTAGCATATTTAGAGAAGGTCAGGAGTTGCACTGTGTCATTTTGGATCTAGAGAACACATATGATAGGGTGCCAACTGCCAAGAAATCAGGAGCAGCAGAGAAGATGTGAGGGTGGGGCAGGACATGTATGAGGACAGTGAGATGGTGGTGAGGTGTGCTGTAGGAGTGACAAATGGATTCAAGGTGGGGGTGGAATTACATCAGGGATTGGCCCTGAGCCCCTTCTTGTTTGCCATGGTAATGGACAGACTGACAGACGAGGTCAGGCAGCAGTCTGTGGACCATGATATTTGCAGACGACATTGTGATCTGTAGTGAGTGTAAGGACCAGATGGAAGAGAACCTGGAAAGGTGGAGGTATACACTGGAAAGATAAGGAATGAAAGAATACATGTGTGTGAATGAGAGGAAGGCAGGTGTAACAGTGAAGATGCAAGTAGTAGAGGTACTGAAGGTATACAAGTTTAAATACCTGGGGTCAACCATCCACAGCAATGGAAAATGCACAAGAGAGATGAAGAAGAGAGTGCAGGCAGAGTGGAGAAGAATGTTGGGGGGGGGGGGTTAGACAGCCGGGGAACCTCCAACAATGCACTGGGCTTCACTCCTTTCTTCACTCTCAATGAAATATTTTTGTTGGTCATTAACATCTGTTCTCTCCCATAGATTGACTCCCGGTTGTGCTGTTGCTCTCTACATGTCTGTTCTTTTCTTCTTCTCTATCCCCTCACCCCCCAGCCAGTCACAGCAGATGACTGCTTCTCCCTGAGCCTGATTCTGCTGGAGGTTTCTTCCTGTTAAAAGGGTGTTTTCCTCTTCACCAATGCCACGTGCTTGCTCACAGGGGATTGCATGATTTCTGGGGTTTTTCCTGCAATTGTGGAGTTTTCCCCTACAGTTTGAAAGTGCTATGAGATGACTTGTTGTGAAATGGCACTATATAAATAGAATTGAATTGAATTTGTGAGAGAAGGATAGCAGCTAGAGTGAAAGAGAAGATTTACAAGATGGTAGTTAGACCTGCTATGATGTATGGTTTGGAGATGGTGGCACTGACAAAAAGACAAGAGGGAGAACTGGAGAAGGGAGAACTGGAGATGGAAGAGCTGAAGATGCCAAGAAGCTCACTGGGATTGACTGGGAGGGGCAAGATTAGAAATAAGTCTATCAGAGGGACAGCTCAGGTTGAGCGGTTTGGAGACACCGTAAGAGAGGCAAGGCTGAGATGGTTAGGACAGGTGCAGCGGAGGGATAGTGGATATGTTGGACGAAGGATGTTGAAGATGGAGCTGCCAGGCAGGAGGAACACCACAGAGAAGATTCATGACTGCAGAGAAGGAGGACATAGCAAGGGTTGGTGTTACAGAAGAAGATGCAAGGAATAGTGTCAGCTGTTACCACTGGTAAGCAGGACAAGAAGGACTCAGTTGTGCAGACAGTTCTCAGGAGAATCATATTTATTCACAAGGATTCAAAATAATTAACAGGATGAGGCTGAGCACAAAACAAAGCCAACGTGACTAAACACATGAGGGAAAACTGACTCACAAGGAATCTACTAACAACAGAGACCAAAGGGAAATACCAACTTATGACATCACAAAGAACTGAGAAGTAAGAGCAACATATACTATAGGGAGAAGAATAATCGGGAACAAGGGACAGCTGGGACACAATCAGG
The DNA here is from genome assembly GCA_020510985.1 of Pholidichthys leucotaenia. Lineage (NCBI taxonomy): Eukaryota > Metazoa > Chordata > Actinopteri > Cichliformes > Pholidichthyidae > Pholidichthys > Pholidichthys leucotaenia. Next base: position 89,596,825 of record CM035842.1, on the reverse strand, counting down.
GGCTAAACAGCAACACACGTGAGGGAAAGTGGCTATGGGTATGGAACACACGAGTGACTGGGAACAATAGGTAAACAAGTACAGAAGACACACACGAGACATCCACAAAAGACCAGGGGGGACACAGAACAACAACAACAACGGGGACGCCACGACAGACTAAGGACCAGGGAAAACAGACGACAATAACAGTGACAAGGGGTCACACAACATCACAAAAGACCGGGGAAACACAGAGGATGACCACAAAAGAACCAGGGGAACACAAATGCAGAAATGATGAATATAATAATGACAATGGAAAACAGAGAACCCAAAGTGCACAAAAAGCATGGACATGGTCTAAAACCATGTTCAGACCATGACAGGGTGAGATGGAGGCAGATGATCCGCTGTGGTGACCCCTAAAGGGAGCAACAAAAGAAGGCCCTGGTATAGCATTTAGCACTTATGTTTGGTGTTATGCCACGTGTTTCCAACAAAACGGACAAGCTGAAGTTGGATTTATCATTCCAATCAGTCACTTGTAATACCTACTGTATGTGATGAAAGACTCTTTCATTGATCCACTGTAGGATACACAAAAGGCAATTTTTCAAGTAATTTAGGGCTTTGTTGATATCTGGTGCTACAGATATATAAAGCTGGGTGTCATCTGCACAACAATGAAACTTAAATACAAGGTTTATTAGGGTGCTTTCACACCTAAATTTGCTTAATTTGGTCCGAATCAGTTGACAAGGTTGTTACTTTGTGTCATTTTCTCCTTGATTCAGTCCCCTTTCACACGGGCAAAAATTCAAGCAGACCAAATTGCATCACGTTAAATCCCACGAGACTTACGTCAGAACATTCTCTGTTCTTACTGGTCAGATTTTTTTGCCGTGAGAACAGGAAAGGTAAATACAGGAAGTCAGATTACTACTGTGTATTTATGCATTTCTGGGGAGAAAATATAAATCGTAACGTAATTTACAGGGGGTTTTCGTCGGCTTAGTTATCGTTTACTATATATATATATATACACACATACCACTTTCAGCAAATCATACAGTTTGAAAATGAAGCACTGCTACAGATGGAAAATAACATGTTAATGTTCATTAATCCACCAGACCAGTGACGTGCTCAGCCACAGATATTTTCAAAGATCTATCAGGTATGTACAGTGGCACAAAATGCTTTACAGTTTACCGCTGGTCCTGTTTTAGTGTGGTCACGTTCTCAACGGCAGGACCACACCAGAGTTCACCATTTGATTCATACCGAGACCACCTGGTCTCGGTACAGTTGTTTTGGTACGCACTTAAGTGCGATTACCGTGTTCTCATCAGACAAAATGAACCACACTAACGGAGAAAAACAAACTTGAGTTTGATTGAAACGAACTAAAGCCTGCAGGTGTGAAAGCACCCTTCGCGATATCACCAAGCGGTACCATGTATAGAAAGAAAAGTAGCGGACCAAGAATTGAACCTTGAGGAACACTAAAGGAAATCATTCAAAGATTCAAAGGCTTTATTATCATGTGCACAGTTAAGAAATGCTACATTTCCTGAGCAATGAAATTCTTACTTTGGTCTCTGAACGAATGCCAAGGTAATGGGTACAGAAACAACAATTCTAATAAGGTAATGACACACTAACACAGTAACTAAATCCTAATGGATGCTAATAACGCACACGACAACACACAGTTAGGCAATTAGGACTCCTTAAGCACACCTTGATACTAAATACTAAAACTAATGAGTACTATTAACACACACTAGGTAGTTTGGACAGTTAAAGTAGTTAAAGCAGTAAGACAAGAGGAATGAAATTGAAAATTCACTGGATGACTGAAGTGATAGTGGTATCTTGATATCAGAGATGATGTGAACCTGAGATGGCATAAACCTATCATGTTCCTCCCTGTTGCCCCTGCACCTTTTTCTACCACACTTTTGTCTTCCAGTCAGCTTTCCATTAAGATGCTTTGAAAAAGCACTCTGTGAGCAATCAGCATTTTTAGCAAACAACTTTCTGTGGCCATTTGTCCTTAGGGGAGTGTATCTTCTGGACAAACTGTCAAATCAGTTGTCCTTCCCATGATTGTGCTTGTGTATATTGAATTGGTCAAGGAGACATGCAATATTTATACAGTTTATTATCATTATATTTTCCTCCAAACAAAATCATCAAAATGAAACAAAAACAAGACTGGTCCACACACTATAAAACAAAAAGAACATTATCAATACAACACTTACATATCATGAGGGTTGATAAAGCCCCCCCCCCCCTACAAAAAAAGCAAATAAGTTATTTTTGTATAACCATATTTGAACTTTTGAAAAGGAAAATAAAAAAAGAGGGGGAAACATTTATTGTCCAGTAAGATCCAGGTTACACTTTACTCCCAAGACTTCCAGTGGAGCCTTCCAATTTTGCAAGAATTGATGGCTAGAAGAGAGTGGTCTTTCCTTCAGTATAATATTTCAGTCTCATTAGAGTCATAACCTCAGAAAATCAGTGACCTCCAAGTAGAGACACTGTAGAAAGTGGATCAACTCCCACCCATTTCACCATAATGGCTTTCCTTGCCAGCATCAGAAGTGATTGAATAACCTCTTCAGATTGTTTCAGTGAATCCGGGATCTTTCCAAGCAAGCATATCACAGGATCCATAGGCACCCGTTTACCTACAGCCTTACTATTATTTGTGCATATTGCCCTCCAGAAAGTCTGAATCATGTCACAGTTCCAGAGACAATGAAGCCTAGTCCCTACATGAATTTTACATTTGGGGCAGTTTGGTGAAATACCTTTATTATAATTACTATAAATATGTGGTGAAATGTAAATATTGTGCAAACTAATATATTGTAATTCCCCAAATCTATTACATACAGAGCCTTGGGAGGGCAACAGCACAACCTTATCCCACACATCATTCTCAATCTCACATTTAAGTTGTGTACTCCAATATTTTCTTAACCATGCAAGTTGCCAGATTTCTAATTATAAATCTCTAAATAAAATTTTGAAACAAAATGCTTGTGTTCTCTGCATTCCAAAAAGAACTCTAATTTATTAAAGTCAACTACACAATCCAATGACGCAAGTTTTTTTTATATATATAAATGTCTAACTTGTAGATATTTAAAGAAATCCTTATTTGATGTATGATATTTGTTTTCAGCGAATCAAATGTTGTAAACCATCCATTCTCAAAGATTATATTCTACCTATGCCCATTTTTTGCCAATTTATGAATTGTGGTCCAATACTTAATAGTGAAAGTTCTGGATTGTCTGTCAATGTCATAAGAGCATTAAGCAGATGGCTACATTAAAAAAAAAAAATAAAAAAAATTTAAAAAAAATCCACGCCCCCAATACATTGTTTATTAAAGGCTTAATCTGTGTGGTAATTAATTGAACCACTATCCAACAAGGCCTGCACATTACTGATTCTGTTTCAAGCCAGTAACAATCTAATGGCCTATTAACCCATAAAAAAAGAATTGTAGCTTGTAAGCACAAAATGTAGTTCTCTATAGCGGTGGGCCCCAACCATGTGCCATGGAGGCCCAAGACCCTGCAGGTTTTACCTTCATCAGGTGATTTCACTGAGTTTCTTCCCACTGATTACTGATCAGTGGAAACACCTGTTGAAGAATGAATGAATGAATGAATTTATTTATTTCGGATAGTACATTACAGGTTAAAGAAACTGTATAATATAACAAGGTCAAATTAGACAAAGACTCCTTCTACTATACAATTCCACGTGAGTTATCCGAAATGGGTGATGGCTGAAGCCGCAGCTTATATTGCCCACCCATATTCCATCCAAGAATTCAAAGGAGAAAAAAGAGAAAACAAGACAAGAGCGATTACAATTTAAAACAAGGCTAAGACAAAATATGACTGAGAGAAAAAGAAAACTGAGCTAGTCTAAGTTAAGCGGTTACTATTCAAAAACAAATCTAAGACATAGTGTCACAGAGAAAAAAGAAAAACTAAGCTATAACACAACACAGGCTGGAAATGTCAATCCTTATGTGAGTTTACATGTCGTCTTGTAAATATGTTTGGAGTATTTCTTCCTTTAGTTTTTGTTTAAATTGTCCAAGCTTTGTACATGATTTTAATTCAGGTCCAAAATCGTTCCATAATCTGACACCTTGCACTGAAATACAGTGTTGCTTGGTGGTTGTTCTCACTGTAGGCTTTTGAAATATACATGTTCCTCTGAAGTGATATCGTTTCTCCCTTGTTTGGAACAACTTTTGGATATTTGCGGGCAGTGATAGATTCTTCACTTTGAACATTATTATTGCGGTTTTAAAGTCGATCAGATCTTTCAACTTGAGAGTTTTTTGTTTAAGAAAAAGTGGGTTTGTTGGTTCCCTGTAAGCTGCTTTGTTGATTATTCTAATAGCTCTCTTTTGAAGCATAAAGAGTGGATATATGTTTGTTTTATATGTATTTCCCCATACTTCATTACAATATGTCATGTATGGGAGTATTAATGAATGATACAAGGTGTATAGTGTGGGTTGATTCAGCAAATTTTTCACTCTGTGTAATATTGCAATTGATTTGGATACTTTACCTTTTATATAATTAATATGTGGCTTCCAACACAGTTTGTTATCAATTATTACTCCAAGGAATTTAGTTTCGGATACCCTTTCAATCTCTACACCATTTACACTGAGTTTGGGTACTGGGTAGTTGTGATGGTTGTTAAAGACTATAAATTTTGTCTTGCTTAAATTGAGCGTTAATTTGTTTGAATCAAACCACAGTTTCAGCTTTCCTAATTCCTTTCCGAGTGTATCCAGAAGTTGTTCCAAGTTGTTTCCACTGCATAGCAGGTTAGTGTCATCAGCAAACAATATTAAGTCCATTTTTTCTGAAACTTTACATATATCATTTATATACATATTGAATAATAATGGTCCCAAAACTGAACCCTGTGGGACTCCACAGGTGACCTTCAGTAGCTCTGAGTTTTTGTTGTTAACACATACAAACTGATATCTATTCTTTAAGTAACTTCTTAACCAGGACTGTGCTACCCCTCTGATACCACAATTTTGTAGTTTCTTTAATAATAGATTGTGATCTACTGTATCAAATGCTTTTTTAAGATCCAGGAATACTCCAACTGAATACTCTTTATTTTCAATGGCTGTTGATATTTTTTCTGTAAATTCCATTAAGGCATATGCTGTTGTCCTTTTGTGTCTGAACCCATATTGCTGCTCACACAATAAATCATTCTTCAGTATGAAGCTGTCAATTCTCTCATAGAATATTTTTTCAAGTATCTTGGAAAATTGCGGTAATAGTGAAATTGGTCTGTAGTTGGAGAGTTCCCCTCTGTCGCCTGTCTTGTAAATCGGAATTACTTTAGCTATTTTCATTGCATTGGGAAATATACCTGATTGGAGAGACAGGTTACAGATATACGTCAGTGGTTTCACTATGCATTCGATAACAGTTTTGACTAGTAGCATATCAATACCATCGCAGTCAGTAGATGTTTTACTTTTGAACGATTTAACAATTTCAATGACCTCTCTTTCGTCTGTGTTCTTTATGAAGATGGTGTCTTTTACAGCAGTGTTATTGCATATTGAATCACCTGTTGGCACCGTAGTGGGTATTTCTCGGGCCAGTTTAGGTCCAATGTTAACAAAAAAATTATTAAATTCATCTGCAGGTGAAGCTATATTCACATTCGGAGTCGAGTTATTATTTTTTGGAGTGTTAGTTGGGTAGCTGGTATTTCTGCTTTTATTTCCAAGGATACTGTTGATTATTGTCCATGTATTTTTAATATTGTCTTTGTTTTTTTCCAGTTCTTTACTGTAATAGTCTCTTTTACTACATCTTATTATATATGTTAACTTATTTTTGTATGTTTTATACCGCTGCTCTGCTTCTTTTGTCCTTTTCTTTATGAAAGCTTTATATAATAAATTTTTCTTTTTACACGCCTTTTGTAGTCCTTTGGTTAGCCATGGTTTGTCAGTAAATTTGTGTTTAAGCTTTTTTTTAACTAATGGGCAGTTTTTTTCATAAAGAGTGGTTACAATGTTTATAAATGTGTCATAGGCTTCATTTACATCTGATACATAGACTTCTGTCCAGTCTTGCTTCAGCAAGTCCTCTTTAAAAGAACTGATTGCGTTTGGTGATTTGTGTCTGAACGATTTTGAGATTTTTTCTGGGTTGGGCCCCGTGTGGCCATGGATAAGTGCAAAGATTGGCAAGTGGTCGCTTATATCATTTATCAATAATCCACTTTCTATTTTCTTGTCGAGAACATTGACAAACAGGTTGTCAATAAGTGTAGCAGAGTGAGCTGTGATTCTACTGGGATGTGTTATTGTGGGATATAGACTCATGCTGTACATAGAGTTCATGAACTCTGTAACTACATTTTGTTGATGTGGATTAAGTAGATCAATATTGAAATCTCCACAAATTGCTACCATTTTCTTACTAGTAATATTATTGTACAGCTCGACTAATTTATCTCTGAATGTCTCAATGCAAGTTCCTGGCGTTCTGTATATGCAGCTTATGATTAGATTTTTTGTTTTGTCTAGGTCAATCTCAACAGTAACACATTCCAGAATCCCTGGTAGTGCTGAGGACATTTCATTTACAAGCTTACATCTATATAGGTCATCAATATACAGTGCAACACCACCACCCTTTTTTTGAGATCTGTTAATGTTAAACATCTGATATCCCTCTATTGCCATCAGGGGAGCCTGGTCTGCATTAAGCCAGGTTTCAGAGACTGCTATAGCTGTGAATTTTCTGTTTAGCTGTTTTAAATAGTCCTGAATCTGTGAGAAGTTTTTGTTAAGACTTCTGCTATTGAAGTGTATTATTGACAGTTTACCATCTAATTGCACTTGACTTTTGAATTGCTTTTCAGTGTAATATTCACAGTGGTTATGAATATTATTGAAAAAGTGGTTATCAGGATCAATATCATTCTCCATCTCTTGTGGTTTATGTTCAGCATAGTGGCATATTTTTAGAGTTTGAGTTTCCTCACTCTGTGTTTCATAGTCAGTGTTCATTTGTATTTATCTAAGTCAGTAGCATCTCTGATCATTATACTTTTTGCTTGCTCAGGTGTTCCATTTAGTTTAATCCAAATTCTACAATTTCTTGTCCAGGTTGACTGTATCTTATTATGTTTCTTTAGCATCCGTGCCTGCCGTGCTAATTCAGCGGGTTTTTTTGTCAGGTGTTCATTTAGGTAAACTTGAGTTTCCTTTAGTTTTTTGGCCTGCCTCAGTATGTCATTTTTCACCCTCCTGTTCACAAAGCGCATCACAATTGATTTCTTTGTTTTGTTATCTTTCTTCGGTAATTATCTTTCTTCGGTAAAGCATAACAGGCTGAGATCGCATTGGCTTCTACCTTAATGTCTTTATCATTAAGGAACTGAAGCACTTGGTTTTCTAAGGACATTGATTCACTTATGGAAGCATGTTCACCACTCAGTCCTGTAGCGGCATGGGCGTAGGACTGATATCTGATATCTAGTCCACTTATAACTATGTCATCAATGCGAGAACCTTGTTCAAGATCCTCAACGCGTTGCTCCAAAAGACGCCCGTGTTGCTCCAGGTCCATAATTTTTTTGTCTTTTTCTTTTATTATTGAATGTAGGGCTTGTACCTCCTGTATTAGGTCTAATATTTTGTCCTGCTGGCTAGTCACTTTGGCCAGTTCATCTAACACAAAGTTCAGAGTTTTTTTAATTTCTTCCATTTCCTCTTTTTTGGGTGGCATTTTACTGACCTGTGGATAGAAATAAGCAGAGAATCCGGCTAGGCCTCAACTAGCTCGGTCACTACTGGACCCGCCGCTCCTGCGCAGCTTCTCCGCCGAGTGACGCTGCTCAGCTCCGCAGATCACCGCCGTCTATCGCCGGCGCCTGCCTCCGTCTACCTGGCCAGTTATGTCGTGCACCGCCGGCGCAGCCGGAATCCACCGATCACAGCCACTCGTCGCCGTCTGGCTAGGCGGCTCCTCCGCTGGGCCCCGTCTAGGCCCCGTCACCGACCGCCGTCAGTCTGGTAGTTCCTCGGCTGGGCCTCGCAATTGGGCACCGGTTCAGACCACTGTCCTGCTGGATCCAGGTGGCCCCCGTCTCTCGCCAACGCCGCGCCCGAGCTCCCAATCGCCGCCTCGGTTGGTTCGTCCTCCTTTTAAATCCTTCTCTCCTTGGCTCCAGATGGCCAGATGTAAAGAATACCTTCTCACTGCTGCAGTTACTCTGGGTTAGCATCTGGGTTAGCATCAGAGGCGAGCCTTTAGAGGTCGGAAACGGGGCGAAACGGAGCCAGATCTGCCAGAACCTTCACCAGGTCAGCACTGGGTCGTAAGGGTATTCCCCACGTTTGTTGGTAGCCAACAGAAGTCCTTATTTTGATGGTTTTGCTTAAAATTCTCGGCTCATATCAAGCATTACAAGTGCAGCACCGGAAGTACATGATTTCACTGAGTTTCTTCCCACTGATTACTGATCAGTGGAAACACCTGTTGAAGAAGCTGGTGAAACAGAAAACCTGCAGGGTCTTGGGCCTCCATGGAACACGGTTGGAGACCACTGCTCTATAAACCGATCCTGAAAAATCACTTTTTCAACAGTATAAAACATCAGTGTAAATACTTTAGCTCAGACCAACTAAAAAATACAATTTCTGACCAATCATTGTCAACAATACACTTTAATAGTAGAAGTCTCAACATGAATTTTTCCAAAATCCAGGACAGTTTGTTGCAATATAACACAAATTTTTCTGCTGTTGCAATTTCTGAGACTTGGCTAAAAAAATGACCAACTTCATACAGTGCAAATGAGAGGCTATGATTTATATACCACAAGCAGGTCAAAAAAAAGGGGTGGCGGTGTTGGTTTATATATCAGGTCCTGCTACCAAAGCCAAGTTGTAGATAATATTTCTTTTGAAATGGAAAACATCATGGAGTGTGTAACTGTGGAATTAATTTCAACTACAAAAAACATAATAAGTTGCATTTATAGAGCACCGGGTACCGATATTGACATTTTCAAAGAAAAATTGTCTGAGCTTTTCAGTGCAGTAGGTAATAAGAAGCTGGTATTTATTTGTGGAGACTTCACTATTGACTTATTAAATCCAAATGACCATATCCAAATAAGTGAATTCATAAATTCCATGTTTTGTATGGGTTTTTACTCGTCAATAACATGCCCCACTAGAATAACAACACATTCAGCAACGCTTATTGATAACATTTTCACAAATGTCACTGAGGGGAATGTAACTGCTGGCCTTATTATCAATGATGTGACAGACCATCTGCCTGTTTTTGTTTCTTCACACACTGGTGTAACACATAACATTGAAATAGATAAGGTTTTTAAATGACTCTGTAACAGAAACCACAATCAACAATCTTAGAAATGATCTAAAAATACAAGACTGGAGCAGTGTTTATGCTGATAACATTGATACAGCATATGGAGAATTTGTCTCTATTTTACCACAACTATATAATAAACACTGCCCTCTAGTGGTAAAGGAAACTAAAGTTAAATACAGAGATAAGCCTTGGATCACCAAGGGCCTGCAAAATGCTTGTGAAAAGAAAAACTTGTTATACAAAACGTTTCTGAAATTAAGAACTGTGGAAGCAGAAAAGAAATACAAGACTTATAAAAATAAACTCATTAGTATTTTAAGATCGAGTAAAAAAACATATTAAAGTAAATTATTGGAAAATAACAAAACTAATACATGTAATACATATGGAAGGTGTTAAATAATATAACAAAGAGAGGAAAATTAAATTCCAACCACATCTCTTATTTAAATTCAGAAAATGGAATAATCACTGAAAATAGCTTGATCTCCAACACGTTTAATAAATATTTTGTTAATATAGGAAAAATTTTATACAGAAAAATTTAAGAAAATTTTAAAATTTAAGAAAATTTTTCTGTAATTTCCCAGTTTGGGATCAATAAAGTACATCTGTCTATAAAAAGATTGCCAACTCCACTGTATCATCAGCAAATACAAGTGGCGCTGACAATGTCGTCAACATAAATGCTTACTCAATGTTTGTGAAAGAAACAGATGAAAAAGAAATTCCTGACATTGTTAAATTCAAAGACAAAAAATCAACTGATTGTAATGATTTCAGTATGTTCTTGGTTAAATGTATTATTGATTGTATTGTTAAACACTTCACTTACATATGCAACATGTCACTTACTGCTGGTAAATTCCATCCATCCGTTTTCTTCCGCTTAGTCCTTTTCGGGTCGCGGGGGAGCTGGAGCCTATCCCAGCATCTCTGGGCGAAAGGCAGGGTACACCCTGGACAGATCGCCAGTCCATCGCAAGGCCAACACAGAGACAGACAACCATTCACTCTCACAGTCATACCTAAGGACAATTTAGAATCCCCAGTTTGATCCCAGTTAACCTAACTTGCATGTTTTTGGCATGTTTCCAAAGAAAATGAAAATAGCAAGAGTTGTTCCTCTGTATAAGACTGGTGACAAACACTCATTGTCAAACTACAGACCCATCTCCTTGTTACCTCAGTTCTCCAAAATACTGGAAAAAAATACTTGTTAAGAGACTAAATGAGATGAGATGATGAGATGAGATTCAACTTTATTGTCATTACACATGTATACAAGGTAACGAAACGTGACTTGGCATTTGGGCACGCTCTGCAGAGCGCATCTAAGGCCGGGGCAGCCGCTAGGCGCCAGTCAAATGATTTCATTGATAAGCACAATATACTCTGTGAACAACAGTATGGATTCAGGAAGAACCGGACCACCTTACTGGCACTCATGGACTTTGTTGAACAGATTACGGATGCAACAGATAGAAGTGAATACACAGTTGGAATATTTCTGGACTTACAAAAGGCATTTGATACAGTTGACCATAAATTACTCCTCAGTAAATTACATAAGTATGGCATCAGAGGAATTGCTTTTGACTGGTTACACAGCTATTTAGAAAACAGATATCAATATGTTCATGTGAGTAATACAGACTGAGTTGCTGAAGATGACGTGTGGGGTACCACAGGGTTCTGTGCTTGGTCCATTGCTGTTTATTTTGTATATTAATGTCCATACCCACATTAATACCCATACCCACTCACACACACATTCATGCCATCAGTGCGTGAATGTGTATGTGAGTGGGTGGATAGCAGGATCTGTAAAGCGCTTTGGTCATCAAGAGATGAGAATAAAAGTGCTATATAAGTGAATGCCATTTACCATTTTACCATTAATGATTTATGTTCTGTGACTAAATTGCTCAAGTGTATTTTATTTGCAGATGACAACTTTTTTTTTTGTAGTGGAGAAAATCTTAAGCAGCTTCTGGATTCAGTAGAAAATGAACTTAAACAATTCAATCAATGGTTCACTGCCAATAAATTATCTATTCACCTTGGAAAAATAAAATGTATAATATTTGGAAACTGCAAATTATATAATCACAGAAAAATTAAAATAAACAATGTTGAAATTGACACATAAATTATGTCAAAACTAAAATATCTAAATCCATTGCCATACTGTATAAAGTTAAGGATCTCCTGTGTCAGAAATCTCTTTGCATTTTATATAATTCACTGATAGTTCCTTTTATGACTTACTGTGTGGAGATCTGGGGAAACACATATAAAACAAACACAAACTTAATCTTTTTACTACAGAAAAAAAGCCGTACACATTATATGTATCAAAGAAACCTTACCGTGAACCAACAAATCCAATATTCATTCAATTACATACTTTTAAATTTAGAGATCTGGTAGATTATGCCATTCAAATCATGTACAAAGCAAATAACAAATTACCTGTGAATATTCAGAGACTGTTCAAAAAAAAGGGAAAGAAAATATGAGCTAAGAGGTAACTCTGTTTTTAATAAGCCAAAGGTTAGAACAAATGCAAAGTATCATTGCATGTCTGTCACTGGAGTTAAACTTTGGAACTGTTGCTCTGAAAATATTAAAACATGTTCAACTCTGAAGCAATTCAAAAAAATTGTACAGAGATGAGAAAATCCCCCAGTATCTCACTGTAAATGCTGGGAGATAAATTTGTAATAACTTAAAGGGTTTTTTGTCTATTTGTTCTATTTGATTTTCTTTGTTGATTTTGGGTAAGACTTAAATTTTTATGTTGTTGATTTTATAATTGTAACGGGGTAGGCACTATATAAGCACTAGCTTCAGCCTACACCCTTTCGGTTGTTCTTTTGTGTGTTCTTATTGTATTGTATGTGTTTATTATTATTATCACCAAATAAAATAAATTCATTCAAAAATAAATTCATTCATTCAACCCCACCCACCTTGCTCTTTTGGCAATTGTAGTGTTTCTAATTTCACTTTGGGCTTCTTTCCAGCCCAAATGAAATCAAAAATTATTTTATTAATAACTTTCAAATCCCCAGATTTAAGAATTACAAACAACATGGACACTGGGTATATTATTTTTGGGAGAACGGTCATTTTAATAATATTAATTCTACCCAGAAATGATATCGGAAGATTTTGCCATCTTGTTAACCTTTCTTTGAGATCTCTTATTAAGCTAAAAAATATTTTCTGCATATAGCTGACCAATTCTAGGAGTAATTTTAATTCCTAAATATGTAAATCCTAATGGAGCCCAAGGACAAGGTTTAATATATGGAGGTTCAATATTTCTGCTTTTACCCAAGGACATTATTTCAGATTTATCTAAATTTACTTTATATCCAAATATTAATCCAAAATCTTTTACACACTTAATACTGGCAATGACTTCTCTGGCTCTGTTAAAGTCAGAAGAGTATCATCTGTGTAGAAAAGAATTTTATATTTTTTGTTCCCATTGATACTCCTCAAATATGTGTATTTTGTCTTACAGCCAAAGCTAACGGCTCAGTGGCTTACAGTTTAAATAGTATTCAAACTCAAAATGAAAAGTTTTCTGATTTTTGAAAGCTGTACATCATAAAAAAAAGTTTCACGATATTCTGTTTAAGACGCATCCATATATTCTAGGATCACATATGAAAGTGGCTCAAGATAAGATTTAAGAACAGACCGCTGCATTCAGACAGCCCTAAAAATGGATCTGTGCCACATTAGGGTTGAAAAATTGGATTTGAGTCCCCTCAGGTTGGTTATGTCAACATAGCCTGAGATAAACAAACAGGTTCATCCACCAAGCAGATCCTCATGTAACTTATTAACTACAAGTCACCTGTGAAGAGAATGTGCACACACTTCCTCTAAGGTTTCTGTGACTTTGTAAACACTGGCCTTCATCCCTGTTAATGGGCTGGTCTTAAATGTTAGTCATTCTTTTTTCATTCTTGTGAGGCTTTTTGTTCATCTGCATAAACTGTCTCCAGTTATAGAAAGCGAGCTTAAACATATACTTCACTTCTGATGCTCAAAACACAAAAATGCATTTAAGGTTTTTATTATATGTATTGCTTGTCCCACATAATAGTTCTAAATTGTATGGATAAAAGATTGCAACCAACATTTTATATCTTCTTTACAATGTTTGCATAAATAAACTGCACAAAATGATACAGTCAAAAAGATTTAGCTTTTTAAATATTCATCTGTACTCCTTTATAATAGATATAGTAAATACACAAAACATATTTAAAAAAATGTTGCATATTGCAAATTTCAGTAGAAATTATCCTCATATTTAACAAACATATTTGGTGTGCTACAGCTGATATTTTTGACCAAAAAGACTTTTAGCCCCATTTTTCCCAGTATCTTGATAATCTGTTGAATAAATCAAATTGGTGAATAAATCATAAGTAGCCCACACAGAGGAATCTGTATGTCTTTATCTTTCTTATGGGTTTTAATGGTCTAACCACATGGAGGACACTAAGCGAACACAGCAGCTCAGAACAAGTGCTGCCTTGTTGAACGCTCACACTCGCATCCAAAGCCTAGAGAGACAAAGAGGGACAGGATCATACTGTCCTGTTTTTCTCAGGGATCTTTGTGGTCTGAGAGAAAACTTCTTCTGGCCAGTGGCCCAGGAATTTAAATTAAAAGAAGTTTTCAATTCTGAAATGCCGCTTTCTCAAGCTGTATGCTAAAGATGTGCTCCACTCTTCTGAGGGGCTGATGGAGGACAGGCACTTAGCCAATGAAGTTCATACCTTAACTCATATGTTGGATTAAATTCCAATTACCATTATGAGAGTTGACAGAAAATGTCATGGCCATAATGGAAATTGAACTAATTCATACTGAGAATCTGATGAATGATGGAAAAGGATGAAAGGAGTGAAGGAAAGCAAACGGCTAAAGTTTCTGTTTGTGTTTGCGGTCGGCTGCCCACCACCGAGGAGGAGAAAATGACTCAGGTTGGCACATGGACATTCTCACAGTGACAGCGGATAAATAAGACTTTCAGATTGGTTCTTCTCCAGTGAATTTTCTCAGGTATTCTACTTAAGTGCAACATATTTTGTTTTTTGGTTGTTTTAGATTTACATTATACTATAGATAAAACATGGTATAATTCTTAGCATTCAATGCGCTGATAATCAAAATTACCCACGACCTTTGCATGTTAAATACTGTAATGCAAATGTTAATCATAGGTTATACTGTACATCCTTGGATTTACATCTGTAAGTATTTACTAGGTGCAGTAGTTAGTGCTGTCACCTCACAGAAAGAAGGTCCTGGGGACTTATCTGTGTGGAGTTTGCATGTTCTCCCCATGTCTGAGTGGGTTTTTGCTGAATACTCCACAGTCCAAAGACTGCAGATAAATTGTTCATAGGCATCAATGTGAGAATGAATGGCTTCTGTCTGTCTGTGTTGAACCTGTGGTGGACTGGTGAGCTGTCCAGGATGTACCCCGCCTCTCACCTAAGGATGCTGGGATAGGTTCGAGCCACCCAACAACCCAAAAGCATTAAGCAGTTAAGAAGATGGATGGATGGAAGTATTTAGTAAGCAAGCCTTGTATTCCTTTAAGGGCGAGAGGCAAAATAGCTGTGATTTTTGTATCAAAATTGTCCCAAAAAGAGAACAATCATGAAAAAACAGCATACAGAAGCTAAAGTTCCAGAAGAAAAATATAAAACTACTAAATCTTAAAAATGTACAGAAAAAGATGTGAAGGACAGGTAGCAAGTCAACAACAAAAAGGTTAAAAAAAACTAATGGCTTAAAGGGTCAACAGGTTCTGTTGTGGTATGCACTGTTTGAACTGCTTCATTTGATTTGTTCAGTGGATTAAGAAAAAAGTTGTGCATAACTGAAACCAGTTTATACACACTGTACAAAAACACGCATAACCTTTGTTTCCCCTCACTGTCTGACATTAAATCTGACTAAAGTTTTCCCGTTTTAGGTCAGTTAGGATTACCAAAATTATTTCCATTTGCGATATAATTTTTATATTTGCCAAATAATTTTTAGAGCATTTTTATTACTTTCTTCACCTTAGTCTGGTGGACGGCAAGTTCAGATGGAGGCATGATCAGATATTGTCTGAGCTTGCTGTAGGTCTGGAGGTGGAGAGGAGGAAGACCCATAACGCCACCAAGATAACAGGGCCCCGCCTGATTAGGTTTGTTAGGGCAGGGGAATCAGCTAGTAGGAATCCTGGCATCTGCTGCTGATTGGGACATGAGAGTTGACCTCAGGAGGCAACTTAAGTTTCCAGAGGAGATTACATCATCAACCCTCAGACCAGATATAGTTTTATGGTCTAGAGCATCGAAACAAGTGGTTCTTTTTGAGCTGACTGTGCCATGGGAGGAGAGGATGGAGGAGGCCCATGAGAGGAAACTTGGGAAGTACCAACCCCTCATTTACGAGTGTCAGCAGAGGGGATGGCGGGCGTGGAACTTGCCAGTGGAAGTGGGTTGCCGAGGATTTCCTGGGCAGTCACTCTGGAGTGGACTGTCCAGACTTGGAATTAAAGGTTGTAATAGAAGAAGGCTAGTGGCTAATATCACCAAGCGAGCCGAGGCAGCATCGAGATGGCTGTGGCTGAAGCGCTGCGAGCGTTGGAACAACCCATCGGGCACAAAGGAAACACCTTAGAGCAGTGGTGGTGGAACCCATGGGGCCGAGGGGGCTGCCTTAGGACGCTGGCGCTAGCTGTCAAGCCCTTTGGAGGTGTTGTGGGCTAATTGACGAAACACCGATGAAGGAGGGTACCCACCTGATGACCCTAAGAAAGCACCATGGGCCCATGCCACAAGGCTCAGTCATTCTACTTGCAAAGCATAAGTGCTGGCCATCATCCTCAAGAACATGGTTGGGAGGCTACCCAGCCATTGAGGTGAGAGCGATGGATTCATCGTATTGTAGACTTACTT
The DNA here is from genome assembly GCA_020510985.1 of Pholidichthys leucotaenia. Taxonomy (NCBI): domain Eukaryota; kingdom Metazoa; phylum Chordata; class Actinopteri; order Cichliformes; family Pholidichthyidae; genus Pholidichthys; species Pholidichthys leucotaenia. The sequence continues at coordinate 89,580,396 of CM035842.1, read as the reverse complement.
TCTTCAAAGTCAGAAGTTTGCAAACATTTCATTAGTAATTGGTAGTGTTGCGTTTAAACCGTATGACTTGGGTCAAACGTTTTTCGGTGTTCTTCCACAAGCTTGTCACAATAGTTTTCTGCAATTCTGGTCTATTCCTCCATGGTCTATTCCTCTATTCCTCCAGGGCCATGTAGGTTTGGATTTTTTTATTATTATTTTTTTTACCCTTAATAATCAACACCTTCATTTAAAAACTGCATTTTGTGTTTACTTGTGTTATCTTTGTCTAATATTTAAATTTGTTTGTTGATCAGAAACATTTAAGTGTGAAAAACATACAAAAAAAAAAAAGAGAAATCAGGAAGGGGGCAAACGCTTTTTCCACACCACTGCATGCATTCATTCCAGTCGGCTTCCCCAGGAACAAATCTAATAAATACTCTATGTCCCCAGAGTAGTTGGGAGTTTTTGTTTTTTTTTTAAATTACAGTGCCATGTTGATCCATTCAGTTCTTACGATATGTTAATGAGGACTAATCCATGCAATAGATGGAGCTGAAAGAGACACCAATGCTAATAGTGTCATACTGAACCCAGACTTCCTTCATTACCTCAGACGCTGCACTTAAAAACAATGTTGCTGCTGGAATTAAAACAAGGGCAACAGGCATGCTAAATGAGCGGGAACGCAAACCACCAGCGGCGCCATCTGCCTTCGCTTGACACAGCAGAACAGTAAAATAGCAGACAATCCATCCAGGGTAAGAGTCTGTGGATGTGCCTGATAAAGTGAAGGCAGCATGAGCTGAGCGTGCAGGCAGCCTTTACCAAGCATCTGCTCGATGTTTTCCATGTTCACACAGTGACCTCGCTGCCCTCACACAGCCTGCAGCAGAAGACTGGTACAGTACAGCAGGGGAATCCCACCAAACACCTTCCTGCACTCTCGTCTACCAGCAGACCACACTCCTGCTAAACAGAGCGTGTTGAGAAGGCTACTCGAGCTGCAATTATAACCCTCTGATCTGCTCCACAGACAGAATTCCCCTTTTTAATCCAGCAGTCAGGTGACAGGTGGAAATAAAGGGAGCAAATGGCAGGAAATGTCAAATTTGTGAGGATACACAGTTAATTCCCTCACTATTTCCCGAGGAGCAGTATTGGTTTACGCCGCTCAGTTTATAGTAGCGGCCACTTTGGCTTCAACTTGACTTAAAGTATGTGCAAGCGGGACCTCTGCTGGTCAAGGGTGATGCCAAATGTTTGATTTCTAGAGTTGATCAAGCAGAGGAATGCAAACTGCAAAGCTACATGTATGGCGGGGTGATTCATTTCCCAAAGTCACAATGTCACCTAGGAGTGAGCCTAGGACTCAAATATTCAGTACAGGGGTGAGCAATGAATTATCATCAGAGAGGATAAGAGTCATGTGGTGTTCTGAAACCACAAGTTTCGTCAGTCTCGGCATGATGACGCGGCCGCTCGGTGATGTCATCACGCCAAACATATAAATGTAGGGACAGCCATTTTACAGCCTCTTTTTCGGCTCTCTCTTAGACCTGGCCACCCGACTGCCTATATTCTGTACTGTGGGGGGAAAATAAGTTCAGGCAAGATGCGACGAGCTGGAAGGTTTCAGAGTTTTATTTTCATCCAACATCATGAGACACACTGTAGTGCTGTGCGCTGTGTTGTGCTGTGTGTGCTATTGAGACATGTATAGCAAGCACTTTTATACATGTTATACAAAGAGAGAGAATGCATGGCACATTTGCATATTGATATACATATCAGTCAATACATATCAGTCAATACATATCAATCGCGTGACCAACTGGCGCTCGGACTTCCTCTCCTTAATCCGGGGATGTATAACAATAGTCCTGAGAGCCAGAACCAAAGTACACGAGGCTCTAATCAGAGACATGCTGTTTGCAGACGACGCTGCAGTCGCAACCCACACACAGCAGGAGCTTCAGACCCTGATGGACCGCTTCTCCCAGGCATGCAAGGACTTTGGGCTTACCATCAGCCTGAAGAAGACTAACGTCTTGGCGCAAGGCACGGAAGCACCACCAACCATCACCATCGACGACTACGAGCTGGAGGTTGTGAATCAGTTCACGTACCTGGGGTCCACGATCAGCAACAACCTCTCCTTTGATACAGAGATCAACAAGAGGATTGGAAAATCAGCCTTCACACTCGCTCGCCTCACCACACGAGTGTGGGAGAATCCCAAACTCTCTGTCAAGACGAAGATGGCAGTGTACAACGCCTGCGTCATCAGCACACTGCTCTATGGGAGTGAGACGTGGACAACATACGCCCGGCAGGAAAAGAGACTGAACTCCTTCCACTTGCGCTGCATTCGCCACATCCTGGACATATCCTGGCAGGACAAAGTGCCCAACACAGAAGTTCTGTCCCGCGTCGGCCTTCCCTCCATGTTCACTCTACTCAGGCAGCGCAGGCTCCGCTGGCTAGGCCACGTTCACCGTATGGAGGATGGCAGAATCCCCAAAGACGTCCTCTACGGAGAACTGGCAACTGGCAGGAGAGACGTTGGCCGCCCACAGCTGCGCTTTAGAGACGTCTGCAAGAGAGACATGAAGACCCTGGAGATCAACACAGAGCACTGGGAGGACCTTGCAACGGACCGCTCCAAATGGAGAGGCACCCTGACCAGACAGCTCAAGGCGGGTGAAGAGAGACTGACTGCTGCAGCAGATGAAAAAAGGACCCGCAGGAAGAACTGCCACAGACCCAGCAGCACGGAGACCACCCACAAGTGCGACCTGTGTGACAGGGACTGCCATTCGCGCATCGGCCTGTTCAGCCACAGGCGGTGCTGTTCCAGCAGAGTAGACGTTTAGGATTCTCTTCCATGGTCATCATAGACCGACGGAGGCCGACGACGATAACAATAGTCCATTGTTCTGATTGTCTCCTAGGGGCTCTCTGTCCGTATGCAAATTGTCCTCTGCTTCCTGCCAGCTAGCTGAGTGTGAAGGTTGAATGTCCATGTAGATTGTGGTGGGTCACCACAGTACCACCATAATTAGGCTTCTATAATAAAGTTCGTGCTCCCAACAAACTCCACTCTCTGTTGGTCCTTCCACATTTTCCAGACATAAATGACGACAAGGATGACGAACCCAGTCACGAAGGCACCACCGTTCCTCAGTGAGCCTGGTGAGCTGCCTATCCCTTGATCCCACTGGTATTATGGACCGTTTGTCGAGTTCCTAACCGTCACTGGCCTGAGACACACTAGTGATGCTAAGCTAAAGGGCGTGCTACTCCACTGCTTCACTATCAAGGTACAGCGCATCTTCCAAATGTTTGGACCCACGGACACCTATGATGAGTGTGTTGGTTTACCAACCAAACACTTCGATGGTCCAGAGAGCGTGATGGCCCAAAGACGCGTGTTTTACCAGTGCCAACAGCGTGTGGGTGAGTCAACTCAATGTTATGCCACAGAGATCTGAGTCTTAACGGGCATGTGCGCCTTTGGGCCCTTAGAAGACAAGCTAATCTGTGACAAGCTAGCCCAAGAGCACAGCACAGAGAGTGAATACAGCGCAGAGAGCAGCGACCAGACTCGCCTCACATCCTCGCCCAGCGTAAGTCTCAGGGAGCCACTGCAGAGCTGCAGGAGAGGGAGCCCGTGTCTATCGGGAACCTCGAGACACAACAACCCAGCGCAGGTTCTACCAGCAGCGACAGCAACACATCGCCATGACCAGACTTCCCAGGAGAAGGAAAGAAGAGGCCAAACTACTTCTGAATTCACACCCGGCACCAGCCTCCAGGAGCCACCGCTGAGCTGCAGGATGAAGAGTCCTCGAGCCAACAAAACGCAGCAGAACCACCAGACACCTTCCAAATCCAAACCCAGGGTCAGCCTCCAGAAGTCGCCGCTGGCTTGCAGGATGAACAGTCTGTGACCCAACAGGATGCCGAAGAACCACAACAACCTGATGGACGCCCCACAGCAGACATGAGAGTCACACCATTACAACCACAATACCGAATGCAGCTGAACAGAGCACTACTCGCAGTGATGGACTGGGTCCGGGTCCGCAGAACCGAATGATCGGACCTGCAGTCAGCCGCAACGCCATCTCCACCACTACTAGCACCCATCAAGATCACCGCCTAGCAGCCTTCCAGCTGGCAGATGGTTCGGTATGGCACACCAACCATTTTCGTCGAGTTCGAGCAGCTGCTGTTGATCAAGACGCAGCATTAGAACCGACCCAGCTGGTGTGGGATTCTGGCGGGGATGTTGCTGACGAGCAAGCCATGGTTCCAGTGGGATGGTGCCCAGGTCTGCTGCAGCCGGTGTCTCCAGGGGTGCGTCCACCATGGGCTCGCCTCAGGGCCCCTTGAACTGAACTGCCTTCCTCAATATAAAAAGGACTGCATTTAGCCATTAGTAGCATAATAAACCACTCAGCCGCGTTGGGCCACACGGTAGTCCATCCGCTGGGTCTAGCTAGTTCTAGGGTTTTACAATTACCAAATTGGGGAGGGTAAATTGATAGGGTTTTCTCCTTTTCCAAATGGGGAAGGGGGATAAATGTGTTGTTCAGAAACCACAAGTTTGGTCAGTGTCGGTGTGATGACATCACCGCTTGGTGATGTCATCACACCGAACATATAAATGTAAGGGACGGCCATTTTACAACCTCTTTTTCAGCTCTGTCTTAGACCCAGCCACCAGACCACCTATATTCTGTACCATCATAATTAGACTTCTGTAATAAAGTTCATGTTCCCAGCAAACTCCACTCTCTGTTGGTCCCTCCACGTTTTCCAGACATAAGTTCAAAGATTTATTACAAACCGAAACAAGGCCTTGGAAGACAAATACAATAAAACCAGTTGAAAAGTATTTGAAAAAGAGATTTAAAAAAAAAAAAAAATAAGATCAGTTCAGTTAAGTTCAGTTCAAATGCAGGTCAGAGGGATGGAAACCCAGAATAAAGCAGCCACCACTTCACTGTCTCCGGCCTCCTTTTCCCCAAACCGCGCTCTCTTGCAAAAGGACAAGACGTGTGCCAGCAAGACGTACTCAACACCACAATGCTGTACTCTAGTGTTGTTACGCTCAACACCACCCATTTGACACTGATTCGTGCAATATAAACGGTGGCGCAGTGGTTAGCACTGCGGCAGCACAGTTTAACCTTGGCCGGGGGATCGTGGGGATCGTGGGATCATGGGTTCGATCCCAGCCCCCGACCAACAGTGATCTGTGTGGAGTTTGCATGTTCTCCTTGTGTTTGCATGGGTTTACTCCGGGATTTCTCCGGTTTCCTCCCACATGCCAAAAACATGCAGGTTAGGTTAATTGGAGACTCTAAAGTGGCCCTAGGTGTGAGTGTGTGTGTGAATGGTTAAGGGATAGCGCCGTATCGTGGCTGCTTCATCCATCCAGGTGGTGGATGCCCTCAATTTTCCCTCTGGGGATCAATAAAGTATATTAAATCTAAAATCTAAATCTAAAAAAATAAAGTGGAAGTGTCACGAGCAGCACAGTGAGAGCCATTTCAGCACGTCCACAGTCACGTGACTGTAGCAAGCGAGGCCTTGTTATGTCGGTCACATGTGACTTGATTGCTCGCGGGAAGTTTGAGAGGGAATTAGTTTGTGGGTTTTTTTGTTTGCTTTGTATTGTTTGTTCCTGCCATCAATTTTGAATAGACCTCAGATGGCCAAATGATAAAAAGAGTTGAGATTTTTTTCAGGTTTTCCACTCAAATGCAGTTCTGCCAGTCACCAGATGGCAGTCTTTATTAGAGGTTTCATAATACTGTCGCTCATGAAGCAATATTTCATAAGGCCTCAGTTTCAACATCATTACTGTACTCTGTTGTATATAATAAATGGCAGTTTATTGTGAAGTGTATTGTGGTGACGTGTACTTCCCGTCACGTCACCGCACTATATAAGGGATGGGCGCCATCTTACGGCCTCTTTGCCGGGTGCCTATGCTGGTGCATACCATGTACTGTTTGTACATAGTTCATCAATAAAGCTGTGTTCGCCAGCCATCATCTTGCCTCATCCTTCACACAGGCATTTTCCATACATAACATACTCCCCACCCTTCCTCGCTCGTTTTACTCACACATGCTTAGGTGGGAGTTCTGGACAACTGGCAGTTCTGGAAGGCAGCTCAATTCCACGACGATGTATTCGCCTCAGCGTGGCTGCCTCCTCTTGTGCCTCCAGGGTCCTCTCCTGACCATGTGCTGTCACATCTGCTCCTCTGCCTAAATGCTGCACCAGCTGCTGTTTCCAACCCAATCACACTCAGGTGTGTTCAATCAGGAGAAGCAAAACGAGCAAAAACGAAGAAAAACACTACACACAGAAATCTGCACAACATGCAGTAATAATCATAAAACAAATTCACAAAACAAACCAAAATCTACATAAATTAACATGCAGATCAGCAAATAAAGCCGTGTAAAACAACAAAAGGACCACAGCCCTAGCACATGCGCCTCTTTCTCCCATAACCAGCGATCAGTGGTTCCTTGTGTCTTTAAGCGGGGAAAAGTGATGAAAGTAGCATATTTGCATGAAAAGCACTACAAAAGTATATGGAAAAACTACGTTTAAAAGTTTCAAGTTTACAAGAAAAATGTGTTGGGGAAAAAAATAATGTCCCAATGTAGGAGACGGTTTTATTATTTTATTTTTGCAAAACTAAGAAGAAGAAAAAAACTTTTTAGCTGCTCCTTATTTGGGGTCACTTCAGGAAATCACATTTGATTTGGTGAAGATTTTACACCCAATACCCTTCCTGCCTCCCTATTTACCCAGGCTTGGGACCAGCACTAGATTGGCTTGTGCTCCTCCCCAGTGGCTGGCAACCAACTTTCTCCATTCTGTTTTTTGTTTATAAGACTTTATTTAACCAAGTACAATCAATAATTACAATCTTCAGTAGAAAAAAAAGAACAAAACAACAGCTGGGGGAATCACAAAAATTGTTACAGCATAATATTTAAATCTTTACAAATACTGTATCCAGTGTTTTGTTTGTTTGTTTTTTAACTATTATTTAGTCCTTGGAGTGTTTCTAAATAATGTCCAATATGAATCTTAAATTGTTGTATGTGTGGGGTGGTGTTGGTCCGTTTGCATTTGTGTATGATAAATTTTCCAAATAAAATAAAGAGATTTAAAATAAATATTTTTTTACAATCAATTTCCTTTTTATCATAAAAAATAGAATATGCTTTTGTGTTAAACAAACAGAAGAAGCAGTCAACCCATTGAATAAATGTTCCAGATCCATCCAAAACAATTTAACATACAAACATTCACAAAATAAATAACATACTGCTACGACTCGCTCTCGCCTGTCTCCCGCTTCAGCTACGCGCACACTTGTGCCTCATTAGTCTCAGGCTATATAGCCCGCTCCGCCCTGAGCCTCGGCCTGGAGCCGTCTGCTATTCAACGCTCTTCACGCTCCTACTCTCCTATTCCAGCGCCCTTTTGGACAGCTCCTCGTTGTCACGTAAGCTCATCATTCTCTCACCTTGTTTCCAGTCTCTCCCCTGTGCACAGGTGGATCCCCTGGCAGCGGATTTCCTCCAACATCCTCGCCATCGCTCTCCTCACTGCGCCGAGTGCGCTCCAAGGACGCTGTCTTCCAGGCAGGAGACCTACAGCTCAAACCGACGCCAGCCACTGTACCATCTGCAAGTAAGCAAAGAACTGTGCGTTATTCCGCTGGGTGTGCACTGGCAGCTAATCTCTGTTCTGCTCTGCCCTTAGGGTTGCCTGGCTGTACGGCGCTCTGCTTTGCCCTCGACGCATCCTGTTCACCCTCAGGACATTCCATCCCACAAACACGCACCCATACACCTGCTGTCTTGACAATAAAATTATTGAATCTCACTCAAGTCTGTGTGCGTGTTCCCTGGGCCAGACCTTATGTCAGTACGGCTCCAGCAGAGCGGCCCAGCGAACAGCGGGCTCGCACACCGACTTAACACCCTCGAGGCTCAAGTGGATCAAATCACTCACCAGCAGCAGGTAATCCTGAATCAATTGACCCAAATTAACCGTCGGTTGGACCGTCTGGATCCCCAACAGGTGTTCCCTCCGGTCCAGCACAGCGGGCTAGCTCCCTCAGGCCCCCCAGCTGGCCAGGCTAGCCCAGGGCCATCCACTCGCCTCACTCCCATCCCCACGCCCACATGCTTCAGCGGAAAGTTCTGAGAGGCTCGGGGGTTCATTCTTCAATGTGGGTCGGTGTTCCAGCGCGTCCCTGGGGACTTCCAGACTGATCACAGCCCAATCGGGTACATGGCTAACCTCCTGGAAGGGCAAGCGTTAGCTTGGGCCTACTCCGTAATGGAGAGGCCCAGCTACGCGAACCTGACCTATGCCCAGTTCGTGCATGATTTCCTGGAAGTGTTCGATCATTCGGATCGTGACAGTGTGCTAACCACCCGGCTGCTAAACCGTCGGCAGGGTAGTCGGTCGGAGACCGATTACACTGTCGACTTCCAGGTGGTAGCAGCGGAAGTTGGGTGGGAAGATATTGCCCTCTGCAGCATTTTCACCCGTAGCCTGAGCCCTAGCCTCTGGGATGAACTGGCCTGCCGGGATCAGCCGGAACGGCTTTCTGATTTAATTTCTCTTGCAATCAGTTTAGATAACAGGTTGAGAGAGCGGGCCGCCGAGCGGAAGTCATTCAGTCACTCGAGTGGAGTGTCTTCCCGCACCTCTCAACCTCGCCCCCTGGCGTTGCCCGCGCCGGAGTCCGCCGACGAACCAGAGGCTATGCTGATTGGGCAGTCCAAGCTTTCGCTGGCAGAGAAACAGCGTCGCAGGGAGCTGGGCCTCTGCATGTATTGCGGAGACGATCGGCACCCCATGGAGTCCTGCCCGGTTAAGCCAAAAGGGGGAGTCCGCGAGTCACTGTAGGGGGCCTCACGGACTCGTCTCGGCCGAACTCCCTATCAAAATGCCTCTTGCCTATCAGGTTCTGTCACAATCGCACTGAACACCTCACTCATGCACTGGTGGACTCGGGGGCGGAACAGAGCTTTATTTCTAAGAGCCTGGCAACCCGCCTGGGCATTCCCTGCCAAGCTCTGCCGGCCCCTCTCAATCTTGTCACCCTCTCTAAAACACCCCTGGAGAGGGTTACGCACCGGACAGCCCCAGTCTCCGTCATCATCTTCGGCAATCACCGGGAGGACCTCAGCCTGTTCGTTTTGCCCACTTCAGCTACCCCCGTCATTCTGGGTTACCCATGGCTGCGCCTCCACAACCCAGCCTTCGACTGGCGAACCGGAAGTGTCCTCTCCTGGAGCCCCTTTTGTTTGAGTGCCTGCCTCCAGTCCGCTGCCTGCGCCCCTTCGCTTCCTCTCTCCTCCTCCGACTCCTCCCCCCCGGACCTGTCCAAGGTACCTCTGGAGTTACATGATCTCGGGGTAGTTTTCAGCAAATCCAAAGCGCTGTCTCTCCCCCCCCCCACCGCCCGTATGACTGCACCATCAACCTCCACCCGGGGGCGCCCTTATCATCGAGCCGCCTGTACAGCTTATCAGCTCCGGAGCGGGAGGCCATGGATACTTATATTAAGGAGTCGCTCAGCGCTGGCATCATTCGACCCTCCTCATCCCCAGTTGGAGCTGGGTTCTTCTTCGTCGAGAAGAAGGATGGGTCCCTCCGGCCATGCATCGACTTCCGAGCGCTAAATGACATCACTATTAAAGATAAGTACATGCTGCCGCTGACGGATTCCGCCTTCGACTCCCTCCAGGGGGCTTCCTGGTTTATGAAGCTGGACCTCCGCAGCGCATACCACCTCGTTTGGATCCGGGAGGGCAATGAGTGGAAGACGGGGTTCCGGACCCCCAGCGGCCATTTTGAATACCTTGTTATGCCGTTTGGGCTCACCAACGCTCCGGCCGTCTTCCAGCGGCTGATTAACAACGTCCTTCGAGACTTCCTGGGGGCTTTCGTTTTTGTCTACCTAGACGACATCTTGATCTTCTCCCGGTCTCGGGAGGAGCATCAAGTCCACGGAAGGCGGGTCCTTCAACGTCTTTTGGACAGGCTGTACGTGAATGTGGAGAAGTGTGAGTTTTACACTGACAAGACCTCCTTCTTGGGCTTCATCGTGTCACATAACCAGGTTATCCCGGATCCTGCCAAGGTCAAGGCGGAACTGTGCGTTATTCCGCTGGGTGTGCACTGGCAGCTAATCTCTGTTCTGCTCTGCCCTTAGGGTTGCCCGGCTGTACGGTGCTCTGCTTTGCCTTCGACGCATCCTGTTCACCCTCAGCACATTCAATCCCGCAAACACGCACCCATACACCTGCTGTCTTGACAATAAAATTATTGAATCTCACTCGAGTCTGTGTGCGTGTTCCCTGGGCCAGACCTTATGTCACATACAGTTTATATATATATATATATATATATACAGTTTCAATATCATTTTGACAAAACACATATATAAAGTCAGGGTTTTTCTTAAATTTTGAAATAACTTGCTTAACAGGGTAGATTAAATGAGTTATTTTCAAAGAAAATTCTCTAATTTTGTTGGTAATGCAGTTTTTTTATATGTCCAAATTAAATTCCAGTTCAAACTGTCAAATTTGGCATTCCAATAAAATTTAGTAGGAACAGTGGAGGACTCAGGGGAGACAGATTTTGGTGGACTCCGGCTCCCAGAAGAGCCTCATCCTGCCGGTCAGCGCAGACAGGGTGGCAGGAGGCAGCAGTCCCGAGCTCACAGCCACCAACTGATCCACCATCAGGACTTTTGGCAAACGGACACTGATGATATGCTTGCACAGATACAGTTTTCAGTGGGACTTTGTGGTAGCTGCATGTTCTGCCCCCATTTTAGGCGCAGATTTTTTATGTGCTTATGGGTTGTTTGTCGATGTTGCTAATAGGCGATTAGTGGATGCTGCTGCTTTTACCTCACTGCCCTGCACAGCTCAGGGAGCTGGGTCAACAACACTGGCTAACGTTATAGCTCCAGGGGGTAAGTACCAACATTTACTCACCCAGTTCCCAGCACTCACGGTCCCAACTTTTTCGGCTACAATAACGAAACACGGGGTTGAACATTTTATAACTACAAAAGGCCTGCCGGTGTTCACGCGACCTCGGCGCCTGGACGCGGCTAAACTGGCCAGCGCGCGTGAGGAGTTTGCCAACTTAGAGCAGTTGGGCATCGTCAGGTGCTCCAACAGCCTGTGGGCATCCCCGCTTCACATAGTGCCTAAGGCCGATGGGTTGTGCCGACCGTGCAGCAATTTCCGGCACTTGAACAACACCATGAAACACAATCTGTATCCTATCCTGTACATTCAGCATTTTTCCGTGCACCCTGCCAGGGTGCGTGTTTTTTCCAAAGTGGATTGTCCTTAGATACGACTGTGAGAGTGAATGGTTGTCTGTCTCTCCGTGTTGGCCCTGCGATGGACTGGCGATCTGTCCAGGGTGTACCCTGCCTCTCGCCCAAAGATGCTGGGATAGGCTCCAGCCCCCCCGCGACCTGAAAAGGATTAAGCGGAAGAAGATGAATGAATGAATGAGGATCTGGTCCGTGGTTACCACCAGGTCCCTGTACGTGCGGATGATGTTCCGAAAACAGCAGTAATAACTCCTTTTGGCCTTTTTGAGTTTTTACGCATGTCGTTTGGATTAAAAGGCGATGCGCAGACTTTCCAGAGAATGATGGACGCAGTGCTTTGTGACTTGTCCTTCGTTTTGTCTACTTAGACGACATTCTGGTAGCTAGTGTGTCCGAGGAAGAGCACATCGTTCATTTCAAGATGGTGTTCCAGAGGTTGGAAGCGCACAGGCTGATAAGGCGCTTTTCCACTAGGGTCAGTACGGTACGGTTCGGCACGGTTTGTCCGCTTTTCCATTAGGCACCGGAAGTTCTTACAGTTCTGTTTTTTTAGAACTGTCCCTATTTTTTTCGGCTTTGCTCCAGAGCAGGTCCGAAACGTACCGGCACTGTTACGTCAACCCACTGCTGGCCACTGATTGGTCCGGGCGTAGCGTCATGAGAGTGGGCGTTACGCTGACGTTCCAGAATTGCTGGCTGGCCGCCATTTGCAATTTTTCGTCCGTGAGCCCGCGAACAAGTGATATTATAAACAACAACGATAGAATGGCTTAACAGAAATCAGCAGAAATCAACACAGCGGGCCAGCAGAGTTTTCTGTGCGTTTCGGCTGATGAGAGAAAGCAGAGGGAAGCAGACTGAGCTTGCAGTGGGGAGCACAAGCAGACACACTAGAAAATAGACGGAGACGCACCGGGAATTAGACCCAGCCACCCAAATTGAATTGAATGTACAGCCGCAACGCACCCAACTTCAGCAGTTGAAGCTGTGGTATTGTGATATACAGAACGGTGAGTGATAAGATATTCATGTTTTACGTTATATTTCCCAGCAGTGGAAAGTTCACTGTGGACAGACAAAAACGTAATCGTGTTTAAACGATGACCTAGCTCAATGCTACTGTAATGGAGTCAAAAATGTACTCTAAGTATTTCTTTTTATCAGTTATGTTTTTCTTTATATTGTTGTGAATTTTATTTTACTTGAGTGTTTTATTTTGGCAGTGCACTTCTCACATCCGCTCTTTCTGTACCTCTGAGGCTCCGGTAGTCAGTCTTTCCCCACAGTATGGCGTTGCTTTGCTGTGGGTAAGTTGTGTCCAAAACACTGCTGGCATTATATAATTGTATTGTTTGTTAGTCTTATCATTTAAACTGTAACCTTAGTTTGTAATTGTTCCTTATTAGTTTGTCATGTCACTGTAGTGTATTTTTTTTTTGTTATTTGTGTTATAAATAAGTGTTTTATAGATGTTTCGGCGCACATTGGGAGTCCGGTGGGCGCCATTTTTAGGGTTTCGCGCCGATATAGGCTCAATGGTGACTCCAGCAGCCTGTGCCGTTGTGTAATTTATGTTTTTGTTAATGTAGGAGCCTGTGTGGGATCGAGGTACAGACGGAGCGTGATGCATTTTGTTTTATTTCTCTAACAGGTATGTTTGTTTCTGAAAAATTTTATTATTTGAAATGTAATTTATTTTTGTATTGTGAAGTTATTTTAGAGCTCCTTTCCACACAGTATCGCGTTGCTTTGCTGTGGGAGCCTGTGTGGGATCGAGGTACAGACGGAGCGTGATGCATTTTGTTTTATTTCTCTAACAGAAATAAATTGTGGAAACAGCAGTCTGGTGTTATCGTGGTCCCTATGCCGCACACACACTTGCTTTAATGTTCCCGATCACGGCCGCTTAAGGGTGCCCCAAAAAGAAGAACTGTTACGCTGGTGACGTGATCCGTTACACTACGTCCAACGTCGTATGTTGCCTTGTGTTGACAGTATTTGATGAAATAAGCTAGTTGTAATCCTGGTTAAAAAGGTGTTTTTTTACATGTTGCATTTTCGTGCTGTGTATGAACTTAAGGTGTGTGTATTTTGATTGTAGAGTCCAAACAGGATCTGCTAGGAATGGCGACGTTTTGACAGCAGTATTGTGACAGGTAAACAACACATCAATCATATTTATAGTCAAATCTTTTGCTTTTTAAATTAAAGTATAGGTAAACCACTTGTTTATTTATTTTTGTTTATTTATTTATTTATTTTTATCAGATCATTTCTGTGATCCTTTGAGTTATAGTCATAACAGTGTATCTTGCACTTTGGGGAATGGGAGTTGTTCAGTCACCATTAGAAATTAGTTTATACTGTATGTGTAGTCTATAGTATTTCATCTTTAAATTCATCCAGTAAAATAACACATTACAAATATTTGAGACTCATTGTAGTGCTTCCTTTTATATTTTAGCAATACAAGCACAGAACACCACCCACACTTGAAACCAGGGCGACACAGCGGTGGCTAAACTTTTATTGATAACGTTATTTCGCACCATCACAACAACTCAGTATCTAAACTCAGTGTAAATGGTGTAGAGATTGAAAGGGTATCCAAAATTAAAATCCTTGGCGTAATAATCGATAAAAAACTGTGTTGGAAGTCACATATTAATTATATTAAAGGTAAAATATCATCCATATATATCCATATATATATACTGTATATACTGTATATATATACTGTGTATATATATATATATATATATATATATACAGATATATATATATATCCATCAACATGGACTACCTCCCCTTTTTTGCACTGCTGCTACTTGTCCTCTGGCTCTTTGTCTCTGAAGTAAACGCGTTCGGCATCATGGCGGGCAGGATACATTATTCCAGGGACATGTTGCTGCATTTAAACATGGTTGATGCAGCAGCTGTGATTGAGCCTAAGCCGCAACTGCCGGACTTTATTTTGAGAGACGTTCATGGACACAGCGGTGAAAAGAGAGACGGGAGAGACGGAAGAAAAAAACGCTTAAAACGTGGAGGAGTGAAATTGTGCCTGAGAACACGTCAGTTTGGTAACATTCCTCTTCCTTCTATGATTTTTGGGAATGTACAGTCTCTGAGAAACAAGGTGGATGAAATTCAAGGGAATGTACGCTACCAGAAGGCCTTTAAGAACTGCTGCGTCATGGCCTTCACCGAATCTTGGCTTAATGTGCATGATCGAGATGCAGACCTGTGGATTGACGGCTTTGGAGCCCCACTGCACTCGAATCGGCAGGAAGAGGTAACGGGGAAATGTCAGGGGGGCGGCGTATGTTTATACATTGAAAAGCAGTACTGCACATCTGTCACGGTCAGAGAGCGCATCTGTACACCCGATGTGGAGCTGCTGTCTGTGTCACTACGCCCCTTTTATTTGCCTCGCGAGTTCCCTCAGCTTTTCATCACAACTGTGTACATTCACCCAAGGGCAGACGCTGACTCCACCTGCAGCGCAATCTTTGATGTGATCCAGCAGCTGCAATCAATTTCTCCAGAGGTGCCAAACTTCATTCTTGGGGATTTTAACCATGTTTCTTTAAAGAAGACACTTTAAAAACTTTTATCAGTATGTCTCCTGCCCAACCAGGCGAAAAAAGACATTGGACCTGTGCTATGGATCCATAGAGAGGGCCTATAAATCACTCCCCCTTCCTCCTGTAGGATCCTCAGATCACAACTGTGTACATTTGCTGCCCACATATAAAACTGCTCTCAGAAGAGGCAAAGTAGAGACGAGAGACATTGATGTGTGGACAGAGGATTCAGTGCACAGCCTCCAGGAATGCTTTGACTCTACAGACTGGGAGATGTTCACACTGGCCTGCGGGGATGATTTGGACTCTTTGGTGGATGTCACATGCTCATACATGGCTTTCTGTAAAAATAAGATCGTTACACATAAACGTGTCAAAATATATCCCAACAACAAGCCATGGGTTACAAAATCAGTTAAATCCTGCTTACAGAGGAAAGCACTTGCCTTTAAACAGGGGTCTGTTTCTGAGCTACAGGTTGCCACAAAAGAGCTGAAATCCGAAATTTTAAGAGCAAAACAGAATTATAAATCAGAATTGGAAAGCAAGATGGTAACAAAGAAACTTGGTTCAGCCTGGGCCAGTATGAAAACTATTGCAGGCCTTCAGAGCACAGAGTGCAGTAATCATGTGTTTTTAGATGGTTTTAATTCAGACACAGAGCTGGCTAATGCTCTTAATTGTTTTTATGGTCGTTTTGACTCCTTTGATTTTAGCACTGAAACCCAAGATTTGAAACAGAAACTCAAATACAATCAGCACTTTAATATTGAGGTGCAGGATGTTAAAAGGGAGTTCTGCGCTGTAAAAGTGAACAAAAGTCAGGGCCCTGATAATATACACTACCGTTCAAAAGTTTGGGGTCAACCAGACAGTTTTGTGTTTTCCATGAAAAGTCACACTTTTATTTACCACCATGAGTTGTAAAATGAATAGAAAATATAGTCAAGACATTGACAAGGTTAAAAATAATGATTTGTATTTGAAATAATAATTTTTTCCTTCACACTTTGCTTTCGTCAAAGAATCCTCTATTTGCAGCAATTACAGCATTGCAGACCTTTGGCATTCTAGCTGTTAATTTGTTGAGGTAATCTGGAGAAATTTCACCCCATGCTTCTAGAAGCCCCTCCCACAAGTTGGATTGGCTGGATGGGCACTTCTTGCATACCATACGGTCAAGCTGCTCCCACAACAGCTCAATGGGGTTTAGATCTGGTGACTGTGCTGGCCACTCCATTACAGATAGAATACCAGCTGCCTGCTTCTTCTCTAAATAGTTCTTGCACAATTTGGGGGTGTGCTTTGGGTCATTGTCCTGTTGTAGGATGAAATTGGCTCCAATCAAGCACTGTCCACAGGGTATGGCATGGCGTTGCAAAATGGAGTGATAGCCTTCCTTATTCAAAATCCCTTTTACCCTGAACAAATCTCCCACCTTACCAGCACCAAAGCAACCCCAGACCATCACGTTACCCCCACCTTGCTTGACAGATGGCGTCAGGCACTCTTCCAGCATCATTTCAGTTGTTCTGCGTCTCACAAATGTTCTTCTGTGTGATCCAAACACCTCAAACTTCGATTCGTCCGTCCATAACACTTTTTTCCAATCTTCCTCTGTCCAATGTCTGTGTTCTTTTGCCCATATTAATCTTTTTCTTTTATTGGCCAGTCTCAGATATGGCTTTTTCTTTGCCACTCTGCCCTGAAGGCCAGCATCCCGGAGTCGCCTCTTCACTGTAGATGTTGACACTGGCGTTTTGCGGGTACTATTTAATGAAGCTGCCAGTTGAGGACCTGTGAGGTGTCTATTTCTCAAACTAGAGACTCTAATGTACTTATCTTCTTGCTCAGCTGTGCAGCGGGGCCTCCCACTTCTCTTTCTACTCTGGTTAGAGACTGTTTGTGCTGTTCTTTGAAGGGAGTAGTACACACCGTTGTAGGAAATCTTCAGTTTCTTGGCAATTTCTCGCATGGAATAGCCTTCATTTCTAAGAACAAGAATAGACTGTCAAGTTTCACATGAAAGTTCTCTTTTTCTGGCCATTTTGAGCGTTTAATCAACCCCACAAATGTGATGCTCCAGATACTCAACCTGCTCAAAGGAAGGTCAGTTTTATAGCTTCTCTAACCAGCTAAACTGTTTTCAGCTGTGCTAACATGGTTGCACAAGGGTTTTCTAATCATCCATTAGCCTTCTGACGCAATGAGCAAACACATTGTACCATTAGAACACTGGAGTGATAGTTGCTGGAAATGGGCCTCTATACACCTATGTAGATATTGCACCAAAAACCAGACATTTGCAGCTAGAATAGTCATTTACCACATTAGCAATGTATAGAGTGTATTTCTGATTAGTTTAAAGTTATCTTCATTGAAAAAAAAACAGTGCTTTTCTTTCAAAAATAAGGAAATTTCTAAGTGACCCCAAACTTTTGAACGGTAGTGTATGTGGGCGCTTGGTAAAGTCCTGTGCACATAAACTGAGTCCTATATTTCATTACATTTTCAATAAGTCCTTACAAACACAACATGTGCCTAAGATCTGGAAAGAAGCTGTGGTTGTTCCCGTTCCAAAATCCAGCTGTCCTAAAACGGAAAACGACTTTAGACTAGTTGCTTTGACTTCAACTTTAATGAAAATTTTTGAAAAACTGGTCAGATGTGAGGTCCTAAAGCAGACTGAGCTTGCATTGGATCCTCTGCAGTTTGCCTATAGGCCTCACAGAGGAGTGGAGGATGCCACTGTCACTCTGTTTAACATGCTTTTTAAACATCTGGATTTTAATGGGACACACGCCAGGCTTTTATTTGTGGACTTTTCCTCCGCCTTTAATACAATCCAACCTCATATGTTAGTTGAAAGGCTCCTGCAACAATTTGATTTGAGCAATAATCTGGTGGGTTGGATTCTGGATTTCTTAACCAACAGGACGCAGAGAGTAAGGGTCAATGGTACATTGTCTGACCTAAAGTGCTCTTCTACTGGCTCTCCTCAGGGGTGTGTGTTGTCACCACTACTCTTCATCCTGTACACAAACATGTGTCGGAGCAGACATGACAACAGACACATCATAAAGTATGCTGATGATTCAGTTATTGTCAGTCTCCTCCAGGATGGTGAGAGTGGCCACGGCCCAGTAGTTGATGATTTTGTTCACTGGTTTGAGGATTCCTACCTGCAGCTGAATACGACAAAAACTAAAGACATGATTATTGACTTTAGGAGGAAAACTCCCAGGCACAAAGTCACCGTACTAAAAGGCCAGACCACCCAATGTGTACAATCCTACAAATATCTTGGGACGATTATTGATAGTAATTTAAACTTTGAAGAGAACTGTGAAAGGGTGTGCAAAAAGGGTCAGCAACATTTGCATTGCTTGAGAAAACTTGCACGCTTCCAAATTGACCGAACCATAATGACAGTGTTTTATCGGGCTTTTATTGAATCTGTTTTATCCTTTTCTTTAGTGTCATGGTTTGGTCAGATAAAACTGAAACAGAGGAAATCCTTGGATCAGGTAGTTAGATGGTCCAGTCGTTTGCTTGGTGAGTCACAGCTGAGCCTGACATCCCTGTACACCAGACAAGTACAGAGGATTGCTGCCTCCATTTTAAATGATGACTCCCACCCTTTGCACTGCAACTTTCAGCTTCTTCCCTCAAGACGGAGGTTTGCTGTCCTAAAAAGTAAAACCCAGCGCTACAAAAACAGCTTTGTTCCTGCTGCTGTCAAAGAGTTGAACAAGCTGTAACAATATATTGCACATAATTTAGGTACCTATTTATTAACTCCATTATATATTTACTTATTTTTGTAGGATGTTACTTGGGTTCTAAATATTTTATTGAGTTTTAGACCTTTGAGTTTTTAACCTCTTTGACTAGTTTTTAACTTTTAATATGACTCTTCTCTCTTACCTCTGGTTTTTCTCCCATCTCTTTGTCTTTTTATACCCTGATTGATGGAGCCTTGAGTATTTTTATCATGTTTATAGTCAATTTCATGTGTGCCTGTGTTTGTGTCTATGTTGAATGTAATTTGTGGCTTGTAAATATGGATGTCACCAGACTGCAAAACAAATCTACCTACGGGTACAAATAAAGTAACCTGAACCTGAACCTGAAAATATGCAAATCAATCACAATACTACACAGAGTGAAATATTTGCTGAATCAACCCACACTTTGTACTTTGTATCATTCATTAATACTCCCATACATGACATATTGTGCTGAAGTATGGGGAAACACATATAAAACGTATATCCAGTCTTTATGCTTCTGAAGAGAGCTATTAGAATAATAAAGCTGCTTACAGGGAACCAACAAACCCACTTTTTCTTAAATTAAAAGCTCTCAAGCTGAAAGATCTGGTTGCCTTTAAAACTGCAGTAATAATGTTTAAAGCTAAGAATCTATCACTGCCCGCAAATATCCAAAGTTGTTCCAAATAAGGGAGAAACAATATCATTTCAGAGGAACATGTATATTTCAAAAACCTTCAGTGAGAACTACCACCAAGCAACACTGTGTCTCAGTGCAAGGAGTCAGACTGTGGAACGCTTTTGGACCTGAATTAAAATCATGTACAACGCTTGGACAATTTAAACAAAAACTAAAGGAAGAAATACTCCAAACATATACAAAACGACATGTAAAATCACATAAGGATTATCATATCCAGTCTGTGTTGTGCTGTTGCTTAGTTTTTGTCACGTTTTGTCTTGGCTTTGTTCGGAATTGTAATCACTCTTATTTTATTTTATTTTTGAATTCTTAGATGGAACATGGGTGGGCAATATAAGCTGCGGCTTCAGCCGTCACCCATTTCGGATAAGTTATGTTGAATTGTATAATCCGAGGAGTTGCTGTTTAATTTGACCTTATTGGATTTTTTTCCCTTTGTTCTATTATTCTGTTCCTTACTTTTAATCTAATCTATCCAAAATAAGGATTCATTCATTCATTCATTTCTCAAATATGTTTTAAACTTGCTTTAATTATCCACCACCCATTTCTGTCTTTCATCTAGGCAAGGGGAAAACGATCCACCCAAACCAGACCTTGCCTCACTATTTACAGAGGTGCAGGCTGAAGATCTGCTGAACCAGGACCAGAATCAGAATCAGAATGAGATTTATTGCCATTGTTCATGTAGTACACAAACTAGGAATTTGTCTCGGTGCAATGCTGCAACATTAAACATGAGTAGCACTAAAGATAAAAATAGAAAACTATGCATGCAATAAAATGTAGAATATGAATGAGTAATACTAATCTATGCAATTTTTAAATATATTAACAAGCAGCAGATATTGTGGAGTTCCACATAGTGAGTCGGTAGTGCAAAAGAAAACAGTGATAATTATCATGAGTCCAGTTGAGCTGCTGTACGTAGTGCACGAGAGTCTAATAAGTCACTTAGTGTTCAGTAGTCTGATGGCAGAGGGGAAGAACAGTACAAGGGGCCGACCAGTTGCTTCTCAGTGAGGCAGCGTGGCTGGCGTGTGTGACCCATTCCAATTTCTTTTTTTTTTTACAGTTTGAATTTTGCACATTCTAAATAATCTGTAATTTGCTGCTGATTGGAATAAATAATTTAGTGATTTATGTGTTTGCATCATGATTTTCTATTTTGTCTGTTAAGACACCAGTGGGAAAAGAGTCAACAGTATGAACCATTTAACAGTGACTTTGAAAATAATGGCTCATTTTTAAGAAAAGTAACCAAAACAATTATTTGCTGAAGACTGTAAAACAAAATAGAGACATCTGCAAAAGTACAAAGGTTTATTGTCAAAATTCCCAGGGCAATACTATATGAATACAAGAATAGTTCACTGTTGATGCAGAGAATATACCTGTATATTTATACAGTATCTACACTACCATTCAAGAGTTTGGGGTCACTTAGAAATTTCCTTATTTTTGAAAGAAAAGCACTTTTTTTTCAATGAAGATAACTTTAAAGTAATCAGAAATACACTCTATACATTGCTAATGTGGTAAATGACTATTCTAGCTGCAAATGTCTGGTTTTTGGTGCAATATCTACGTAGGTGTATAGAGGCCCATTTCCAGCAACTATCACTCCAGTGTTCTAATGGTACAATGTGTTTGCTCATTGCGTCAGAAGGCTAATGGATGATTAGAAAACCCTTGTGCAATCATGTTAGGTCTGCAATGCTGTAATTGCTGCAAATGGAGGATTCTTTGACGAAAGCAAAGTTTGAAGGAAAAAATTATTATTTCAAATACAAATCATTATTTCTAACCTTGTCAATGTCTTGACTATATTTTCTATTCATTTTACAACTCATGGTGGTAAATGTGAAGTGTGACTTTTCATGGAAAACACAAAATAATTGTCTGGGTGACCCCAAACTTTTGAACGGTAGTGTACATGTAGTCAGCAATACTCAATACGATATATTTCCAGTTAATCCACGTATTTCTCCATGTAACCTTGTGACTGCATTATTTTAATTACTTTTAATCCTAGATCCATTTGTTTTGGCTTAAAATGCATCATAATTGTTAAATATATCTTATGCCTAACTCAGTACTGTTTACCTGTTGAAATATACACTACCGTTCAAAAGTTTGGGGTCACCCAGACAATTATTTTGTGTTTTCCATGAAAAGTCACACTTATTTACCACCATGAGTTGTAAAATGAATAGAAAATATAGTCAAGACATTGACAAGGTTAGAAATAATGATTTGTATTTGAAATAATAATTTTTTCCAGATACTCAACCTGCTCAAAGGAAGGTCAGTTTTATAGCTTCTCTAACCAGCTAAACTGTTTTCAGCTGTGCTAACATGATTGCACAAGGGTTTTCTAATCATCCATTAGCCTTCTGTCGCAATGAGCAACCACATTGTACCATTAGAACACTGGAGTGATAGTTGCTGGAAATGGGCCTCTATACACCTATGTAGATATTGCACCAAAAACCAGACATTTGCAGCTAGAATAGTCATTTACCACATTAGCAATGTATATTAGATATTAGAGTGTATTTATGATTAGTTTAAAGTTATCTTCATTGAAAAAAACAGTGCTTTTCTTTCAAAAATAAGGAAATTTCTAAGTGACCCCAAACTTTTGAACGGTAGTGTATATTTAACGGCTCATATGCTACAATATGGCACCTGATCCATGTTTTGCCACAACACCACTGGCTGGAGCAGGTAAACTCCATGACGTCTCAACAGTCTCTCCATGATTTTGACACAGATCAGAGCAATTTGTTGCACAGGAAGCTAAACATTTCTACAGACATTATAACCACTTAGCATTCGTGAAGTTGGGGTAACATCACTGTGTTGCACGTTAGCCCCAACGTTTGAAGCGATCAGAAATAACTTGAATCTGACAAAAGTGGTAATAAATAAAAATTCTATGAAAATTAACCATTGAAAATCAGACAATGCTTTTGAATTTTAATTCAACAGAATTATTTTAAAAAAACAAACTCATGAAACAGGCCTGGACAAAAATGATGGTACCCTTAACTTAATATTTTGTTGCACAACCTTTTGAGATAATCACTGCAATCAAACGATTTCTGTAACTGTCAATGAGACTTCTGCACTTCTCAGCAGGTATTTTGGCCCACTCTTCATGAGAAAACTGCTCCAGTTGTCTCAGGTTTGAAGGGTGCCTTCTCCAGTCAGCATGTTTCAGCTCGTTCCACAGATGTTCAATAGGATTTAGATCAGGGCTCATAGAAGGCCACTTTAGAATAGTCCAATGTTTGACTCTTAGCCATTCTTGGGTGTTTTTAGCCGTGTGTTTTGGGTCATTATCCTGTTGCAAGACCCATGACCTGTGACTGAGACCAAGCTGTCTGACACTGGGCAGCACATTTCTCTCTAGAATACCTTGATAGTCTTGAGATTTCATTGTACCCTGCACAGATTCAAGACACCCTGTGCCAGATGCAGCAAAGCAGCCCCAGAACATAACAGAACCTCCTCTATGTTTCACAGAAGGGACAGTGTTCTTTTCTTGGTACACTTCATTTTTGCGTCTGTGAACATAGAGCTGATGTGCCTTGCCAAAAAGTTCCAGTTTTGTCTCGTCTGTCCATGGGACATTCTCCCAGAAGCTTTGTGGCTTGTCATAGATGAGACACAGATGAGAGAGAGGTCACTGAAATTGTGAAATCATTTAAAAGTAAAACATCTACGGATTGTGATGGTATTTACATGATTTTAGTCAAAACTATTATCGAATACTTATTGAAGCCACTTAGTGAAGACAGTAACCATATTCTATGTCTGTTCTTTTCTGCTTCTCTATCCCCTCACCCCCAGCCAGTCGAAGCAGATGACTGCCCCTCCCTGAGCCCGGTTCTGTTAGAGGTTTCTTCCTGTTAAATGGGAGTTTTTCCTCTCCACTGCTGCTAACTAACTAACTAACTAACTAACCTGCACTTATATAGCGCTTTTCTAGTCACAAAGACCACTCAAAGCGCTTTCATTAATACTAACCCTCTATTCTAAGGGCCTATAGGAAACAGATATCTAGGGACAATTTAGAACAGCCAATTAACCTAACATGCATGTCTTTGGCATGTGGGAGGAAACCGGAGAAATCCCGAAGTAAACCCACGCAACACGGGGAGAACATGCAAACTCCACACAGATCACTGTTGGTCGGGGGCTGGGATCGAACCCACGATCCCACGATCCCCACAATCCCCCGGCCAAGGGTAAACTGTGCTGCCGCAGTGCTAACCACTGCGCCACCGTGCAGCCCAGTGCTTGCTCACAGGGGATCGTCTGATTGCTGGGTCTTTCTGCAATTGTGGGGTTTTCCCTACTTTTGATAGTGCTATGAAATGACTTCTGTTGTGATATGGCACTATATAAATAAAGCTGAATTGAATTGAATTGACGTATATCTGTAACCTGTCTCTTCAAACAGGTATATTTCCCAATGCAATGAAAATAGCCAAAGTAATTCCAATACACAAGACGGGTGACAGAGGGGAATTTCCAAACTATAGGCCTATTTCACTATTGCCGCAATTTTCAAAGATACTCGAAAAAATATTCTATGAGAGAAATGACAACTTTATAATAAAGAATAATTTATTGTGTGAACAGCAATACAGGCTCAGACGCAAGAGGACAACTGCATTTGTGCTAATGGAATTTATAGAAAAAAATATCAACTGCTGTAGAAAATAAGAGCATTCAGTTGGGGTATTCTTGGATCTTAAAAAAGCATTTGATACAGTGGATCATAAATTATTGTTAAAGAAACTACAAAATTATGGTATTAGGGGGTAGCACTGTCCTGGTTATGTCATTACTTAAAGAACAGATATCAGTATGTATGTGTAGGTAGCAAAAACTCAGCTACTGAAGGTTACTTGTGGAGTCCCACAAGGTTCAGTTTTGGGGCCATTGTTGTTCAATCTGTATATATTGTCATTCAACCGTACAACCAATCATGTACAGCAGAACGAGATTGTGCTTTACCTATCTACAGTGTAAATCGCACACACCCCAAGTGCAGAATCAGAGGGCCGCTGCCATGCAAGGCGCCGCCACAGAGTTCCCTCCTCCATTCCATTTATTGCTGAGCACCAAGCTGGACGGCAGGAAGTTCCACTTTTATATGGTCTTTGGCATGACCCGGCCGGGATTTGAACCCCTGCCTCCCGGGTGTGGGGCGGATGCTCTACCAACTGAGCCACCACTCCGGTATATAAATATATATATAAATGATATATGAGATATACAGTATATATAAATGATATATGTAAAGTTTCAGAAAAATTGGATTTAATATTGTTTGCAGATGATATACTATTTTATTATGCAGTGGAAGCAATTTGAAACAACTTTTGGATACACTCGGAAAGGAATTAGGAAAGCTTAAACTGTGGGTTGTTTCAAACAAATTAATGCTCAATTTAAGAAAGACAAAATTTATAATTTTTAACAACCATCACAACAACTCAGTATTTAAACTCAGTGTAAATGGTGTAGAGATTGAAAGAGTATCCGAAATCAAATTTCTTGGAGTAATAATTGATCATAAATTGTGTTGGAAGTCACATATTAATTATATTAAAGGTAAAATATCCAAATCAATCGCAATACTACATAGAGTGAAATATTTGCTGAGTCAACCCACACTATATACCCTGTATCATTCATTAATACTCCCATACATGACATATTGTACTGAAGTATGGGGAAATACATATAAAATAAACATATATCCAGTCTTTATGCTTCAGATGAGAGCCATTAGAATAATAAGCAAAGCTGCTTACAGAGAACCAACAAATCCACTTTTTCTCAAATTAAAAGCTCTCAAGTTGAAAAATCTGGTTGATTTTAAAACTGCAGTAATAATGTTTAAAGTGAAGAATCTATCGCTGTCTGCAAATATCCAAAAGTTGTTCCAAATAAGGGAGAAACAATATCATTTCAGAGGAACATGAATATTTCAAAAGCCTTCAGTGAGAACTACAGTACCACCAAGCAACACTGTGTTTCAGTGCAGGGAGTCACACTGTGGAATACTTTTTGGACCTGAATTAAAATCATATACAACGCTTGTGTTATGACCCGAGCGCCGGTCGTGCTCGGGTTAAAGTTATGTCTCGCTGCCGGCCTTGACAGCTGCGGGCTGTATTCTGGCCTCACCGGGCTCTTATTGTGAAGGTGCTCGGTGGGGTTTCCGCCTGTCAACGGTCGGCCAGCTGAGTGTCATTACCGTCGTTAGTGTTTCGCTATATAAGCCCAGCACTGGCGACGGTATGACGCAGCAGTGTCAGTCGCTATAGGTCTGAGCTGCGGACGACTTGGATCATTATCTACCTCGCATGCTTGTGGTTGACCGTCGCCTCTCCGGCACCAGTAAGTTAGCTGTTAGCCTTGCTCCTCCCGGTGAGAGTGGACCTTTGTGTGTCTTTGCTTCAGCAGCCTGTGTAGCTAATTATTTAATCAACCTTTGCCTGTGTATGACTGTCTCCTCCTATGGACTCGTAGTGAGCTGTCTAGCCTTACGCCTCCAGAAGTGTATAGACTCATGTGTCATTGCCCCTGCATCTTGTGTTGTTAACCTTTCACCATAATAAAACTCACTGTAAACTCACTGGTGACTATGTGCGTCTTATGCTGGCTCGCGAGGGCCAGCGCATGACAGTACACTGCTGACCAAAACAGCGTTACGGTGACGCCAACCCGAGACGCTATTCACCAGTGAGTTTGAGTTTTTTGGACATTTGCTTTTTCCTGTCTGGGTGCCGTGTATGTGAAGAATGTCGTCGCGGAGGAACCGTGTGTGGAGTCTGAGCCACGAGCTGACTGATGTGCTGGAAGTGGTGGATGAGCTGCTCATCTCCGCTTCTCTGCTAGACTATGACCACGGCATACACTGGTACCTGGACGCCGCCGAGGATATACTTTGTCATCTCTCTCCCCGCTACGCTGACCACCCGGAAGTCGACGCGAGGAGGGAGGACATCGCTGCGCAACGCGAGATCTACCTGATGATGGAGGAGGAACGCGGCATGAAGCAGGAGAAGAGGCACTCCTGCTCTTTGCTCATGGATTCTGATCCTTTCCTCGATCCGTTCCGGGAGTTCGCACCGTCTGGGGGCCGGCGAAGGCGTCGGCGCCACGGCCAGGCGCATCCTCGGCAAGCTCCTGCTCCGGATCCAGTTCCGGGCCGCCGGGATGACCCCCTCAACCAGCCGGCTGCTGTGAGTGAGCTGAGTCCTGTGCCGGTGGGCTCCATCCATGGGTCCGTTTTTACCATCCAGCGAGCGAGGGAAGGAGCGATGTCCGCTACAGCTGATACCATCCTCCCCCCGGGAGACAGGCAAGTTCAAGTTCACTTACCTATCGATCATAGTGATCTGTCTTGTCTGACTCCTGGGGGTGAAGCTCGGGGTTTGCAGCTCCCTGAGCTTCTTTCCCCAGCTGTAGCCATTGTTATTAAACCTGCTGCCTCTGTGTCTCCTCCTGCTGAGCGGTCCTCGGCGTCAGTCCCACGCCATCGAACGAGGGGGAGGCCTGCAGCTCTGGGCAATATCCCAGCCCTGCAGCCGCACTTTGGACAGAGAAGAACGGACTGCAGTGGGGAGCCAGAGCCGACGAGAGAGCGTCCCCAGGGTTCCTCAGGGATGCAGTCCGAGTCAGCAGGTCCAGGGTCCTCTGCCCCCACGCCATATGGGTTATTGGCGTGGACGCCAGCGCGTGAGGATCCAGCTGCAGAGACCATCAGGCCGGCTGTGGAACCCGACGCAGCCGAGTGGGAGCCCTACGACAAGCTGCTTCTTGAACCTGGATCGACGAAGTCCTGGACGGCTCCAGAGCCCGAGTGCAGGCAAGTGCTCTTTCTTGTTTTCCTGTATGGTGTGTTAGAGCATTTTTGCCTGCCTCATGGGGAGGCGAGTGAGGGGCAGCCGTCCGCTGCACCCGAACTCGTCTCGCTGGGCTCTGGCGCTGCCGGTGGAACTGATCCCGGTCCTCTCTTGTTTTCTGAGCACCTCCACAGCGTTACCGGTCCGGAGCCAGTCAAGGTCACGGGACCGGGGGTTCCAGGTTCGGAGATGGAGGTCGTCGCTGGAGCAGTCCTGACCCAGTCGGGGTCCGACGTGTGGGCCGAGGTGACCCAGTCGGGGTCCGACGCGTGGGCCGAGGAGACCCAGTCGGGGTCCAACATGGGTGCAGCGGTGACCCAATCGGGGCCCGTCCTGACCCAGTCGGGGTCCGACGCATGGGCTGAGGTGACCCAGTTGGGGTCCAACGTGGGTGCAGCGGTGACCCAATCGGGGCCCGTCCTGACCCAGTCGGGGTCCGACGCATGGGCTGAGGTGACCCAGTCGGGGTCCAACGTGGGTGCAGCGATTACCCAATCGGGGTCCGACTCAGGTGTGACTGTGACCCAATCGGGGTCCGACGAGGTCCAGTGGGGGTCCAGCGCAGGTGCGGCTGTGACCCAATCAGGATTCGAGGGGGCCCAAGGTTTTGGTTGTCCCCCTCTCAGGAGCCACCAGCTGGGGTCCGTGAGAGGGCTCTGTTTGACGGTCTGGCGCTCCCCTGTCTTGTTCTGTTCAGGTGAGCGGCTGCATGCAATCCCTCCACGGTCCTGGTGGTTGTGGGATACGGGTCGGCCACCTGAGGAACTGCTTGGAGCATTCGCTGTCTTGGGTTGGCCACCCAATAAACTGTGTGTGTTACGGGGTGACCTGGTTCGGCCACCAGAGGACTTGTTTCTGGGGGCATGGGACTGGGGCAGGCCACCTGATTATCATGTACTGTGGGACTATCTGTGGGCCCATACGGGGCCTGGTCATGTGAAGTACGTCTTGAGATTCTTTGTTGTTTCTCATAGTCTTAGTCAAGTCTGAGCAATTTTTGATTGCCTCTTGTTTTTTTTTCCTTCTTTGTAAGCCACAGTCTTAGTCACTGTCTAGTTCTGAGCAATTTTTGATTGCCTCTTGGTTTTTTTTTTTGGAAAACCATAGTCATTGTCATAGCCAAAGCTAAACAATTTTAGATTGCTCCCTGTGTGTTGGTGTGTATTTTTTTTGTTTTGTTCGTGTTTTGAAAGCCATAAGTCAGGTAAAGCAATCTATATTGCCTTTTGTATTCATAGTTTGGTCAAGTCTTGTCTTTGTTTTGTTCTCCCCTCCTTTCTTGAGGGGCTATTGTATGAGGATTTTGTTCTTTGTTTCCAGGTATTTTCATGTATTTTTTTTTGGTTTCGTATGTTTTTTTTGTCTGGTCATGGTCTTGTTCAGGGGTTGGTTTCTCTCCCTCTGCACCTGTCCTCCCACCTCCCACCCTGGGGGGGCGGGGGGGCAGGGTGGTTCCTTGGGGCGTTCAGAGTCCGCCCGTGGAGGGAGGGTACTGTTATGACCCGAGCGCCGGTTCTGATCGCACTCGGGTTAAAGTTATGTCTCGCTGCCGGCCTTGACAGCTGCGGGCTGTATTCTGGCCTCACCGGGCTCTTATTGTGAAGGTGCTCGGTGGGGTTTCCGCCTGTCAACGGTCGGCCAGCTGAGTGTCATTACCGTCGTTAGTGTTTCGCTATATAAGCCCAGCACTGGCGACGGTATGACGCAGCAGTGTCAGTCGCTATAGGTCTGAGCTACGGACGACTTGGATCATTATCTACCTCGCATGCTTGTGGTTGACCGTCGCCTCTCCGGCACCAGTAAGTTAGCTGTTAGCCTTGCTCCTCCCGGTGAGAGTGGACCTTTGTGTGTCTTTGCTTCAGCAGCCTGTGTAGCTAATTATTTAATCAACCTTTGCCTGTGTATGACTGTCTCCTCCTATGGACTCGTAGTGAGCTGTCTAGCCTTACGCCTCCAGAAGTGTGTAGACTCATGTGTCATTGCCCCTGCATCTTGTGTTGTTAACCTTTCACCGTAATAAAACTCACTGTAAACTCACTGGTGACTGTGTGCGTCTTGTGCTGGCTCGCGAGGGCCAGCGCATGACAGCTTGGTCAATTTAAACAAAAACTAAAGGAAGAAATGCTCCAAACATACGTACAAAATTACATGTAAAATCACATAAGGATTATCATATCCAGTCTGTGTTGTGTTGTTGCTTAGTTTTGTTTTGTCATGTTTTATTTTAGCTTTGTTTTGTTTTGCAATTACTTTTATTTTTTTGACTTCTTAGATGGAACATGGGTGGGCAATATAAGCTGTAGCTTCAGCCATCACCCTTTTCAGATAATTTATGTTGAACTGTATAACCCGAGGAGTTATTGTTTAATTCAACTTTGTTGGACCTACCCCCCCCCCCCCGTATATTGTTCTGTTCCTTTCTTTTAATCTTTTAATCTATCCAAAATAAAGATTCATTCATTCAAAAAAAAAGTTTACAGAATGCCAGCTTTGTTTTTGTCAGGCATGATGCACACTGGACCCCACTGAGCCCACCGTATGACGGACCGTTCAGGGTGTTGGAACCTGGGGCAAAGCATTTTGTGTTAGACTTGGGGGTGCATAGGGAAACTGTCTGCATCGACAGGCTGAAGCCCGCTTTTGTGTTGGCAGACGAGCAGTTGGTGTTGGCCCAAGCTCCCCGGCATGGACGCCCACAGTTGGTGGCTCCCCAAGTTGGTGATCTCTCGGCAGGGACCTGCGCTCACAAAGCCAATGTGTTTCCCCCCCTCCCTTTTTCCCGCCACAGACTGACATGCCCTCCTGTACATCTCGCCAGCAGGGCGTTTCGACTGGATCGGCGACCCCCCGCTACAGCCACTATGAGCACCAGCTCAAGCCCAAAGGACGGGGGGGTTAGTGCCCTTTCTGGGTGTTTGGGGGGGAGGCTGTGTGGGGGTATGGTGTGGGGATTCTCCACCCAGAGTGGGGAACCAGGGGAAGGGAACAATGCGCTGAAGGAGGAAGTGCTACCAGGGGGTCTCAGATGGGACAGAAAAGACTATTCACCCCCCGGGGAGTTCGTGAAGCACTAGAGCCGCCAGAGGGGGAGATGGTGTGAGAAACGGTTCTGGCATTTTGTGTTGTTAATGTGCCACACATGTTTTTGTTCCACATACTGTATGATTGTCGCGATTCCTGGATCTTAATGCACAGAATTAAAGATTATAAAAGAAAGGTGCATGAATACCCAGGAGATTTGACTGTACTGAATGTTGGAGAAGGAATAAGGTTCGTGTGTTGTTCAGCTCGTTGCCTCGCCTGTTTTCTTTCTCCACAATACTAAAGAAAATTCATAAAGACAGTTGATGGCTTTCTTAATTTCTTTTTCATTTTGCAGGAAGATTGTGGTATCATCTGCCAGCTGCCAGCATTTCAGTTCTTTTCCAACTATTTGAATACCTTTGAAATGATCTGTCATGTGTCTGGGGCGAATTGGCTACTCCAGACCCCAGACATAGACTATTATTGTATTTTGCTTTTCTGTTTTGTCCACTTATCACTTAGAGTTATTCTGTGTTCTATTTTGCCTCTCCCTCTTTCTCCAGACACTTACCATTGGCTTTTCAGCCTGCCGCTGCAGTGTGTAGCCTATAATTAGTACACCTGTGATACCACGCACCTGTATTCACTCTGCACTGTTAGTTGACTGTGTATTTATTTCCTATCAGTTCATTCACCCATTGTCATGGCATTAGTCAGCATCCTGCACGCAGTTGGCTTCACTGTCAGCTTTTACCCTGTGTTTGGACTATTTTCCCTTGAACCGTGTTTTGTGTTGGTTTTCCAGAGCCCAGCTGTGCTTGGACACGTTCATGTAAGTCCACCCCTTTCCTGGTTTGCATTTCTTATTTCCCCCAGCGGCCTGTTTACCCTGGGGCGTGATGTGAACAGTTTTTTCTCATAGCCTAACCGGTTTCAGCTGTACTGAGCTTGTCTGTCATGTAGTTTATTATTTTTGGGTCTCTTATGTTGGACATTTGTTGTTTTTTGACTTGTTGTAGATAAAACTCCTCACCTGCAAGTGGGCTCATCTCTCCTCTTTTGTGCGTGCGTAAAGTGCACGCTCATGACATTATCTTTTTTAATGGTGTAACGTCAGGGCTGTGTTAAGGGGGCGGGGATTCTCCCAGCATGCTTGCGCTGTGGAGGATTCAAAGACTGTTATTATTCATGTGTTCTAAGTGTTATTGCTGTGTCATTATAACTGCGTTATAATGGCACAGCAGTGTTATAAGATCAGTTAGCGTAGTGATTGTTCATGTGTTTGCGTCACCATAAGTGAGACGAGGATCTGTGTGAATGACCTCCCCTCTGTTCTGTGTTGTGTGAAGGTGGATAAATAAAGCCTGTTCTCCACAGTCATTTCTCCTTTCTTGTATGAACCCTCACAACGTCACACTGGTGTCAGGAGTGGGATAATGGAGCAGATGGAAGCCAGAATTAGAGCAGAGATTCAGCAGCTGGAGCGGTTCATTGGTTCATCAGAGCTGGTACACTGACCCCCGGAGTTGCTCGCCGGGATGAATGGAGCAGCGGACCTGACGGGACCAGCGTACCCCGACTTCTGCCTTTCTCAAGGCAGGGCGGGCTAAACAGAGCAGATCAGCCCCGCTTCCCGGGCAAGCAATTCCACTGCAACCAGGGGCGGTGATCGACCAAGAGGCGACCGTCCCACCAATCCGCCAGCGGGCCAAACTTCCCTGCTTTAACGGCGAAACCCTGCTGGACGACTATCTGGTCCAGATCGAGCTGGCTGCTGCGTTGAATGGCTGGCCACCCGAAGAGACCGCCGTGCAGGTCGCGCTGGCCCTGGAGGGAAGCGCTCTCCACATGCTGTCTGATCTCCGGCCCATGGAACGTCGCAGCTGGCCAGCGCTACAAGGAGCGCTCCGGAGGCGGTTTGGGGGAACGGCCAATGCTGAGCACTCCCAGGAACAGCTGGCCAACCACCGGCGAGGCAGCCGAGAGAGCCTGGGAGC
This sequence comes from Pholidichthys leucotaenia, assembly GCA_020510985.1. Classification (NCBI taxonomy): domain Eukaryota; kingdom Metazoa; phylum Chordata; class Actinopteri; order Cichliformes; family Pholidichthyidae; genus Pholidichthys; species Pholidichthys leucotaenia. Next base: position 89,547,974 of record CM035842.1, on the reverse strand, counting down.
CTACGCAGTGGACATACGGCTGCTGACACGATGTGGCTACCCGGATTTCAAGCTGGGGGCAGTGGAGAAGCTCGCCCTCCAGAACTTCATCCGGGGGCTCCGCCCGGCCCAGCTCCAGAGCCACATCTGGATTAATGCCACTAGCAGCTGAGAAACGGCTGTGGCAGAAGCAAAGCAGGTGGGACTGCTAATGGATTGTGCAGCTGATGCGTTGGCACCGAGGCAGAGAGCCTTCCAGGCCACCGCTGAGAGCAAGGAGGAGGAGGAGGAACTGCGCCGGACCACAGCGGCGCGGCCAAGGAGAAGATGGCCATGGCTGCGCAAAGAAGGGTGCTTCCACTGCGGGGAGCCAGGACACATTGCGCGGTACTGCCCGGCACCCACCCCGCGACAAACCGGCCCCTCGCCAACATTAAACTAGAGCGAGGTGGCATGGACGGGGACCTGACACTTCCCACAGACATTTTCCCCGATGAACTGTTACCACTTGTGGGCCGAATTGGACACTCGCCAGGGATGTACCTACAGTACAGGTTGGACAACACGCTGATCCGGGCCCTGATCGACACCGGCTCTACCATCTCCCTGGTCTGACCCAGAGTTCTGCCAGGTACGGACGAGGCAGAACCACAGGGGTGGGAACCCACCGGGCACTGCATCACCACAGCCATCGGTGAGCATGCCAGACTGGGAGGGCGGCGAGTTCTTGGGGTGGGGGTGGCCGGCCAGAACACAAACTTGTCATGGTGCGGTCCTCCTGGACCACTAATGAGACGCTATAGGCGGCCGTAGAGTTTGCATATTTATTAAATGACTGACAACGATACAAAATAATGAGCCTCGTGGGGCAAAACGCAAATAAAGGCTTCACTAGACACTGACGATAAACTAAGAACTAGGAAGACTTAAGAGAGACAAGGATACAACACTTACATACCAAAAGCGAGGGCGGAACCTAACGCCGAAAGGGACTGGCTTCTGTCGTAGGGAACCCAGTCTGGATAAGGCGAGGTCGCAGCCCCAAGTGACAGGAGCTGCTCCCTTAAATAGGGCAAGATAATTAATCAGCTGATGAGGGTGTCATCAGCTGAATCAAAACCAGCTGTACTGCTTGGATCTGACAGCCGGAAGCCCCGCAGAGATGCTGTCAGAATAAGAGCTCTGAGAGCCCACCAGGACTAAATGCAGAATGGGAGGAAAATACTGCATGACCCGAGCGCGGACGAGATTGGCGCTCAGACCATGACAAAACCACCCATTCTGGCTGGCTGACATTCAAGACCCCTGCATTATTGGACTCAATCTGCTCACAGCATGGGGCGCAAAAATTGACACCGCCAGATCGTCCCTCCTGCTAGGGGCTCAGACCATCATGCTCTGCAGCGGGGCCCAGAGGAGGAACCCGGGCGCCTGCGGGATCAAGGGGCTGCCAGGACGGACCGAACCGGGCGGGTCACCACAAGAACTGAACACAACGGCTCCACCAGCATGAGCAGAGGGAGCACAATCACCGATAGAGACAGCAAGGGGGAGGGCCACAGCGGAGCGGGTCAATGTGTCAGTAGAAACGCAGCAGGCAGTCGAGGAATTGTTCCAGCAGAGCTGCAGCGGACTGGAATCGGGACAGAGATGCCAGCTGTGAGAGCTGTTGGACTACTAAATTGACGTCTTCGCTGCCAAGGATGAGGAGTGCACTTGAACCAGCTTGGTGCAGCACGGGATCAACACCGGTGAGACCAGGCCGATCCGGCTCCGCCCCTGCCATCTGCCTTTTTCAAGGCGGGCGGCGGCAGAACAAAAAAATACGGGAAATGCTGGAGGCAGACATTATTGAGCCCTCCAGCAGCCCCTGGGCAGTGCCGGTGGTTCTGGTTAGGAAGAAGGACGGTTCGTGGCGGTTCTGTATGGATTGCCGGCGCTTGAATAACATCCCACGCAAGGATTCCTACCCCCACATCGATGGCCCGCTGGATTACATCACTGGCTCCAGCTGGTTCAGCTCGCTGGACCTCCGCAGCGGCTATTGGCAGGTAGAGCTGTTACCTGAGGCCCGCCAGAAAACAGCCTTCCCCATTGGGCAGGGACTGTATCAGTTCAAGGTGATGTCGTTTGGACTTTGCAACGCCCTGGCTACCTTTGAACATCTGATTGAGCGAGTGTTGGCTCACATGCCCTGGAGCCACTGCATTGTTTACCTGGATGACCTGCTGGTTCACGCAGCTGATTTTGATGGCGCCCTGTCCAACCTCCGGGAGGTATTGGATGTCATCTGACAGGCCGGGCTGCGGCTACACCTGTGGAAATGCCACCTGTTTCGGCGGGAGACCACCTTCCTGGGCCACGTCGTCAGCACAGCGGGAGTCACAACCGATCCAGAGAAGGTGGCAGCGGTGAAAAATTGGCCAGTGCCGCGGGACGTGGGAGAGCTATGGAGTTTTCTCGGACTGGCTTCCTATTATAGGAGATTTGTGAAGGACTTCGCCACCATCGCCAGCCCGCTGCATCAGCTGACACAGAAGGGCCGTGCGTTTCAGTGGAGTGAAAACTGTGCTGCTGCTTTTTCCCGGCTTCGCTCAGCACTCATCGGCGGCCCCATCCTGCAGTATCCCGACTCGAACCGCCCTTTCATCATGGACATGGATGCCAGCAACCAGGGCATCGGGGCGGTGTTATCCCAGGAGGGAGAACACGGAGAGCAGGCAGTTGCTTTTTTTCAGCCACTCTCTCAGCAGAGCTGAAAGGAATTATTGTGTTACTCGCAGAAAGCTGTTGGCTGTCATCCAGGGGCTTTGCCATTTTCGCCCGTATGTGTACGGAGGGAGGTTCCAGCTCAGGACGGATCATGCTTCCCTGACCTGGCTGCTGAACTTTAAAGTGCCGGATGGACAGTGGGCGAGATGACTGGAGGCACTGCAGGATTATGATTTTCTGATTGTGCATCGGACAGGCCGCCTCCATGCCAACGCTGATGCGCTGTCTCGGCGTCCTGTGCTGCGGAGGACTGTCGGCACTGCCAGCGGGCAGAGGATCGAGACCCAGCCGTCCCATGGGCTGCTGCTCTCCGGACCACTGTGAGCAGGAATAACACAGCGGCGCACAGCTCCTGCTCGGATAATCAGTCATCTCTCCCCAGCAATGATGTCACAGAGGCCCTTGGCGCACAGCAGCTGCAGAGCGAGCAGGACAGAGAACCGGTCATCTCCCGGGTTCAGCATTGGCTGGACACAGGCCAGCAGCCCGCCTGGGAGGCTGTGTCTGCACTGGACCCAGAGACCAAGGCCCTACATTCCCAGTGGGCCAATCTCCGCTGTCACAAGGGTGTTGTGTATCGGCAGTGGCAGACTCCAGCTAGGCAGCATCACGTCTGGCAGCTGCTGGCTTCCCGGCGGCTCCAGCCCAATGTACTCCAGCTGGTCAACGGGGCGGTGGGGGCAGGCCGCTTCAGGGTGACGAAGACTCTGCAGCGTCTTCAGGCCCGGTTCTTCTGGCCCGGATGTCACCAGGATGTAGAGCTCCATGTTTATCGCTGCGACACCTGCACGGCTCAGAAAGGGCCAACTCAGCAATCCCACACTGCCTTGCAGCAGTACTGGGTGGGAGCATCGATGGAGCGAGTAGGAGTGGACATTCTGGGCCCTTTCCCGACCACGGACCGGGGGAACCGCTACGTGCTAGTTGCAATGGATTACTTCACCAAATGGCCATAGGTGTGCGCGGTTCCTGATCAGAGCGCCGCCACCACAGCATCAAAACTGGTGGACGAGATGTTTTATCGGTTTGGCGCACCGGAGGAGCTGCACAGCGATCAGGGACGGAACTTCAAGGCAGAGGTCTTCAGCGGGGTCTGCAGGCAGCTGTGCATCTGGAAGACCCAGACCACCCCACTGCATCCACAGAGCGACGGCCTGGTCGAATGGTTCAACCAGACCCTCACCACCCAGCTTGCTGTCCTAGTGGACCAGCGACAGCGAGACTGGGACCTGCATCTGCCCTTTGTTCTGTGGGCGTACCGGATGGCAGCACAGGAATCCACCCAGTGCACTCCTGCAGCGCTGATGTTTGGATGCAAGCTGCGCACACCAGTGGATTTGGTGTCCACCCCCCCCCCCCACCCCACCACCAGAGCCAGAGGTGGAGGGCAAACCAGGGTTGGATTATTTGTTTTGCTTGAAAGAACGTCTCCACATGGTGCACGGACTGGCTCAGGAGGCCCTGGCGGCAGCGGGGAGCCGGCAGAAGCGGGCATATGACTCCCGCTGCCAGGGGAGGGACTTTGCACCAGGAGATCAAGTCTGGGTTTTCTGCCCGGAGTGAAAGAGGGGACTTGTCACCAAAACTGCCGAGCCATTGGTCGGGACCGTGCGAGGTCCTACAGCGACTGCAGGATATAGTGTACAGGGTGAGGCTGCAGAAAAGGGACCGGGTTGTGGTGCTCCACCGCGACCGTCTCGCCCCGTACCAGCCATCTGCCCCTTGGGTGGTCGAGCCGGGGCCTTCATCCCGACCAGATACTCCGACTGAGGCACAGATGGACACTAACAGGCCTGTACATACTGGTTGCCGACAACGGCGGCCGCCCCGACACCTGGACGGATTCGTGTTGGACTTTTGAGCTGGACTTTATTATTCTGGGGACAAAAACCAGTCTGGGGGTGGTGGAGGACAGTGTAATGTCGGGGCTGTGTTAAGGGGGCGGGGATTCTCTCGGCATGCTTGTGCCGCGGAGGATTCAAAGATTGTTATTATTCATGTGTTCTAAGTGTTATTGCTGTGCCATTATAGGAGTTATAATGGCACAGCAGTGTTACAAGACCAGTTAGCGTAGTGATTGATCATGTGTTTGTGTCACCATAAGTGAGACGGGGGTCTGTGTGAATGACCTCCCCTCCGTTCTGTGTTGAGTGGGGGTGAATAAATAAAGCCCGTTTGCCACAGTCATCTCTCCTTTCTTGTGTGAACCCTCACAACGTCACAATATAGAGGGCCATTATTTGCATGACCAGCAAAAGTAAAAAAAAAAAAAGAGTAGCTGGATCCCCTTGTTTAATTCCTCGATCAGTACTAAATCTAGGCATGGTACCAGTCAATAATTTGACAGAACTATTACAGCCTTCATATAAAGTTTGGATTGCACGTTTAAAATAATTCCCAAAGCCAAAGAAATCTAAAGTATCAAATTAAAAAAAAATATGTTCTACTGTATAAAAGGCCTTATAGTAATCCACAAATAGTATGTAACTGTTATCTTCAATAAAATCACTGTAATCAATTAGGTCCAATATTAGGTGAATATTGTTACATATGTAGATTCCTACTCTCACCTATGGTCACGAGCTTTGGGTAATGACCGAAAGAACGAGATCGCGGATACAAGCGGCTGAAATGAGCTTTCTCCGTAGGATTGCTGGACTCACCCTCAGAGATAGGGTGAGGAGCTCAGTCATCCGGGAGAGGCTCAGAGTAGAACCGCTGCTCCTCCACATTGAAAGGAGTCAGTTGAGGTGGTATGGGCATCTGATTAGGATGCCTCCTGGACGTCTCCCACTTGAGGTGTTTCAGGCACGTCCCACTGGGAGGAGACCCCGGGGCAGACCCAGGACTCGGTGGAGAGACTATGTCTCCCAGCTAGTCTGGGAACGCCTTGGTATCCCCTCTGAAGAGCTGGAGCAGGTGGCTGGGGAGAGGGAAGTCTGGGCTTCTCTGCTTGAACTGCTGCCTCCGCGACCCGGACCTCCGGAAAAGCGGTAGAAGATGGATGGATGGATGGATGTTACATATGTGCCTTCCTCTCACGAAACCAGAGTGACAGCCATCAATAACTGTGCTAAGACATAACTTAAGTCTTTCGGCGAATGTAAGTGCTAACAATTTGGCGTCATTATTAATGTTAATGGTCTCCAATTTTCAATTAACAAGTCTTTATCTGGCTTAGGTATTAACGAAATAAGGCCTTGAGACATAGATGGAGGCATCTTCCCATTTTCAGTTGCTTCCTTAAAGACGCATAACCTAAATTCTGACAGGTCATCTTGGAATGTTTTATAAAATTCACCTGTTAAACCGTCGTTACCCAGGGATTTATTGTCTTTTAGTTTCAATATGCAACTTTTTATTTCTCGTAATGTTATGATTTGGTCACAAATTTTCTTTGATTCTACATTGTTTTCACATTTTCCTTTATGGGGGAAAAGGGATCCATCACTACTATGAATTCTTTTAGCATATAATTTTTTTTTAAAAATCTTGAAACAAAGCAAGAGATTTCCTTTGTATCTTCAGAAATTTTTCCATTAATGTTAAGTTTAGCTAAGGAAGAATGTTTTGCATTTCTTTTTCCATATTAAACAAATAATGCAAATTTTCTTCTCCTTCTTCCAGCCATTTTTTTCCCGAGATCTTACAAAAGCCCCTTTTGCCTTAGTGTTCATAAATTTGGTCTAATTCTAAATGTAATTTAGTGATCCTTTCCTTATCTTGTTCACTTAAAGATTCTTTCTCATATGTTGCTATTTTTTTCTTTAATTATATTTTCTTCTTTAATATGTCTGACTTTAGCCATTTCCTTTTTGGATAACTAATTTTCTCATGCTGTAATTCATGAATTCCCAATGATTGCAATAAGATTTCAGCATCAAGTAACATCTGTTACATGATGCTCTAACTCCTTAGATATAAGCCAGAAATCTATTCTAGATTGTTTACTCATATCTTTATTACACCAAGTAAAAAACATTTTATCAGGATTTATGTGTCTCCATATGTCAAAGCAATTTAAACTTAAGCAAAAATTATTTAACTCTGCATTATAATTTCCTCTTAAAGGTCTTGGAGGAATGCAATCAATAATGGGTCTTTAATGGAATTCCAGTCTCCTCCTAAAATTAATTTTGCATTAATACGTTTGTTTGTTTTTTTTCCAGAATTAAAGATTTCCTCCTCAAACTCTTGGAAGATAATTTGGTTTTCTGATGAGTTGTTAGCTGCATATATATTCCCTAAAATGAAAGTTGTCTTTTGCTTCCACAACTAAAAGTAACCATCTACCCGAGACATCAGATTTACTCTTTAAGATTTTACACTTAACCTTCAAAAATGGCAACACCTGCTGATTTATTGCTACCATATAACATCCAAATGTTGTTTCCCCACTGATTTTTCTGGAAGCCATAGTCTGACTCTGATGCATGTGTTTCTTGTATAAAATAAGTCAGCTTTAAATTTTTTACAAAATAAAAATGTAGCCATTCATTTTAACAGATCTCTGATACGCCTAACATTAACTGAACAAATAGATAATGACACTTTGTTGCTGTAGGTAGAACAAAATAAGATAAGATTTCCAGCACCTGAGAATATTAGAACTGCATGAACAAATAAATACCTGGCCATAGCAAGCAGTTCAAAATCCTTTACTTAAAGTTTTCTGAAGGTCAGTTTTACTGGGCCACGTTGCCATTTGCCAATTAGTAGTGTGGGGGGCACAGTTGTAGGGTTTCCTCACACCCAGAGAGACAAAGGTTGGAGAGGAGAATTATGACTGAAAGAGGAAGTATCTCCTGGAGGCATCAAACGAGACAGTCTATACACCTCCCGGGGAGAGAATAGGGTGTTAAAGTGGTGCCTGTGTATGCTATGTTAATGATGTGCATTGTCTGACAATCTGATTGCTAATGTGCCAAACATTCTCTTTGTCCATGCAACGAAGTATAAAAGAGGAATGTACAGGGACCTTGATAGCGCAATAGCTCAGCAGAGCTATGAAGCATGTTTGCTGTATGTTGTTGGAGAAAAATAAAGCCTTGTGGCATCCAGCTCGTTGCCTTCGCCCATTCCTTTTTCTCCACAGTAGCTCTTTCCTATCGATTGCCCTGGTCCCAATGAAGAATGCTCTCTTGCCCTCTTTACGCGCTGCATTCACCTGGGACCACAGTCTGTTGTGGGTTTCTTTGTCTTTTGCCGTCAGGTCTTCTTTGAAAATTATCTTCCTGGATTTCAGGTATTCCGATCCCTTGGCATTTTTCCAAACCAACTCTTTGGCTGATCTTGATGTAAATCGGATGATCACCGGGCGATTTTTCTCTCCATTTCTCCTTTCAACACGGTGGCAGACATCAATATGGAAACGCAGATCATTTCCGACCTCTGGAATGATGGCACTGCAGATGTCTATCATCCTCCATTTGACATCTTCTCCCTCCTGTTCCTGTAGCCCATATAACCCCAGGTTCCACCTCCTCTGGTATCGCTCAGCCTCATTCACCTTGTCTTCCAGCTCAGAGATCCTTTTCTGGTGGTCCACAGATATCTTCCTCACAGTTGTAATCTCTCTTCTCATATCTTGAATTTCTTTAAAGAGAAACTGAGTTTTCTTTCAAGGCATTGATACTTTCTGCATTTTGTCTTAACCTTTCCAGGTCGCCAGCCTTTCAGTGACATCAGCCCTCATTTATTTTATTCACGAGTAGCCTCACAATATTGTTTTGCATTTCAACCAGGGGCGGTTCGGCTTTCCCTTTCTTTGCATTAGGTGTACCAGGCAGGGAGTCGGATAATGGATCAGACACCGGGCTTCTTGGAAGAGCATAAGAGTGTATGTCTGTAACAGTAACTTCCATTTCATTACCAACAGGAACCTCATGGTTTAAGACTGGGAAAAGATTCTTATCTATTTTCGTTTTTCTCCTTTCCTTCGTCTCTTGCTTTTTTCAGCCATTGTTGTTTTTCGTTTTGAGCGTGAGATGTTAAGCTAGCGTTAATCAGTGCGAAGGAGGCTAGCCTTCAAAGTCCTTTAAGTCCAAAGCAAAAATCAAGCGTGACTAGCTCCTGTATTTTTTGTATCGATATAGCAATATCTTACTGTCCACAGCGAGGTATTTTGCCAATGTTTTTTTCTTTCAGGTGTGAAAATCAAAGTCTCTTCAACCACAGATGAATACGACTGCCTCGACCGCCATCGTAGTGCTTTATTTTGACAACAGATTAATAATTACTATCAGAAATTCATCAGAGTTATTACCAGTACATCATCATTTGACATAAGATGTGTCAGACCTCGTGGTAAAAACAGTTCAACTTTGTGTTAGTATTTTAGCACTTCCTCTGACTGAAATGAAACAGAGGAGGCAAATAGTCCAACTTTAAGGCCATAATGAATGATGAATAAGGTAGTCTCATTATTATATGACCTACTGTTGGTGCATTGAGCCAGATTTAATGCTTTATAAAAACTATTTGATCTTGAAAAAGAGCTCTTATAATTATTAATTATTTAAGGTATTAACTAGAAAGAAAAAATTCTCAGGGAGTGCCATGCATCAGAAGGTGCCCAGCCTGCATGGGATTAAAAAATACAGAGTAGAATAAGTTCACAATACAAAACATGACTTGTATGCCTTTGTTGGTGTAAAGGGGACAATATATAGTACAAAGTGTCTATTTGGATATAAGGAGGTGTACGTGACATGTTTTTTTTTTTTTTTTTTTAAATTGGCTTTCTCATTTGTTTAAGGGATATTTACGCATTTTATTAGGTTTTTAGTTGTTTATGTATTTGTGTACCTGTTTGTTTACTTCAGGTGATGGGGGTGGTCTCGTGATTCAGGGTTCTGTTTTGTTGTGAGGGAATTAAGCAGAGCGTGATGAAATGTGATTTTCATTACAGTGTTGATATTTTCTACCACTAGGCTGTGCTGTTGCATGGGGAAAAAAGAACATGCCTTTTGTCGCCATAGAAAAAGATTGGTTTCTTTCTCCGGTTTCCTCCCATATGCCAAAAACATGCAAGTTTGGTTAATTGGCATTAAACTGGGGATTCTAAATTGTTCTTAGCTATGACTGTGAGAGTGAATGGTTGTCTGTCTCTCTCTGTTGGCCCTGCAATGGACTGGCGATCTGTCCAGGGTGTACCCTGCCTCTCGCCCAAAGATGCTGGGATAGGCTCCAGCCCCACTACGACCCAAAAAGGATTAAGTTGAAAAAGATGGATGGATGGATGGATGGATGGAAACTGAAACCTGGGGACACTGATAGTTTTTTGCTCTCTTGTGAAAAGTTTTCTTGGTCCGTGGAATAGAGGGTATGCACATGATGTCACAGAACTCATGGCAGTTACAAAACACTGAGTGGCAAAAATAAGTGGCAGCATTATGCATTAAAACACAAAAAATACACACGGTATTCAATCACAGCAGTACACGGAGTACCTGCATGCATTGCGGCAAGCTAATCTTGTCATTCCATCTTCTATTAATCGGCAAAAATTAAAATAAATAATTAAAGGCTCTGAATCAGTACTTGATTTATATGTGCTCTTACCCACACATCACTACAGTCAAGTAGTGATGTGACTAAATATTGTGTGATTTTTATGTTTTGCTGAATACAAACTAAAGCTGCCACGTGTGTGCCATTTAGTGCTGGGTAACTATGGTAATTGCCCTGTAACTGCCAAGAATTCTATTCCAGTGCATACCCTCTATATAGTTGTTTTTTGTGGAATTTTCAGTCTGTCTACTCTCTCAAATAATAAAAATGAGTGAAATCTGGCCCTTTGACTTTTATTATAGTAGCAATTGGGCATTTTCTCAATATAGAGGTTAAACTAAGATCGTATTTATAATCTTTGTCTTATATTGTTTTATACTGTGGGGAAAATATGCAAAAGAGATATTGATCAAGGGAGCATGGGGGCCCACCAAGATAGTTTGTACATAGGGCCCAGAATTTCATGCTACGCCCCTGTTGAGCACTAAGCTATAAGGCAGAAAATACCATTTTTATGGTCTTTAGAATGACCTGACTTGGGCTTGAATCCACAACCTCCTGGCTGTGGGGCAAATGCGCTACCTCTAGGCCACCAACCCAGTCAGATGAAGAAGACTGTGCAAAACTAAGAGAGAAAAATTGAAATTATTGAAGAGAAAATCATAATAAAGTGTTAGATTTAACACAAACAACTGAGAAAATTTACAAGAAAAAAAATCATAACTATAAGAAAAAAAGACAAATTTATAAGAAAAAATATAGCCACAAGCGGTGATCATGGGTTTCAAGCAGATGTGGACTCCAAAGTCTTATATTGTTTTGCAGCAGCATTTAAAACCTAAGGTGTGTTCCATATTAGTTTTTCAAGCACTTTCTTGTTCCACAACCCCAGTCCCAGCAGCACACCACAGGGCGCTTTGTTCCATCCATCTTCTTCCGCTTAATCCTTTGTCGGGTCGTGGGGAGGCTGGAGCCTATCCCAGCATTTTTAGGCGAGAGGCAGGGTACACCCTGGACAGATCGCCAGTCCATCGCAGGGCCAACACAGAGAGACAGACAACCATTCACTCTCACAGTCATACCTAAGGACAGTTTAGAATCCCCAGTTTGATGCCAATTAACCTAACTTGCATGTTTTTGGCATGTGGGAGGAAACCGGAGAAATCCCGGAGTAAACCCACGCAGACACGGGGAGAACATGCAAACTCCACACAGATCACTGTTGGTCGGGGGGCTGGGATCGAACCCAGGATCCCCCGGCCAAGGGTGAGTTACTGTCCTGCCGCAGTGCTAACCACTCCGCCACCGTGCTGCCCAGGGCGCTTTGTTGTTGGTGGCTAAAGTCATGCCCTGTGATTCGCCGCTGGGACCGAGGCCACAGCTGCTGTCCCTGCTGTGATCCCGCCAAAAAAAAAAAAGAGCTGTTTCATCCAATGTGGGCCCACTCAGGCTATGGAGGAAGTGACATTCACTCAGTCAAATGTTGGTGTACCATCAAAATAAGTTCATAAACATTACTTTGAGGTCAAAATTGTACATAGTGTTGCTTTAAAATGCACAGGAGAGCCATGCTGTGCTTCAGAAGAATAAGACTTCCCTGGTAAGATTCAACTCCAGGACCACCAGCATACCGAGTCATTGCCTTAACTACCGCACCAACACAACTGCGTCAGCTCACACTCTGACTTTCTCAAATGATAAATGTTCAATTGCAAGGATTCCCAACAGCATTTAAACTGTGTGAAACACATTGCTTTGAAATATGCAAACAAGGTGTGTTGCACTTTAGAAGAATGACACGTTACAAGGAGGATGAACCCTAGTAGACACCAGCATGAGAGATGTTCATCTTAACCCCTACACCATTCAACTGCTTTAACTTACACGCTGACTTTCTCACACACTAACAAATCGTTCCACTGACAGGCCAACAGCAGATTAAGTGTTTAATAAATATGATTTTTGGAACAGGGCAGCGCAGTGGCGGAGTGGTTAGCACTGCGGCAGCACAGCAACTCACCCTTGGCCGGGGGATCCTGGGTTCAATCCCAGCTCCTGACCAACAGTGATCTGTGTGGAGTTTGCATGTTCTCCTGGTGTCTGCGTGGGCTTACTCTGGGATTTCTCCGGTTTCCTTCAACATGCCAAAAACATGCAAGTTAGGTTAATTGGCATCAAAACTGGGGATTCTAAATTGTCCTTAGATATGACTGTGAGAGTGAATGGTTGTCTGTCTCTCTGTGTTGGCCCTGCGATGGACTGGCAGTCTGTCCAGGGTGGACCCTGGCTCTCGCCCAAAGATGCTGGGATAGGCTCCAGCCCCCTCGCGACCCTAAAAGGATTAAGCGGAAGAAGATGGATGGATTTTTGGAACATGCAGAATTGTATGGCATTTGGTGTTTTGCTGAATATTTCATTTTACTTAAATACATACAGTACGTATAAATAGTAAAACCAGAGTGATAATTTTGCAGTGGTCTCTTTTCTCTCATTTTTTTTTCAGAGCTGTATATTGCTATTTTTCTCATAAATTGGAATTTTTCTCACAACTTTCTGATCCTTTACTTGTACATTTGCATCTTTTTTTAAAAAAAAAAAGTTCATGAATTTGTGACTCTTTTCCTCATACATTTGCAAGTTTTTCTTACCCCCCCCCCCCCATTTTCTTGTAAGTTTGTTACATAAAAAAATGGGCCAGGCCTCCCACACACACTACCATACCGGGGCCCAAAATTTGGTGCTACACTTATGGTCAGGAGCAACATGGGGTTCAGTGTCTCACCCAGTCATGTGAGCCTGTAGAGGGCCCCAGTTAAACTTCCAAGTAAGCCCCAGCTGGTGAAATTTGTCACAGGAAATATTTTTTGCATTAATAGCAAATTAATTACTGTATAAATGTAATTGTATCTGTAGTCTAAGCTGAATATTAGATTATTTTGTCAGACCAAAAGCTGTGACTTGTGCCAATATAACTGGTGAAAGCAGAACAGCAGGTAACCAGTGAGACACTTTTCAGAGTTAAACCTTTATTCAAAGAAACATTAGAACACGGCCAGCTCAGGGTAAATTGAGAATGCTACAAACCTGTTTTCAACCATTAGTGAAAAGGTAAAAATCACTTATTCTGGGGCAAGTAGTAAAGACCCCCCCCCCCCCCCCCGCAAAAAAAAAAAAAAAAAAAATCCAAGTCATTTAAAGCCTCATCAAACCAAAGTGAAGCATATATTCAAAGGTTGGTCTCACAGGTCCTTTTTGCTCACAAAGGCTAAAATAAAGATGGGGGTTAAAGGTATTTAAGTCCCAATGTTCATATGAGAAATAAATGTTTAAACTCATGCAGTCAAAACAACTACAAATGTGTTTCACCATCTCCCCTTACTACTCCAAAAAGCAGCAATAGGGTTATGTCTCTCTAAAAACATTTTCTATAAGCAACCACACTGTTCCAGTTTAATTCTATCATGCACACAGTACACGGTGCTGCTGAGCTGCTGAGAGGCTGTCAGCACATCTAGGCTGAGTAAACATCCTTCAATAATTAGAGAATCACATGTAAACATAATTTTTTAAAAAATCAAATCACGTTTTTAATCATCAGATTGATAGGAACTACAGGGATTACAGTATATACAGAACAACATTCACCAGGCCTTTAACCTAGAAACAGTGTGGTTTCTGCAGCATCTACTTTCTGAAAACTGACTGCACTACACCTCAGTCAATGTTTGACAACAAGTGAGCAAAGCCAGAATTCTAGTAAAAGAGTTCCTGCCCATACATACCTGTGTTGGGAGGATGTACCAGACAGATTGAGGTGCGTTAGTTTCAGAAAACCAAACCACATTACTTCCACTGACACCATTTTAAACAAAATTCCAATCTGATCCACTTACAATGATTAATATTCTTCCAATATTCAAAGTAAGAGCAGTAAAAATTACTGCTTAAAGCAGAAATATTTCCTTCGGCTACCTCAAATAGACCAATCAAATGCCTTTTATTATGAAGGAGAGAAAAATGTATGTACTTAGACAAGGTTGATACCTGCACTTTTTTTCTATGACGAAACTATTGTTTTTCAACCTTTTTTGAGCCAAAGAACCCATTTTACAAAATGACACATTGTAGTCTATTACAGCACATTTAGTCTTGTAATTAGTTTACACCAAGTGTGAAACTCGGGCCTGTTTAGATGAAAACAAAGCTGATATCCTGGCAAGAACTGAAGAAAGGGAGACGGGTGTTTCGTTCTGAAATTATGTTGAAGCTTGCATGGGACCATGACACCACTGGATAACTTTTCCCCACCCAACCAAATATAACTGACTCAATGCAACTGGATCCCCAGTGAAAGTAAATCCAGACGAAAGATACTTCTTGCCGTCTTAGCTTTCTTCTGACCACCTCTCAGCCCTTCACCTGGGTTAGAATTCTGTCCAGGGCCCAGTTCGGTCTGAATCTTTCCTCTTCAAGCATTTATCCATCTAGTCACCGTGACCTCTAGCATGTGTTAACAAGGTCATTAACCTACGTAAAACACATGAAGAGGAGGAAGAAGAAGATGGTTGCCATGATTATGGCATTCATTCTACTATCAAGTAGTTTGTTCTGAATGTACCACCACCTACTGGTACAGATTTGCCACTACAGGCACCCATGCATAACAATGGAAAATTATTTTTGGTCCAATTACGAAGTGAAATTAGACAATTTCCCAAGGACCCCTAAACGTTCTCTCAAGGATCCCTGGTTGAAAAACACTTGGCTAAACTTTTAGCATGAGGGAATTTAAAAAGTAGGATTTGAGTGCTACCATTTTGCACATAATTCTTAGCCCCATTTAGACTGGGCATTAAAAATGCCTTTTTTAAGCAGTTGGATAATTTGTGACAATATACATTTACATGTGGTATTACCATGCCTCTAGCCATCAGTTCACACTCCCTCCTGCCATCCGCCGAGAAGGGTCACCCACAGAGGTGCTACATATGGATGGGAAACTGGATTTGCGTTTACACTTGTATTCAGTGTGGTCAGAATACATCCCACTTCACCTTCAGAAGTGGTTTGACAGTCCTCAGTGTGCCTTGAGTGTAGTTACACCAATTCTGGTCCATTCCTTTTCTGTCTGAGAATGCTCAAAGCCAACCAGCAAAGTTATATCACGTCTGAGTCAACTCTGTTCCACAACAACCCTTTTACCAATGTTTTCAGTCAAACTTGACCAATGTATATCACCATTTGGCTGATCTAAAAAGGAGCCTATTTGACTTTTAAATTATAATACCCACTTCACATTTCTTAGTTTTTCTTTTGTTTTATTGTGCAAGTTTAAGGAATTGGTCTTAGTAGACAATTAGCTGCTGCAAGCAATGCCCATTGAAAACAAAACAGTATGTTACCATTTGTGTACTAAAAACCCCACTGTAACATGTTCAGAGATAGAGGTTGTGCAGTACTGTCTGCACAGCCATCTGAAAGAGTCATAAAACGGAAACGCTAATACAGCATATTTTACACTACTATTAATGTGTGGCATGAATAGGCTTGCTTGACTTCATGGGCTGAAAAAACGTCACAGCCAAAGTACTAGAAGGACAAATCCCTAAATCCAACTTTAGCGCAATCCGACTGCAATCCTATCCCGCCCCCCATCAAAAAAAAAAAAAAGGATTTTAACACCAGGTGTAAATGGGGCCTTTGTGTCTGAACTTGAACTTTTAATGTATTAACATAAGAAATAAAGGGTACATGTACAACGAAGAGTCAAATCCAAGCAAAACATAAACCACAACCTAATTATTATAATTCAGAGATAAAAATATAACACACACATTCTTAAAAAACAATGCATAGCATAAACATTGCAAAATTCCATCTGCACCCCGCTTCAAATCCACCCCCCAGCCAGACCGTTTGTTCCCACATGTAGAAACTGGAGTGTTTTTGTTGTTCCAGGTGTTGCCTGTTGCTCAGGAGAAGAGAGAGCAGTGGTGAGAGTCTGAAGCGCTCCAGTTTAAAAAAGGAGTCGGGGAGAAGATCAAATGCAGGGCGTTTGGAAGGATTCTGAGGAGGAGGAAGTTGGGTCAGGAGGAGATTTTGGACTCTGCGCTCTAAATACTGTTCAGCACCAGGGCTCCTCATATTCTGCAGACTTGTTGAAGCGGGAGGCATGACGCTACACACTGGGCCTCTAAGTGTCCTCTTCCTCCTCACGATTGCCCACCACCCTCTTCCTCAGGGCTTCATCAGGAAAAACCCGTCCCTTTGGTTCTGGGTGGCCCTCGGGAGATCCTCTACGCTTTCTCCACACCTCGTCGTCCTGGTCCCCTTCTTCTTCCTCCTCCTCTTCGTCGTCATCTTCCTCACCGTCAGCCTCGTGGGCATCGTCTTGCTGCTGGATTAACCTCGCCTGCTCCATCGTCTGTTTCTCTGCAGAACATTTTGAACAACCTTTAATCAGCACACTTTAAACTTTTTTTTAAGTGATTCATTTGTATTAAGATTAATTTATACAACACGTAATTCCAAGTACGACAAAGCAATTTTATTGGACAATAGAGATTCCAGGAGTTACTGCAATCCCTGATAACAGCACTCAGATGTTTTACCAAAAATGTATCACTCCGCTTCAGCAGGGTTGTAATAACTGTTAATTACAGTAACTGTTAGTGGCTTCTTACAGTATTACAACAATACTGTTTATACAGAGACAGTCTTCATAACCTAGAAACTGCTGTTGTGTTCTGAGTTCATAGTACTACTTAGCACGGTTAGCTGTGTTACTTTATTTTAGAAATTAGTTAGCCCAAAGTTTAGATTACAGCCTCACAGTGAAATGCACGCTACTGACTCTTAACTTCATCTCAAGATGACATCAGGAAGGCAACAATGAGAATGCAAACAAAAGCTTAAACCAGGAATCCCAAACACAGCAACTGAGTGCAAGCTGCTCGATCAAACTGTCGAGTAGGGATGGGACAAAAAAAAGTGATCGTGTAGTATCATGATAATTTGTGTCCATGATACTGTATCGATTCAGAGAAACCAGTATTGCGATACTTAAATAAAAGTATTAATAAATGTTGCAAATACATATTCAGTTTTTTAGGGTACCACAGTAATAAAAACAATCAACTTTTCAGTCCATTTGATGGTGCTAAATGGTCATTAGTGCCTACATAGGTCAGTATAACAAAGGGGTGACTCATGAGATCTAGCCAGGAGTGGAACAAGTCAGAGATCAGGGTGGGAAATCAATTGCAATATACAGCCGTGGACAAAATTGTTGGTACCCCTCTGTTAATGAAAGAAAAACCCCACAATGGTCACAGAAATAACTTGAATCTGACAAAAGTGGTAATAAATAAAAATTCTATGAAAATTAACCAATGAAAATCAGACAATGCTTTTGAATTGTGGTTCAACAGAATTACTTTAAAAATAAACTCATGAAACAGGCCTGGACAAAAATGATGGTACCCCTAGAAAAGATTGAAAATAATGTGACCATAGGAACATGTTCAACCAAGATGTGTCCTCTAATTAACGTCACAGGTGTCTACAAACTTGTAATCAGTCAGTCAGCATATTTAAAGGGTGACAAGTAGTCACTGTGCTGTTTGGTGACATGGTGTGTCCCACACTAAACATGGATCAGAGGAAGCAAAGGAGAGAGTTGTCTCAGGAAATTAGAAAGAAAATTATAGACAAGCATGTTAAAGGTAAACGCTATAAGACCATCTCCAAGCAGCTTGATGTTCCTGTGACTACAGTTGCACATATTATTCAGAAATTTAAGATCCACAGGACTGTAGCCAACCTCCCTGGATGTGGCCGCAGGAGGAGACGGATAATTCGAATGGTAACAAAAGAGCCCAGAACAACCTCTAAACACATCCATGGTGAACTCCAAGGTCAAGGTACATCAGTGTCAGATCGCACCATCCGTCATCGTTTAAGCCAAAGTGGACTTCATTGGAGATGACCAAGGAGGACACCACCGTTGAAAACAAATCATAAAAAAGCCAGACTGGGCTTTTTTATGGGCTGCACGGTGGCGCAGTGGTTTAGCACTGTGGCAGCGCAGTTTTACCCTCGGCCGGGGGATCGCGGGGATCATGAGATCGTGGGTTCGATCCCAGCCCCAGACCAACAGTGAGCTGTGTGGAGTTTGCATGGTCTCCCCGTGTTGCGTGGGTTTACTCCGGGATTTCTCCGGTTTCCTCCCACATACCAAAAACATGTAGGTTTAGGGTGCTCGCGCACGCAGCGACCGGCAGCCGGTGGCTTGTCACCAGACTGCAAACCAAATCTACCTACGGGTACAAATAAGTAACAAAAAAAAAAAAAAAAGACTGGAATTTGCCAAACTGCATGTTGACAAGCCACAAAGCTTCTGGGAGAATGTCCTATGGACAGACGAGACAAAACTGGAACTTTTTGGCAAGGCACATCAGCTCTATGTTCACAGACGCAAAAATGAAGCATACCAAGAAAAGAACACCATCCCTACTGTGAAACATGGGGGAGGTTCTGTTATGTTCTGGGACTACTTTGCTGCATCTGGCACAGGGTGTCTTGAATCTGTGCAGGGTACAATGAAATCTCAAGACTATCAAGGTATTCTAGAGAGAAATGTGCTGCCCAGTGTCAGACAGCTTGGTCTCAGTCGCAGGTCATGGGTCTTTCAACAGGATAATGGCCCAAAACACACATAAAAACACCCAAGAATGGCTAAGAGCGAAACATTGGACTATTCTAAAGTGGCCTTCTATGAGCCCTGATCTAAATCCTATTGAACATCTGTGGAAGGAGCTGAAACATGCCGTCTGGAGAAGGCACCTTTCAAACCTGAGACAACTGGAGCAGTTTTCTCATGAGGAGTGGGCCAAAATACCTGCTGAGAGGTGCAGAAGTCTCACTGACAGTTACAGAAATCGTTTGATTGCAGTGATTGCCTCAAAAGGTTGTGCAACAAAATATTAAGTTAAGGGTACCATCATTTTTGTCCAGGTCTGTTTCATGAGTTTGTTTTTTAAAATAATTCTGTTGAACCACAATTTAAAAGCATTGTCTGATTTTCATTGGTTAATTTTCATAGAATTTTTATTTATTACCACTTTTGTCAGATTCAAGTTATTTCTGTGACCATTGTGGGTTTTTCCCTTTCATTAACAGAGGGGTACCAACAATTTTGTCCACGTATGTATGATGATATGGCAATACTCTACAGTACCATAACATTGGGATAATATCGCATTATGGGGCTTCTGGTGATTCCCACCCCTAGCTACCAGACTGATAGACAGTGGAAAGCCATGTACACAAACAATGAATAATATACAATAGCAAATTTTGTTCAACATACAGTAGGTCCATTAATTCATCCATCCATCTTCTTCCGCTAATCCGAGTGGTCTGGCTCACAGGGGGCAGCAGTCTATAGACAGAGATCCCCATGGTCCCTCCTGCAGGTCGTGAGCCCACTGGAGGGCAGACCCATGTGGCTTGCTCAGGTTGAACCCAGCCAGATCCTATGGACAGAAACCCAGTCGCCAGGTGCTTGACCTTGAGCCACAGTAACCCCAAAACAGGCGGGGAACACTGCATCCTTGTTTTAACTTCTTCATGACAATTTACTGGACTGCTCTTGGTCTGGCTCTTCACCCAGGACCAATTTGCTTGAGAGACCCTACCAGGGGCCAGTTTCCCCTGACAACATAGCTTCTGGGATCACTAGGGCACACAAACCCCTCCTCCACAATAATGGGACGGGTTCAGCATAGGTGTAAAATTAAAATAAAGCTGATATATTCTATATTATGTTCAGTGTCTGTGTTAGTAACATTCTAGTGTAGCAGTCAGGAACTACTTGTTTTCATGTAGTACTATCCATCCATCCATCATCTTCAACCTGGACTGCACGGTGGCGCAGTGGTTTAGCACTGTGGCAGCACAGTTTTACCCTCGGCCAGGGGATCGCGGGGATCATGAGGTCGTGGGTTCGATCCCAGCCCCCGACCAACAGTGAGCTGTGTGGAGTTTGCATGTTCTCCCCGTGTTGCGTGGGTTTACTCCGGGATTTCTCCAGTTTCCTCCCGCATACCAAAAACATGTAGGTTTAGTGCGCTTGCGCACGCAGCGACCAGCAGCCGGTGGCTTGTCACCAGACTGCAAACCAAGTCTACCTACGGGTACAAATAAGTAACAAAAAAAAAAAACCAAAAAACCGTATAATCCTTTTCGGGCCACAGGGGGACTGGAGCTTATCCCAGCATCTCTGGGCAAGAGGCAGGGTACACCCTGGACAGATCGCCAGTCCATCGCAGAGTCAACACAGAGAGACAACCATTCACTCTCACAGTCATACCTAAGGACAGTTTATCCCCAGTTGATGCCAATTAACCTAACTTGCATGTCTTTGGCCTGTGGGAGGAAACAGAAGTACCCAACAAAAATCCACGCAGACATGAGGAGAACATGCAAACTCCACACAGAAAGTTGTCTTGAAGAAACAACATAATATTATATAAACAAATCATAATCTGCTGGCACTTTTTACTGTCAACTTGAATATAGAATTGTGGTAAGGTTGGGCCAACACCAACACCGATGCTGTGCACAAGAAGGGGATGAGCAGACTCTACTTCCTGAGGAAGCTGAGATCCTTCAACGTGTGCAGCAGGATGCTGGAGCTTTTCTAATGGACCGTTGTCGCCAGCGCCATCTTCTTTGCTGCTGTCTGTTGGGGTAGCAGTATCAGGGCCAGAGACACCAACAGACTTGACAAGATTATCAAGAGGGCTGGCTCTGTAATTGGTCTCAGACCGGAGACCTTTGAGACAGTAGTGGAGAGGAGAACACTAAATAAACTGTGATCCATCATGGACAATCCTGATCACCCCCTCCACCACACACTACACAGACAGCGAAGCACTTTCTCCAGTAGACTACTACGGCTTCGCTGTCGAACGGCCAGGTACAGGAAATCTTTCCTGCCACATGCAATTTCACTGTACAATAACTCACTATGATGTATTCTGGTCATAGCTATGCTGCCACACTGCACCTTACAGACGAACTGGTACCTCACATTTCACTCTGCTCCTGAGAGTCCTTCTTTGTGCAATGGGATGATTCATGTGCTTATACGGGTCACCATATATTAAGCTATGATGTATATAGGTTTTATAGTAGTGTTAGTTTTTACTTTCCATGGGTAATCCCTTTGTCTGTCATGTGTGTTTCTGTTGTTTGGTTGTCTACTGTCATGCTGCTGTTACACAGTAATTTCCCAGTTTGGGATCAATAAAGTACATCTATCTATCTAGCTATCATTTTGACCTTACATCAGCGTCACAGTTATTTGAAGCTTTCAAGTCTTTTTCCCCCTTACTCGTTCTTTTTCCTCGCTCCTTTCTTCTCCCTTACAGTTCACTGACAAGGCTCTTAATTATAGGGGTCATTGACTGAAAAATGGTTTGTTTGTAGGTTTTAAATGTCTGAAATATGTCTATTGGTCATGTAATTATCCAAAAAAATATCAAAACAGTTAATTCTCTTAAAAAAAAAAAACAGTGTTTATCTTGTTTTTCTCTCCCATAAATGGCAGAAATGTTTTTGACTCTTCCAGGTACACGTCATGATTTGACCAAGCCAACCCACCGCCGTCCTTGAGACCCCCACACTGCTCTATTATTGGCCCACCTAGCTGTCTGCCATGTAGCTGGAAGGGGTGCTAAAGGCAGCCTATTAGCCCCTGAGCTATTAGCCCCACAGCTAACACTGGTACCATGAGACTCACACCAAGTGCGGATTATATTGTTATTTTCTTCAGATTTAGTCAGTCTATTAGCCATCCATGTTACCACCTGGTTCACCAATCTACAGTCCACAATATACCTCAGATCACTCCGGCCCATCTCCCAATAATACACCATGATTCCACAGCAAATCACCAGCACTGGCGGACCAGTGGCAACAACCACCTACACCGGGACCTGAGGCTGCTGGCTTTCACGGCCAACTACCCCACCATCCTCTGCACAACTCCACTCTGCTCTGTTCTCACGGGCAGCGTAGGGGAGCCGCCTCGTGACTAGGGCTGTAACAATCAGTCGACGTTATCGATAACGTTGTTCATAAAAATTTGTCAATGCAGATTTTTATTGTCGACGAGTCATTTCATTTTAAAGTTTATATGCATGCCGTGGGAATGTTCAGTTTAACTGTTCCAGCAAAGAAGAAGAGGAGCGCATCATGGCAACACGGGGAGAAAATCATAGAGAAGGCCAAAGTACGGGAGGATTTTACCAAAAATAAAGAAATGAAACAAGTTAAATGTAGACTGTAAAGCAGTGTTGTCACATCACAGCTGCACTACAGCTGCGCATCCATTCCCTCCTCCTCTCCGTTCCTCCATCTCCAGCCACCTGTCAGTGGACTGCACTGGTAAGGTTAGTGAGTAACATTAGCGCTTCTTATTTTCAATGAGCAACTCTCTCAGCTTTAGAAAACTGATCACACTATTAATGTTTGCCATTTAAATAGTTTACCTGCTGTCGGACAATAATCTCTCTTTGACGATGGTTGCTGACAGCTGAGTTGCTTCAGTTATGCTGGCTAATATGTTAACTGCAGTAAATGGGTGAATTACATGAGCAGCTTTCTCTTTTTTGTTCTCTCTATTATTGTTGTGGTAATATCAGTCCTCATTCTGAATATTAGTGCATCTCGGTAAATTAGAATACCATGATTTGTAATTTAATTAGAAAAGGATAATCATAATCATCACAAATAAATTAAAACGGCTTGATAAATATTTCACTGTATGTGTGGTAGAGGCTCACATTCCTGCACTGATATTTGAAATGTTTGTAAATTTATTTTGGACAGGAAGAAGTTATTTTAATTTTCATCTGAAGCC
This sequence comes from Pholidichthys leucotaenia, assembly GCA_020510985.1. Taxonomy (NCBI): domain Eukaryota; kingdom Metazoa; phylum Chordata; class Actinopteri; order Cichliformes; family Pholidichthyidae; genus Pholidichthys; species Pholidichthys leucotaenia. Next base: position 89,524,783 of record CM035842.1, on the reverse strand, counting down.
TAATTTAACTTTTAAACTTCTAGACCCAGCAAAGTTTCAAACAGGATGGACGAGCTTGTTATTCTTTTTTTACTTCAATGGAGTTGAATATTACTCTAGTTTGTTTTGAACATGCAGCATTACAACAGCCCTTTATGGAGCAGCAGAAGCTGCTATTTGAGTTTTTGCACTTTATTTTGGGGGTTAAAAGGCTGCCCTTTAGCATCTATTATTTAACTGTGTTGCAACAAACACTTCTAATTAAACTGTCAAGTTCAAGTTTCCAACTCTTGTTTGATGGGTCATTATTTTATTTAGCTATGGGAACTTGCTATAATAGGCTACATTATATTAAGGCAGAGACTGACAAAGTGATTTTCACAGGTCTGCAGGCTTAAACAAGTGAGGTAAAACATGACCTGGAGCCCCAAACAGGAACCGTGCCAACAGGAAGCAGAAATGGTGAACATGAGAGAAATAATCACGATTAGTCGACTAATCAAAAAAAAACAGTCGTTAGATTAGTCGACTACCAAAGTAATCGTTAATTGCAGCCCTACTCATGACGGGACGTCCCCCAGCTGGCTGTGGGAGTGGAGTGGAGTCCCACAGAGCGAGACACTGCCCTTTGAGATCCCGTGGCTCAGCAGCTCAGCTCAGCCAACTGCCTCGGGTCCTGGGCCAGATCAGTTACAGTGATTTGGGGGGCTGGCCCAGCACATAGTGCTAGTGATTTGTTGTGGAATCACAGCAAAATTGTTGGGAGACGGGCTGGAGTGACGCAAGATACACAATTGACTGTGGATCAGTGAACCAGCGCCGCTCATCCGGGCTAGAAGGAGGCTCCAAGCTAGTCAGCTAATGACCAACTGACATAAGAGGGAGGGCGGAGTTGAATAGGTGAAAGATATTTCTTAAAGTGATGGACTCTAAATCAGAGCATTTCAACAAAACCAGGAAAAATACAAATTTACTTCAAAAATTAAAAAAAAATTATGAATGCTAAAACAAGGATTCAGTGTACCCCGCCCGGTATGGGGTTACTGGGGCCCCACCCTGGAGCCAGGCCTGGGGGAGGGGCTCGACGGCTAGCGCCTGGTGGCCAGGTTTCCGCCCATGGGACCCGGCCGGGCTCAGCCCAAAGGAGTTACAGGGGTCTGCCCTCCACTGGGCTCACCACCTGCAGGAGGGACCATGGGGGTCCGGTGCTATGTGGATCAGGTGGCAGTCGAAGGCGGAGACCTTGGCGGTCTGATCCAGGCTTCCTAAACTGGCTTTTGGGACATGGAATGTCACCTCTCTGGTGGGGAAGGAGCCTGAGCTGGTTCATGAGGCTGAGAGATACCGGCTAGATATAGTCGGCCTTACCTCAACACACAGCTCCGGTTCCGGAACCAGTCTCCTGGAGAGGGGCTGGAGCTTGGCCTACTCTGGAGTTGCCCTGGGCGAAAGACGGCGAGCAAGGGTGGGTATTCGTGTATACCCCCACCTTACAGCCTCTATATTGGAGCTTTTCCTGGTGGACAAAAGGGTTGTTTCTCTGCGCCTTCAGGTTGGGAAACGGGTCCTGACCATCATTTGTGCCTATACACCAAATGGTGGTTCAGAGTACCCACCCTTTTTGGAGTCTCTAACTAGGGTGCTGGAGGGTGCTCCTCTTGGAGACTCCATTGTCCTACCGGGGGACTTCAATGCGCACGTGGGCAACAGCAGTGAAACCTGGATTGGATTGGGAGGAACGGCCTGCTTGATATGAACCTGAGTGGTGTTCAGTTATTGGACTTTTGTGCTAACCACAGTTTGTCCACAATGAACACCATGTTCAAGCATAAGGGTGTCCACATGTGCACCTGGCACGAGGACACCCTAGGTCGCAGGTTGATGATCAATTTTGTTATTGTGTCACCAGACCTGCGACCATATGTCTTGGACACTCGGATAAAGACAGATGCAGAGCTGTCAACTGATCACCACCTGGTGGTGAGTTGAATCCGATGGCAGGGGAGGATACCATTCAGACCTGGTAGACCCAAACGTATAGTGAGGGTGTGCTGGGAACATCTGGCTGAGGCCCCTGTCCGGGAGGTTTTCAACTCCCACCTCCGGAAGAACTTCGACCACATTCTGAGGGCGTCTGGAGACATGGCCTCTGAATGGGCAATGTTCTCCACCTCCATTGTTGAAGTGGCTGCCCAGAGCTGCGGCCGCAAGGTCATCGGTGCATCTCGTGGTGGAAACTCCCGAACCAAGTGGTGGATGCCAGTGGTGAGGGGGACCATTAAGCTGAAGAAGGAGTCCTATCAAGTTTGGTTGGCTTGTGAGACTGCCGAAGCAGCTGAGGTGTACCGGCAGGCCAAGCAGAGTGCGGCTCGGGTGGTTGCTGAAGCAAATACTTGGGTGTGGGAGGAGTTCGTTGAGGCTATGGAACAAGACTTTCGGTCGGCCTCGAAGAGATTCTGGCAACCTGTCCAGAGGCTCAGGAGGGGGAAGCAGCTCTCTGTCCACACTGTGTATGGTGCGGATGTGGTGCTGCTGACTGCGACTGAGGATATCACCGGGCGGCAGAAGGAATACTTCAAGGATCTCCTCAATCCCACTGACACATCTTCCACAGAGGAAACAGGGCTTGTGGACGAGGGGGACGACTTGCCCATCTTTGGTGGTCAAGCCCCAGGAGTGGACGAGATTCGTCCTGAGTACCTCAAGGCCCTGGATGTTGTAGGGCTGTCATGGTTGACACGCCTCTGCAACATTGCATAGAGGTTGGGGACAGTGCCTTTGGCATGGCAAATCGGGGTGGTGGTTCCCCTCTTTAAAAAGGGGGACCAGAGGGTGTGCTGCAACTTTAGAGGGATCACACTGCTCAGCCTCCCTGGGAAGTTCTATGCCAAGGTACTGGAGAGGAGAGTCCGGCCATTGGTCGAACCTCAGATTCAGGAGGAGCAATGTGGTTTTCGTCCTGGCCGTGGCACATCGTACCAACTCTTTACCCTCTCGAGAATCCTCGAGGGTTTGTGGGAGTTTGCCCAACCAGTTAACATGTGTTTTGTGGACTTGAGAGAAGGCATTTGACCGTGTCCTTTGTGGTTTTTTGTGGAGGGTGCTTCGGGAGTATGGGGTATTGGGCTTGTTATTATGAGCTATCGGGTCTCTATATGACCATTGTGAGAGTTTGGTTCATATTGCCAACATTTGGTCGGATTCATTCCCAGTGAGAGTGGGACTCCGCCAGGGCTGCCCTTTGTCACCGATCCTGTTCATAATTTTTATGGACAGGATTTCTAGGCACAGCCTGGGAACGGAGGGTGTCATGCTCAGTGACCACAGGATCTCATCTCTGTTGTTTGCAGATGATGTTGTCCTGTTGGCTTCATCCACCAATGACCTACAGGTCTTACTGGGACAGTTTGCTGCTGAGTGAGAAGCGGCTGGGATGAGAATCAGCACCTCGAAGTCCAAGTCCATGGTCCTCAGCCGGAAAAAGGTGGATTGTCCTCTCCGGGTTGGGGACAAGCTCCTGCCCCAAGTGGAGGAGTTTAAGTATCTCAGGGTCTTATTCATGAGTGAGGGGAGACTCGAGCAAGAGATTTGACAGATGGATCGGAGCAGCATCTGCAGTGATGCAGACGTTGTACCGGTCTGTTGTGGTGAAAAGGGAGCTAAGCTCTAAGGCAAAGCTGTCAATTTACCGGTCAATCTACATTCCTACCCTCACCTATGGTCTATCACCTGATCTATCAATCTGGAAAAAATTATAAAGCCATTTCTAAAGCTTTGGGACTCCAGTGAACCACAGTGAAAGCCATTATCCACAAATGGCGAAAACATGCAACAGTGGTGAACTTTCCCAGGAGTGACCGGCCGACCAAAATTACCCCAAGAGCGCAGCGACGACTCATTCAAGAGGTCACAAAAGACCCCACAACAACATCCAAAGAACTGCAGGCCTCACTTGCCTCAGTTAAGGTCAGTGTTCATGACTCCACCATAAGAAAGAGACTGGGCAAAAATGGCCTGCATGGCAGAGTTCCAAGGCAAAAACCACTGCTGAGCAAAAAGAACAAAGGTTCATCTCAGATTTGCCAGAAAACATCTTAATGATCCCCAAGACTTTTCAATTCAATTCAACTTTATTTATATAGCGCCATTTCACAACAACAGTCATCTCATAGCACTATCAACTGAAGGGGGGACCCCCACAGTTGCAGAAAGACCCCAGCAATCAGGCGATCCCCTGTGAGCAAGCACTTGGCGACGGTGGAGAGGAAAAACTCCCTTTTAACAGGAAGAAACCTCCAGCAGAACCAGGCTCAGGGAGGGGCAGTCATCTGCTGCGACTGGCTGGGGGGTGAGGGGATAGAGAAGAAGAAAAGAACAGACATGTAGAGAGCAAACAGCACGATGGGGACTCAATCTATGGGAGAGAACAAACAAATGTTAATGACCAGCAAAAAAAAAATATTTCATAGAGAGTGAGGAAAGGAGTGAGGCCCAGTGCATTACTGGAGGTCCCCCGGCTGACTAAACCTATTAGCAGCATAACTAAGGGAGGGTTCAGAAACACATGATCCCTCCCTAATTGTAGGCTATATCAAAAAGGTAGGTTTTAGCCCTATTCTTAAAAACAGAGATCGAGTCTGACTCCCGAATCCAGATTGGCAGCTGATTCCACAGGAGAGGAGCTTGATAACTGAAGGCTCTGCCTCCCATTGTACTTTTGGAGATTCTAGGTATTACAAGTAATCCTGCATTTTGGGAGCGTAGTGCTCTGTTAGGATGATATGGTAGTATCAGATCTTTTAAATAAAAAGGAGCCTGATTGTTTAAAGCTTTGTAAGTAAGAAGAAGGATTTTAAAATTAATTCTAAACTCTATGGGAAGCCAATGAAGGGAGGCCAGAACCGGAGAGATATGATCTCTCTTTCTAGTACCTGTTAAAACTCTTGCTGCAGCATTTTGGATCAGCTGAAGACTTTTTAAAGATGTTTTAGGACAGCCTGATAATAAAGAATTACAATAATCTAATCTCGAGCTAACAAAAGCGTGGATCAGCTTCTCAGCATCACTCTGAGACAAGATGCTCCTAATCTTGGCAATATTACGCAAATGATAGAAGGCAGTCTTAGACACAAATTTAATATGTGAATTGAAGGACAAATCCTGATCAAAAATAACTCCAAGGTTCCTCACAGAGCTATTAAGAGAAAGAGTAACTGCATCCAAACTGAAAGTTTGATTTGGAAAGGAATTTCTAAGGTTTTTTGGACCAACAAGAATGACTTCAGTCTTATCTGAATTTAATAGCAGGAAATTACAAGTCATCCAAGCTTTGATTTCCTTAAGACAGGCTTCTAACTTGGCTAATTGATTAGTATCATCTGGCTTCATTGACAGGTATAATTGTGTGTCATCTGCATAACAATGAAAATGTATACAGTGCTTTCTAATAATGTTGCCTAACGGAAGCATATATAAACTAAAAAGAGTAGGGCCTAGCACAGATCCCTGTGGAACTCCATGACTAAGCTTTGAGCTGAAAGAAAACTCATCATTTACATGAACAAACTGGAACCTATCAGATAAATAAGATCTAAACCACTGCAACGAAGTTCCATTAAGTCCAACATAGTGTTCTAATCTATCAAGTAGAATATTATGATCAATAGTTTCAAAAGCTGCACTAAGATCTAAAAGGACAAGTACAGAAACTAGTCCATTATCAGATGCAATGAGGAGGTCGTTAGTGACCTTCGCTAAGGCTGTTTCAGTACTATGATGGATTCTAAATCCAGATTGAAACTCTTCAAGTAAACCATTTCCCTGCAGGTGGTCAAATAATTGCGTAGCAACAACTCTAAGATTTTTGAAATGAAAGGGAGATTAGAGATTGGTCTATAGTTAGCTAAAGCTCCTGGATCTAGCGTTGGCTTTTTGAGTAAGGGTTTAATTACAGCTGTTTTAAAAGCCTGCGGTACATGGCCTAAAGTTAATGAAGAATTGATTATATGAAGAATAAAGCTACCAATAAGTGGGAAGACTTCTTTAAATAACCTGGTAGGAATAGGGTCTAAAAGACAAGTTGAAGGTTTGGATGAGGAAACTATTTTGTCTAACTCACAAAGGTCGATTGGAGTAAACTCATCAAGACAGACATCAATAGAAGGAGTTGTAGTAGTTACAGTATTTAAGTTAACTGTGGGAAGAATCTGATTGATTTTATCTCTGATGGATGAAATTTTATTAATGAAAAAGTTCATAAAGTCCTGACTAGTAAGCTCTAAGGGGATGCTAGGATTGACAGAGTCCTGACTCTTTGTCAACCTGGCTACAGTACTGAAAAGAAACCTGGGATTATTCTTGTTCTCTTCTATTAATGCAGAGTAATAACTCGTTCTAGCTTTTCTAAGAGATTTTTTATAAATTAAAAGATGATTTCTCCAAGCTAAATAGATTTCATCTAAATTAGTAGAGCGCCATTTTCTTTCTAATTGACGAGTCTTCTGTTTTAAGCTACGAGTTTCTGTGTTGAACCAAGGAGTTAAAAATCTCTGATTAGACTTTTTCTTTTTTAAGGGGGCCACCAAGTCTAGAGCCTGATGCAGAGAAGCTGAAACACTATCCACCATGTTATCAATTACAGAAGGAGCAAGCTGTCTATAGCTTATTTCCGTTGTGTTGACACATGGCATAGAGGAAACAATCTGCATAAATTTGGAAACAGCATCATCTGAGAGGCATCTACTGTGATAATATTTTTCTTTAGGAGCCAAATAGTCAGAAATAGTAAAATCAAAGGTTAACAGACAATGGTCTGACAGTACAGGGTTATGAGGAGACACTACAAGATTTTCTATTTCTATGCCATATGTCAGAACAAGGTCCAATGTATGGTGGAGGTAATGAGTAGAATTTCCTACTTTCTGAGAAAACCCAATCGAGTCTAATATTGAATTAAAAGCCACATTAAGGCAGTCACTATCTACATCCACATGTATATTAAAGTCCCCTACTATAATTATTCTATCAGATTTCAGCACTAAATCAGCTAAGAAATCAGCAAATTCGGATAAAAATTCTGAATAGGTTGATGGGGGACGATAAACTATGGCAAATAAAATTGGGTTTAACCTGAAATTGCTAAAGTGCCCAACACTGAGGACCAGGCCCTCAAAGGAATTATAACATGTTTTTTGCTTTACATTAACTAGTAATTTGGAATGGTAAATTGTTGCTACTCCTCCTCCACGACCAGAACTTCTGGGATTTTGACAGTTTAAATAACCAGAGGGAGTTGATTCATTTAAACCAACATAATCCTCCTGTCCTAACCAAGTCTCTGTAAGGGAAATTAAATCAATCTGATGATCAATTAACAGATCATGGACTAACAGAGACTTGGGAGTTAGAGACCTAATATTTAATAAACCACATTTAATTTTTAAATTATGAGGAGGAACAGAGGCCAAATCATTCAATTTAGAGGCTTTATGTTTAATTTGAGTTTTACCAATATTTTGCTTTATCACTTTGGGATGCTTATACATTATATTTTTATTTACTTTGGAGGGAGCAGACAACGATTCTCTGATGGGGAAGACAGGGGCTAAGCTGAGGGGTGGCGGATGAAGAGGAGCTGCAGAGAGGCATGTAAGACTGCGACTCTGCTTCCTGGTCCCAACTCTGAGTAGTCACGGTTTTGGAAATTTGGATAAAAAAGATGCCAGATTGTTAGATAAATGAGAAGCACCATCCAAAGTGGGATGAATGCTGTCTCGTCTCATAAGACCAGGTTTTCCCCAAAAAGAGCTCCAATTGTCAATGTAGCCCACGTCATTTTTAGGACACCACACAGACAGCCAGCGGTTCAAGGATGACGAGCGACTAAACATGTCATCACTGGTCAGATTGGGGAGGGGCCCAGAGAATACTACAGTGGCAGACATCGTTTTTGCAAACTCACACACCGATTCTATGTTAAGTTTCGTGACTTCCGACTGCCGGAGACGGATGTCATTAATGCCGGCGTGAATAACAATTGTGGAGTATTTACAGTTACTTTTAGCCAGCATTTTCAAATTTGACTCGATGTCGCCTGCTCTGGCCCCAGGAATACATTTGACTATGGCCGCTGGAGTCTCTAGGTTCACGTTTCTGACTACAGAGTCGCCAATGATCAGAGTTTTTTCCTCAGCGGGTGTGTCGCTGAGCGGGGAAAAACGATTAGAAACGTGAACAGGTTGGTGGTGAACCGGGGCTTTGCGACTAGGCTTCCTTCTCACCGTCACCCACCCAGTCTCCTCGCTGCTGAGGAGAGCCGGGGAACCGCTGACAGTGGGACCTAAGCTAGCTAGCTCCGCTACAGCTAATGGGCGTCCGTCGAGATTAACTGGCGCAGACGGTGTTTCAATGCAGCGGAGCCGGGATTCCAAATCAGACAACCTCGCCTCGAGCGCCTCAAAAAGACAACATTTATTACATTTACCGTTATCGCTAAAAGAGGCAGAGGTGTAGCTAAACATCTGACAGAGAGAGTACACCAGAGGAGGAGAGGAAAGAGAGGTAGTAGCCATAGCTAGTGGCTGGAGAGCAAACCACACAGGCAGACAGCAAAACAGGAAGTGACGATACGTTACCACAAGGAAGTGACGATCATTCACAATACCGGTACTTTTGGCAAAATACTCTGGACTGACGAGACAAAAGTTGAACTTTTCGGAAGGTGTGTGTCCCATTACATCCAGCGTAAAAGTAACGCAGCATTTCAGAAAAGGAACATCATACCAACAGTAAAATATAGTGGTGGTAGTGTGATGGTCTGGGGCTGTTTTGCTGCTTCAGGACCTGGAAGACTTGCTGTGGTAAATGGAACCATGAATTCTGCTGTCTACCAGAAAATCCTCAAGGAGAATGTCCGGCCATCTGTTTGTGACCTCAAGCTGAAGCACACTTGGGTTCTGCAGCAGGACAATGATCCAAAACACACCAGCAAGTCCACCTCTGAATGGCTTTAGAAAATCAAAGTGAAGACTTTAGAGTGACCTAGTCAAAGTCCTGACCTGACTGATTGAGATGCTGTGGCATGACCTTAAAAAGGCGGTTCATGCTCAAAAACCCTCCAATGTGGCTGAATTACAACAATTCTGCAAAGATGAGTGGGCCAGAATTCCTCCATAGCGCTGTAAAAGACTCATTGCCAATTATCGCAAGCGCTTGATTGCAGTTGTTGCTGCTCTGGGTGGCCCAACCAGTTATTAGGTTTAAGGGGCAATCACTTTTTCACACAGGGCCATATAGGTTTGGATTTTTCTCACCTTAATAATAAACAACTTAATTTAAAAACTGCATTTTGTGTTTACTTGTGTTATCTTTGTCTAATATTTAAATTTGTTTGATAATCTGAAACATTTAAGTGTGACAAACATACAAAAAAAATGAGAAATCAGGAAGGGGCAAACACTTTTTCACACCACTGTATTTGCTTTCTAATAATTTTAATTAGTCAAGTAGTGATAATGAATAAAGTCATCAGATGTATTTTATTACATTACCTTTTGTGTCTTTGATTTTCAGATCATGACCAATCTGAAATATTTTTGCTAAGAAGCAAACAGGTTAAACTGGGCCAGAATGACAGGCTGCAGGCTGTAGCTCCACAATTAAATTTTCATTGATTTAAAGGAACAGGTAATTTATATCTGTAGATTGCAGTTATGGGTAATTTTTGTCATTTTCAGACATTTTTTTTGATGTCATGTTTTTTTTTTTTTTCCTTTTGCTATTCTCCTCTGGCTCAGGAAATATTTAACTTATTGATGTTTACTTTTAATTCATATGATTTTGAAGAAAAACCTGAAATTTATGAGAATCAAGTCTCAAATGCACAATAAACTATTTTATAACACTGCAAAATTATGAGGGGAAAAAGGTACATGTAAAAAAAGTAAAAAAGAGATGGTCCTTTTTATGTGATTAAACTGTAGAATTATAGAGAACGTATACTGTGATATGTATCGTTATTGTGATATAAGATGACTTACATCGTGATATGTAATTTTTGTCATATCACACAGCCCTAAATAGAGGTAGTGAAGGTAGATGAGTTTAAATACCTGGGGTCAAGCATCCAAAGTAATGGAAAATGCACAAGAGAGGTGAAGAAGAGAGTGCAGGCAGGGTGGAGTGGGTGGAGACGAGTGTCAGGGGTGATTTGTGACAGAAGGGTAGCATCAAGAGTGAAAGGAAGATTTATAAGACGGTAGTGAGACCTGCTATGATGCATGGCTTGGAGACTGTGGCGCTGACAAAAAGACAGGAGCTGGAGGTGGCAAAGCTGAAGATGCTAAGATTTTCATTGGGAATGACTAGGAGGGACAACATTAGAAATGAGTATATCAGAGGGGCAGCTCAGGTTGAGCGGTTTGGAGACAAAGAGAGGCAAGGCTGAGATGGTTTGGACATGTGCAGAGGAGGGACAGTGGATACAGTGAACAAAGGATGTTGAAGATGGAGCTGCCAGGCAGGAGGAAAAGAGGAAGACCACAGAGAAAATTCATGGATGTAGTGAAGGAGGACATGGAAAGCGTTGGTGTTACAGAGGAAGATGCAAGGGATAAGGTGAGATGGAGGCAAATGATCCACTGTGGCGACCCCTAAAGTGAGCAGCAGAAAGAAGAAGATACTATACAACCAAAATAAACACTGCCTGGTGCAGAAGTCTATGTCCACACATACAGTACCTCTTGAGGGCCAGTGGGCCACGCGACTCATGCTGGCAACGACCCAGCCACCAGCTGCTCCAGGGGAGCCCTTCACGCAGCCACCTCACCTCACAGAAACTATGAATTATCCGACTGGGTTTGTAAATGCAGGCTTAGCTCGTCCACCCCCACTGCAAAGCAGTTGATAACATGGACAGCAGTCAAAGGCCAACAGGACCCAGCCTCAGCACATTGAAGTCAGTCTCCACGGACCCCACTCACACCCTTCTGGTATCCCCAGATGATACAAAGAGTCAATCATCTCATACAATGTGGACAGAAACCGCATTTCCGGTACAAGCCATTTTATTTTTTCACCATGTTTTGCTGCTTACGGACAGCACCAACCATACTGCTGCTGGGTTGCGGTGTCATGCAACTGCGTGCCACTTGTCTTAAAGCAGCAGTGCATGAAAGCTCTCTCTCACGCATGTGGGCACACACACACACACACACACACACACACACACACACACACACACACACACACACACACACACACACAGAGAACAGGAAGAAGGGTAGAACCAAGATAGCTGACATTATGTCTGTTCTATGTCCCAAAAGTCAGTTTCAGTTTGAATTTGGTTAATTGCCCAGCCCTAAACTGTAATGACGTTTTTGGCCCTCTGGAGCCCTACAACTGAATCACATCAGTACTATATACAGGTGCATCTCAATAAATTAGAATCTCATCAAAAAGTTAATTCAATCCAGAAAATGAAACTCCTATATTATATAGATTCATTACACACAGAGTAATGTAGTTCAAGTGTTTATTTCTTTTAATTTTGATAGTTATGGCTTACAGCCCATGAAAACCCCAAATTCAGTTTCTCAAAAAAATAGAATATTGCATAAAAATAATTTTAAAAATGTTTTTTTAATAGAAATGTTGGCCAACTGAAAAGTATGTCCATGTACACATTCAATACTTGTGTGGGGCTCCTTTTGGATGAATTACTGCATCAATGCAGCATAGCATGGAGGTGATCAGCCCGTGGTACTGCCGAGGTGTTATGGAGGCCCAGGTTGCTTTGATAGTGACATTCAGCTCATCTGCATTGTTGGGTTTGGTGTCTCTCATCTTCCTCTTGACAATACTCCATAAATTCTCTATGGAGTTGAAGTCAGGCTAGTTTTCTGGTCAATCAAGCACATAGATACCATGGTCATTTAACCAGGTTTTGGTACTTTTGGCAGTGTGGACAGGCACCAAGTCCTGCTGGAAAATGAAACCAGTATCTCCATAAAGCTTGTCAGCAAAGCATAAAGTGCTCTAAAATTTCCTGGTAGATGGCTGCACAGACTATGGACTTGATGAAACCAGGGATGGCAACAGGAAATTCTGATTTCAGCTGAAATCTAATTTGGTCGATTGACTTATGGGGGGGCCGGGGGGGCGCAGCCCCCCTGAAGCTGGGAGGTTTTCAGTAAAACAGAAGTAATTTAGACTGAAAAAAACGATTAAAAAAATGAAATACTAGACTTAGATAAATCATTAAATTTAATGAAAAGTTAACTTACTTTTTCTTCAATGTTGTCTCACTGTCTCTAGTCCAACATATTTAACAGTTCTATTAGAGTTTTTTACACTATTTACACTGGTCACCAAGTCACTTCTAATGTGAAACTTTCTTCCTTTTGGCAGCAAGCTGTGTCAGTCTCTGAACTTTGAACTTCATCTCCTTTTCAGAAACTGTCCAAGTGTTTCTGTTACCTCATTGAACTATGAGCCAATTTTCACCTTTACTGTCACTTCGCTCCTCGAAGCTCCTGGGTTTTTATGATTTTTAAGTACCAGAACTGTGCTTACATGACATAAAACAAACAGCTGAATGCCACTTATTACTGTATAATATTGACTTATGTTCCAAGAAGATAGCATTCCTAAACTAGAAAAGCACTCAGAGCGTATCCCTCCGCCAAGGCTCCTTCCGTTTGTCATGGATCAACTCCAAAATGTAATGGATTTGTGTGTAGGCCTATAGCCACTTGTGGTGAAAATTGCAGCAAAGTCTGTCCATCAGTTTTGGAGTATTGTTGCTAACACACTGTGAGAAGATAAGCGCCTTGGCTGAGGTATGCATTCTCAGATCATCACCAAAATATAATGGGTTCCTCTCTAGCCCAAGAACCACCTCTGGTGAAAATTTTATCCAAATCCATCCAGTAGTTTTTGTGTAATCCTGCTGCACAAATACAAAAAAGCCCTTGGTGGAGGTATGCACTCTCAGATCATCACCAAAATCTAATCATCTGTTTCCCGTGCCATTGCACACCTTTCCTGAAAATTTCATGAAAATCCGTCCATCACTTTTCCTTGCTAACAAACAGACAGACAGACAAACCAACGCCGATGAAAACATAACCTCCTTGGCGGAGGTAAATATTCCAACAAGCATTATCCATCACATGCTTTAACACTTGATCAAATCAAAATCAGTTAATTTTATCTAATCCATAATAGAAATAAAATTCCAACATACCATTACTTTTTATAATTTCAGCATTCATTTCAGATCACCAGTTTCAATCTCCATTGAGTCTTGAGCAGCTCATTTTCCTCCCCCGCGCAGCCCAGGTCATACAGCCGTTGTACGCTGCACTCAAACGGAAACCGGCGGACAGAGTCGACTGGACTCCTGAACGGGAGCAGGCGTTCTGAGGTTAAAACAGCGCTCACTACCGACGCCTCGGACATGGGCATAGCGGCCGTCGTGGAGCAATGCGTTGCCGGTTCTTGGCAGCCGCTCACCTTTTTTTTAAGCAGGTCTTTGCACGACAGTGAGCGTAAATACAGCGTGTTCGACAGAACATGGCTCTCTACCTGGCATACGCCACTTCCGGTTCTGGCTGCAAGGGCACACTTTAACTGCGTTGGTGGACCACAAGCCGCTAACGTACTTAACGTACATATAATATAAAAATAAAGCGGAATTCGGTGAATTACCGGAAAAATCACATCCCTGAGAACAAGCCGAAATGAATTTTTGGCAAAGCATACGAGCCATTTGATTGGTCCAATCGTTTGCAACTATCCAATTGCAGGGCTGTTTACAATACAGCAGTAGCTTGAGTACATCCGGGTTATCGCGAGACTTCGGAGAAGCGCCGAGCGAGTATGTTTTTTTTTTTCCCAAACTTTATTGAGAACAAGGTAAAGGTACAAAATTATGGCATAGATGATAAAATCGGCGGAAATCCGCGGATCGGCGGAAAATTGCCATCCCTGTGAAACACAGTGGACCAACACCAGCAGATAACATGGATCCTCAAATCATCACTGACTGTAGAAACTTCACACTGGACCTCAAGTAACTTAGATTCTGTGCTTCTCCACTCTTCCTCCAGACTCTGGGACCTTGATTTCCAAATGAAATGCAAAATTTACTTTCATCTGAAAAGTGGTCATCTGCTGGTGTCGGTCCACTGTGTTTTATCAAGTCCAAAGTCAGCACAGCAGTCTACCAGCAAATTTTAGAGCACTTCATGCTTCCCTCTGCTGACAAGCTTTATGGAGATGCTGATTCCATTTTCCAGCAGGACTTGGCACCTGCCCACACTGCCAAAAGTGCCAAAACCTGGTTTAATGACCATGGTATCACTGCTTTATTGGCCATAAAACTAGCCTGACTTCAACTATATAGAGAATCTATGGAGTATTGTCAAGAGGAAGATGAGAGACACCAGACCCAACAATGAAGATGAGCTAAAGGTCACTATCAAAGCAACGTGGGTCTCCATAACACCTCAGCAGTACCACAGGCTGATCACCTCCATGCCACGCCACACTGATGCAGTAATTCATGCAAAAGGAGCCCCGACCATGTATTGAGTGAGTACATGGACATACTTTTCAGTAGGCCAACATTTCTATTAAAAATCCATTTTTTAAAATTTATTTTATGTAATATTCTAATTTTTTGAGAAACTGAATTTGGGTTTCCTTGAGCTGTAAGCCATAATCATCAAAATTAAAAGAAATAAACACTTGAAATATATCACTCTGTGTGTATTGAATCTATATAATATAGGAGTTTCCTTTTCTGAATTGAATTACTGAATTGAATTAACTTTTCGATGACATTCTAATTTATTGAGATGCACCTGTACATAACACACTCATTTCCCATGCAACAATACATACATACAGAAACAAAAGGCCTTAAACTTTTTATTTTTTTACTCACTCTGGTAGTAATCGGGAGAAGAAAACCGTCGTGATGGAAAGACAAAATCTGCAATGAACACCAGCAACTGCAAAGAACCGACACATCATTACAAAAAAAGTCCAAAACTATAACTGGTTTTATTCTCAATCTGAACTTCACCAGAATTACTCACCAGTCCAAGTGCAAGGCCAGAGAAGAGAGTGGCCAGACCAAAAATGACGTATGAACCCCAAACAGGAATCCCGAGCTGCTCAGTCATATAGTTATGACAACGCTAACAAATAAATAAAAATACAGCAAATATCAATTTTTAAGCACAACTGACACATAAAGCATGTTGCAGTTTAGGTTTTATACATTAGGTAATTGTTTTTCAACTGGCTAAATACTGAAGCACAAAACAGACAGTTGTGTTGCAGTCTTCTCAATGAAAATGTAACTTTATCTTTCTGCTCTACATGGTGTACTGTCCGCGCTACATACGAGGTTCGGTTACCTTTTGATCTGTGTCTACTTTGCCAGTCTGATCACTCTGGAAAACTGG
Source organism: Pholidichthys leucotaenia (assembly GCA_020510985.1). NCBI lineage: Eukaryota > Metazoa > Chordata > Actinopteri > Cichliformes > Pholidichthyidae > Pholidichthys > Pholidichthys leucotaenia. The sequence goes on along the minus strand of CM035842.1, from coordinate 89,509,328 downwards.
ATTACCTGGTTGTATTTTGCAAAGTGGAGCAGGTTTCCACCCAAATAATGTAGGATGTATGGTAAAATTAAAAAAAATGCCACTTGGCCTCTAAGAGAAATATTGTCACTTACCCGGATAAACATGGAGAGCTTGAACAAAGCAGACATTGAATTCATTCTGTCAAAAGATGAGAGGATGATAACAATGGATTCATCAGAGTGTGACACCAAACGGAGCTTCATCAGAAAACAAACAAAAGGTGGAACCAGGTGGGTGTTCATGTCATCAAGTCTAAAAATAGAAATCCCTGTCCTTTTCTGCCATTTCAAAGGAGTGATATACAAAATTCATAAAGTGTCATTTGAATGGCACCTAAAATACAAAAGGATAACATAGATTTAGCTGAAGCTCCATACTCACAAAAACGAGGATGGCCCGAACCAAGATGAGATCGGCTCTACTGCTTTCCATTTCTGCTCGTCGACAAAACTGAGGAAGTCGTCTTTAGTGCGAGCTCCCTGGTACTTTCGGAAGGCGCCATCTTTGCAGCTGAAACAGGCAAAGAGATCTGATGCCAAAATAACTCATCACTACACACCATCAATAAAGTTTGCTTTATTAAGATAAAGGACACGACATGAGAAACCAAGGCAAAACTGCCAACAGCAAAATTTTAACTAAACTGAAGTGATTATTTGAGTGAGCAACTGGAACAACTTCATTTGGGATACAAATACCCACTTGTGACAATAAAGCTCTAATCTGCAAACTACCACCCAAGACTAAAGATGCTCCAAAACAACTAAAAAAGAAAAGTACAATTAAGTGGTTTGCATAAAAAAAGGCTGTTATATTGTGTTGTTACATTTAAGTTAATGACCATTTTTTGTGACTGCAAGTTTCTATTTCATCATGCAGAAGAACTTTTGGTTAACAGAGATGACTGAAATATTAAAAGCTGCTGCAGACACAAACTAAATCAGATTTTTTTTTTTTTTTAAGTAAAGGTCATAGTAATTCTCTTTATTAAATTCCATTATTATAGTTAAAGGTAAACTTCAGTTAGCCTGAGCAGCAGCTGACTATACAGTTTTTTGCAAAGATCTACAAGCTTGTAAATACTGAAAATAAACATAACTGGCATTGCGGACTGAATAATTTCGAGCGTAACTGCAGCAACGTAACACGATGTAGGCGATGTGATGAATCCAAACCTTTATCTATAAATCAAAGGTAATGAATGCAAAGATAATCATGATTTAATGCAAACTATTTCAAAAGCTTACAAAAGTAGGGCAGAAGATGCACGGACATCATGATTAGTTTCACGTTAAAATTAAGTTTTATATTATTTCATTAACCCCTTGCACTCCGGTCAATTTCCCTAAAAACGCCAAAAAATAACGTGCCCAAAGTAAATCGAAAGCTGTTCTTCAACCCTTTGCAGCATCTTCATGGGGTTGGTCTCATTTAAAAGAAAACACTTTGAATTTTTTGGCAAAACAGTCATAATCTCTCTAAGTGCTCCTGCCACTGAGTTACAGTCATCTAAACATAGTGAACCTGAAGAAAATAAATTTCGCCTGGGTGTTTTTTCGGATACAAATGCTTGCAAATAACAGCTTCAGATCCGGGCTGGAAAATGCAACAGAAATGTAGAACCAAGTGTTATCCAGCTGAGGTCCAAATTTTGTAACAATACCACAAAAAATGAATATATTACACAGCTTTTTCCTCAGGTCGTTCCCAGGCGTTCTTGAACTGTGCCAAATGGCACAGTTTGGAAAAACGTCTGTAACTTTTGAATGATTCAATATAGAAGCTTCATCTTGGGCTCTAATGAAAGGTGACACTCAGGGCTGTGTGTGTGTGTGGGGGGGGGGGTTGTCCCCCCCCCCACTACAGAGGACGGACATCGCCCGTTGCGCCACGGTCCGTCATGCAGCGATGACGCACAGCTGTAATTTACCGATCGGTCAAAAGTCATTTTGATTACAATTTTCAGGGATAAAGAATAATTTAGCTTAGAACACTTACCTCTTCACATCAGAAGCGGAGCTGGCGAACTTCTTCCTCATTGTCAGACGAACGCGACGCTGGTCTCGCGACCCGATCAAAACATAATTCCATTATTGCGGTTTTGCGCTTCCATGATTGCGGTTTTGGCGAACGATTTTTCAAAACAAATAACAGTAGTAATTAAAAAAAGACTGGCGAACGCGTGTGTGTCACTCAGCCTTCGTCGTCGGCCTCCGTCAGTCTATGATGACCATGGAAGAGAATCCTAAACGTCTACTCTGCTGGAACAAAAACAAAAAAAGCACCGCCTGTAGCTGAACATGCCGATGCGCGAATGGCAGTCCCTGTCACACAGGTCGCACTTGTGGATGGTCTCCGTGCTGCTGGGTCTGTGATGGTTCTTCCTGCGGGTCCTTTTTTTCATCTGCTGCAGCAGTCAGTCTCTCTTCACCCAGCCTTACACAAAACAGCTTGCGAACTTCTGTGCTTCAATTGGCTCGCTGCATTCACAGCATTGGTAGGCGGGTCCTTCTTGCTAGATTTTCAGTCATTGGTTCTTCAAGGTTTCAGAAACCCAATTCAAGGCTCTTATTAGTTGAATGAGAGATCAATCATATCCGATCTGTTCGCGGCTGTGTCTGTAGTGGGAGAACGGAAATGCAGCTTTTTTTTCCAGTGCACTCTTAGGACGCAGTGCCCTCGTGCGTCCTAGAGCGCACGAGGGCGCCCTCTGTGCACTGTAGGACGCAGAGACCTGCCCGTCCGCGGTACACCGGAGTGCAAGAGGTTAATCAAGAGAAAAAGGAAACAATCCTACTGACATAATAGAGATAACTTATGCCAGCTGTGACTTTCCCCTACTTACATCTGCAGCATAGAACAGAAACTTAATCAAAAATAGTCTGCTTCTCTCCATTCTTGTTTCCCCGTTTCATTGAATGAATAAATTCAATCAATTTTAGCAACAATCCTGCACTGCATTTATTCTGGCAGTTGACACAGCTACCTACATACATGCTTACAGTGATTTTTAAAACAAGAATGTGACTATAAACTGACTAAAGCATGTTAACACTGTAAAACCAACTTACTTTCAACATCAGATATGGCAGCCTTCACATGCACAAAAGAGGAAGCAATGTTGACCACAAAGTAACACTTACTGATAAATGGTAGGAAGTGAGGTGATGATGAATCGCCCACTCAGACCTTAAGAGAGGGAGCAGGGGAGGATGGTAAGTTTTATACTACTCTGGTATCCAAAAAGTTGACTTTGTATTTACAACATCTATTAAAAATGGTAAATAAAATATTTCAAATTCACTGCTTCTAAATCAATACCAATATTGTTCCAGCAAAATATCTCATATTATGCTGTACTGATTCCCTCGGTTAACTTTCATATGAATGGAGTGTACTCATACAAAGTTTAGAACCATCTACTGTATAACTATAATTAAAAGTTTCAAATGGACAGAGAACATTATCCAAAATAACAATGGTTAAGCTGACATGCTTTGCTGGAAAATAGTCCTTATTGTACAGTGTTGCCAGATATACGATAATTAAAGTGACACTCTACCAAAAGTTGAGTTGGTTTTTTTTCTTGTTAACATGTCTGTAACATGTTTTTTATGACTTCAAGACATACCAAGAATGAAATAGCTCAAATGGCTCATATTTCTGTTTTTTGGCTGTAAAGTTTCACTTAAGCCCTCTGCCCTCCGAGAAAAGGCGAGTTGAGATGGAACGTTTTTGGTGACATAACTATTCATGCTGCTGGCACATGGATAGTGTTGAGCCAATCAGGACTCTCTGGCCTAACTGAAGTTATCCTCCAGGCTAGTTAGCACTTTTTAACAAACTACTTTGAAAACGACCCAAATTAAAATGGGTTTTACCATTAAACTGCTTTTAAGGACCGATGCAGTTTCAGTCATTATCCTGGGCCACCATGCATACAACTGGGCATGTCCTTCAACCGGTACGTCTTTTTATCACAAGATTTAAGCAGTTTAATGTAGCGCTAGCCACTATTAGCCTTGTGGTATGCAGTCGGGCCTAGTAATCACTGGTTCTGGTGTTTGGGGTGGCGGGTATGTGAAAAGATTTTGACATGAAACTGTAAGAAAATGAAAGGTTTTTTTGTAGAAAAAAGGGCATAAGATGCCATTTTAGAAAATGTAGATTTGTTTTTATAGGGGATTAATATCCACCGGAGTGAGTATTTAACATATTTACACGATAGCTTTAGGGCCTATGTAATATATGATCAATACTTTTAAAATAAAAGGCCAAATACATGATACTTTTGGCATTTCTGTGCACCCCCCCCCCAAAAAAAAGTCATTTTGATTTATGTGAACACCCACACATCACCAGAAACTGATGCCTGCTCGTAGCTGATCAGCTCATACCTGGCTGGCTCCTCCTCACTGCCAAATCACATCAGCTTAGTTCACGTTTGTTTACGCAGCTGCACTGGCACCACAACAAATTTAAAGAAAAAAAAAATCAGTTAACATGAGTTTGGACTCAGAGGAAAAAAGTACTAAAAGAAAAGAGTCTGACAGCACAGACACGGCCACCGGTAAGAAAACAAAGCAACTCCACCGGGTACAGCAGCTTTATCACCCTGCCTGGGAGTTAGACCCTATGTTTAAGGACAGAAGCAGTGGTTGTGCAAAGAGGTGCAATTCACTGTGTGGGTGGGTGTGTTTAAGTGTGACAATGCATAAAGCAGCTCGTGTCTGTGTGTGTCTGTCACGTTTATAGGACATCATAGGACGGCCTATGATCTCTGCCTGAACATCACAGGACGTCCTACGAACTCAGGCATCATAGGACTCGTGATGCCAAAGATATGTCTATATGACGGTACACAGACAAATGTGGCTTTATGATGTCATATAGACCATCACTCACGATGCCTAGACTAATGTATCTTTATGTTGTCATACGGCTTATAGACAAATGTGTCTTTATGATGTCATATAGACCATCACTCACAATGCCTACACTAATGTGTCTTTATGATGTCATGTGGCTCAAAATTGGCAAGGTCAATAAGTCACAGGGCCAGTCTTTACAGTGCATTCCTGTTTTCTGCACAACAGTTTTCTGCAGCCATGGCCAATTCTACGTTGCCGCGAGCAGAGTTGCCAGATCATGCAGTCTTCGTATTGTTGCTCAAGATAAAGAAACTAAGCAAAAGTGTCGCTTTCTCAGCAATGTCGTTTTTAAAGAGGTGCTGACACAGTAAAAATGTGTAACCTTGAAGAAGGCCAGTCTACACTACAAATATGTAAAATGCCAAGCAAAGCACTGATTTTCTCCGGGTGCTCCAGTTTCTTGGGTTTTCTACGGGCATGCACGGACGGGCCTTCCTGAACAGGGTCGAAAGCCACTTTTTGCTCAGATCTATTTTCATGATCTTGCCCATGAACTGGAATTACGACACACCTATCCCTCAACCAGTGGTCTGAACGAAGAAGAAGAAGAAGACCCACCAGATGAAGCGCAATAGAATGAGAACTGCTGCATGTCAGAAAAGATGTTGTGAACATGAAACACCTCAGGTTCCAGCAGTACGCCGCAAGCATGACTGTGAACAACACAGCCGTCTGTGACAAGAGAAGACCCTTCAGCAACGGGCATGCAGAAATACTTGCTTATACTTAGTTTCTACGGGCATGGATGGGTATGCACCAGTTCATTCAAATGGCCAAGCAACTGCATTTATTCCTTAGTTTACTGCAGTTCCATACACATCGAATAGCTTTGTTTTCAAATCCACTGTCCTAGCATGTGATTTTTCAAGTTATTTTAGCACATACAATAGTTTGAGTCAAAATCAGATCATTTTAAAGCAACAGTATATTTCTTCATTTCCCATCTGGCAACACTGCTGCTGTAGTCAGACCTTAAGAGTACCTACAGATATGGGAATGTTGATTTTGAGGCTATCTAAATCTAAATGGAATTATTTTAGGCCACACTTCTGTTTAAAAACTTCAAATAAGTTTATGAAGGTGAAAGAAAATGAGACCATGGAAACATAGCAGCACTGGGTGTTAAATGTAAAACAAAACAATATATATTTTAAGGCTTTTACTACTCACTGTAGATTAAAGGCATTTTTAATTTTATGGACGTTTGGACATTTTGCCACTTAACACCTGTGTTATGTTTGAAGGGGACTGAACCATCTGTCTGCAATGATTTTCTAGCCTCCAACTGTTATAACGCTGATGTTCAAGTGAAGCGTGGACATGAAACTTGCATCAAATAACTGTTTAACCCAGCTAGCTACATGAAGTAATGTGGCGGTAGCGGACATTCTGGATTCCTACCGGGTTGTTCTGTCACGTCCACCTTGGCTATGTTGACCCCCATGTCCTCCCCCCAGTCCGCAAACTCCTTCCACACCGGCTGGAGCTGCTGACATGCGGGACACCAGGGTGCGTAGCTACGAGAGATAAAGTTTCACAAGCAAGCCGTCAGATTTAAGAAAGCAATGTTATTTCAAACTGTAGATAATCAAGAAATTTGCATGCTTAGATATGTCAATCTACTCTGACATGAGCTAGCAAACGTGCTGTCGTACAACTCTCAGCTCAGAGAGAACCGCTGTTACAACACATCGACAATACAGCAGCTTTTACTAAGTAAATGCACTCAACGATAGACAGGACGATTGCTAAATAGCCATAGATATTAACGATGTGACATTTATACCAGCTCAAATATAAACTAGCTACGTAGCCGTTAGCAATACACTGACAACTCAATCATCCATTCTCCCGTCAGGATCTCTTCCCAGTTCCTGTCCGTTACTTCTTTCAGGCTGTCCGGCTTGGCCAAAACTGAAGACGGCGCTAAGCATATGCTCAGCGATAATAAAAAACAAATCCAAGAACGGTGTTTTGTTTGTAGAGGTAAAGAAAACATTGTGGCTCGTGCGCCTGTGACAATGCTAACGCTAATGTTCGCGAGCGCACGCACACACCATGACCGACTTCCGCTGTGCGCCTGAACCGTTGGTCCGACAGCCTGGAGATTTTAGTTTAGTCACGTCTTCATATCTGCGTTAAATTTGCACAAAAACTGAATATTTGTGTTAATATAAAAATTAGAGTGTGGAGGAAGGGACTGTGAGACACCATGTTTAAAAGTTTCAGTACAGAATAAATAATTACTAATTCGCGTTTTATCCCTGAATACACCAAAACATTGTCAACGTGATTTAAAAAAGTGACTATTTATTTATTTTCTAATTATCTTGCTCTGTTATGAACTATTTAAACATATACATATAAAAGCCCCTTGGTGTAAAATTGCCACGGATAGATTTTTTCAGTAAACTTGTGATAACCAGCAGGTGGTGCTATTGCTCCTTATAAAACCAACAATTGCATATTTCTGTTGAGTGTGTTTTCACTCGGGTACCAAGATGAAATCATCTTGGAAAGAGGTCACATGTGAGAATATGATATGTTAACCTCAGAACTAGAGGGCATTCAGAGAGCACATACCTTTATCAAAACCCTATTTCGCAATGTTAAAGAAAGTGCAAAAGTGATCCAGATTCTGCATCCTGACCTGGATCACTTCCAGAATCTAATGGGCTCATCCGTAGTTTTTGCCTAATCGTGCTCACAAACAAATAGACAAATAAACAAACATGAAAACATTACCTCCTTAATGGTAATGACATCAGAAGCAAAGTTTATGTGAAGTTTCAAGGGTTCACACAAATAATGAGCGAGGATTTGTAACACAACAGGCATTTATTCTTCACTGGCTCATTAGACAGAACGGAGGAGAGGTCATTCACACAGACCCTCATCTCCCTCAGGGTGACACAGACACATAATCTCTCACACACAGGGAAAACAACACTATCACAACGTGCAAGCCCTGCAGGTCAGGGAGAGCAGAGCGGGTTGGGGTAGAAAAAAAACTCATTAAACTGCACTTTTGTAGCCGAAAATACTGCTTAAAAACCGTCTGAAATTCTTTGACCAGACAGTGATACTCTCTGTGGAGTTTGCGGCTACAGAGTATTGGACTTGTGACTCTTGCCTGGTTACACCCCCTCCACGCTCCTGATAGATCCCGAGGCGGAGGAGGCGCATGGAACAGATGCCTAGGTGGACACGTACCTCCAGAGATGGGCGGCAGTGACGCGAGGCACACCGCCGAACCAGGTGATAACAGGGATGGCTATTAGGATGACTAAGATCTGAAGAAAATAACAATATAAGCCACACTTACAGCCAACATCCTGGTACCAGTGGTAGCTCGTGGGCTAATAACTCAGGGACTAATAGGCTACCTTTAGCTTTTAGATGGCTGTGCGAGCCACAAGCCGGGACAGGCGATTGGCCGCAGAATCACGATGAAGCCTCTGGCTCTCTGCAATCAAAATGTCTCGGGACCAGATGCTGCTGGCTCTCACGCCCAGCAACCCCACCGTCCTCCGTAGATCCGCACTGGATCCACGGCCGTGAGAGCAGAGTGCAGTCCCACATAGCCACACTCCCCTTTGAGATCCCTTGGCTCGGTAACTTTCCTTGGGTTGCGGCGATCAGGAGAGCCATCCAGCGCGTGGCACTAGCGATTTGTTGTGGAATCATGGCAAAATTATTGGGAGATAGACTGGACTGACGCAAGATACACCATCGACTGTGGATCAGTGATCCAGAGCCCTGCTCAACCGAGCTGGGAGGTTAGAAGCTAGTCAGCCATAATGGCTAACTGACGTATGACGGAGGGCGGAGTTGAAAGTGAAGGATGGTTCTTAAAGTGACGGGCTTTAAAATCAGAGTGTTTCAAGAAAGCCAGGAAAAACAAAAAACAAATTTGTTTCAATAATTTAAAAAATTAAAGAAAATGTGAACAAAATATGTCACAGTCATTTCATTAAGACATGTGTGAGCTGTTAAAATGTGGAAAAAGTGCAGTCAATGATCCCTTTAAGTTAATGTCTCGAAAGCTACCACATCTTCATTGTTTGCATTTTTCATCCCCCACATGGATAACTCTGTTAGAGAATGCACTGCCACTCTGCCTGATACATAAACGTGCTATCAAAGGCTCTTTACAACTTACTTTAATATTCTGATCTTCTGAAGTGTGTGTATCCAAAACATTTTTTGCAGCCATTTTAACCTGCAGGTCATTGTCAAAATTCTCTGAATACTGCCTAAAATAGTTTGGCCAAAAACTGACCAAAATGGCTCTGTGCTAGGGCTGCATCTAATAATTTTTCTTTTGTTTTGATTAATCTGCTGGCTAGTTTCTGAGTAGTCGATTTTTAATTTGGTCTAATAAAAAAAAAAAGGCAGTACAAAACTAAACATTATTCAACCTGTAATGCAAAAACAAGAAAAATGGCAAATGATAGTATTTGAGAACCTGAAGCAATCATATTTTGAGAATTTTTACTGGAAAAGGGACATACAGTGGTGTGAAAAAGTTTTTGCTCCCTTCCTGATTTCTCATTTTTTGTACGTTTGTAGCATTTAAATGTTTCAGATCATCAAACAAATTTGAATATTACAGTAACACAAGTAAACACAAAATTCAGTTTTGAAATGAAGGCATTTATTATTAAGGGGAAAAAAATCCAAACCTATATGGCCCTGTGTCAAAAAGTGATTGCCCCCTAAACCTAATAACTGGTTGGGCCACCCTTAGCAGCAACAACTGCAATCAAGAATTTGCAATAACTGGCAGCGAGTCTTTTGTGCACTGTGGAGGAATTCTGGCCCACTTATCTTTGCAGAATTGTTGTAATTCAGCTACATTGGAGGGCTTTCGAGCATGGACTGCCTTTTTAAGGTGATGCCACAGCATCACAATCAGATTCAGGTCAGGACTTTGACCAGGCTACTCCAAATTCTTCATTTTGTTTTTCTTAAGCCATTCAGAGGTGGACTTGCTGCTGTGTTTTGGATCATTGTCCTGCTACAGAACCCAAGTGAGCTTCAGCTTGAGGTCACAAACAGATGGCTGGACATTCTCCTTGAGGATTTTTTGGTAGACAGCAGAATTCATGGTTCCATTTACCACAGCAAGTCTTCCGGGTCCTGAAGCAGCAAAACAGCCCCAGACCATCACACTACCACCACCATATTTTACTGTTGGTATGATGTTCCTTTTCTGAAATGCTGTGTTACTTTTACGGCAGATGTAATGGGACACACACCTTCCAAAAACTTCAACTCTTGTCTCATCATTCTACAGAGTATTTTCCCAAAAGTCTTGGGGATCATCAAGATGTTTTTTGGCAAAACTGAGATGAGCCTTTATGTTCTTTTTGCTCAGCAGTGGTTTTTGTTTTGGAACTCTGCCATGCAGGCCATTTTTGCCCAGTCTCTTTCTTATGGTGGAGTCATGAACACTGACCTTAACTGAGGCAAGTGAGGACTGCAGTTCTTTGGATGTTGTTGTGGGGTCTTTTGTGACCTCTTGGATGAGTCATTGCTGCGCTCTTGGGGTCATTTTGGTCGGCCGGCCACTCCTGGGAAGGTTCACCACTGTTCCATTTTTTCGCCATTTGTGGATAATGGCTCTCACTGTGGTTTGCTGGAGTCCCAAAGCTTTAAAAATTGCTTTATAACCTTTTCCAGACTGATAGTTCTCAATTACTTTGTTTCTCATTTGTTCCTGAATTTCTTTGGATTGCAGCATGATGTCTAGCTTTTGAGGATCTTTTGGTTTACTTCATTTTTTCAGGCAGGTCCTATTTAAGTGATTTCTTGATTGAGAGCAGGTGTGGCAGTAATCAGTGTTGTGTTGTTATGGGGACATATTATTGTGTGACACGGGTGGTGGCTCCACCTTTCTGGTTCCGCTACCACCCAGGGTATAAAAAGGCTGTGAGGGAGAGGGGCGGTATCCTGGCCTCCCCTCTGCCTTACGATAGCGCTTGTATTGTGAGAGTGAGTCACAAATAAAGTTGTGTCCAGTTAAACGCTCGGTCTCGTCCTTGGCTCCTGTTATTGACATAACATTTGGCGACGAGGGTAAAAGTATGGACCCGGGGGTTACTTCAATTTGGCCATTTTTGGAGCTTCCTGGTAGCCGCCCGTCCCTTAGGCAAGCTGGTTCGCCGCCTTTCAAAATTATTCAGTGGCATTGGGCCTTTGAAGACTGGAGAAATTGCAGGCACGGGCACTGTTGGTTCACAACCTAGGAATGGAAGGACAACATATCCTTAGTACTTTAGGTGAGGGTGATAGCTTTGAAGAAGAGGTTGAGCTAATGGCGTGACATTTTCGCACCCTGGAAGACGTCATCGTCCAGAGGATCCAGTTTCAGCAGCGTCACCAGGGGACTGGCGAGTCAGTGCAGCGGTATGTAGCAGACCTACGTCAGCTGGCCAAGGACTGTCAGGTTGGAGAGTTGGAGGAGGAGATGGTCCGCAATCAGTTGGCGGAACATACTGTTTGCCCGGCAACGAGGTCGAAACTCCTCACGTTCTCGGGTGAGCTGACGTTAGCCAAGTCCATCGAGTTAGCTCAGCAGTTTGATAGGGCAGACAAGCTATCACGGGAGCTTGGCGAGACAGCGTTACACCACCATTTTCAACCACAGTCGACAGCGCATGCAGTGGACCCGGACAGTGACGATGGTGGAGGATGACTGCTAATACTGTCAAGATGAGGTCCGCCCCAGGATCACCCGGGTGTTTGGGATGTGGGTCAACCAACCACCATTATAAGGCTAGAGAGTGTCCGGCAAGAGAAAGACACTGTGGCATGTGTGGACTCTTGCATCATTTCACCAGGGCATGTTACAGGTTCGAGCGAGGGGATCCGAGACACAAGGAGGATCTCTCCATTTCACCTCCCACTGTTATTTGCAGTGTATCCCCAAGTACCAACGGCCATTCTTACTGTATGGTGGAACTGGACGGGGCAACAGTGCTGTTGCTGATTGACATGGGAGCGGCAAGATCCGTGTTAAATTGGGCAACCGTGAGGAGTTTCTCCCCACACTATCGGGTTGGAGAAGAGTGGTCGGGCTGTGGTTTGTGGGACCGGCCGGTTTCGCGAATAATGACAGAGTTGTGTGGGACGAACCTTTGCCTAGTAATCTGGACAATGAGCAGGACCAATTCCACCCAGGGCCATCGCAGGAAGGTCCCGGTGCCAGCGCCCAAGTAACCCTAGTTGAGGGGACTGGGCGGCACGGTGGGACACCTGTGATGGCGGGTGGCGCCAAGTGGAGGGCCCATTCTACTCCCAAAACTCGGCTGGAAGGGACTGGAGAGCAGGAGGTCACAGCAGCGGCACCGGCAGCAAAAATGAAAGCGAGCGGGGCAGGACCAGCTGGCATGGTGAAATGACGTGCCAAACAGGGACACTGGAAGCCAAGTAGGGCCCCTCTGGGGGTTGCAGATATGGTCTAAGCCAGAGAGGAGGCCCGGTCAAGAGGTGTTCGGGGCAAACGCCGACGAGAAGATGAGCAGGGGCGGCTTCAGGTGGTGGCTGTTGGGGAGGATACCTACCTCCAGCTATCCGATGGCTCGTGGCGGTATCCCAATGAGCTGCGGCATGCTTGAGAGAAGAAGGAGGTGTTTGGACCTCCACGTGGGTCATCCCCGGGGGTGAAGAAAAGAAGGTGCAAAGGAGTGGAGCCGTCCAACGGTTTTCTGGGGGGTGGTTCCTCTCCTGGGGCAGACTGATGGGGGGACAGTGCATGTGATACATGGTAATGGAAATGGGGGACAACCGAAATGTATATTAGTTCTGTAAGTGGGATTATTTTGTGTTTTATGCTATTTCTTTTAGGAACACGGCAATTTTCTGTTTAGCGGACTGTTTTTCTAGTGTAGACGGCAGAATAATCAGTCTTGCCATGTGGGGGTGGAACGGCAGTCCACCTGTTTCCTCCTAGTTTCAGCTGTTTTGAGTGAATGTGATCGGCCTTTAGGTATTTCTGTTTAGTCTTAGTGCGTGATTCGGGTTCTCAATTGTATGCATGTGTTTTGGACCATTTTTTTTGAAAAGGGGGGAATGTTGTGTTGTTATGGGGACATATTGTGTGACATGGGAGGTGGCTCCACCTTTCCGGTTCCGCTACCACCCACGGTATAAAAGGGCTGTGAGGGAGAGGGGCGGTTTTTTGGCCTCCTCTCCTTACGGTAGTGCTTGTATTGTGAGAGTGAGTCACAAATAAAGTTGTGTCCAGTTCAACGCTCGGTCTTGTCCTTGGCTCCTATTACCGACATAACAATCAGGCCTGGGTGTGGCTAGAGAAATTGAACTTAGCTTTCCAAAGATGTGATAAACCACAGTTAATTTATGTTTTAACAGGAGGGGGGTGTTGAATATTTAATAGTTCATAATGGTTCATACACATAAGTTATTAGTTATTACATATTGAAATACATATAAAACAAATAGATATTATAAACATTTTATAGTTAATCAGAAAGGCTATTTATAGTAGTAATTAGTAGTAATCAGAGGGAGCTGAGGAGAAAGATCAGAGAAGGCAAGGACAGCTTCAGGAAGAAGATGGAGGACAAGTTGCAACAGAGCGACATCAGCGGGGTCTGGAGAAACCTCAAAACCATCTCTGGGCTCCAGAATACCTCCCCCCAGGCCACGGGGGGCAGGGAGTGGGCGAACAACCTGAATCTGTTTTTCAACAGGTTTGACCAACCGCCCTCCCCCCTGACTGCACAACAACCACTGCTGCCTCTAAAGAAATCAAGTCCTGCTGCCCACTCCCCACTCCACCAACACCCCCCCACTCCCAACACACAGCCCCCCATCCTGACCCTGACCAAGACCCAGGTGAGGACGGAGCTGAGGAAGATCAAGGCGAGGAAGGCGTCGGGACCGGACGGCATCAGCGCAAAGCTCCTCAAGTCCTGTGCAGACCAGCTGTGTGGGATTGTGACGTACATCTTCAACCTGAGCCTGAAGCTGGGGAGGGTACCACAGCTGTGGAAAACATCTTGTGTGGTACCTGTACCAAAAACTTCCCACCCCAAAGACCTGAACAGCTACAGACCGGTGGCCTTGACGTCCCACTTGATGAAGACCCTGGAGAGACTGCTCCTTGCTCACCTCCGCCCCCTGGTGGAACCAGCGATGGATCCACTCCAGTTCGCCTACCAGCATGGCATTGGAGTGGAGGATGCGGTGATCTTCCTCTTTTACCGTTCTCTGTCCCACCTGGAGAAGCCCAGGAATATGGTGAGGATCATGTTCTTTGACTTCTCCAGTGCTTTCAATACCATCCAACCGATGATCCTGAAGGACAAGCTGCTGCGCGCAGGGGTGGACCAGCACCTGTCATCATGGATCCTGGACTACCTCACGAACCGGCCTCAGTCTGTGAGAACCCGGGACTGTGTGTCCGACACGATCATCAGTAGCACGGGGGCCCCCCAGGGAACGGTGCTGGCTCCCTTCCTGTTCACTCTTTATACTGCGGACTTCTCACACAACACAACACACTGCCATCTACAGAAGTTCTCTGATGACTCTGCGATCGTTGGCCTCATCTCCAATGGAGATGAAGCTGAGTACAGAGGGCTTATCCAGGACTTCGTGGACTGGTGCCATCGGAACTGCCTCCAGATCAACGCAAGGAAAACTAAGGAGCTGGTGGTGGACTGCCGCAGGCATGGGCAGCCCCTCACAGCACCAGTAAATATACAGGGAACAGACATCGAGATGGTGACATCCTATAAGTACCTGGGTGTTCATCTGAACAATAAACTAGACTGGTCACACAATACTGACGCACTCTACAAGAAGGGACAGCGCAGGCTGTTCCTGCTGAGGAGACTCAGGTCTTTTGGTGTACAAGGGGCGCTGCTGAAGACATTCTATGACACGGTGGTGGCATCAGCCATCACTTCTGGAGTGGTCTGCTGGGGCAGTGGCGTTACTGCAGCCGATAGGAAGAGACTGAACAAACTGATTAAGAAAGCTAGCTCTGTCCTGGGGCAGCGCCTTGATCCGGTGGAGGAGATAGGAGAGAGAAGGACGGTGGCTAAACTCTCATCTCTGCTGGAGTCCGAGTTCCACCCTATGCAGGACATACTGAATGCACTGAGGAGCTCATTTAGCAGCAGACTACATCATCCCAGGTGCACAACCGAGAGGTTTCGTAGGTCCTTCCTACCAACGGCTGTCAGACTGTACAACCTAAGCAGGGCTGCTCGCAGAGATAGCAAAAAGACGTAACAAACTAATAGTTTTTTGAATGCAAAAGATGCAATAGACTTACACAATGGTCCCCTCTGGCATACAACTAGGAAAATACCGGTCGCTATGGAGGGTGAGAATATGTATGGGCACATAATCATACCATGTAGGATAACTAAGTAGATGGTTATGCTGTTTCATCCCATCTAGCAACAATGCTCTGCACTGTGTGTGTTTATATATTTACAAATTTATTCCATCTAGCTACAATGCTCAGCACTGGGTGTGTTTATATTTATATATCTATATATTTATTCCATCTAGCTACAATGCTCCGCACTGTGTTTTTATATATCTACATATTATTCCATCTAGCTACATTGCTCCACACTGTGTGTTTATATACTTACATATTTATTCCACCTAGCTGCAATGCTCCGTACTGTGGGTGTTTATATATTTACATATTTATTCCATCTAGCTACAATGCTCTGCACTGTGTGTTTATATATTCATATATTTATTCCATCCAGCTACAATGCTCTGCACTGTGTGTCTCTGTGTGTGTGTATATATATATTTTATAGTAATATGTACATATGTATATTAGCTGCTCTTGCTTGCTTGTTTTTTTTCTTGCCTTCTGATTGTTGCTCTGAGTGTTGCTATCCCCGTGCTGTTGCAATCCTGGAATTTCCCCGTTGTGGGACTAATAAAGGCTTATCTTATCTTATCTTATCTTATCTTAATTTAATTAGAATCCCAAAGGTGTTTTCCTTCAATGCAGTCGCTAGACATTGTCCACTAGACGGCGCTGGTGCTGTACCTTTGGCCATGAAATGTTATTGTTCAAGCTGCAGACCGAAGAAGAAGAAGTCAGTGCTCAGCGATGCAGTGCTATTAGAGAGACGGACGCATGTTAGTCAGCGGGAACAACAAATGTGTTGTAAACTGAGATGCAGCATTCTCCAGTAAAGCCAAATGAAGGTAAAGTTGGGTGTTTGGACATTCTTTCCTTATAACAACTGATGTTACAGCTAAATCCACAACATATTTTTTGGTGCCGAAACCCGGGAAGCGGAAGCTGGAAGCGGGAAAAGTGAAGAGAGAACGTTGTTGGGATTAAGCCGATAGCTGTAACAACACGGAGACGAAAGGAAAAAATGTCGGAGCGACTTCAAAGGCTAAAACAGAAACAGACCGTGCTGCGGACGTCCGTTACAAAGCTGCTGCAAATTATACAAGATGAAACAAGTAAGACTGATATAAACAGTGACCGTTTGCGGGAGCTGTTAGCCATGTTGTCACAGAAAGAGAAAGGCCTGCAAGACATTGAACCCGATATAGAGCAGGAGATCCCTTTGGACGAGTTAGATGCAGACATGGTGCGGACACTTGAGTATCAGGACAACACAAATTTATGGAGGATGCGGGCAGAGAGAGCGATTGAACGGGCTGCCTTACAGCAACAAGAACAGGCAAGAGATGCCACCGTATCAGCGAATCCACATCGGCTGAGTGACGTGAGTACACGGTCAAATACAAGCAGACCCTCGGTAAAGTTACCCAAGCTCTCAATAAACAAATACAGCGGAGAAGTGTGCATGTGGCAGGAGTTTTGGGACCAATTCAAAAATGCAATTCACCAAAACCCAGATTTGAGCAAAACTGAAAAGTTCACTTACTTGAAGTCATATCTCATTGCGCCAGCTGCACGCGCCGTCGCAGGGCTGAAAGTAACTGACATGAACTATGATGCTGCAGTAGACATGCTTAAACAAAGATTTGGAAGGAAAGATCTCATTGTAAGTGCACACATGTCTAAGTTACTAAATCTAAGCCCAGTTAAAAGGTCCTCAGACATTGTTGCCTTGAGACAACTTTTTGATGACGTTGAAGTACAAATCAGAAGCCTAGAAGCTTTAGGAGTCATGTCAGACAGTTATGGAGGTTTACTGTGCCCCATACTGTGCCCCATATGGGCTGCACGGTGGCGCAGTGGTTTAGCACTGTGGCAGCACAGTTTTACCCTCGGCCGGGGGATCGCGGGGATCATGAGATCGTGGGTTCGATCCCAGCCCCCGACCAACAGTGAGCTGTGTGGAGTTTGCATGTTCTCCCCGTGTTGCGTGGGTTTACTCCGGGATTTCTCCGGTTTCCTCCCGCATACCAAAAACATGTAGGTTTAGGGCGCTCACGCACGCAGCGACCAGCAGCCAGTGGCTTGTCACCAGACTGCAAACCAAATCTACCTACGGGTACAAATAAGTAACAAAAAAAAAAAAAAAAAAAAAATACTGTTCAAAATGATTCCTGCTGATCTTGCCCTTGAGTACACCCGCAAGACAGATATAGGGCAAAAGTGGGATGTTGATGGCCTTGTAAAGTTTTTGCAACAAGAAGTTGAAAGCAGGGAGCGTGCTGCACATTTGACACAAATGAGAGAGAATTATGACCTCCGACCTCCCACCAGTGAAGAGGATGATAAAATAAAGGCAGCGTTGGATTTTTAAATAGCTTTATTATCACCCGCCTTCATCAGAACTCGGCTCCAGCCCATAGTGTGAGCAGGCTGAAGCCTCGTTCCTCCTGCTCTCAAATAGGAGACAGTGTGTGTGTCTCGCAGCAGATGCAAAATCAGAATGAGTGAATGAGAGACAGATTAACAGCACAGTGCAGCTTATACACTCAACTCAAACAATAGATCAAAGACATTCACAGCAGTCAATCTGGGCATTTGCATATCAG
The DNA here is from genome assembly GCA_020510985.1 of Pholidichthys leucotaenia. Taxonomy (NCBI): domain Eukaryota; kingdom Metazoa; phylum Chordata; class Actinopteri; order Cichliformes; family Pholidichthyidae; genus Pholidichthys; species Pholidichthys leucotaenia. Next base: position 89,491,401 of record CM035842.1, on the reverse strand, counting down.
GCATTTGCATATCTCCGACCTCCCGACCTCCACGCCTCTGCAACATTGCGTGGAGGTCGGGGGCAGTGCCTTTGGCATGGCAAACCGGGGTGGTGGTTCCTCTCTTTAAAAAAGGGGACCGGAGGGTGTGCTCCAACTTTAGAGGGATCACACTCCTCAGCCTCCCTGGGAAGGTCTATGCCAAGGTACTGGAGAGGAGAGTCCGGCCGTTGGTTGAACCTCGGATTCAGGAAGAGCAATGTGGTTTTCGTCCTGGCCGTGGCACATCGGACCAGCTCTTTACCCTCTCGAGAATTCTCGAGGGTTCGTGGGAGTTTGCCCAACCAGTTTACATGTGTTTTGTGGACTTGGAGAAGGCATTTGACCGCGTCCCTCGTGGATTTTTGTGGGGGGTGCTTCGGGAGTATGGGGTATCGGGCTTGTTGTTACGAGCTATTCGGTCTCTGTACGACCGTTGTGAGAGTTTGGTTCGTATTGCCAACACTCGGTCAGAGCCATTCCCAGTGAGAGTTGGACTCCGCCAGGGCTGCCCTTTGTCACCGATTCTGTTCATAATTTTTATGGACAGGATTTCTAGGCGCAGCCAGGGAATGGAGGGTGTCATGCTTGGTGACCACAGGATCTCATCTCTGTTGTTTGCAGATGATGTTGTCCTGTTGGCTTCATCCAGCAATGACCTACAACTCTTGCTGGGACGGTTTGCCGCTGAGTGTGAAGCGGCTGGGATGAGAATCAGCACCTCCAAGTCCGAGTCCATGGTCCTCAGCCGGAAAAAGGTGGATTGTCCTCTCCGGGTTGGGGACAGGCTCCTGCCCCAAGTGGAGGAGTTTAAGTATCTTGGGGTCTTGTTCACGAGTGAGGGGAGAATGGAGCGAGAGATCGACAGACGGATTGGAGCAGCATCTGCAGTGATGCGGACGTTGTACCGGTCTGTTGTGGTGAAGAGGGAGCTTAGTTCTAAGGCAAAGCTGTCGATTTATCAGTCAATCTACGTTCCTACTCTCACCTATGGTCACGAGCTTTGGGTAATGACCGAAAGAACGAGATCGCGGATACAAGCGGCTGAAATGAGCTTTCTCCGTAGGATTGCTGGACTCACCCTCAGAGATAGGGTGAGGAGCTCAGTCATCCGGGAGAGGCTCAGAGTAGAACCGCTGCTCCTCCACATTGAAAGGAGTCAGTTGAGGTGGTATGGGCATCTGATTAGGATGCCTCCTGGACGCCTCCCACTTGAGGTGTTTCAGGCACGTCCCACTGGGAGGAGACCCCGGGGCAGACCCAGGACTCGGTGGAGAGACTATGTCTCCCAGCTGGTCTGGGAACGCCTTGGTATCCCCTCTGAAGAGCTGGAGCAGGTGGCTGGGGAGAGGGAAGTCTGGGCTTCTCTGCTTGAACTGCTGCCTCCACGACCCGGACCTCCGGAAAAGCGGTAGAAGATGGATGGATGGATGGAGAGAGAATTATAAAGATACACATGCAAATCAGAAACAGCACTGCAAACTAGATTCAAGCAGAGAAAAGTGGAAAGGACCTAATGTGCCCTCAGCTGCAGCCCTCCACACAGGCAGTTCGAATACACTATTTGTGCACAGTTGCATATTCTGTAACAGTACCAGCCACAAGTCAGAACAGTTCACTGAAGACACAGTCACAAGCAGGAAAGAAAAGCTAAAGAAAATGGGAAGGTGCTTCATATGCCTAAAGCCCAGACATCTTGCTCGAGACTGTAGATCCAAAAATGTGACATGCACTGATTGTGGAAGGAGACATCATGCTGTTGTGGGTGACAGAAGTGAGCAACCAATAGAAAGGACAGATGCTGCTGAAAACACGAGTGATACAGTAGTCTCCTCAGTCTTTCCATATGCAGCCAAACCAACCCCAGAAAAATGTGAAACAGTACTGTTGCAAACTGTGAGAGCAAGGATTGAAGGACCTGGAGGAAAGAAGATTGTGCGTTGCTTAATTGATGGAGGAAGCCAACGGAGTTTTGTCCATGAGAAACAAGTGAAAGATTTAAAACTGCCAATACTAAAACAAGAGACATTAAACCTTCACACGTTTGGCTCAAAAAACCCAGTGACCACAAAATGCAATGTCATAAAACTAGTCCTGGAGAATGTGAGAAACAAAGATCAGAAAATCGAGATTGAAGCTGTTCAAACCCCACAGCTTTGTACTGCAGTCATGAAAGTCCCCAGTGAACACATCCAACGGCAGCTGGAGAAAAAAGGGCTATCAGTAGCAGATGTGTCAGCGGGAGACAAAGATGGTTTGGAGCTATCAGTACTGATCGGAGCAGATTACTACTGGAGAGTAGTCACAGGTAAAACTGAGAGACTGTCAGACGCTTTGGTTGCCGTAGAAACCAGATTCGGCTGGGCAGTGCAAGGACCAGTTGTCATGTCCAGTATGAATGAAGCAACATGTATGCACATTGGACTCAGTGAAGACTCAGTGGAGATCTCAAACCAGCTAAGAGCATTTTGGGAGATCGAGTCGCTGGGCATCACTACTAAAGGTGAGGAAACACCTGATGACAAGAAAGCCAAGGAGAGCTTTGACAGGTCAGTCAGATTCATTAATGAGAGATATGAAGTGGCGTTGCCATGGCGCCAAGACACACCCGAACTCTCAGACAACAAGAAGGTTGCACAAAGGAGGTTTGAAACCCTGAAAAGAAAGCTGAAATCTGACGTGACACTGTTCAAAAGATACAACGATGTAATAGAGGATTGCACAGAACAAGGAATATGTGAAGATGTGCCAGAGAGCAGTCATTCAGCAGAGACAGAGAATGTAACCTACTACTTACCTCATCATGCTGTAATCAGAGAGGACAAAGTAACTACCAAGTTAAGGGTAGTGTTTGATGCTTCGTCACATGAAGAAGGTTGTTCCTCTTTAAATGACTGTTTATTACCTGGCCCAAACCTGAATGCTGATCTCATGAGCATTTTGATCAGATTCAGACAAAATCCTGTAGCTTTCACAGCGGACATTACTAAAGCTTTCCTTCAGATATCTATAACTGAAAGTGACAGAGATGCTGTGAGATTTTTGTGGCTTACAGGACCCCCAGATGTTGAAGGCACCAACACGCGTATAATGAGAATGGCACGTGTTGTGTTTGGAGTAACTTCAAGTCCATTTTTACTTGCAGCCACTATCAGACATCATCTGGAGAAATATGAAGCTGACCAACCAGACACAGTAAAACTAATGAGAGACTCACTTTATGTGGATGATCTGATCGCTAGCTCGAGTAACTCAGATGAGGCATACAGACTTACTACAGGAGCAAGAGAAATACTGGCTGCTGCCAACATGAACCTCTGTAAGTGGACAACAAACTCCCTTGAACTGAAAACCAAGTGGTCAAACAGCAAGCTTGATTTCACACAAGAAACAGAAACACATGGAAGTGTGTTGAAAGTACTTGGTTTAGTGTGGAGACCGGACACAGATGACTTTGCCTTTGACCTCAAACATTTGATGAACATTCTAAAAGGAAAGGAAAACACAAAGAGGAGTGTTTTGAGATCATCCGCCAGAATCTTTGATCCTAAAGGGTTCCTAACACCATTTACCATTCGAGTTAAATGTCTGTTTCAGGAAATGTGGCGACGGGGCCTGAGCTGGGACGACGAGCTGCCTCCAGACCTTTCACAGGCATGGCAGCAGTGGTGCATGGAGCTTCCTCAGATCCACCAAATAGTCATTCCGCGGTGGTATGGAACAGAAAAACTGTCAGATAAATCACAAGTTCTCCATGTCTTCACAGATGCAAGCGAAAAGGCGTATGGCGCAGTTGCGTATCTACAAGGACAAACAACAGAAGGAGAGACTGTTACTGTGCTCGTTGCATCCAAGTCAAGAGTGGCACCAATCAAAACAATCACACTGCCACGCTTGGAACTGATGGGAGCTGTGATTGGATCAAGGTTGGCAAATAACCTTTTGAAGGCACTGAATATGCAGATCACTCAACTCAGAATGTGGTCAGACTCCATGATAGTGATTCACTGGATTCGCAGTTCATCAAAGAAATGGAAACAGTTTGTTGCCAACAGAGTGATGGAGATACAAACTTTGACACCACCAGAACTATCGACACATTGTAATGGAAAGGTGAATCCAGCTGATCTCACCACAAGAGGTCAGTCCGCATCAAGGTTGAAAGAGGAAAATCTCTGGTGGTCAGGCCCATCATTTTTGAAAGAAAAGGAGCTTCAAACTACACCGCCAGAAACAGCACAAGAAATACTATCAGAAGAAGAGGTTAAAGCTGAGCTAAAGGCAAGTCAAGTCGCAGTACATCTCAGTAACAGTGAAAGAGTGCAATCTGAACCATTGCTACAGCTGGACAAATACAGCAAACTACAGACTGTACTAAGAGTGCATGGATTCAAAGATTTCTCCACAACTGTCATTCAAAGCAAAGACAAAGGGGAGAACTAACAGCAGAGGAAATGGCAAAAGCTGAAAAGGTATGGATACGTGAAGCGCAACTTAACAGTTTTGAAAGAGAAATAACAGAGTTGAAAACTGGAGAAAATGTGCACAAAGACTCAAAAATCAGAGACTTTGAACCCTTTCTAGACGAGCAAGGCTTAATCTGTGTAGGAGGAAGGCTGCATCAGTCAAACATGAGTTTCAATGAGCAGCACCCATGGTTGTTACCCTCAAATCACAGATTTGCACAACTTCTGATAAAATACAGTCACGAAAATGTCATGCATTCAGGCGTGAGAGACACTCTAGTTCATCTACGAGAGAAGTATTGGATTCCACGCGCGAGACAGTTAGTCAAAAAATGCATTTCAGACTGTACTATCTGTAAAAGATTCAAAGTAAAAGCAGCACAGCAAACAGCTGCACCTCTACCCAAAGACAGAGTTACTGAAGCACCGCCGTTTGAAGTCACAGGTGTTGACTTTGCAGGCCCACTGTTTGTAAAGTCCAAGAATTCTGCAGAGAAGGCGTACCTAGCACTTTTCACCTGTGCAGTTACACGTGCAGTGCACCTTGAACTAGTATCGAGTCTATCAACAGAAAGTTTCCTTTTGGCATTCAAGAGATTTATTTCACGGAGAGGACTTTGTAGAGTAATCTACTCGGACAATGCAAAACGTTCAAGAGAGCAGATCAAGATCTAAAGGAACTGTGGAAGGCTATAAAGGAGCCAGAGCTGCTGGAATATTTTTCTGAAAAGGGAATCAAGTGGAAATTTATTGCAGAAAGAGCGGCTTGGTGGGGTGGTTTTTGGGAAAGGTTAGTGCGCTCTGTAAAGGGATGCCTCAAAAGAGTAATGGGCAGAGCATCTCTGAGCTTTGAAGAGTTAACTTCTCTGTTGGCAGAAATAGAAGCCACTATTAACTCAAGACCACTCACATTTGTGTACAACGATTTACAAGAACCAGAACCTCTGACGCCAGCTCATTTCCTCATAGGGAAAAGACTTACCTCTTTACCACCAAAGCCATTTTCCACAACAGGTCAGATAGCAAATGCAAATAAAGAAAGGCTGACCCGAAGATGGAAATATCGCCATAGACTTGTCAAGGAATTTTGGAACAGATGGAGGAGGGAGTATTTGCTGGACCTCAGATCGGCTCACACTCGTCATACCCCAAATCCAACACAACTCAAACCAGGAGATTTGGTCCTCATTGGAGATGACAAGATACCACGTCAAACATGGAAAACAGGACTAATCATAGAGGTGTTCCCAGGAAGAGATGGACTAGTCAGATCCTGCGCTGTGCGCACTCCAACTGGGACGACGTTAAGAAGACCAGTTCAGCTACTATATCCTTTTGAAGTTAATATTTGAACTGTCTTCTTGGGGGGGAGGGTGTTGAATATTTAATAGTTCATAATGGTTCATACACGTAAGTTATTAGTTATTACATATTGAAATACATATAAAACAAATAGATATTATAAACATTTTATAGTTAATCAGAAAGGCTATTTATAGTAGTAATTTAATTAGAATCCCAAAGGTGTTTTCCTTCAATGCAGTCACTAGACATTGTCCACTAGACGGCGCCGGTGCTGTACCTTTGGCCATGAAATGTTATTGTTCAAGCTGTAGACCGAAGAAGAAGAAGTCAGTGCTAAGCGATGCAGTGCTATCAGAGAGACGGACACATGTTAGTCAGCGGGAACAACAAATGTGTTGTAAACTGAGATGCAGCATTCTCCAGTAAAGCCAAATGAAGGTAAAGTTGGGTGTTTGGACATTCTTTCCTTATAACAACTGATGTTACAGCTAAATCCACAACAAGGGGAATCACTTTTTCACACAGGGCCATGTAGGTTTGGATTTTTTTTACCCTTAATAATAAACACCTTCATTTAAAAACTGCATTTTGTATTTACTTGTGTTATCTTTGTCTAATATTTAAATTTGTTTGATGATCTGAAACATTTAAGTGTGACATACAAAAAAAAAAGAGAAATCAGGAAGGGGGCAAACACTTTTTCACACCACTGTACTTTTAAAACCAAACCAAAGACCCACTTTTTTTACCTGGCTTTTATCTAAATTTATTGTTGCTTTCCCCCTTTTACCTTTTCTTACACCTTTTTATCCTGTTTTTGTCATAAATCGCCCTTTCCAAGGGCAGCAGAAGACACCAGACACCATCTGTGAGTTTGCGCATTTATTAACATAAACACGAACATCATACAAAAACACTACACTTACATCCAAAGGAAATGAAGAGATGCCCAGGAGGAGAACGGCACTCTTGCCGATGGGGAGCATTGCTATCTGGACGGAACTCAGGCTGAGGCATGTGGGAACATAGGGGAAGAGGAGGCAAAACCAGTCGGAGTCACACCCGAAAGGAAATGGGGCTCACGGCTGAAGGAACCAGGGAAAAGAGTCAAATCCTGGACGGAGCGCACCCGTTCACCTCTGCAGGGAAAAACACTACAAAAACATTACAGGGAGTGGGATGAAAATAAACCCACGAGCTACAAATAAAACAATACATACAAAATGGAACACAAGACTATAGCAACAAAACTAAGAACACAAGATAACTCATAAATAAACAGAGCCAAAATATGAAAATGCACGAAAACCCCAAACTAAGATAATCATAGTAAATACAAGATACACAGAGATACCCACATACAGAAAAAGACTTAAACTAAACCAGAGGCTGAGCATAGTTCCCAACTGTGCTCAGGATCATGACAGTTTTAACTATTTTTTTATCCTGTTTATATCTACATTTATCCTGTTTTAACTTTTTTTAAACTCGTTATTGCTTGGTTTTGTCTTATTACCTCTGGTTTTTCCTCACTGATAGCACTTCCTCAGTTCAGTTTTGTATGTTTGTTTTTTTAACATGGTTTTATATGGTAGGTCAATTAGTCGGTGTGTTGTGAGTGTAGGTGTGTGTGGGTGGGTCAGACTATGTTTTGGCTTTTGGTGTATGTTGTTTATTATTTTGTACAGCACTTTGGGCTGCTACACTGTATGGAAAGTGCTTTATAAATAAAGTCTGATTGATTGATTGATTGATAATGAAAATCACAAAACAACCCTAAGGTTAACAAACTAGTGGGTGGATTTTATCAGTTACATTCAACTTTATTGTACAGTGTAGCTGCAAAAGCATGTTTTGCAGATGTAGTCAAGGTAGATGACTTTAAATACCTGAGGTCAACCAAAAGCAATGGAAAATGCACAAGAGAGGTGAAGAAGAGAGTGCAGGCAGGGTGGAGTGGGTGGAGACGAGTGCCAGAGGTGATTTGTGACAGAAGGATAACAGCTAGAGTGAAAGGGAAGATTTACAAGATGGTAGTGAGATATGCTATGATATATGGCTTGGAGACAGTGGCGCTGATAAAAAGACAAGAGACGGAGCTGGAGGTGGCAGAATTGAAGATGCTAAGATTCTCATTGGGAGTGACTAGGAGGGGCAGGATTAAAAATGAGTATATCAGAGGGACAGCTCGGGTTGTGCAGTTTGGAGACAAAGTAAGAGAGGCAAGGTTGAAATGGTTTGGACATGTGCAGAGAAGGGATAGTGGCTATATCGGATGAAGGATACTAAAGATGGAGCTGCCAGGCAGGAGGAAAAGAGGAAGACCACAGAGAAGATTCATGGATGTGGTGAAGGAGGACATGGAGAGGGTTGGTGTTACAGAGGAAAATGGAAGGGAAATGGTGAGATGGAGGCAGATGATCCACTGTGGCAACCCCTAAAGGGAGCAGCCAGAAGAAGAAGCTGCAAATGCATCTGAAATTCCTGAAGTTCAGACATCTTTCAAAAGAAAAGACCTATTTAATCCAACCACTTACAAGACTGTAGCCCTAACTGATGAGTAAATCTAAATGAACTCTAAACCTTAAGAAACCTTGTCTGGTGCAGTGCTTTCTTTTGAACCAGCATTTGAAAAACTTAAACTATGTTTTAGTATTTTGGACTTGTGTACTCAGTAATAAAAATCTTCCTTTTTGAAGGCTGTGCTTGGATAGAAGAGTGTCTTGTTTCTCCACGTGAGGGGACATCACTCTCCTGAATGAGAGGAGTGATTATTGCCAGGAACCTACAGGCAAACTGCATCGGCAGCCAGTTATCAGTGCACCTCACACTCTAAAAATACCCTGCAGATGACATCCTTTTGTGCCCCTACCCTCGCCCCCTTTCTCCAGCCATCAGCTCTGCTCCACTTACTGTGGAAAATGCATCTCTTTTCTGCTCAGAAGTCATATGTTCTGCTACTTTAACTTAATGTGGCAGTGAGGAAAAACAAGCTGCAGACATGGGAGCGCTGATCTGGTTTGTTGTTGTTATCCAAAACTGTATTGGTGTTGCTCAATTTGCTGCTTATCAGAGAAATGTCCAAATTCACTTTTCAATAACCTGAAGTAGAATCTGTCTGTAAGACCCAGTGATGTGGTGACAAACACACTCTTTGTGAGTGCACAGTTTCTCAAATTTTACATTTAATTTGCTGTTAATTAAACTGTTAATAGCTGGCCACAGGCTGATTGTTGCCATGGTAACAATGCTGCCACAGTGTACCAAGTAGATGCCAGTTTCTGAGGCTGCAATCCTTGAACTGTTTTTTTAGCAGTTTTTCTCCATCTAGGATTATGTATGATTTAAAGACGCCATTTGCTACTCTGAAGCCACGACATTCCTTAAGCAGAAGTTTAAACCAGACTGAAAAGAAATACATTCAGATTACAACCCACAGAAAAGATCAGATTAATAAACTAGATGGAAAATACCACACCTTCATCATCTTCCACCTACGAACTATTCATTGTGGCCTTAACAAGCATCTGAGAAGACATAGTCCACTGTAACTGTGGCTTGGAAATACAAACCCCCACACACATTCTCCAAACTTGTCCATTTTATGAAGGAGTACATCAGGCCTTCTGGCCAGAAGATACTGTGAGATATGTATTTTAGTGTGAAGTATGAGATGGTGACGCACACCTCCGGTGACGTCACCACTCCTTCCTATACAGTGCCGGGTCGGCCATCTTACGGCCTCTTGTCTCGCCTGTGCCTTGGCCGGAGCCTTGTCTGTGGCCGCCATACCCAATGAGTCCAATAAAGCTGTGTTCCAAGTCACCTCGCCTCTTCTGTAAATCAGGGTAATTTCAGACATAACATTGCAAGGTCAGATTAAACCATGGAGGCGTGCATAGCTCCTATTCCCCCTTTTCTCGAGGTGCCTGGGGATTGGCTGGTGCCCTGGCCTAGGTGGTTCGAAGCCTTCCAAAACTATGTTGCTGCACTGGGTCTTGGGGAGCTTGATAAGCTAAGGGCCCGAGCGCTTCTGGTTCACAATTTAAGCATAGAGGGCCAGCGAATCCTGTGAACGCTTGGTGCTTCCAACACCTACGAAGAGGTAGCAGAGCTGCTAGCTAGCTGTTTCCACACCCCAGATAATGTGACGGTCCGGAGGATCCGCTTTCGGCAGTGACATCAACGGGTAGGTGAACCCGTCCAGCAGTTTGTCGCTGACTTGAGGCAGCTAGCTAGTGAGTGCCGTTTTGGAGCACTGGAAGAAGAAATGATTTGCGACCAGCTGGCGGAACATACTTGTAGTGCTGCATTGCGAGCTAGGCTACTCACGGTGTCAAAGGACCTCACGTTAGCCAGAGCCATCAAGCTAGCTCTCCAAATGGAAACCGCGGGCAAGCTAGCTCCAGAGCTAACCGGACATCAGTTACAGCAGCTGCCAGAGCCTCTTGCCGCGGCAAATGTTGCAGACACGGAGAGCGAAGATAGCTTGGACGATTAAGATGCAGAAGTGAACACTACCAGCTGGGGGTCTGCCCCCCCCAAAAAACCTTTGCATGGGTTGTGGGTCTGCTAAGCACCGAAATAAGGCTAAGCACTGTCCAGTGAGAAGAGCATGTTGTAATAGATGTGTTCGCTTGACCCATTTTGCCAGGGTGTGCCGTGAAATTAAGCAGGAAAGCCCACGGGATAAATCACTCAGCCTGCCCCCAACAACCATCCACACGGTGTCCCCCAACATGAACGGGTATACATTTTGCACAGTGGGGCTGGATGACATGGAGCTGTCGCTGTTGATTGACATGGGGGCGGAGGGGTCGTTGTTGAATTGGGCCACGGTGAAGAAGTTATTTCCCACCACAGGATTAAAGGTAACCCAGCGCCATTGTGCGGTTATGGAGGTGGAATGCTAGACACGGTTGGGACTTTGGAGTTGACTGTTCGGTACAAGTCTGCGACGGTGACCAGCTTCACGTTCCATGTGACAGCATGGAGCGATAACATCATGGGCTGTGATTTTATTTTACGGACTGGGTTTCACCATTAAAGATGACGAGGGGTCTGCGGCTATGAGGGTGCATGCTTCAGCAGCCTTAGAAAAGGTCGGGGCAGGACCAAGAAGCACGGAGGATCAGCATGCTCAACAACGTCTCAAGCCGAGCCGAGCCCCGTTGAGGGTCCTGGATTGGGTTCAGAGTCGAGATGAGGAACGTTCACGGTGAAGATGGGCCAGATGACAACCTGAGGAGCATCGGGAGTGTCTGCGCACAGTGGACAAACTGCGTGCAGCACACTTCAGGCTGTCTGACGGCTCAGTGTGGCATGCAAATCGGCTTCGGTGTATCCGGAAGAAGACTTCAAAAGATGAGGCTGGACGTGGGACAAGGTCGATGGTGAGGAGGAGCGGCTTCAATGTCCAGAGAGTCAGCCATCACCCCGGGGACCAGCAGTTCCCAGGGGCGCATCTGCTGAGAGGGTGCTCGGGGCCCCCATGCCAGTTGTGTTTTTTTTTTTTTTTTACCTTAAGACCTGGGTTGTAAATATTATATGTTGAAGCTCTGGTGTTGTTGTTGTTGTTGTTTAAAAAAAAATGTTATATAAGGGATTATTTTGGTTTTTGGTTTTGTTCTAGTTTAGGAGCATGGTGTACAATTTTAGTTATTAATGGACTTTGACCTACTTTAGCAGGTGGCAGAATAATCCACTTTGCCGTGCAGGCAGGACGGCAGTCCACCCGTCCGCCCTATTTTTGGTTTTATCATGTGAATGTGTTAGGCCATTTACAGACATTAGTTTTCGTTTGTTAGTGCGTGATTCAGGTCCCAAATTGGGAAGGGTCTTAACTGAGTGAGTGGTTTTGGACTTTTAAAGGGGGGTGGGGATGTGAGGTATGTATTTTAGTGTCAAGTTTGAGATGGTGATGCGCACCTCCGGTGACATCACCACTCCACCCTTTATAGGGCCGGGATCGGCCATCTTACGGCCTCTTGTCTCGCCTATGCCTTGGCCAGGGCCCCGTCTGTGGTCGCCATACCCAGTGACTCCAATAAAGCTGTGTTCCAAGTCACCTCGCCTCTTCTGTGAACCAGGGTAATTTCAGACATAACAGATACCTGCCTCACCGAGAAGCTATGGGGGAAGGCTGACAACCTGCCAACGACACCGGACTTCCTGGCGGCCACTGGTCTGAAGCCCTAGCAGCTTCAAGAGCCCTGAAGCTCTTGAGGCTAGCTTTAAAAAAAAAAAAATAGATAGATAGATAGATAGATAGATAGATAGATAGATAGATAGATAGACATATCACCAAAGACTTAAGAGTTACAGGATGAATGAAAATGTTTCTAAGAACAACCACATTGTTAGTGAGTGAGTAGCTTATTTCAGCCTGATGAATCTGTTATGTCCACAAACCTAACAATGACCAACAGAGGAGAAAGCTGTGCTGGAACTGAACTTTATTACAACAAACTTGTATTAGTACAATACATGAACACTCAGCTCCTTATCTAGTGATGTATTGAGAAAGGTCTAAGATGGACGGTTCTCCCCACTTATAGGCTGGCGTGATGACATCACCAGCCGGCTGCGTCATCACACCGCTACCTGTTATGAATCTCTTTATAACATTCAACCCCCCCCCCCCTTGGAAAAACACAGAACACTTTAATAAATTGTAATCCTCCCCAATTTGGCATAAACAACAATAATCAACAATCTGAACTAGGGTTAGTGGGTGGACCGCCGCTCAACCCAACGTGGCTGAGTGGATTATTCTACCACTCATCCTGGCAGCCACACTCCTAACTAAACAGTCCATTTTTTCACAGTCTTCCTTGGGAAAGGTGGTTCTGCTGGAAGTTCCTTGTAGCGGGTTTGTGGTGGACGCGCCCTTGGCAGTGCCAATTTCAGCAGGCCCGGGTGCCATCCCTCTGGATCCATGGTACGCCTGTCAACACTGTCCCAGCCTGGATCCCACACCAGCTGGATCGGCTTCAATGCTGCATCCCGATCCGCAGCAGCTGCTCTCACCTCCCGCAGACGGCTAGCCTGCCATCCTGATCCATCCGCCATCTGAACGGCGGCTGTTCTCAGCTGTGCCACTATCTTCATGCATGTCAGTGGTGGTGACGATGTAAAAGCCAACTGTGAGCCTGGTCGCTTGGTTCTGCGGACCCAAACCCAGTTCATCACGGTGAGTGACGCTCTGTACGGCTGCAAATGCCGTTGTGGTTGTAACGGTGTGGTACTCATGTTTGCTGCAGGACGTCCACCAGGCTGTGGTGGTTCTGCTACATCCTGTTGGGTCACGGACTCTTCACCCACCGCTACAGCAGCAGTCCCTGGAGGCCAATGCTGGTCATGGGTCCTGAAGACGTCTGGCGTCTCTCCTGTGTCACTTACAGTTGCGGACTCTTCACCCGTCAGCTCAGCCATGGCTCCGATAGACTGATGCTGAGAGAGAATTCTGAAGCACTGTGGTTCCTCTTCTCCTTTACCTGACGCATGTAGTCATGTCATGTCGCCATCTTCACCGATAACATCCATACCGAGTCGCTGTGTTCCTGGATACTCTGTGTGTGTGGGCTCCCTTTCCTGCAGCTCCGCAGTGGCTCCCGCAGGCTCATGCTGAGCGAGGATCTGAGGCGAGTCCAGCTGCTGTTCGCCCTCTGGGCAGTGTTCCTCCTACACATACAGGACGGTTGTCTTCTTGTCAGCATCATCCTGTTGAATCTTGTCCCACTCAATGTCATCATCACCGGTGTGTATTGCGTCCCAACTACCGTAGTCAGTCAAGTAGAGTCCATTATTGTCACGGATGGAGAAGCTCAGTTGGTAGAAAAGATCATATCCCAGTATGTTTTCACCATGCGTAGCCACTTGAAACTCAGAATCATAAACCACTTACGACACGTAGCAGACCATTAGCATGATGATCCCTACGCTGCTAACTCTGTGGCTACCATAACCATACAGCTCTGCTGGGTTTTTTCTAATCGGGTGATTAGGGAAAAATTTCTTCACCGTGGCCCAATTTGACATCAACCTCACTGCAGCGGTATCAAGCAGGAGCGGCACAGCAACGTTGTCCAACTCTACCATGCTCTATGTGTGCAACATGTTCTCAGGGCTTACCGCGTGGATGGTCATCATGGGTGGGTGGCTTTGCTTGGCTGGTGGGCTCCACAGTGTCAGCGACCTGCAAACTTTGGCAAAGTGATTACATTTTTCACACTTCTTGCAATGCTATCCTCTTACTGAGCAAAAATGTGCACTCTCGTGGTGTGTCGGGGAACCATAGCTACCACACACGGGGTCCCCTGAAGAGGTCCTCCGGTCCACAATATTTGTCTTGAACTACTCTGCCATGCCACTGTGTTCCTCCATGCCCACTGCATAGGTTAGCGGCATCTGTCCTGGCTGTCGCTGCTGTTGGCGCACACCTAGCTCTGATGCTAATTTATCTGCTGACTCAAGCTGGAACGCTAGCTCGATGGTGTTAGCTAGCGTTATGTTGTTTGGCACGTTAGCATCTTTGCCTGCAGCCGTGGGTTGTTCATGTGCTCGGCCAATTGGTCCCACACCATTTCATCCTCTAAAAGTCCATATCTGCACATGCTAGCCAAATGATGAAGGTCTGCAACGAACTGCTGAGTGGACTCACCATTTCCCTGTCGCCATTGGCGGAATCTTATGTGCCGTGCCAACATGTTGTCCTTTGTAGCAAAGTAGCTAGTTAGTAGTTCCACAGCCTCATCGAAGGAGTCCGTTAGTCCAAGCGTATGAAAAATGCGCTGACTTTCAATGCCCAGGTTGTGAATCAATAGAGCCCACTTTCGTACTTTGTCCAATTTGCCTGAATCCAACGCAGCTACAGTGGTGTGAAAAAGTGTTTGCCCCCTTCCTCATTTCTCATTTTTTTGAAAGTTTGTTACACTTAAATGTTTCATATCATCAAACAAGTTTAAATATTAGACAAAGATAACACAAGTAATCACAAAATGCAGTTTTTAAATTAAGTTTATTATTAAGGGGGGGAAAAAAAATTGTAAACCTATATGGCCCTGTGTGAAAAAGTGATTGCCCCCTAAACCTAATAACTAGTTGGGCCAGCCTTAGCAGCAACAACTCCAATCAAGCGTTTGCAATAACTGGCAATGAGTTTTTTACAGTGCTGTGGAGGAATTTTGGCCAACTCATCTTTACAGAATTGTTGTAATTCAGCCACATTGGAGGGTTTTTGAGCATGAACTGCCTTTTTAAGGTCATGCCATAGTATCCCAGACAGATTCAGGTCAGGACTTTGACTAGGCCACTCTAAAGTCTTCATTTTGTTTTTCTTAAGCCATTCAGAGGTGGACTTGCTGCTGTGTTTTGGATCATTGTCCTGCTGCAGAATCCAAGTGTGATTCAGCTTGTGGACACGAACAGATGGCCGGACATTCTCCTTCAGGATTTTTTGGTAGACAGCAGAATTCATGGTTCCATTTACCACAGCAAGTCTTTCAGGTCCTGAAGCAGCAAAACAGCCCCAGACCATCACACTACCACCACATTTTACTGTTGGTATGATGCTCCTTTTCTGAAATGCTGTGTTACTTTTACTCTGTGTAATAGGATACACACCTTCCAAAAAGTTCAACTTTTGTCTCGTCAGTCCACAGAGTATTTTCCCCAAAGTCTTGGGGATCATCAAGATGTTTTCTGGCAAAACTGAGACAAACCTTTATGTTCTTTTTGCTCAGCAGTGGTTTTTGTCTTGGAACTCTGCCATGCAGGCCATTTTTGCCCAGTCTCTTTCTTATGGTGGAGTCATAAGTGAGGCCTGCAGCTCTTTGGATGTTGTTGTGGGGTCTTTTGTGACCTCTTGGATGAGTCGTTGCTGCACTCTTGGGGTAATTTTGGTCAGCCGGCCACTCCTGGGAAGGTTCACTACTGTTCCATGTTTTCGCCATTTGTGGATAATGGGTCTCACTGTGGTTTGCTGGTGACCCAAAGCTTTAGAAATAGCTTTATAACCTTTTCCAGACTGATACATCTCAATTACTTTGTTTCTCATTTGTTCCTGAATTTCTTTGGATCGCAGAATGATGTCTAGCTTTTGAGGATCTTTTGGGCTACTTCACTTTGCCAGGCAGGTCTTACTTAAGTGATTTCTTGATTGAGAACAGGTGTGGCAGTAATCAGGTCTGGGTGTGGCTAGAGGAATTGAACTCAGCTTTCCAAAGTTGTGAAAAACCACAGTTAGTTTATGTTTTAACGGGGGGCAATCACTTTTTCACACAGGGCCATGTGTGTTTGGATTTTTTTTTAACCCTTAATAATAAACACCTTCATTTAAAAACTGCATTTTGTGTTTACTTGTTATCTTTTTCTAATATTTAAATTTGTTTGATGATCAGAAACATTTAAGTGTGACAAACATGCAAAAAAAATGAGAAATCAGGAAGGGGGCAAACACTTTTTCACACCACTGTATGTACGTCTCAAAAGCGTCAAGCCATTGTGATCAAGGAACAAGCGGCTCACCGGAGTATTCCAAAAACGGCTTCAGTGGCCTCATGCACGCCTCCATGGTTTAACTCTCGTCACCAAATGTTATGTCCACAAACCCGGCAATGACCAATGGAGGAGAGAGCTGTGCTGGACCTGAACTTTATTACAACAAACTTGTATTAGTGCAATACATGTGAATGAGTACTCGGCTCCTTATCTAGTGATGTATCAAGAGAGGCCTAAGATGGCCGGTTCTCCCCACTTATAGGCTGGCGTGATGACTTCACCAGCCAGCTGCATCATCACCCCCGCTACCTGTTATGAATCCCTTTTTAACAAAATCCACCCCGAGGTCACAAAAAGCTTTGATTTTTCTTTCTATAGCTATATATGTGATGTTTACCAGCAGTGTGGGCTCTCTATTACTACTGCTTGTAGTTACCTTACTTATCACTATAAGTATAAATTGAGGAAGCCATTCGTGATCTGAATGTAGCTGCTTTTATTTATCTTGGGCAGCACGGGCAGCACACTCAAAGCAGGGCAAACACTATATTGTACAACATGGCCCTCTGGAGGCGTACACCAAAATAGCCAATACATCACAACTCCTCCCCACTTAATGATGTTGCCATTACGTTCTTATTCACTTAGTTATAACTGCCTTTATAAATATTATCTTGCTAAGAGAACAATTCGTTTAACCTGAGAAAGACCAAACATTTCATTGTATTCAAGTTTGACATTTCTTAACCTGAACTCAGGTTGGGGGTCAACAACCCCAAACCTGGAGTCTGTCAAGGGATTATTCTGCCCTTTTCTTGTGACAAGACTCTGTAGGTAAATACTACTGAACAGTCTCTTATTTCAGGTTTCAGCAGTGTCTTCCTTTAAGGGTGAAGTCTGTCTGGTGGTTTGGTAACCCTGGTAGGGTACCATTTACCTGTCATCTGTGGAGTACCAGTCTCTCTGGGGATCTCCATCAGCAACGACATGGCTGAAAGTGAAGGAGTGGGTGGCACGATGTCGCTGGAGTTGTTTGAATCCTCCAAGTTAGAAGCTTGACCAGTCCCACTTTGTGCCACTGTCAGAGGTTGTTCAGGGTGCTGGGTTGTCTGTGCAAACCCTAAGATGCGAGGAGAACAGGACAGCATTTGGTCAATGTGTTGTTTCCAGCTCGGTGATGATCCAACGTGTCAGGAGCCGAGCCGGCTTGGCTTCCCCCGGCTCGGCCCTGATCTCTCTGTGGGCTTTGGTACCATTATGTATGTGCATGTTATGTATTCTTCGCTGTTCCATATTCTTAGCCACTGCCTGACCGGCAGGTGTTAGACAGCCACTGTGACCTACTTTCTGTGTCACTGCTGACAGTCTGCCGGTCCAGCCACGCCCCCTCTCGCTCGCTCTTATTTCCATCAGCTGTTCCCAGTCCCATTTATCATCGTTCCCGCGCCTCGCCCAGGTGTTCCCAATTTATTATGCCAGCGGTGTTTGTACTTAAGCAGCTCTTTGCTAGTCAAACACCACTAGACCATTGTACGTGTTCATATGGTTGTTCGTCGCCATGTGACCGTCACGTCATGAAGGATCGTGGGTGTTTGTGCTCACTGGCGGACTTGGACGACTCGGACTGTTCCTGCACAGTGAGTAAGAGCTGTCTGTGTTTCTGTTTGCAGTTGTGCTGCTACGCTTGCCTGTAGCATTTCCCCTTGCTGCACAACTGCTACGTTTAGGCACTGTTGCCCAGCTCTTCTCCCGTGCCAGTCGAGCGTCCTGGAGAACTCTGAGTTTAACCCGAGCTGTCCTGTCTGTTTTTTGTGGCCACGATGCACAGTGGTCTGTCCGCTGCACGCAATTCATGTGAACCGTTTTGTGCACAACTGTTACATTTCTTTAAGTCTTTATTTTTGAACTGTCTGGATATCAATAAATGTGTGTTTGGTGTACTATGCACTTAAATCCTCATTCCTCCTTTTCCACCTCCGTGTGCTGTGGCAGAGCGCACGGGGAAGTTTGTGACACAACGTCTACATTGTAAGACACTGGGCTCATCTGAGATGTAATAATTGCTGGTGTCCACTTTTCCTCCCCGTGTCAGTAATCACAAATCAACATAGAATCACCAACAGTGAATGCACGTTCCTTAGCATGATGATCCCTGTGAAGTCATTGGGTGTCTTGTGCCTGTTCCACAGTCACTGCTATGTCTGGCTTCAGCAGATCGAATCGTGTGCATAATCTGCAGTGCAGGAAGAGCATTGCTGGGGACTCGTTGGTAGTCGAATGCAGCGTGATTCTGTAGCTCAGTAAAAAGGTATCCAGCCTCTTTTGCACTGAAGCAGACCCTTTGGATGACTTTAGATTGTTTTTCAAAGTTTGGACAAAACACTCGGCTAAGCCATTGGTAGCTGGGTGGTGAGGTGCTGAGCGCATACAGTATGTTTAACTCCACTGGCTTTGAGGAAAGCAGAAAATTCATCTGAGGTGAACTGTGGCCCATTGTCACTCACCAAAATTTCAGGAATGCCATATCGACTAAATAATCCCCTCAGAACTTGAATCGTTTTTGCTGAGGTAGTAGTGTCCATGAGGTGGATTTTTGGCCATTTCAAGTGAGCATCAACCACTACAAAGAACATGTGACCTTCATCAGGTCCTGCAAAGTCCACATGGATTCTCTGCCATGGTGCGCCTGGCCACGGCCATGTGTGTAGCTGCGATAAGGGTGGTGATCTTTGAGCGCGCTGGCATCGAGTACAGATCTTGGCTTGCTGCTTGATTTGCCCATCCATTCCAGGCCACCACATGTACCTGCATGCTATAGCTTTCATCTTAACCATACCTGGGTGTCCAGCATGTAGCTCAGCCAACAGACTTGGTCTGTATTTTGGAGGAACAATCACTCGGTTACCCCACATTAGGCATCCTTGTACAATGGTGAGTTCATCTTTCCTGGTGATGTATGGTGTTAGTGAGAAGTCTGCACTTTTAGCTTTTGGAAAATGTCCAGTTGACACCATTTCCATTACCTGGGCCAGGATTGGGTCTAGTCTGGTCTCTTTACGGATGTCTGTACTGCACAAAGGAAGTGATTTCACATGATTTATGAGGTACACATCTGCAGTTTCTAATTTCTCATCTGGGGATGTCTGCAATGGCAGACGTGAAAGACCATCTGCATTGCAATGTTCTGCAGCACTTCTGTACTGAATAGAGTAGTTGTGAGCTGCTAACAACAAAGCCCACCGCTGGAGTCGTGTGACAGCCAGTGAAATAATGGCTTTGCTTGGACCCAATATAGTCGTGAGCGGACGATGGTCTGTCAGCAGGGTAAAATGGTGTCCATACAAGCACGCATGAAACTTGCGGATCCTAAAAATAATTCCTAATGCCTCACGCTCAATCTGTGCATAGTTCTGCTCCGCTTTGCTCAATGTTCTGGAGGCAAAAGCTATGGGTTTATCCTCGCCATTTGGCAGAACGTGTGAGATCACTGCTCCTACACCATAAGGAGAGGCATCACATGCCAGTGTGATGGGGAGTTTTGGGTCATAGTGTGTGAGAACTCTGTCTGGCAATAGCTGCTTCTTAGCTGCCTGGAAAGCATTCTTACACTCAGAGGTCAACCACCACTGCACACCCTTGTGCAACAAAGCATTCAATGGATTCAGTGTAGTTGCCATGTTTGGAACAAACCTACTGTAGTAGTTAATGAGCCCCAAGAAGGACCGGAGCTGAGTGACATTAGTTGGAGCAGGGGCCTCCACAATAGCTCTCAGTTAAGATAAGATAAGATAAGATAAGATAAGATAAGCCTTTATTAGTCCCACAATGGGGAAATTCCAGGATTACAACAGCACAGGGATAGCAACACTCAGAGCAACAATCAGAAGGCAAGAAAAAAACAAGAACAGCTAGTATACTATGTACATATTACTATAAATATACTATATATATATATATATATATATATATATATATATATATATATATATATACTGTATGTATATATATATATATATATATATACAGTATATATACAGTATATATAGACACACAGTGCGGAGCATTGCGGTTGGTGAATGTGCAGCAGAAAGTCTAAGCTCTCTCTCCCTCCGTGGGTGTGGCGGGCCAGCTGGATGTCTTTGGGCATGATGGTGGTGACCCTCTTGGCGTGGATGGCGCAGAATCAGAATCAGAATCAGAATCAGGTTTATTGCCATTGTTCATGTGATACACAAACTAGGAATTTGTCTCGGTGCCATGCTGCAACATTAAAAGCATAATGAGAAAAAGGGATAAACTAAAAAACTAAAGGACTAGAAACGTGCAATAAGTGTAGAAAAATAAGTAATAATAAGTAATAATAATAATAATACTAGTAATAATGAGTAGTACTAGTCAAGGCAGTTTTAAAAAAATTAGCATGTAGCAGATAATGTGAAGTACCACATAGTGCAGTCAATAATGCAACAGAAAAACAGTGATGATTGACATGAGTCTGGTTGAGCTGCTGTACATAGTGCACGAGAGTCAAAAGTCACTTAGTGTTCAGCAGTCTGATGGCAGAGGGGAAGAAGCTGTTCATGTGCCGGGAGGTTTTAGTCCGAATGGACCGAAGCCTTCTACCTGAGGGGAGGGGGGCAAACAGCACGTGACCAGGATGTGAAGGATCGGCTATGATCCGGCCAGCACGCCTCCGGGTCCTGGAGATGTACAGGTCCTGGAGAGATGGGAGCTTGCAGCCTATCACCTTCTCAGCAGTGCGCACGACGCGCTGCAGCCTTAGTCTGTCCCTGGCAGTGGCTCCTGCGTACCACACAGTTATGGAGGAGGTGAGGATGGACTCGATGATGGCCGTGTAGAACTGCACTAACATCTTGGTGGGTAGCTTGAGCTTCCTCAGCTGCCGCAGAAAGAACATCCTCTGCTGGGCCTTTTTGATGAGGGAGCTGATGGTTGGCTCCCATTTGAGGTCTCGGGTGATGGTGGTGCCCAAGAAGCGGAAGGAATCTGCAAAGGTGATGGGAGAGCCTGTGATGGTGAGGGGGGGCAGGGGGGATGTGACTTTCCTGAAGTCCACAATCATCTCCGCTGTCTTCAGAGCATTCAGCTGCAGGTTGTTGTGGCTGCACCAGGACACCAGCTGGGCCACCTCTTCCCTGTAGGCGGACTCGTCACCGTTGGAGATGAGCCCGATGAGGGTGGTGTCGTCCGCAAACTTAATCAGTTTAACAGACTGGTGGGAGGAGGTGCAGGAGTTGGTATAAAGGGAGAAGAGTAGGGGGGAAAGTACACAGCCCTGGGGTGATCCAATGCTGATGCTAACAGAGTCTGAGACAGACTTCCCCAGCCGCACATGCTGTCTCCGGTCCGTCAGGAAGTCGGTGATACACCTGCAGAGGGAGTCAGGCACGTTGAGCAGGGACAGCTTGTCCTGGAGCAGATCGGGGCGGATGGTGTTGAATGCAGAGCTGAAGTCCACAAACAGAATCCTGGCGTAGGTTCCCGGGGAGTCCAGGTGCTGCAGGATGGAGTGGAGGGCCAGGTTGACTGCGTCGTCCACAGACCTGTTAGCACGGTAGGCAAACTGCAGCGGGTCTAGGAGGGGTGTGGTGATGGACTTGAGGTGAGACAGGACCAGGCGCTCAAAGGACTTCATGACTACAGAGGTGAGCGCTACAGGTCTGTAGTCGTTAAGTCCAGTAATCCGTGGCTTCTTGGGGACAGGGATGATGGTGGAGGATTTGAGGCAGGTCGGCACGTGACATTGCTTAAGGGAGGTGTTAAAAATGTCTGTGAAGACAGGAGCCAGCTCTTTCGCACAGTGTCTCAGGGTGGAGGGAGACACACCGTCCGGCCCGGGGGCCTTGCGCGGGTTCAGTCTGGAGAACTGTCTGTGCACGTCCTGCTCACTGATGACAAGGGGAGGGGGGGAGGAGGAGGAGGAGGAGGGGGGGACCGCTCTTGATGAATTAGGGGCTGAGGAGGCAGTGGAGCTGGGTGGAGTGGGTGAGTTGGACACAGCTGACGAGGTGTCAAAACGGGCATAGTGTCGGGACAGTCTTTGACAAAGGGCTTTGTCATCCTGACCTTTAGAAGCCTGAGGCCGATAGTTGGTGATTTGCCTCAGTCCTCTCCACACAGAAGCCGAGTCATTAGCAGTGAACTGCTGCTGGAGTCTCTCAGAATATACAGATTTAGCTCTCCTCAGCTCTCTGTTAAACCGATATTTGACCTCCCTGTAGCAGTCCCTGTCTCCACTTTTCAACGCTGCTTCCTTCTCCTTCCTGATCCGTCTGAGCTTAGCTGTGAACCAAGGCTTGTCATTAGAATATCTTATCCTGGTGCGCGATGGGAGAATGTGCTCTTCACAGAAGTTGATATATGAGTTCACAGTGTATGTGTACTCATTAAGATCATGTGTGGCTCTTTTAAACATGTCCCAGTCAGTTATTTCCATGCATGTGTTCAGTTTCTCTCCAGCTTCACTGGTCAATTTCTTTGTGGTGGTCACAACAGGTTTAGTGAGTTTCAGTCTTTGTTTGTATGTGGGGATGAGGTGAACCATCACGTGATCAGATAGTCCCAGCGCAGCGCGGGGAACAGCGCGATATGCGTCCTTTACTGAAGTATAACAGTGATCTAGCGTGTTATTTCCTCTGGTTGGACATTTAATACACTGTTTGTAGCGGGGGAGCTCATGACTCAGATTGCTCTGGTTAAAATCGCCCACCACGATAACCAGGGAGTCTGGAAAGTTCCGCTCCGTAAGTTGGATGTGATCTGCGAGCACGCGCTGAGCTTCGCGCGTGTCCGCGTCAGGAGGGGCGTACACAGCGACGAGAATGAATGAGGCAAACACAGGTTGGTGTCCACGAAGAGACCAACCAGGTAGACCTCGCTGGCCTCCTGCAGAGCCATGACGGCGGAGCTCTGGAAGCGCAGGTCGGTCTTGAAGTCCTGAGCGATCTCCCTCACCAGGCGCTGGAAGGGCAGCTTACGGATGAGCAGCTCCGTGGATTTCTGGTAGCGACGGATCTCTCTCAGAGCCACGGTACCGGGCCTGTAACGGTGAGGCTTCTTCACTCCGCCGGTGGCTGGAGCGCTTTTTTCGAGCAGCCTTGGTGGCTAGCTGCTTACTGGGGGGCTTTTTTCTCCAGTAGATTTACGGGCGGTCTGCTTGGTTCTTGCCATCGCTCTTTATTATTCTGTCTTATATTTCTTGCACGCCGCCTAAACTCCAGCCCGGCACCTGCGTCGTTTTCGCCACAGTTCCTCGGCATGTCGAGCTTCTCCGTTAGCACCGGGTGGTGGTTGGAGCTAGCTAGCCAGCTAGCTAGCTCTTCCCTGCTGTATCGTCCCCCGCTGCAAACAGTGGCTCCGTCCGCCGACTCGGGAGACCCTTGGGGCGATCTGTGTGTCCGTGATATATATATATATAGAGTGAAAGGTGTAGAAAGAAGAAGGAAGATAAGAAAAAGGCAGTTGCAAAGGGCAGCCAACTGGTGTGGCGCCGCCGGTCCGGCGGAACTGGAACCGGGAAAAAAAAAAAAAAAAGTTTTTCAGGGGATTTGTGGAGCCCAGATGAATCAATGACATGTCCCAAATATTCTAGGGAGCTCTTGAAAAACTCATATTTTCCTCGCTGAACTCTCAGTCTGAATTTTTCCAGTTGACTCAGCACTGCCTCTAAGTTCTTTAAATGTTGTGTGTCGTCACTACCATTCACTAATATGTCATCAAGGAAACAGTGCACATTTGGGAGACCTTGAAGTACCTGATCCATGACTCTTTGGAATATGGATGGTGCCGATGTTATCCCAAATGGCATTCTGTTGTTGCAGAACAACCCTTTGTGGGTCGTGATGGTGGGATACTTGTGGGAATTTTCCTCTACTGGTACATCTAGATATGCATGGGACAAGTCCAATTTGCTGAAGTGTTGGCCACCAGCAATGCGGGGAATTGGATAGCGTTCAGCACAGAGGACAGGGTTGACTGTCACTTTCAAGTCACCACAAGTTCTCACATCACCTTTTTTCTTGACCACAGGTACAGTGGGGGTTGCCCACTCACTGAACTGCACTGGAGAGATGACGTTTAGTTGTTGCATTCATTAAAGTTCCACTTCTACAGTCATGAAAAAATTAGGATACCCTGTATAAACCTCTGTGTGTGTGTGTGTGTTGGTTTTTTTTTTACATATTTGGACATATGGATATTTAATATCAGTGTTTAAAATACTAGGAGATTCATGTAATACAACTAAACAATTAAAAATGAATTAAAGACTTCTTTCAAATTTTCTGTAAAATATAATTCTAAACAAATAGTGAGGAATAAATTAGGATACCCCCATCTTTTTTAGGACACCCCCACATTCATTCCCACTTAAAATGGCTAAAATAAATGTTAAAAAATGCAAATAAAAACAAAAACAAGGTTAGACATAGATATGTGAACATTTCTTAATAAAGAACTGAATATTTAATGGGGTATCCTAATTTTTTCACATGACTGTAACTTGGGTTGGAGAGCATAGGAACAACACAAGCCTGGCAGAATTTTGGCTGATGTCCAGGTTTGAGTGTAAGTGAAGCCTCAAAACCCTTAAGTGTTCCCAGTCCATCTTTGAAAACATTTTCATACTTAATCAGTAAATTTTCCAATTTACTTTCAGTGCTATGCTCTACTGTATTCACAGCCTTTATCTTGTGCCAGTTTAATTTACAGTTAGGCCCAGAAATATTTGAACAGTGACACAATCTTCATGATTTGGGCTCTGCATGCCACCACATTGGATTTGAAATGAAACAACTACAACGGAATTGAAGTGCAGACTTTAAGGTTTAATTCAAGGGGTTGAACAAAAATATATGATTAAACATGTAGGAATTGTAGCTATTTTTATACAAACGCTCATCATTTCAGGGGCTCAAAAGTAATTGGACAAATAAACATAACCCTAAGTAAAATGTTACTTTTCAATATTTTGTTGAGAATCCTTTGCAGGCAATGACTGCCTGAAGTCTGGAACCCATGGACATCACCAAACGCTGGGTTTCCTCCTTTGTGATGCTTTTCCAAGCCTTTACTGCAGCTGTCTTCAGTTGTTGCTTGTTTGTGGGCCTTTCTGCCTTAAGTTTTGTCTTGAGCAAGTGAAATGCATGCTCGATTGGGTTGAGAGCTGGTGATTGACTTGGCCATTGCAGAATATTCCACTTCGTTGCTTTAAGAAACTCCTGGATTGCTTTTGCAGTATGTTTTGGATCATTGGTGAAGCGCCGTCCAATCAACTTTGCTGCATTTGGCTGAATCTGAGCAGAAAATATATCCCTATACACTTCAGAATTCATCCGGCTGCTTCTGTCTTGTGTCACATCATCAGTAAACACAAGTGACCCAGTGCCATTGGAAGCCATGCATGCCCATGCCATCACACTGCCTCCACCATGTTTTACAGAAGATGTAGTGCTTTGGATCATGAGCTGTTCCAATTCTTCTCCAAACTTTCTTCTTCCCATCATTCTGGTACAGGTTGATCTTAGTCTCATCTGTCCAAAGAATGCTGTTCCAGAACTGGGCTGGCTTCTTCAGGTGTTTTTTGGCAGTCAATTCTGGCCTTTCTATTTTTGAGGATGATTCATGGTTTTCACCTTGTGGTGAATCCTTTGTATTTACTCTCATGAAGTCTTCTCTTTATGGTAGACTTAGATACTGATACACCTACTTCCTGGAGAGTGTTCTTCCCTTGAGTGGATGTTGTGAAGGGGTTGTTCTTCACCATGGAAAGGACTCTGTGATCATCCACCACTGTTGTCTTCCGTGGACGTCCAGGCCTTTTTGAGTTCCCAAGCTCACCAGTGCACTCTTTTTTTCTCAGCATGTATTAAACTGTTGATTTGGCCACTCCTAACATTTCTGCTATCTCTCTGATGGATTTCTTCTTTTTTTTCAGCCTCAGGATGGTCTGTTTCACCTCCATTAAGAGCTCCTTTGACCGCATGTTGTGTGTTCACAGCAACAGCTTCCAAATGCAAACGCCACACCTGGAATCAACTCCAGACCTTTTAACTACTTAATTGATGACAGGTTAACGAGGGAAGAGCCCATGCAGCCTTGTTATTTTTTTTTTTTGCAGCCTTCTGAGTCAATTGTCCTATTACTTTTGGTCCCTTGAAAAAGAGGCGGCTACGTATTAAAGAGCTGTAATTCCTAAACCCTTGCTCCAATTTGGATGTGAATACTCTCGGATTACAGCTGAGAGTCTGCACTTTAAGCCCATATTGATTATAGAATTGTATCTTGAATATGTTTTTGTAAACGGCTAAAATAACAAAACTTGTGTCACTGTCCAAATATTTTTGGACCTAACTGTAATTGTCTTCAGCCACTCTCTTCCCCAAAGTGGAGCTGCATTTCCTTTCACCACATACAGGGGAAGTCTTGCTCTCTGTCCATTCACTGACACTTTCACTTTAATAACTCCCTCTGGCAGGATGGTTTCACCTGTGTAAATCTTTAACAAAACACTAGTTTCATGCAGGCGAACACGTGACAACTTAGCTTTGTACAGCTCTTTTGAGATGAGGGAAACTGCTGCACCTGTACCTAGTTCCATCTTGATGGGTTTCCCCTCTGTTTTGGGTGTCACCATAATGATTGGGGAAAAGGCACCCTGCACCATTTTCACTCCGCCTGCCTCTGGCTGGACAGCGGTTATTGTGTGGAGACACACTTCACCTTCAGAATCGGTTGTTGTATTATCGCTCTGGGGAACATTTGCATTTATTTGGTGAACAGAGCTTCTTTTGGAACAATCTTTCTTGTACCTTGTATCGCCTTTATTTACAGTTTTATCTCATGCATTGTCCTTTCTGTTTTTCTTACACATGTGGGAAATGTGGCCCCCTTTTCCACAGTTATGGTACTGCTTGTCTCTGTAATAACAAACACTCTCTGTGTGATTTGTTTTACCACACCTCATGCACTTCTTCTCAGGTACAGGTGAAAGTGACACTGCCTGTACTTTAAGTGAGCCACTCAGTTGCTGAGACTCTTTTGCCACAGTCTCCATGGACATTGCGATTTCCACTGATTTTTGGTTGCTGAGGGACGTTTCTGTCAGCAGTCTCTTTTGAATGGATTCGCTGTGCAAACCACACACCAGCCGGTCACCTAGTGCATCTTGTAAGTATGCGCCAAATTCACAATGCTCAGACACCTTCTTTAAAACTGCCACATATTGTGCTACCGTCTCCCCCTCTGCCTGGTTTTGTTTGTGGAAACAATATCTTTCCGCTATAACAATGGGTTTAGGGGAAAAGTGTCTCTGCAGTGTTTCAATAATCTCTGCATATGTCTTCTCACTGGGCTTTTCCAGAACAATCAGGCTTTGCAGTAACCCATACGTTGTAGGCCCGATAACAATGAGAAACACTGACACTTTCTTTTCATCTTTGATTCCATTAGCAACCACAAAGTGTTCAAATCTCTCCACATATGTAGCCCACTGCTCTGCAGATTCATCAAAGGCATCAATATGACCAGTGATAGCAGCCATTTCCTTAGCTCCTTTACTCACATCGGCACCGTTTATATCCTGCAGTTAGCTTCTGCCATTAGCCTATGGCTAGCATGGATGTCGTTGCCTGGGACTTCAATAAAGCCCACTCGTAAAAAGGCAAAACCGTACTCGTTGCCACTTTCTGTGATGTTTACTGTCTGTGGGCTCTCTATTGCTACCACTTGTAGTTACCTTACTTATCACTATAAGTATAAATTGAGGAAGCCAGTCGTGATCTCAACGTAGCTGCTTTTATTTATCTCGGTCAGCGCGGGCAGCACGCTTGAAGCAGGGCAAACACTATATTGTACAATACGGCCCTCTGGAGGCGTACACCAAAATAGCCAATACATCACAATGTACAGTATACAGTGCTATGAAAAAGTGTTTGCCCCTTACTGATTTTTTTTTTATTTTGCATATTTATCACACTTAAATGTTTCAGATCATCAAACAAATTTCAACATTACACAAAGATAACCTGAATAAATACAAAATACAGTTTTTAAATGATAATTTCATTTATAAGGAAAAAAAGCTGTCCAAACATATCTTGAAATGTGACAAATGTGCAAAAATATAAGAACTCAGGAGGGGGGTGAATACTTTTTCACAGCACAGTGAAAAAGTGGCCTAGGCCACAGAAATCCTAGGAATCTTATCTTATGATCTTATTTGGTGACCATTTGGGCAATTGCCTTGCAAGAATTGTGATTTTTGTGAAATTACATAAATGCCAAAATCGTCTCAAAATCGTCTGACTTTTGACTCTGACCTTAACAATGAACCTGGATACAGACCCACCTGAGGATCGTGATGTGAGCATCTGAGCAGTTGCCGAAGAGGAATAGTTGCTCTTGAGAGATGAGAACAAATGAATGGCATTAGTGCATTTTGCTTCATTAAAATGTGTTAAAATGGTATTGATCTCTGTGTGGTATATACAGTATATTACTCATATATTCCATGCCTGCATACGTTAGAGCATGTGGAAATGTGTGGGGCAACATATGCAAAGGAATTTCACACCTCTGAAAGGACAAAGGAATCTCACCGCCGTGTGAAGACCAATGACGTCACAGGACGCCATGGCAACAGACTTGACACCTTCACCCCCTTAGGCGAGGAGAGGTTTTCCCATCACCTCCCAAGACGGAGGGAGGAGTTAACAGGACTAATGGGGATTTAGATAACGGGGGATTTCAGCTTGTGTTTTGCATGTCTTGGATGTGTGCCTGTATTTAACCAGCGAGCTGGGCAGAATTCTTCCTCTTTGCCTTCTGCCAAGCTCTGCACCATGATGAGACAAGATAGGAGAGTTGTTCATTAAAGACTCTGCTTTTGTGATACAAAACCGCCTCGTTATTTCCAGCTCTTCTACACTGGTGACCTTGACGCGAGTATGGACCTGAGGCGTTCTTCAAGCGACTCATCCGCGGCGAATCTGACTTACGCCAGCGACAACGCAGACGAGGGAACAAGCAGACAGCTGTTCCCCCCGGCAGAGGGTACCGAGAGAGCTCAACCGAGCTCCAGCACCGCCGTGAGAGCCGAGGCAAGGCACTCTCACCCGGCGGGCACAACAGTGATGATGTGCACAAACGCCGTCGCTGTTAAACTGCCAGATTTCTGGCGAGAAGACCCGGCCTCTTGGTTTCTCCAAGCCGAAGCCCAGTTCATACTGGCGGGCATCACGGCAGACGATACTAAGTTCTACCATATCGTCTCCAAACTCGACTCCGCCACTTCGAGGTGTGTGCGAAGCTTGATCCAGCGACCACCGGCCCGGGACAAGTATGAGACACTCAAGGCGACCATCGTGGCGAATTACGTCCCGTCGGCGGAAGAAAGAGCCGAAAAAATCCTGGCAGTCTACAGCCACAGAGGGGTAATCCAAAGACCCTCATGGAGGATTTACTGCAGCTCAAGGAGGAGGACAATGATAATTTCCTCTTTCAATTTATTTTCCTCAGCACGCTACCACCACACATGAGAGGGACACTCGCCAGTATGAAGTGCAACAATCATCAGGACTTCCGCACACTGGCCAACGAGGCTTATCGACTCGTCAACGCCTGCAGAGATTGGACACCCACAGCGGCATCCGCAGACCTCAAAACTGACGCCCCGAACCTTGGAGAGTCACAAACCACGGAGCAGGCTCAACCCACGGTGACAGCAGCGCGGCCCAAGCGCAACAAACAGAATGACGTCTGTTATTATCATCACCGCTTCGCCGAGAAAGCCCGGAAATGTGTTCCCCCCCTGCAAGTTTACGATGTCGGGAAACGCCAAAGCCGAGGGCCGTTAACGGCAGCGGTTCTCGGTGAGAAAAATAAGCTGTTATACGTGACGGATGGACACACAGGCAAGCAGTTCCTCATCGACACAGGAGCCCAGCTGAGTTTCGTCATGCCCTCCCACGCAGATCGAGCCATGGGCACCCGGGGCAATTGAGCAGTGGCAGCCAACGGCTCGGACATCGACACGTTTGGGGAAAAGAGCCTGTATCTCCTTATTCACGGCCGCAGCTACAGATGGACATTTGTTGTAGCGGCAGTGAGTTTTAACTTGTTAGGCGCAGATTTTCTGTGTGCACACGGGTTATTAGTTGATCTAGCAAATAGGCGCCTGGTTAATGCACTGTCTTTTGCTTCTATTCCTTGCTCAGCTCAAGTCTCTCCACCACCTGTGCAGGCCAACGTCACTACGGCAGGAGGTAAGTTTGAGCAACTCCTCACCCAATTTCCAGCACTCACAACCCCCAAATTCTCAGCCACTGTAGCCAAACACGGGGTTAAACACTTCATTCCAACAAAGGGACCTCCCGTTTTTGCCAAAGCTCACCGCTTAGACGCGGCCAAGCTCAACATAGCAAGGGACGAATTTGCAGCTCTTGAAAAATTAGGCATTGTCCGACGTTCAAAGAGCCCTTGGGCTTCACCACTTCACATGGTTCCGAAATCCGACGGTTCTTGGAGACCGTGCGGAGATTACCGCAGATTAAACAACGCTACAGCGCATGACCGCTACCCCATTCCTCACATACAGGACTTTTCACTACATTTAGCGGGTGCGCGCATTTTTTCAAAAATAGACTTAGTCCGCGGTTATCACCAAGTTCCAGTCCGAGCTGAAGACATTCCTAAAACAGCGGTTATAACCCCTTTCGGCCTTTTTGAATTCCTGCGAATGCCTTTCGGCCTCAAAGGTGCTGCTCAGACTTTTCAGCGTATGATGGACGCAGTCTTACGCGACCTCCCCTTTGTTTTCGTCT
Organism: Pholidichthys leucotaenia; assembly: GCA_020510985.1. NCBI lineage: Eukaryota > Metazoa > Chordata > Actinopteri > Cichliformes > Pholidichthyidae > Pholidichthys > Pholidichthys leucotaenia. The sequence goes on along the minus strand of CM035842.1, from coordinate 89,460,272 downwards.
ACCTCGACGACATGCTGGTAGCCAGCTCATCAGAGGAAGAGCACGAGCAGCATCTCACTGCCGTTTTTCAGAGGCTAGAAGAGCACGGATTAATAATTAATCCAGCCAAATGCAAATTCGGCGTATCGCAAATTGATTTTTTGGGACACAGAGTCTCCCCGAAAGGGGCAGTTCCGCTTCCAGACAAAATTCATGCAATAGAAGGTTTTCCACGGCCCCAAACGGTCAAATCGCTACAGGAATTTTTGGGGATGGTTAATTTTTACAACCGTTTCCTCCCTCATGCAGCTCAGCTCATGCAGCCCCTGTATGACGCGCTCAAAAAAAAGAGAGCTTCCAACGCGGTTGAATGGACCCCGGAACGCGAACGCGCTTTTGCGGAAGTTAAAAACGCCCTAGCTAACGCCACAATGTTAGTCCATCCAGATCCTTCGGCCCGCATTGCTCTAACCACAGATGCTTCAGACTTGGCCATAGGGGCAGTTGTAGAACAACTTGTCAAGGGGGTCTGGCAACCTTTAGCATTTTTTAGCAAATCGCTAAACCCGACGGAACGCAAGTACAGCACTTTTGACAGGGAGCTGCTGGCGCTCCATTTATCCATCCGCCACTTCCAGTTTTGGTTAGAAGGGCGGAGTTTCACGGCTTTTGTGGACTATAAACCGCTCACTTTTGCTATGGCTAAAATTTCAGAACCTTGGTCGGGCAGACAACAAAGACAGCTAGCTGCGATTTCAGAGTTCACCACAGACATTCGACATGTAGCGGGCAAACTTAACGTAGTAGCGGACTGTCTCTCTCGCGCTGTGGCACCGCCAGAGCACGAGGAGACAGATTACACTGCTTCAGCAGCTGAGCTTTTCTCTAACGCAAACACATATGCAGCACCTATCCATGAAGGGATAGATTATGCAGCCATGGCGGAAGAACAAGGTAGTGATGCGGACGTGCGCGCGCTCCTGTCTGGACCAACAGGGTTAAGGCTGGAGGAAAAAGGGTTGCGCGACGGCGTGCCCCCCTAATATGCGATGTTTCAACCGGCCGACCTCGCCCGTTAGTACCGGCTGCTTGGCGCCGCTGTATTTTCGACGCAATTCACTCCCTCGCGCACCCAGGTGTGCGCGCCTCGGTCAAAATGGTTGCTGAAAAGTTTGTGTGGCCAGGCCTGCGCAAAAACGTAAAAGAATGGGCAAAAACTTGCATTCCTTGTCAGCGCGCCAAAGTACACAAACACACAAAAGCCCCTCTGGAGCCTTTTCCCATCCCTGCTAGAAGGTTTGACCACATTCATGTCGACCTCGTGGGGCCGCTGCCTTCCTCCCAGGGTTTCACACACCTGCTAACAATGATAGACCGCACCACGCGCTGGCCAGAGGCAGTCCCTCTAGCGGCAACTACAGCGGAGGAAGTCGCTCGCGTTTTTCTAACAAATTGGGTGGCACGTTTCGGCGTCCCATCAGACATCACGTCAGATAGGGGGCCTCAATTTGTCTCAGAGCTCTGGTCAGCCATGTCCAACAGTTTAGGGGCAACAATTCACCTTACCACCGCTTATCACCCTCAGGCTAATGGGTTATGCGAGCGTTTTCACAGGTCCTTTCACAGGTCCGCCCTCAGAGCCTCATTAACGGACACAAATTGGGTAAATAAACTTCCCTGGGTTTTATTGGGGTTGCGTGCGGCACCTAAAGAGGATTTAGACGCTTCCCCTGCAGAATTAGTCTTTGCTCAGCCTATAAGACTACCAGGTGAATTTTTACCAGAAAACCCGGAACCAGGGCACCTCCCAGTCCCAAGGTTTTTAGGCAGTAACGGACCGGACTCTCTACACGGTCCAGCTCATCACTCCTTTCCGCGAGTTTTTGTTCCTCAAACTTTAAAAAACGCCGAGTTTGTTTTTGTTAAGCATGAAGCCCTTAAACCAACGTTACGCCCAGTATACGATGGCCCGTTCAGAGTGCTGGAAAATGGTGACAAACACTTTGTGCTTGATTATGGGGATAGAAATGAAACGGTCAGCATTGACAGACTCAAACCTGCCTTCTTGTTGAGAGACGAACCTGCACAGTTGGCGCGAGCACCTCGGCGAGGTAGACCCCCCAAGGAAAAAGTCTCAGCCCCCAGGCAGGGAACAGATAATCTCTCTCCTTCCCACACTGCAGATTCCTCACAACAAGGTCCCAGCAGGATGCCTAAACCAGCCTACAGCAGCTTTGGGAGAAGATTGAAACCCAGACTGCACAAGGACTGATTACACCACTCTGCAATTTTTCGCTAATTGTGCCGCAACAGTTTAGGACTGACTTATGATTATACTATGCTGTTATATTTTCACTGAACTCTCTTAGGAGCATGGCTGCTTGGAAGTTTCTTCTGTGACAACAGCTGTAACACGTAGTATGTCTTAGTAATTACCCTAGACTGTGAATCTTTCTGTGTCCTTTCCTAGTTGTTTGGGGGGCCTGTGGTATATATTACTCATATATTCCATACCTGCATACGTTAGAGCATGTGGAAATGTGTGGCAACATATGCAAAGGAATTTCACACCTCTGAAAGGACAAAGGAATCTCACCGCCGTGTGAAGACCAATGACGTCACAGGACGCCATGGCAACAGACTTGACACCTTCACCCCTTTAGGCGAGGAGAGGTTTTCCCATCACCTCCCAAGACGGAGGGAGGAGTTAACAGGACTAATGGGGATTTAGATAACGGGGGATTTCAGCTTGTGTTTTGCATGTCTTGGATGTGTGCCTGTATTTAACCAGCGAGCTGGGCAGAATTCTTCCTCTTTGCCTTCTGCCAAGCTCTGCACCATGATGAGACAAGATAGGAGAGTTGTTCATTAAAGACTCTGCTTTTGTGATACAAAACCGCCTCGTTATTTCCAGCTCTTCTACATCTGTCTATTTTTCAGTGGTGTAACTTTACTGACAGAGCTGCTGATTAATCGACAGCCAATGACAATGCTTCTTTCCGGTTAATTCAAGACACTAAAGTCCACATCTCAACAGGCATTTAAAGCTATACGTATATACAATGGGGGAATATTGAACATGTTGGTGTTTTTTCCAGTACATATACTGTATTTCCAATGAGGCTACTCACATGAAATTTTCACTGGACCTAACTCAAGAAATCCACACATAGAAACAAGTCAAAACATTTAAGTTCATGAATAAAGTTATGTGTAATTGTCATGATTTCCTGCCTATTTAGAGGCAGGAGAAACTGAGGAAACCCAAATGCTGGAGAAAGTGTAAAGTAAAGTGTAAAGTACCGGAAGTACCGGAGTGGTGGCTTAGTTGGTAGAGTATCCGCCCCACACCCAGGAGGCAGGGGTTCAAATCCCGGCCGGGTCATGCCGAAGACCATATAAAAGTGGAACTTCCTGCCATCCAGCTTGGTGCTCAGCAAAAATGGAATGGAGGAGGGAAATTTGTGGTGGCGCCTTGCATGGCAGCGGCCCTCTGATTCTACACTTGGGGTGTGTGTGATTAACACAGTAGATAGGTAAAGCACAATCTCGTTCTACTGTACATGATTGGTTGTACAGTTGAATGACAATAAAGGGTGATTTAATTAATTTTTAAATTAATTTAATTAAGTGGTGTTTATTGATATGAATGTTCAAATATAGAAACTGGCCAACAACCTGTTGTGCGTGATCAAACCAGAAAGTAGTCCACACAATGAAATGGCACGTAACATGAAACACTAGAAGACCCAGCTCCCACCTGAAACAAAAAGTGCAGACTGGAGCCGGCAACCCAAGGCTCAACAGTCTGCACCAAGGAAGCGCAGGGCAGAAACAACAAAACACTGAATACGCTAGGCAACTGACAGGTGAAGGTACTTACAGAGATGTGATCACCAAAGCCAAACAGTGCTCTGGGGAGGGGTAGACAATACAATGCACCAGCAATTCACAGGAGTGCAGACAGAGCTTACAGATGTGGACAAAATTGTTGGTACCCCTCTGTTAATGAAAGAAAAACCCACAATAGTCACAGAAATAACTTGAATCTGACAAAAGTGGTAATAAATAAAAATTCTATGAAAATTAACCAATGAAAATCAGACAATGCTTTTGAATTGTGGTTCAACAGAATTATTTTAAAAAACAAACTCATGAAACAGGCCTGGACAAAAATGATGGTACCCCTAGAAAAGACTGAAAATAATGTGACCATAGGGACATGTTCAACCAAGATGTGTCCTCTAATTAACATCACAGGTGTCTACAAACTTGTAATCAGTCAGTCGGCCTATTTAAAGGGTGACAAGTAGTCACTGTGCTGTTTGGTGACATGGTGTGTACAACACTAAACATGGACCAGAGGAAGCAAAGGAGAGAGTTGTCTCAGGAGATTAGAAAGAAAATTATAGACAAGCATGTTAAAAGTAAAGGCTATAAGACCATCTCCAAGCAGCTTGATGTTCCTGTGACTACAGTTGCACATATTATTCAGAAATTTAAGATCCACAGGACTGTAGCCAACCTCCCTGGATGTGGCCGCAGGAGGAGATGGATAATATGAATGGTAACAAAAGAGCCCAGAACAGTCTCTTGTCTAAACCAGAAGCTTTGTGGCTTGTCAACATGCAGTTTGGCAAATTCCAGTCTGGCTTTTTTATGATTTGTTTTCAACAGTGGTGTCCTCCTTGGTCATCTCCCATGAAGTCTACTTTGGCTCAAACAACGACGGATGGTGCAATCTGACACTGATGTACCTTGACTTTGGAGTTCACCATGAATGTGTTTAGAGGTTGTTCTGGGCTCTTTTGTTACCATTCATATTATCCATTTTGCCGGTGTGAGTGGGTGTCCGCAAGTGTGTAGGAATGAATGGATGTGTGTAGAGCTGAGTGAATGCAGGTGTGCGTGTGTGTGTGTATGTGTGTGGGAATGAATGGTGTGTGCTGAGAGTGAGTGTGTGGACCTGAGCAGGCAGAGAAACAGATAATAACAGATTGGACTCACCTGACAGAACTTGACAGGAGAGGAGGGGCCCAAGGTATCCAAAATACAACAGAGCTTAACAGAACAATAACACACAATATGGAACACAAAAGATAACAGAAAACACAAATCATAAACAGAAAAAGCCATGAAACCAGGTTCGGGAGAATCCCAAGCCTGATTCATGACAGTAATAAGGTGGAATGGAACAGGAAAAAAAATACTGAATACATTAGAAAAGCACTACCCCAAGGTATGTTTTGGTAAGGTATCAGTTGAAGTCCGTCAGTCGTTAGAAAGTAGTTTTACCCCCATCTGTGGAAATTAATATCAGCTGGGTAGGTACTTCATGGGTAACTATGAAAGGGTTTTGTGTTACCAAGGTGTCATACTCAAGCCAGAAGCTCTCACAAGACTTTTGCACCTGATTGTTGCAAAGCACATTGATTTGGTTAAAGATTTGGTTAAAGACATATTAAAATTTCTGAATCTTTCACTAAGAACCATTGGCAACATTATCTGCAGGTGGAAGGAACATGACTCTACCATCAACTGACCCCACACAGCAGGTCCTCAGAAAATATCTGATCAGGGAGTCAGAAGGATAATCATACGAGTAACCTAAGAGCAGAGAATACTTCAGAAAGAGCTCTGGAATTTGTCACAATTATGACAGAGAAACCAATAGGCAACACATTCCACTATTATGCAAGACTTCATTATTAAAGAAAATATATATTGAAGCTTGTTTCGTTTCCTCAGCAGCATTTGGATGAGCCCATGAAATAATAGAAGAATCCAGTGTGGTAAGACAAAAATAGAACTTTTTGGCTGTCATACTACACACCATGTTTGGGGAAGAAATGGTACTGCACATCACCCAAATACACTATTGCAACAGTGAAGTCTGGCAGTGGAAGGATCACTGGCAGATTTCATATTAATAATGAAATACTGAACAGAGCCAAGTACCAACATATTCTTGAAAATAATATGTTGCCATCTCATCCACACTCTGCAGCACCAACAGGTGTAGCTCCTTGAATTTTTCGAAGACATAATTGTTTCCTTCTTTCCATCAAGGGTTAGACTTGCAGCTGCATCTCTGTATGTATGTGAAGGCTCTCAGTTCTCCATTATATGTGCCACTGTGGCCTCATACAGCTCTCAGACTGTCCATGTGACAGCTAATGGAGTGGTAGAGTGTGGGAGTAAGAGAATCACAGTGGAGCTGTTCAGTGCCTGCGCTCTACTGTTGCTTTACAACCTATGTTTGCCATATGCCATTCCTGTCACCAATCGTCATATTTACATACAGCCCCAATTCTGGTGAAGTTGGGACATTGTGTAAAATATAGATAAAAACAAAATACATTGATTAGCCACAAGTGGCAATCATTGGATTCCAAGTTTTGTTTTTTTGTTTTTTTTTTTTGTATTTTGTATACTTTATTAACCACAGAAAAAAATTACAGGGCATTTACCTGGATGGATGAGGCAGCCACGGTGCGGCACCAATCCCTTCACCATTCACACACACATTCATACCTAGGGCAACTTTAGAGTCTCCAATTAACCAGGCTTGGTAGGTGTGGATTTCAAAGTCTTGTGTTGCTTGGCAACAGCATTTAAAATCTAAAGTCTGCTACACAATATCTTTAAAAGCAGCACTATGTAACTTTATTAATGTTATGGATGCCCCTTGCAGGGCATCAATGAGACACTAGAGGCCGACCAGTGAGTTTGCTTGTTTATTAACAAAAGACTGCAATGACAAAATAAACAGCCACATGGGGCAAAAACACAAACACAAACTATGACACGAGATAACAGACTCAGAGGATTAACTATGAACGGGAGCAAGGTCGGAGCCTACGCTGTACAATCAACACTTACAAGAAGAAGAGCGAAGATGAATCACAGGAAAGACTGGAGCTGGGGAATTGGGACTCCAGTCGCGTACACAGAGGTGCACAAACTTGTGTTGTAGGTCGCAGCAAGGAGTAAGCCTCAGCTGCTCCCTTAAATGGAGAAGCAAAAACCAATCAGGAAAGGGGAAAGTAATTAATGAAATACCATACAACTGTCACGGTGCGGCTCAGCTTTGACAGCCGGAAGTCTCACCGTGACGCTGTCAGAATAAGAGCCCAGGAGGAGGCCATAAGACAAGACCCGAAATAAGATAGAACAGGGGAAATACTGGACAACCCGAGCACGGATGGGATCGGTGCTCAGACCATCACAGTACCCCCCGTTCACAAGGTGAATTCCAGGCATAAACTTAACATCCAAGGCCCCCCCATCCCCCCCAACCAGAAGGCTACCAGGACCGACCCAGGGAGGGCAGAGGGGGAAACAGGTCAGGAGGGAGAGAACCAAAAAAACCAAAACAAAGAATGGTACAGGAAAAAAACAACAACACAAGGACGGGTAACATGGATGAACATAAAATGGCGTGGCTTACACACACTTCAGAGAAATACTCAGGTACAATGGAATAAATAACCAGAAATATAAGAAACATACTGCCCAGGCAAGGAAACAAGAAAACCAAAATAAAGGTACACTTCAAAAATATACAAGTACCATATAAACACTAAAAGAAAAAAAAATCAATAACTGCAGAGTAGGCAAACAAAACTATAAACCAGGCAAGGAACAAGGATAACTATAAAATGGCACGGCTTAAATACTGGAGAGACCAAAACTAGACAACACTAAAGAGAAATACTCCGCCACGATGGAATGAATAACAAAAAAACATATGAAACATACTGCCCGGTAAGGAAACAAGAAAACCAAGATACAGGTATACTTCAGAAGGAAAAAAAACAACAAAAAAAACAAGTACCATGTAAACACTAAGGAGAAGAAAAAAAAAGAGAGAAGGAAAGAAAACTCAATAACTTCAGAGTAGGCAAACAAAAACTATAAATATAGTACTGTAAGTCCAACATGGACAAACATCAAAATAAGACATTAGAAAGTAAGTTTATCCAGCAAGTGCAGCATGAGACAGAGTGCACAGTATTATTCATGTTTACTCTCAACAGCTAAGCAAAATGCAAAATAATTTCAGAGAACTGCCAGATAATCAAAAAAGGAAAATTCACTTCCCAAGGTACGTGTATATAAAAAAAAGTCTATGTAAAAACAGAAAAATAAATACTGCCAAGCAAACAGATCCTTCAATTCCCTAAAATATTGAAAAGGAGGCCTAATGCTCCAAAACAGACTTTAAGTATGTCGTTCTTGAATGTCTTTAAACAGAAGTGACAATCATCTCCTCCTTTCTGCAACAGCAACGAGGTTTCCAATGCAATTATACCAAAAACACATAGATCATTCTACCAAAAATAAACAGGAAAACACAATAAACTGAGGGCGAGGACATGGCTGAACTCATGTCCCGAAGATCACAGAAACCCAATGACAACATAAAGCGAGGACATCCAGACCCTAACAACAAATAGTAAATTTATGAGAGGAAAAAAACGTTATGGAAAAAAAATACTACTTCAGGGACGCCGGCAGGTAAAGAGCGGAGAGAAAACAAAAGGCAGTTCGGGCGGTCTACCTGCATCCAGATTCCACCTGACTGAGAGGGGGAAAAAGCAGTTTGGGCAGCCTACCCAAGTCCCAGACACGGGAAAACAGTACCTCAGGCGGCCGGACCAGTTCGCCGAACCAACAAGGCAGGTCTTCAGGTGGACAACCCAGAATGCAGAACCCACGAAGCAGTTTTTCAGGCAGATGACCCAGAACGCAGAACCCACGAAGCAGTTTTTCGGGCAGCCAAACCAGGTCACCGATCCAACAAGACAGTTCTTCAGGCGGCTGTCCCGCGTGCTTAGATCACCAAGACTGGAGGGGGAAGCTCAGATATGGCCTCTCTACCAAGAGGGACAGCGGGGGAGAGCCGACCCGAATGAGGGGAACCCCAACGGCACCCGGTGGGGAAAAATAGGAGGAAAGAGGAGGAACCAGCCCAGCATCTGGCCGAAGGGAATCCACAGCTCCCTCACCGGCCTCGAACCAAACCAGCGGTGCACCCTCGATGGGCCCCAATTGGGCTGGCGCTGCATCCTCGACGGGCCCTGATTGGGCCAGTGAAGCACCCACGTCGGACCCCGATTGGGCCAGCAAAGCATCAGGGATGACCTCCAAGCACAAATCTGGAGCCTCCACGACGATGACCGGAGCTGATTCGTCTCCGGTGACCCTGGGAGAAGGCTCAGAGAAGCAAAAGGAACCAAGATCAGGATCACCGGCAGCGGCAGAGCCTGGCGAGACGAGCTCGGATGCAGCGGTCGGCTGCACCCGGCTCATTTCCCTGAGAGACAGGCAAGAATGCTCTAGAATGGAGAATAAGAAGACAAAATGGAGCACTTGCCTGATCTCGGGCTCTACTGCCGTCCAGGACTTCGACCATCCAGGTTCAAAGATCTGGAGGTCCATTCCAGGTTCTGACTCAACTGCGGCGGGCTTCACAGCCGGCATGATGGTTGTCACAGTCTGGGAACCCCCCAGCACTGAAGCCGACGCTGACGGCCCGCACGGCGTGGTGGCAGGGGATCCGTGACCTGCTGGGTCACCTCCACGGAGACCCGGGGACGCTTGATCATCGGCACAGGCTTCAAAAGGCAGTCCACCCTTTTCCTCTGCCCGTGACGCAGCTGCGGGGCCGGCACCAGGCTCTCCAGGGCCGCAGGCTCCTCCTTCGTCCAATGGTCTATTCCTGGCACCGGGGGACGCTCGTAGAGAGAGGAAAGAGACACAGAGGATGCAGGTTCAATATTTATGGCTGCAGCAGGTGTAGGGAGCTCAGGGGACTCTGAACCCTGTGCTCCACCCCCAGGAGTCAGACAAGGCAGTTCATTATGTGGAATGTGAGAATGAAACAGCACTTGCCTGTTCTCCTGAGGACCGATGGTGGCTGCTGCAACGGGCTTGGTTCTCCCCTTTCTCCTATGGATGGTGACGGAGGGCCCCCCAGGAAGACGAAGAGGAGCCACTCTCGCTGGACCAGAGACGGGCGGAGCCAGAGCAGGAGTTGTTGAGCTCACAGCAGCTGGAGAGAGCACCGAGGAGGAGGGAGGAGCAGCCGAGGCAGTCCGGGGACAAGGAGCTGACGGAACAGCAGGGACGGATGACCCGGAGGCTGAGGCTGCTGTCTGTCCCTCCCATCGTGATGCAGGGGTAACAGCTGGCTGTGAGGCAGAGTTCTCACAGTGGCCCGGAACAGGATCCGGATGGGGATCTCACTGAGGCTAATTGCGGGCAGGGTGACGACGTCTGCCGGCAGAGGGCGAAGCTAGGTTCAAATCTGGAAAGCGCCGCTGCTGCGCAGAAACAGAGGCTAGCAGCTCAGTGTACTCAGGATAATGATGATGTTCAGGATTGACCTCCACCAGTCTAACTGCCGCCACCACATGCTTAAGGATCTGGCTGGGATGAGAGGAAGAGCGGGTTTCAGCCACACAGCCCCAGATGAGCTCAGCTGCCCATTGCGTCTTTTCACAGGGAATCCCGGCTGTTCTTCTTCCGCTGCGGATGGGAACGACACTTTGGTGACGCAGACCCCTGGGCTGGATGGGTGGCAGGAACTGGATCCCGAGGCGAGGAGTGGGGATGCCTCATCATCGACTTTGACTCCGGCTTCCTGCTGGGACTCCTCTCCGGCCCACGGATACTCTCCAGAAGTGCCGTAATTTCGGCCATCCTCTTCCTGACCTTGGCGTGATCGGCGTGGCGAGGATTGCGCTTAATTGTCGCCTCTGCGAAGTCCAAGTACCAGCGTGGGCCGCCGGGGGTGACGTCGCTACGAGTTCGGTAGAGGATGCCATCTACCTCAATGAGAAACGTGATTAGCTCGTAGCCTAAGTCCAAAGAATAACCTTTTCTTGGCGGCGCCATTCCCCGGAACACACTGGCACACGGAAAAAAAAAGGGGAAAAACTACAAGCCCAAAACAACCTCACGGTGGCCGGCTTCTCGTTTGGGCTGCAACCAACTGTTATGGATGCCCCTTGCAGGGCATCAACGAGACGCTAGAGGCCGACCAGTGGGTTTGCTTGTTTATTAACAAAAGACTAAAATGACAAAATAAACAGCCACGTGGGGCAAAAACACGAACCCAAACTATGACACAAGATAACAGACTCAGAGGATTAACTATGAATGGGAGCGAGGTCAGAGCCTACGCTGTACAATCAACACTTACAAGAAGAAGAGCGAAAATAAATCATAGGAAAGACTGGAGCCGGGGAATTGGGACTCCAGTCGCGTACATGGAGGTGCACAAACTTGTGTTGTAGGTCGCAGCGAGGAGTAAGCCTCAGCTGCTCCCTTAAATGGAGAAACAAAACCAATCAGGAAAGGGGAAAGTAATTAATGAAATACCATACAGCTGTCACAGCGCAGCGCGGCTTTGACAGCCGGAAGTCCCGCTGTGACGCTGTCAAAATAAGAGCCCAGGAGAAGGCCATAAGACAAGACCCAAAATAAGATAGAACAGGGGAAATACTGGACAACCCGAGCATGGATGGATCAGTGCTCAGACCATCACAATTATTCCTTGTAGGAACACTGAATGGTCATGACTACGGTGACCATGACCCCAGTCCCAACAGCCAACCACAGGGCTTTTTGTTGGTGGTGGCCAGTATTGGGCAAGTTACTAAAAAACAGTAACTAGTTACAGTTACTAGTTACTTTTGAGTTACGGCATGATTAAAGTAACTAGTTACTTAGAAAAGTAACTTTCATGTTATTTTTAAATGCATACTTAAATCCTCTTGCACACATAACTGTCAGGAACCGAGCCGGCTTGGTTTCCCCCAGCTCGGTCCTGGCCGCTCTGTGGGTACGTGCCACGTTGTATTTATGTTCATATGTATTTCTGTGTACTCTGCCGTACCCATAGCCACTGCTGTCTGGCCGGCAGCATTGATGCAGTCTCTTGGGCTCATGCTGGAGCGAGCGCTGTCTAGCTGTCTGCCGGTTGGACTACGCTCCCCCTCTTTATTACTGCCAGCTGTTCCCACTCCTGTATGCCATCTCCCCACTCCTCGCCCAGGTGTACCCAATTTGTGGATCCAGCAATGCATGTTCATAAGGAGCCTGCTTCCAGTCATGCATTGCTGGGTTATTGTGCTTTGTTTGATCGCCAGTCGTCTAGTGAAGTCAAGGACGGTTTCCCTCAGGGCTTATTTGGACTACTGGACTGCTCCAGCTCAGTGAGTAATTACTGCGTGTGTTTTTCCCCGGTGTCTCTCCCCTGTAGACTGTTGAGCGTCCAGTAGCACTTCGTTAGCTTCCGAGGAAACTATAACTGTAACTGTTTGTCTGTGTGTTGTGTAAATAAATGTGTGTGGCGTTAACCTGCACGTAAATCCTCATTATTTCACCCCTTGCCGTGCGCGTTGGAAAAGCGCACGGGATGGTTCATGACAATAACAAGATCAAGGGCCCCTTGTTCTCATCAGAAAAAACAAGAAAAAGAAAATTGATGAGAAAAGAGTCTCATGTTACAGAGAAAAAAATGTCTCAGATTTACACAAACTATTGTAATCAGTAGAAAGTCAGAAATTTACTAGAAATAAAGCTGTAAATTTACAGAGAAAATTTTGGATCCCCAGCCATATGTTTGACACCCCTGGACCAGCCCATTAAAAATGCATATTTAGAGGATTTACTTCCATGAAATAGTTGCATATCACAACAGGATGTAAATGCATGAGAAAAAATAGAACAGAAAGCACAGATAAATGAAAGTTCACCGCTTAGAAAAAGCTTACTGCAACAAATCACAGTCACTTTCTCTGTTCATAAGAAAACATCCACAATTATTTGCACAGCTTACACATTTACACAACTGCAGACATTAAATGCAGCTTCTTGTTCAAAATAGACTCATTTTTAACTACAGAAGTAGTAGATGCAGGTTGTTACTCACAGCTGGGACAACAGGTGACCAGGGCTGGATATGAGAAGTCGCCTCCGCCACGACATTTCTACCCACTGGGTTGCATGTGAGCAGGACAGGAAACTGAACTAACACCAGCGGAGGAGACTGATGGCTACACTACGGTAGGATCAGTTTATATTTATTTGCGCTAAAATATCTATCCATATTAATAAAACAAGTAACGTGAGTAATGCATCTGATCAAATTTCAGTAACTGTAATGTATTACTGGATTTTTAAACAGTAATTTCAATACGCAGAGCATTACTGCAGAAGTAGTTGCGTACATGTTACTTTGTAACGCAACACTGGTGGTGGCTAAAGTCATGCCCTGTGATTCGCTGCTGGAACTGAGGGCACAGATCAAGGCCACGTCTGCTGTCCCCGCAATAATCAAACCCTAAAAAAGGGCTGTTGCAGGAAATGTGGACCCACTCAGGCTATGGGGGAAGTGACATTTACATGTTGGTGAACCATCAAAATACTTTTGCAAATATTATGTTGAGGTGAAAGTCTTACATAGTGTATCTTTAAGAAGTGCAGGAGAGTCATTCTGTACTTCAGTTGTTCAGAAGAATGAGACCTCCCTGGCAAGATTCAGACCTGGGACTTCGTGCATACCAAACACTCCTTAGCCACAACACTACACAGCTAACTTTCTCAAATGATAAAAGATAATTTGAAAAGATTCCCAGCAGCACAGCTTTTAAAAACTTAATGTTCATTACACATTGTTTTCAAATACATAGAATAGGTATTTTGCACTTTAGAAGGCTGCCACATTGTCAGAAGGACTTGAACCCAAGGCACCTGTGTAATAGGCAAGCATCTTAACTCCTGCACCACACAGCTGCTTTGGATTGCATACTGACTTCCTCACACACTAACAAAATATTCCACTGACAAGACAAAGTGGCTGACAGACATTTCATAAACATGATTTTTGGAACATTAACAGAATTGCATGAAATTTGGTGGTTTGCTGGCTGAAGAATACTGTGATGATCAGATGAGCGTGGTTCCCTCTCCCTCCCTGTTTCCTGGCTCCGGAGCTGATCACGCTCACTTGCGTGATTGTGTACACCTGCTGCTACTTCATCAACCAGCTTTAGAAGAGCCAGTCTGCTCTGCAAGCACTTCTTCACTGGACCATTGGGTTTGCTGCCATCTCAGTGGTGTGTCTCCGGGCCTGCGCACACTCACCTGAACCACTCATCTCTCCAAAGACAACTTTTTTTTTTATTTTATTTTGTATACTTTATTGATCCCCAGAGGGGAAACTGAGGGCATCCACCTGGATGGATGAAACAGCCACAGTACGGTGCTATCCCTTTACCATTCACACACACATTCACACCTAGGGCCATTTTTAGAGTCTCCAATTAACCTAACCTGCATGTTTTTGGCCTGTGGGAGGAAACTGGAGAACTCCCAGAGTAAACCCACGCAGACACAGGAAGAACATGCAAACTCCACACAGATCACTGTTGGTCAGGGGCTGGGATCGAACCAGGAATCCCATGGCCAAGGGTGAGTTGCTGTGCTGCTGCAGTGCTAACCACTACCCCACCGCACCGCCCTCCCCCTGGTCTACCAACTCCTCAACTCCATCCTGCCCTCTTCTTTCACCTGTCATCCCGCTGGTTATTTCTCACCAGCTCCTACCACCACACGCTGGAGTCCACAGCCGGGCCCTCTGCTTATATAGTAAGCCTCTCTTCTTTTCTCACCTTTTTCCTTCTCGCTCAAATCATATTATTAATCATTTCTCCTCTGCAGGCTGTGTGCTGCTCCAGCATGCTCAGCTTGTGATATTTTTTGTGTGTTCATTAAGTTTGCGTTGATGTGTATTTTGCCCACTTGTGTAGCTCTTTGTGCATTCTTTAAGTTTGCGTTGTTGTGCGTTTTTTGTGTTAAAATTAATTATGCCAAACGTTACCACCTGAGTCTGAGTGTTCATCTGGTTTTGCTTGCTCTGTGTTTGAGCCTCTGGCAATTAAATCATAACAGAACGATCTAGCCAGGATCGAGGCCCAGTGGGCGCGTCACCGGGTGAACAGTCAGCACTCTCCCGTTTAGATGCCACGGAGAGCCAAGTTATGCTTTTATCCGAACCATTACGAACAATCACTCAGCAATTAGCTACGGTTACTGATCATCTGTGTCGACTTCCTGGTGTGGCATCTTCCCCTACACCTGCTGCTCCGACAGCTCCGGACCATTTCCATCCCCTCTTCTGCCCCATATGTGGAGAGGTGGGGGGATGTAAAGGGTTCCTGCTCCACTGTAGGCTCTATTTTCAGCAGGTGGAGGGGAAATAAATTCCAAAAAAATAAAATCCAAAATTCAATTCATGACCCTGCTACTCCGAGACCAGGCGCTTAAATGGGCTCAGTCCATCTTAAGTAATCTGGAAGGGCCCCATTACACATACGACCAGTTTGTGCAGGAATTCACTCGCGCATTCAACCATACAGAGAGTGAGGGTAATATCGGTAGCCAGTTGATAGGACTCTGGCAGGGAAGTTGGTCAGTCACCGATTTCTCGGTCGAGTTCCAAGTCGTTGCGGCAGACTCCGGATGGAATAATGCTGCTCTACGCAGTGCCTTCCTCTGGAGTCTCAATTCCAACCTCCACAACAAACTGGCTATTCGTGCTAATCCTTCCTATCTGGATGAACTAATTGAGCAGGCCATAGCCCTGGATAATCGGTACCATGAGCGCATAAGGGAGCAGAGGACTTCCGCTTCCTCATCTGCATCGTGTCCATTTCCCCCATCCTCTCGCGCTGCTAGGTCGGCTTCCCTGCCGGAGCTGATGGTCCTTGGTCAGACTCATCTGAGTCTGACCAAGGAGGAGGAATGCCGGCATCGGAGGAATGCCGGCGCTGGAAGAGGGCGGGGGCTTGTATGTATTGTGGTTCTACTGAACACACACTGTCAAAATGCTCAGTCAGCCAAAAAGATCCAACCTGTCTGTGGCCGTGGGGGGTTTGGCAATTACCCTCCAAACCGAGCCCATCTCCATCATTCTGTCTGGTAACCACCGCGAGACTAATCAGTTTTTTGAATTACCCAGTTCTTCTACTCCCATGATTTTGGGGTATCTGTGGCTCCGGAAACACAATCACATTATTAATTGGGACCAAGGCTTCATTTCTTCCTGGAGTCCCTTTTGTCTTTCATTCCGCGTGCTCGCCCACTCTGCCCATCTTCTCCCCTCCGGTCGAGCTGCCGGATCTCAGCCTCGTACCTGAGATCTATCATGACCTTGGGGAGGTCTTTAATAAGTCTAGGGCCCTCTCTTTACCGCCACATCGGTCCTACAACTGTGCTACAGATATCTTTCTCAGTGCGCTGTTGCCATCCAGTCGGCTCTACAGTTTTTCTGGGCCACAGAGGGAGGCAATGAAGAGTTACATCAAGGACTCCCTGAGCACCGGTCTCATTCGTCCGTCATCTGCTCCTCTCGGTGCCGGTATCTTTTGTTTGGAGAAGAAAGACGGGTCATTGCAGCCGTGCATAGATTATCATGAGCTTAATGCCATTACTGTCAAAGACAAGTACCCGTTACCCCTCATTAACTCGGTGTTCGAGCTGCTTCAGCGTGCGCATGTGTTCACCAAACTCAATCTCCACAATGCATACCATCTAGTCTGCATACACGAAGGAGACAAGTGGAAGACGGCTTTTAAAATACACTTGGGGCAGTTTGAGTACCTGGTCATGCCCTTTGGGCTGACCAACACCCCCGCCGTTTTCCAACGCATGATAAATGATGTCCTCTAGGACGTGGTGAACCATTTTGTTTTTGTTTATCTGGATGATATTCTCGAGGCATCTGATCAGGATGCATCCTGGACACCTCCCACTTGAGGTGTTTCGGGCACGTCCCACTGGAAGGAGACCCTGGGGCAGACCCAGGACTCGCTGGAGAGACTATGTCTTCCAGCTGATCTGGGAACGCCTTGGTATCCTCTCTGAAGAGCTAGAGCAGGTGGCTAAGGAGAGGGAAGTCTGGGCTTCTCTGCTTGAACTGCTGCCTCCACGACCCGGACCTCCAGAAAAGCAGTAGAAGATGGGTGGATGGATGGATGGATGGATGGATTATATTCTCATTTTTTCCTGCACACTAGAGGAGCACACAGTCCATGTCCAGCCAGTCCTGCGATGACTGCTGGAGAACCAACTGTTTGTGAAGGCCAAAAAGTGTGAGTTTACTTCCAGCGCCACTTCTTTCCTGGGCTTTATTGTGGCCGAGGGCGCACTTAAGGCCGACCCAGCAAAAGTTAAGGCAGTGGTAGATTGGCCTACCCCCCAGTCCAGGAAGCAACTCCAGCGCTTCCTGGGCTTTGCCAATTTCTACCGCCGGTTTATTCAGGGTTACAGTAAGGTGGCTGTACCATTAATTCAACTCACTTCCACTAAAATCCCATTTTAATGGTCTGAAGCAACAGAGCAAGCTTTTACCAAATTAAAGACCCGCTTCTCGGACATGCCCATCCTGGCCCAAGTTGACCCGCAAGCTCAGTTCGTGGTAGAGGTTGATGCATCTGATTCGGGGATGGGCACTGTCCTCTCCCAGTGCGCCGGCTCCGATCAGAATCTTCATCCATGCTCATATTTCTCTCGGCGGTTGACTCGAGCCGAGAGGAATTACGACATAGGAGACCATGAGCTGCTGGCCATGAAATTAGTACTAGAAGAATGGAGGCACTGGTGAGAGGGAGCTATCCAACTTGTAATAGTCTGGACAGATCACAAAAACTGGACAGATCACAAAAACACAAAAACAGATCACAAAAACTCTGGACAGATCACAAAAACCGTCTTCCAGACGGTTAAACTCTCGTCAAGCCCGGTGGGCTTTGTTTTTCTCTCAGGTTTAATTTCTCCATTACCTACCGTCTTGGGCCTTGTAATGTCAAGCCCAATGCTCTCTCTCACCAGTTTTCCTCCAACTCCTCTCCTTCCTCTCTCTCTGCAGCTGCTGCTTTTCCTCTGGAAATTATTCTGCCTTCCTCCTGTGTTTTAGGAGCCCTCTTTTGGGAAATTGAGCCGAGGGTCCGGCAGGCCGAGTCCTCCGAACCCATCCCTGAGGGAGGCCCGGTGAACCTACTCTATGTCCCCTCTGTCCGCCGCAGCGAAGTTATCCAGTGGGGGCACACCAGTTTCTTCACCTGTCACCCTTGCATTTGCGGGACCATAGAACTACTGCAATGAGTTTTTTTGGTGGCCGACCCTCAGAGCAGATGTGTAAGACTATGTTAAAACCTGCCAGGTTTGTGCCGCCAACAAGTCAGATTCCTCACCGCCAGCCAGCCTCCTTCATCCCCTCCCTTCCTGTCTCGAGTCGGCCCTGGTCTGACATAATGCACGGCTCAGGAGACACACACGCAGGTTCAGAGTAGCTCAAATAGCTTTATTAACAACAAGTGTGTATGGATGTGTGTCTGCGAGATGTGGATGTATTGGTGGTGGCGTCTGCGTCGGGCACAGAGGCAGGAGACCGTACAGCCGGACAACCCTATGGGAGAAGCACAAGGAGAAGGGTGACGGGCACCACACCAACACAGGAGATGATAAGATAGAGATGAGCTTACTTGGAGTTAGCAGGTGGCTGGCACAGCAAGGACGGAGTCCGGTAGACAGCGACCTGGAGAGCCCGGTGCAGCAGCGAGGGAGTGGAGACGGAGAGGAATGGTCCGCCGCCGGGAAATCCACCTGTGCACAGGGGAGCAGACTTGAAGAGGAAAAGGTAAGGGCTTCTTACCGATATAATTGCTGAAGTGGTAGAGGTTACTCACAGCAGTAGTGACGAGCGAAGTCTGACGGCTTCAGGCCGAAGCCCAGGGCGAGACGGCTTAAATCCCTCGCCGCTGATGATGTGCAGGTGTGCGTGCAGCTGGCGCCGCAGATGAGCGGCGAGGCGTGACATGGTCACACATGGCCATAGACTTTGCTATGGGTCTCCCCCCATTACAAGGTAACACTGTCATTTTCACCGTCATCAACCTTTTTTCTAAGGCCATCCGTTTGGTTCCCTTACCCAAATTGCCCTCTGTCACCGAAACTGCCAACCTCCTAACCCTTCACATCATCCACCTGCATGGCATTCCCATTGACAATGTCTCAGACCGAGGTCCACAGTTCACTTCACAGTTCATTTCACACTGTAGAGAGCCTTTTGTCATTCCCTGGGTACCACTGTCAGTCTCATGTCTGGATATCACCCTCAGAGCAACGGTCAGGTCGAGTGTGCCACCTATAATTGGAGGCCACCCTGAGATGTGTAGCTTCCTGTAATCTGACCACCTGGAGCTCCCATCTGACCTGGGTGGAGAACACGCTTAACTCTGCCGTCTCCTCCACCACCTGCCTGACACCCTTCGAGGCCTCTATGGGGTATACTCCTCCACTGCCACCTATGGTGGAGAGAAGGTTGCTGTGCCATCCGTGGAGGCCCACGCTTGCCACTGTCATCATCTGTGGAGATTGACTTGGGCTGCCCTTCTCCACTCATCCAAGCGTAACTGCTTCTACGCCAACCGCAGACGTGCGCAGGCACCCAACTACACCATGGGACAGAAGGTGTGGTTGTCTGACAAACAGGTTCCATTGAAGACAGAGTCACAGAAGCTGTCGCTGCACTTTCTGGGTCCGTTCACTATCTCACACATTATTAATGATGTCACCGTTCGGCTCGACCTGCCTCCTACTCTCCGCATCCACCCGACCTTCCATGTCTCATGGATAAACCCCTCTCCGCCAGCCCTTTCTGTCCTCCTCTGAAGCCTCTTCCCCCTCCCTGGGTCGTCAATGGCCATACCATCTACACAGTCCAAAGGATCTTGGATGTTCATCGTCGGGGCCGGGGCTTGCATTATCTGGTCCACTGGAAGGATTATGGACCGGAGGAGAGGTTATGGATCCCAGGCCATATTTCCATGACAAGGGAATGGTTCAGGCTTTCCACCAGGCGCATAACAACAAGCCCGGCGGGACGCCAGGAGGGACCCCTTGGGGGGGGGGGGGGACTGTGATGAACAGGTCAGCATGCTCCTCCTCCCTTCCTGTTTCCTGGCTCCGGAGCTGATCATGCTCACTTGCGTGATTGTGCACACCTGCTGCTACCTCATCAACCAGCTTTAAAAGAGCCAGTCTGCGAGCGCTTCTTCGCTGGACCATTGGGTTTGCTGCCATCTCAGCGGTGTGTCTCCGGGGCTGCACACGCTCACCTGAACCACTCATTTCTCCAAAGACAACTTCTACTCCACCCAGGTCTACCAACTCCTCAACTCCATCCTGCCCTCTTCCTTCACCTGTCATCCCGCTGGTTATTTCTCACCAGCTCCTACCACCACACGCTGCAGTCCACAGTCGGGCCTTCTGCTTGCATAGTAAGCCTCTCTTTTTCTTTTCTCACCTTCTTCCTTCTCGCCCAAATTTTTTCCCCTTTTTCTCCTCTGCAGGCTGTGTCCTGCTCCAGTGTGCCCACTTGTGTTATTTTTTGTGTGTTCATTAAGTTTGCATTGTTGTGTATTTTGCCCACTTGTGTGGTTCTTTGTGTGTTCTTTAAGTTTGTGTTGTTGTGCATTTTTTGTGTTAAAATAAATTGTGCTAAATGTTACCACCTGAGTCTGAGTGTTCATCTGGTGTTGCTTGGTCTGTGTTTGAGCATCTGGCAATTTAATCATGACAAATACTGTTGTGATTGTGAGGTTTCATCAGATCTGTATCACTATATCAAGAGTTAAACTCAAAACTACATGCCAAAGAGAAACTGTACAACTTGATTGGCCTAGAAAAGCAAAATAGATTGGCATTTTTGGAAAATGTTAACAACTTTTCATTATCAACAGCTATAGATGATCTCTGCTTGATTTCAAGCAATTTGGAGGAATGGCCTAGGAGATGTTCGTTTTGAGTTCACTTGCACATTTCTAAAAATATGGTGCAGAAAACTTCATTTTTAGAGTTTGTCACCATTGAAGAAAAGTTGTGGAAGGTCTCAGTGAATAGAATTGTTGTGTCCCTAATTAATGAAGAGTCGAGGTGACGTTTTATAGTTTTATTAGAACACGAGCCAGGAACACAGGAGTCACTACCGCTAGCCTGAGAGCCACAGCGAAGAGACAAGATGGCTCCCACTGTGGCCTCTTATACCCCAGGTGACACCACCCCCGGAGGCAGGGCGTCACCCCTCTACCACAGGGCACCGCCATATAAATATATATACAATATCTTATCCAACACCCCCCCCCACCCCACCCCCCTTGAAAAACTGCAATCACACTGAAAGGGTTATGAAAAGTTAGACTGCCAAAATAATAATTCTGTAGGTAATCTCCCATTATGCTCTGCACATACTCTATACATATTCTGTTTGCATTCTTATGAACAAATACGTTTTGTTAAAACTCTGATAAACAGGAAGTAGGCAGAGCTATAGAGCTCTCTTTCTTCTCTCTCTCTCACTTCTTTTAGTCAGGTCTATTACATTAGTTACATACCCAAACCAACACACACACACTTTTGATAGTACATTTTAGGGGACAGTTAACATGAATAGCAGATGGCCTGTTCCCCTCAGAGTTAAACTGGCCAATCAGACAGTTGCATACAAGCCCATCCTATTGTACGGGGTTGGTCCAACCAACCCGAGAAGATGAATGTGAGTTGCACCCGGAAGTCACGGTCAGTCTGGCGACCCGCCAGAGGGGGCTGCATCACGCTGCACCCAGCGCTGCTTGCTTTACATGTGACTTCTAAATAAATGTAACACCTTTGAATTGAAGAATTCTCCAGCTTATTCTTGGATCTTTCAATCAAAGAATCGGGATTTCAACAACACCACTCAGGCCCTCCTACAATTTACACCCGGCTCACACTCTAAACACATACATGTAAATGCACAAACCTACAGTGGGGCAAAAAAGTATTTAGCCAGCCACCAATTGTGCAAGTTCTCCCACTTAAAAGATGAGACAGGTCTCCAATTTTCATCATAGGTATACCTCAACTATGAGAGACAAAATGAGAAAAAAAATCCAGAAAATCACATTGAAGGATTTTTAATGAATTAATTGATAAATTCCTCGGTAAAATAAGTATTTGGTCAATAACAAAAGTTCATTTTCAATACTTTGTTATATACCCTTTGTTGGCAATGACAGAGGTCAAACATTTTCTGTAAGTCTTCACAAGGTTTTCACACACTGTTGCTAGTATTTTGGCCCATTCCTCCATGCAGATCTCCTCTAGAGCAGTGATGTTTTGGGGCTGTCGCTGGGTAACATGGACTTTCAACTCCCTCCAAAGATTTTCTATGGGGTTGAGATCTGGAGACTGGCTAGGCCACTCCAGGACCTTGAAATGCTTCTTACGAAGCCACTCCTTCATTGCCCGGGCGGTGTGTTTGGGATCATTGTCATGCTGAAAGACCCAGCCATGTTTCATCTTCAATGCCCTTGCTGATGGAAAGAGGTTTTCACTCAAAATCTCACGATACATGGCCCCATTCATTCTTTCCTTTACACGGATCAGTCATCCTGGTCCCTTTGCAGAAAAACAGCCCCAAAGCATGATGTTTCCACCCCCATGCTTCACAGTAGGTATGGTGTTCTTTGGATGCAACTCAGCATTCTTTCTCCTCCAAACACGACAAGTTGAGATTTTTCTATTTTGGTTTCATCTGACAATATGACATTCTCCCAATCCTCTTCTGGATCATCCAAATGCTCTCTAGCAAACTTCAGATGGGCCTGGACATGTACTGGCTTAAGCAGGGGGACGCATCAGGCACTGCAGGATTTGAGTCCCTGGCGGCATAGTGTGTTACTGATGGTAGCCTTTGTTACTTTGGTCCCAGCTCTCTGCAGGTCATTCACTAGGTCCCCCCTTGTGGTTCTGGGATTTTTGCTCACTGTTCTTGTGATCATTTTGACCCCATGGGGTGAGATCTTGTGTGGAGCCCCAGATCGAGGGAGATTATCAGTGGTCTTGTATGTCTTCCATTTTCTAATAATTGCTCCCACAGTTGATTTCTTCGCACCAAGCTGCTTATCTATTGCAGATTCAGTCTTCCCAGCCTGGTGCAGGTCTACAATTTTGTTTCTGGTGTCCTTTGACAGCTCTTTGGTCTTGGCCATAGTGGAGTTTGGAGTCTGACTGCTTGAGGTTGTGGACAGGTGTCTTTTATACTGATAACGAGTTCAAACAGGTGCCATTAATACAGGTAACGAGTGGAGGACAGAGGAGCCTCTTAAAGAAGAAGTTACAGGTCTGTGAGAGCCAGAAATCTTGCTTGTTTGTAGGTGACCAAATACTTATTTTACCGAGGAATTTACCAATTAATTCATTAAAAATCCTTCAATGTGATTTTCTGGATTTTATTTTTTTTTTCATTTTGTCTCTCATAGTTGAGGTATACCTATGATGAAAATTGAAGACCTCTCTCATCTTTAAAGTGGTAGAACTTGCACAATTGGTGGCTGACTAAATACTTTTTTGCCCCACTGTATCCATTCACACCACACTGGCCGGCGGACCACTCCGCCTTCAGAGTCCCAACAGTCAGTAAACAAAAAGGGCCACTCACAAAAATAAATTAATCCCAAA
Organism: Pholidichthys leucotaenia; assembly: GCA_020510985.1. Lineage (NCBI taxonomy): Eukaryota > Metazoa > Chordata > Actinopteri > Cichliformes > Pholidichthyidae > Pholidichthys > Pholidichthys leucotaenia. Next base: position 89,436,719 of record CM035842.1, on the reverse strand, counting down.
AGAAATGTATACATTACAGACAATAAATAACTATGTACATTACATAATGGTGGTCCCAAGACTCCACACTAACAAAACAACTTGAAAGAAAGGCAGGGCACATCTACATTTCACTCACAGTCATTGTTCTACTTTCACACTTCAGTGTTACTGCATTTTATCACACACATACACACTGCATTCAACAGACACACAATGGTGGTCACTTCTTTTTTTTTTAACCATTAACCTTAGTGATAAACACCAAAACACACTATAATTAGACACACCGTAAGCCCCAAGTAAACACAGTCTCAACCCGGGTCTCCCATAGGCTCCCCTCTGGAGTGTCCATCCCGCGGCCCACTCCCTGAGCGTCTCCGCCTCTTCTTAACCGGAGACTGGCTGCACTGGCATTTCTTCCCTTCCAAATGTCGCAGCTCGTTCGGGTTCTGTCTCGACCCATCCGTTAGTTCCAGGTAACTGTCATCACCAGTCCGTACCACATGCAGGCCACCCTGTCCATCTCACTGCGCCCTTGACCTGCAAACCCATCCTAGTCGAGACTCAACCCTAGGGCGCACGTCATCACCCCCACCCAGGAGAGTACTCACTGGCTTCCTTCTTCTCCGGTGTCGTGAACTGGTACCAACATAGCTCCTCAGGGTCCCGCCGATCTTGCTCGAGCTTTGTCCCTTGTTTTCATTCTGGGTACGTCTAGGGTTCGTACCATCGGGTCTCACCCTGATCGTTTTTATTTCTTGCATCGGAGTGGCACTGACAGCGCCCGGCTCAACGGTGGTACTCGGTCGCCCACCGGAGCTTCGCTGCACCTGCTCTCTGGAACCATTCACCCCCACAGGTGCTAATCCATGCTGTTCAGGTCCCTCATCCAAGGAACTGCAAACACTGGCACGGAGTGCCCCCCATGGCGGTGTACTCTGGTGCTGATGGCGGCCCTCTTTAACTGGACTGGGCCAGCCCAAGTCCCACACTTCATCGCCACTTCCCACATAAAATGGCTGGTCTCATAGTCCACCACCTGACCACTTCTCCACTTCTCCACAGGCAATGGAGAACCCGAGCCCATAAAACAAATCACAGTTCATCAAGTTGTTACCATTACGGGCCACCATGAACTCGGCTGCACACATGGAGGCCGCCCTGTACCTCACTGATAGCCACACCGAGCCCGCAATGTCCAGGGGGTTGTTGCCATACCCGTAACTGGCAATGTTCGTTTTACTCACTGTGTAATGGGGGAAGAACTTCTTTACCGTCGCAAGATTCCAGATGGAGACCGCCAACCCCGTGTCCACCATTAATGGTATTGGCACCCCGTCCAACACGATGTTGCACAGAATATGTCCATCTGCGTTGGGCAAGACGGTGTGGACCACTGTAGGTGTCTTCTTAACCGAGACCCCTTTTCCAGGTCCCCGTTCCTCCTTCTCAAAGTTCCGGCAAACCCTGGCGAAGTGGTGGAACAACTTGCACCGTCCACAATGCTTTCCTCTTGCTGCGCACTCCCTCGCTCTATAGTGGTGCCTGCTGGATCCGCAGCTGTAGCATCTTGGCATCCCCGGGGCGGACCTAATCTTCACAATGGCTGTGTACTCATTGTTGCTGCCATCTTCCGGATCCAAGGCCAGTGCCTTTCACTGCTTGTCATTCCTGGGTAGGGCCTCCGTGTCACCGAGATTCCTTGTTATCTTTTCCGCTGCCTCATGTTGTTGTGCTAGCTCCATGGCTGCTATCAACGTTAGCTCACCAGCGTGAGTTAGCAGGCAGACCCTCGTGGAGGAACAGGCCACGTGTTCTGCTAGCTGGTCGCGGATCATCTCCTCCTCCAAAGCCCCAAACCTACACTCGCCCGCCAATTGCCGAAGGTCCGTCATGAACTGTTGAACCGACTCTCCAGGCCATTGGCGTCGCTGTCTGAACTGGATGCGCCGCATTATGGTGTTCTCAGGGGCGCGAAAGTAGCCCGCCATGAGCCTCACAACATCTCCAAATGTGTCATCTCCTCCCAAAGTGCTCAGGATCCTCTGGCCCTCCATACCAAGGCTTTGGACCAGAATAGCCCTCACACGTAGTTTGTCCATGTCGCCGAGGTCCAGCACTGTGAGATAATTCTCGAAGGCCGCATATCACCTGGCCCAAGGGACCAGCAGGTCACCCGGAGCCTCCAAAAATGGATGAAATGCGGTAGCAGCCCTCTCCATTTCCATGTATCCTCATCGCCAAATGTTGTGTCTCTAATTAATGAGGAGTTGTGGTGACGTTTTATAGTTTTATTAAAACACGAACCAGGAACACGGGAGTCACTATCGCTAGCCTGAGAGCCACAGCGAAGAGACAAGATGGCTCCCACTGTGGCCTCTTCTACCCCAGGTGACACCCCCGCCGAAGGCGGGGCGTCACCCCTCTACCACAGGGCACCGCCATATAAATATATATACAATACCCTATCCAACAAGAGTGATGAAAGAATTTTTAGTCTCTGCCCAGCTGTTCTTGATATTTGCAAAAATGCAAAAGTGTTTATTATAGCACCACCTACAGACGTGGACAAAATTGTTGGTACCCCTCTGTTAATGAAAGAAAAACCCACAATGGTCACAGAAATAACTTGAATCTGACAATTTTTTTTTTTGTACTTATTTTGTACCCGTAGGTAGATTTGTTTGGCAGTCTGGTGACAAGCCACCAGCTGCCGGTCGCTGCGTGCGTAAGCACCCCGTATCCCTAACCTGCATATTTTTAGCATGTGGGAGGAAACCGGAGAAATCCCGGAGTAAACCCACGCAACACGGGGAGAACATGCAAACTCCACACAGATCATTGTTGGCCGGGGGCAGGGATCAAACCCACAATCTCATGATCCCCGCGATCCCCCGGCTGAGGGTAAAACTGTGCTGCCGCAGTGCTAACCACTGCACCACCATGCAGCCGGTGGTAATAATGTGGTAAAAATGTGGTAATAAATAAAAATTCTATGAAAATTAACCTATGAAAATCAGACATTGCTTTTGAATTGTGGTTCAACAGAATTATTTTAAAAAACAAACTCATGAAACAGGCCTGGACAAAAATGATGGTACCCTTAACTTAATATTTTGTTGCACAACCTTTTGAGGCAATCACTGCAATCAAACGATTTCTGTAACTGTCAATGAGGCTTCTGCACCTCTCAGCAGGTATTTTGGCCCACTCCTCATGAGCAAACTGCTCCAGTTGTCTCAGGTTTGAAGGGTGCCTTCTCCAGACGGCATGTTTCAGCTCCTTCCACAGATGTTCAATAGGATTTAGATCAGGGCTCATAGAAGGCCACTTTAGAATAGTCCAATGTTTCGCTCTTAGCCATTCTTGGGTGTTTTTAGCTGTGTGATTTGGGTCATTATCCTGTTGCAAGACCCATGACCTGCGACTGAGACCAAGCTGTCTGACACTGGGCAGCACATTTCTCTCTAGAATACCTTGATAGTCTTGAGATTCCATTGTACCCTGCACAGATTCAAGACACATTGTGCCAGATGCAGCAAAGCAGCCCCAGAACATAACAGAACCTCCTCCATGTTTCACAGTAGGGACAGTGTTCTTTTTCTTGGTATGCTTCATTTTTGCGTCTGTGAACATAGAGCTGATGTGCCTTGCCAAAAAGTTCCAGTTTTGTCTCGTCTGTCCATTGGACATTCTCCCAGAAGCTTTGTGGCTTGTCAACATGCAGTTTGGCAAGTTCCAGTCGGGCTTTTTTATGATTTGTTTTCAACAGTGGTGTCCTCCTTGGTCGTCTCCCATGAAGTCCACTTTGGCTCAAACAACGACGGATGGTGCGATCTGACACTGATGTACCTTGACCTTGGAGTTCACCATGAATGTGTTTAGAGGTTGTTCTGGGCTCTTTTGTTACCATTCGTATTATCCGTCTCCTCCTGCGGCCACGTCCAGGGAGGTTGGCTACAGTCCCATGGATCTTAAATTTCTGAATAATATGTGCAACTGTAGTCACAGGAAGATCAAGCTGCTTGGAGATGGTCTTATGGCCTTTACCTTTAACATGCTTGCCTATAATTTTCTTTCTAATCTCCTGAGACAACTCTCTCCTTTGCTTCCTCTGGTCCATGTTTAGTGTTGTACACACCATGTCAACAAACAGCACAGTGACTACTTGTCACCCTTTAAACAGGCCGACTGACTGATTACAAGTTTGTAGACACCTGTGATGTTAATTAGAGGCCACATCTTGGTTGAACACGTCCCTATGGTCACATTATTTTCAATCTTTTCTAGGGGTACCATCATTTTTGTCCAAGCCTGTTTCATGAGTTTGTTTTTTAAAATAATTCTGTTGAACCACAATTCAAAAGCATTATCTGATTTTCATTGGTTAATTTTCATAGAATTTTTATTTATTACCACTTTTGTCAGATTCAAGTTATTTCTGTGACCATTGTGGGTTTTTCTTTCATTAACAGAGGGGTACCAACAATTTTGTCCGCGTCTGTATGTATGCAGTGCCTTGATTTTTTTGTCTCTGAGTGGTGAGGAGAGTTTCTGATTAGACTGTAAAATTTCAAGTTTCCACGTATTACCGTTTTTGCTCCCCATGCACTTTTAGTGGAGAAAAAGAGGGAAGAAGAAGAATCAGAGCAAAAACAGGTTTCCCGCAGCATATCTGCTTGGAACCCTAAAAATCATTTTCAGCTTCCAGTATATTCAGTTGAATACACTACAAAGACAAAATATTTAATGTTCAAACTGATAAACTTTATTGTTTTGGGGGTTTTTTTGCAAATATTCACTCTCTATGAATTTGATGAGTGCAACACATTCCAAAAAAGTTAGGAGAATAGGTATGTTTACCACTGTGTTACATCACTTTTCCTTAACAATAAGTGTTTAGGAACTGAGGACATGAACCCTGGATTTACACTGACTTCGGATCTGGTCCGTTATGGCTGAGATCCGGACTCCACAGCAAATAGCTCCCATTCTCATCAGTTTTCTAATCCCTACCTGGTCTGGACCACTGCAGAAAGAAAAAAGCTCATCAGATTCAGTTCGCTAATGAAATGCAACAAGTCTATTTTTGACAGATGTCGGATCCAATCTGCAAGGAAATGCCACAGTATCTTGCAGTATTTAATAGCCATTTGTTCATTAAAAATGATTTAAGGATCGTCCGTTATTTTCCGTGGTCTACTCCTCCACCACTGTGTCAAAGAAGGTAAAAAACTTGACTTAATATGCAAACACTTCGTGGAATTAAAATTAACGTGCTACTTACGTTTTATTTAGAGCCTCAAAATCCAGCTGCAGAGCTGCTACATCACACTTTCTTGTTGTTATCACATGATTGTGATCTGTTCATCTCGGTCACTCTCGGGTCTTTCTCGAGATTTCACGTTATTTTGTATAATTCTCATACGATCATATATTTTGAACTTGGTCATGCCGCTGCAAAAACCCACCGGAGCTGGTAGGGATGAATGCAAGGAAACATCCGCACTGCATCTGCAGTGGAGTGCGTCCGGAGTTAGTGTAAATCCTGGGTAACTGTTGAAGCTTTGTAAGTGGAATTCTTTTCCAGTCTTGCTTGATGTATGACTTCAGTTGCTCAACAGTCCAGGATCTCCTTTTGGTGTATTTTGCACTTCATAATGTGCCACACATTTTCAATGGGAGACAGGTCTGGACTGCAGGAAGGCCAGTCTCGTACCCACACACTTTTACTATGAAGCCACACTGTGGCTTGGCATTGTCTTGCTGAAAAAAGCAGTTACATCCCTGAAAACAACATTGCTTGAATGGCAGTATATGTTTGTCGAAAACACGCATGTACCATTCAGCATTAATGATGCCTTCACAGATATGCAAATTACCCATGCCATTGTAAGACAATGAAAGTTTTTTTTTTGTAGAAATAAGGGTATACTGTGGGGGACCTAGACGTTACATTCTGCACTCAGACTGAATGGCACAAGAAGAAAGAAGCCGACGGGGGGTCGAGATGGGACAGCGGAGGTGGAGATGCTAAAGGACTGTTAGGCGGATGCGCCGTGCAGACTGTGGCTTCTCCACCGGACTGCATGATAATGCGCCAACAGGCTTTGTGATGACGCACGTTGTGATTGTGTGTATTGTGGTGTGAACCACCGGACAGCATGTTAATGCGCCGACAGGCTTGGTGAGGACATGTATTGTGATTATGTGTATTGTGGTGTGAACCCCCAAGTCGCTAGGCAAGGATGTAAGATATAAAAGAGAGATGCCCTGCGACCTGGGTTATTCTTGTTCACTTGTGGTTAAAGAGACTAAAGTCTACTCTGATCCAGCTCATTGTCTCGCCTGCTCATTTCTCTCTACAATACGATACCATTTTAGACTATGTAGACTTGCTTTTATAGAGGATTTTTATCCATTGGAGTCAGTCTTTATATTTGAGTCAAATCAGCACAGTCCAAGGCAATATATTCTCCAGAAGATCAACAGACAACACCAGACCTACCTGAAAATGGAAAAGCCTCACTGGTAATTGCTGCTAAACACCAGCTGTTCCAGCATCCCCTTCAACATCTGGAGCCACTGGAGCAGTCCTAATCACCTGAGAGATTTCTTGTATAGCCCCATGTCCTCTCATATATCTTAATCATTTCCCCAGTGAGTATCTCCTGTGATTTACAGCCAACTGTTCACATATGACAAATGAATTTGTGTAGTGGTAAATTTGAAAGGTATTGTGTGAAAATATGTGTCTGTTTTTGAGTAAAAATTTCTAGAACAGTTTTAGGTTAAGGTGGGCAAAGTTTCACCTAAAGTTTTTGGAGTTTAAAAGTGAAACATCCTCCCAAAACCCAAAGACAATGAGTGATGGGTTCCAGGCAAAGGTTCATTAGTGAACCATGTGTGAAATCAGAGCTGTGTGTAAAACTGCAAAAAATAAAAAATAAATTTTGCCTTTTACCATTACATTCTGATGAGTTTTCTTCCCTCAGTGTAAAATCCTCGCCATAATAATTGCTTTGTAACTGAAACAGCACCTCTTGCTCCCACCATAAAGCTATAAATCACTTCTCAGCCCCAAACCACATTACAAACTTCCAACATGATGCATCTTCTCATTTGTAAAGTCAGTAGAAAAATCTGTGCAGCCTTCAGCCTACAGAATTGTCAAAGCTTCAAGCTTCTGAACCTCCAGCCAGTGATTAATGAGCCTCGATCCCCCACAACAGCCCACCAGCCTCCTAAGATGCCACTTGGTTGTCATTTATTCTCTTGTCTGTGCCACCTGGAGGGTGATATTGGATTCAACCCATGCACCACATTTGAATGGGTTTTTTTTCTTTGTCTTTGGTATGCATTAATTAGACTCCTTAAATAAACAACTAATTACCAAATACCACTGAAAACCAATCCTGCTTAAGTATGACTCATACACAGATGTAGGTTCAAGGTTCTTTAGTTTAATTAAAAGTGTTCAAGAAAAATCTAGAATTAAGTAAGATTTCAAAACTCCAATGACCCTTTCTAAAAAACTTTTAACCTCATGTTGTGGGGGCATGGTGTGGGGATTTTCTCCACCCAGAGAGGCAGGGGGAAAGAGGAGGACAATGGACCGAATGAAGAGGTGTCACCGGGGAGCATCAGACAGGACTGTTGGTTCTATGCGCCCCCCCCCCCCCCCGGGGAGAGTAGGAATGACTGGAGCCGCGGACAGAAGAAAGGTGTGAAAGCAGCGCCAGTGTATGTTATGTTAATGTACCACACATTCCTTTGTTAAACAACAATGTATGATGGTCAGAAGCTCCGGGTCTCGAGGCATGGGATTAAAGATGTAAGAGGGGAATGCACAGAGACGCAGGAGTGCTGTAGCGCTGTTTGCTGTTATGCTGTTGGAGAAAGAATAAAGCCTTGTGTCGTTCAGCTCATTGCTTCGCCTATTCTTTTCTCCACACTGGTGACCCTGACGTGCCATGGAGAGCGAGCCACACTGGTGACCCTGATGTGCCATGGAGAGCGAGCCGAGCACCACCCCTGAGACTACTCGGAGGGAGAGCAACAGTGCCACGTGCGCTGGTTCAGTCAAGCTCCCAGACTTCTGACTTCACAACCCAGCAGTGTGGGTTTCGCACATAGAAGCCCAGTTCACACTCCGCGGGATAACAATGGATGACACAAAATGCTACTGTGTGGTTGCAGCGCCGGACGTGCGCACCATGCAACAGGTGACAAGCCTGCTCCAGGAACTGCCGGCCCACCGGCAGCCTCCCCAGCATAGGGCTGCCCTCCACACCTAATGAGGATTTGGCAGCCTCCCCAGCAGAACTCATTTTTTCTCAGCCGCTGCTGATCCCGGGAGAGTTTCTACCAGAAAACCTTGCGCTGAGGCTGATCTGCCCACACAATTTTTACACAAATTGGGTCGACCGCCGCCCCTGGGTTCTTTGATGGCTGCGCTCTGCACCTAAGGAGGATTTGGCAGCCTCCCCAGCAGAGCTCATTTTTTCTCAGCCACTGCTGATCCCCGGAGAGTTTCTATCGGAAAACCTCGCACCAAGGCTGATCCGCCTGCGCAGTTTTTACACAGATGAAGGCTGGGACCCGGCCCAACCACTATTGTTCGCATTGTTCGCATATTCGTTCCAAGAAGCTTGCAGAAGGCTGGTTTTGTTTTCAGCATGCATGATGCACACCGGACCCCGGCGCGGACGCCCACCGTTGTTGGCTCGGTAAGTTGGCAATCCCTCAGCGGGGACCTGTGCTCACAAAGCTGATGTGCCCCCCCCCCCACTCCCTCCACAGACTGACGTGTCCTCCAGTACACCTCACCAGCAGAATGGTTCTTCTGGATCAGCAACCCCCTGCTACAGCCGCGATGGGTGCCGGCTTGAGCCCAAAGGATGGGGGGTTAGTGCCCCTTCTGGGTGTACGGGGGGGGGGGGGGGGTGCTGTGTGGGGCTGTGTGTTTTTTTGTGAGAGTAAGAATGACCGGATCCGCGGAGAGAAGAAAGGTGTAAAAGTGGTGTATGTTATGTTAATGTGCCACACATTCCTTTGTTAAACAACAATGTATGATGGGCGGAAGTACTGGGTCTCGAGGCGTGGGATTAAAGATATGAAAGGGGAATGCACAGAGACCCAGGAGCGCTGTAGCGCTGTTTGCTGTTATGTTGCTGGAGAAAGAATAAAGCCATGTGTCGTTGAGCTCGTTGCCTCGCCTATTCCTTTCTCCACAATGTAAATATTTTGCAAGAGACAAGTTTCGCAAACTATTAAAAAAAGTTTTATAAATATAATTCTATAGCTTGATTAGAAGAAAACATAAATGTCATCACATTAAAGAGCTTAAGAACCCTCCTTCAACTAATATGTAGCCAGACCGTAAATGATGGAATAGCTCATTCATGCAGACCCACTTGAGTTTGCTGAACACTGGGGAAATTTGTCAGTAACTGCTTTGGAAGGCAGTTGTGTGTTTAAAGCGGGGCCCAAGGTAGCAGACAGGGCTTAGTGCAGCGAATATTTATTAACAAGAAACAAATAAACAAAAAGCAGCTCTGTCAAACACAAAACACATAGATAACTCACTGATGATGACGAGCGACTGGAGGAAGGATTGACAATGATGCCACAATAACACAAACTCAGGCTGACATACAGTATATATAGGGAACAAATAATTAAATTAATATAAGACAGCTGGAACTAATAAGGAGATGACAGAGTAGCAGCTACAAACAGGACAGGCGGGGCTGTGCAGACAAGGGACACTGGGAGAAGCACAGAGGACACACAATGCAAATAATAATCATAATGAACCAAATCAGGGAGAAAACATAACGGAACAAAAAACTGAGAATAACCCAGCAAACTAATGATAACAGAATTGTGCAACCATTTCAAAATAACAGGAAGCGACTTCCGGTTATGGCTGCCACGTAGGACGGACGTGTCTCGCTCTGCTCTGCTCCTGGAGAAAAAAATCGGCAAATAACTCTCTCATTTGGGACAGAACGTATCCCAGCATTTGGGCGAGGATATGTCGGCGAAGCCTAAGGCTGGAAAACCAGGAAAAGGAAAAAGCGAGCCGCCGAAACAGTCCAAATTAACGGACTTTCAGGTCTGTGACGCAGCAAACAAGGCTCCATATATGGCGGAGGAGGCTGGCGGCGGTGCGATTTCTGCGGGGAATGGCGCAGATGCGCTGATGGCTGCCATGAGTTCAATGAGAGCGGACTTTTCCTCTAGATTTGATGGGATTATGACAGCGCTGGAAGGAATAAGAAAGGAATTGGGTGACTGTGTAGAACGAACGGCGCAGATGGAGCTCCGTCTCGCTAGTGCTGAAGATGACGTCACCCGTCTTCAATTAAAGGTGCGCACTTTGGAAAAAAAAAATAAATCTCTGGAAGATAATATTTTGGATTTGGAATCTCGGTCGAGACAGAATAATTTGAGGCTGGTGGGTCTTCCAGAGGAATCAGAAGGTCGGGACGTATGTTCCTTTCTGGAAAAGTGGATTCCGGAGGTGCTGGGCAGCGAGGAGTTGCAATCAGCAGTGGTTCTGGAAAAAGCACATCGTATTGGCCCACGGAGAGATAAGGGACCGCCGAGGACCTTAATTATGAAGTTTCTTAGCAACAGAGACAGGATGAAGATCTTCAACGCTGCACGTGCTAAAGGAGAGATTAAACACCAGGACCAGCAGGTGCGGTTCTACCCAGATTTGGCCACAGGAATCCAGCAATTGAGGAAGCAGTTTGATCCCGTACGTAAGGAGCTGCGCAACCTTGGGATTCGTCATGGTGTGATCTATCCTGCGAGACTGTTGACCACGTATGAGGGCAGAACCCACATCTTCAAGACCCCAGAGGAGGCGCAGGAGTTCATCAAGAAGATCAAAGAAGAAGAAGAGACTGGTGGGAGCTAAGCATGAACAAAATATAAGGTAGAATAATTAAGCATTTGCACAGGCATCTGACTGACTTGAAGTAAATAGTAAGTTTACAAAATATAGATTGTATTATATATTAAAAAAACAAAACAAAAACAAAACAAACAAAAAAAAAAAAACTATGATGTACAAAGTTGTTAAAAATTTAAAAAAAAACTATGATGTACAAAGTTGTTAAAAATTTTGGAGTTAAGTTGGAAAACTACAGAGGAGAGTTAATGTTACGTCATTAAAAGCAGTAGAGTTAGGGTGATTGGGAGGATGAAGAAGGAGTGGCTTAGGCTGTTCCCCGTGGGTGTGGAACGGTCGATGGCTATATCGGGAGACAGAATTTTTCTTTTGATTTTGGGGGGTTTGCCACAAGTGTGGGAAGGGGAAATTTGTTTGTGTGTAGTTTGTAGGATGAATGTTCAACCACTCATGTTTTTGCTTCTCTGTATGAGCATGTTTACACTGCAAGGTAATCCCAAACTCTCTATTGATCATGGACCAAAGTGTTAACCTTAATTTAACTTCATGGAATTGCAGAGGTCTACAAAATTTAAAAAAACTTAAACAAGTTATGAATAAAATAAAGGACATGGGTTCAAGAATTGTGTTTTTACAAGAAACTCATCTGATAGAGGAGGATGTTAAAAGAATTAGGAGTAGATGGCAGGGAAGTGTATTCACCTCTTCATTTTCATCCCGAGCCAGGGGAGTTATGACTCTCATACATAAATCAGTTCCTTTTCAAGTGAAAAATGTAATTGGAGACAAATTTGGAAGATATGTAATCATTCAAGGTTCTTTGCTATTAGAAAATATAAATCTTGTGAACTTATATGGTCCCAATATAGATGATCAGAAGTTCTTTGCTAATTTATTTCTCATCTTATCATCACTTACAGGGCAACATATAATAGCAGGGGATTTTAATTGTACATTGAATCCAGGTGTGGATAGATCAACAGGACTGGATTGTACGCACATTGGATGTAGGATGACTATTAATCATTTTATGAAAGAATTGAGATTGTTAGATATATGGAGAGAAATGAAACCACAAGTTAAAGCCTATTCTTGTTATTCCAGTACCTACAAGACATTCTCACGTATTGATTATTTTTTGATTTCCACAGAATTAAGGTCCAAGATTCAAAACTGCTTTTATGATAACATCGTGATCTCTGATCATGCACCCTGTTGTCTAATATATGTAGATAAAAAATTGACAAAGGAATCAGGTAGATGGCAATTTCAGCATAAATGGCTTCAGGATGAGGAATTTGTCAAGTATATAGAAAAACAGATAGACGAGTTCTTTGACATCAATACTACACAAACATCAGCATGTGTAAAGTGGGAGGCTTTCAAAGCTTTTATTAGGGGACATATTATTAGTTATACAGGATCAAAATCTAAGAAGACTCGAGAGGAGAGAGCTAAATTGGAACATAAAATAAAAAATCTTCAGGAAAAAGTGTATGCAGGAAGTGACCCAAGGTTGGAGAATGAATTACTGATTTTGAGAGCTGAATACGACAAAAAATCAGCGAATAGAGCTGCCTCGAGTCTTCTAAGATTGAAACAATCTTTTTATGAACAAGGTGAAAAATCAGGAAAATTATTAGCATGGCAGATTAAACAATTGGAAATTAAAACACCAATTACCAGTATTATAAGTAATGGACAGGTAGTTATAGATCCTTTAGAAATTAATAGAGCCTTTAGAGATTACTATGAAAAATTATATGATACCAAAAATGAACCTGATTTAACAAAACTAAATGGGTTTTTGAACGAACTATCTATACCGTGTATTCCAAATGAAAACAGGGAGATATTGGAGTCTAAAATTAGTCAAGAAGAAGTTGGGCTAGCCATTGATAATATGAAATCAGGAAAAAGTGCAGGACCAGATGGTCTTCCAGTTGACCTTTATAAAAAATTTAAGAATAAATTAATAAAACCTTTTTTGGAAATGGTTTTAGAAGCATTTCAAAATAATAATTTACCATCATACATAAATAATGCCTTAATTATACTGCTGCCAAAACCAGGTAAGCCCTCTAATAAATGTGAAAATATGAGACCAATAAGCCTATTAAACGCCGACCTTAAGATAATCAGTAAAATTTTAGCAAGACGAATACAAGAAATTTTACCAAATATTATTAATCGAGATCAGAATGGCTTTATAAAGGGTAGACAAGGCTTCCATAATGTAAGAAGACTATTTAATATTATTTATTTTAATAAAGAAGCACCGGATACAGCTCTCCTATCATTGGATGCCGAAAAGGCCTTTGATAGAGTTGAATGGCCCTTTCTTTTTGAAGTCCTACAAAGGTTTGGACTTGGAAATAATTTCATAAAATGGGTTCAAATAATATACAATAATGCTACAGCAGAAATCCTAACAAATAACAATATTTCAAAACCAATAAAAATCAATAGAGGATGTCGACAAGGCTGTCCACTTTCACCTTTACTGTTTACTATGGCAATTGAACCTTTAGCGATAGCGATACGTTTACATTCACAAATATATGGAATTAAAGTTGGACCAACAGAACATAAAATCTCCCTGTACGCCGATGACATAATTTTGTTTATGTCGAATCTAAAAAAATCAATTCCAACCTTGTTGAATTTAATAAAGAATTTTGGGGAAATATCAGGATATAAAATAAATAAAACTAAATCTTCAATATTAATGCTAAATGAGACCCAGAGAAATTACCCAGCCCCTGAGGTAAATCAATTCAATGTTGTAAATCAGTTTAAATATTTAGGAATCCAAATTATGCCTAAGCTAGAATCAGTCGCCAGTGTCAACTATGAAGCCTTAATGTCAGATATCAATGAGTTAACTCAGAGATGGATGTCACTACCAATGTCGATGATCGGGAGAATCAATATACTTAAAAGTAATATTTTACCTAAAATACTTTATTTATTTCAATACATTCCCTTATCACCACCCTTAGATCTATTCTCAAGAATAAAAAAAAAGTTAGTGGAATTTATATGGAACAACAGGAGGGCTAGATTACGTTTGTCTTTATTATATTTACCATTTGATCGTGGAGGTCTGAAATGTCCAAATTTTATGTTGTATTATTGGTCGGCACAACTGAGGTCTATGACATATTATTTTTCATCAAATGATCTCCCTCACTGGACTGAAATGGAATCATACAATTTACCTTTACCTCTTCCCATATTCATATACTCAGATTCGGCAAAAAAATTACAAAAACAAGTTAAAAATCCATTTGTAAAGCATATGATCAAAATATGGTGTGAAGCTAAAAACTATTTAAAAGAACCACAGTTATTGTCACAATTTAGTCCAATATGGGGTAATCAATATTTTAAACCAGGGAGAGCGGACGCTGTATTTAAAGTATGGAATTTAAAAGGGATACAAAAGATTCAGGATTTATATTTGCCATGTGCAGACAACATAATGTCTTTTGAAGAGCTGAGGATCAAATTTAATCTCAATAGAACACATTTTTTTAAATATCTTCAACTTAGAAACTTTATTCGATCAAATCAAAATAAAGCTTTCACTCGACCTATTTATTCATCCTTGGAAAAAATGATGATGAAAGATAGTAAAAGAAAGGGTATTATTTCAGAGTTTTATAACTCACTGACACTATCTTCAAGTGAAAATTCACTGAAAAGATTAAACTACTGGAAAGAAGATCTGCAAATTGAAATTTCAGAGGAACAATGGGAATTGGCTTGTACAGAAGCTCAAACCAAATCAATAAATGCACGCCTTAAATTGATACATTTCAAATGGTTAATGCGGATGTATGTTACACCGGAGGAGTTAAATAGATATAACAAAAATATACCAGATACATGCACAAAATGCATGGAAAGTAAAGGAACCCTATTTCATTGTTTATGGGAATGTAGATTAATAAGAATGTTTTGGGAAGAGGTGAGGGTAACAATTGAAAAAATAATCTCAAAACAAATCATATTGAATCCTAAACTGTTTTTGTTGGGTCTGTACCCAGAAAAGCATAATTTTAATAAAAGTGAAAGAACATTCATAGACCTCAGTTTGCTTAATGCCAAAAAATGTATTGCACTATTATGGAAAAAGACTCATAGACCAGATGTGACTCAGTGGTTAAGACAGATGTTAACAAACCTTCCATTAGAAAGAATAACATATATACTAAAATCAAAGGAAATTGTGTTTGAGAATATATGGAGACCTTTTATTGATTATGTAAAAAATTTAAACATAACTCTTGAAGAAGAAGGTGAATGATGTGTGTGGACCTTGTAAATTCCAAACTGGTGAACATAATATGTATACTAATGTATTGGATTGTCTAGACTAAACAGAGGAGCATTGTTGAAGACTTGATTTTGTTGGTGGTTGTTGGTGTTTTTAGTGCATTTTTTTTTTTTTGTAGTACTTTAGTGTTAGTGTTTGATTGTTTGTATCATGTTTGTTAAAAAAAAAAAAAAGGTTCAATAAAGATATTGTGGAAAAAAAAAAATAACAGGAAGCAAGGACATAATGTCCACATCATAACAGTTCCCCCCCTCAAGGGTGGATTCCAGACGTACACATAATAACTACACATATAAGTACACAGTCCAGTCCAAGGACGGATGATTTTTTCACACAAGGAGTTGTTCGGAACTCCTTATAGGAACTCCTTATACAAAGATATAGAGTGATGATAATCAAGTCAGTGGCAGTAATGCACCTGTGAGCTGGTTGCCAACCGCCAATCAAATCTAAAAGAAGGAGGTGATGATATGGATACTTTGAACTCGGGAGATAAAGGAAACATGGAAACTTTACGTTCAAGAGATAGCAACATAGGAACTACAGTGGATATATAAAGTCTACACACCCCTTTTCAAATGCAGGGTTTGTTATGATCCGAGCGCTATTATTATTTGCGCTCGGGCCATACATCATTACGGTCAGGCTTTGACAGCGCCGTTATTATTCCGGCTCTCCGAGCTCTTATTGTGACAGCGTTCGGGGAAGCTTCCGCTCAGCTGTCAAGGCCTGAACAGCTGTTCTGCATTTGCGGTCATTAGCGTCCGGCTTCTTAAACCGGCACCAGCGGCTGCATCCTTGCAGCAGTGTCGTCTATGGTTCGTTGTACTGAACGTCATTGATCATCGTACTGATCGTCTTATTGGTCGTCTGTGGCGTGACTGTTTTACCCTGTGGACCCGTGAGTGAGCTTGTTAGCCTTACGCCTCCCTGTGTGTGTAGACTATGTGTCATAGCCCCAGCGGCTTGTACTGTTGTGAATTCACCGCTAATAAAGACACTAACGCAACTCTCTGGTGACGGTGTGGCGTCTTAAGGTGGCTCGCGAGGGCCACCGCATGACAGTACACTGCTGCAAAAACGGCGTTTAACGGTGACGCCAACCCGAGACGCCTTTCGCCAGTGAGTTTGTGTTAATTGGACATTGCTCTTTTCCTGTCTGGGTACGGTGTGCTGGAGGAATGCCGTCGCGGAGGGGCCGCGCTCGGAGTCCGAGTCACGAGCTGGCGGACGTCCTGGAATACGTGGATGAAGTGCTCATCTCCGCCTCCCTCCTCGACTACGACAGCGAAGTACGCTGGTACCTGGACTGTGCTGAGGATGTGCTTAATCATCTTTCTCCCTGCTATGCCGACCACCCAGAAGTTGATGTGAGGAGGGTTGACATCGCTGCGCAACGCGAAATACTCCATATGGTGGAGGAGGACTACAGCGTGAAGCAGAGGGGGAGGCGTTCCCGTTCCTCGCTTTGGGATCCCGTTCCTGTCCTCGATCCACTCCAGGAGTTCGCACCATCCGGGGGCCGTTGTAGACGTCGGTGCCATGGCCAAGGGCATCTCCAGCAAGCTCCTGTTCCGGATCCAGTTCCTGGCCGCCGGAATGACCCAATCAACCAGCCAGCTGTCTCTTCGGCGTCTCATCAGGAGGGAATCCCCGCAGCCTTTCTCCCGGGGCCATCTTCCCCTGCTGTCCTGTCAGCTCATCGTGCCCGGCCCGGTTCGGCTGTCGCCCCCTCGTCCTTGATGCCTTCTCCAGCTGCTGTGTGTGACAAGAGTCCTGCTTCGGCGAGCCCCGTTCATGGGTCCTTGAGAGCGGCCCCCCTTCGTCCTCCCAGGGGGCCCTCTGTTACCATCCAGCGGGCGAAGGAAGGAGCAATGCCCTCTACAGCTGGCACCATCCTCCCTCCAGGAGACAGGCAAGTTCAAGTTCACTCCCCTACTTATAATTGTGATCTGTCTTGTCTGACTCCTGGGGTTGGAGTTCGGGGTTTGCAGCCCCCCCGAGCTCCCACCACCAGCTGTAGTCATCTGTACTGAACCTGCTGCCTCTGTGTCTTCCTCCAATGAGTGGTCCTCGGCGTTAGGCCTACGTCGTCGGATGAGGAGGAGGCCTGCGGCTCTGGGAACAATTCCGGCCCCACAGCCACGTCATGGGCAGAAGAGAAGAGCGGACTGCAGTGTGGAGCCTGAGCCGACGAAGAAGCGTCCCCGGGTCTCTACGGAGGAGCAGCCCGAGCCAGCGGGCCAAGGGTCCTCTGCCGCCACGCCGTGTGGGTTATCGGCGTAGACATCAGCGCGAGAGGATCCGGCTGCAAAGACCATCATGCCGACTGCGGAGCTCGACGCAGCTGAGTGGGAGCTCAACGACAAACTTCTACCCGAACCTGGATTGACGGAGTCCTGGACGGTTCCAGAGCCCAAGTGCAGGCAAGGGCTCTTCTTTGTTTTCCTTTGTGTGGTATTAGAGCATTTTTGCCTGCCTCGCGGGGAGGCGAGTGAGGGGCAGCCGCCTGCTGTGCCCAAACTCGTCTTGCTGGGCTCTGGCGCTGCCAGGGATACTGATCCCGGTCCTCTCTGTTCCTCTGAGCCTCTTCACAGTGTCGCCGGCTTGGAGTCTGTCGAGGTCGTGGTGCAGGAGGTCCCAAGTTCGGGGGTGGAGGTCGTCGCCAATGCGGTGCCGACCCAGTCGGGGTCGACGAGGCCCAGTCGGGGTCCGACGCGGGTACAGCTGTGACCCAGTGGGGGTCCGACGCAGGTGCATCTGTGGACCCAATCGGGGTCTGACGAGGCCCAGTGGGGGTCCGACGCGGGTGCTGCTGTGACCCAATCGAGGTCCGACAAGGTCCAGTGGGGGTCCGATGTAGGTGCAGCTGTGACCCAATCAGGGTCCGACGCGGGTGCAGCTGTGACCCAACCGGGGTTTGACGCAGGCGGAGCTACAACGGCCGCATCGGTGTGGGTCAAGGTCGGTGGAGGAGCTGCAGACCCTTCGCTACCTGACGTGATGTGGGCTCATCATTATCATTATTCCCCTCTCAGGAGCCACCAGCTGGGATCGTCATCGCTGGGGGCCGTTGGAGGTTTCCTTTTTGCAGGCTGGCGCTCCCATGTAGTTTCCCCGTCAGGGAGGCTGCCGCGTGCTATTCCTCCACGGTTCTGGTGGCTGAGGGATGCGGGACGGCCACCCGAGGAACTGTTTTGCCGGTTCGGCGCCTGGGGTCGGCCACCCGATGAACTGTGTTTGTTACTGGGTGGCCTGGTTCGGCCGCCGGAGGACTTGACTGTTGGGGCCTGGGACTGGGTCAGGCCGCCCGACCACGTACTGTTCCCCCACCACCCGTTGGCCATCGGACGCAGGGAGACCACCGGAACTATGCCTGGGGAGTTTGGTCTCCGCCTGCCATCGTCTGTTTGGACTGTATGGTGTGAAGGTCATTTGAAATGATAAGATTGCCTCATGTGTATGTTTGATGTAGCATGTTTTTTTTTTCTTTCCCTCTCTCCTGTCTGAGGGGTCATAGCATGTTACTTTGTGGTTTTTCGTAGGTACCCGGGTGTTTGAATATGATGGGGGGGGTTTTCTGTGTCCTGTAAATCATGCTCTGTATGGTTTGTGCCCCGTGTATTGTGACTCTTGCATGTCCTGTGAGTAAGTGCCCTATTTGTTCTGTTATTTTCTGTCTGGAATGTGATGGGTATGTCAGGGGATGTGTTTTTTTTTTTTTCTGGGGCCTTGTTTCTGTCTGTGCTTCCCCCCCCTCCTTGCCCGCTTCCTCACCCGCCCGTCCTGGGGGGTGGGGGGGGTGGGGGGGCCCTAGGTGTTACTGGGCGCCCGGGAGTTCGCCCTTGAGGGGGAGGTATTGTTATGATCCGGGCGCTATTATTATTCGATCTTGGGCCATACATCATTCCTGTCAGGCTTTGACAGTGGCGTTATTATTCCGGCTCGCCGAGCTCTTATTGTGACAGCGCTCGGGGAAGCTTCCACTCAGCTGTCAAGGCCTGAACAGCTGTTCTGCATTTGCGGTCGTTAGCGGCCGGCTTCTTGAACCGGCGCCAGCGGCTGCATCCTTGCAGCAGTGTCGTCCATGGTTCGTTGTACTGAACGTCATTGATCATCATACTGATCGTCTTATTGGTCGTCTGTGGCGTGACTGTTTTACCCTGTGGACCCGTGAGTGAGCTTGTTAGCCTTACGCCTCCCTGTGTGTGTAGACTATGTGTCATAGCCCCAGCGGCTTGTACTGTTGAGAATTCACCGCTAATAAAGACACTAACGCAACTCTCTGGTGACGGTGTGGCGTCTTAAGGTGGCTCGCGAGGGCCACCGCATGACAGGGCTTTTGTGATGTAAAAAAAAAATGAGACCAAGATAAATCACTTCAAAACTTTTTCCACCCTTAATGTGGCCTATAACCTGTACAACCCAACTGAAAAACAAACTGAAACCTTTTATGGGAAAAAAAAATCACAATAACCTGTTTTCATATGCACACCCTTAAACTAATACTTTGTTGCAGCAACTTACTTAACTTATTAGTCCTGTGGGGTGAGGGCTGGGTGGCCATCACCATGCGTACAGCCAATCAGGTTAACCAGTACGTGATGACTTTGCCGATTTGGGGCCAGCTTCTCTGCGTCATCAACAGCAACTCCAAGCTGTCTGAGGTCTCTCTCTCCACCACATTGAACCATCTGGTGCGTGGCTTGCCCCAAGGTCTTTTCCACCCTGAGGCCCTGGGGTTGAACATGAGGATAGCTTTTGTTGGGTGCTCTGGTGGGAGGCAAAGGACATGGCCAAACCAGAAGATATGTTGCTGTGTAATAAGGTGGGATGCTGCAGGCTGATGTGTGCGGGCTTGGAACAGGTCATTAGAAGTGTGCTGGGGCCACCTGATGTTCTTGATGGTTCTGAGAGCCCAACTATCAAACCCATCCACTCTCAAGGCCAGAGTCTTATTCAGTGGCCATGTCTCTGACCCATAGAGTAGAATGGCGAGGACTGATGCATTGTATATGTGTAGCATCGTCTTTTGGGAGATTGAATGATGGTGCCAGAGAGGTTTCCATAGTGCCTGCAGGGCTGATGTAGCGAGGCCACGTCTGTGGTTGATCTCTGGTTTCATGTCCCCATTGTTGGCCACTGTGGAGCTCAGATACACAAAATAACTGACAAACTCAACGGCATCATTCCCAAGCTGTAACAGGGGTGGGTCCGGTTGTTGCAGCACCTTTGGCTTTTATTACAGCATTCAGTCTTTTTGGGGAGGAGTCTATCAGCGTGGCACATCTTGATGTGGTAATATTTGCCCACTCTTCTTTGCAAAAACACCCCAAATCTGTCAGATTGCGAGGGCATCTCCTGTGTACAGCCCTCTTCAGATCACCCCACAGATGTTTGATTGGGTTCAGGTCTGGACTCTGGCTGGGCCATTCCAAAACCTTAATTTTCCTCTGGTGAAGTCATTCTTTTGTTGATTTGGATGTGTGCTTTGGGTCATTGTCGTGCTGAAAGATAAGGTTCCTCTTCAGATTCAGCTTTCTAGCAGATGCCTGAAGGTTTTGTGCCAACACTGACTGGTATTTGGAGCTGTTCATAATTCCCTCCACCTTAACTTAGGCCTCAGTTCCAGCTGAAGAAAAATAGCCCCAAAGCATGATGGTGCCACCACCATGCATCACTGTAGGTATGGTGTTCTTTTGGTGATGAGCAGTGTTGTGTTTGTGCCAAATATACCTTTTGGAATTATGGCCAAAAGTTCAACCTTGGTTTCATTGGACCATAACATATTTTCCCACATGCTTTTGGGAGATTTCAAATGTGTTTTTGCAAAATGTAGCCAGGCTTGGATGTTTTTCTTCATAAGATAAGGCTTTCATTTTGCTACTCTAGACAGGAGATTGTTGTCACATGTATTAAATAGCCAGTACTTGGCAGAAGGTCCTGTAGCTCCTTCAATGTTGCTGTCAGCCTCTTGGCCTCTTGTGTATATTTACGCAAACAGGTTATTGTAAGTTTTTTATTTTTTATTTTTCCACTTAAAAGATTTCAGCTTGATTTTCAGTTGGATTGTACAGGTTATAGGTCACATTAATGGTGGAAAAGTTTTGAAATGATTTATCTTGGTCTCATTTTTTTACATCACAAAAGCCTGGCATTTGAACAGGGGTGTGTAGACTTTTTATATCCACAGTATAAACTTAGAAGGTGATAACATAGGAACTGTAAAGTCAAGAGGTGACCAAATGGGCACTTTAAACTCAGGAGGTAATGACAGTACAGGAACCTGAATCTCAGCAGAGAATGACAACATGAGATTTCCTTGCGCTAGAGATAACATATAAGTTTTAAACTCAGGAGATAATATAGGTACCTCTTGCTCAAAAGAAAATAACATGGGAGTTTTAAACTGAGGAGATGGCATTTGGGCTCTTTGCTCTGGAGACCACAAAGGAGCCTTTTGACCTGGAGACCACAAAGGAACTGTTTGGGGTTTTTTTTATCTGAAAATAACCACGTAGGAGCTGTTTGCTCTGAAAATAATCACACAGAAGCTGTTTGCTCTGAAGATAACAACTTTGCTCTGAAGGTAACAGTATGGGAGCCTTTTGCTTTGAACATGACAACATGGAAGGTTTCTGCTTTGAAGATAACAACATGGGAGCTTTCGGCTCTGAAAATGAAGACAACATAGGAGCCTTCTGCTCCGAAGGTGATGTTGGAGCTTTTGGCTCTGAAGACAACAATATAGGAACTCTTAACTCCGGGGACCCCAACATAGGAACGTTTAGCTCTGGAGGCACCAATATAGGTGATTCTAGCTCAAGAGGAACCAGTATAGGAGCTTTCTGCTCAGGGGTCAACAACACAGGAATTTTTAGTTTAGAAGATAGTACCTGAGGGGCCTTCAGCACAGGGGCCAACAGCAGCTGAGGAGCAGCAACCTCTGATGGCCCAGGTGGCATGGACTGCACTGATGGCCCAGGAGGAGCAGACTGCTCTGACAGCCCAGGTGGAGCAGATTACTCTGATGGCCTGGGTGGGGCAGACTGCTCTGATGGCTTGGGTGGAGCGGACTGCTCAGACAGCCAGGGTGGAGTGGACTGCTGAGATGGCCAGGGTGGAGCAGACTGCTCGATGCCTTGGGTAACGGGTGGAGGTCTCCTGACCTCTTGGACAAAGAGGGAAGCGGACAGCTCAACCCCCTGAATGATGGGGAGAATGGACTGCTCTGAAGACAGTGATGATGGAGCGGCATGCTCCGATGATGGAGATGATGGAGTGTGGTCCTCCTGTGGCTCCATTCTCGACACGGCCACCTTGGACGATTGAGGGAAACGGGGGCTCAGTGAGGTGACACCCCAGTCATAAGCAGCAGAGACTGGTTGGAAGGGCATTTGGGTCCCCCCCACCATGAGCATGGCAAGTCTCTTCAAAAATAGTGGTAGAACATAAATGAAAAGGTACTTGCCTTAACTCCTGGTCTCCTGCTGCCGGGGTGAAGACCTCAGGATGTTCTGCAGGAGAGATGGCTGGTGGAGCTGGTACTGGAGCTGAGGAGTTGTCATCTGTTTTCCTCATGTGTCAGCTGTCAGTCATTATTGGTTTTCATTGTTCCTGACTGTGTCCACCTGTGCCATGTTGTCTTGATTGTCCCATTGACTATTTAAGTTCTGTTCCACTTCGGCTCTGTTCGGGTTCTTTTAGTCATGCTGCGTGAACAACACGCTTCTGTCTTGTCTTAGTCATGTCATTGTGAACAACATGCTTTATGTTCCAGTCGAGTCTTGTTTCCTGTCTAGTCCAAGTCCAGTCTGTTTTTGCCTTAGCTTTTTGTTCCAGCTTCTGAGCTGTGTTATTTTCAGTTAAAAGCCCTTGAGCTGCGTCAGGGTGACCAGCTCCAAATAAAGTTGTTGAACTCACATTCACTGTTTGGGTCTGAATTCTGTCCCGGAGGGGCTCAACGTGACATCATGGTCATTTTCCTCTTTAGCCTGGAGGACACAACATTCATGATTTCCAAAACCAATTTGAAATGTGTACTCCTTAGACCACAGCACACTTTTCCACTTTGCGTCAGTCCATCTCAGATGAGCTCAGGCCTAGAGCAACTGGTGGCATTTCTGGGTGTTGTTGCTATATGGCTTTTGCTTTGCATAGTAGAGTTTTAACTTGCCCTGAATTGTGTTAATTGACAATAGTTTTTGAAAGTGTTCCTGAGCCCATGTGGTAATATCCTTGGAGTCTGCATGTTCTCCCCGTGTCTGCGTGGGTTTACTCCGGGATTTCTCCGGTTTCCTCCCACATGCCAAAAACATGCAAGTTAGGTTAATTGGCATTAAACTGGGGTTTCTAAATTGTCCTTAGGTATGACTGTGAGAGTGAATGGTTGTCTGTGTCTCTGTGTTAGCCCTGCGATGGACTGGCGATCTGTCCAGGGTGTACCCTGCCTCTCGCCCAAAGATGCTGGGATAGGTTCCAGTCCCCCACGACCCGAAAAGGATTAAGTGGAAGAAGATGGCTGGATGGATGGATAATGATGTTAGTTTTTAAAGCAGTGCTGCCTGAGGGATTGAAGGTCATTGGCACTCAACGCTGGTTTTGCCACTTACAGTATGCGCTGAAATTTCTCCAGATTCTATGACTCTTTTGATGATATAACACTCTGAACTAGGGTTAGTGGGTGGACCACTGCTCAACACTAACGCGGCTGAGTGGATTATTCTGCCACTCATCTCGGCAACCGCACACCTAACTAAACAGTCCCCTTTTTATTTTTCTTTCTCACAGTCTTCCATGGGGAAGGCGGTTCTGCTGGAGGGGCCCTGTAGCGGGCTCGTGGTGGGCGTACCCCTGGCGGCGCCAATCTCAGCAGGCCCGGGTGCCATCCCTCCGGAACCCTGGCATGCTCATCAACACTGTCCCAGCCTGGATCCCAGGCCAGCTGGATCGGCTCCAATGCTGCATCCTGATACACAGCAGCTGCTCTCACCTCCCGCGGATGGCCATCCTGCCATTCCGGTCGCACTCTTTGCTGTGCCACTATCTTCATACGTGTCGGTGGTGGTGACAATGTAAAGGCCGATTGTGAGCCCGGTCGCTTGTTTCTGTGGGCCCGAACCCAGTTCATCACCATGAGTGGCACTCTGTTCGGCTGCATATGATGTTGTGGTTGTAATGGCATGGTATTCAAGTTTGCTGGGGGACGTCCACCAGACTGTGGTGGTTCTGCTACATCCTGTTGGGTCACAGACTCTTCACCAAACGCTACAGCAGCAGTCCCTGGAGGCCAGTTCTGGTCGTGGATCCTGAAGCTGTCCGGTGTCTCTCCTGTGTCATTTACAGTCACAGACTCTTCACCCGTCGGCTCAGCCATGGCTCCGGCAGACTGGTGCTGAGTGAGGATTCTGAAACAGTCTGGTTCTTTCTCACTTTAGTCTGGTGCTGGTTTAGGTCAGGGTGATGTGTCGCTGTTGTCACATGTAACACTCGTATCGGGGTGGTGTGTCTCGGGATTCTCCGTGTGTGGGGGCTCCCTCTCCTGTAGCCCCGCAGCAGCTCCCGTGAGCTCATGCTGGGCGAGGATCTGAAACGAGTCTAGTTGCTGTCCCCCCTCCGGGCAGCGTTCCTCCTGTGCGCATGGGATGGGTGTACTCCCATCATCACTGTTCCCGACAGACACGGGCTCCCTATCCTGCAGGGGCACCCTGAAACTCACGCCGGGCAAGGAACTGAGGTGAGTCAGGTCGCTGTTCTCCCTCTGTGTTGTGTTTGTTCTCTACATCGTTTTCACCCTCTGTGCTGTATCCACTCTCTGCACTACAGTTGCTCTCTGGGCTCTGTTTGGCATGTGGTGCGAGGCAGGGGGTGGCTGTGTCCACATCCTGGTATAATGGACCCGGACTGTCAATGGTCTGCCCGGGAACCGGGAGGGTGAAACCCAGTTCGCCGAACAAATCCCACCCCATAACGTTATCACCCTGGCATGGTACCTAGAACTGGAATGCTGGAATTTTCCTTTCGCCGTACTGCACTGTGAGGGTGATGTTCCTGCCTGTCATGGAGTATTCTTCATCTGGCATTTTCACCGCATCAGGTCACCAGGAGGTTAGCCTCCTAACCATGGCCTCGTTTACTAGGGACCGCGAGGCAGCATTGGCCACCAACATTGGTACACTGATGCCGTCTAGCTTCATCACACGCTGGTGACCTGACCAGCCCTCGGGGCCCACAATATTGATGCCATCTCAGTAAGATGTGGGGTCAACAAGCCTAGCTTTTTGTCGCTGTCAGCAAGACCTAATGTGCCGCGCCACCACGCTGTCCAGTGTAGCAAAGTAGCTAGCTAACAGTTCCACAGCCTAATCGAACGAGTCCGTTGGTCCAAGTGTATGAAAAATGCACTGACCTTCAATGCCCAGGTTGTGAATCAATAGAGAACTCTTCCGTACCTTGTCCAATTTGCCCAAATCCAATGCTGTTACGTATGTCTCGAAAGCGTTGAGCCATCGTTGCCACGGAGCAGGCGGCTCACTGGGGTACTACAAAACAGCTTCAGTGGCCTCAGGCAGGCCTCCATAGTTTAACTCTCGTCGCCAAATTTTATGTCTGTAAACTGAGAATGAGGCACAGAGAGTGGAGTCTGCTCTGAACATGAACTTTATTACACACAGTAATATTATACACTGCAGGAATGCTGAGCACTGAACTCCAGTATTGCTGTAAGTCGGGAGAGAGCCGAAGATGGCCGACTTCTCCCTTATATGGGTTGGCGTGATGATGGTACCAGCCGGCTACGTCATCACACCGCTCACTGTTATAAAATCCCTTTATAACAAGTGGCATTTGGCTGATAAATCAGATTCACAGCATATTAAATTTGATTTCCTTTGGATTCAGTTTAATCTGAATGGCTGTCTTAAGTTGCATGCAACATTTGGCTTATGAAGCATTTTTATGGTACAACACAAAAATGTGCATTTGAACGTGTGCCGTCAGTAGTAGATTAATTATCCTCCATATGCATTGTGTTTCAGTTCAGTGAGACTCTGCATTTATCCTCCCAACTTGTAGTCTCTAAAGTACCCCTTCCTTAGTGTGGCACACAGGAGAAAGGGAGGAGTGATGGACTGAGTGACAGGAGGAGCTGCTATTAAAATTGTATCACTCAGCCAGTGGGTCACTGGGCCGGGGAGTACCCATAATTCTGCTGAACTCAGCTTACAACTTGACAATGTATCCCCTCCACATTTGCCAACAGCTTTCAGATTTCTAAGACAGGCCAAATCTATGATATTATTGCTTTTTCTGAGGCTGTGGAGGGTGTAAATTATTTGCTTCAAATGTAATTGAAAATGCCATGGCCTCAAGATTAACTCCTCAGGGTCCTCCGTCCTGAAATTACTTTATCACTATGCCCACATAAAAAAAATGAGTTGTCAGTTATCATTACAGTGAACTTGTATATTTCCCAAAGGACAATGTTGTATGTTTCTATTACAAAGTGTGCAGACAGCTCCCAGAAAAGTCTAGCATCAAATAGAAAGAGGTCAGTGATGGAGCGTGACTTCAGTTGCTCTGCTTGTGTTGTTCTTGTTGTCTACACAATGAATGAAAAAATAAAGGACATTTTCTTTGTTGTTCAGGCTCTGCAAATGAGCTGGGACCGATTCCCTGGGATTTTGCATGCCACAGATTAGTTCAGGAGCGTTTGTGGTTAATGGTGTGCAAATTGGGATGACTCTTTATGAGGTTCTGTAAATGTGTCAGGCAGCAGCAGGGGAAAGTCAGCTCCTCTGGTTCCTCTAATTGGATTTGCACATGTGAAAGAAGGCCTGGATTCATTTAGAACAAAAGACTTTACTCATCTCATCCTGCATGGTCCATCCTATTGTTCCAGCATTTTCAATTACCTGACTTCCTTGCTGGTGATGGAGCAAGAGTGAAACTAAGAATCAGGTCCTACATGAAAAAGGTTAATGAAACAGGATTATGTTGCTGCAGCAGTAATGTAAATATCTTTTTTTAAATATTTATATTTGGAATTTTTCAGTGTATAAAATCAATTTAAAAAAGAAATAAAAGCAATAATCTATTATTTGCCAAAGCAGTTTCTTTCTACAAGTCCCAGTTGGTCAACTACTCGCACAGATCTGTCATGAACGTGCACTTTAATGCAGCACATGAATGAAAAGAGACGAGCCCACTTGCAGGTGAAGCGTGTGTTTTATTAACAGAGTCAACAATACAAAAGGTGTCCAACATAAGTAATCCCAAATAATAAGCTACACAACAGAGGAGCCCTGTTCAGTCGAGTCAGGTTGGCTACGAGAAAAAGTTCACGTCACGCCCCAGGGGTAAACTAGCTGCTGGGGGAAACAAGAAACGTGAACCAGGGAAAAGGAGTACTTACATGAGTGTGCCAGAGTGCAGCTGGCACACTGCCAGGGAGAACAGCAAAAAAACCACCCAGGGAGGGAGGTGGGGGAACCCTGGCTAGGAGGGAAAAACAGTCAGCTCACACATACACTTGCGCCTCAGCAAACCTCTAAGCCCCCACAGTCACAGGGCTCCAGGGTTTGGGCTGCCAGCCAAAGTCCCAAACTCAGCAGACGGCCCGCAGACTATAGTCAGGTGGCCTGCCAGAGAATATGGGCCACCCAACCCAGAGACCCAGTCCTTCGGCGGCCAGCCAGCATTGTTGAGCCACCAGGACTGGAGGGGTGAACGAGGAAGTGGTCCTCCCACCGGGATGCTTAAAGGCAGGAAGCCCGACCGGAGAAGGGAAACCCCAATGGCTTCTGGTGGCGGGGAACGGTAGACCATGACGGCACCTGGCTGAGGAGGAAGGAACACCCCGAAGGCCTCTGAAAAAGGGAATAAGGCCTCGGCATCCCCAGGCTGGCCGGCGACACCCTTGGTGCCCCCAGCTTGGGACGTGGTTGCACCCATGGTGGCTTTGGGCCAGAGCTTCGCAGCACCCGCAGTGGACCTGGGCTGGGCCAATGCTGCACCCATAGGGGTCCCGGTCCAGGACATAGCTGCACCCACGGTGGCTCCGGGCTGGAGCGTAGCTGCACCCGCGGTGGACCCGGGCTGGGCCAACGCTGCACCCGTGGGGGTCCCGGTCCGGGACATAGCTGCACCAGCGGTGGCTCCGGCTTGGGACTCGGCTGCACCCCCAGTGGGCCTGGCCTGGGACTTGGCTGCACCTCCGGTGGCCTCCACAGCGTAGAACACTGGGCCCACCATGACCTCGGGTGGTTAACCTGGATCATCGGCAGCTTCAGATGGAGTTGACCGCTATCCGGCAACCCTCGGAAGAAGCTCAGAGACAGGAGAGAGAGAGACTGGGTCAGGGTCGCCAGCAGTGGCAGAGTCTGGTGAGGTGAAACTGGGTGCAGTGGTGAGCTGCCCCTGGCTCTCCTCACCAAGAGTCAGGCAAGATAGCTCCAGAACGGGCAAGAGAGAAACGACAGAGCGTACTTGCCTGAACTGGGGCTCCACCGCCATCCAGGACTCCGACGATCCAGGAAGCGATGGCCCATCAGGCTGGGGAGGCACTGCATCCACGGAGGTCCCAGACTGGGACGGAACCCCCGTGTTGACCTCCATCGGAGAAGCTGGACTCTTGTCGTCACCAGCAGGTCGGACCGGATCTGCGGAGACCCCTGGCGGTGGTGGATCCTCTCCGGCGACCCTAGGAAGAAGCTCAGGAACGACAGAAGGAGGATGGTAATTAGGGTTGCCGGCAACGGCAGAGCCCGGCGAGATGAGTTCAGATGCAGCTGAGAGCTGCACCTGACTCCCCTCACCAAGAGCCAGACAAGTTTGCTCTAATTCAGAAGGGAAAGAAACAAACAAGAGCACTTGCCTGGACTTGAGCTCCGCTGCTGTCCAGGAATCCGTCGATCCCGGCGACGACGTCTTGGGCCTGGGCTCCAGGAGGT
Organism: Pholidichthys leucotaenia; assembly: GCA_020510985.1. Classification (NCBI taxonomy): domain Eukaryota; kingdom Metazoa; phylum Chordata; class Actinopteri; order Cichliformes; family Pholidichthyidae; genus Pholidichthys; species Pholidichthys leucotaenia. The sequence continues at coordinate 89,407,522 of CM035842.1, read as the reverse complement.
TCAGCTTGATGGGTGACTCTGCTGCGGTGGCTCCCGCAGCAGGCGTGATAGTGACTGGTGATGGTGCAGTCTCGAGACCCCCAAGCGATGTATCCCACACTGGTGATTCATCCGGTGTGGCAGCTGGGGACTGCCTCATCGCTGACCCTTGGACTAGATCCTCCAGGGCCTCAGGCCTCTCCTCTATCTGGTGACTCGGTTCTGGGGCCGGCAAACTCACAGGAGCACACAGAGAGAACATGGAGAGGACCAGTGAGGGGTTATTACATGCTGCTGGTGCAGAGAACTGAGGGGACTGCAGGACCTGAATGTTTTGACCAGGGAACAGGCAAAATTGTTCATCAATAATAGGAGTAGCATAAGAAGGAACTTGCCTGTTCTCCTGGTTTTCAATGTTTCCAGTGCCGTCAGGAACACTCTCATCCCCCTCCGTGTCCATGGCAGCTCTGGGCTTCTCTATATGCAATGGAGAAGCCTCCCAAACTGGCACAGAGGCAGATGAATCTGAGGGAAAAATTGCACCCTCCACACTGGCGGAGGTAACAGCTGTGGAGGAGGTGGCTGCAGGCAGGACAATGAGAGGAAAAAATGGTTCCACTGCAGAATTCCCCTCCTCCGGTGAAGGAGGGATTGCTGGCAGAGAAGCGGTAGGATCTTTCTGGCGAGACATCTGGGAACGGTGACGACGTGGAGGAGGAGGGGACTCCAAGGCAAGGGCGGGCTCAACGTCCGGCAGAAGCTCCGGTTCCCTCGGGGATAGCTCCTCTAACACCAGTACCAATTCAGGGAGAAGCCATGGTTTCACCACCAAGCAAAGATTTAATTCCGCCAGCAACACCTGTTTGCACTCCTCTCAATCCTCAGCGTGCAGAGCGGAATCGGGCTTGGGAGATGGAGGCGAAGCTGGAGCAGGTGAGCTGCGATAGGAGGATGGCTTCCTCCATCGCGAGCGCTTTGTGTCCGACGGAGACGGCTGCAATACTGGAGACTCCTCCCTGGGCTCCTTGAAAGGCAGGGAGAAGATGGCGTGGACCATGTCAGCCACCCCCGACACACCTCAAAGGCCGGGATAAAATTCCATCATTTCCCCTGCAGTGTAACGAGCCGCTCAAACGTCCTTCAAGGAAAATGGGCCCTGCATCCACGAGAAGGCAGCCTCCAGGATGTCCAGTACGCGCAGCTCCTCTGTGGAGAGAGTCAGCCCAGGCTCAGGAGAAGGAAGTGGGGCCGTCGCGGGAGAAGTTGGAGGTGTCTCATGACGGACACGTCTTCTCCTCCTCTTTGTGAATGACGGCTCTGGCGTCGAAGCCTCCTCTGACGGCACGTTGCACAACAAGAAATGCAAGGAGTGGATAATGTCTGTCACTTCACAGTGGTTCCAGAGGCTGGGAAACGTGTTCATTACCCGTGCTGCGGCTTCCTGGCCCTCCTGGACCACCCTTGGGGATTGGGAAGACCGTGCCTGCCCTACGATGTCCTCCAAACGACACACCGCCTGCAGCTCCACATCGCACAGATGCACCATGGCTCCGGTTCCGGCTCCAGTAAGAGGACAAAACACAAACAGATGAAACAAGACAACACACCACTTCACCGCTGGGGTCGTTTCTGGTTGCGGCGTTCTGTCATGAACATGCGCTTTTACGCAGCGCACGAATGAAAAGAGACGAGCCCACTTGCAGGTGAAGCATGTGTTTTATTAACAAAGAGTCAATAATACAAAAGGTGTCCAACATAAGTAATCCAAAATAATAAGCTACACAACAGAGAAGCCTGGTTCAGTCAAGTCAGGTTGGCTACGAGAAAAAGTTCACGTCACGCCCCAGGGCAAACTAGCTGCTGGGGGAAACAAGAAACGTGAACCAGGGAAAAGGAGGACTTACATGAGTGTGCCGGAGCACAGCTGGGTTCTGGGAAAAAACAACACCAAACGTAGTCCCAGGGATGAGTAGACCAAACACAGAGAGATAACTGAACACAACGACTGACGCCGTACAGGATGCAGACTAACGCCACGACAATAAGTGAATGAACTGATAGGAAATAAATACACAGTGAACTAATGGTACAGAGTGAATATAGGTGAGTAGCTCAGACAGGTGTGCTGATTACAGACTGCTCACTGCAGCGACAGGCTGAGCAGCCAATGGGGAGTGCCTGGAGGAAGAGGGAGAGGCAGAACAGAACACAGAAAAACCCTAGGCAATAAGAAAAGATAAGATAAGATAAGCCTTTATTAGTCCCACAATGGGGAAATTCCAGGATTGCAACAGCACAGGGATAGCAACACTCAGAGCAATAATTAAGAAGATACGGAAAATATAAATAAGAGCAGTGGATATACAGTGGGGTAAAAAAGTATTTAGTCAGCCACCAATTGTGCAAGTTCTCCCACTTAAAAAATGACAGAGGTCTCCAATTTTCATCATAGGTATACCTCAACTATGAGAGACAAAATAAGAAAAAAAAATCCAGAAAATCACATTGAAGGATTTTTAATGAATTAATTGGTAAATTCCTTGGTAAAATAAGTATTTGGTCAATAACAAAAGTTCATCTCAATACTTTGTTATATACCCTTTGTTGGCAATGACAGAGGTCAAACGTTTTCTGTAAGTCTTCACAAGGTTTTCACACACTGTTGCTGGTATTTTGGCCCATTCCTCCATGCAGATCTCCTCTAGAGCAGTGATGTTTTGGGGCTGTCGCTGGGCAACACAGACTTTCAACTCCCTCCAAAGATTTTCTATGGGGTTGAGATCTGGAGACTGGCTAGGCCACTCCAGGACCTTGAAATGCTTCTTACGAAGCCACTCCTTCGTTACCTGGGTTGTGTGTTTGGGATCATTGTCATGCTGAAAGACCCAGCCACGTTTCATCTTCAATGCCCTTTCTGATGGAAGGAGGTTTTCACTCAAAATCTCACCATACATGGCCCCATTCATTCTTTCCTTTACACGGATCAGTCGTCCTGGTCCCTTTGCAGAAAAACAGCCCCAAAGTATAATGTTTTCACCCCCATGCTTAACAGTAGGTATGGTGTTCTTTCTCCTCCAAACACGACAAGTTGAGTTTTTACCACAAAGTTCTATTTTGGTTTCATCTGACCATATGACATTCTCCCAGTCCTCTTCTGGATCATCCAAATGCTCTCTAGCAAACTTCAGACGGGCCTGGACATGTACTGGCTTAAGCAGGGGGACACGTCTGGCACTGCAGGATTTGAGTCCCTGGCGGCGTAGTGTGTTACTGATTTAGCCTTTGTTACTTTGGTCCCAGCTCTCTGCAGGTCATTCACTAGGTCCCCCCGTGTGGTTCTGGGATTTTTGCTCACCGTTCTCGTGATCATTTTGACCTCACGAGGTGAGATCTTGCGTGGAGCCCCAGATGGAGGGAGATTGTCAGTGGTCTTGTATGTCTTCCATTTTCTAATAATTGCTCCCACAGTTGATTTCTTCACACCAAGCTGCTTACCTATTGCAGATTAGATTATAGAGGGATATCAGATGCAATAGAGGGATATCAGATGTTTTATATTAACAGAACTCAAAAAAAGGGTGGTGGTGTTGCACTGTATATTGATGACCTGTACAGGTGTAAGCTTGTAAATGAAATGTCCTTAGCACTACCAGGGATTTTGGAATGTGTTACTGTTGAGATTGACCTAGACAAAACAAAAAATCTAATCATAAGCTGCATATATAGAACACCGGGAACTTGCATTGAGACATTCAGAGATAAATTAGTCGAGCTGTACAATAATATTACTAGTAAGAAAATGGTAGCAATTTGTGGAGATTTCAATATTGACTTACTGAATCCTCATCAACAAAATGTAGTTACAGAGTTCATGAACTCTATGTACAGCATGAGTCTATATCCCACAATAACACATCCCAGTAGAATCACAGTTCACTCTGCTACACTTATTGACAACCTGTTTGTCAATGTTTTCGATAAGAAAATAGAAAGTGGATTATTGATAAATGATATAAGTGACCACTTGCCAACCTTTGCACTTATCCATGGCCACACGGGGCCCAACGCAGAAAAAACTTCAAAATCGTTCAGACACAAATCACCAAATGCAATCAGTTCTCTTAAAGAGGACTTGCTGAAACAAGACTGGACAGAAGTCTATGTATCAGACGTAAATGAAGCCTATGACACATTTATAAACATTGTAACCACTCTTTATGAAAAAAACTGCCCATTTGTAATAAAAAAGCTTAAACACAAATTTGCTAATAAGCCATGGTTAACCAAAGGACTACAAAAGGCGTGTAAAAAGAAAAATTCATTATATAAAGCTTTCCTAAAGAAAAGAACAAAAGAAGCAGAGCAGCGGTATAAAACATACAAAAATAAGTTAACATATATAATAAGATGTAGTAAAAGAGACTATTACAGTAAAGAACTGGAGAAAAACAGAGACAATATTAAAAATACATGGACAATACTCAACAGTATCCTTGGAAATAAAAGCAGAAATACAAGCTACCCAACTAATATTCCAAAAAATAATAAAACAACTCAGAGTGTGAATATCGCTTCACCTGCAGATGAATTTAATAATTTTTTTGTTAACATTGGACCTAAACTGGCCCGAGAAATGCCCACTACGGTGCCAACAGGTGATACAATATGCAATAACACTGCTGTAAAAGACTCCATCTTCATTAAGAACACAGACGAAAGAGAGGTCATTGAAATTGTTAAATCGTTCAAAAGTAAAACATCTACTGACTGTGATGGTATCGACATGCTACTAGTCAAAACTGTTATCGAATGCATAGTAAAACCACTGACGTATATCTGCAACCTGTCTCTCCAATCAGGTATATTTCCCAATGCAATGAAAATAGCTAAAGTAATTCCGATATACAAGACGGGCGACAGAGGGGAACTCTCAAACTATAGACCAATTTCACTATTACCACAATTTTCCAAGATACTTGAAAAAATATTCTATGAGAGAATTGACAACTTCATACTGAAGAATGATTTATTATGTGAGCAGCAATATGGGTTCAGACACAAGAGGACAACTGCATATGCCCTAATGGAATTTACAGAAAAAATATCAACAGCCATTGAAAATAAAGAGTATTCAGTTGGAGTATTCCTAGATCTTAAAAAAGCATTTGATACAGTAGATCATAATTTATTATTAAAGAAACTACAAAATTCTGGTATTAGAGGTGTAGCACTGTCCTGGTTAAGTAGTTACTTAAAGAATAGATATCAGTATGTATGTGTTAGCAACAAAAACTCAGAGTTGCTGAAGGTCACCTGTGGAGTCCCACAGGGTTCAGTTTTGGGACCATTATTATTCAATATGTATATAAACGATATATGTAAAGTCTCAGAAAAAATGGACTTAATATTGTTTGCCGATGACACTAATCTGCTATGCAGTGGAAACAATTTGGAACAACTTCTGGATACACTCGGGAAGGAATTAGGAAAGCTTAAACTGTGGTTTGATTCAAACAAATTAACGCTCAATTTAAGTAAGACAAAATTTATAGTCTTTAACAACCATCACAACAATCCAGTACCCAAACTCAGTGTAAATGGTGTAGAGATTGAAAGGGTATCTGAAACCAAATTTCTTGGAGTAATAATTGATAACAAACTGTGTTGGAAGTCACATATTAATTATATTAAAGGTAAAGTATCCAAATCAATTGCAATATTACACAGAGTGAAATATTTGCTGAATCAACCCACACTATACACCTTGTATCATTCATTAATACTCCCATACATGACATATTGTAATGAAGTATGGGGAAATACATATAAAACAAACATATATCCACTCTTTATGCTTCAAAAGAGAGCTATTAGAATAATAAACAAAGCAGCTTACAGGGAACCAACAAACCCACTTTTTCTTAAACAAAAAAACCCTCAAGTTGAAAGATCTGGTTGACTTTAAAACCGCAATAATAATGTTCAAAGTGAAGAATTTATCACTGCCTGCAAATATCCAAAAGTTGTTCCAAACAAGGGAGAAACGATATCACTTCAGAGGAACATGTATTGGCGCAGTGGTTAGCACTGCGGCAGCACAGTTTACCCTTGGCCGGGGGATTGTGGGGATCGTGGGATCGTGGGTTCGATCCCAGCCCCCGACCAACAGTGATCTGTGTGGAGTTTGCATGTTCTCCCCGTGTTGCGTGGGTTTACTCCGGGATTTCTCCGGTTTCCTCCCACATGCCAAAAACATGCATGTTAGGTTAATTGGCTGTTCTAAATTGTCCCTAGATATCTGTTTCCTATGGGCCCTTAGAATAGAGAGTTAGTATTAATGAAAGCGCTTTGAGTGGTCTTTGTGACTAGAAAAGCGCTATATAAGTGCAGGTTAGTTAGTTAGTTAGTTAGTTAGTATATTTCAAAAGCCTACAGTGAGAACAACCACCAAGCAACACTGTATTTCAGTGCAAGGAGTCAGATTATGGAACGATTATGGACCTGAATTAAAATCATGTACAACGCTTGGACAATTTAAACAAAAACTAAAGGAAGAAATACTCCAAACATATTTACAAGACGACATGTAAAATCACATAAGGATTGACATATCCAGCCTGTGTTGTGTTGTAGCTTCGTTTTTTTTTTTTTTCTCTCTGTGACATTCTGTCTTAGATTTGTCTTGAATAGTAACTGCTTAACTTAGCTTAGCTTAGTTTTCTTTTTTTTTTTTTTTTTTTTTTCTCTCAGTCACACTTTGTCTTAGCTTTGTTCTAAATTGTAATCACTCTTGTCTTGTTTACTCTTTTTTTTTTGAATTCTTGGATGGAATATGGGTGGGCAATATAAGCTGCGGCTTCAGCCATCACCCATTTCGGATAACTCACGTGGAATTGTTTAGTAGAAGGAGTCTTTGTCTAATTTGACCTTGTTGTTATATTATACAGTTTCTTTCACCTGTACTGTATTATCTGAAATAAATAAATAAATTCAAAATAAATTCAAAATAAATTCAGATTCAGTCTTCCCAGCCTGGTACAGGTCTACAATTTTGTTTCTGGTGTCCTTTGACAGCTCTTTGGTCTTGGCCATAATGGAGTTTTGAGTCTGACTGTTTGAGGTTGTGGACAGGTGTCTTTTATATTGATAATGAGTTCAAACAGGTGCCATTAATACAGGTAATGAGTGGAGGACAGAGGAGCCTCTTAAAGAAGAAGTTACAGGTCTGTGAGAGCCAGAAATCTTGCTTGTTTATCGGTGACCAAATACTTAATTTACCAAGGAATTTACCAATTAATTCATTAAAAATCCTTCAATGTGATTTTCTGGATTTTTTTTTTCCTCATTTTGTCTCTCATAGTTGAGGTATACCTATGATGAAAATTGGAGACCTCTCTCATCTTTTAAGTGGGAGAACTTGCACAATTGGTGGCTGACTAAATACTTTTTTGCCCCACTGTACATACATACACATAAATATATAAATATACAGTATATACAAAGTGCGGAGCATTGTAGCAAGATGGAATAAACAGCATAACCGTCTACTTAGTTATCCTACATAGTATGAATATGTACCCATATATATTGTCACCTTCCGTAGCAACTGATATTGTCCTAGTTGTATACTGGAGGGGACCATTTGTGTAAGTCTTTTGCGTCTTTTGCATTCAGTGCTATTAGGTCATCACATTTTTTTGCTATCTCTGCGAGCAGCCCTGCTTAGGTTATACAGTCTGACAGCGGTAGGTAGGAAGGACCTGCGAAACCTCTCGGTTGCGCACCTAGGATGATGTAGTCTACTGCTAAATGAGCTCCTCAGTGCGTTCAATATGTCCTGCATAGGGTGGGACTCGGACTCCAGCAGAGATGACAGTTTAGTACCATCCTTCTCTCTCCTATCTCCTCCACTGGGTCAAGGCGTTGCCCCAGGACAGATCTAGCTTTCTTGATCAGTTTGTTCAGTCTCTTCCTATCGGCTGCTGTAATGCCACTGCCCCTGCAGACCACACCAAAAGTGATGGCTGATGCCACCACCGTGTCGTAGAATGTCTTCAGCAGCGTCCCTTGTACACCAAAAGACCTGAGCCTCCTCAGTAGGAACAGCCTGCACTGTCCCTTCTTGTAGAGTGTGTTGGTATTGTGTGACCAGTCTAGTTTATTGTTCAGATGAACACCAAGGTACTTGTAGGATGTCACCATCTCAATGTCTGTTCCCTGTATGTTTACTGGTGCTGTGAGGGGTTGTCCTTGCCTGTGGCAGTCCACCACCAGCTCCTTAGTTTTCCTCGCGTTGATCTGGAGGCAGTTCCGATGGCACCAGTCCACGAAGTCCTGGATAAGTCCTCTGTACTCAGCTTCATCTCCATTGGAGATGAGGCCGATGATCGCAGAGTCGTCGGAGAACTTCTGTAGATGGCAGTGTGTTGTGTTGTGTGAGAAGTCCACAGTATAAAGGGTGAACAGGAAGGGAGCCAAAACCGTTCCCTGGAGGGCCCCCGTGCTACCGATGATCATGTCAGACACAAATCTCGGGTTCTCACAAACTGTGGCCGGTTAGTGAGGTAGTCCAGGATCCATGATGACTGGTGCTGGTCCACCCCTGCGCACAGCAGCTTGTCCTTCAGGATCATCGGTTGGATGGTGTTGAAAGCACTGGAGAAGTCAAAGAACATGATCCTCACCGCATTCCCCGGCTTCTACAGGTGGGACAGAGAACAGTGAAGGAGGAAGATCACTGAATCCTCCACCCCAATGCCATGCTGGTAGGTGAACTGGAGTGGATCCATCGCTGGTCCCACCAGGGGGCAGAAGTGAGCAAGGAGCAGTCTCTCCAGGGTCTTCATCATGTGAGACGTCAGGGGCACTGGTCTGTAGCTGTTCATATCTTTGGGGAGGGAAGTCTTTGGTACAGGTACCACACAAGATGTTTTCCACAACTGTGGTACCCTCCCCAGCTTCAGGCTCAGGTTGAAGATGTGCTCCACAATCCCACACAGCTGGTCTGCACAGGACTTGAGGAGCTTCGCGCTGATGCCGTCCGGTCCCGAGGCCTTCCTCACCTTGATCTTCCTCAGCTCTGTCCTCACCTGGGTCTTAGTGAGGGTCAGGTTGGGGGGCTGTGTGCTAGGAGTGGGGTGTGGACAGCAGGTCTCGATGACTTCAGAGGCAGCAGTGGTTGTTGTGCAGTTGGGGGGGAGGGCGATTGGTCAAACCTATTAAAAAACAGGTTCAGATTGTTCGCCCACTCCCTGCCCCCCGTGGCCTGGGGGGAGGTATTCTGGAGCCCAGAGATGGTTTTAAGGTTTCTCCAGACCCCACCGATGTCGCTCTATTGCAGCTTGTCCTCCATCTTCTTCCTGAAGCTGCCCTTGCCTTCTATGATCTTCCTCCTCAGCTCCCTCTGTACGGACTTCAGCATCTCCCTGTTCCCCGACCTGAAGATCCTCTTCTTCTCTCTCAGAAGTGTTTTTATCTCAGGGTTGATCCAGGGTTTGTTGTTCGAGCAACACCGTATGGTCTTGGTGGGTACGGTGTTGTCTACACAGAAGCCGATATAGTCCATGATGGTGTGAGTGAGGCCATCGATATCCTCACCATGTGGATCGCAGAGCTGCTCCCAGGCAGTGATTTCAAAACAGTCCTTTAGCGCGTCCATTGCCTCCTCAGACCATAACTTCACCGTGCGCATGACCGGAGGTTGTCTGTGTACTAGGGGTTTGTACACCGGCAGGAGATGAACCAAGTTGTCATCCGATCTCCCGAGTGGGGGGAGTGGTGATGAGGTGTACGCCTCCTTAGTATTTGCATAAAATAAGTCCAGTGTTTTATTGTCTCTAGTGTGGCATGTGACATACTGGGTGAACGCGGCTAGAATGGGGGACAGTGAAATACGGTTGAAATCTCCTGAGATGAGGAGAAGAGCATCTGGGTGTTCTGCCTGCAGCCTGCCAGTTACTGAGTGGATGACGTCACGCACTGTCCCAGCGTTCACCGTCGGATTTGCATAAATAACAATGCAGATCACGTGTGAGTATTCCCTCGGGAGATATGTAGGCCGCATGCTAACAGCTAGCAACTCGATGTCTTTGGTACAGTGCTGTTCCTTAACCGTGATATGTCCCGGTCTGCACCAGTTGTTATTGACATACATTATCACTCCTCCGCCCCTTGTCTTCCCACTTTCTGGTGTTCGGCCGTATTGCGTGGAAACCCTCCAGTTCGATGTTAGCATCCGTTGCTAGTTCTGTTAGCCACGTCTCGGTATACAACATTAAACTACTCTCTCTGAAGACGCTCTCGTAGTGGGAGATAGCCGCTAGCTCATCAGTCTTACTGAGTAACGATCGAACATTCCCCATAGTAACAGATGGGAGGACGGGTCTGTACCTTATATTCCTTGCCCGCCGTCTTACTCCAGCTCAACACCCACGCCGTTTCCAACTTATTTCTCCCGGTATGTCGAGTTTTTGCGTTAGCATCGTGGGCCGGTTAAGTGCTAACAGCTGGTCTCTAATGTACTGCCTCCTGCGAGAAACAGTGGCTCTGTCCGCTGGCTCAGGAGACATTTGGGCAATCTACGTGTTCGGAGGGAATAAAGGACAAAAGTGGACAAAAGTGGACAAAACAAGATGACAAAATACAACGGTAACCTGTGTCTGAGGTCTAGGATAACATGGAACCTCATACACATGGCACACACCTAGCAAGGTTCCCAATGTAATTAAAAACAGATTTAAATTTAAAGTGACACTCCACCAAAAATCTTTTTTTTTCTTGTTAACATGTCTGTAACATGTTTTTATGACAGATGTGTGTGTGTGCTCATCCAGACTTGGACACAGCAGTCATGATGGCTGTACGGAATCTGTCTCTGTGTTTAGCCAGCTGTCTCAAGCAATAGAGGGGCATTTCCATCGTTTGGCGAATGTCATCCTCCCACCGTTGCCTTGATCTTCCTTGTCCTCTGCGAACCGCTGTTCCTCCTTGCAGAATTGTTCGGTGCAGACTGTCGTGTCGTGCTGTGTGACCAAAAAATCTTGCTTTCCTTTGTTTCATTGTTCTCACTAATTCCTTGTCATTCACTTTGCACATTTTCCCGATTTCCTCATTAGTCACATGTTTACTGTACGGTATTCTTAAAATTTTTCTTAGGCACTTGTTTTCAAACGTGGTGATTTTGTCTTCTACACCTTTGGTAAACACCCATGCTTCACAGCCATACGTTGTGACTGGAAAAATGATGGTTTTTCAGAATTTTTATTCTAGTTGTTACATCAGTGTCCTTCCATAAGCTCTGGAGTTGATGCAGAGTTAGGGCTGTCACGGTAGAGGAATTTCCCCTACGGTGACGGTGGATAGCTCAACACCACGATACGCGGTATTATTGCAAATGTTTTTAGGACCCCGTGGTCTCATAATTTAAACAAGGTTCATAACTTATGGGACAAATCATAGAAACTGTGAAAAATTCGCTGCAGTTCTGCTCTCAACTTTATGTTCATGTGTGACAATTGTGCAGAGCTCCGGTCTTTCTAGGCATGAACTAACTAACTAACTAACTAACTAACCTGCACTTATATAGCGCTTTTCTAGTCACAAAGACCACTCAAAGCGCTTTCATTAATACTAACCCTCTATTCTAAGGGCCTATAGGAAACAAATATCTAGGGACAATTTAGAACAGCCAATTAACCTAACATGCATGTTTTTGGCATGTGGGAGGAAACCGGAGAAATCCCGGAGTAAACCCACGCAACACGGGGAGAACATGCAAACTCCACACAGATCACTGTTGGTCGGGGGCTGGGATCGAACCCACGATCCCACGATCCCCACAATCCCCCGGCCAAGGGTAAACTGTGCTGCCGCAGTGCTAACCACTGCGCCACCGTGCAGCCCATGAACTGCTGATTCTGTTAAAAAAAAGATAATTTTCATAAAGCAGTGGCAGTAACTCCAGTATTTCAACTATGGGGTGTGTGGACTGGAGACCGCAGTGGCATTCAGCTTATTTAAACAGGACAGCCTCCGTACAGGACCCTGCATGGCTCTTGTCTCTGTGATTTTTGGATGTTTTCTTTTGTCTGAAAAGTCACGTTCAAACAAGCAATGCACTATGCAGTAGTTGTTTCGCTCTCGGAGCTCAATTGTCAGGATCATAAACATTCCGCTGAGAAGGAAATAACATGCTTTGTGCCCTTTCAGTGCTCACTGTCACGACTGTATTTAGCAATTTGTCCAAGTGCTTCCACCACTAACTGTCTGCTGGAGTCCGTCTGGAGAGAGAGTGCCTCACCCGGTGTTGCCACCAGCACCTGGTGCTACGGAAGCTTCCACAGTACCGAATGCAAATGTGCTGTTGGCAATAAAAATACACTTAACATTTAACAGTTAATTTAATATTCACTAGGGACATACGTACATATAAGTGAACGAGATTTAGCCACACACACAACAAAAGTGAACGCCATGGTTGTTGCGGTTGCTCGTTATCCTCAGCGGTAGGCTTGTCCATAGCACGGTAATACATAATTGCAGTTATCGCGACAGCCCTATGCAGAGTTTTCATGCCGAGTGCAGTTCTTTGTCATGATTTGCCCGTTTAACGGGCGAGAAATAGGACACCACGCACTTGTTGTAGGTTTTTGCACATTTATTAACTTAAAGGACACATACAAAATGCTACAACAAACTGGGCTGGTGAGCATATGAGGAATCCACTGACAGCCAATGACACAAATACTGATGGCAGGAATGACAGGTAGGCAAAAATAGTTTAAAGCTAAGGCGAGTGAAATCACCGGCTAACCTGGGGTAAATACAGAAGCACAGGCAGCAGAAATAGCTAAACTATGGTGAGCGTAATTGCCAGCCAACCTGCAAATTACCAGTTATACATGCGGTGAGAAACTGAGCACAACATGAAGGGAAACAACCTGAGGGAAAATAAATAAAGGAGGCTACATCAGACTAAGGCACCGCCTCCTACAATAAGCAGCAGCACAACACAGATAACGAATAATATAGACACCAAAAAGGGAAAGGCACAAATGCTGGAGGCAAGTTGGGCTCAACGTCTGTGGTGCCAAAACACTGGAACACCATATCAGATGGAGCTCAATGGCTGAGACAAATAGGGCAAAAAGGGCACCCAGATGGAGCTCTCCAACTTACCTCAACAGCAGGACCCCAAACATGAAGATAGGACACGGTGGGAACAACAAAGATAGTAGTGAAGAGTAGAACACGGCGACAAACAGGAGTCATTGCGTCACTGAAATACCCATACACTGATTACAGATAGGTGTAGCTAATAAGTGGTCAAATGGCAGCAGCTGTGCACCCCCAAGGAATAGGCAACCAGAAGCTGCACAGCGCTGTCAAAATAAACAGACCAGAAACAGAAAATATAATACAGAAAAATACAAAACATCATAGTAAACTAAGAAATAACAGAAAATAAGCAATACAATGTTCACCGGGCAGAGAAGTTGGGCACGGCTCTAACCTATGCCCCAGGAACATAACATTCTTCTTCTAACTTCTTGAAAACTGTCCCTGTTGTTTTGGATTCGCACCCTGAGGTATTCGAAACTAGATACCTCGTCTAGTTGTTAACCATCCAATGTTACTCCCATCATACTTGGTGATTTGTCCAGTCTCATGAGTTTTGTTTTACTCTTGTTGATCAGTAAGCCCACTTCTTCACTGTGCAATCTGTTGCTTTCCAGGGATCTGGATAGCCCATCTTCACTGCTCGATAGAACTGTGTCATCAGCGTATCTCAGTTCAGATATTGCTCTTCCACCGATTATGACTACGTCATAACTTTCTTCTGCCAGGACTTTTCTCATTATCAGAGCTCAGTGTAGATGTTAAACAATTGAGGTGAAAGGCAGCAGCCTTGATGCACTCCCTTCTTCACTTTGAACCACCACCATTTTGAATCTGATTTTAATATATCAATGATCCCCTTCAACAGCAGAAGTCTCTATGCTAACTTTAATAAAGAACCATTCAATATAGTGGTAATATCAGACACATGGCTCAGTAAAGAGAAAGGAGTGGATTACACATTGGATGGCTATGAATTAAATTATATGAATAGAAAAGTGAAAAAAGGAGGAGGACTTGCAATTTATGTTGACAAGAGCTTGCAATACAAGGTTGTTGAACTCCTATCGGCTCGGATATTGCCCGGGCTAACAAGATCCGCGCTGATCTGTTCACACTCCGACAGCCAGCGAAAAGTAAGCTAGGAGCAGGAAGACAAAAGAAGAGGAAAACAGCAGCGTTGTGTGTAGCAGAATGGAATGTATGCACTCTGTTGGACAGAACAACATCACAGTGCCCAGAAAGACAGACCATGCTTGTGGCCCTGGAAATGAACAGGTACATTGTAGACATAGCTGCAGTTAGTGAAACAAGATTGCCTGGATATGACAGCTTGGAAGACCATGGGTACATCTTCTTTTGGAGTGGGAAATCAACTCAAGAAAGGAGAGAAGCAGGAGTGGGCTTTGCAGTTAGAAAGATAGCAGCAATGCTTGATGAGAAACCGGTGCCAATCAACAACAGGATAATGACTATGAGACTCCCACTACAGCGGAAGATGAATGCCACACTCATTAGTGTATATGCCCCAACAATGACCAACACAGAGGAGGCGAAGGAAGAGTTCTACAGTGATTTACGTGAGACTATCAGGCATGTACCGACTGATAACAGGCTGATACTCGAAGATTTTAATGCCAGAGTTGGTTCGGACACTGAGAAATGGAAAGGAGTGCTAGGCAGTCATGGAGTAGGCAAGTGCAATGCTAATGGAGAACTTCTACTTGCACTATGTTCAGAGTACAACCTTGTGATAACCAACACTCTATTTAAGCACAAGGACACACACAAGAAGACATGGATGCACCCAAGATCCAAGCACTGGCACTTGTTAGACTATATCATAGTAAGGCAGAGAGACATAAGGGATGTATTGGACACCAGAGCAATGAGAGGTCCGGACTGTGGTACTGATCATGTTATGCTGAGATCTAGATTAAGGATTTGCAGATGAAAACAGCACTGCAGGAAGGGTGCGAAGCCACCACGGAAGCTAAACACTAGTGCATTGAAAGGCCAAAAGAAGCAGGAAGAACTTACACAGGAAATGGATGAAAATTTGAAAGACTGGGACAGCAGCAACTCAGAGAATGACATAGAAGAGAAATGGGCAACACTGAAGGATACAGTGTATCAGACTGCGAGTGATGTATTGGGCTACCCTGAGAGGAAACATCAAGATTGGTTTGATGAGCATGATGAACATCTGAAGAAACTACTAGAAGCAAGGAATACAGCTAGGCAGGAAAACCTACAGTGTAACACAAGGTCGAAGAAGAAATACTCAAAGGCTCAGAGTGAGCTACAGAAGTACAGCAGAGAGATGAAGTCCAACTGGTGGGATGAAAAAGCAGAGGAACTTCAAACTGCAGCAGACAGGAAGGACATGAAAACATTCTTCACAGGTTTGAGAGAAATCTACAGACCTAAACCAAGAGGATTGATCCAACTAAAGGCTATGGATGGTGAAACGGTTTTGCAGGAGAAAGACAAGATCCTGGACAGATTTGCAGACCACTTTGACCAACTACTAAACAACCCTGGAGATCTCACTGAAGAGGCTAAAGAAGCTCTTGTGCAGCGACCAGCTGTATCAAGTCTGGATGAACCACCAAATCTTGATGAACTAATGGCAGCTATCAGGACAACACAGGATGGTAAAGCTCCAGGAAGGGATGGAATTCCAGCAGAAGTGTGGAAATTTGGTGGTGTTCAGCTGACCAACTGCCTGCACAAGCTCATCCAAGAGATATGGGATGCCCAGAAAGTACCTCAGGACTGGAAGGATGCAAATATTGTGCCTTTGTTCAAGAAAGGTGACAGGAAAGATTGTGGAAATTAAGATAAGATAAGATAAGATAAGCCTTTATTAGTCCCACAACGGGGAAATTCCAGGATTGCAACAGCACAGGGATAGCAACACTCAGAGCAACAATCAGAAGGCAAGAAAAAAAAAAAAAACAAGCAAGCAAGAGCAGCTAATATACATATGTACATATTACTATAAAATATATATATACACACACACACACAGACACACAGTGCAGAGCATTGTAGCTGGATGGAATAAATATATGAATATATGAACACACAGTGCAGAGCATTGTAGCTAGATGGAATAAATATGTAAATATATAAACACCCACAGTACGGAGCATTGCAGCTAGGTGGAATAAATATGCAAGTATATAAACACACACAGTGCGGAGCAATGTAGCTAGATGGAATAATATGTAGATATATAAAAACACAGTGCGGAGCATTGTAGCTAGATGGAATAAATATATAGATATATAAATATAAACACACCCAGTGCTGAGCATTGTAGCTAGATGGAATAAATATGTAAATATATAAACACACACAGTGCAGAGCATTGTTGCTAGGTGGGATGAAACAGCATAACCGTCTATTTAGTTATCCTACATGGTATGATTATGTGCCCATACATATTCTCACCCTCCATAGCGACCGGTATGTTCCTAGTTGTATGCCGGAGAGGACCATTGTGTAAGTCTATTGCATCTTTTGCATTCAAAAAAACTATTAGTTTGTTACGTCTTTTTGCTATCTCTGCGAGCAGCCCTGCTTAGGTTGTACAGTCTGACAGCCGTTGGTAGGAAGGACCTACGAAACCTCTCGGTTGTGCACCTGGGATGATGTAGTCTGCTGCTAAATGAGCTCCTCAGTGCATCCACTATGTCCTGCATAGGGTGGAACTCGGACTCCAGCAGAGATGACAGTTTAGCCACCATCCTTCTCTCTCCTATCTCCTCCATCGGATCAAGGCGCTGCCCCAGGACAGAGCTAGCTTTCTTAATCAGTTTGTTCAGTCTCTTCCTATCGGCTGCAGTAATGCCACTGCCCCAGCAGACCACTCCAAAAGTGATGGCTGATGCCACCACCGTGTCATAGAATGACTTCAGCAGCGCCCCTTGTACACCAAAAGACCTGAGTCTCCTCAGCAGGAACAGCCTGCGCTGTCCCTTCTTGTAGAGTGCGTCAGTATTGTGTGACCAGTCTAGTTTATTGTTCAGATGAATACCCAGGTACTTATAGGATGTCACCATCTCGATGTCTGTTCCCTGTATATTTACTGGTGCTGTGAGGGGCTGCCCATGCCTGCGGCAGTCCACCACCAGCTCCTTAGTTTTCCTCGCGTTGATCTGGAGGCAGTTCCGATGGCACCAGTCCACAAAGTCCTGGATAAGCCCTCTGTACTCAGCTTCATCTCCGTTGGAGATGAGACCAACGATCGCAGAGTCATCAGAGAACTTCTGTAGATGGCAATGTGTTGTGTTGTGTGAGAAGTCCGCAGTATAAAGAGTGAACAGGAAGGGAGCCAGCACCGTTCCCTGGGGGGCCCCCTTGCTACTGATGATCGTGTCGGAAACACAGTCCCGGGTTCTCACAAACTGAGGCCGGTTCGTGAGGTAGTCCAGGATCCATGATGACAGGTGCTGGTCCACCCCTGCGCGCAGCAGCTTGTCCTTCAGGATCATCGGTTGGATGGTGTTGAAAGCACTGGAGAAGTCAAAGAACATGATCCTCACCATATTCCCGGGCTTCTCCAGGTGGGACAGAGAACGGTGAAGGAGGAAGATCACCGCATCCTCCACCCCAATGCCATGCTGGTAGGCGAACTGGAGTGGATCCATCGCTGGTTCCACCAGGGGGCGGAGATGAGCAAGGAGCAGTCTCTCCAGGGTCTTCATCAAGTGGGACGTCAAGGCCACCGGTCTGTAGCTGTTCAGGTCTTTGGGGTGGAAAGTTTTTGGTACAGGTACCACACAAGATGTTTTCCACAGCTGTGGTACCCTCCCCAGTTTCAGGCTCATGTTGAAGATATAAGTCACAATCCCACACAGCTGGTCTGCACAGGACTTGAGGAGCTTTGCGCTGATGCCGTCCGGTCCCGACGCCTTCCTCGCCTTGATCTTCCTCAGCACCGTCCTCACCTGGGTCTTGGTCAGGGTCAGGATGGGGGGCTGTGTGTTGGGAGTGGGGGGGGTGTCGGTGGAGTGGGGAGTGGGCAGCAGGACTTGATTTCTTAGAGGCAGCAGTGGTTGTTGTGCAGACAGGGGGGAGGGCGGTTGGTCAAATCTATTGAAAAACAGATTCAGGTTGTTCGCCCACTCCCTGCCCCCGGTGGCCTGGGGGGAGGTATTCTGGAGCCCCGAGATGGTTTTGAGGTTTCTACCAAGGTTTCTACCAATTACCAAGGTATATCACTGCTAGCCACTGTTGGTAAGATTCTCTCACGTGTACTACTTAACAGACTCAATGAACACATCTTGCAGAATGTAGTACTGGAAACCCAGTGCGGCTTTAGAAGTGGAAGAATCACAATAGACATGATTTTCTGCTTGAAACAGGTTCAAGAAAAGTGTATCGAACAGAACATGCCGCTTTATGTAGTCTTCGTAGACTTCAGTAAAGCCTTCGATACTGTTTTGCGACAAGGATTTTGGCAGATACTCAAGAAATATGGCTGTACAGAGAAGTTTGTCAGCCTGATCAAGGCACTCCATACAGGTATGTAAGCAAACATGGTAATGAGTGGTTCAGTATCTAAAGACTTTTCAGTAAGCAATGGGGTGAAACAACGGTGTGTGCTGGCGCCTACACTCTTCTCGCTATATCTGGTAGCCATGCTTGAGGTGGCCTTCAAAGACACTTCAGAAGGAGTATACATTCAAACAAGGAAAGAAGCAGACTTGTTCAATGTGGCACAGTTTAAAGCCAAGAGTAAGACATTGATAAAGGTAGTAATAGAAATGCTCTTTGCCGACGACAGTGCTCTAGTTGCACACAGCGTGGAAGATATGCAATCTTTAGTGGAGAAATTTGCAAGAGCAGCTAGCCAATTCAGCCACAAAATCAACATCAAGAAGACAGAGTGCTTTTATCAACCACCAAAGTTCCAATTATCAACATCGCTACCAGAAGAGATCAGCATTGGTACAGAGCCACTAGTCAAGTGCAAGACTTTCACGTATCTAGGGAGTACTGTTTCAGAGAATGCTAGACTGGAGGATAAACTATCTCTCAGAATGGGAAGAGCGAGCGCTGTGTTTGGAAACTTGAGGGAGAGACTGTGGAACAATCGACATGTATCTATCCATGTGAAATGCAAAGTGTACAGAGCGACAGTCCTGACTACTCTATTGTACGGTGCTGAAACTTGGACTGTCTACAGAGTGTAGGTAAAGAAACTCCACGCGTTCATGATGAGACACCTTCGAGCCATAATGAACATCTCATGGAAAGACAAGATAACCAACATAGAAGTGTTGAAACGAGCTGGTCTACCATCAATGGAGGACATGCTGATACAGATGAACCTGAGATGGCTCGGACATGTTGAGAGGATGGACCACCAGCGTCTCCCTCGGCAGTTACTCTACTCATAGTTACGTGAGGGCAAACACAATCAGGGTAGACCAAGGCTCAGATTTAAAGATACTGTAAAAAGAAACTTGAAGAAGTTGGATATAGACAGGAGTTCCTGGCAGCGGAAGGCTAAGGACAGAGCTGCATGGAGGAATCTGATCAGACCTAAGTGAAACAGTCATTGTCGCCCACGGCCGACTGCTATGATGATGATGACTGTGGATGATTTATTTGAATGTATCACAGTGGAAATCTGTCTGGACAATATGAAGAATACAGTAGTGAGCTGTGTATATAGAACACCTGGATCAAATATTGATTTATTTAAGGACTGGACGGAAAAAATGTATGCAAATCTTACTCATAAAGTTATGTTCATTTGTGTGGATTTCAATATAGATGTTATGAACTCAAAACAACATAGTATGACAGAAGAATTTATCTACACAGTGCACAGTATGGGCATACATTCAACGATCACCAGACCTAACAGAATTACATCACACAGTGCCACATCAATAGAAAATATATTCACAAACATTATGGAAAATAATATTGTGAGTGGGCTTTTATTAAATGATATCAGTGACCACCTGCTGATTTTTGTCTATCAATGTGATTAAAGGAAGAAAAAGTACACCAAAAATATTAAATATAAAAGAATAAGAACTGAAGAATCTATGTATTTACTGGCAAAGGAATTATTAATGCAAGACTGGAAGATAGTTTGTGACAAAAATGATATAACTAAAGCGTATGATGAATTTTTACAAATATTTCAATCATTGTACAATAAAAACTGTCCTATCAAACAATACAGTGACAGACAACAAAACAAAAATATTCCATGGGTCACCAAGGGGCTATTAAATGCATGTAAAAAGAAGAATACATTACATATCATTCATTCATTGGCTCCATCGATCTCGAAAGATCATGGGGGGGTTTTGTGCCTTGGGTCATCATTCAGGGAGCTGCACCGTCGGGCGTGGCTGTAGAGGTCGATACGGGATCTGCAGATCCTGCCGCAGCCGCTGCAGATAAATTCTTCACAGTGTAGTGGGGGTCTCGACAGTCTCCTCTGTCTGCGGAGTCTCTTCTCCCCCCAGCGAGTGTCTCTTCTCTCCTCTGCTGTTCAGATGACATCCTGGGTGGTGGTCCGCCAGTTGGAGCGGACGGAGGCGGCTGACTCCAGGTCGGAGGGGTTGAAGCCTCCAGCCTTGAGGTTGCGCTTGCAAACATCCTTGAATCTGAGAGTTGGGTGTCCCTTTGATCTAGTTCCAGTAGCCAGCTTCCCATACAGTAAGTCTTTGGGGATGCAGCCATCCTCCATTCGGTTGACGTGGCCAAGCCATCGCAAGCGTCTCTTTGTCAGAATGGCAAACATACTGGGCACATCTGCTCTGGCCAGGACGTCGATGTTGGAGACACGGTCCTGCCAAGTGATGCGCAGTAAAGACATGCATGTTAGGTTAATTGGTTGTTCTAAATTGTCCCTAGATATTTGTTTCCTATAGGCCCTTAGAATAGAGGGTTAGTATTAGTGAAAGCGCTTTGAGTGGTCTTTGTGACTAGAAAAGCGCTATATAAGTGCTAGTTAGTTAGTTAGTTAGTTAGTCTGCGAAGGCAGCGTTGGTGGAAGGCGTTCAGCCGGCGTTCCTGGCAGGAGTAGAGGGTCCATGCTTCACTGCCATTATATAAACAATTCATTAAATGTAGAACGGTAGAGGCTGAGATCAAAAATAAAAGATATAAAAACAAGCTACTAATATAATGAGGACTTGTAAGAAAGAATACTACAACAGAATATTCGAGGATAATAAGAATAACTTAAGAGGAGTATGGCAAGTGCTAAATGGGATTATTAGCAACCGATCAAAGGATGCAAATTATCCAGAATATTTTACTGAAAATGACAATTTGATAAATAATACGGAGGATGTGGTTAGTGGTTTCAATAAATTTTTTGTAAACGTTGGTCCAGAATTGGCAAAAATAATAGTGACACCAGAAACAAACAATAGTGGGCCTGTAAATGCAATAGAAGATAGAAATCCAAACACAATCTTTTTGGGTGCAGTAACTGAAAAGGAAATTAGCGAGACTGTGAGTAAATTTAAGAACAAAAAATCAACTGACTGGAATGAAACTGACATGACAATAGCGGAAAAAAGTAATTCAAGGAATTGTTAAACCACTCACCCACATCTGTAACCTGTCATTTTAAACTGGTACATTTCCAAACAAAATGAAAATAACAAAAGTAATACCACTATACAAAACAGGAGACATTCATCATTTCACAAATTACAGGCTGGTCTCTTTACTCTCATAATTCTCCAAAATACTTGAAAAAATCTTCACTACAAGAATGGATAATTTCACTGAAAAACACAACCTCCTTACAGACAGTCAGTATGGTTTTAGAGCGGACAAATCTACATCCTTGGCACTGATTGAACTCATAGAAGAAATTATTAGTTGTATAGATAAAAAAAAGTTTGCTGTAGGAGTATTTATAGATTTAAAGAAAGCTTATGACACCACTGATCACAGAATTCTACCGAGGAAATTGGAAAGGTATGGGATAAGAGGGGTCGGACTGAGTTGGGTGGAAAGTTATTTAAGTAGCAGACAACAATTTGTACAAATAGGTGAACACAAATCACCCTTCATGGGCATCTCTTGTGGTGTGCCCCAGGTGTCAGTTTTGGGACCCAAACTCTTTATCTTATATATAAATGACATATGCCAAGAGTCAAAATGTCTGAAATTTATTTTGTTTGCAGATGACACAAATATCCTTTGCACTGGTGAGAATTTTCAGCAGGTTTTAGAGGTGGTTACAACAGAAATGAAAAGGTTAACGCAGTGGTTCAACAAAAATAAATTATTTCTAAATCTGAAAAAAAACAAAGATTATGTTGTTTGGAAATTATAAAATAAATAATGAAATAATGGTAACAATAGATGATACCAGAATTGAAACAGTACAGGAAAATAAGTTTCTGGGGGTGATGGTAGACAATAAAATATGCTGGAAACCTCACATCAGTCACATCCAGGCCAAGTTGGCAAAATGTATAGGGATGCTGGGGAAGACAACACACATCTTGGACTATAAATCATTATTCTTACTGTACAATTCACTGTTTCTACCATATCTTAACTACTGTGTAGAGGTCTGGGGAAACACCTGGAAGACCAACCTACAGCCAATATGCACATTACACAAAAAAGCTATAAGGATAATAAATAATGTAGGATATAGAGACCATACCAACTCGTTGTTTTTAAAGTCACATGCCATAAAGTTCATAGATTTACTTAAATATAAGACAGCACAAGTAATGTACATGGCAATTAATAATCGACTCCCAACTATCCATCCATCCATCCGTCTTCTTCCGCTTAACCCTTTTTGGGTCTGGCTGGAGCGTATCCTAGCATCTTTGGGCGAGAGGCAGGGTACACCCTGGATAGATCTCCAGTCCATCGCAAGGCCAACACAGAGAGGCAGACAACCATTCACTCTCACAGTCATACCTAAGGACAATTTAGAATCCCCAGTTTAATGCCAATTAACCTAACTTGCATGTTTTTGGCATGTGGGAGACTCCCAACTAATATACAAAAAATATTCACAAAAAGAGATAATGATTATAATTTGAGAGGAGACAAACTTTACAAAACCTAAGGTATGAGCAACTAAGAAAAGTGTGTGCATATCTGTCTGTGGGGTGGATTTGCGGAACAGTCTGGAGCTGGAACTAAAACTATGTACAAACAGAAATCAATTCAAAAGAGGTATAAACATTATTTGCTAAAAGGATATATGTTACAGGGGTAGTATTAATATGTACAATGCATTAAGCTCACTCTGGGACACTATGGTAGGGTAGGTGGGACAGTACTGTGCATATCTGTGTATATCTGTGTTGTATGGAGCTGGGTATAGATGTATGGACTGTATGTATGTGGGGATAGATAGGTGTCAATGTTGATATGTATAAAATATAGTTAATTGTCTACTTGGAGTCTTAATTAAGGTAACAATGTAATGTAATGTAATGTACTTTATTTATATAGCCCTTTAAAACAACCCATAGGTGACCAAAGTGCTTTACAGAAAATTAAACAGCATTAAAAACACACACAGCATT
The DNA here is from genome assembly GCA_020510985.1 of Pholidichthys leucotaenia. NCBI lineage: Eukaryota > Metazoa > Chordata > Actinopteri > Cichliformes > Pholidichthyidae > Pholidichthys > Pholidichthys leucotaenia. The sequence continues at coordinate 89,383,871 of CM035842.1, read as the reverse complement.
AAAAACAAATAACATAAAGAAATAAGAATAAATACATAAAATAAGAATAAAATAAAAACAAATGCCAAGACAAATATCACCACTACTGGGTATTAAAAGCCATCCTAAACAAATATGTTTTAAGTTATGATTTAAAAAGGGCCAGGTCAGAGATAGCACGTAGGTCAAGGGGGAGATTATTCCAGAGCCTGGGGGCGACAACAGAAAAGGTTCGGTCACCCCAGTGTTTATACCTTGACCTGGGCACATCGAGCAAAAGCTGATTGGATGACCTCAAAGCCCTGCCTTGGTCACGGACAGTCAAAATCTCAGACAGATAAACTGGAGCAAGGCCATTAAGAGCTTTAAAAACAAAAAGCAAAAGTTTAAAATTAATTCTAAAATGGACTGGAAGCCAGTGAAGTGAAAAAAAGGATCGGAGTAATGTGCTCTTGCCTAATTGTGTTGGTCAATAGACGGGCCGCTGCATTTTGCACAAGTTGAAGGTGGCCGAGAGAAGACTGAGAGATGCCAACATAAAGTGCATTGCAATAATCAAGTCGAGAAGTGATTAAAGCATGGATGGCTTACTCAAGATCATGACGGATCAGGAAAGATTTGGCTTTGGATAACAGACGTAATTGATAAAAGCTCATCTTGACTACATTGTCAATCTGCTTATCAAATTTTAAATGGCTGTCAAAAATCACCCCCAAATTTCTGACGGCTGAACTGAGCCTTAAAGAGAGGTACCAAAGCCAGCCGTTACAGTACCCCCAAACATAATACATTCTGTTTTTTCTTCATTTAAGTGGAGAAAATTTTGGCTTAACCACAACTTAATGTCAGTGATGCAGTCCAATAGAACACTTTGTGAGTTTGTTTGTTCTGGGTTCAAAGATAAATAAAGCTGCAAATCGTCCGCATAACAGTGGAAAGACATGCTGTGCCTGGCTATTACTGACCCGAGTGGCAGCATATATAATGAAAACAGAATAGGGCCAAGGATAGAGCTCTGTGGGACCCCACAGGAGAGAGAGGCACTAGAAGAAGACATGTCATCAATCATTACAGAAAAAGTTCTGTTAGATAGGTAGGATTCAAACCACTTAAGTGCAGTGCCATGGATGCCAACATGGTGATTCAGGCGTGTCAAAAGGATAGTATGTTACACAGTGTCAAAGGCTTCTGTAAGATCTAGCAGCACTAAGACCACGGGGCATTTGGCATCAGCAGACATCATAATATCATTGTGCACCTTTAGCGGGGCAGACTCAGTGCTGTGAGGAGATCTAAACCCAGATTGAAACTTCTCAAAAATAGAGTTGTCTTCTAAAAAAGATTGCAACTGTATAAAAACAGCTTTTTCTAAAACCTTAGATAAAAAGGGCAAATGAGAAATGGGTCTAAAATTAGATAAAACTGAAGGGTTAAGGTGAGGTTTTTTAAGAAGGGGCCTAACCAGAGCATGTTTAAAAGCAGGTGGGACAAATCCTGAACAAAGGCAAGAATTAATAAAAACCAAAAGACCAGGCCCTACAGTATTAAAAACCTTTTTCAGTATTCCAGCGGGAACAACATCCAGTGAGCAATTTGTAGGCTTCAGAGACTTCACTATATCAGTAAATGATGATACAGAGACCAACTCAAACTGTTCAAACACAGCAGAGTAACCCGGGACAACGGACAAGCTCCCATTAAAACTGCTATTAATAGCTCGTCTGACAGAGTCCACTTTATCAACAAAAAAGTGAAGAAAAGTCTCACATGTTGTAAACGAATCCATCTGTTACAGTTAGAGTGCGTGGGTTTATAAAAGAGTTAATTGTGTTAAATAGTACTCTAGGACAGTGACTGCTGCTAGAAATAATATCAGAGAGATACTGAAATTTTGCCTTTTGCACGGTCCTCTGGTAATCAGCAAGACAGTCCCTAAAAATTCCCAGAGACACATGTAATTTGTCCTTTTTCCATCTCCTATTTTCCATAAGGTGTCAGGATCGTCACTTCCTTGTGGTAACGTCTCGTCACTTCCTGTTTTGCTGTCTGCCTGTGTGGTTTGCTGTGTGGTTTGCTCTCTAGCCACTAGCTATGGCTACTAGCTCTCCTTCCTCTCCTCCTCTGGTGTGCTCTCTCTGTCAGATGTTTAGCTACACCTCTGCCTCTTTTAGCGATAACGGTAAATGTAATAAATGTTGTCTTTTTGAGGCGCTCGAGGCGAGGTTGTCTGATTTGGAATCCCGGCTCCGCTGCATTGAAACACCGTCTGCGCCAGTTAATCTTGACGGATGCCCATTAGCTGCAGCGGAGCTAGCTAGCTTAGGCCCCCCTGTCAGTGGTTCCCCGGCTCTCCTCAGCAGCGAGGAGACTGGGTGGGTGACGATGAGAAGGAAGCCTAGTCGCAAAGCCCCGGTACACCACCAACCTGTTCATGTTTCTAATCGTTTTTCCCCGCTCAGCGACACACCCGCTGAGGAAAAAACTCTGATCATTGGCGACTCTGTAGTCAGAAACGTGAACCTAGAGACTCCAGCGGCCATAGTCAAATGTATTCCTGGGGCCAGAGCAGGCGACATCGAGTCAAATTTGAAAATGCTGGCTAAAAGTAACTGTAAATATTCCACAATTGTTATTCACGCCGGCATTAATGACATCCGTCTCCGGCAGTTGGAAGTCACGAAACTTAATATAGAATCGGTGTGTGACTTTGCCAAAACGATGTCTGCCACTGTAGTATTCTCTGGGCCCCTCCCCAATCTGACCAGTGATGACATGTTTAGCCGCTCGTCATCCTTGAACCGCTGGCTGTCTGTGTGGTGTCCTAAAAATGATGTGGGCTACATTGACAATTGGAGCTCTTTTTGGGGAAAACCTGGTCTTATGAGACGAGACAGCATTCATCCCACTTTGGATGGTGCTTCTCATTTATCTAACAATCTGGCATCTTTTTTATCCAAATTTCCAAAACCTTGACTACTCAGAGTTGGGACCAGGAAGCAGTGTCGCAGTCTTACACGCCTCTCTGCAGCTCCTCTTCATCCGCCACCCCTCAGCTTAGCCCCTGTCTTCCCCATCAGAGAATCATTGTCTGCTCCCTCCAAAGTGAATAAAAATATAATGTATAAGCATCCCAAAGTGATAAAGCAATATATTGGTAAAACTCAAATTAAACATAAAGCCTCTAAATTGAATGATTTGGCCTCTGTTCCTCCTCATAATTTAAAAATTAAATGTGGTTTATTAAATATTAGGTCTCTAACTCCCAAGTCTCTGTTAGTCCATGATTTGTTAATTGATCATCAGATTGATTTAATATCCCTTACAGAGACTTGGTTAGGGCAAGAGGATTATGTTGGTTTAAATGAATCAACTCCCTCTGGTTATTTAAACTGTCAAAATCCCAGAAGTTCTGGTCGTGGAGGAGGAGTAGCAACAATTTACCATTCCAAATTACTAGTTAATGTAAAGCAAAAAACATGTTATAATTCCTTTGAGGGCCTGGTCCTCAGTATTGGGCACTTTAGCAATTTTAGGTTAAACCCAATTTTATTTGCCATAGTTTATCGTCCCCCATCAACCTACTCAGAATTTTTATCCGAATTTGCTGATTTCTTAGCTGATTTAGTGCTGAAATCTGATAGAATAATTATAGTAGGGGACTTTAATATACATGTGGATGTAGATAGTGACTGCCTTAATGTGGCATTCAATTCAATATTAGATTTGATTGGGTTTTCTCAGAAAGTAGGAAATTCTACTCATTACCTCCACCATACATTGGACCTTGTTTTGACATATGGCATAGAAATAGAAAATCTTGTAGTGTCTCCTCATAACCCTGTACTGTCAGACCATTGTCTGTTAACCTTTGATTTTACTATTTCTGACTATTTGGCTCCTAAAGAAAAATATTATTACAGTAGATGTCTCTCAGATGATGCTGTTTCCAAATTTATGCAGATTGTTTCCTCTATGCCATGTGTCAACACAACGGAAATAAGCTATAGACAGCTTGCTCCTTCTGTAATTGATAACATGGTGGATAGTGTTTCAGCTTCTCTGCATCAGACTCTAGACTTGGTGGCCCCCTTAAAAAAGAAAAAGTCTAATCAGAGATTTCTAACTCCTTGGTTCAACACAGAAACTCGTACCTTAAAACAGAAGACTCGTCAATTAGAAAGAAAATGGCACTCTACTAATTTAGATGAAATCTATTTAGCTTGGAGAAATCATCTTTTAATTTATAAAAAATCTCTTAGAAAAGCTAGAACGAGTTATTACTCTGCATTAATAGAAGAGAACAAGAATAATCCCAGGTTTCTTTTCAGTACTGTAGCCAGGTTGACAAAGAGTCAGGACTCTGTCAATCCTAGCATCCCCTTAGAGCTTACTAGTCAGGACTTTATGAACTTTTTCAATAATAAAATTTCATCCATCAGAGATAAAATCAATCAGATTCTTCCCACAGTTAACTTAAATACTGTAACTACTACAACTCCTTCTATTGATGTCTGTCTTGATGAGTTTACTCCAATCGACCTTTGTGAGTTAGACAAAATAGTTTCCTCATCCAAACCTTCAACTTGTCTTTTAGACCCTATTCCTACCAGGTTATTTAAAGAAGTCTTCCCACTTATTGGTAGCTTTATTCTTCATGTAATCAATTCTTCATTAACTTTAGGCCATGTACCGCAGGCTTTTAAAACGGCTGTAATTAAACCCTTACTCAAAAAGCCAACGCTAGATCCAGGAGCTTTAGCTAACTATAGACCAATCTCTAATCTCCCTTTCATTTCAAAAATCTTAGAAAGAGTTGTTGCTACGCAATTATTTGACCACCTGCAGGGAAATGGTTTACTTGAAGAGTTTCAATCTGGGTTTAGAATCCATCATAGTACTGAAACAGCCTTAGCGAAGGTCACTAACGACCTCCTCATTGCATCTGATAATGGACTAGTTTCTGTACTTGTCCTTTTAGACCTTAGTGCAGCTTTTGATACTATCGATCATAATATTCTACTTGATAGATTAGAACACTATGTTGGACTTAATGGAACTTCGTTGCAATGGTTTAGATCTTATTTATCTGATAGGTTCCAGTTTGTTCATGTAAATAATGAGTTTTCTTTCAACTCAAAGCTTAGTCATGGAGTTCCACAGGGATCTGTGCTAGGCCCTACTCTTTTTAGTTTATATATGCTTCCGTTAGGCAACATTATTAGAAAGCACTGTATACATTTTCATTGTTATGCAGATGGCACACAATTATACCTGTCAATGAAGCCAGATGATAGTAATCAATTAGCCAATTTAGAAGCCTGTCTTAAGGAAATCAAAGCTTGGATGACTTGTAATTTCCTGCTATTAAATTCAGATAAGACTGAAGTCATTCTTGTTGGTCCAAAAAAACCTTAGAAATTCCTTTCCAAATCAAACTTTCAGTTTGGATGCGGTTACTCTTTCTCTTAATAGCTCTGTGAGGAACCTTGGAGTTATTTTTGATCAGGATTTGTCCTTCAATTCACATATTAAATTTGTTTCTAAGACTGCCTTCTATCATTTGCGTAATATTGCCAAGATTAGGAGCATCTTGTCTCAGAGTGATGCTGAGAAACTGATCCACGCTTTTGTTAGCTCGAGATTAGATTATTGTAATTCTTTATTATCAGGCTGTCCTAAATCATCTTTAAAAAGTCTTCAGCTGATCCAAAATGCTGCAGCAAGAGTTTTAACAGGTACTAGAAAGAGAGATCATATCTCTCCGGTTCTGGCCTCCCTTCATTGGCTTCCCATAGAGTTTAGAATTAAGTTTAAAATCCTTCTTCTTACTTACAAAACTCTAAACAATCAGGCTCCTTTTTATTTAAAAGATCTGATACTACCGTATTATCCTAACAGAGCACTACGCTCCCAAAATGCAGGATTACTTGTAATACCTAGAATCTCCAAAAGTACAATGGGAGGCAGAGCCTTCAGCTATCAAGCTCCTCTCCTGTGGAATCAGCTGCCAATCTGGATTCGGGAGTCAGACTCGATCTCTGTTTTTAAGAATAGGGCTAAAACCTACCTTTTTGATATAGCCTACAATTAGGGAGGGATCATGTGTTTCTGAACCCTCCCTTAGTTATGCTGCTAATAGGTTTAGTCAGCCGGGGGACCTCCAGTAATACACTGGGCCTCACTCCTTTCCTCACTCTCTATGAAATATTTTTTTTTTTTTTTGCTGGTCATTAACATCTGTTTGTTCTCTCCCATAGATTGAGTCCCCATCGTGCTGTTTGCTCTCTACATGTCTGTTCTTTTCTTCTTCTCTATCCCCTCACCCCCCAGCCAGTCGCAGCAGATGACTGCCCCTCCCTGAGCCTGGTTCTGCTGGAGGTTTCTTCCTGTTAAAAGGGAGTTTTTCCTCTCCACCGTCGCCTAGTGCTTGCTCACAGGGGATCGCCTGATTGCTGGGGTCTTTCTGCATCTGTGGGGGTTCCCCCCTACAGTTGATAGTGCTATGAGATGACTGTTGTTGTGAAATGGCGCTATATAAATAAAGTTGAATTGAATTGAATTGAATAATAGGTATATATTTCACATGGGTTGTATTTAGGGAAAAGAGGAGTTGGAATAAATAAGAGTTAACTTCTTTCTTCTCCCTTTCGAGCACTGTATACTGTCACTTTTATTGCACTTGTCATTTGTTTTGTTGGGGTTTTTTTTTTTGCTTTTTTGTTCGAAATTAAGTATCTATTGATTGATTGATTGATTGATTTTTATTTGAACATTGTTAAAGAAAGAAAAAAGAGAGTTCAAAACACAACAAAAAAACAAACCAAAAATAAAATGTTCAAAAGGAGTGGGAAGAAGCCAACGCTTATACAGTTCCACCCCTTCTCCACACCAAACAAATTACATTATTACTCATAATCATCATTATCCCACAACCACATTCACCGTAATACACCCATAGTCAATTTATATGACAAAAATGACACAACAATGACAGTCCATATCCAACAATATTACAACAACAATAAACATACAATTCTGGCATGTTCAATGCAAACACAAACAACACCATCACCTTCACAATCACCATAACACACAACAACCTTCCCTCACTGAAGACACAATGTAACATCACTGCCCTTCATTCTCATACTGCTCAAAAATCATTTCTTTATATGTTGATTTAAGTATATGGATGTTGGGACATTGCCCGTGTTTCTCCCCCAACCCATTCCACAATTTTACTCCACACACAGACACACAAAAACTCTTCCGTGTAGATCTTACTAAGTGAATTTTAAATTTTGTATTCCCCCGTAAATTATATTTCCCTTCTCTCTCCCTGAATAGATTCTGTATATTGTGTGGCAAGAGGTTTTTACTAACTTTAAACATTAATTGTGCTGTGTAATAATGAACCAGATCCCATAATTTCAATAACTTCGAATGTAAAAACAATAAATTAGTATGTTCGAGGTACCCGACTTTGTGTATAACACGGACTGCCCTTTTTTGTAATATTAACAATGAATTAAGTTTACTTTTATAACTGTTACCCCAAACTTCTATACAATAAGTATGGAAGTACTAATGAACAATACAAAATATGAAGTGATTTATAACCTAGGACCTGCTTAATTTTATTTATAATTGCAATATTTTTTGCAACTTTATTACCTCCGCCAGGCCGAAAAGGCCAGGAGGAGGTTATGTTTTTGCCGGGGTTTGTGTGTTTGTCTGTTTGTCTGTCTGTCTGTCTGTCTGTTTGTCTGTTGGTTAGCAAGATAACTCAAAAAGTCTTGGACGGATTTCCATGAAACTTTCAGGCGTTGTTGGAAATGGTACAAGGAAGAACTGATTAAATTTTGGGGGTGATCCAGTTCACCGTCTGGATACAGGAATTTTTTAAAGCATTTTTCAACACTGTGGCATACGGCCATTTTCAACATGTGCGCAGGCGCAATGGAGGGCGCTGGTCGTCGTGTCTGCAACACAAACTCTGCGTTCTTCAACGTTTTAGGCACAAAAGCACGCGGAAAACACTGCTGGCCTGGGCCCGCCAGCGTGCCTGTGTTTGCGCGCAACTGCAAAACCTCACACGGGCAGCTGTCCGCCGACGGATTCTTTGGCAGAAATTCCCTGGCCAGCCATAGGAGCTGCGCATTTGGCAGAAATTCCCCGGCCAGCCATAGGCGCTGCGCAAAAACGAGCTCTCTGCCGGCGAAGCTTCTAAATTCTCGTTTGCCGCGGAGCGCAACCCCCCAAAAAATAATATAATATAAAACCCACGGCAACTTGTCTACCCAATTTGCATCCGTCAGTGGAGGAGATGGACACAACAGCAACACTTCAGTTTATTACCTCCGCCAAGGAGGCAATGCTTTTACTACTGAACCACTAATCCTATCACTATCAGATTGATTGTCGTTGATTAATTGTGTGTTTATTGCACTGTCCCTGTCAAATAAACAAATAATCATTGTGAATCCAATTGCTAGTCATATGTTTACATGCTCAAGGAATCTGAAAACGTACACACAAACACTGTATGGGGGGAATTGTGGCGCTTGGCGGAGGTCTGCGCTCTCCGAGTGCTTTTCTAGTTTTGTATGTATCTGACATGTGGTTTCCAACTAATTTTATCATCCAGTACTACACCCAAAAACTTGATCTCCTTAACTTTTTCAATAACTACATTATCTATATGAATGTGTATATCTTCTTTATTTTTACAATTACCAAATATCATTACCTTAGTTTTATCTATATTTAGCGATATCTATCTACAGTATCTATCTAACCAGTCCGTTGTACCCTAGGTCGTTCTTACTGCTGACTCTTGGTTCTCGTACAGACTTTCGAGCAAACTAATAATGTGTTCTGGGAATCCCATGTTGCGCATTAGTTAGTTAGGCCCATTGCTCCTCCTGGAGCATAGGCCGCCGACAACAGTCCGCCAGAGTCCTTTGTCCTGGGCTGCTCTCTCCAGCTGTATCCAGGTCTTTCCCATCTTCTTGATGTCAGCATCGAGGTCTTGTCGCCAGGTGTTTCTTGGCCTTCCTCTCTTCCGCTTCCCTTGGGGGTTTCACTTGAATGCTTGCCTTGTGGTGTTACTGGCTGGCTTCCTCAGGGTGTGCCCAATCCATCCTCATCTTCTATGCTGGATCTCATCCTCGGCTGGCAGCTGGTTAGTACGCTGCCACAGGTCTACGTTGCTGATGGTATCGGGCCAGCGTATCTGGAGGATCCTTCTCAGGCAGCTGTTGATGAACGTCTGCACTTTCCTGATGGTGGTCTTCGTTGTCCTCCATGTCTCTGCTCCATACAGTAGGACTGACTTGACGTTAGAGTTGAACATCCAGATCTTTGTGCGTGTTGACACCACCTTGGCGCTCCAGGTGTTCCTCAGCTGCAAGTATGCTGCCCTCGCCTTGCCGATTCTTGCTCTGACGTCTGCATCTGTGCCACCCTGCTTGTCAATGATGCTGCCCAGGTATGTGAAGGCCTCTACCTCTACCAGCTCACTCCCATGCAATGTAACTGGGTCCTCATTTGCTGTGTTGATCTTGAGGATCTTGGTCTTGCCCTCATGGATCTTGAGGCCAACTTGTGCTGAGGTGGCTGCCAACTCTGTTGTCTTGTCCTGCATCTGCTGGTGGCTGTGGGAGAGTAGGGCCAGGTCGTCTGCAAAGTCCAGATCATCTAGTCAAACAGTGTCCACTGGATTCCGTTTCTTCTGTCTGCTGTTGACGTCTTCATGGTCCAGTTGATCACCAGGAGGAAGAGGAAAGGTGACAGGAGGCAGCCTTGTCTGACTCCGGTCTTCACCCTGAAGCTGTCTGTTAGCTGTCCTTCATGGACTACTCGACAGGTCATTCCTTCATAGGAGTTCTTGATCAAGTTGACCAGTTTGGTTGGCACTCCGTAGTGGCGAAGCAGCTTCCAGAGGGTTTCGCGGTCCACGCTGTCGAAAGCCTTCTCTTAGTCAATGAAGTTGATATGCAGCGAGGAGTTCCACTCTAAAGACTGCTCGACGATGATGCGCAAGGTAGCGATCTGGTCAATGCACGATCTGTTCTGGTGGAAGCCGGCCTGCTGGTCTCGGAGGAGGGGGTCAATGGCACCTTTCATTCTCTCAAGTAGGATCCTGTTGAAGACCTTCCCTGGCACTGACAGAAGTGTAGACGGGAGCCAAACACGTCAGCTTAACCCTATAATGCCAGTACCAAGAAATAGTGAACAGAAAATTCTAATTTTTTTAATCTGAACTCTTTATTTGGCGCTTTAACAAAATGTAAAAAAATAATAATAATAATAATTTGCATATATGTTTTTTTGTGTCATATTTGATAAATTGGGCATTACATGCAATTCGGGCAATAACAAGAACTTTTCTCTTTGGCCATCTGTAATGTCTGTATAGGTATTTTTCAAACAGCTGCCGTTTTTTTTTAAATCCTTCTCTTTTATTTTACAACGTGGTATCCTGGTAGTAAATGAAATTTGGGCAACAACAATTACAAAAACCCTTGTTTCTTGGCCATCTGTAACATCTACATCTTTATTTTTTTCAAACTGCTATCTTTTTCAATCTCTTCTTTTATTACCTCCGCCAGGCCGAAAAGGCCAGGAGGAGGTTATGTTTTTGCCGGGGTTTGTGTGTTTGTGTGTTTGTCTGTCTGTCTGTCTGTCTGTTTGTCTGTTGGTTAGCAAGATAACTCAAAAAGTCTTGGACGGATTTCCATGAAACTTTCAGGCGTTGTTAGAAATGGTACAAGGAAGAACTGATTAAATTTTGGGGGTGATCCGGTTCACCGTCTGGATACAGGAATTTTTTAAAGCATTTTTCAACACTGTGACATACGGCCATTTTCAACATGTGCGCAGGCGCAATGGAGGGCGCTGGTCGTCGTGTCTGCAACACAAACTCTGCGTTCTTCAACGTTTTAGGCACAAAAGCACGCGGAAAACACTGCTGGCCTGGGCCCGCCAGCGTGCCTGTGTTTGCGCGCAACTGCAAAACCTCACACGGGCAGCTGTCCACCGACGGATTCTTTGGCAGAAATTCCCCGGCCAGCCATAGGAGCTGCGCATTTGGCAGAAATTCACCGGCCAGCCATAGGCGCTGCGCAAAAACAAGCTCTCTGCCGGCGAAGCTTCTAAATTCTCGTTTGCCGCGGAGCGCAACCCCCAAAAAAATAATATAATATAAAACCCACGGCAACCTGTCTACCCAATTTGCATCCGTCAGTGGAGGAGATGGACACAACAGCAACACTTCAGTTTATTACCTCCGCCAAGGAGGCAATGCTTTTACTACTGAACCACTAATCCTATCACTATCAGATTGATTGTCGTTGATTAATTGTGTGTTTATTGCACTGTCCCTGTCAAATAAACAAATAATCATTGTGAATCCAATTGCTAGTCATATGTTTACATGCTCAAGGAATCTGAAAACGTACACACAAACACTGTATGGGGGGAATTGTGGCACTTGGCGGAGGTCTGCGCTCTCCGAGTGCTTTTCTAGTTTTGCCAAGTGGTAAGCGAGAAAACAGTTCCTGTCCTTATTTAGGCAGAGGCAGACATTGCATTTTGCACAGAACACATGGGAAAAGTGAGGAGTTTCTTTGCAATGCTTGCACCTTTGTCATTGTACCCAGGTTGGGAAGTGGCCGACCTCATCTCTCCTCACATTTGGAGGCACACTGCACGATTGCCTCTTACATGGTGGTGGTGAGGAGTGTGGAGGAGAGGACAGTAGTTTGCCGATCCTAACTCTCTCCTCATGCTGTACTTAACAGGCAAGAGCCAACTGAGGCCTGAAACTTTCTCAGTTTGGCCTGTGTTGCTGTTGGACCCTTTTCTTCTGTGCTCATCTGGTCAACACTTTGATCAAATTCAGCAAATGTATGTGTCTTTTTCCTTCTCTTTTCATTTTGTCTCTTCTATGCTGCTTTGTTGCCTGTGTCATTATTGGATACACTTCTTCCTTGTGGCAATGAGTATTTTACAGCGCTGTGGAGGAATTTTGGCCTACTCATCTTTGCAGAATTGTTGTAATACAGCCACATTGGAAGGTTTTCGAGCACGAACCGCCTTTTTAAGGTCATGCCTCAGCATCTCAATCAGATTCCAGTCAGGACTTTGATTACGCCAATCCAAAGTCTTCATTTTGTTTTTCTTAAGCCATTCAGCAGTGGATTTGCTGCTGTGTTTTGGATCATTGTCCTGCAGCAGATCCAAGTGCACTTCAGCTTGAGGTTATGAACAGATGGCCGGACATTCTTTTTCAGGATTTTTGGTAGACAGCAGAATTCATGGTTCCCTTTACCATAGCAAGTCTTCCAGGTCCTGAAGCAGCAAAACAGCCCCAGACCATCACACTACCACCACCATATTTTACTGTTGATATGATGTTCCTTTTCTGAAATGCTGTGTTACTTTTACGCCGTATGTAATGGGATACACACCTTCCAAAAAGTTCTTCTTTTGTCTTGTCAGTCCACAGAGTATTTTCCCAAAAGTCTTAGGGATCATCAAGATGTTTTCTGGCAAAACTGATAAGATAAGATAAGCCTTTATTAGTCCCACAATGGGGAAATTCCAGGATTGCAACAGCACAGGGATAGCAACACTCAGAGCAACAATCAGAAGGCAAGAAAAAACAACATCTAGTAAACATATGTCCATATTACTATAAATGTATATATATAGACACAGTGCAGAGCATTATGGTTGGTTGGTGAATGTGCAGCAGAAAGTCTAAGCTCTCTCTCCGCGGATGCGGCGGGCCAGCTGGAAGTCTTTGGGCATGATGGTGACCCCCTTAGCGAAGAAGATACGAGCCTTTATGTTCTTTTTGCTCAGCAGTGGTTTTCGTCTTGGAACTCTCCCATGCAGGCCATTTTTGCCCAGTCTCTTTCTTATGGTGGAGTCATGAACACTGACCTTAACTGAGGCAAGTGAGGACTGCAGTTCTTTGGATGTTGTTGTGGGGTCTTTTGTGACCTCTTGGATGAGTCATTGCTGCGCTCTTGGGGTCATTTTGGTCAGCCGGCCACTCCTGGGAAGGTTCACCACTGTTCCGTTTTTTCGCCATTTGTGGATAATGGCTCTCACTGTGGTTCGCTGGAGTCCCAATGCTTTAGAAATGGCTTTATAACCTTTTCCAGACTGATAGATCTCACTTACTTTGTTTCTCATTTGTTCCTGAATTTCTTTGGATTGCAGCACGATGTCTAGCTTTTGAGGAGCTTTTGGTCTACTTCACTTTGTCAGGCAGGTACTATTTAAGTGACTTATTGATTGAGAACAGGTGTGGCAGTAATCAGGCCTGTGTGTGGCTAGAGAAATTGAACTCAGCTTTCAAAAGATGTGATAAACCACAGTTAATTTATGTTTTCATGGGGGGGGGGGGGTCACTTTTTCACACAGGGTCATGTAGGTTTGGATTTTTTTTTATCATTAATAATAAACACCTTCATTTAAAAACTGCATTTTTTGTTTACTTGTGTTATTTTTGTCTAATATTTAAACTTGTTTGATGATCTGAAACATTTAAGTGTGACAAACATACTGTGGAGTGTATTGGAAATGAGGAGGCCGGGTTACGAGCAGACGAAGTTTATTAACACTCTCTCATCATTCATACACAGAAAAGCATGAAAGCATTCAGGCACAGTTCTCCTTTATATCTCCACCGCTCATCTCACATCTGCATGACATTCCACATCACACTGCATGACATCCAACATCACAATACATTCACCCTTAAACCCCCTGTCCACTGTTTACCCTCTGCTTCCTGACTGAGATGCTGTCTGACTCACTCAAGCCTCTACAACTCTACAATATGCATTTACAACTATACAATATGCATTTTGTGTCTGCTACAATACCAAAAAATGAGAAATCAGGAAGGTGGCAAACACTTTTTCACACCACTGTATATAGAAAACGGAATAATCAAGACAATGCATGACAGGTGGCAAGCAATCAAGGACAACAGAGAAACACAAGACAGGTGGGGCTGAGCAGACAGAGCACATAGAGACCCAAAATACAAATGATAATCACAGCACAGAGAACATAATAACAAAGGGTGAGGACATGGCTGAACTCATTTCCTGAAGACAACAGAAAAACAAATATGAACATAAAGTGAGGACATGAGCACAGTCATGTCCAAACCTTTACAAGATAATATACAACAGGGTTTTGAGCAAAGTGTTTACCATATGGACCCTGTTTACGTCACCAGTAAACTGATTACTGGAGTAAACCGATAAAAGTCATAAATGCCTTATGGTGTTTACATTCACCGAGCAAACGGTTTATTGGGCAAATAAACTAGGTGTGTTAATCCATTTTCTCATAAACCAATAATGGCCTTTAACTGATAAAGGTAATCGGATTATTCTTTTTACATGACAGTTTGAATAATCAGTTAACTCCAGAAAGCTGATTATAATCGGTTTACGCATGACCATGTAAAATGGTCATTGCGATACAATAGGTCTCAGAAATGCATGTATCAAATGTGATACCTGTGGCATTATAGAGTTAAGAACTAATGTGGTCCTAGGAAGCTCACATTTACATTGTTATTTTCTTTGGATTTCAGTCACCCTAATAGATATCACTCTTTCCACCTGGTTCACTAATACATCCATCCATCTTCTTCCTGTCATGATCAGGGGAACCCGCACTCCCCCTCCCTTCCTGCAGGACTTTTCTCACCTCCGCAGGCAATCAACACACCTGCGTGATTAGATGCACCTGTTACCTCTTCCCTGCCAGCACTGAAAAGGACCAGTCTGTGAACGCTCCAGCGGTGGCTCGTTGGGTATATTGCCTCTAACAAGCAAGTTTATATCCATTCTCTGAGAAACAAAATTAATTCCTCTTCTCCTCTCTTCTTCTTTCAGGTTGCTGCCATCTTCACCTGCCCCATCATTATCATCACCACTTCAGCTGCATATTCCACCCGGTCAAACACCTCACCCAGCTCTACTCCTGCCTACCAGCATCCTCTCTTGGGTCACCATTTTTGGGCTGGGTTCCACTGCCGGGCTCCCTGCTTTTCCCACGTAAGTGCTGTCCTATTTTTCCCATACCGGCCTCCCTCCTTGTCTCATCCGCTCTTGTCTCCCCTTACAGGCTGGGTCTTCCTCTGGCAAGTGGCGTCTTTCATTAACTAAGCCTCCTTTTTGAATCAATAAAATTTGATTACTCAGCTTCTCTGTGTTCATCATGTGTTTTCTCTGGTGTCGTTCCCTGCACGTGAGCTGTTCATTATTGCCAATCACAACACTTCCGTTTAATCCTTTTCGGGTCGCAGGGGAGCTGGAGCCTATCCACACTCGATAAAATATCTGGCATCACTCTGGCTTTTTTTTTTTGTTATATTTTCCCGTGATGCTATGTCATTAGTACCACCAAGGTGGCTAGGTGAAGGTAGCAGTTTAGCCACTAATCTTTAGATTTTTTTTTTTACATTTAGTATACTTTATTGATGATAATCTTGGGTCATTCACACGTTTCTGTGCTTGTCCTCCAGGGACCGGTCATATCCTATTGATCACTGAAACCACACACCCTTACACATCAGTCATGCATTATTCCATTCATTCCTTAAGACAAATTTACATTAGCTGGTTCAGGCTAGACCCGACTCCGAGTTAGCCAGCTAATGTTACTAATACTGACATAAGAGTGAGGCAGACTTGAATGCGGTCTGAGGGATTTTAAAAAACATGCAGTGAAACCAGGCATTCTCTGAAAGGCTGGAAATAAATGACCACATGTCTTGGACACTCGGGTAAAGAGAGGTGCAGAGCTGTCAACTGATCGTCACCTGGTGGTGAGTTGGATTCGATGGCAGGGGCAGACGCCACTCAGACCCAGTAGACCTAAACGTATAGTTAGCATGTGCTGAGAATATCTGGCTGGGGCCCCTGTCCAGGAGGTCTTCAACTTCCACCTCCAGAAGAACTTCAACCACATTCCGAGGGAGTCTGGAGACATGGAGTCTAAATGGGCCATGTTCTCCACCTTCATTGTTGAAGCAGCTGCCCAGAGCTGTGGCCGCAAGGTTGCTGGTGCATCTCGTGGTGGCAACCCTTGAACCAAGTGGTGAGGGGGGCCATCAAGCCGAAGAAGGAGCTTGGCTGGCTTGTGGGACTCCTAAAGCAGCTGACGTGAACTGGCAGGCCATGCGGATTGCAGCTCGGGTGGTTGCTGAAGAAAAAACTCGGGTGTGGGAGGAGTTTGGTGAGGTCATGGAACAACACTTTCAGTCAGGCTTGAAGAGATTCTGGCAAACTGTCTGGCAACTCAGGAGGGTGCGGATGGGGTCCTGCTGACTTCGACTGTGGACATCATTGCGCGGTAGAAGGAATACTTTGAGGATCTCCTCAATCCCACTGACACACCTTCCACAGAGGAAGCAGGGCTTGAGGATGGGGGGGACAACTCACCCATCACAGGGACTGAGGTCACCGAAGTGGTTAAAAAACTCTTTGGTGGACAAGATTTGCCTTGAGTACCTCAAGGCCCTGGATGTTGTAAGGCTGTCATGGTTGACACGCATCTGCAATGTTGCATGGAAGATGGGGACAGTGCCTTTGACATGGCAAACTGGGGTAGTGGTTCCTCTTTTTGAAAAGGGGGACCAGAGGGTGTGTTCCAACTTTAGGGGGATCACACTCCTCAGCCCTCCTGGGAATGTCTATGCCAGGGTAATGGAGAGGAGAGTCTGACTGCTGGTCAAACCAAGGATCCAAGAGGAGCAATGTGGTTTTCATCTTGGCCGTGGTACATCGGACCATCTCCCTCTCGAGAATCCTCAAGGGTTCGTGGGAGTTTGCCCAACCAGTCCACATGTGTTTTATGGACTTGGAGAAAGTAGTCGACTGAGTCCCTCGTGGTCTTTTGTGGGGGGTGCTGCAGAAGTATGGTATATTGGGCTCGTTCTCGCACTCAAGCAAGAGTGAGGGAGTGATGAGTGGAGATGGTGATGGTGGGTTGGTTTTATGTGGCGCTTTGCGCATCGGGTGGCATCTTGGAGTGCCTGTGGTGGTCTGCTGATCAGTCAATTGGGTGGGCGCTGTGGGTTGGGATCTGCTCCTGTGGCCACGGCCGCCCTGGGATGGGTTGGCGGGGGGTGGCTGCTGGCCTGTGCCAGCAGTCTCCTCGGCCGCTGGTGTGGATTCAGGCTTGCTGCATCTGCATCGTAGATTTCCTAAGCAATAAGGGTGAATGAGGGTGGGTGAGTGTGTGGGGGAGAGCATGAATGGATGTGAGTAGGTTGGAATGTGAGTGAGAGTGCATGTATGGGTGAACGTGAGTGAGTGTGGGGGACCCTGAGGGTGAGTGGGAGTGAGATTGAGCGGGTACAGGAGTGAGACAGAATGGGTGGGTCCAGGAGTGCGAGTGTGGGATTGTGTGGGGGAATGGGGGAGCAAGAGTGAGTGAGTGCATGTGGGTGTGTATGAGAGCATGAGGGTGTGAATGTGTGAGAATGGGTGTGTCTGCTAGCCAGGAGGTGCTGGATAGAGAGGGTAGTTGTATGGGTGCTGTATGGGGGTGATTTGTTTGGTCGTGGGGGTCCTCGGGGTGTGCGGTGGTGGCATTGGGGAGGCAGGCCCGCTGTGGGTGTGCCTGGGGGGGGGGCTCATGCCAGGGGCACGGGTTGGTTTCTGGCCCAGGGAGTAGGGGCGCTGGCCTCCCGGTGCCTGGGGCCCGAGGGCTGGCGTTGACCTTGTTGGGAGAGGGGGGGGCACCGTGCCAGCTTCCTGGCAGCTTGCCCCCCCCCCCCCCGGTCGTCCCTCCTGGGGCGGATGCCTGGCTTTCCTGGGGCTTGTTGACCTCCAGTATTTGTGCCTTGTGGGGGTTGGCGGCACTGCCTTGCCTGCTCAGGTTTCTGGGGGGGAGGGTTGCTGCAACCAGCCGCCATCTTCGTATGTTTTCTGACAAACCACTCACATGCACATACTTATTTTGTGCACACCCTCATATACACTCACAAATGTCTCCACTTTAACAGGTGCGGATACCAGACCCGTGTTGAGACCTCTTCAGTGGAAGAAGCAGTCTGTCTTCTGTTTATTTTAGTTGTTGGTTTGTTTGTCTTTTTGTCTGTTCCCCTCCCTTTTCTTTCCCTCTCTCCACACTTCCTTTCCCCATTCCTCATCCTGTCGGGCCCTTCATAGGTAAAATAATTTAAATAAAGTATTAAAAGTTATTACAGGAGGAGTTTACAACAATATGCAGTACATAGATAGGTACTGTATAAAGCTCCTTTTGGCAAAGTAAATCTGTTTTGGCACAATAAGGGTAGCAGATTTCTGTTCTGCTCACCTTGCTGCCTGACAGGACAAGGGGGAAAAAAAAAGAGAAAGCATTCGACCGTGTCCCTCGTGGTCTCTTGTGGGGGGTGCTGCAGAAGTATGGGGTATCGGGATTGTTCTTACAAGCTATCACTCAACACCCAGTCAAACTCGTTTCCAGTGAAAGTTGGACTCCGCCAGGGTTGCCTTTTGTCACCAATCCTGTTCATAATTTTTATGGACAGGACATCTAGGTGCAGCCAAGGATCAGAGAGTGTCATGCTCAGTGACCACAGGATCTCATCTCTGTTGTTTGCAGATGATGTTGTCCTGTTGGCTTCATCGACCAATGATCTACAGGCCTTGCTGGGACAATTTGCTACTGAGTGTGAAGCAGCAGGGATGAGAATCAGCACCTACAAGTCCAAGTCCATGGTCCTCAGCCAGAAAAAGATGGATTGTCCTCTCCAGGCTGGGGACAAGCTCCTGCCCCAAGTGGAGGAGTTTGAGTATCGCGGGGTCTTATTCACGAGTGAGTGGAGAGTGGAGCAAGAGATTGACAGATGGATTGGAGCAGCCTCTGTAGTGATGTGGACGTTGTACTGGTCTGTTGTGGTGAAGACGGAGCTGAGCTCTAAAGCAAAGCTGTCGATTTACCAGTCAATCTATGTTCCTACCCTCGTCTGTGGTCATGAGATTGGGTAATGACCAAAAGAATGAGATTACAGATACAAGCGGCTGAAATGAGTTTTCTCTGTAGGATTGCTGGACTCACCCTCAGAGACAGGGTGAGGAGCTCAGTCATCCGGGAGAGGCTCAAAGTAGAACAGCTGCTCCTCCACATCAAAAAGAGCCAGTTGAGGGGGTTTGGGCATCTGATCAGGACGCCTCCTGGACTCCTCCCACTTGAGGTGTTTTGGGCACATCCCACTGGGAGGAGACCCTGGGGCAGACCCAGGACATGCTGAAGAGACTACGTCTCCCAGCTGGCCTGGGAACATCTTGGTATCCTCTCTGAAGAGCTGGAGCAGGTGGCTGGGGAGAAGGAAGTCTGGGCTTCTCTGCTTGAGGTGCTGCCCCCGTGACCCGGACCTCTGGAAAAGTGGTAGAAAATGGATGGATGGATGGATGGAATTTTACTGCAGTAATTAAATAATTAAAGAAAATTTCACCAAAATATGTCAGAAATATTTCATTAAGACGTGTGAGCTGTTAAAGTGTGGGAAAAGTGCAATCAATGATCCCTTTAAAGGTGAATGATAAGGACACAGAATGTCATCGGTTTCCAAAGCTCCATTTAAGTTTGGTATTTACTGTGGTGTATTTGTACTGGTGGTTTGTATGTTCATCAAAAATGTTTGTTCATGGAACCCTCAACATATTTAATGCACATGCAGTTTCATGGTGTTAACAGATTTTCTAATATTACGTTTTAAATTTATAATTAATTGGAATTAACTGCACCACACAGAGTCAATAAAAGCATTCCCACTTAACTTGCCAAGTGGATCACCCTTCTTGGTGACCCAAGTAGGGTGCTGGACTCCGGTGTGGGTGGTTGTAAGTTTGAACCCCCATTTGGATGTCACCAGTTGGGCTTCACCCTCTGTCCCCTTGGTCACAGTTGCTTGGTTGGCCTTACTGGTGGTGTATCAAAAATGACACTGACCTTGCATTAAGCCCATATACTGGTGGCATATTAGTCCCATTCTCCAGATGCCACTGGTGTGTCAGTCTTGCAAGTGGTGTTTGGTCCTCATCACAAGATGTCAAGATTTAATGTTTTTGAGGAGGCTTAAGTGCAGGGCACACCACGTCAGAAGAACACTCATACTCAGATGAAAAGTTAACACCACTTTAATAAAAACCCAAAACCCTATACAAACACACTAACTTAAAGAACATATACACACACCACAATTAATGAAAATGACAACTGAGGAAATGGATCTTATGATATGAGCAGAGAGCCCAGCAGTGAACTCCAGCGTGGGAAAGGTGAAGGGAAACTGGAGACCGTGGGGAAGGAAGAGGAATGACTGTGGAACCTAGGTGGAGAAGCCATTGTCTTGAGGATGGATGGTTCAGGCGAGTGTGCACTACACAGCTCCAAAGACGCACCACTGGAGGTGGCAGCAAACCTGAGGAGAGGAGAGGAGAGGAGAGGACAAAAGGTAAGGCAACCATGGAAATAATAAACCTGCCAAACAACGTGGTCTGCTATTGTGAGGCGGCACAAATCCAACGATCCAGCGGCGAGCTCTTCACACTCTGGTCTTAAATACGCTAGTGAATCAGGAGGCAACAGGTGTGTAATCACGCAGGTGCGCTGATGAGCTCCGGAGCTGGGAAAACAGAAACAGGAAGGGAGGGGGAGGCATGTTCGCCTGATCATGACAGTGCCCCCCCCCCCAAGGGGCACCTCCTGGTAACCCACCAGGCTTGTGAGGATGGGCAAGGTGGAGTGCCCGAACCATACTCTTGTCGTGGATGTTGGATCATGGAATCCACGATCTCTGCTCCAGACCATTACCTTTCCAGTGCACCAAATACCGTAGGCTCCGGTCTCGACGGCGCATGTCTAAAATCCGCTGGACGGTATAGGTGGTATGTCAGTCCATGATCCAGAGGAGGGCACAAACGGCTGACGGAGAGGGGTTTGATCTGTGACACGGGAAAGGTAGGATGGATGCGGAGAGACGGGGGCAACTTCAGTTGGACAGTGATGTCGTTGATGATACGGGAAATCGGGAATGGACCCAGAAAGCGAGGGGACAGCTTCGACAGTCTGTCTTCACCGGTACCTTTTCAGCAGATAAAAAGACCTCCTGGCCCATGGAGTATTTTGGCATTGCTGCCCATCTACGGTTGGCATGCAGGCGATTCCGCTCGGACAATCGCTGAAGAGCCACCTGAGTGGAGCTCCAAAGCAGCAACAGCGACGGACATGGGCCTCCACTGAAGGTACAGTGATTCCCTTCTCCATCATTGGTAGAAGCGGTGGAGTGTACCCCATGGAGACTTCGAATGGTGTCAGTCCCGTAGCAGAGGAGACGGCAGAGTTAAGTGCATACTTCACCCAGGTCAGGTAGGAGCTCCAGGTTGATGGGTTGCAGGATGCCACACACCTCAGGGTGGCCTCCAAGGACTGGTTTGCACGCTCGGCCTGACCGTTACTCTGGGAATGGTATCCAGACGTGAGACTGACAGAGGTGCCCAGGGATCGACAAAAAGCTCTCCACACCCGTGAAGTGAATTGTGATCCTCAATCAGAAACAATGTCTATGGGGATGCTGTGTAAGCGGATGACGTGGATGGACAGGAGATTGGCCGTCTCGGTAGCAGAGGGAAGACCAGGAAGGGGAACCAAGTGAACAGCCTTGGAGAAGCAATCAGTGATGGTGAAAATGGCCACGTTACCCTGTGATTGAAGGAGACCCGAGACAAAGTCAATGGCAATATGGGACCAGGGACGGGAAGGGATGGGGAGTGGATGGGGGAGACTGGCCGGGGGAGAAGAGTCAGATTTGTTGGAGACACATGTGTGGCAGGTCTTAACATAGTCTCTCACGTCCTTCCTGAGGGAAAGCCACCAAAACACATGCTGAATTAATTTCGTGGTGCAGGCAATGCCGGGATGGCCGGCCAAAAAAGCTTGTGTGCCCCCACTGGATAATGTCACTGCGTAGCGGGGAGGGCACATACAGCCTGTTGGGCGGGCCTCCCTCGGGGACAGGTTCCACCGACTGGGCCTGCCGGATCCCTCTGTTCTATGTCCTAAGTGAGGGCTCCCAAAATACAGGAGGAGGGCAGGATAGTGTCCGGGAGGGGGGCAGTGGCTGCAGAAGGGAAAGTAGAGAAGGAGTTGGAGGAAAACTGGCGTGAGAGAGCATCACGTTTAACGTTACGAGACCCTGGGCAGTATGTGATGGAGAGATTGAATCTTGGGAAAAACAGGGCCCACCGAGTCTGCTGGGCATTCAAACGTCTGGCAGATCTGAGATATTCTATATATATTTTGTGATCTGTCCAGACCACTACTGGCTGATTAGCTCCCTTAAACTAGTGTCTCCACTCCTCCAGTGCCAATTTAATGGCCAACAGTTCGTGGTCCCCTACGTCATAATTTGTCTCGGCTGGGGTCAGCCGCTGAGAGAAAAATGCGCACGGGTGGAGCTTCTGATCAGAGCCGGAACGCTGTGACACCCCTGAAACAGAAGCATCCACCTCAACTACGAACTGGGCTTGGGGGTCTAACTGCACTAAAATGGGCACGGTAGTAAATTTCTCTTTAAGTGTAGCAAAAGCCCGCTTAGCGGCCTTGGATCACTTGAATGGGCTCTTGGTAAATGTAAGCTGAGTAAGGGGCATAGCGGTTTTACTTTTATCATGGATAAACTGGCAATAGAAGTTGGCAAACCCCAGGAAGCGTTGAAGCTCCTTCCTGGTTTGGGGAGTAAGCCAGTCGGCTACCGTCTGAATTTTATCCGGGTCAGCCTTTAACATGCCCCCGCCCATGGTAAACCCCAAGAAAAAAGTGGAGCGGGTGGAAAACTCACACTTCTCAGCTTTCACAAAAAGCTGATTTTCGAGCAGCCACTGCAGGACTGTCCAGATGTGGACCACATGTTCCTCCAGCCTGCGAGAAAAATCAGTGTCGTCTAAGTAAACAAAAACGAAAGTGTTCACCCTGTCTTGGAGGACATCATTGATCAATGATCATTATTCCGCTGGAAGACGGCGGGGGCATTGGTCAGACCAAAGGGCATAACCATGTATTCAAAATGACCCAGGTGCGTTTTGAACACCGTCTTCCATTCATCCCTCTCGCGGATATGTACCAAATGATAAGCGTTCCGGAAATCGAGCTTAGTATATACCCGTGCCTGTTGGAGGAGTTCAAAGACCGAATTAATGAGCAGCAATGGGTATTTATCCTTAACAGTGATGGAATTGAGCTCACAATAATCAATGCACGGCCGCAGAGTCCCATCCTTTTTTCCTACAAAAAACAGCCCCGCGCCAAGAGGAGCGGATGATGGACAAAAAAGGCTGGCGCTAAGGGAGGCCTTAATGTAGCTCTCTAACGCCTCCCTCTCCAGCCCAGATAAACTGTAGAGCCAGCTGGATGGCAGCTGCGCACCCGGAAGAAGGTCAATAGCACAGTCATAGGACCGATGAGGTGGCAACGATAGGGCCCTTGACTTGCTAAAGACCTCTCTTAATTCATGGTAGACCTCAGGCACACGGCTGAGATCCACCAGCTCAGCCGGAGGGGAGGAGATAGGGAGAGAGGGTGAGCAAGCAGCAGAACGGAGACACGATGACAAACAGAAGGAGCTCCAGGAAAAGACTGGACCCTGGACCCAGTTAATTATTGGATTATATTTGTGAAGCCACAGATACCCCATAATCATGGAACCGGAAGACTGTGGCAACACAAAGAATTGGATTGTCTCACGATGGTTACTGGACAAAATGACCGAAATGGGCTCAGTTTGCCAGGTCACCACTGCAAGACTATGACCAGATTAAGCAGAAACATTGACAGGTGTCGGTAGGTTCCTGGCGGGAATCTAAAACTTGTGGATCAGTTCCTGGTGAATGAAGTTTTGCTCCGCCCCGGAATCCACCAGAGCAGCTGGGCGGATTTCGAGGAGAACCTCCTGCCAGACCCCCCACGGTTACTGATGGCCGGTTCTTTTGGCTGAATTGGGCATTTAGAGATGGCGTGATCAGTAGCCCCGCAATACATGCACGCCCCTGCCTTTTCCCGGCGCCGGCGCTCCTCCAGAGTCAGATGAGTCCTTCCTAGGATCATCAGCTCCCAAGGCGGCACTGTGGATGCTGCGTGAGGGGGTAGGAGGACCGGTCACAGAGCAGGCAAGGAAGCAGCAGTCCTCTGCTCCCTAGCACGCTCCCGTAACCTGTTATCTAGGGCCACTGCCTGTGTGATCAGCTCATCCAAAGAGGAGGGGTTCACCCGAATAGCCAGTTCATTGTGGAGGTTGGCATTCAAACTCCAGAGGAAGACGCTATGTAGCACAGTGTCATTCCCCTTGGAGTCCGCCGCAGCGACCCGAAACTCGACTGAGTAGTCGGCAACTGACCGACTCCCCTACCGGAGTCCCAGCAACTGGCTAGCGATATTACCCTCACTCTCCGTGTGGTCAAATGCCCGGGTAAATTCCTGAATGAACCATTCAAAAGTGTACTGGGCCCCCTCCGGACCACTCAAGACAGACTGAGCCCACTTGAATGACCAGTTGTGGAGTAACAGGGTCAGGAACTGAATCTTAGACGAATCATCCCTGTAAACCCTGCCACCACCACCACCACCTGCTGGAAATACGTCCAACAGTGTAACAGGAACCCTTTACATCCCCCCACCTCCCCCTCCCATAGGGGGCAGGTGCAAGAACAGAAATGGTCCTGCGGATAATAGGAGCTGCCGGGGCAGCAGGCACAGGAGGGTTAGCAGCAACAACAGGAAGCCGACACAAATGCTCCATAACCGTGGCCAGTTGTTGGGTAATAGTTTGGAGCTGCTCAGACAAAAACATGGCCTGGTGTTCTGTGGCATCCAAACATGAGAGCGCTGACTGTCCCCCCCGAGGCAGCGCCCACTAAGCCTCGATCCTGGCTAGATCGTTCTGTCATGATTTAATGTTTTTGAGGAGGCTTAAGTGAAGGGCACACTGCTTCAGGAGGACACTCAGACTCAGATGAAAAGTTAACACCACTTTAATGAAAACCCCAAACCCTATACAAACACGCTAACTTAACCCCTTGCACTCCGGTCAATTTTCCTAAAAACGCCAAAAAATAATGTGCCCAAAGTAAATTGAAAGCTGTTCTTCAACCCTTTGCAGCATCTTCATGGGGTTGGTCTCATTTAAAAGAAAACACTTTGAATTTTTTGGCAAAACAGTCATAATCTCTCTAAGTGCTCCGGCCACTGAGTAACAGTCATCTAAACATACTGAACTTGAAGAAAATAAATTTGACCTGGGTGTTTTTTTGGATACAAATGCTTGCAAATAACACACAGCTTCAGATCCGGGCTGGAAAATGCAACAGAAATGTAGAACCAAGTGTTATCCAGCTGAGGTCCAAATTTTGTAACAATACCACAAAAAATGAATATATTACACAGCTTTTTCCTCAGGCTGTTCCCAGGCATTTTGGAACTGTGCCAAATTGTGCCAAATGGCACAGTTTGGAAAAACGTCTGTAACTTTTGAATAATTCAATGTAGAAGCTTCATTTTGGGCTCTAATGAAAGGTCACATTCAGCGCTGTGTCTGTGTGTGTGTGTGTTGGGGGGTTGTTCCCCCCCCCCCCCGCTACAGAGGACGGAGATCGGCCATCGCTACATGACGGATTAGCCTCATGTGGGATGTGGGACAGCAGCTCAGTCACCGCGGCTTCCCCCCCCACCCCCGCTACAGAAGAATAGTCAGGAATAAAGAATAATTTAGCTTATAACACCTTACCTCTTCACAGCAGCGTCCTGGCGAACTTCTCTTCCCCATTGTCAGACAAACGCAACGCTGGTCCGCTCATGGGTCTGGTCTCGCTACCCGATCAAAACATAATTCCATTATTGCGGTTTTGTGCTTCCATGATTGCGGTTTTTGGCGAACGATTTTTCAAAACAAGTAACAGTAGTAATTAAAAAAAGACTGGCGAAGGCGTGTGTGTCACTCAGCCTTCGTCGTCAGCCTCCGTCAGTCTATGGCCATGGAAGAAATCATAACGTCTCATAACGTCTAATCCTTTTTTGATCCGCTCCAGCAGTCAGTCTTCACCCAGCCTTAAAAAAAACAGCTCGCAAACTTCTCTGCTTCAATTGGCTCACTGCATTCACGGCAGGCGGGTCCTTCTGGCTAGGTTTTCAGTCATTGGTTCTTCAAGGTTTCAGAAACCCAATTCAAGGCTCTTATTAGTCGAATGAGAGGTCAATCAGATGAACTAATCTGTTCGCGGCTGTGTCTGCAGCTTTTATTTTCAGTGCGCTCTTGGACGCCACTACATCACCATCACCACCTACATCACCATCTACACCATGCGTCCTAGAGCGCACGAGAGCGCCCTCATGCGCTCTAGGACGCAGAGACTTGCCCGTCCGCGGTACAACGGAGCGCAAGAGGTTAAAGAACATATACACACACCACAATTAATGAAAACCCGCAACCAAAACGTCAACTTTTATACAAGGAAAAACTGTTGCACGCTGAAGCCTCATGCAGCCTAAGAGGAAAGAGAGGAGAGGGATGATTAATACTGAGTACAGCTCACTGGAAAGTGACAACTGAGGAAATGGATCTTACGATATGAGCAGAGAGCCCAGCAGTGAACTCCAGTGTGGGAAAGGTGAAGGGAAACTGGAGACTGCGGGGAAGGAAGAGGAATGACTGGGGAACCTGGGTGGAGAAGCTGTTGTCTTGAGGATGGATGGTTCAGGCGAGCGTGCACCACACAGTTCTGGAGACGCTCCATTGAAGGCAGCAGCAAACCTGAGGAGAGGAGAGGAGAGGAGAGGACAAAAGGTAAGACAACCGGGGAAATAATAAACCTGCCAAACAACGTGGTCTGCTGTTGTGAGGCGATACAAACCCAACGATCCAGCGGAGAGCTCTTCATGCTCTGGTCTTAAATACGCTGGTGAATCAGGAGGCAACAGGTGTGTAATCACGCAGGTGAGCTGATGAGCTCTGGAGCCGGGAAAACAGAAACAGAAAGGGAGGGGGGAGGCACGCTTGCCTGATCATGACACAAGAGGTATTGCTGGTATTGCTAGTAGGACTCACGGAGGTGACCTAGTCAGAAGGCAGACTTCCTTAAAGTAGAACTGAACCCACCTTTTGGCGCAAAAAGTAGAATAGCAGATTAATTCCTTATTACCTATTGTATTTTTCAACACATAAAAGAAATTTTTAGGCCGTGCGATGGCCAAGCTATAAGCCGATAAACTTGTGCCTCTGGCTGGCAGTGCCAAACAAACCGGAAGTAGTGCAGACGACGTTGCGTGACGTCACGAGTGTGATCCCTAAACAAAACAACAATGGCAGATGATAGCAGTTCCAGCAGTTCCAGCAGTCAAGAAAACCAGAGTTTTCAGAGTGAAGAGGCATTCAGGATCAGTGACGAGACAGAGGATGCAGGAGTGTGGCAGGTGGCAGGCGTGCACAAGGGCGAGCACGGGAGACAGCAACCTGATGCACCTGTGACAGCAGCTGGCAGACGGCGATGCAGAGGCGAGGTCCGCCGCCGGGGAATACAGTGATCCCTCACTTATCGCGTTTAATGGGGACCAGAACCGACAGCGAAAAGTGAAAAACCGCAAAGTAGCACCCCCCCCCCCAAGGGCGTCACAAGCACTATTTTGCACAAAAAGGCACAAGAGAACAGCGAAAAGTGCCACTAAGCAACACGAGCGATAAAGAACAATGAATGCGGTCTTCCTTCGCTGGGTATGGGCGCTCTGCAGGGAGAGAAGCTGGGTAAAACGTCTCGGCCAATCAGCTTGCAAGGTAAAACGTCTCGGCCAATCAGCTTGCGAGATTCCCGAGCGGTGAAGAGGTGGGCGGAGAGGAGTGGAGCGGTGGTCAGAGAGGTGGATTTTGAGTTGTGCGGGCTCTCCGTGTTGATACCTGATGTTCTAATGTAGTCTCCCTGCCTTCTGCTAGCGCTCTAGCGCTAGCAGAAGGCAGGGAGGGCAGGGAAGGCAGGTACATGTACCTGATGTACATTAGAACATCAGGTATCAACACGGAGAGCCCGCACAACTCAAAATCCACCTCTCTGACCACCGCTCCACTCCTCTCCGCCCACCTCTTCACCGCTCGGGAATCTCGCAAGCTGATTGGCCGAGACGTTTTACCTCGCAAGCTGATTGGCCGAGACGTTTTACCCAGCTTCTCTCCCTGCAGAGCGCCCATACCCAGCAAAGGAAGACCGCATTCATTGTTCTTTATCGCTCGTGTTGCTTAGTGGCACTTTTCGCTGTTCTCTTGTGCCTTTTTGTGCAAAATAGTGCTTGTGACGCCCTTGGGGGGGGGGGGTGACGCTACTTCGCGGTTTTTCACTTTTTGCGGTCGGTTCTGGTCCCCATTAAACGCGATAAGTGAGGGATCACTGTAATATCTATATCTAGAAACGCATCGCTTCCCGGTCGCTTTTCCTCCCCCTTTCTTTTCTTTCGTCGCCATGACAGCTTTCCTTGGCCACTGAACAGATCTTCCCAGGTGTTGGAAGTGTTTTGTAGTCGACTATCACGACAAAATGCACCAAAAACAACCAGTGTCGATGTGCTCGCAATGGTAAACATGGAGGACTGTGTCACACTCGTGACGTCACGCGGAACTCCGGCTGCACTTCCAGTTAATCGGCGGATTTGTCTGATTTTTCAGGGAGGGAAATTCAAAATCGCGATTTTCTCCAAGATTCCGGGATTTGTGGAGGGGGTGCCAATGATAAATTATCTTTATAATTGTATGTACTATCACCCAGTGCCGTTCAATGCCGTTCAGTTCAGTTCTACTTTAAAGCTTAAATGCATGTCTGATGTTGGGACAATGTCAAAATTGGTAGGGGAATATGTGGCAGAGTCAATATGAGCATTCCTACTTGGGTTGCCAAGTGGGTTGATGCTGTTGGTGATGACAGACCCCAGTGCAGAAGGGTGTGAGTTTGAATCCCCATTTGGGTGTCACCAGTTGGGCTTCACTCTCCGTTCCCTTCATCACAAGAGCACAAAGTAAAAATGGCTCATGTAAATTTAGAAGTACTTCCTAACCTGAAATGATGGTGTCACCAAGTTTGAGTACATTTATGAAAGGACAAAAATCATACTGTTATTATCTATATAGTTGAGTGTACCAATATGGCGGTGCCCTGGGTGTAATGGGAGGTGATGCCCCGTCTTTCCGGTGGTGGCGTCACAGGAAGTAAAAGAGGCCATGGCGGAAGAGGCTCTCTCTCTTTTTGCTGTGGACCCTTGACCTGTACGGAGTGACTCCTGTTCAGTTCCTGTTCTTATATATAATAAAATATATAAGCTGTCACCTCGCCTCCTCCTCCTTTTATGGACACAACACATACCACCCATAAAATAATGTGTTAATCTTAATAGATCAAGTATTAAACTGACATGTGATACTTCATTTAAAGTGTTCCCCAAGTTATGGGAGTGTGAGGCTATAACTGATGCATTCTGATCTATAAGATATGGACCAATTTTGCTCCTGTATATTTCCAGTAAATCCCCATGTTTTTTCATTATTATAGATTATCCCTGCAGTGAAATCTGTATGGAATACCTTATTTGTTGGCTCTGTACTTGATTGAGTACAGAAGCCTATCCCTCAAATGAGCTCTCCTCTATGCATGGCGTGGTGTTTTATTGCTTCTCCCCGGCACATAATTTAACACCAATATCCTGCAATCCCCTAAGGAGAACGCCAAGTACAGAGTGCACCCAAAGAATCACCCTATTTATAAAGCAGTAATGAATGTGAATGATTTTGCACTCTCACACTGAGGAACACACCTCCCTGCTTTCAGAGCTCCGAGGAGCCCATTAACATTTCCACTACTCTCATTGACATGCTGCAGATGTGCAGGTGTAGGCAAGAGAAGTGGGAAATACAGTGATATAAAAGCTGTCAAACAACTGCCAGACTGTGGTATGCCACTTGTTGGTAATAACGTGACACCTGAAAAGCACAGCAAACTGTTAATTTCAAACCTAGTGGCACGGAAAAGCTGAGTTTTACACAAAACTAGATTTAACAGATGAATTTCTGTTCATTTTCATCTGTAGGTTTTCACACCTTCTTGAACTGGATTGAAGACATATCTGCTTGGTCCTATCCTGCACTGACTTAGATTTCATGTGCTCTGGGGCCAGGAATAAATCATATACACTACCGTTCAAAAGTTTGGGGTCACTTAGAAATTTCCTTATTTTTGAAAGAAAAGCACTGTTTTTTTCAATGAAGATAACTTTAAACTAATCAGAAATACACTCTAATATCTAATATACATTGCTAATGTGGTAAATGACTATTCTAGCTGCAAATGTCTGGTTTTTGGTGCAATATCTACATAGGTGTATAGAGGTCCATTTCCAGCAACTATCACTCCAGTGTTCTAATGGTACAATGTGTTTGCTCATTGCGTCAGAAGGCTAATGGATGATTAGAAAACTCTTGTGCTATCATGTTAGCACAGCTGAAAACACTTTAGCTGGTTAGAGAAGCTATAAAACTGACCTTCCTTTGAGCAGGTTGAATATCTGGAAAAAATTATTATTTCAAATACAAATCATTATTTCTAACCTTGTCAATGTCTTGACTATATTTTCTATTCATTTTACAACTCATGGTGGTAAATAAGTGTGACTTTTCATGGAAAACACAAAATGATTGTCTGGGTGACCCCAAACTTTTGAACGGTAGTGTATGTATATCTTACGACCCCATAGGAAATCGTGTCAAATCATCGCAGGCAGGCTGGGCTTGGCTCCCTGCAAAGGAAGCACGCCCAGCCTGCCCAGTCAGCGGCAGACGGGAGTCCCTTTGCAGGACCACGACTCGCCGTCGCCAATGGCGCTCCTCTCAGTGTGCTCACACAATTATTAAAAGTTAATAATTGTGGATGGCCAGATCAACTACATATCATATGCGGCCACATGCACGGTTTGACTAAACGACAACCGTCACCAAACCAGACATAAAAAAAGCTCAATAATCAATCAATCAACTTTATTTATAAAGCACTTTAAAAAGCAACACTCACTACACAAAGTGCTGTACAGCAAGAAAACGCACATGAAACCATAAAAGCAGGAAGCAGGGCACTAACACAAAAACAATATAGAGCCACAGTCAATAGAAACAATAAAATAAATGGTAAAATAAATAAATAAATAAAAATCCATTTCATTCAATAAAATCAATGTCTCACACTGGATTGAAGGCCAGGGAGTAAAAGTGTGTTTTAAGACGGGTTTTAAAAATGGACAGTGAAGGTGCTTGTCTGATGTTCAGAGGTAAATCGTTCCATAACCTGGGTGCCGTGATTGAAAAGGGTCTGTCCCCTCTGAGCTTCTGCTTCACCTCTGGCACCCCCAGAAGCAGCTGTTCAGCTGACCTGAGGGACTGGGTGGGAGCATAGGAACGCAGAAGCTCAGAGTGACATGGTTTACCGACCCAGAGGGCAGACTCAGACTCAAGAGTAGATACAATTATCTTTATTGTGTTCTGTGTGCGTGTGCATGGGTGTGTGTGATAGTGTAGCAGCCAGGGGCGAGCAGAGCACCGTGCAACCTGGCAACCCTATGGACAAACAGAGACAGGGAGAGTTAGTGTTGGACCCCGGAGGGAATGTACAGAAAAGTCCAGTGCTTACTGTTAGCAGAGATGGATCTGGGCTCAGGTTCGGTTTGAAGGCTCCGCCCAGGAGAACAGCACCCGCTGTCCCGGTCGCAGCTGGGGATGCTAGGAGAGTTCTGGAAATGTGCAGTGCAGCTCGGTCCGCCACCAGGAGAGAGAGAGGTCCGCCGCCACGGATCTCCGTCTGTGCACAGGGGACGAGCGTAGACAATGATGAATGGAATGAGGGATTACTTGGTGAAGAGGTGATGATTCTTCCTGATGACAGATGACAGGAGGCGAGGTTCTCAGACGAGAGTAGGCTGTGGCATGGAGGTTCTAAGAAGAGGACGAAGGTGAGTGTAGGTCTCATCTGACCATGGAGATGACTCCACGCTGATCCGAGGGCAGCACGGTCTAAATAGCCCCGGCAGTGATGGAGAGCAGGTGTGCACGCAGCTGCAGATAATGAGCAGACAGAGTGAGCCATCACACAGAGAGGTAAGGCGGAGCAAGACCGTTCAAGGATTTAAAAACAAAAGAATTTTAAAATGAACTCTAAAATGCACGGGCAGCCAGTGGAGTGAAGCTAAAATGGGAGTGATATGATCTCTTTTACGTGTGCCTGTTAAAAGATGAGTAGCAGCATTCTGAACTAGCTGCAGACACGAAAGAGATGATTGGCTGATACCGGCGTGAAGTGCGTTACAGTAATCCAGCCGAGAAGAAATAAAAGCATGGATAACTGTTTCCAGGTGCGGTCTAGAAAGAATGGGTTTTACTTTTGCTAAACGCCTTAGATGAAAGAAGCTGGATTTTACCACAGAACGAATCTGAGTGTCTAATTTAAAATCACTGTCCGTGATATAGCTGTGGATTTCACATAAGGTGTGAAGGGGCCCAAGTTTACAGGAGGGGACTCACGGGGACCAATAACTCATAAAAGATCACACAAATAAGTGATCTGACAAAAAATAAACAAGCGGTTCTTAAACAGTGGCTAATATTGGTGTCATGACTTGGTGTAATTTTGAGTAGGCTTAAGTGCAGGGCAACCACTTCAGTAGAACACTCAGATGCAGATGAAAAGTTAATACCACCTTAATGAAAACCCAAAACCCTATACAAAGCACGCCAACTTAAGGAATAAATTCACACACCACAATGAATGAAACCTGCAACCATAACGCCATACTATATACAGGAAAACAGCTGCACACTGGAGCCGTATGCAGTCTAGGAAGAAAGAGAGGAGAGGAGTGATTAATGATGAGTATGACACTCTGGGAAATAATAACTGAGGAAATGGGCCTTAGAGCCCGGCAGTGAACTCCAGCTTAGGAAAGGTGAAGGGGATCTGGAGACTGCAGGGGAGGAAATGGAGGGGCTGAGGGACCTGGGTGGAGAAGCCGTTGTCTTGAGAGATGGTTCAGACGAGCGTACAAACACAGCTCCGGAGACGCACCGATGGAGGCGGCAGCAAACCTGAGAGGAGGAGAAGAAAAAATGTAAGACAACTTAGGGAAAATAATTTATTACCACACAACAAGAACAATCGTTGTGAGGCGGCACAAACCCAACGATCCAGCAGAGAGGTCTTCACACACTGGCTCCTAAGTACACTGGTGAATCAGGGAGCAGCAGGTGTGTCATCACGCAGGTGAGCCGGGAAAAAAGAAACAGGAAGGGAGGGGGGAGGCATGCTCACCTGATCATGACAATTGGATGTCCCATTCATTTTCAATTATTCTGTTATTAATATTCACACAAGCAAATAAATCTCAGTTCAGTCCCTTTCATATTTGTCAAAATGTAACTTGTATGATTGCCTTCATTGCGTTGTCCGGGCAATGCACTAGTGTTAAGTCAATGTAAACATTTGAAAACGTGAATATAATTTGTGTCCAAGGGAGTTGGTCATGATAGCTAATCATTTTTGAAATTCCGCCATCACCAGAGTAACAGTATCAACACTGGAGAGTAAACTAGTTTGAAAATGAAACTGTCAATCACCTGCAGGCAGATGGACCGGGCGCCCTGCAGGTGAAAAAAGTCGGAGTGTCAGAAGTTAGTATCCACCCCCGTACTCCTGTTACAGATGTGCTAATGGGGGATAGCAGGCTGGCAGTGCAAGCCACCATCATCGAGGTTCACTGTTCAGAGGAGGCAGTGACATTTTCCCAGCTGTGTGCCCCACCAGATAATGTAAACCTAAACATAACGGTGTTTTGGGGATTTCCACAGCAAGTAGAAAGCAGCTGCAAAAGTTATGAAGGCAACCCCGCCGCTGTGCAGATCGCTCGGATGCGAATTTGCACCTTTGCATTGAGTTTACATGTATGGTCTGAACACACCTTTATACCTCGATGCTTTGAAGGCCCAGATTTTACAAAGACAGTCCACAAAGCAAATGAACAAGTTACAGATGATTTTATAGTACTTGTTGGTATCAAGACCTTTAAACAAATACAATTTTCATGCTTTGAAAGAGGGAATAACTTTTTAACTACTTACAGATTACCAATTACCACTGTTTTTCAAATTCAGTGTATTAAAGGAACAGTGTGTAAAATCTGATGATATCTAGCAGTGAGTGTCCAGATTGCAACCAAGTGAAAATACGTTTCTTAACCTATCCAAATGTGAAGGTGTGAGAAACTTTCGATATACTGTGACAATACAAAGAAATAGCAGATTATTTCTGACATGATTTAATGTTCAGAACCCAGTAGAAGGTACTACAACAAACCAGAGACACAGATGCAAGGTTTAGTGATTTTATTAAGAGTAAGTGGAGACTCTGGTTCGATCAAACCTACAGGGGATGAGAAAGGAGATGGTGAATATGGAACTGAGGTAGGAAAACTGATATAAGATACTAGGAGCTGGGCTTACTGGAAGGTGAAGTAGTCTTGGCTTCTCCACTTCCAGGTGAAGATGTGAAGAACCAGGTATGAGGTTATTGCAAAGGTGAGTATCAGGAGTCCACTTACAGGGAGGAGGGAAGTGGATCCGTTGAGGAGGAAATTGCCCAAAAGTAGGTAGGCATACAGGTAGAGATGGCAAATAGCCCACGCAAGTAAGAGCAGTGATGGCTGACATGAAGGTGTTCCAGGCCTGGGGGCTTTTCCTGCGATGAGATGATTAAGTGTTTGATATTGATTGTTTCTTACTTGATTTCCATGTGGGCGTAGCAGAGTGGATATAGAGGCAAGAAAGGAGACAGACAGACACTGGAGAGAGACACAGAGGAAGGATCCAAGCAGGTAACGATAACTGTGTGTTTTGCAGGCTTACATGTGATCCAGGGCAATTTCCAAGGGGAGCTGAGAGCACACAGCAAGCAGAGCATACGGGAAGTTGGGGAGCAGGAGAACTCAGAAGAGCAATGGCGAGTTGTTGAACCAAGTCAGTCCCACACAGTACTGAGAAAATGTGGCTACAGCCTTTAGGTGGGAGTAAAAATATCCATTTTTTATGTCAATTAATTAATAATTCTCTCATTTTGTGCTGGGCTCTGGACCTCTCTCCCTATCTCTCTGCATATCTTGTACTATGTAAAATAAACTTAAACCTGTACTTCTTAGGCAGTCAGTAATTCTATGCACACTAATTACATCCCATCTAACAGCATACCTACATATTTAGGACTGGGTTCTAAGTTGTACCTGAAGGTTCCTGCTATGTGTCTGACTATAAACTCTGCACAATCTCTGTATCTCTGCAGAAGCAGCTCTGGTGCTGCTGCTTCCTTCTCCACCTTTTCAGAAAAACAAATCATATTTTCACTTATGCTTACAGCTGTTTACATTCAACCAATGGATAAATGTCATGAATCCCCGTGCGCCATTATGCAGCGCACGAGGGAGGGAATGAAAAACCCAATCACGAGAGTAGAACGTGCCATTTATTAACGTAAACCAGGAAAATAACAAGTCCAGTTATGACCAGACAAATACAGGGAGTTGCAATGATGAGGTAAAGGCCACCAGACATACAGGGCACCTACCGGATGCTCTACAACCCGGGGAAGAGAATGCCTAGTGCCACAGAGCTACTGTCGGCACAGGAAAAATGGCAAACATGACTTACCGTGCTTGGAGCGATCCGGGGCTGTCCGTGCAGTCTGGTGGATAAAAGAGTGAATCAGAGTCAGCCGCAACATCAAGGAATAAAAATTAAACTGTCTTAAAATATCTGGCTGAATAACAAGTAGGTAGTAAACACACATATGTGGAGGAACACACTGCCACGTATGGAGGTGAATGCTCCGACGATCTCTTCCCACTGACGCAGCGTATTTGTAACCATAATACTAACAAGAGAAGAGGTCGCCGGTGTGAGGAAGCGTGGGCTGAACATAATTAATCCCTGGTGTGCATGAGTGAGTGTCAGAGTGTGTGAATAGGAATGAATAGAGTGTGTGTGTGTGTATGTGTGTGAACACCCTTAATGGGAAACAGCTGATGGCACTGACAAGCGGAGGAGGCGTGCCCAAGCTGTCAGGGAGCAAAGGACCCAAATAGCTCCCTGACGCGCCCGATGAAAAATAGGGCAAAAATAACCTTAAGTCAGAATTGGGTTTGGAACAACCAAACCCAGGTTCATGACAGATAAATATATCCATCCATCCATCCATCCATCTTCTACTGCTTTTCCGGAGGTCTGGGTTGTGGAAGCAGCAATTCAAGCAAAGAAGCCGAGACTCCCCTCTCCCCAGCCACCTGCTCCAGCTCTTCAGAGAGGATACCAAGTTGTTCCCAGGCCAGCTGGGACAAGTAGTCTCTCCAGTGTGTTCTGGATCGGCTCCGGGGTCTCCTCCCAGTGGGATGTGCCCAAAACACCTCAAGTGGGAGGCATCCAGGAGGCATTCTGACCAGATGCCTAAACCACCTCAACTGGCTCCTTTCAATGTGGAGGAGCAGCAGTTCTACTCTGAGCCTCTCCCGGATGACTGAGCTCTTCACCCTCCTCAAAAAAACTGGATAAATATATGTTCTAGAATAAAAAATTACAATATTGTTCCATAGGCTACATTAAGGTTCAAAATAAGATACAGAACTTATAATTGAAATGTTAAAGTCCTGAATTTCTGGACCACTATGATACCACAGAAACCATCAATTCCTGCCAATAAATAAATAAAATAAATTCATCAGTCTTTCCTCTACCATTACATGGGCACCAACCCCTCTGAAACTGTTGTTGCAATGCCTGGCTATAATGTGTACAGGAAAGCCAGGGAGTAAAGAAAAGGTGGAGGAGTTTTACTATACACACGTGGACAAAATTGTTGGTACCCCTCTGTTAATGAAAGAAAAACCCACAATGGTCACAGAAATAACTTGAATCTGACAAAAGTGGTAATTGACATATTACTCGGCCCAGGAAACACGCACGCAGGCTCAGACAGATTTGAAGGCTTTATTTGGCAACAATGTTTGTGTGTGGATGCGTGTATGTGAGATGTGAATGTGATGTGGGTGGAGGATGAGATCAGGACAGAGCAGTTTGCCGTTCAGCCAGGCAACCCTATGAGAGAGGAGAGCAGGGATTAGCCGGGCAACCACACGGGAAAGTGACGATGTTACTGTGCTTACTTGTAGCGGCGCGGTGGCTGGCATGGCAAGTCCCAAGCCTGGGAGACAGCGTCCTGCTGTGCGTCCGGGATGATGCAGCAAGTGGAGGAGCAGCGTGACGAGGAAAAGTGAGTCCGCCACCACGAGATCCACCTGTGCACAGGGGAAGTCTGAACAGAGAAGGTAAGGCAGTAATGACAGCTTACGTGTCCGATGAGAAGACAGCTGGCCCGACGATAGGGAAGTAGCTGTGAAGGTTACGCAGGGAGACAGACGGTTCCAGGCCGCAGCTCAGGGCAGGATGGAATAAATAGCTGAGCTTAACGAGGAGCCGGTGTGCGCGCAGCTGAGGTGGAAGCCCATGAGCTGCGGGTGATGACAGTACTCCCCCCTCCCCTACCAGCGCCTCCTGGCGCTGGCTTACCTGGGTGTGTCCGGTGGAACTCCGCGATGAGGTCCGGATCCAACACCCACAAACAGCGCACCCAGGATCTCCACTCCGGACCATAACCTTCCCAATCCACCAGGTATTGCAGCCCACGATCCCGACACCGGGAGTCCAAGATGGCAGTAACACCCCACGCCGGGTCACCGTCGATCATCCTAGGAGCAGGAGGAGACCTAGGAGGAGGGCAGAGTGAATTGGAAAGCACAGGTTTGATTTGGGAGACATGGAAGGTGGGACACACACGAAGGGAGGGGGGGAGGGCCAAACGCACAGCCACCGGGTTGATAATCCTGAATATGGTGAAGGGGCCGAGGAACCTTGGTGCCAGCTTCTTCTTCTCACCCTTAAGGCAGATGTCCTGGGAGGAGAGCAAAACCCGCTGACCCACCCGGTAGACAGGGGCCAGCCTTCTGTGGCGATTGGCGGTGGAGCTGTTGCGCACCGCTGTGCGTAAAAGTGTGTCTCTGGTCTTCTTCCACACGCTCCGGCAGCGCCTGATGTGCGCCTGAATCGAAGGAACGGCCAGTTCACCCTCCTGCTCCGGGAAAACAGGGGGGTCGTACCCCAAGGACGCTTGAAAAGGTGACACCCCAGTTGCAGTGGACCGGGCCGAGTTATGGGCGTACTCCACCCAGGTCAGGTAGGAGCTCCAAGACGAAGGGTTGGACGATGTCACGCAGTGCAGGGTGGCCTCCAACTCCTGGTTCGTGCGCTCACACTGTCCGTTCGACTGGGGATGATAACCAGAAGAGAGACTGACTGCGGCCCCCAAGGTGCTGCAGAAGCTCCTCCAAACCTGGGAGACAAACTGCGGACCACGGTCCGAGACCACGTCCAGCGGAATCCCATGCAGCCTGACGACATGCTGGACCAGGAGATCGGCCATCTCACGTGCCGAAGGAAGACCCTGAAGAGGCACAAAATGGGCGGCCTTGGAGAACCTGTCCACGATGGTCAGAACCGTGTCAAAGGTGTTAGAGACAGGGAGTCCGGTGACAAAGTCAAGGGCGATGTGTGACCAGGGCCTGCCCGGAACCGGCAGGGGCTGGAGTGGGCCCGCAGGTGGAGAGTTCGGAGACTTGCCGGTGGCGCACTGGAGACAGGCCCCGGACATAGTTGGTAACGTCCTTCTGAAGACCCGGCCACCAAAACGAGCGTTGCAGCCAACTCACCAAGCGGGTGATGCCAGGGTGACAGGCAAGTTTGGAGGTGTGGGTCCAATGGATAACTTCACCCCGAACTGCCGAAGGGACATACAGTCTCCTCTCTGGCCCCCCGCCGGGATCCGGCTCCGCCTCCTGAGCCTTCCGAATCTTGTCCTTGATGGCCCATACAATCACCCACACGACGCATGAATCGGGCAGGATGGTATGTTCGGACTCTTCTGGAACCTCTGGGGCAAACTGTCTGGAAAGGGCATCGGGCAACCCATTCTTCGAGCCTGGACGGTACGTGATGGTAAAATTGAAACGAGTGAAGAACAGAGACCAGCGCGCCTGGCGGGCGTTCAGGCGCCTCGCTGACCTCAGGTACTCGAGGTTCTTATGGTCCGTCCAGACCACAAAAGGCTGGGCTGCCCCCTCTAACCAGTGACGCCACTCCTGTAGCGCGAGCTTGACGGCGAGGAGCTCCCTGTCGCCGACGTCATAATTCCGCTCTGCCGCCGATAGTTTTCTGGAGAAGAAGGCGCAGGGCCGCTTAACACCATCCACCGGTGATCGCTGGGACAGCACCGCTCCCACCCCTGTGTCGGACGCGTCGACCTCCACCAGACACTGAAGAGCGGGATCAACCTGGGTCAGGACCCGGAAGGACGCAAACTCCGCCTGGAGAGTCTTGAAGGCGGTAGCCACTTCCTCAGACCACTGAAAAGGCACCTTCGATGACGTGAGGTGGGTCAGGGGGGAAACGATGGCGCTGTAGTTGGGAACAAAGCGCCGGTAGAAATTAGCGAACCCGATGAATTGCTGCACCTGCTTCCTTGAGGTCGGCGTGGGCCACTCGACCACCGCTTTGACCTTAGCGGGGTCGGGGAGGATCTGGTTGGGGGAGATCACGAACCCCAGGAAGGAGGTGGTTTGGGCGTAGAACTCGCACTTTTCTGCCTTAATGAACAGGCGATTCTCCAG
This sequence comes from Pholidichthys leucotaenia, assembly GCA_020510985.1. Classification (NCBI taxonomy): domain Eukaryota; kingdom Metazoa; phylum Chordata; class Actinopteri; order Cichliformes; family Pholidichthyidae; genus Pholidichthys; species Pholidichthys leucotaenia. Next base: position 89,344,025 of record CM035842.1, on the reverse strand, counting down.
CAGACGCTGCAGGGCCCGCCTCACATGGGCCTGGTGCTCCTCGCGTGATCTGGAGAAGATGAGTATATCATCGAGATAGACAAAGATGAAAACTCCCAGGAAATCCCGCAGAACGTCATTTATAAGGCGCTGAGAAGACGGCAGGTGCGTTGGTGAGCCCGAACGGCATCACGAGATACTCAAAGTGGCCGCTGGGTGTCCTAAAGGCCGTCTTCCACTTGTCTCCCTCCCGGATCCTAACGAGATGGTAGGCACTGCGGAGGTCGAGTTTGGTGAACCAGGTCGCCCCCTGGAGGGAGTGGAAAGCGGTGTCCATAAGAGGCAGGGTGTAGCGGTCCTTAATCGTGATGTCATTCAAGGCTCTGAAGTCAATACAGGGACGTAGGGACCCATCCTTCTTGCCCACGAAGAAGAAGCCCGCGCCAAGCGGGGACGAGGAGGGGTGGATGATTCCAGCGCTGAGTGACTCCTTTATGTATGTGTCCATCGCCTCGCGTTCTGGTGCAGAGAGACTGTAAAGGCGGCCAGATGGCAGGGGCGCCCCCGGGCGGATGTTGATTGCACAGTCGTAGGGTCAATGCGGTGGAAGGGACAAGGCTCTGGACTTACTGAAGGCTGCCCCCAAGTCGTGGAACTCCTGCGGCACCAGGGTCAGGTACGGGGGCTCAGATACAGGGGCCGACAGAGGGGCAGATGGAGCGCAAGCTGCCGACTGGAGGCAGGTACCCAGGCAGAAGGTGCTCCAGGACAGGACGCTGCCGGTTCTCCAATCCAGGACAGGGTTATGCAGCCGCAGCCAGGGGTAACCCAGAATGACACGGTCCGACAAGGAGGGCAGGATGTACAGGGTCAGATCCTCCCGGTGGTTGCCGGAGACGATGATGGGAACTGGCTTGGTGGGATGAGTAACTGTACCCAGAGAAGAACGAGAGAGCGTTACCAAGTTCAGGGGATTTGGCAGCTGCTGGCTGGGTATGCCCAAACGGGTTGCCAGGCTCTTAGAAATAAAGTTTTGCTCTGCCCCAGAATCCACCAGTGCGTGAGTGGAATGTCCAGTGGAGTTGTGGCAGAAACGTATTGGCAAAGTGCAAGAAGATAGGGGATTTGATCGGTTGGAGTCCGCGAGGCCCCCTATTGTGACATTGTGACTCGCGGACCTCCCCTTTTGGCTTCACCGGGCACAGCTCCACGGGATGCCGGTCATCTCCGCAATACATGCAGAGACCCCGTTCCCGCCAGCGTTGTCTCTCCGCTAGAGGGAGCCTAGTGCGCCCGATAGCCATGTCCTCTGGTTCATCGGCGGACTCCGGGGCTGGTAACGCCAGGGGGCGCGACTGAGCTGGATGGAGGGAAGCTCCGCGCGAGCGGCTGACAGACTTCTGCTCCGCAGCCCGCTCACGCAGCCTGTTGTCCAGGCTAATCGTGAGCGAGATCAGCTCAGAGAGTCGCCCTGGGAGATCCCGACCAGCTAGTTCATCCCTCAGACCTGAATTAAGGCTACGGAGGAAAATGCTGCAGAGAGAAGCCTCTCCCCAGCCCACCTCCTCCGCAGCTACCCGGAAGTCGACCGCGTATTCTGCCGCGGATTGGGCTCCCTGTTGGAGACCAAGGAGCCGGTCCGCGAGGACGCTGTCAAGTCGAGAATGATCAAAGACTTCTAGAAAGTCTCGCACGAACCGGTCATACGAGAGGTTTGCGTAACTTGGCTTCGTCATTACAGCGTAAGCCCAAGCTAGCGCTCGCCCCTCGAGGAGGTTAGCCATGTACCCGATTCGGCTATGGTCTGAGGGAAAGTCCCCGGGAACGCGCAGAAACATCGACTCACACTGCAGTATGAACCCCTTTGCTCCATCGAGTTTCCCGCTGAAGCGAGCGGGGGTTGGGATAGGTGTGAGACGGGCTGGCGCTCCCGAGCTAGGCTGGCCGGCTGTGGAAGCACCCGTAGCCGCGCCGCCAGGAGGACCCGGAGGGAAAGGCCGCGGAGGGTCCAGGCGGTCCAACCGATTGGTAATTGAGGTTAGTTGATTGAGAATTAAGATAAGATAAGCCTTTATTAGTCCCACAATGGGGAAATTCCAGGACTGCAACAGCACAGGGATAGCAACACTCAGAGCAACAATCAGAAGGCAAGAAAAAAAAGCAAGCAAGCAAGAGCAGCTAATATACATATGTACATATTACTATAAATATATATATATACACACAGACACACAGTGCAGAGCATTGTAGCTGGATGGGATAAATATATGAGTATATAAACACACAGTGCGGAGCATTGTAGCTAGATGGAATAAGTATGTAGATATATAAACACCCACAGTACGGAGCAATGTAGCTAGATGGAATAGTATGTAGATATATAAACACACAGTGCGGAGCATTGTAGCTAGATGGAATGAATATATAGATATATAAATATAAACATAAACATAAACACACCCAGTGCGGAGCATTGTAGCTAGATGGAATAAATATGTAAATGTATAAACACACAGTGCAGAGCATTGTTGCTAGATGGGATGAAACAGCACAACCGTCTACTTAGTTATCCTACATGGTATGATTATGTGCCCATACATATTCTCACCCTCCATAGCGAATGGTATTTTCCTAGTTGTATGCCGGAGGGGACCATTGTGTAAGTCTATTGCATCTTTTGCATTCAAAAAAAAAACAAAAAAAAACTATTAGGTTGTTACGTCTTTTTCCTATCTCTGCGAGCAGCCCTGCTTAGGTTGTACAGTCTGACAGCCGTTGGTAGGAAGGACCTGCGAAACCTCTCGGTTGTGCACCTGGGATGATGTAGTCTGCTGCTAAATGAGCTCCTCAGTGCATTCAGTATGTCCTGCATAGGGTGGAACTCGGACTCCAGCAGAGATGACAGTTTAGCCACCGTCCTTCTTTCTCCTATCTCCTCCACCGGATCAAGGCGCTGCCCCAGGACAGAGCTAGCTTTCTTGATCAGTTTGTTCAGTCTCTTCCTATCGGCTACTGTAATGCCACTGCCCCAGCAGACCACTCCAAAAGTGATGGCTGATGCCACCACCGTGTCATAGAATGTCTTCAGCAGCGCCCCTTGTACACCAAAAGACCTGAGTCTCCTCAGTAGGAACAGCCTGCGCTGTCCCTTCTTATAGAGTGCGTCAGTATTGTGTGACCAGTCTAGTTTATTGTTCAGATGAACACCCAGGTACTTGTAGGATGTCACCATCTCAATGTCTGTTCCCTGTATATTTACTGGTGCAGTGAGGGGTTGTCCTTGCCTGCAGCAGTCCACCACCAGCTCCTTAGTTTTCCTCGTGTTGATCTGGAGGCAGTTCCGATGGCACCAGTCCACGAAGTCCTGGATAAGCCCTCTGTTCTCAGCTTCATCTCCATTGGAGATGAGGCCAACAATCGCAGAGTCATCAGAGAACTTCTGTAGATGGCAGTGTGTTGTGTTGTGTGAGAAGTCCGCAGTATAAAGAGTGAACAGGAAGGGAGCCAACACCGTTCCCTGGGGGGCCCCCGTGCTACCGATGATCGTGTCGGACACACAGTCCCGGGTTCTCACAAACTGAGGCCGATTCGTGAGGTAGTCCAGGATCCATGATGACAGGTGTTGGTCCACCCCTGCGCGCAGCAGCTTGTCCTTCAGGATCATCGGTTGGATGGTGTTGAAAGCACTGGAGAAGTCAAAGAACATGATCCTCACCACATTCCCGGGCTTCTCCAGGTAGGACAGAGAACGGTGAAGGAGAAAGATCACCGCATCCTCCACCCCAATGCCATGCTGGTAGGCGAACTGGAGTGGATCCATCGCTGGTTCCACCAGGGGGCGGAGGTGAGCAAGGAGCAGTCTCTCAGGGTCGTCATCAAGTGGGACGTCAAGGCCACCGGTCTGTAGCTGTTCAGGTCTTTGGGGTGGGAAGTTTTTGGTACAGGTACCACACAAGATGTTTTCCACAGCTGTGGTACCCTCCCCAGCTTCAGGCTCAGGTTGAAGACGTACGTCACAATCCCACACAGCTGGTCTGCACAGGACTTGAGGAGCTTTGCACTGATGCCGTCCGGTCCCGACGCCTTCCTTGCCTTGATCTTCCTCAGCTCCGTCCTCACCTGGGTCCTGGTCAGGGTTAGGATGGGGGGCTGTGTGTTGGGAGTGGGGGGTGTTGGTGGAGTGGGGACTTGATGTCTTTACAGGCAGCAGTGGTTGTTGTGCAGTCAGGGGGAGGGCGGTTGGTCAAACCTATTGAAAAACAGATTCAGATTGTTCGCCCACTCCCTGCCCCCGTGGCCTGGGGGGAGGTATTCTGGAGCCCAGAGATGGTTTTGAGGTTTCTCCAGACCCTGCTGATGTCGCTCTGTTGCAGCTTGTCCTCCATCTTCCTCCTGAAGCTGTCCTTGCCTTCTCTGATCTTTCTCCTCAGCTCCCTCTGTACGGACTTCAGCATCTCCCTGTTCCCCGACCTGAAGATCCTCTTCTTCTCTCTCAGAAGTGTTTTAATCTCAGGGTTGATCCAGGGTTTGTTGTTTGAGCAACACCGTATGGTCTTGGTGGGAACGGATTTGTCCACACAGAAGCTGAGGTAGCCCGTGAAGGTGTGAGTGAGGCCATTGATGTCCTCACCATGTGGATCGCAGAGCTGCTTCCAGGCGGTGGCTTCAAAACAGCCCTTTAGAGTGTCCATTGCCTCCTCAGACCATAACATCACTGTGCGCATGGCCGGAGGTTGTCTGTGCACTAGGGGTTTGTACACCGGCCGGAGATGAACCAAGTTGTGATCCGATCTCCCGAGTTGGGGGAGTTGTGATGAGGTGTACGCCTCCTTAGTGTTTGCGTAGAATAAGTCCAGTGTTTTATTGTCTCTAGTGTGGCATGTGACATACTGGGTAAACGTGGGTAGAATGGGAGATAGTGAAACATGGTTGAAATCGCCTGAGATGAGGAGAAGAGCATCTGGGTGTTCTGTCTGCAGCCTGTTGGTTACTGAATGGATGACGTCACGCGCTGTCCCAGCATTCGCCATCGGATTTGCATAAACAATGCAGATCACGTGTGAGTGTTCTCTCGGGAGATATGTAGGCCGCATGCTAACAGCTAGCAACTCAATGTTGCTAACCAATGAAAATCAGACAGTGCTTTTGAATTGTGGTTCAACAGAATTATTTTAAAAAACAAACTCATGAAACAGGCCTGGACAAAAATGATGGTACCCCTAGAAAAGATTGAAAATAATGTGACCATAGGAACATGTTCAACCAAGATGTGTCCTCTAATTAACATCACAGGTGTCTACAAACTTGTAATCAGTCAGTCGGCCTATTTAAAGGGTGACAAGCAGTCACTGTGCTGTTTGGTGACATGGTGTGTACCACACTAAACATGGACCAGAGGAAGCAAAGGAGAGAGTTGTCTCAGGAGATTAGAAAGAAAATTATAGACAAGCATGTTAAAGGTAAAGGCTATAAGACCATCTCCAAGCAGCTTGATGTTCCTGTGACTACAGTTGCACATATTATTCAGAAATTTAAGATCCACGGGACTGCAGCCTGTTACCACCCGAGTGCCGGTCTCGTCCGCACTCGGCTCATATATCATCCTTTCCAGGCTTTGACAGCAGCGGATCCCTTCTAGCTCCCCGGGCTCTTATTGTGACAGCGGCCGGTGGAGCTCCCTGCTGTCAAAGCCAACAGCTGTTCTGCATACGGGGTCATTAGTGCTCGGTGTTAAAAGCGGGCGCTGAATGCACCCTGATGCAGCAGTCTCTGTTAAACCTCCTGTTATACTACGGTCTGTGAGACTTCGTATGTTATACCTCCTGTTAATCTCCATGAAGTTCTCATCGTCTGATGCTTCGGGCGTCTCCCGGCTCAGACGCCGTTCTTTCATCATCTATTGTAAGTTCCTGGTGATTATCCTACCTGCACTGTCGTGTGTATTTTTCCCTGTTCCTTCACTCCCCAATAAACATCACTGCAACTCACTGGTGACTGCTGGCGTCTTATGGTGGCTCGTGAGGGCCACCGTGACACAGCCAACCTCCCTGGACGTGGCCGCAGGAGGAAACTTGATGAAAAACGGAAGAGACAGATAATACGAATGGTAACAAAAGAGCCCAGAACAACCTCTAAACACATTCATGGTGAACTCCAAGGTCAAGGTACATCAGTGTCAGATTGCACCATCCATCGTTGTTTCAGCCAAAGTGGACTTCATGGGAGACGACCAAGGAGGACACCACTGTTGAAAACAAATCATAAAAAAGCCAGACTGGAATTTGTCAAACTGCATGTTGACAAGCCACAAAGCTTCTGGGAGAATGTTCTATGGACAGACGAGACAAAACTGGAACTTTTTGGCAAGGCACATCAGCTCTATGTTCACAGACGCAAAAATGAAGCATACCAAGAAAAGAACACTGTCCCTACTGTGAAACATGGAGGAGGTTCTGTTATGTTCTGGGGCTGCTTTGCTGCATCTGGCACAGGGTGTCTTGAATCTGTGCAGGGTACAATGAAATCTCAAGACTATCAAGGTATTCTAGAGAGAAATGTGCTGCCCAGTGTCAGACAGCTTGGTCTCAGTCGCAGGTCATGGGTCTTGCAACAGCACAATGACCCAAAACACACAGCTAAAAACACCCAAGAATAGCTAAGAGCGAAACATTGGACTATTCTAAAGTGGCCTTCTATGAGCCCTGATCTAATTCCTATTGAACATCTGTGGAAGGAGCTGAAACATGCCGTCTGGAGAAGGCACCCTTCAAACCTGAGACAACTGGAGCAGTTTGTTCATGAGGAGTGGGCCAGAATACCTGCTGAGAGGTGCAGAAGTCTCATTGACAGTTACAGAAATTGTCTGATTGCAGTGATTGCCTCAAAAGGTTGTGCAACAAAATATTAAGTTAAGGGTACCATCATTTTTGTCCAGGCCTGTTTCATGAGTTTGTTTTTTAAAATAATTCTGTTGAACCACAATTCAAAAGCATTGTCTGATTTTCATTGGTTAATTTTCATAGAATTTTTATTTATTGCCACTTTTGTTAGATTCAGGTTATTTCTGTGACCATTGTGGGTTTTTCTTTCATTAACAGAGGGGTACCAACAATTTTGTCCATGGCTGTATGTTAAAAACACCTTAAATCAAGTCTAGAATGTGTAGGAGTTAACATTAAGTTGTCAGCAAATATGACCTCTGTTATTTGTTTATACTGCAAACCCTCCTCTAAAGCAGATTTTTATGACCAATTTAAATTGCTTCTTAATCAATGCATCCGAAAAATGAATTAATCTTATTCGGTGATTTAAATATAAACTGGGACGACAAAAAAGACAGGAAAAATTTAAAAATCATTACAGATCACTATAACCTAACTCAATTAACAGGTAAACCAACCAGAGTCATAAGCCAGTCAAAAACCAGCATTGATTTCCTTTTTACAAATAGACCTGAAAGAATTTCTCAGATTACCTTTTAACAGGACTGTCTGACCACAATATAATATTAGCAACAAGAAAACTTCCACGGAAACAGCTTTCAAATGTATTTAAGACTCGTTGTAAAAATTGGCTTTTAAACAACCAAAACTGTACGCATAACTAGTGGTTGCTCTGCAGCATGCTCATATGTATGTATGTGCCCGTGAGTCACACACATATGCCCTGCCTCTTGTTCTTTGCTGTTGTTCGTTGCTGCTGTGAGGTGGGTGCTTGGGTGCGTGTGTGTGTGCATGCATACAGAGCACTTCACTTATGTGACATTTGAATGTTTTGTTTTGTAGCACCTTAACTCTTGCACTTTAGCATATCCACTTTGTACAGTTTATTGCAGATGTTCGTTTGTGTGATTTATTGACCCTCCTGAGGACTACAGATGCAAATTAGCAGTACTGTTAAATCTGGCGTACTAACATTTGTATAAATGTTCATTAGTATGTAATGTCCCATTCAAATAAACATTAAACTTGACCTTAAACTGACAGTACAGTCCAAACACACACAGTTGGTACAGTGAATGAAAAGAAATCCTTTTTTAAATCACATTTTTAGAAAGTTTTCCAACTCTCCTGAAAATGGAAAAAAAAGAAAGAATAAAACTATATCAATAATGCAAATATAATTATTGGAAAACAAAGGAAATAACTACAAAGTAGCCTCCTTAGGCTTTGTAAAAGTCAGTTTTCTTGACTGACCTGCAGTTTTAGCTCTAAACATTTCAATGATTTTACAGCATTTTACTGCATCTGCGGTAAGGGTTTTTTTTTTTGTTTATTTTAATTCGCGCCGTCTCTGCTTCTCCTTTCATTTTCTTTTGACCACCACCACTACCTTCCATTTAATGCTGACAGGACACTTAGCTCCATTTTTTTATGCTGATAGCAACACATTTTTGTTTATGTTTTTTTAACCAGCAGCTCAAGAAGTTTGGCGCTCTCCTCACTCTCACCCACTTCTGCCAACCCTTTTTCTATTGCAGCCCTGCGGTGCATTCAAGGTTCCTCATACAACACAGAACTGCTGAACAATAACGCATACTTGAACATACCAAACACATAATACCCATAATACCAGACAGAACCCAAACACATCCTGGTGCAGACTGATCGTTCAGGCCGCTTTGGCCCCTGACTGGCCTGTCCACCGGGAACTGTTCCGCACTTCCAAACGGTCAGTCCATGCCTGACCTCGGCAGCAATCAGCAACAGGTGATATCAAGATTTCTTTATTGTCATTTAGTATGTGCATGCACATAAAAAAACAAAATTATGATCCCCCAGCATAACACAGTACTGTAGAGGGTGTAAGGGAAGGATGTGGAGGTGAGGCACAAGTGTAGGTCGACACAGATTCTTTATTGACCCTCTAACATAAATACAGCTGGTGGACCCCAGCGTTGTCCGCTGGGGCCGAGTGTCTGGTAGAAGAGCCTCTCAACTCTCTCTGCATTCTGCTTATATAGCTTTAATGGTATAAATAAAGAGCTGTGTTAGTGCATTATGCTTGTGTGTGTACAAAGAGAATGTGTGACACATTAACATAACACTTGCAACATTCATGACAATACATTAACCCCCCTGCCCTCATTGTCTGTCTAGTTACTCCTTGGGGGGCTACCCCCTTCAGTCCATTGTTCTGCCCCTCTTCCTGCTTCTGGGTGTGAGAAGAATGTCCACCCGCTGTGTCTAGTGTCACCACACAGGTCCCCCCCAAACACCCAGAAAGGGCTGTGACACCCCCCCCCCCCGGTCGTTTGGGCTCAAGTCGACACCAGTGGAGGCTGCAGCGCCGCTCCGGTCGAACTATCTGCTGGTGAGGAGTGTCAGAGGGCATGTAAGTCTGTGGGGGGAAAGGGGGAGGGATGAAAAACACTGTCTGCTCCACACCAGGTTCCAACACATGACGGCCATGGTTTGTGGGCACACGGGGTCCAGTGCGCGTCGTGCGTAATGGAACAAACTGGCAATCAGCAGACTTTAGGGAGTGAGGTGCGGGAAGAACGATGTGGGAGGTGGATGGGAATAAGTGAGTGCCGGCCCAGGACATTAAAAGTGTCTGGGCCATGCAAAAATTGCGTGTGGATCTGCCATGGGTGAGGGACTTTCCTGGTAAACCTGGCGGTGATCCGCAGCAGCTGTGAAAAAAAAAAACAAACTTAAATCTCTGACTCCTCTTGTGGCTCAGTCCTGCAAGGATGTGGGGAAGGCGAACAGCCAAATTACCCGAGGATGCGTAGCAGCTGTGAAAAAACTGAAGCTGTGTGAGGGACTTGGCAGTTTGGCTTTAGGTGCAGGAGCAGCCCTAAAGTCATCGGGGAAAGCAATCAGCTAAATTCCCGTTGTGTGCCGTGGCTGAGAAACCCATACAAAGTCCTGTGTGCGGGCTGCCGTCTGGTTTAGGTGCAAGAACAGCCCTAAAGGTTCCAAGGATGGCGATCGGCCATGTTTCTCAGGCATGTGCAGTGGCGGAGGATGATGGATAAGTCTGTGGAGCAGGTTTGTCCCTGGTGCGTGGCGTGCACCTGGCGCAGTGACCACATAGCTGGAAGTTGCGCTGTCCTTGTAATCCTGCGGTGTGTGCACGGGGCTTCTGTGTGCTGGAAAGTCTGCTGTCGGGAGGTGAGCTAGGGTCGGGGAGCTTGATGGAAATCAACACAGACGACGCCGATGATCTTCCCCGTTCAGGCTGTTTTGTGCGTTGCTTGTGTCGCTGATCCTCGTGCGTCTCGGTCCCAGCGTCGTGCTCTCCGTCGGGCCCTGGAGATCGCCATCGTGGAGAGAGAATAAGGCGCGTGCGCTCCAGTGTGGATGCAAAATATGTAGGCGATCCCCGGTCTCTGGCATCCACAGCGTGGTGAAAGGGAGCAGATGGTCATCCCACGTCAGGTCACCATGTGGTGTGCAGCGTAAGGGAGAGACAGTTCATCTCCATCAGGTCACCGATGTGGAGAAAAAGGAGTCCACAGCATGGCAAAAGGGAGAGATAGTCCATTTCACATCAGGTCACCAATGTAGAGGGTGTAAGGAAAGGATGTGGAGGCGAGGCAGGAGCGTAGGTTGACACAGATTCTTTATCGACCCTCTAACATAAATACAGCTGGTGGATCCCAGCATTGTCCGCTGGGGCCGAATGTCTGGTAAGAGAGCCTCTCAACTCTCTCTGTATTCTGCTTATATTGACATGGCTGTTTGACCCAGGAGACAGACACTGACACGAGTAGACTATTTCGACAATTATTTATTGAATCAGGTGTGTAATGTGTGTGAAGGTGTGAGTGAGTGTGATGCTGAGGAACCGCTGGGGCTGAGCGAGTCCTGCCACAACCTGGCAACCCTGGAACACACAAGCACAGATGGGTTAGTGCTATTCGCAGTACACAGATGTAACGATGAGTACTGCTTACTTGCAGGTGGCGCTGGAAGGCTCGCGCTGGCTCTGCGGCTCGCAGTGGCTCGGTGTGGGTGACGCTTGGTGCTGTGGAGAGGTGGAGGAGTTCCGAGGAGGAGGAGGAGTGGCTCCGTTATTCAGGGAGACTGGTCCGCCGCCAGGGAGGTCCACCTGTGCACAGGGGATAACACTTTGACAAGGTAAGTTACTTTGGCTCTTACGTGGCGAAGCTTGGCGAGACCGCGTCGTGGATGCTCTGACGAGAGGATGAATCCGTGACGCATTGCGTGGCGAAGTAGGCAGACGACTCCGTGCTGAGCCATCAGTGACGCCGGCTTTTAAGGTCCGCTGATGATTGGCGGCAGGTGTGTGCGCAGCCGAGGCTGATGATGGCCCAGCAGCCGCCATGACAGTACTCCCCCCTCTAGAGGTGCCTCCAGGCACCTGCCCCATCTTACCTGGATGCGCCCGATGGAAATCGTGGATGAGTTGTTTATCCAGAATCAACGCTGGGCGAATCCAGGAATGGTGCTCAGGACCAAACCCCTCCCAGTCCACCAAATACTGAAGACCCTGACCCCCCCCGACGGACATCCAAGATGGCAGTAACTCCCCAAGCCGAGTGGTCGTTGATCATCCTCAGGGGGGGGGGGGCGCGGGGGGCGGGCACAGAGGGTCGGAGATGCAGGGCTTCACCTGGGAGACATGAAAAGAGGGGCAGATGCACATGGAAGGGGGGAGAGCTAGGCGCACAGTCACTGGGTTAATAATACGAGTAATCTCGTATGGACCGATGAAACGCTTAGTCAATTTGCGTTTCTTGGCCGGCACATTGATATTTCTCTTGGATAACCAAACCTGCTGCCCCACCTGATAATCCGGCGCAGGTCTCCTATGACGGTTAGCCACCTGGATATTGCGTTCCGTAGTCTTGAGAAGGGCTCTGCGGGTGATGGTTCAAATACGGCGACAACGTTTGGCATGAGCCTGCACCGACGGGACAGCCACCTCCTTCTCCTCCTCCGGGAACAGCGGGGGGTCATACCCCAGAGATGCCTTGAATGGAGACACTCCCGTTGCTGAGGACACCGTGGCATTGTGTGCGTACTCAATCCAGGGCAGGAACGTACTCCAAGACGAAGAACAAGACGAGATGACGCAGTGGAGTGCAGCCTCCAGATCCTGGTTGGCTCACTCGCACTGACCATTACTCTGTGGGTGATACCCTGAAGAGAGACTCGCTGTGGCCCCCAACGTCGTGCAGCACACCTTCCAGACCTGGGAAACAAATTGCGGGCCCCGATCCGAGACGATGTCCGCAGGGATGCCGTGAAGGCGAACCACATGCTGAACCAAGAGGTCCACCGTCTCCCGGGCCCAAGGCAACCCCCAGAGTGGTACAAAATGGGCGGCCTTGGAGAAGCGATCCACTATTGTCAGCACCACGGTGAAATGGTCCGAAGGGGGCAGGCCTGTCACAAAATCCAGGGCGACATGGGACCAGGGGCAAGAAGGGACCGGCAGAGGATGGAGAAGACCTGCCGGGGGGGAGGATGACGATTTCCCAGTAGCACACTGAGCGCAGGCCCGGACATAGTTGGTCACATCCCTCCTCAGCCCTGGCCACCAGAAGGCTCTCTGGAGCAGGTTGACGGTGCGAGAGATTCCCGGATGGCATGCCAACTTGGAGGCGTGGCCCGACTGGATAACTTCACCCCTGACCAACGAGGGGACGAACAAACGGCCTGGGGGACCCCCACCTGGGTCGGGCTCATTCTCCTGTGCCTTCCTAACTTTGTCCCGAATCTCCCACACAAGGGCGCCCACCACACAGGATGCTGGCAGGATGGTCTCATCATGGTCCCCAGACGGCTCTACCTCGAACTGCCGGGAGACGGCGTCCGGCTTGGTATTCTTGCTCCCTGGCCAGTAGGTGATGGTAAAGTTGAACCGCCCAAAGAAGAGAGACCAGCGCACCTGGCGGGAGTTCAGCCGCTTGGCCATCCGGAGATACTCCAAGTTCTTATGTTCTGTCAAAACAATGAACGGCTGGGCAGCCCCCTCCAGCCAGTGCCTCCACTCCTCCAGGGCGAGCTTGACAGCCAGCAACTCCCTGTCCCCGATGCCGTAGTTCCTCTTGGCAAGCGTCAGCCGGTGGGAGAAGAAGGCGCACGGGTGAATCACCCCGTCCACGGGGGAGCGCTGGGAAAGAACCGCCCCAACTCCAGAGTCCGAGGCGTCCACCTCCACCAAGCACTGCAGATCCGGGTCCACCTGGGTCAAAACGCGGGCAGAGGCGAACTCCTCCTTCAGCTTCCCAAGCGCTGCGGTAGCCTCCTCGCTCCAGCGGAAGGGGGTCTTAGGGGACGTAAGGCTGGTCAGGGGGCGAGCGATGATCCCGAACCTCAGCACAAGCCGACGGTAAAAATTGGCAAAGCCCAAGAACCCCTGTAACTGCTTTCTGGACATAGGAGTGGGCCAATCCACCACCACCTTGACCTTGGCCGGATCTGGGCGCACTTGGTTATGGGCGATGATGAACCCCAAAAAGGACGTTGTATCCGTGTGGAATTCACACTTCTCGGCCTTGATGAATAGCTGGTTCTCCAGGAGGCGCTGCAGGACCCGCCGAACATGCACCTGGTGCTCCTCCAACGTGCGTGAGAAAATCAGGATGTCATCCAAATACACAAACACGAAGGAGTTCAGAAAATCCCGGAGGACGTCATTGATCAAACGCTGGAAGACGGTCGGAGTGTTGGTTAACCCAAACGGCATCACAAGATATTCAAAGTGGCCGCATGGGGTCCGGAAAGCTGTCTTCCATTCGTCGCCCTCCCTGATGCACACCAGATGATAAGCGTTGCGAAGGTCCAGCTTCGTGAACCACGACGCCCCCTGGAGGGAGTCAAAGGCCGAGTTCATCAGGGGCAATGTATACTTGTCCTTGACGGTGATTTCATTTAAACCCCGGAAGTCGATGCAGGGGCGCAGGGAGCCATCCTTCTTTCCCACAAAGAAGAAACCTGCCCCCACCGCTGAAGAGGATGGACGGATGATTCCAGAGCTGAGGGGCTCCTTAATGTACGTGTCCATGGCCTCCCGCTCCGGAGCCGACAGGCTGTATAATCTACTCGCCGGTAATGGGGCCCCCGCCCGGAGGTTGATCACACAGTCGTAGGGCTGGTGGGGGGGAAGGGACAGCGTCCGTGACTTACTAAATACCATTCCCAGATCGTGGTAGACCTCTGGTACTCTGGACAGATCTGGAGGCGGAAGTGTGGGCGGGGTCACCGAGACCGAGGGGGCACACGCTGCAGACCGGAGACAGGCGCTGAGATGGAAGGAGCTCCAAGCAGTAATGTTCCCCGCCTGCCAATCAAACGTGGTGTTGTGAAGGCGTAGCCATGGATAACCCAGGATAACAGGCGACGTGGAGATGGGCAGCACCCAGAACCGGATATCCTCCCGATGGTTTGCAGAGGTAATCAGCAAAACAGGGGCTGTCTGGCGGGAAACAGTGGTGAGCGGGGTCTTAGACAGCGTGATAAGGTTGACAGGCAGGTGGAGTGGTTGACAGCTGAGGCCCAGCCGGGTTGCCAGGTCTTCAGAAATGAAGCTTTGCTCAGCCCCAGAGTCAATAAGAGCGTGTGTTGTATGTTCTCTGTGTTTGTAGAGTAGTCTAATGGCTACGAGACAACGGGTGAGGGGCTTTTTCTGGTCTTTGTCCGTGAGTCCCCCTACTGTGACCCACGGACCTCCCCTTTTAACCGATTGCTACACTCAGCCACCCCATGGGACTCACTACCACAGTAAAAGCACAGGCCCAGATCCCTTCGGCGCTGTCTCTCAGTCGCCGAAACACCCGACTGTCCTATAATCATCTCCTCCTGCCCCAGAAGTCCCTCCAGCGGAGGTAGAGCCGGCAGGGATGGCCGAGAGGAGCGGGGGGGGTGGTCCCACCGACCGGCTGGCAGCCCTACGTTTTGCTGCCCGCTCCTTCAGCCTGTTATCAACACAAACGGCTAGTGAGATTAGTTCACCTAGTCTGTCAGGTTTCTCCCGTGCCGCCAGCTCATCCCTCAGCGCTGAGCTAAGGCCACGGAGAAAAATACTACACAGCGCTGAGTCCCCCCACCCCACCTCTGCAGCTAAAACCCGGAAGTCCACGGCAAAATCGGCTGCAGATTTACTGCCCTGCTGAAGATTTAATAGGCGGTCACCTAACATCGCATCCCGATCCGTGTGATCAAAAATCTCCAGGAAACCTGCTACGAATTGTTGGTAAGTTAATTGAGCGTAGCTGGGTTTCGCCATGATCGCGTAAGCCCAAGCTAACGCTCTGCCCTCGAGCAGATTGGAAATAAACCCTATTTTGCTATGATCCGTGGGAAAATTGCCGGGAACACGATGGAACACTGTTTAACACTGCAGCAGGAAACCTCGTGCCTCCCCGAGGTTGCCGCTAAAGCCGGCGGGGGTAGGCACGGGAGTGAGGCGAGGTGAGGAAGGCTGGTGGGCCTGACTAGCCGGAAAATTAGCAAGGGCTGGTGACGCCCCGGCGACCGGGGGGGAACGCCTGGAGTCCTTCCAGGGGATCCAGCCGGTTGTTAATTAGAGTTAATTGATTTAAAATAACTGTCTGTTGATGGTGAATTAGGTCTACCCGGGTGCTAAGGGTGTTTAGACGGCGCGACAGCGCGCTGTCTGCTGGGTCGTCTTGACGGAGTCGTACTGACATGGCTGTTTGATCCAGGAGACAGACACTGACACGAGTAGACTATATTGACAATTATTTATTGAATCAGGTGTGTAATGTGTGTGAAGGTGTGAGTGAGTGTGATGCTGAGGAACCGCTGGGGCTGAGCAAGTCCTGCCGCGACCTGGCAACCCTGGTACACACAAGCACAGATGGGTTAGTGCTATTCGCAGTACACAGATGTAACGATGAGTACTGCTTACTTACAGGTGGCGCTGGAAGGCTCGCGCTGGCTCTGCGGCTCGCAGTGGCTCGGTGTGGGTGACGCTTGGTGCTGTGGAGAGGTGGAGGAATTCCGAGGAGGAGGAGGAGTGGCTCCGTAATTCAGAGAGACTGGTCCGCCGCCAGGGAAGTCCACCTGTGCACAGGGGATAACACTTTGACAAGGTAAGTTACTTTGGCTTTTACGTGGCGAAGCTTGGCGAGACCGCGTCGTGGATGCTCTGACGAGAGGATGAATCCGTGACGCGTTGCGTGGCGAAGTAGACAGACAACTCCGTGCTGAGCCATCAGAGACGCCGGCTTTTAAGGTCCGCTGATGATTGGCGGCAGGTGTGTGCGCAGCCAAGGCTGATGATGGCCCAGCGGCCGCCAAGACATACAGTGGGGCAAAAAAGTATTTAGTCAGCCACCAATTGTGCAAGTTCTCCCACTTAAAAGATGAGAGAGGGCTCCAATTTTCATCATAGGTATACCTCACCTATGAGAGACAAAATGAGAAAAAAAAATCCAGAAAATCACATTGAAGGATTTTTAATGAATTGATTGGTAAATTCCTCAATAAAATAAGTATTTGGTCACCTACAAACAAGCAAGATTTCTGGCTCTCACAGACCTGTAACTTCTTCTTTAAGAGGCTCCTCTGTCCTCCACTCGTTACCTGTATTAATGCACCTGTTTGAACTCGTTGTCAGTATAAAAGACACCTGTCCACAACCTCAAACAGTCAGACTCCAAACTCCACTATGGCCAAGACCAAAGAGCTGTCAAAGGACACCAGAAACAAAATTGTAGACCTGCACGAGGCTGGGAAGACTGAATCTGCAATAGGTAAGCAGCTTGGTGTGAAGAAACAAAAACTAAAGGAAGAAATACTCCAAACATATTTACAAGACGACATGTAAACTCACATAAGGATTGACATATCCAGCCTGTGTTGTGTTGTAGCTTAGTTTTTTTTTTGTTTTTTTTCTCTCTCTCTGTGACATTCTGTCTTAGATTTGTCTTGAATAGTAACCGCTTAACTTAGCTTAGCTTAGTTTTCTTTTTTTTTTTTTTTTCTCTCAGTCACACTTTGTCTTAGCTTTGTTCTAAATTGTAATCACTCTTGTCTTGTTTACTCTTTTTTCTTTGAATTCTTGGATGGAATATGGGTGGGCAATATAAGCTGCGGCTTCAGCCATGACCCATTTCGGATAACTCACGTGGAATTGTTTAGTAGAAGGAGTCTTTGTCTAATTTGACCTTGTTGTTATATTATACAGTTTCTTTTAACCTGTACTGTATTATCCGAAATAAATAAATTCATTCATTCATTCATTCATTCATTCATTCAAGAAATCAACTGTGGGACCAATTATTAGAAAATGGAAGACATACAAGACCACTGATAATCTCCCTCGATCTGGGGCTCCATGCAAGAGCTCACCCCGTGGGGTCAAAATTATCACGAGAACGGTGAGCAAAAATCCCAGAACCACATGGGGGACCTAGTGAATGACCTGCAGAGAGCTGGGACCAAAGTAACAAAGGCTACATCAGAAACACACTACGCCACCAGGGACTCAAATCCTGCAGTGCCCGACGTGTCCCCCTGCTTAAGCCAGTACATGTCCAGGCCCGTCTGAAGTTTGCTAGAGAGCATTTGGATGATCCAGAAGAGGACTGGGAGAATGTCATATGGTCAGATGAAACCAAAATAGAACTTTTTGGTAAAAACTCAACTTGTCATGTTTGGAGGAGAAAGAACACCATACCTACTGTGAAGCATGGGGGTGGAAACATCATACTTTGGGGCTGTTTTTCTGCAAAGGGACCAGGACGACTGATCCGTGTAAAGGAAAGAATGAATGGGGCCATGTATCGTGAGATTTTGAGTGAAAACCTCCTTCCACCAGCAAGGGCACTGAAGATGAAACGTGGCTGGGTCTTTCAGCATGACAATGATCCCAAACGCACTGCCCGGGCAACGAAGGAGTGGCTTCGTAAGAAGCATTTCAAGGTCCTGGAGTGGCCTAGCCAGTCTCCAGATCTCAACCCCATAGAAAATCTTTGGAGGGAGTTGAAAGTCTGTGTTGCCCAGCGACAGCCCCAAAACATCACTGCTCTAGAGGAGATCTGCATGGAGGAATGGGCCAAAATACTAGCAACAGTGTGTGAAAACCTTGTGAAAACTTACAGAAAACGTTTGACCTCTGTCATTGCCAACAAAGGGTATATAACAAAGTATTGAGGTGAACGTGGATTATGTTGATTATGAGGATATGTGGATTATGAGGATTATGTTGGTTTAAATGAATCAACTCCCTCTGGTTATTTAAACTGTCAAAATCCCAGAAGTTCTGGTCGTGGAGGAGGAGTAGCAACAATTTACCATTCCAAATTACTAGTTAATGTAAAGCAAAAAACATGTTATAATTCCTTTGAGGGCCTGGTCCTCAGTATTGGGCACTTTAGCAATTTTAGGTTAAACCCAATTTTATTTGCCATAGTTTATCGTCCCCCATCAACCTACTCAGAATTTTTATCCGAATTTGCTGATTTCCTAGCTGATTTAGTGCTAAAATCTGATAGAATAATTATAGTAGGGGACTTTAATATACATGTGGATGTAGATAGTGACTGCCTTAATGTGGCATTCAATTCAATATTAGATTCGATTGGGTTTTCTCAGAAAGTAGGAAATTCTACTCATTACCTCCACCATACATTGGACCTTGTTTTGACATATGGCATAGAAATAGAAAATCTTGTAGTGTCTCCTCATAACCCTGTACTGTCAGACCATTGTCTGTTAACCTTTGATTTTACTATTTCTGACTATTTGGCTCCTAAAGAAAAACATTATTACAGTAGATGCCTCTCAGATGATGCTGTTTCCAAATTTATGCAGATTGTTTCCTCTATGCCATGTGTCAGCACAACGGAAATAAGCTATAGACAGCTTGCTCCTTCTGTAATTGATAACATGGTGGATAGTGTTTCAGCTTCTCTGCATCAGACTCTAGACTTGGTGGCCCCCTTAAAAAAGAAAAAGTCTAATCAGAGATTTCTAACTCCTTGGTTCAACACAGAAACTCGTACCTTAAAACAGAAGACTCGTCAATTAGAAAGAAAATGGCGCTCTACTAATTTAGATGAAATCTATTTAGCTTGGAGAAATCATCTTTTAATTTATAAAAAATCTCTTAGAAAAGCTAGAACGAGTTATTACTCTGCATTAATAGAAGAGAACAAGAATAATCCCAGGTTTCTTTTCAGTACTGTAGCCAGGTTGACAAAGAGTCAGGACTCTGTCAATCCTAGCATTCCCTTAGAGCTTACTAGTCAGGACTTTATGAACTTTTTTAATAATAAAATTTCATCCATCAGAGATAAAATCAATCAGATTCTTCCCACAGTTAACTTAAATACTGTAACTACTACAACTCCTTCTATTGATGTCTGTCTTGATGAGTTTACTCCAATCGACCTTTGTGAGTTAGACAAAATAGTTTCCTCATCCAAACCTTCAACTTGTCTTTTAGACCCTATTCCTACCAGGTTATTTAAAGAAGTCTTCCCACTTATTGGTAGCTTTATTCTTCATATAATCAATTCTTCATTAACTTTAGGCCATGTACCGCAGGCTTTTAAAACGGCTGTAATTAAACCCTTACTCAAAAAGCCAACGCTAGATCCAGGAGCTTTAGCTAACTATAGACCAATCTCTAATCTCCCTTTCATTTCAAAAATCTTAGAAAGAGTTGTTGCTACGCAATTATTTGACCACCTGCAGGGAAATGGTTTACTTGAAGAGTTTCAGTCTGGGTTTAGAATCCATCATAGTACTGAAACAGCCTTAGCGAAGGTCACTAACGACCTCCTCATTGCATCTGATAATGGACTAGTTTCTGTACTTGTCCTCTAAGACCTTAGTGCAGCTTTTGATACTATCGATCATAATATTCTACTTGATAGATTAGAACACTATGTTGGACTTAATGGAACTTCGTTGCAATGGTTTAGATCTTATTTATCTGATAGGTTCCAGTTTGTTCATGTAAATAATGAGTTTTCTTTCAACTCAAAGCTTAGTCATGGAGTTCCACAGGGATCTGTGCTAGGCCCTACTCTTTTTAGTTTATATATGCTTCCGTTAGGCAACATTATTAGAAAGCACTGTATACATTTTCATTGTTATGCAGATGACACACAATTATACCTGTCAATGAAGCCAGATGATAGTAATCAATTAGCCAAGTTAGAAGCCTGTCTTAAGGAAATCAAAGCTTGGATGACTTGTAATTTCCTGCTATTAAATTCAGATAAGACTGAAGTCACTCTTGTTGGTCCAAAAAACCTTAGAAATTCCTTTCCAAATCAAACTTTCAGTTTGGATGTGGTTACTCTTTCTCTTAATAGCTCTGTGAGGAACCTTGGAGTTATTTTTGATCAGGATTTGTCCTTCAATTCACATATTAAATTTGTTTCTAAGACTGCCTTCTATCATTTGCGTAATATTGCCAAGATTAGGAGCATCTTGTCTCAGAGTGATGCTGAGAAACTGATCCACGCTTTTGTTAGCTCGAGATTAGATTATTGTAATTCTTTATTATCAGGCTGTCCTAAAACATCTTTAAAAAGTCTTCAGCTGATCCAAAATGCTGCAGCAAGAGTTTTAACAGGTACTAGAAAGAGAGATCATATCTCTCCGGTTCTGGCCTCCCTTCATTGGCTTCCCATAGAGTTTAGAATTAAGTTTAAAATCCTTCTTCTTACTTACAAAGCTCTAAACGATCAGGCTCCTTTTTATTTAGAATCAGAATCAGAATCAGGTTTATTGCCATTGTTCATGTAGTACACAAACTAGGAATTTGTCTCGATCTTAAAAGATCTGATACTACCGTATTATCCTAACAGAGCACTACGCTCCCAAAATGCAGGATTACTTGTAATACCTAGAATCTCCAAAAGTACAATGGGAGGCAGAGCCTTCAGTTATCAAGCTCCTCTCCTGTGGAATCAGCTGCCAATCTGGATTCGGGAGTCAGATTCGATCTCTGTTTTTAAGAATAGGGCTAAAACCTACCTTTTTGATATAGCCTACAATTAGGGAGGGATCATGTGTTTCTGAACCCTCCCTTAGTTATGCTGCTAATAGGTTTAGTCAGCCGGGGGACCTCCAGTAATGCACTGGGCCTCACTCCTTTCCTCACTCTCTATGAAATATTTTTTTTTGCTGGTCATTAACATCTGTTTGTTCTCTCCCATAGATTGAGTCCCCATCGTGCTGTTTGCTCTCTACATGTCTGTTCTTTTCTTCTTCTCTATCCCCTCACCCCCCAGCCAGTCGCAGCAGATGACTGCCCCTCCCTGAGCCTGGTTCTGCTGGAGGTTTCTTCCTGTTAAAAGGGAGTTTTTCCTCTCCACCGTCGCCAAGTGCTTGCTCACAGGGGATCGCCTGATTGCTGGGGTCTTTCTGCAACTGTGGGGGTTCCCCCCTACAGTTGATAGTGCTATGAGATGACTGTTGTTGTGAAATGGCGCTATATAAATAAAGTTGAATTGAATTGAATTGAATTGAACGTTTGTTATTGACCAAATACTTATTCTACCGAGGAATTTACCAATTAATTCATTAAAAATCCTTCAATGTGATTTTCTGGATTTTTTTTTCTTATTTTGTCTCTCATAGTTGAGGTATACCTATGATGAAAATTGGAGACCTCTCTCATCTTTTAAGTGGTAGAACTTGCACAATTGGTGGCTGACTAAATACTTTTTTACCCCACTGTATACAGCTTTAATGGTATGCATAAAGAGCTGTGCTAGTGCATTATGGCTGTGTGTGTACAAAGAGAATGTGTGATACATTAACATAACACTTGCGACATTCATGACAATACATTCACCCCCCTGTCCTCCTTGTCTGTCAAGTTACTCCTTGGGGGGCTACCCCCTTCAGTCCATTGTTCTGCCCCTCTTCCTGCTTCTGGGTGTGAGAAGAATGTCCACCCGCTGTGTCTAGTGTCACCACAGTACCACAATATACATCGAGAATAAGTTTAAAAACAACAGCATAAAAAAATAAAATACAACAATAAAATATCGGTTAAAACACTATGGTCAGACCAACCTAACAGACTACATATACAAGTTTAGCAGAGGTGAGGGGGAGGAAAAGCAATTGGCAGGGGAATAGGGCACAGTCCATTTATAATCTTGACTGCATGTGGAAAAAAACTGTTCAACATTCTGGCTGTCCTGGCCTGAAGACACTTGTACCTCTTCCCTGAGGGCAGAAGAGAAAATAAACTGTGGGAGGATGGTAGCAGTCTTTAATGATGTTAACAGCCCTGTTAGCACAACGTTTATTGTAAGTCACCTCCAAGGAGAGGAGGGGGACACCAATAATCTTACTAGCTGTTTTTACAACCCTATTCAGCTGGTGCTTCTCTAAAGCTGTGCAATTCCCAAACAAGGTAGTCAGGCCATATGAAAGTGCAGATTCCAGGGTGCCTCTCTAAAAGTGATGAGGAGCTGAGTGGGAAGACCTGCCTTTTTTAGCCACCGGAAAGGGTAGAGTCACTGATGAGCCTTTTTAAAAATGGCTGTGGTGTTGGTGTTAAAGGTCATGTCATCTGCCAGGTAAATCCCCAGAAACTTAACATTGTTCATCCTCTCCACAAAAGTGCCCCCAATAGACAGCGGTGTGTGATGGTACTTGCCCACTTTCCTGCAGTCGATCACCATCTCCTTAGTCTTCTCCACATTAAGGTGAAGATTATGTAATCTGCCCCATGTTGTTAGCTGGTCCACCTCCCTTCTGTACACAGACTCATTGTTTTCATTAATCAGACCAACTACAGTCATATCATCAGCAAACTTAATGATGTGATTGGTGCTGAATGTGGCAGTACCATGAATGAATGAATGAATGAATTTATTTATTTCAGATAGTACAGTACAGGTTAAAAGAAACTGTATAATATAACAACAAGGTCAAATTAATTCAATTCAATTCAACTTTATTTATATAGCGCCATTTCACAACAACAGTCATCTCATAGCACTATCAACTGTAGGGAGGACCCCCACAGTTGCAGAAAGACCCCAGCAATCAGGCGATCCCCTGTGAGCAAGCACTTGGCGACGGTGGAGAGGAAAAACTCCCTTTTAACAGGAAGAAACCTCCAGCAGAACCAGGCTCAGGGAGGGGCAGTCATCTGCTGCGACTGGCTGGGGGGTGAGGGGACAGAGAAGAAGAAAAGAACAGACATGTAGAGAGCAAACAGCACGATGGGGACTCAATCTATGGGAGAGAACAAACAAATGTTAATGACCAGCAAAAAAAAAATATTTCATAGAGAGTGAGGAAAGGAGTGAGGCCCAGTGCATTACTGGAGGTCCCCCGGCTGACTAAACCTATTAGCAGCATAACTAAGGGAGGGTTCAGAAACACATGATCCCTCCCTAATTGTAGGCTATATCAAAAAGGTAGGTTTTAGCCCTATTCTTAAAAACAGAGATCGAATCTGACTCCCGAATCCAGATTGGCAGCTGATTCCACAGGAGAGGAGCTTGATAACTGAAGGCTCTGCCTCCCATTGTACTTTTGGAGATTCTAGGTATTACAAGTAAACCTGCATTTTGGGAGCGTAGTGCTCTGTTAGGATGATACGGTAGTATCAGATCTTTTAAATAAAAAGGAGCCTGATTGTTTAGAGCTTTGTAAGTAAGAAGAAGGATTTTAAACTTAATTCTAAACTCTATGGGAAGCCAATGAAGGGAGGCCAGAACCGGAGAGATATGATCTCTCTTTCTAGTACCTGTTAAAACTCTTGCTGCAGCATTTTGGATCAGCTGAAGACTTTTTAAAGATGTTTTAGGACAGCCTGATAATAAAGAATTACAATAATCTAATCTCGAGCTAACAAAAGCGTGGATCAGCTTCTCAGCATCACTCTGAGACAAGATGCTCCTAATCTTGGCAATATTACGCAAATGATAGAAGGCAGTCTTAGAAACAAATTTAATATGTGAATTGAAGGACAAATCCTGATCAAAAATAACTCCAAGGTTCCTCACAGAGCTATTAAGAGAAAGAGTAACTGCATCCAAACTGAAAGTTAATTTGGATGCAAATTAGACAAAGACTCCTTCTACTATACAATTCCACGTGAGTTATCCAAAATGGGTGATGGCTGAAGCCGCAGCTTATATTGCCCACCCATATTCCATCCAAGAATTCAAAAGAGAAAAAAGAGAAAACAAGACAAGAGCGATTACAATTTAAAACAAAGCTAAGACAAAATGTGACTGAGAGAAAAAAAAAAAAAAAACTAAGCTAAGCTAAGTTAAGCGGTTACTATTCAAAACAAATCTAAGACAAAATGTCACAGAAAAAAAAAAAAAAAACTAAGCTACAACACAACACAGGCTGGATATGTCAATCCTTATGTGAGTTTACATGTCGTCTTGTAAATATGTTTGGAGTATTTCTTCCTTTAGTTTTTGTTTAAATTGTCCAAGCGTTGTACATGATTTTAGTTCAGGTCCAAAATCGTTCCATAATCTGACTCCTTGCACTGAAATACAGTGTTGCTTGGTGGTTGTTCTCACTGTAGGCTTTTGAAATATACATGTTCCTCTGAAGTGATATTGTTTCTCCCTTGTTTGGAACAACTTCTGGATATTTGCGGGCAGTGATAAATTCTTCACTTTGAACATTATTATTGCGGTTTTAAAGTCAACCAGATCTTTCAACTTGAGAGTTTTTTGTTTAAGAAAAAGTGGGTTTGTTGGTTCCCTGTAAGCTGCTTTGTTTATTATTCTAATAGCTCTCTTTTGAAGCATAAAGAGTGGATATATGTTTGTTTTATATGTATTTTCCCATACTTCATTACAATATGTCATGTATGGGAGTATTAATGAATGATACAAGGTGTATAGTGTGGGTTGATTCAGCAAATATTTCACTCTGTGTAATATTGCAATTGATTTGGATACTTTACCTTTAATATAATTAATATGTGACTTCCAACACAGTTTGTTATCAATTATTACTCCAAGGAATTTAGTTTCAGATACCCTTTCAATCTCTACACCATTTACACTGAGTTTGGGTACTGGGTTGTTGTGATGGTTGTTAAAGACTATAAATTTTGTCTTACTTAAATTGAGCATTAATTTGTTTGAATCAAACCACAGTTTAAGCTTTCCTAATTCCTTTCCAAGTGTATCCAGAAGTTGTTCCAAATTGTTTCCACTGCATAGCAGATTAGTGTCATCGGCAAACAATATTAAGTCCATTTTTTCTGAAACTTTACATATATCGTTTATATACATATTGAATAATAATGGTCCCAGAACTGAACCCTGTGGGACTCCACAGGTGACCTTCAGCAACTCTGAGTTTTTGTTGCTAACACATACATACTGATATCTATTCTTTAAGTAACTACTTAACCAGGACAGTGCTGCCCCTCTAATACCACAATTTTGTAGTTTCTTTAATAATAAATTATGATCTACTGTATCAAATGCTTTTTTAAGATCTAGGAATACTCCAACTGAATACTCTTTATTTTCAATGGCTGTTGATATTTTTTCTGTAAATTCCATTAGGGCATATGCAGTTGTCCTCTTGTGTCTGAACCCATATTGCTGCTCACATAATAAATCATTCTTCAGTATGAGGTTGTCAATTCTCTCATAGAATATTTTTTCAAGTATCTTGGAAAATTGCGGTAATAGTGAAATTGGTCTGTAGTTTGAGAGTTCCCCTCTGTCGCCCGTCTTGTATATCGGAATTACTTTAGCTATTTTCATTGCATTGGGAAATATACCTGATTGGAGAGACAGGTTACAGATATACGTCAGTGGTTTTACTATGCATTCGATAACAGTTTTGACTAGTAGCATGTCAATACCATCACAGTCAGTAGATGTTTTACTTTTGAACGATTTAACAATTTCAATGACCTCTCTTTCGTCTGTGCTCTTTATGAAGATGGAATCTTTTACAGCAGTGTTATTGCATATTGTATCGCCTGTAGGCACTGTAGTGGGTATTTCTCGGGCCAGTTTAGGTCCAATGTTAACAAAAAAATTATTAAATTCATCTGCAGGTGAAGCTATATTCACACTCTGAGTCGTTTTATTATTTTTTGGAATATTAGTTGGGTAGCTTGTATTTCTGCTTTTATTTCCAAGGATACTGTTGAGTATTGTCCATGTATTTTTAATATTGTCTTTGTTTTTCGCCAGTTCTTTACTGTAATAGTCTCTTTTACTACATCTTATTATATATGTTAACTTATTTTTGTATGTTTTATACCGCTGCTCTGCTTCTTTTGTTCTTTTCTTTAGGAAAGCTTTATATAATAAATTTTTCTTTTTACACGCCTTTTGTAGTCCTTTGGTTAACCATGGCTTATCAGCAAATTTGTGTTTAAGCTTTTTTTTTACTAGTGGGCAGTTTTTTTCATAAAGAGTGGTTACAATGTTTATAAATGTGTCATAGGCTTCATTTACATCTGATACATAGACTTCTGTCCAGTCTTGCTTCAGCAAGTCCTCTTTAAGAGAACTGATTGCATTTGGTGATTTGTGTCTGAACGATTTTGACATTTTTTCTGCGTTGGGCCCCGTGTGGCCATGGATAAGTGCAAAGGTTGGCAAGTGGTCACTTATATCATTTATCAATAATCCACTTTCTATTTTCTTATCGAAAACATTGACAAACAGGTTGTCAATAAGTGTAGCAGAGTGAACTGTGATTCTACTGGGATGTGTTATTGTGGGATATAGACTCATGCTGTACATAGAGTTCATGAACTCTGTAACTACATTTTGTTGATGTGGATTCAGTAAATCAATATTGAAATCTCCACAAATTGCTACCATTTTCTTACTAGTAATATTATTGTACAGCTTGACTAATTTATCTCTGAATGTCTCAATGCAAGTTCCCGGCGTTCTATATATGCAGCTTATGATTAGATTTTTTGTTTTGTCTAGGTCAATCTCAACAGTAACACATTCCAAAATCCCTGGTAGTGTTAAGGACATTTCATTTACAAGCTTACACCTGTACAGGTCATCAATGTACAGTGCAACACCACCACCCTTTTTTTGAGATCTGTTAATATAAAACATCTGATATCCCTCTATTGCCATCAGGGGAGCCAGTTCTTCATTAAGCCAGGTTTCAGAGACTGCAATAGCTGTGAATTTTCTGTCTAGCTGTTTTAAATAGTTCTGAATCTGTGGAAAGTTTTTGTTAAGACTTCTGCTATTGAAGTGTATTATTGACAGTTTACCATCTAATTGCACTTGACTTTTGAATTGTTTTTCAGTGTAATATTCACAGTGGTTATGAATATTATTGAAAAAGTGGTTATCAGGATCAATATCATTCTCCATCTCTTGTGGTTTATGTTCAGCATAACGGCATATTTTCAGAGTTTGAGTTTCCTCATTCTGTGTCAAATGACTTCCTCCAACTGGGGATAATTGATGTCTATTCGAGTCGGTCATAAGTTTTTGTTTATTTTGTTTATTTTATTAAAGTCCTTTGGCATGGTGTATCAAAAGAACTATTCTTATCGTGTGTATGAATATGGATCATCATTGGCTCATAATTTTCTTAATCAGTGTTCATCTGTATTTATCTAAGTCAGTAGCATCTCTGATCATTACACTCTTTGCTTGCTCAGGTGATCCATTTAGTTTAATCCAAATTCTACAATTTCTTGTCCAGGTTGCTTGTATCTTATTTTGATTTTTTAGCATCCGTGCCTGTCGTGCTAATTCAGCGTTTTTTTTTGTCAGATGTTCATTTAGGTAAACTTGAGTATCCTTTAGCTTTTTGGCCTGCCTCAGTATGTTATTCTTTACCCTTCTGTTCACAAAGCACATCACAATTGATTTCTTTGTTTTGTTATCTTTCTTCGGTAGAGCATAACAGGCTGAGATTGCATTGGCTTCTACCTTAATGTCTTTATTATTAAGGAACTGAAGCACTTGATTTTCTAAGGACAATGATTCACTCATGGGTGCATCTTCACCATTCAGTCCTGTTGCAGCATGGGCGTATGACTGATATCTGATGTCTAGTCCACTTATAACTAGGTCATCAATACGAGAACCTTGTTCAAGATCCTCGACGCGTTGCTCCAAAAGATGCCCGTGTTGCTCCAGGTCCATAATTTTTTTGTCTTTTTCTTGAATTATTAAATGTAGGGCTTGTACCTGTTCTATTAGGCCTATTATTTTGTCCTGCTGGCTAGTCAATTTGGCCAATTCTTCTGACATAAAGTTCAGAGATTTTTTGATTTCTTCCATTTCCTCTTTCTTTTGTGGCATCTTACTGACCTGTGGATAGAAGTAAACAGAGAATCCGGCTAGGCCTCAACTAGCCCGGCCGCTGCTGGACTCGTCGCACCGAGCTCCTGCAAGCTCCTCCACCGCACCGAGTTCCTGCACAGCTCCTCCGCCAAGTAACACTGCACAGCTCCGCGGATCACCACCGTCGATCGCCGCCGCCTGCCGCCGTCTGCCTGGCCGGTTATGCCGCACACCGCCGGTGCAGCCGAACTCCACCGATCACCGCCGCCGATCACCGCCGCTCGCCGCCGTCTGGCTGGGTGGCACCTCCGCTAGGCCCCGTCACCGACCGCCGTCAGTCTGGTAGTTCCTCAGCTGGGCCTCGCAACTGGGTTCCGACTCAGGCCACTGTCCTGCTGGGTCCAGGTGGCCCCCGTCTCTCACCAACGTCGCGCCCGAGCTCCCAACCGCCACCTCGGTTGCTCCGGTAAGCCCTCACCGGGGACTGAGCCGCTTCGTGTCGGAGTTAGATGCCGCACTGGGGCCAGCGTTAAGCTAACTAGCGTTAGCTTGGCAATCACTTCGGGCAGAGCGCAGCAGTTCTACCCGATTAAAGGGGCATTCCAACGGGATTCTGACGGAGGTGGAAATTCAGCCCGTGGGTGTCCGTCACGAGTGCCGATCGCTGTTGGTTAGGTACTTTTAATGGGGAAATCAACGAGTTTGTCTCAGCGCTGAAAAAGTGTGACCATCTCGGTCGCCATCTTGTTTTCTTTCACCATCGTGAATAACCAGGCTAAACAGCAGGGGTCTCACGACACAGCCCTGAGGAGATCCTGTACTCACAGATCTGATGTTTGAGATAGAACTGTCCACCTTGACTCGCTGCTACCTCCGTATCAGGAAGTTGAGAATCCAGCTGTACGTGCTAAGGTCCACCCCCAGCAACCGTAGTTTTTCCACCAACTGCCCTTGAATGATGGTATTAAATGCAGAGGAGAAGTCAATGAAGAGGAGCCTAACATAGGTATTCCTCTCCTCCAGATGTGATAGGGTGAGGTGAAGTACAGAGGAGATGGCGTCTTCGGTTGAGCAATTAGCTCTATATGCAAACTGCAGGGAGTCCAACTCTGGAGGGAGCTGGGCCTTAATGTGCTGCAAAACAAGCCGTTCAAAACATTTCATCACTATTGGTGTTAATGCCACAGGACAAAAATCATTAAGGCAGTCAGGGTTTGGTTTCTTTGGCACGGGGATTATGATGGCACTCTTCAGGCAGGTTGGAAACAACACCCTGAGAGAGGGAGATGTTAAAGATGTCTACAAAAACATCTTTCAGCTGTTCAGCATACTCCCACACACCCAGGAATGTTGTCAGGTCCTGCTGCTTTGAGTGAATTAACCCTGGCAAAGACTCTTCTAACCTGGGTGGCTGCCACCTGAAATGCTTGCTCAGTGGATGATGATGATAGAGGTGTCTGTACCTCATCATTATTGCTGCCATTTCCAACTTCAAAACGGGCATAAAAGTCATTGAGCCTGTCTGGGAGTGTGACATCCTTGTGACTGGCCTGTGGGGGAGGGGGCTTAACAAGGTGCAGTTGCAGGTAATCACAGACAGTTAGGGTAGATACTGTGAGTGATTGTGTGTGCTCTCACCGGACATGACAATTTCTTGGTTTTGGACCATAAAAAGAAACATTACAACATTACCACCCAGTTGGAATTCCTATAGTGAATTTAAGTGCATTTTAACACCTGAAAGTCTGCACCAAGGTTGATGTTCTTGTTCCATTGTCGACATTTGGTCCGGTACAGTTTTGTTTCACACTGATCCTTATCCAAATGAACCAAACAACTTTATGTGATGCACCTACATCCCTATTGTCATGATGACACTTGTGTAGTTAGCCATCAGGTCGTGCCATCAGGTGACGTGCCATCAGGTGAGTTATATCATGAAAAAATAAAGAATTATAAATATATTATTGTGAAGCCTTAAGGGTTCACACAAATAATGAGAGAGGATTTGTGATACAGCAGGCATTTATTTCTCACTGACTCATTACACAGAATGGAGGGGAGGTCATTCACACAGACACTCCTCTCACTCATGGTGACACATGATCTATCACATACAGGGAAAACAACATTATCACAACTGGTCTTACACCACAGTTATAATGGCACAACAATAACGCTTAGAACACATGGATAATAACAGTCTTTGAATCCTCCACAGCGCAAAGCATGCTGGGAGAATCCCCACCCCTTTCTCACAGCCCCGACATTACACTGTCCCCCCCGGACTGGTTTCTGTCCCCAGAATAAAAAGTCCAGCTCAAAAGTCCAATACAAATCCATCCAGGTATCGGGGCGGCCGCCGTTGTTGGTGACCAGCGGGCGTGGTCTCGACCATGGCTCACCAGCTTTGGTGACAGTCCCTTTTACTGCTTCAGGCAGAAAACGTCCAGTAAAGTCCTTCCCCTGGCAGCCGGAGTCGTACGTTCGCATCTGTCAACTCCCTGCCACTACCAAGGTCTCCCGGGCCAGTTCGTGTACCATGTGCAGACGTTGTCTTGAGCGAAGCAAATAATCCAGCCCGGTTTGACGTCCATCTCATACTGCTGCAAGGGGGTGTGGGATTGCTGAATTGGTCCTTTCTGAGCCGTGCAGGTGTCAAAGTGGTGGACATGAAGCTTCACATCCCGACAACACCCTGGCCAGTAGAATCGGGCCCGAAGACGCTGCGGCGTCTTCTTCACCCCGAAGTGGCCCACCCCCACCAACCCATGGACCAACTGGAGCACCTTGGGGCGGAGCCATCAGGGGACCAGCAGCTGCCAGACGCGATACTGCCCAACTGGAGACTAGCACCACCGATAGACAACACCCTCACAACAGCAGAGGTTGGACCACTGGGAATGCAGGGCCTTGGTCTCTGGGTCCAGCGCAGACACAGTCTTCCGAGCGGGCTGCTGGTCCGTGTCCGGCCACTGCCAGACCCAGGAGATGACAGGATCTCCATCCTGCTTGCTCTGAAGCTGCTGCGCACCAAGGGCCTCTGTGACATCATCGCTGGGGAGAGGTGCCCGATGAGTTGAAGAAGCGCTGTGAACTGCTTCACTATCCCGGGCCGTAGCAGTCTGGAGATCCTGTGAGACTGCTGGGTTATGATACTCGGCCTGCGCTAACGGCACCGGCCCTTCAATCGCACAGCTCCCCTGGTTCCTCGTCTGGCTGTTGTCACAGAGCGTGATGGTCTGAGCTCCCAGAAGGAGAGAAGAGCTGGCAGTGTCGATCTTTGCGCCCCATACTGTGAGCAGATCTAGTCCAATGATGCACGGGTCCTGGATGTCAGCGAGCCAGAATGGGTGGTTTGTGTTCTGACCGGCCATTCCTACGCCAAGGACTCATCACCCTCCCAGTCTGGTATGCTCACCAGTGGCTATGATGATGCAGTGCCTGGTGGGTTCCCACCCTTGCAGTCCGAGTCCATCTGTACCGGGCAGCACCCCAGGTCGGACCAGGGAGATGGTGGAACCGGTGTCGATCAGGGCCGAGATTGCTGTGCTGTCCAGGCTGCACTGCAGGTACAGTTTGGTGATTGTCCAAGTCGGCACAGCCGTCCATCGGGGAAAATGTCAGTGGGAGGTGGCAGGTCTCCGTCTGTGCCACCTCCCTCTAGGGTTAAAGCCGGAGAGTTGGTTGGTTGTCACGGGATGGGTGCAGGGCAGTAACATGCGATGTGTCCTGATTCACCACAGCAGAAGCATCCTTCCTCGTGACGCCGTATTCGTACTCTCACCGGCCACATAGCTGTGGTCTGGCGTAGTTCCTCCTCGTCTTCACTCTCAGCTGTGTCCCGAAAAACTCTCTGCCTTGGTGATGACAAGTCAGCTGCATAATCCATAATCGGCCCCACCCACTCCACTTCTGCCACGGCAGAATTATTTATAGAACTGGATTTTATTTTGCCACGGTGAAAATGGAGGCATATGGTAATCACTCAGTGCACCTGTGTGTGGATCTGTCCGCCTACGTCTGTGTGTGGATCTATCCACCTGTCTGTTTCAGCTCACCCGGTCAAAATTAAGTGGAACTGAAGGCTTGTATCATTGTATCACCATATTTTCTCGACTTTTAATTTGCCAGAATTGTGAGATAAGGCTTTGTTTTCAAAATTAACACAAATTTAACTCACCATTGCCATGTAATGTAGCCGGAAGCTTTCTAGCTCACCGTGGCTGCCCCGCCACCCTACATGCTCACAGAGAAATCTAAACTGCAGTGAGTAGAGATTAAAAGGAAGATAACAGAATAAACATAGGCTCACCTTAAGTACAGGAAATGGGGGAATAAACATTTCAAGTCTGAACTCTGCACGTTTGTGCAGAGCTATTTCCCATTAGGAAACAAAAAAATCCAAGAAGGTAAACAAGCTATTATCTCTGTGGATAGTTTATAGATGGCAAGCTGTTTATGGATGTCATGATTATTAATAAGGACAGCCCACGTGCAAAATGTAGCAACAGAGGAACAATCAAAACACCAAACACGTTTGAAAATTTTATTAACTTTCAAAAGGTCTGGAGCACAGCTACAGAAAACGTCACTCGCCAGAGGAAATGGCCTGCTGAGAGAAAACGAGAGCTGTGAGAGGAGGAATGGAGATCGGGAAATTGGTGAGCCAAATTGCCACTTACGTGGGATAAATAGGAGAACTGGCAGGGACCCCAGCGGGGAAGAGACGAACCAGCAGGATGAAGAGGGTAGAGCTGATGGTGCCTGACTGGGTGGAGAGTAGTTGCAGCTGAGTGTGGATGATGGGGCAGGTGAGCACACGCAGTTCCCGAAGACGCACCCACACTGGTGGCAGCAACCTGGAGAAGGGAGAAAGAGGAAGGAGACTGGTGAGTACAGAAACTTCACCGTAGACATAAACAACACTTGCTTCATTGTCACTGCTAGGCAGTATACCCAGACGAGCCAGCATCGAAGCACAGATGAGACATCCTTATAAACGCTGGCTGATGAGAAGCAGCAGGTTGTCTCCTCTCCCAGGTGCGTTGATTGCCTGAGGAGAAGCAAACGGGAAGGAGGGGGGCTCGTGCTCACCAAACCATGATAGTGCCCCCTCCCCAAGGGATGCCTCCTGGCGGTCCATTACGCTTTTCTAGATGGGCTCAGTGGTAGGCCCGGAGCATCCCCTTGTCAAAGATGGGTGATCTGGGGATCCAGGAGCATTCTTCCGGGCCGTAGCCCTCCCAGTGGACCAGATATTGCAGACCCTGGCCACGACAGTGAACACCCAGGATACGCTGCACAGTAAAGGCGGTGTGGCCATCGATCGTCCAGAGAGGAGGAGGCAGCTTCGGGATAGGGCAGAGGGGACTGACCGAGAGGGGCTTAATATGGGAGACGTGGAAAGTCGGGCGCACCCACAGGGCCCGTGGGAGCTTCAGCCGGACCATGACATCATTGATCACTCTGGAGATGGGATAGGGTCCCAAGAAGTGGGAAGACAGTTTCTTCGAGCCCGTCTTCAATGGGACCTGGTCCGCCACCAACCAGACCTGCTGCTCCATGGTGTATTTCAGAGCAGGGACCCACCTCCTGTCGGCCATCAGATGGTTGTGCTCAGACGAGCGGGTGAGGGTGGCATGGGTGGACCTCCAGATATGTCGGCAGCGGCGAGCATGGGCCCCCATGGATGGCACCGCAACTCCCCTCTCGGCCATGGGTAACAAGGGCGGAGTTTATTTATTTATTTAGCGAATGCAAAGTCCTTAAGCCAAGCAGTTGCCTCCTGGTTTGCTGTATGGAGGGTGTGTAATCCTCCTTCCAGTCTTTGGAGCGGGCAAGCCTCTATGATGTGTTCCATTGTTTGCTCCTCTCCACATGCGCACAGTGGGCTAGGGCTACTGCCCCATCTGTAAAGGCTGGCCAAGCAGGGGCCATGTCCAGTCCTGAAGCGATTGAGTGTAGACCACTGTCTCCTTGGGAGGTTGGTGCCCGGGACCTGTTGGTTGGGGTTTATCACCAGCTGTTTGTTTGGGAC
Organism: Pholidichthys leucotaenia; assembly: GCA_020510985.1. NCBI lineage: Eukaryota > Metazoa > Chordata > Actinopteri > Cichliformes > Pholidichthyidae > Pholidichthys > Pholidichthys leucotaenia. Next base: position 89,309,808 of record CM035842.1, on the reverse strand, counting down.
CTCCTTGGTCTCCCATTCCTCTTGCCAAGCTGTCTGGATGGTAAAGTCAGCTGGGGGAGGGTTTTTCCAAATCGGCCGTCTGGATGAAAGTCGGGCAGTGGGTGGAGTGTAGATATCTGCATGGATTGGTAAGTGAGGAGAATCTTTAACTTTTTGGAGCATCCTTTGAGTTAATGCTGCTCGCCGGATGTGTGGAGGGGCTATGTTTGACAGTACAGAGAGCCAGGGGAGTGGTGTTGAGCGGATTGTTCCAGTTATAGTTCTCATGGTTGTGTTGAGCTGGGTGTCTACATGGTGTGTGTAAGATGACCTGGACCAGACAGGGGCACAATATTCTGCTACAGAGTATGAAAGGGCCAGTGCTGAGGTGCGCAGGGTGGAGACTGCCACCCCCCATTTTGCACCAGCGAGCTTGCAGAGCAGGTTGTTTCGTACCTTCACCTTAGCAGCCGTCCCCTTTAGATGTTCCTTGAAGGATAAGGTCCTATCAAGGGTCACTCCAAGATAAGTTGGATTTGGGGCATGCTTAAGCTTGAGTCCGCTCAGGTGGATGTTTAGTTCTCTGGCAGCTTTTGCATTGTGGAGATGGAATACACTGGAGACGGTTTTTGCTGGGCTTGGTTTTAGGCGCCAGATTTTGCAGAACTGGTCCAGTTTGGCAAGATCTTCCGTGAGCACCCGTTCCAGTGGTTCAAAGTCTGGTGCTTGGAATGCCAAACAGATGTCGTCTGCATAGGTGAATTTGCGGGATTTTGTAGTAGGCAGGTCGTTTATGTAGAGGTTGAACAGAGTTGGAGCTAGAACTGAGCCTTGTGGGAGTCCGTTTTTCTGCATTCTCCGTGCACTTGTCTTCTGACTGAGGTGGACTCTGAACCTTCGGTTGGTCAGCAGGGTTTTTATAATTTCTGTTGCCCAAGCAGGGATCGCCTTTATAAGTTTCAGGAGGAGGCCTTTGTGCCAGACCGTATCATAGGCAGCTGTAAGGTCGAGAAACACAGCCCCTGTCTTCAGTCTGCTCTCGAAGCCATTTTCGATGAAGGTGGTTAGGGCCAGTACTTGTTCTCCTGTACTGCGGTCCTTGCGGAAACCTGCTTGATCCACACTTAGAATATCCTCTACCTCTGGGGAAATGCGTTGCAGAATTAGGCGCTCCATGATTTTGTAAGGAACGCTAAGTAGGGAGATTGGGCGGTAGCTTGCTGGTAATTTGTGGTCTTTGCCAGGTTTTGGGATGGCAATGACCTTTGCTGTCCGCCATTTCTTTGGGATCGAGTTTGTTTGTGTGATCCTTGTGTAGAATTGTGTCAACCAGGTTAGGGCTCGGGGGCCAAGATTTTTCATGAATTCTGGGAAGATGTTATCGTATCCTGCTGCCTTTCCACATTTCAGGCTCTGTAGGACTTTCTCCAGTTCAGCAGCCTCGAAGGGTTCAGGGTTCGTTTCCTCTACAGGCATTTTTTGGTGTTTTTTTTAGCTCAGTTGTAACTGCTCTTTTGGTGTCTTTGTCTTGGGGTGCTTTGGCGATAGTCAGTAGGTGGGATGCAACTTGGTTGGGTGTGACGGATGCTCGGCTTTGGCTAGGGGGCTTCTGTGCAGCTCCTAGGCGACGGATGAGGCTCCAACATTTCCTGCTAGAGTGGGTAAAGCTCCGGTCAGCAACTGTCTCCTCCCATTTCTTTCGCCGAGCTGTATTTAGCGATTCAATGAGATGGTCTGCTATCTCTGGGTCCCCTGATGTTTGATAGGATTGTAGGAGGGCAGCACTTTCTCCGTCCAAACATGGGACATAGAGGGGTCGGTAGCCTCGTGGGATTGCAGTATGGGCAGCCTTGAAGATTGCGCTGCAGAAGCGGTTGTATGCTTCATCTACAGTGATGGTGTGGAGTGGGATGGTAACAACGCTCCGGTCCAGAGTTTCACTGAATTTCTTCCAGTTGGCTTTGCGGAAGTTCCAGCGCATCTTCCTTGGGCTGTATATGACTGGAAGTTGTAGGCCAATGTGTACAAGCAGGGGCCGGTGTTGGCTGTGTGGAAAATCATCAAGAATGAGGATCTGTGTAGGATATGGCTCCCCATTCAAAGAGCTGACCCAACACAGGTCAGGAGAATAGTCCTTCTTCCACCTAGCAGAGTGGAAGGTTCCTCTTTGTTTGGGGTCGTATATCAAAGCGAGGTCATTTCTGGATGCCCAGTCTGAAAGTGCCTTCCCATCACTGTCCACTGCTGGGTACCCCCAGTCAGGGTGATGGCTGTTAAAGTCCCCCACATAGATGGCAGGGTGGGGTAGGGTGGGTAAGACCTGCAGATCCCAGTTGGCATTAGGGGGCTTGTACACATTGACAATATGGAAGCCACCAATGATTATGGTGTCTGAGAAATGTGTTGTTATCAGGTGATTTGCTTCAACTATGTCAGAACGCACATAGGTGGCACGTCCATGTTTAGCATGTAGAACATAGCACAGGAGGTCAAAGCCTTTGATGGTGAAGCGGCCAGCTTCCTCTGTGCCAATATGAGTCTCTTGGAGGCAGATTACATCAATCGAATGTTGGAAGGCGAGGACTTCGATAAGGCTTCGCTTGGCTGCAGATAGGCCTTCAACGTTTAGTTGTAATATGCGAAGGGCCGATCCTACCACAAAGTGCTCTTGGGGCTGTTTGCTTTCGGCTTTAGGACTGTGACTAGGATTCTTCTTTGACTTGGCACAGAGGCGTCGTCTCTTCGAATTTAGTCTGCTGGTAGGATCATTAGCTTCCCCAGGCGAGCCCGGGTACTGGCGGAGGGCGCGACGAGAACGCTGATCCATTGCCCCCCAAGGGCGGAGTGCATCCCAACGAGGTTTCAAAAGGGGTGAGCCCCGTGGCTGCAGAGACTGCTGAATTCAGTACGTATTCCACCCAGGTCAGGTGTGTGTTCCAGGTAGAGGGGTTTTCAACTGCTACACACCGGAGAGTGGCCTCCAAAGACTGGTTGGTGTGCTCAGCCTGCCCGTTTCTCTGAGGGTGATTGCCGGAGGTGAGGCTGATGGTGGTCCCAAGCGTATGGCAGAAGGCCTTCCAGACCTGGGACGTGAACTGGGGACCCCAGTCAGACATGATGTCGAGGGGCATGCCATGAAGACAGATGATGTGAGCAGTGAGGAGGTCAGCAGTCTCAGAGGCGGAGGGAAGTTTGGGGAGGGCAACCAGGTGAACAACTTTCGAGAAGCGGTCAATGACAGTGAGGATGACCGACTTCCTGTGGGAGGGGGGAAGTCCGGTTACGAAGTCCAAGGCAATGTGAGACCAAGGGCGGCCAGGGATAGGCAGGGGATGCAGAAGTCCAGCAGGAGGAGAGGAGTCGGACTTGCCCCAGACACAGGTTTGGCAAGCCCGAACGTACTCCTGCACATCCCACCACAGCATGGGCCACCAGAACACCCGCTGAATCAGGTTGGCAGTACCGGTGATCCCAGGGTGGCAGGCAAAGCGGCTGGTGTGGCCCCTGCGGATAACATCGTTACGGAGGGCGACAGGGACGTACAGGCGGTTCCAGGGACACCCCACTGGTTTGGGCTCCAGAGACTGGGCCTGATGGATCCTGCGCTCAGTATCCCAGGTAAGGGCTCCGAGGACTCAGAAAGAAGGAAGAATTGGCTGGGGATGGGATGTTGGGGCTACCTGCTCAGAATCAAACTGGCAAGATAGCACATCCGGTTTGGTGTTCCGAGAACCAGGCCGGTAGGTGATGGTGAAATTGAACCTCTGAAAAAATAAGGCCCAACAGGCCTGCCTGGCATTGAGTCGGCGGGCCGACCGTAAATATTCTAAATTTTTGTGGTCGGTCCACACAACAATGGAGTGAACAGCCCCCTCAACCAATGTCTCCATTCCTCCAAAGCCAATTTAATGGCGAGGAGCTCTCTATCCCCATGTTGTAATTTCTCTCGGCCGGCATGAGCTGCCGAGAGAAAAACACGCACAGGTGGAGCTTCTGAACGGAGGATAAGCGCTGTGAAAGGACGGCGCCCACCCCCGACTCGGAAGCATCCACCTCGAGGATGAACTGGAGCTGAGTGTCGACCTGTTCCAAGATGGGTGCTTCAGAGAACAGGCTCTTTAATTTGGTAAAAGCCTGCTCAGCTGCCTTGGTCCAGCGGAAAGGGACCTTAACGGAGGTCAGCTCTGTGAGAGGCAGTGCTACCCTACTATAGCTCCGAATGAACCTGCGGTAAAAATTCGCAAACCCAAGGAAGCATTGGAGCTACCTATGGGAGTGGGGTGTTGGCCAATCGAGCACTGCCTTCACCTTGGCCGGGTTGGGAATCAGCTCCCCCTCAGCTACTATGAAGCCCAAGAAGGAGGTGGAACTGGTGGAGAACTCACACTTCTCAGCTTTAACATAGAGCTGGTTCTCCAAGAGCCGCTGTAAAACGGCTCTGACATGGACCTCATGTTCCTCTGGTGAGCGGGAAAAAATAAGAATATCATCCAAATAGACAAAAACAAACTGGTTAACCATATCACGAAGGACATCGTTTATGAGCCGTTGGAAGACGGCAGGGGCATTAGTGAGCCCAAGCGGCATGACCAAATATTCACATTGCCACAGATGTGTCTTAAATGCCATCTTCCACTCATACCCTTCACAAATACGGATTAAGTGGTATGCATTGCGGAGGTCTAATTTGGTGAATACCCACGAGCGCTGTAGGAGCTCAAATGCAGAATTGACCAAGGGCAAAGGATATTTGTCCTTAACTGTGATCACGTTAAGCTCCCGGTAGTCAATGCACAGGCGCAGCGAGCCGTCCTTCCTTCCAAAGAAAAAGAACCCTGCTCCGAGAGGAGCCAAAGATGGCCAAATAAGGCTGGCGTTCAAAGAGTACTTTATGTATCTCTCCATCACCTCCCTCTCCGGGCCCGAAATGTTATAGAGCCGGCTGGACGGCAACCTCACCCCAGGGATGAGCTCCACCGCACAGTCATAAGAGCGATGAGGCAGAAGTGACAGCAATCTCGACTTGCTGAAGACCTCTCTCAAGTCGTGGTAGACCCAGGCAACGAGGCTGAGGTCCAGTGGCTCGGCCAGAGGAGAGGAGATGGGGAGAGACGGCGAACACTTGGCCAAACTCAAACAGGTTGCCTATGGCGGCACATGAGGAGTGCATAATTGTATAACATCTTAGACAACAACAAAGAGCAGAGGTTCCCTGGGAGATAACAGGGAGGTGTGAAGGATGAATGCAGTGTGACCTTTTGTGTGTTAGAAACTTCTAGAGGAATGATAAAGGATTAAGGAAGTGAATGCAATGTGACCTTTTGTGTGTTAGAAGCTTCTAGAGGAATGTCATGCTATTTAAGAGAAGAGTCTGCTGAGTTGTCATTCTGTCTATGTTTCTTGTGTGAGATGTGTAATAAATTGTCTGAGCCAAATCCGCCTCGTTATTTACACGCTCCACACTGGTGACCCAAGACGAATCATGGAACACAACGAAAGACCCCCGGAGCCAACCTCGATGGGAACCCCCAGCCACGCATGTGCTGTTGCGATCAAGCTACCGGATTTTTGGCAGCACAACCTGCGCTCCTGGTTCCACCTAGTCGAGGCGCAGTTCGCCCCCCGGGGGATATCGGCGGATAACACAAAATTCCACTATGTGGTCGCAGCGCTCGACGCCCGCACGGCTCAGCACGTAAAGAGCCTGCTCGATCAGCCACCAACCGACGACAAGTACAGCGCGCTGAAGGCTGCGCTCATCCAGCACTTCACACTCTCGGATGGTGAGAGAGCAGAGAGACTCCTGACTCGGACTCGGTTGGGAGATGGGTCGGCCATAGACCTGATGGAGAAGATGCTGAGGTTAAAGGGCACAGACGACGACCATTTCATTTTTACCCACCTCTTCCTCCGGAAACTTCCGTCAGCGGCAAGAGCGACCCTGGCCAATTCGCCGTTGCTGGCCAAGCGGGACTATCGTGCGCTAGCCCGGGAAGCTAACCGGATCATCATCGCCAGCAGGGAGTTCACGACTATTGCGGCAGCGACGGAGCTCAGCGCGACGGCCGGAGGAGGCGAGGAGCCATCGACAGCAGCAGCAGAGCCACCGACGGCAGCAGCAGCAGGGGCCAAGGAACGCGAGGGAGACACGCTTTACTTCTACCACCGCCGCTTCGCAGAGAGGGCACGCAAATGTATACCACCATGCCAATTCAAGCGCTCGGGAAACGCCAAGACTGGGGGTCGGTAGCAGCCGCGACCCTCGGGGAGGAGAACAAGCTGCTCTACTTGACGGACGCACGCTCGGGGAGGCATTTCCTCGTGGACACCGGCGCCCAGAAGAGTTTCATCCGGCCGACCTATGCTGACCGGCTGGCAGGATCTAGCGGCCCCGAGATGGCAGCAGCGAACGGTTCGGGGATTAAGACCTTTGGTGAGAGAACTCTACTCTTGTCTCTACACGGCCGTACATTTGAGTGGACTTTTGTCATAGCAGCATTGAATTTCCATATACTGGGGGCTGATTTTCTATGTGCACATGGTTTGTTGGTAGATGTCGCTAACAGACGCCTGGTTAATGCACTATCTTTTGACTCTCTCCCCTGTATAGCTCGAGTGACTCGGCCAACAGCACAAGCCAACATCACAGCTACATGCGGTAAGTTCCACACACTGCTCACTCAGTTCCCAGCACTCACTGTCCCGACGTTTTCGGCAGCCATCGCTAAACACGGGGTGGAGCATTTTATCACCACCACCGGGCCGCCCGTTTTTGCAAGACCTCGGCGCTTGGACGCAGCTAAACTGGCCATAGCGTGCGAGGAGTTCGCCAACCTGGAGAGGTTGGGCATCATTCGGCGCTCAAACAACCCATGGGCTTCCCCGCTACACATGGTCCCTAAAGCTGAAGGTTCGTGGTGACCTTGCGGGGATTTCCGCAGGTTGAACAACGCCACAGCGCACGACCGCTACCCAATTCCTCACATTCAGGATTTTCCATTCACCTTGCAGAAGCGCGTTTTTTCTAAAATAGACCTGGTCCACGGTTACCACCAAGTCCCAGTGTGCGCTGAGGACATACCCAAAACAGCGGTAATAACTCGTCGGTTTAGTCGAGTTTTTGCGCATGCCATTTGGGCTTAAAGGGGCTGCACAGACGTTCCAACGCATGATGGATGCAGTGCTGCGCGGTCTCCCTTTCATGTTCGTCTACCTGGACGATATCTTAGTAGCCAGCGTGTCCGAAGACGAACACGAAACCCACCTCACGAAGGTTTTCCGGAGGTTGGAAGAGCACGGGTTAATAATCAACCCAGCGAAATGTCAGTTCGGGGTGACGGGGATTGATTTTTTGGGGCACCGCGTCTCTCCCGAAGGAGCAGTCCCGCTGCCTGACAAAGTGCGCGCGGTAGCAGATTTTCCCCGGCCGCAAACGGTCAGGGCGCTACAAGAATTTTTGGGAATGGTGAATTTTTATAACCGTTTCCTTCCCCACGCAGCGCAGCTCATGCAACCACTGTACGCCGCGCTCAGAAAACAGAAGCCTGCGGACAAGGTCGAATGGACCCCGGAGCGAGAGCAGGCATTCTCGGAAGTCAAAGCAGCCCTGGCAAACGCTGCATTGCTGGCACATCCAGACCCAACGGCCCGCATAGCGCTCACCACTGACGCTTCAGATGTGGCCATAGGGGCGGTCGTGGAGCAGCGCGTAGCCGGGGCTTGGCAGCCGCTCGCCTTTTTCAGCAGGACTTTGCGCGACAGTGAACGTAAATACAGCGTGTTCGACAGGGAGTTGCTGGCTCTCCACCTGGCCATTCGCCACCTCCAGTTCTGGCTGGAAGGGCGCAGTTTCACCGCGTTCGTTGACCATAAGCCGCTAACATTCGCAATGGCCAAGGTTTCAGAACCATGGTTGGGCCGGCAGCAGAGACAGCTGGCCGCGATCTCAGAGTTTACTACCGATATTCAGCATGTCTCGGGTAAACTGAATGTAGTGGCAGACTGCCTCTCGCGCGCCGTGGCGGCCCCGGTCGGTGTGGGGATAGATTATGCAGCCATGGCCGCGGAGCAGGTTAGTGACATGGACGTGCGCGTGCTCCAATCTGGACCAACAGGGTTAAGGCTGGAGAGCAGGGTGCTGCAAGACGGCATGCCCCCCCTAATCTGCGATGTCTCCATGGGGCACCCGCGTCCTGTGGTCCCGGCCGCGTGGCGCCGCCGCGTGTTTGACTCGATTCATTCTTTGGCGCACCCGGGAGTGCGCGCGTCGGTCAAAATGGTAGGGGAGAAATTCGTGTGGCCGAGCCTTCGCAAACAAGTGAAAGAGTGGGCAGCAGCCTGCATGGCGTGCCAACGAGCCAAAGTACACAGACACACGAAGGCTCCCTTGGAGCCGTTTCGCATCCCGACTAAGAGGTTCGACCATGTTCACGTGGACCTCGTGGGCCCCCTCCCGCCATCACAAGGGTGCACGCACCTTCTGACAATGGTGGACTGCACCACGCGCTGGCCGGAAGTAGTTCCACTGGCGGCAACCACAGCCGAGGAGGTGGCGCGCGCGTTTTTAACAGCATGGATGGCGCGTTTTGGAGTCCCGTCGGATATTACGTCCGACAGAGGCCCTCAATTTGTTTCCGAATTCTGGTCAACAATGGCCCGCAGCCTGGGTGTCACAATTCACCGCACAACCGCGTACAATCCACAGGCTAATGGGTTATGCGAACGTTTTCATAGATCATTGAAAGTGGCTCTCAGGGCTTCACTGACGGATGCAAATTGGGTAGACAAGCTACCGTGGGTTTTATTGGGGTTACGTTCTGCGCCTAAAGAGGATCTGGAAGCTTCCCCGGCTGAACTCGTTTTTGCGCAACCACTTCAGCTGCCCGGAGAGTTTCTTCCAGATAATCCCGCGCCGGGCAGCTCCCCGTCTCAGCTGTTGCAGCGTAGCATAGACACAAGCACGCTGCCGGGCCCTGCCCACCACAGTTTTCCGCACGTTTTTGTGCCTAAAACTTTGAAAAACGCGGAGTTCGTTTTTGTCAGACATGACGCCCATCGCCCTCCATTGCGCCCACCTTATGATGGACCGTTCAGAGTGCTGGAAACAGGGGACAAGCATTTTTTGCTATATTTGGGGGGTAGGAGGGAAAAGATTGGCATAGACAGACTCAAACCCGCTTTCGTGGTGGCGGACGAGCAAGGGCTGTTGGCGAGGGCCCCTCGGCGTGGAAGACCCCCACGGGGAGCTTCCCAGAGAAAAGATTCCGCAGGGCACCCACACGGACAGACTTTTACCCCTCAAACATCAACCCCCCAGCATGACAGCGCCGCGGAGGCGGTGAATCCTGGTTACAGCAGATACGGGAGAAGACTGAAGCCCAAGCAGCATGTGGATTGATGTTTAATGATTCTACCACAGCATACGGACTGTTATTCTATTGTTCTATCCAAGATGCTCGGGGGGTCGTATGGCGGCACATGGGGAGTGCATAATTGTATAACATCTTAGACAAGAACAAAGAGCAGAGGTTCCCTGGGAGATAACAGGGAGGTGTGAAGGATGAATGCAGTGGGACCTTTTGTGTGTTAGAAACTTCTAGAGGAATGATAAAGGATTAAGGAAGTGAATGCAATGTGACCTTTTGTGTGTTAGAAGCTTCTAGAGGAATGCCATGCTATTTAAGAGAAGAGTCTCTGCTGAGTTGTCATTCTGTCTATGCTTCTTGTGTGAGATGTGTAATAAATTGTCTGAGCCAAATCCGCCTCGTTATTTACAAGCTCCACATGCCAAACAATACGGGCTCCAGGAGGAGGTGGAGTTTTGGGCCCAATTAATAATGGGGTTTTGCCTCCAGAGCCACGGATAGCCAAGGACCATCAAGGAGGATGAATTTGGGAGAATAAGGAACTTTTCTGTCCGGAAAGAAGGATGGCGATAGGTGCCGTGCATTCAATGACTACAGCGATCTTTTGGACAGATATGGCGGTGATGCTTTGAGGATTGGGCAATTTAAGAGTGGGAATACGTATGTCCCACACGAGCTGGGATGAGATGAAATTCCCTCTGCCCCAGAATCCACTAATGCCATACTCCTCCTCTTGGCCCCCGGCAATTGAACGAGGTCTGAAATAGAGAATTTACCAGGGGGAGTAAATTTGGTCCTGCCCGCCAGACCCCCCATGGCTACTGACGGGTCGCGTCTTTTTTGCCGCAGGTGGCATTCATCCAGATTGTGTTTCAAAGAACCACAATACATGCACGCGCCAGCCCTCCTCCTCTGCCGACGCTCTTCGTTGGTCAGCTGGAATCGACCTAGCTCCATCGGCTCAAGAGGAGGACCAGCGCCCCCTCTGTCAGTAGCCATGGTGGTCACCCGTGTGGCGGGCGGGCAAGAGGAAGACTGACGCTCCCTCTCGCGCTCACGGTAACGATTATCTAAACCCACATCCTGATCGATAAGACCGTCCAGAGTGTCAGGAACCGCATGAACCGCCAGGTCATCACGGAGGTGAGCATTTAAACCGTGGAGGAACGCGCTGCGTAAGGCAACCTCGTTCCACCCCGATTCCACCACTTCAACCCCTGAACTCCACTGAGTACTCGGCCACCGACTGAGTGCCCTGGTGGAGCGACAAAAGGTGGCTCATGATGTTCCCCTGACTCTCTGTGTGGTCAAAGGTGCGACAGAATGCGACCACAAATTGTTCAAACGTGTATCCAGCCCCTTTGGGGCTGTCTATCACGGACCAAGCCCAGCTAAGGGCCCGGCCTCATAACAAAAGGGTCATAAAATGAATTTTAGCGGAGCTCCCCAGGTACTCCCCACCGGCCTGCCCCAAATATAGCTGTACCTGATACAAAAATTCCTTACACCTCTCCACCTCCTCCGCATATGGGGCAGGTGTAGGAACGGAGGTGGTACGGCGGACAGTGGATTGAACAACGGGGCCAGCCGGAGCGGGAGGAGCTGGAGGAGCCATATTGACCAAATGTTCTGCAACTGTGCCCAATTGCTGCATAATGGTTTGCTGCTGCTGGGTTAACATGGCCACCTGCCTCTTTGTCACGTCTAAGCGATCCAGAGGGGATTGCCCTGATGCTGCTGCACCTGCTGAGCCAAGATTATGGCTGGCTCGTTCTGTCATGATTATTAATAAGGACAGCCCACATGCAAAATGCAGCAACCAAGGAACAATCAAAACACCAAACACTTTTGAGACTTTTAATAAATTTCAACAGGTCTGGAGCACAGTTATGGAAAACGTCACTCGCCAGAGGAAATGGCCTGCAGAGAGAAAACGAGAGCTGTGAGAGGAGGAATGGAGATCAGGAAATGGGCAAGCTGAATTGCCACTTACATGGGATAAATAGGAGAACCGGCAAGGACCCCAGCGGGGAAGAGACGAACCAGCAGGATGAGGAGGGTTGAGCTGATGGTGCCTGACTGGGTGGAGAGTAGTTGCAGCTGAGTGTGGATGATGGGGCAGGTGAGCACAAGCAGTCCCCGAAGACGCACCCGCACTGGTGGCAGCAACCTGGAGAAGGGAGAATGAGGAAAGAGACTGGTGAGTACGGAAACTTCACCGTAGACATAAACAATACTTGCTTCATTTTCACTGCTAGGCATAATACCCAGACGAGCCAGCGTCGAAGCACAGACGAGACAATCCTTATAAACGCTGGCTGATGAGAGGCAGCAGGTGCGGCTCCTCTCCCAGGTGCATTGATTACCTGAGGAGAAGCAAACAGAAAGCGCATGCTCACCAAACCATGACAATGGATGGGACCATAACCCCCGGCTATTCTAGATTCTAGTTTGTTTCCTTAGCTACATGTGAAAAAAAGAGAGTGATTGTGCGCATGTCTCTCATTTGATCCCTGTTTAATTCATTAACATTGTTCTAATGTTTTTTTTTCTTTTTTATTGAGGTTGTTGTTTGTTTGTCAGTTGTAGCTAATTTTGTTGATGTTGTTAGGTTGTTGTTGTATGTTATCTGTATCTTCTCACCAGTTACTAACCTTTATGTCTGTTCTCTCACATACATTTGGTTTATAGGAGATAACTTTAAGTACATGCACCCGACTCACTCTTGCAAATGCAAGCAAATGGAACAGAGATATCATGCGTGCACACCCAAGCACACACACATACTGTAGGTATATATTTTATGCACAACAGATATGCCTACACGCATGTGTACATACAGCCACACAGCATTCACAGGAAATTTATGTACACACACACATACATACACTATGGACATATATACACATAAGCACACTTAGCTAGTCTTTAGCACAAAGCCAACTAGTGAAAACATGTCCACATTAAAGTTTGTCACATGGAACATACACTACCGTTCAAAAGTTTGGGGTCACTTAGAAATTTCCTTATTTTTGAAAGAAAAGCAGTTTTTTTCAATGAAGATAACTTTAAACAAATCATAAATACACCCTAATATCTAATATACATTGCTAATGTGGTAAATGACTATTCTAGCTGCAAATGTCTGGTTTTTGGTGCAATATCTACATAGGTGTCTAGAGGCCCATTTCCAGCAACTATCACTCCAGTATTCTAATGGTACAGTGTGTTTGCTCATTGTGTCAGAAGGCTAATGGATGATTAGAAAACCCTTGTGCAATCATGTTAGCACAGCTGAAAACAGTTTAGCTGGTTAGAGAAGCTATAAAACTGACCTTCCTTTGAGCAGGTTGAGTATCTGGAAAAAATTATTATTTCAAATACAAATCATTATTTCTAACCTTGTCAATGTCTTGACTATATTTTCTATTCATTTTACAACTCATGGTGGTAAATAAGTGTGACTTTTCATGGAAAACACAAAATAATTGTCTGGGTGACCCCAAACTTTTGAACGGTAGTGTACGTGGAGTCAGTACCAGGGAAAAGAGGCTAAAAGTTTATCAACTGAAGGATCTACAGGCAGACTTTGTCTTATTACAGGAAACACATGTTCCTAAGTCATCTGTAGATGAATTCACCTCCCCTGAATTTCCCCACCTGTACTCAGCCTGCTTTAATTCCAAACAAAGGGGGGTAGCTATATTGGTAAACAGAAGAATACACTTTGTTGTGAATAACACCATAGCAGATCCAGAAGGTAGATTTATAATATTAAAAATCTCAGGTCACAATCTGGATCTATGTATTGCAAGCGTTGATGGCCCAAATGTTGATGACCCATTCTATTTTCACACTTTCTTCACTTTTCTCTCTGAGCACTTGGACACCACACTCATAATGGGAGGAGACTTCAAACTGGTATTAAACCCTGCAACCGACAGGCTCAGTACATCAGGGAATTATTGAAAATGACAGGCTACTGACACTCTCAAACAATACATGAATAATTTTGGAGGACATCACCTATGTTACTAATGGGAAGAGGTAGGACTGTTAAAATGATGGTCCTTCCTAAAATCCTCTATTTATTTTCAATGATTCCTACCCAACCATCTATAGCTTGGTTTAAGTCTCAAAACTCAAATATAAGTAAATTTTTATGGAAGGATAAACCATCATGTATTAGCTTAAAAACTCTTCAAAAAGCAAAAGGGTGCCGAGGTTTAGATTTACCAAATTTTTTAAATTACTTCTTAGCCAACAGACTGCAATTTGTTTCCTAAATGGACAAAATCAACCCCACGAGGAAACCCATGGTTAGATACTGAACAGGCTCTCTGTGGGTCGCTAAAAATCTCTGACTTACCTTTCATGAGTCCCTGTATGAAACGCCATGACTGTTTTAAAAGCATCAACATTAGCTCCTCTCTGACAGCCCTGGTGTATATTTTTTAAAATAACAGGGTCTTCACTTGTCCCTTGCAAACTCACACCCATTTGGAATAATCCTGATATCCTGCAACAAAAGGAGACACTAAATTTTCCACTATAGTATGAGAAAGGAATAAAAAACTGAGAACATCTTATTTGAGGTGGAAATTTTATCCAATTTCAGAAACTGGTGTCACAGTATGACATCGGTGATAAAAAGTTTCTTGAATACCAACAGCTTAAATCCATAATAAAAGCAAGGCTCAATCTCAATCAGACAGATTTAGTTAAGGTGACAAAGTTTCTAAATTTTCGTTCCCCTAAATTGATATCGAAATACACAGACTATAATCAAAACTGGATGAGCTAGTATCTCTTCCAAAATCAAATTGGGAGACAGACCTATCAATCAATAAAGATGAAAGCTTCTGGACACAAATATGTTTAAACACTAAAAACTCTCATTTACAACTCATACAGTACAAAGTTCTACATAGAACTCATTACACAGGACAAAGGATGTTCAGAATGGGCCCCGAGTCACACAAATATCTGCTCCCATTGCACCAGCAATGTCCCAGATAGTTATATGCATTCTATGTGGTCCTGTGCACCGGTCCAAAAGCTCTGGCAGAAGACATGTGAAGACTTATTGTCATGGCTTGGGTATTGTATCCCATCCTCACCTACACTTTGCATATTAGGTGATTTAAGTGAAATAAATATAGAGGCAAGGATGTCACACATGGTTCTCACTGCCTTATACATCACAAAGAAAACTATCCACATGAATTGGAAATCAAGAAATAATTTGTGTGCAGCTCACTCTAATAACTTACTATCAGATTATATTAGCCTGGAGAGAATGTCTGCCTCCTCAAATAACCAATTGGCTGAATTAAATTCTCTTTGATCCCCGCTTATTAATTCTATAGCCTGAGGGGTGGCAGGTGGTGGCTTGCTCTCCTTGGCACCTCTGGCGGCTGGCTGCGCCCTGACCACGAGAGATTTCTGTGAACCACTGGGGCCGGTGTCTGGGGAGCCTGTTCCGGGGTGGCTGTGTGTCTGGCCTGGGGGGTTGGTGGGGGGGTGGGGGGCTGTGGAGTGGGCCGTGGCCCCGGGCCGGCTGGCCTTGCCTCCCGAGTGGGGCTGGGTCTGGCCCTGGTCCCCTGGTGCTGGGGGGGGGGGCATTCCCCCCTGGGTCAGGGTCGGGTGTATATCGGTGGTGTGGGGCGGCCCCAGTACATCCTTGCACAGCGGGGTCATGCCCTCCCCGGGGCCCTGGCGGCACTCTGGGGACTGGTGCCTGCGTCCCAGGGGGGTCACCCCCCATCCTCTGGGGCCTGCGGGTGTGTGTGTGTGTGTGTGTGTGTGTGTGTGTGTGTGTGTGTGTGTGTGAGCACACGCATGCATGTGTACAGGTGTGTGTGTGTGTGGGTTGGGGTGTGTGTGCAGGTGTGGATGTGGGAGCATGCGCGTGTGTGTGGGTATGAGGGTTGTGTGTGAGTGTAGGTGGGCATGTGTAATGGTAAGTGTGTGTGTGTGCATATGAGGGTGGGCGTGGGTATGTGTGTGTGGGTGCGGGTACCTGTGGGTGGACGTGTGGGGGTGGAGGATGTGTGTGTGGGTGGGGGGACCTCGTTGGGTGGCAGGGGTGGGGCGGACCATCTGGTCGCCTGGGTGTTGGTGGTTCGGGGCCTGCTTTTCCCGGCCGCCCTGCTGTTGTGTCATGGGGCGGGGCACTTTGTTGCATTGTCTCCGGTGTCCTTGGCACCGAGTGTGTGTGGGCGCTCGGGGATGGTTGGGGGGCCATTGGCGCGGGTTGGTGACCGTGTTGCCATTGGTTTGCTCTGGGGTGGCTGTGGTTGTGGGGTGGCCTGCCTCTGTCGGTGTGTGTCTGGGGTGGTTGGTTGGTGGGCTTGTGGTGGGCACTCTGGAGTGTTGCTTGGCGTGTTGGGCGCCGTATAGGTCTGGCCTATTGTTCATTATTGTGATTATTGTTGTTGTGTATGTTTGTGTGTGCAAGTGGGTGGCCTCCTGAACCAGTTTGTGAGCTGGCTTCTGGGGGGGGGGGGCTCCCTTTTTGACCGCCTCCTTCCCAGTCTTAAGCCCCCACCCCCCTCTCCCCGATTCTGGGTAGAACATACATCTTCTTGGATACACTTAGGGCTTTGGGGTGGGAGTGTGCCACACTGTGTCGGTCAAGGGGATACCTCCATCTGCTGTGCAGTGGGGCCGCCCTCACCTCAATTTTAATTACATTTTAGACACTGAGGGCTTGGGGGATGGGAGCCCTGCTGCCTATCACTGTGGCTAGTAGTGCTCCAACCACCATCCCCCCAATTTTAACTGCATTCTGGTAGTTCACACACCTGCACACATTCACATCACACAAATGACACACACCCATCATGATTCATGCTTGGGGGATGGGGGTGTGGGTCTTCTCCCACCCTGTTGCCCTCCTTCTGCCGGAGGCCTGGGGACCCAGCAGGGGGCCTGGGGCCGATCATGTTGTCAAAATCCCTCGGTGCTGCCAAATGAATAGATGCAAGCAAGGGAGTGAGAGAGTGATTGAACAAGAGAGTAAGCGAACGTGAGGGAGTGATGAGTGGAGATGGTGAGCGTGGGGCAGTTTTGTGTGGCGCTTTGCATGTCGGGTGGCATCCCGGAGCACCTGCGGTGGTCTGCTGATCAGTTGCTCGGGTGGGCATTGGGTGTGGTGGTCTGCCTCTGTGGCCACGGCCACCCTGGGGTGGGTTGGCAGGGGTGTGGCTGCCGGCCTGCACCGGCAGTCTCCCAAGCCGCTGCCGGGCGCTAGTGCACATTCATGCTCGCTGCATCTGCATCACGGTCGCCCTAAGTAATAAGGGTGAATGAGTGTGGGTGAGTGTGTGTGGGGGACAGCATGAATGGATGTGAGTAGGTCGGAGTGCGAGTGAGTGTGTATGGGTGAACATGAGTGAGAGCGGGTGACTCTGAGGGTGAGTGGGACTGGGAGCGAGATTGAGTGGGTACAGGAGTGGAAAAGAGTGAATGGGTCCGGGAGTGTGAGTGTGGGATTGTGTGGGGAAGAGGGTGAGCAACAGTGAGTGTGTGTGGGTGCGTATGAGAGCATGAGGGTGTGAATGCATGGGAATGGGCGTGTGTGCTTGTTGGGAGGTGCTGGATTGAGGGGGTAGTGCCTCTTGGCTGTGTGGGCTCCCCTAGATGGGGGGGGCCTTCTTTGGGAGTGGGGGTCCCCAGGGTGTGCGACAGTGGTGCTGGGGTGGAGGCGGGCCCATTGTGGGGGTGCCTGGGGGGGGGGGTCGTGCTGGGGGACGGGTCGGTGTCCAGCCTAGGGGGTGGGGGCACTAGCCTCCTGGCACCTGGGGCCAGGAGGCTGGCATTGGCCCCGCTGGGGGAGCGGGGGGTTGGCCGGTCCGTGGGTGTGGGCCGGCCACACCGGTCACCTGTCGGCCTGGCCTCCCTCCTGGGGTGGATACCTGGCTCTCCTGGGGCTTGTTGGCTTTGGACATTTGTGCTCTGTGGGGGGTGGTGGTGTTGTCCTGCTTGGCACTAGAGGCGGCAGTGTGACTTTTATACAGCACAACACAGCACTTTTTTTTACAGCACGCATAGCTGAACTGTTATAAAATAGTGGTTACTGGAAAAAAAAGCATATTCAGCAACTACTAGGGATGAGCTGATACTACTTTTTCAAGACCAATACTGATACCGATACGGTGACTTTGAGTATCGGCCGATACCGATCCAAACTCGATGCCGTCTCTCTTATTTAAAACAACAAAAGTACAGAACATACTTTGTTAATGACTAGTTGCATTTTGTACACATATAAAAACAGAAATGTAAAAGGCAAAGAATATATTACAAATTTTAGTCACTTTAGCAGTGCTGCTGCTTTTTGTATTTTAAACTTTGCAACATTGGCAGCATTTCACTGGTAAGCACCATGTAAATATGCATTCTGAAGTTTTAAGTGCAAGTTTATACAAAACTTTGAAGCTGAGTATTTAAGTAAACATTCAGATGAAATTCAAAGTGCCATGAAGTAAAAAATGCTGTAGATCTGAAAATAAAGGAACTAACTAAAGGAACAACCTAAGCAGGGCTGCTCGCAGAGATAGCAAAAAGACGTAACAAACTAATAGTTTTTTGAATGCAAAAGATGCAATAGACTTACACAATGGTCCCCTCCGGCATACAACTAGGAACTTACCGGTCGCTATGGAGGGTGAGAATATGTATGGGCACATAATCATACCATGTAGGATAACTAAGTAGACGGTTATGCTGTTTCATTCCATCTAGCAACAATGCTCTGCACTGTGTGTGTTTATATATTTACATATTTATTCCATCTAGCTACAATGCTCAGCACTGGGTGTGTTTATATATTTATATATCTACATATTATTCCATCTAGCTACATTGCTCCGCACTGTGTGTGTTTATATACTTGCATATTTATTCCACCTAGCTGCAATGCTCCGTACTGTGGGTGTTTATATATTTACATATTTATTCCATCTAGCTACAATGCTCTGCACTGTGTGTTCATATATTCATATATTTATTCCATCCAGCTACAATGCTCTGCACTGTGTGTCTGTGTGTGTGTGTATATATATATATTTTATAGTAATACGTACATATGTATATTAGCTGCTCTTGCTTGCTTGTTTTTTTTTTTCTTGCCTTCTGATTGTTGCTCTGAGTGTTGCTATCCCTGTGCTGTTGCAATCCTGGAATTTCCTCGTTGTGGGACTAATAAAGGCTTATCTTATCTTATCTTATCTTATCTTATCTTAACTCTTTAAGTTGTATTTTTGTCATCCATTATTATTATTATTATTATAATTATCATAAGTATTCTCCTGGTCCTCAGTTTATTTAGTAGCATTTATGATATTATTCTCTGTCCATTCTTAGTTTTTAGGTTTGCTCTTGTTTTGAAGTCATTCCTGTTCCATTTCATGTTCATGTAGCCTTGCACCCTCTGGGATTAATCAAGTATAAAAATACAAACAAAATACAAAATGCAAAAAAAAAAAATTATTTGCTAGTTATGTTTCTGTCACTTACCTCTCATCAACTGTAAGACTCTCCCCCAAAGGGTATGCTCCAGTCTGATTTTTACTTTCAGTTTTGTTCTTTTTAGGTTTCACTTTTAGCGCCCAGCTTCCCAAGCTGGAAAGCAATACTGCAGCAGTTGCTGCTGCACGACACACATCCTACTGCTCGGTTCTTGACAGAATTCAGCATACTACTTTGCCATGATAATTTTGTAAGTGTTTTATGAAGTTGATGGTGTAAAATTGTAAATGCTGGTACCACACAGCAACAAACTGAGGCGAGTCCCACAGGCAGGCTCCAGTGATATGACACTTATTGTCTCTGTCTACAGAAGCTGCGCCCAGCGAGGCTGAGAACATGATCGCACCTTCATTTTATTATTATTAATCTATCGGATCGGTAAATTACTTTTATTCCTTACCAATACCGATCCAGCCATTTTGCCTGGATCAAACCTGATACCGATATGGTGGATCGGATCAGCTCATCTCTAGCAACCACACCATTTATTTATCACATCTATTGTTTTCACACTGGTTTTGCTGTTTAGTTTTGCAGAGTAAGGACGAGGTAAAACTCATTAAAAACTCACTACAAACTCCAAGTCCAATCGTCGCAGTGAACTGCACATGCACCCAGAAACTCCCGCCACAGGGAAGTACTAAGCAATCCACCAATATTGGGTGAACAAATGTCCGTCTTTTTGCCCTTCTGTTTTCTTCTTCTGCCTCTAAACAGCAAAGCTCCTGTTCGTCATGATTGTCTTGTATTCACGTACTTCCATCACTTCCGTCATTTAGTGCTCTTCTTTTGTTTTTGGGTTGCAGCTGTTCAAATCAGTTTGGTGGCTCTTGGCTGCTGCCGACAGTACGGGCATGTGAACTGCTGATTATTTTAACTGCGCATGCGTGTACTCCAAAACTACTGGATGGATTTGGATTATCCTGGAACACATACCTCCACCAAGGCTCTTATCTTCTCACAGTGTGTTAGCAAGAATACTCCAAAACTACAAGATCAATTTGGATGAAATTTTTACGACAAGTGGTCCTTGGGCTAGAGAGGAACCCATAACATTTTGGTGATGATCCGAGAATGCATACCTCCGGCAAGACTCAGGCACCGAGGCATCAGCACCTTGGTGCTTTCATATTATTCAGCTTTTTCATAAGTAAAATGAATATATACATACATTTCTAATAAAATGCAAGTAAAGCAAAATTTTAAAGGACATTCAGTACACAAAGTACATATCGAATATGTATCATGTATCCCCCTAGAAGTGACAGTGTGACTTCTTTACATTCCCCCATGCTACCAGGCCACAGACACCGAGGGATTAGCACCTTCGTGCTTTCATATTGTACAATTAGCAGATCATAAAAAATGCAAACTTTCAATTGAAATTAAATTCAAGCTTATGCTATTGTGCTCATATATTTGTAAATCTGACTTTGCAAGAACCAGTGCCTCACCACCCACAAACCTCACCGCACGCCACTGGTTAGCACAGACTCCAGTAGTTAATAAATATGCTACTCACCCTTTGAGGAGTTTTCTGCAGCTCTGGGCACATTGGTAACTGCACTTTAAGGTGAGCCTGAGGAAGGCTCCAACACATTAATACACATTAATAAGTGAGCTAGTTTAGTGCGGCTAAAATAATTTCCAGGTTATCATTATGCCTCGGTGAAAATGAGAGGCATATGGTAATCACAGTGCATCTGTGTGTGGTTGTGTGTATCTGTCTGCCTGTCTGTTTTAGCTTGCCCGGTCAAAATTAAGTGCTACTAAAGGCTTGCATCATTGTATCGTCATATTTTCTCGACTTTTAATTTGCCAGAATTTTGAGATAAGGCTTTGTTTTCAAAGTAAACACAAATTTAATTGCCATGTAATGGAGCCGTGGAAAAAGGTACTGTAATAACTACAGTATGACAGACCACTAGAGGCGGCAGTGCAGCTTTTTTTTTTACTGCCTATGAACGACTTCCTAAACATGGCGAACCACAACGGATAGCTGAGGAAAGTAAAAAACCCTTTAAAAGTAAGTTTTGTGCTTAAATTATGCAGTGATTTTAATATTAAAACACTAATAACTCCTACAACTGCAACATTTGACTTTTTAAAGCTTATGTTGCATCACATTATTTTTCTCATCGGTAGTGTTGTAGTACTCGAGATCGGTCTTGGTCTCGAGACCGGTCTTGAGACCACTTTTTAAGGGTCTCGGTCTCGTCTCGGAATCGAAGGCATTTTTACTCGGTCTTGTCTCGGTCTCGGACAGGGTGGACTCGGGATTTTTGATCAAGACTGGTCGAGACCAGGCCAGTGATAAGTGATCTGTGATAAGTGAGAAAAGTAGAATGCAGGCTGGTGCCTTCCCAGTCACGCAGTGTGACACGCGGAGTGACACGCCCCCTGTACACAGAGAGTGAATGAAGACGACTGGAGACGCTGCGCCTCCGGGGAAACTAGCCGTTAAAAATGTCAGCAAACTCATCAGTCATTAAGTTTGGTTTCCAAAACCATAAGGACTTTATCTGCAAAACGACATGCAAGCGAAAACACTCTGCAGTGTGTAAATTCTGCGGTGCTCAAGTCACAGAAACTGCTGGGACAACGTCAAACTTTTATCGTCACATTCAATTCAATTCAATTCAATTCAACTTTATTTATATAGCGCCATTTCACAACAACAGTCATCTCATAGCACTATCAACTGTAAGGGGGAACCCCCACAGTTGCAGAAAGACCCCAGCAATCAGGCGATCCCCTGTGAGCAAGCACTTGGCGACGGTGGAGAGGAAAAACTCCCTTTTAACAGGAAGAAACCTCCAGCAGAACCAGGCTCAGGGAGGGGCAGTCATCTGCTGCGACTGGCTGGGGGGTGAGGGGATAGAGAAGAAGAAAAGAACAGACATGTAGAGAGCAAACAGCACGATGGGGACTCAATCTATGGGAGAGAACAAACAGATGTTAATGACCAGCAAAAAAAAAATATTTCATAGAGAGTGAGGAAAGGAGTGAGGCCCAGTGCATTACTGGAGGTCCCCCGGCTGACTAAACCTATTAGCAGCATAACTAAGGGAGGGTTCAGAAACACATGATCCCTCCCTAATTGTAGGCTATATCAAAAAGGTAGGTTTTAGCCCTATTCTTAAAAACAGAGATCGAGTCTGACTCCCAAATCCAGATTGGCAGCTGATTCCACAGGAGAGGAGCTTGATAACTGAAGGCTCTGCCTCCCATTGTACTTTTGGAGATTCTAGGTATTACAAGTAATCCTGCATTTTGGGAGCGTAGTGCTCTGTTAGGATAATACGGTAGTATCAGATCTTTTAAATAAAAAGGAGCCTGATTGTTTAGAGCTTTGTAAGTAAGAAGAAGGATTTTAAACTTAATTCTAAACTCTATGGGAAGCCAATGAAGGGAGGCCAGAACTGGAGAGATATGATCTCTCTTTCTAGTACCTGTTAAAACTCTTGCTGCAGCATTTTGGATCAGCTGAAGACTTTTTAAAGATGTTTTAGGACAGCCTGATAATAAAGAATTACAATAATCTAATCTCGAGCTAACAAAAGCGTGGATCAGTTTCTCAGCATCACTCTGAGACAAGATGCTCCTAATCTTGGCAATATTACGCAAATGATAGAGGGCAGTCTTAGAAACAAATTTAATATGTGAATTGAAAGACAAATCCTGATCAAAAATAACTCCAAGGTTCCTCACAGAGCTATTAAGAGAAAGAGTAACCGCATCCAAACTGAAAGTTTGATATGGAAAGGAATTTCTAAGGTTTTTTGGACCAACAAGAATGACTTCAGTCTTATCTGAATTTAATAACAAGAAATTACAAGTCATCCAAGCTTTGATTTCCTTAAGACAGGCTTCTAACTTGGCTAATTGATTACTATCATCTGGCTTCATTGACAGGTATAATTGTGTGTCATCTGCATAACAATGAAAATGTATACAGTGCTTTCTAATAATGTTGCCTAACGGAAGCATATATAAACTAAAAAGAGTAGGGCCTAGCACAGATCCCTGTGGAACTCCATGACTAAGCTTTGAGTTGAAAGAAAACTCATTATTTACATGAACAAACTGGAACCTATCAGATAAATAAGATCTAAACCATTGCAACGAAGTTCCATTAAGTCCAACATAGTGTTCTAATCTATCAAGTAGAATATTATGATTGATAGTATCAAAAGCTGCATTAAGGTCTAAAAGGACAAGTACAGAAACTAGTCCATTATCAGATGCAATGAGGAGGTCGTTAGTGACCTTCGCTAAGGCTGTTTCAGTACTATGATGGATTCTAAATCCAGATTGAAACTCTTCAAGTAAACCATTTCCCTGCAGGTGGTCAAATAATTGCGTAGCAACAACTCTTTCTAAGATTTTTGAAATGAAAGGGAGATTAGAGATTGGTCTATAGTTAGCTAAAGCTCCTGGATCTAGCGTTGGCTTTTTGAGTAAGGGTTTAATTACAGCCGTTTTAAAAGCCTGCGGTACATGGCCTAAAGTTAATGAAGAATTGATTATATGAAGAATAAAGCTATCGATAAGTGGGAAGACTTCTTTAAATAACCTGGTAGGAATAGGGTCTAAAAGACAAGTTGAAGGTTTGGATGAGGAAACTATTTTGTCTAACTCACAAAGGTCGATTGGAGTAAACTCATCAAGACAGACATCAATAGAAGGAGTTGTAGTAGTTACAGTATTTAAGTTAACTGTGGGAAGAATCTGATTGATTTTATCTCTGATGGATGAAATTTTATTATTGAAAAAGTTCATAAAGTCCTGACTAGTAAGCTCTAAGGGAATGCTAGGATTGACAGAGTCCTGACTCTTTGTCAACCTGGCTACAGTACTGAAAAGAAACCTGGGATTATTCTTGTTCTCTTCTATTAATGCAGAGTAATAACTCGTTCTAGCTTTTCTAAGAGATTTTTTATAAATTAAAAGATGATTTCTCCAAGCTAAATAGATTTCATCTAAATTAGTAGAGCGCCATTTTCTTTCTAATTGACGAGTCTTCTGTTTTAAGGTACGAGTTTCTGTGTTGAACCAAGGAGTTAGGAATCTCTGATTAGACTTTTTCTTTTTTAAGGGGGCCACCAAGTCTAGAGTCTGATGCAGAGAAGCTGAAACACTATCCACCATGTTATCAATTACAGAAGGAACAAGCTGTCTATAGCTTATTTCCGTTGTGTTGACACATGGCATAGAGGAAACAATCTGCATAAATTTGGAAACAGCATCATCTGAGAGGCATCTACTGTAATGATATTTTTCTTTAGGAGCCAAATAGTCAGAAATAGTAAAATCAAAGGTTAACAGACAATGGTCTGACAGTACAGGGTTATGAGGAGACACTACAAGATTTTCTATTTCTATGCCATATGTCAAAACAAGGTCCAATGTATGGTGGAGGTAATGAGTAGAATTTCCTACTTTCTGAGAAAACCCAATCGAATCTAATATTGAATTGAATGCCACATTAAGGCAGTCACTATCTACATCCACATGTATATTAAAGTCCCCTACTATAATTATTCTATCAGATTTCAGCACTAAATCAGCTAAGAAATCAGCAAATTTGGATAAAAATTCTGAGTAGGTTGATGGGGGACGATAAACTATGGCAAATAAAATTGGGTTTAACCTAAAATTGCTAAAGTGCCCAATACTGAGGACCAGGCCCTCAAAGGAATTATAACATGTTTTTTGCTTTACATTAACTAGTAATTTGGAATGGTAAATTGTTGCTACTCCTCCTCCACGACCAGAACTTCTGGGATTTTGACAGTTTAAATAACCAGGGGGAGTTGATTCATTTAAACCAACATAATCCTCTTGTCCTAACCAAGTCTCTGTAAGGGATATTAAATCAATCTGATGATCAATTAACAAATCATGGACTAACAGAGACTTAGGAGTTAGAGACCTAATATTTAATAAACCACATTTAATTTTTAAATTATGAGGAGGAACAGAGGCCAAATCATTCAATTTAGAGGCTTTATGTTTAATTTGAGTTTTACCAATATTTTGCTTTATCACTTTGGGATGCTTATACATTATATTTTTATTCACTTTGGAGGGAGCAGACAACGATTCTCTGATGGGGAAGACAGGGGCTAAGCTGAGCTGAGGGGTGGCGGATGAAGAGGAGCTGCAGAGAGGCGTGTAAGACTGCGACTCTGCTTCCTGGTCCCAACTCTGAGTAGTCATGGTTTTGGAAATTTGTATAAAAAAGATGCCAGATTGTTAGATAAATGAGAAGCACCATCCAAAGTGGGATGAATGCTGTCTCGTTTCATAAGACCAGGTTTTCCCCAAAAAGAGCTCCAATTGTCAATGTAGCCCACGTCATTTTTAGGACACCACACAGACAGCCAGCGGTTCAAGGATGACGAGCGGCTAAACATGTCATCACTGGTCAGATTGGGGAGGGGCCCAGAGAACACTACAGTGGCAGACATTGTTTTTGCAAAGTCACACACCGATTCTATATTAAGTTTCGTGACTTCTGACTGCCGGAGACGGATGTCATTAATGCCGGCGTGAATAACAATTGTGGAATATTTACAGTTACTTTTAGCCAGCATTTTCAAATTTGACTCGATGTCGCCTGCTCTGGCCCCAGGAATGCATTGGACTATGACCGCTGGAGTCTCTAGGTTCACGTTTCTGACTACAGAGTCGCCAATGATCAGAGTTTTTTCCTCAGCGGGTGTGTCGCTGAGCGGGGAAAAACGATTAGAAACGTGAACAGGTTGGTGGTGAACCGGGGCTTTGCGACTAGGCTTCCTTCTCACCGTCACCCACCCAGTCTCCTCGCTGCTGAGGAGAGCCAAGGGACCGCTGACAGGGGGACCTAAGCTAGCTAGCTCCGCTGCAGCTAATGGGCGTCCGTCAAGATTAACTGGCGCAGACGGTGTTTCAATGCAGCGGAGCCGGGATTCCAAATCAGACAACCTCGCTTCGAGCGCCTCAAAAAGACAACATTTATTACATTTACCGTTATCACTAAAAGAGGCAGAGGTGTAGCTAAACATCTGACAGAGAGAGCACACCAGAGGAGGAGAGGAAGGAGAGCTAGTAGCCATAGCTAGTGGCTAGAGAGCAAACCACAAAGCAAACCACACAGGCAGACAGCAAAACAGGAAGTGACGATACGTTACCACAAGGAAGTGACGATCGGTCATTGAGAGGAAGCATAAAGACAGGTAAATTAACTGTTAAATTAGCTACACTGGGAAACTTAAAATCAAAAAATTTCAACACCCCATCTTAAAACATTGTGCGAAAATAAGCTCTTTTCTTCCCACGATCGTTTTTTGCTAACGTTCAGAGCACCGACTTTATATTATAGCCAAGTTAGCTTGCGTAGCATTGTCAAAAGCAAGATAGCAGAATAACAAACAATGAACACGCCAGGTATTAGTCGAGGCCACTGGCGTTATTTGGGAGGTTCTTATGCAATGGAAACGTTGTTCACTGCACCAGTAAATGGGCTGAACTTTAGTTGGGACCAACAGGACATATTTCTGGTCAACAGTGTCTTCAGCTGCAGAAAGTTGATCGTTTGGCTCAGCCATGAGCTAGAAAGCTAACGCTGTGCTAGCTAGTTCAAAATCAATAACACTGAATGAGTACGTTCATCAAATTTGTTTGAAAAAATATATTGTAAAAGCAAAAAAGTTAAAAAGCATATTTTAAGACAATAAAGACTCCGAAAAAGGTAATGCTAAAAATTAAAGATTGTTTAAAAGCAGTAATTCAAAGTGAAATTTGACTTCATTCATTTTAAAAAAGTGAATATATATGAACTATGTAGTGATGCATGATGTGTTTCTCTGGCTTCTATAATTTGTTGCTTGTTTGCACTAAGCACATATTTGTTAGATGTAACGTTTGCATCTTCTGAGGCCCCACCGAGCCCGTTTAGGTCACAAAATGCTTCAGTCTCTAATTTTTCTGAAATGCAACCAAGCTTTTGTTTAACCTCCTCATCCCTAGAGCCAGGCAGGACCATCCATCTCACCCTAACCCTGGCCCAGAAATGGGACCTTTGAGGTTTTTTACAACCACCCTTTTGTGAGTGTATTCTTAGTGTTCAGCTCAGACTTTTAAGGGTGTTTTTTTTAAAACACACTTTGTTCATGCTTGGCATGCCATAATTTTCAGTTAAATTACTCCTAGTTAATTTATGCTGTAATTTTATGAAGGAAACTTGTTGTGGCTGCCTAGGAGAATTAATACTTCTAAAAAGAACATTATCTGGCTTTCTTTGTTGTTGTGAAAGTTCTGTTACTGTGAATGTTCTTCATGGCTGTGCACCTAAGTTGGCTGGCAAAGCACCAAAATGCAAAATGTCAAAGGGACCCATGTTCAAGAAAATTATTTAAAAAAATACCTTGCTGAAAAGAAATGTCAGGGTTATTTTTTCACTCATTTAATTTAATTTAGGTGTTATTCCTTACTTTTTCTTAATTTTTCTTTCTGAAATGACATATTTATCGTGGCTTGTCAGGACAATGCAGTTTTAATGAGTACAACTGCATAATTTGTACAAGTGAAAAAACAAATTTGCTTAGATTTGAGATTTGTTTCATTTTGCTGGTTTGAAAACAACATAGCAGAATTTTTTTTTGTTGCTGTTGCATTTATGTAAAAGCAAACTTAAATAAAAAAAAAGATACTGGTCATTTTGTTCTGTTTTGTTATGATTTTTCTTTGATATATACAGTCTTGGTCTTGTTTCGGTGTCGACCTCCAAATGTCTTGGTCTTGTCTCGGTGTCGGCCTCCAAATGTCTTGGTCTTGTCTTGGTCTCGATACTCTCTAGTCTCGACAATGTCTTGGTCTCGGTTGGTGTGGTCTTGACTACAACACTACTCATCGGTAAAAACTACGAGTCTCACATTGCTCACCTCTACAACATGCTGGTGTAACAGGCCAAATTAAACTCCACCCAGATTAAACCTGAGGGATAAACTGGCCTAGGCCAAACTATAACCGGGGCTGTAAAGGAGCCTAGGCCAGACTATACCCCTCCAGGCCAGACTTTTCACAACCACAGAAGATCAACTGTATGACCAGTTTTTGACATTCTACACCGCAACACAACAAAAATACCCCCTGTGGATCTACGCTCTACCTCCCTTTGGGACCAGTGGGGGATAAAAAAATTAAGTAATTCTTGTGTGTATCACTCAACACTGCTGATATCATGGAGAGGTATACGTAAATTGGCCTAGGGAGTATGAATTGTTGGTTACATTAATTATGCTTCAGTGCAAAGCAACGTAGGCGTAGCATAATCACCACATGTGTCTGTGTGTGTATTTGTCTGTCTGTTTGTTACCACCTTTTCAGCTCACCTGGTCAAAATCAAATGGAACTAAAGGCTTGTATCACTGTATCGCCGTATGTTATCGAATTTTTATTTACCAAATTTTCCACATATGGCTTTGTTATCAAAATAAACACTAATTTAACTCACATTTACCGTCACTGTAGCTGGGGAAAAAAGGTAATAACTATGCCAGGCCAGTACAGATGACAATGCACCTTTTTTACAGGCCCCCCATGCCTCCCTGCCACAGGCACCGAGGCATCAGCACCTTGGTGCTTTCATTATAAAAGGGCGTTTGTCCTTCTCATTGGCCGTAATGATATTAAGGCAGCATTGCTTGTCAAATCTGTCATATACTCACTGGTGCATCTCTGAAAATATCTGGTAAGCTTCTACATTTTTACAGTTTTTTATAATTTTTTTAAAAAAAATGGGAATGTGTCTTTATATCCTAATTAATCATCACTGTAAGACAAGGGTGATGTAAATAGGTGGGAAAAAATATGTGCACCTTCTTCTTCTTTTAGATTTGATTGGCGGTTGGCAACCAGCTTACAGGTGCATTACCGCCACTGACTTGACTATCATCACGCCACATCCCTGCACAAGGAGTTCCCACAAGGAACTCTGAACAACTCCCCATGTGCGAAAAAATCATCCATCCTTGGACTGCATTCTCTCGGCGGCTCTCTGCATGCATCTATCAATCAATCAATCAAACTTTATTTGCATAGCACTTTTTAAACATTAGATGCTATGCAAAGTGCTTTACATAGATAAAAACAGTAGACACATTTAGTTACATATTTTACACGATACATCCCCACCCCTTTCAACCCTCCCATAAACACACCCACAAACGTGCGCGCACACGCACACACACACACACACACACACACACACACACACACACACACACACACACACACACAGAGGCATATACATCACCTCCTACTTCTCTTACACACATATAAAATAAAAGAGACATTGCTCGGCACCGAAACCCCACGTGAAGGAGCAACCATCCTGTGGAGCCCCCACACCGGCAGACCACACAGCCCATAACCACAGAGGGCACCACAAAGGCCGCCCCAACCAAGACAGGCCGGGGCCCGCACCACAGCTGTAGGCAGTGGCATAAAGCCCCCACCCACCCAAGCTAGAGCAACTCACGAGACCAGCACCCCTGCAGATGGGCCAGGCACCATCCGGCATAAGGGGCCCCACTGAGGAAACACTGAGCTAAAACACATAAAATACAAGATAAAACTAAGAACACAAAGAGCAAAGGGAACTAAAGATCCATACTTAGAAACTGAGCGAAGAACACATCAAAATAAGAAAATCTAAAAGCAAAAGGAGTTAAGAAGAATGTAAAACAATGGAACATAAATGACTACTTCAGTAATAGTTAAACGGTTTGTTAAAAGCCAAAATTTAAAAAGGTACAAAAAGAAACTAAGAACACATAAACACAGGAACTAAAAAACCATACTTAAAAACTGAACTAAACACATCAATAAGAAGATGAAAAAATCTAAGAACAAATGGCACCAAGAAGAACATAAAACAATGGAACATAAATGACTACTTCAGTAATAGTTAAACAGGTTTGTTAAAAGCCAAATTAAAAAGGTGGGTCTTGAGCCTGTTCTTAAAAACATCGATTGACTCTGTGGCCCTGGGGCTCTCTGGCAGGCTGTTCCACAGACGAAGACCATAACAGTGAACGGAAGCTTCACCATGATGTACTACATCACCGGTGATGTACTGCATCATGATGTTTATTTTGAGAAGGATTTAAGCACCTGTACACAGGAGTTTAATCAGTTCCAAGTGGTAAATCTGGAGTGCTGAGGTTTTCCAAATGGCATACACTGCATTTGACTGCACATTCAGCAAAATATAGGCATATAGGTTATTTGCAAAAAAAAAATTAAGAAATCTATCTTGTATGCCTATACATCCATAGATAGACAGACAGACAGACAGACAGACAGACAGATAGATAGATAGATAGATAGATAGATAGATAGATAGATAGATAGATAGTAAAAAGGCTCTGATATTGAGGATTTTTAAAGGGCTGTTTGTCTTTCTGATATCCCAAAAAAATATTTGTTTCATCAGGGGAGTTTATAAGCTGTAGCTTTAGGCCACAGCCTTTATGTTTTATTGAAATCTGGGAACGCTGTATATTGACCTAGTTTACTTTTTCTTATTATTATTAGACTTGTTATTAAAAAAAAGTGTTGGATTGCTTTTCAGAAGTAACATTAGTGAGGTAGATGGGTATTAATGTGAACGAAGCGCTGAAACTACTCATATTTCATAAATTTAGCCACTAATGACTTGAGTTTCATGGTGTTGAGGCATAAGTGTCTGCAGAAGAAAAAAGACTATAATGGGCATGTTCCTGCCACCTTCATTCCTGCTCATTTATTCATAAACAAAAAGAGAATCTTACATAAAATGGATTTTCTTGTTTCTAAAATTTCCAATATCCATGTAAGTACAATAATTCATGATTCAGTGATAGATGATGCTCTCGCAGGCCGCTACTGGTGTCTTTGAGAGAGGAAGGACTGCCGGAAGCAGTGGGAGGATAGGAAAGGCGAGTGTGAGGAGACGTCCCAAATAGCACAAAGTAGGAGGTGCACAATGGCAGTTCATTCACAGACGGACGCCCACACAGACACACACTCATCAGAACCCTCAAAATACGTATGTTTATGTAACAGGCTTTTTGCCTGAAGTAAACCATGACTAAATCCTATTCCCTTACCAAAAAAAGGTACATTCTTTGACACATACACCTCTCATGGACATGACTCAAGACATTTCTCTTGTCCTACCTCTCAGTATTGCATCACTGTCAAGATGTCATACCTATTGTTTAAAAAAACACAATCAATAAAACAATTCATCAACTCATTTTTATTATTGTTGTTTCACTCAAATATCAGTTTTGTTTTATTAATTTTGAGTCCAGCCCTGTTCTGTCCACAGGAGTGCTGACCTGTGACATATAGCAGAGTTTCCTCTAGCTTAAAGACCTTGGCGTGGTGGCAGCATATTTTTCCGGGGGGCAAGGGGGGCAGAAAACACATGACACTATTGTACCTGGAATATGTTAATTTTATACTATTTATTTCTTTTCAAAAAAAAATTTTGCACAGTAACTTTGCATATGGAACTTACTATTTGAAGTATTGTACAACCGAGGCTTGAATGTTGGAATATTGGGCCACTTGGGATCCCACCCAGACGTCCTGTGTTTGGACTTTTTACTGGTGTCATCCTTGTCTCCTTCCTCTGCTCTCACCTCTCCTGGACCGTCTACCTGAACACTTTCCCCTCCTTGGCTCCTCTCTTCTGTCTAATTTTGCCCTCTCTGAGCTCTGTCTAATTCAGGTTTTCTCTCTGTCTATGGTGGTATACAAACAGGTTAGAAACTATCAAGTGTCATGTAAATTACAAGTAGACAACCAAAAATTTCTAGTTAAGGGTACAAAGAACACCCACTTAAAAGCTTGAGTAATGACTTCAGTCTTGAAGGTTTGAGGTTTTTCTCCAAAATTTATAACAATTTTTTTATAGTTTTCTACTTTTCTCTGTAAATTTATCTAAATTTAAAACCATTTTTCTCAAATTTGTTATTCCCTCTTGTAAAATTGACTTTTATTGTACATTTGAGACTTTATTATAAATTTGTGGGTTATTTTATGGCTAATTTTTGTCTATTTTTTAAAATAAAATTACTGAGGTTTTTTTTTTATAAATTTGAAATAGATTGTGGTAATTTTTTACTTTTCCTTATAACAATTTATGTTTTTGACCATAATTTTGCAGAGCCAGAACAGAACAATAATTTATCTCTGATTTCAAAGAAAAAATATTAATAAATTTGTATTTAATGAAATAAATTACCTTAAATGACCAAAGATGCAGTTATTTCTGTTATAATATTTCGATATATTTATAGGGTTTTTTTTTTTTTAGAAATCTCCTCACCACCCAGACAGCAGGAAAAACCTCCCTTATTTTGAAATCCAAATGTTGGCACGTTTAGTTTGTCTGAAGGCTGCTGACAGATTAAAGTCATTGACTTTGTGAATTTCAGTCATCTGAAAACTTGCCAGGTACATAATAATGAACATAAATTAGTTAATTATTGTTAACTAAGGTAAAGGTAAAAACATCTCCTTTTCATTCTTGTCTGAAATAAGAAACAAAAAACTAATTACATGTGTTAGCTAAGTGACTCTTCCATTATTGTTCCTGTTCCCAGCAGGTTAAAATCATGATAAATACCTTCACTGCTTACATACCTCTTCTGATTTTTTTCCACTTTTAAAATATTTTAATAAGCTCGTGTTTCTCTCGGACAGTGATACACTCTGCTTGCTGACTGGAACACGTGTGCGGGACGCTTCTGAACTCCACACGGATGACGGTCATGCGCGTTGTTCGTGTGTGCACTTGCGGACCGTCATTGCTTCATATATTTTTCTTAAATTTATAGTTCCTCATAGAGTGGCAGAAAATTTTCAGGCATGGCGGGCCGCCACCCAGAAATGTTACCAAAGGAAACCCTGTATAGAGAATGGCACACACATTGCGGACACATGCACACACAGCTGACGTCATCACATCGTGGTGTATATAATAGGGACTGCACTTAGTGGACGTCCTCTTTGACGCTCCGCTTTTCCAGTCACAACCTCTGTACCTACTCCTTGCTAGCTTGTTAGCCTATTTAACCGTTAATAAAGCTAACCTCAACACGTGGAAGTGTCTGTTGGCCCTCATTTCACAGACATAACTGTTAGATATGAATATTAATAGACAGGCAATGCAGTCGTGAGGACGCAGGCAGGGTGATGTCATCACGCCGTGTTTACTTAAGGGGACTGTTGGCGTGAGTCGTCCTTTTTGGTGTCTCGCTTTCAAGCCAATCACAACCTGTAGCAGCCCATTGTTAGCTTGTTAGCCACTAACCCCCGACACCTGTACCATCTGTGTCAAGTTGTAATAAAGCTATAGTTCAGCATAACTCCTGCCTCTGCTGTCTTATTTTCAGATATAACAATTGGCAACGAGGAGAAAAATCGTTCTTCTTGTGGAATATTAATCATTTTCCCCGAAGATGGAAGTGTCTCTACCACTACATCTGCCATCCCTCACGACCCAGGCGAGCCGCCCATTCCATGGCCCTGTTGGTTCATTTGTTCCGCAACTATTCAGCAGCGATGGACCTAGGAAGACATGGTAAAATTGAAACAAGAGCAATTCTTCTTCACTGCCTGGGCGCCAGGGGTCAGCGTATATTTGACACACTGGGAAAAGTAGACACATATGAGGATTGCATCATGCTGCTGGCCGGACACTTCACACCGCCCAACAACATATTGGCAAGGAGGGTTCGTTTCCACCAGTGCCATCAACAGATGCTTGAGTCGACACAACAGTTCATCACGGACCTCTGCGGTCTGGCGAACACATGTGAGTTCGGCAGTTTGGAGGACGAGATGGTGCAGGACCAGCTAGCTGGTGGTGTGCACCAACAACCCGTGGCTGCGGACATAGCTGATCAGGGCACCCGGTAACCTGCCATTGGCAAAGGCAGTGGAATTGGCGTTACAACTGCTGATAAGCTGGAATCACAGCTGGATAGGCCACAGCAACGAGCTCTGTCACTGCTTGCCGCTGAGCCGAAAGAAGAGGAATCTGGCCACGCTGCATCCTTCTCGGAGGACACTGAAGTAGATAGATAGATAGATAGATAGATAGATAGATAGATGCATACATACAGCGGGGAGGAGCTAGTGCTAGCTAGCACTTGGCCGCCGCCCGGTGCTAATGGGAAACTCGACATACCGGGAGCTGTAGCGAAAATGACGCGGGTGCCGGGCTGGAGTTTAGGCGGCGTGAAAGAAATATAAGACAGAATAATAAAGAGCGATGGCAAGAACCAAGCAGACCGCCCGTAAAATCTACTGGAGGAAGAAGCCCCCCCCCCCCCCCCCCCCCAGGAGACAGCTAGCCACCAGGGCTGCTCGGAGAGGCGCTCCGGCCACCGGCAGAGTGAAGAGGCCTCGCCGTCACAGGCCCGTGGCTCTGAGAGAGATCTGTCGCTGCCAGAAATCCACGGAGCTGCTCATCCGTAAGCTGCCCGTCCAGCGCCTGGTGAGGGAGATCGCTCAGGACTTCAAGACCGTCCTGCGTTTCCTGAGCTTCGCCGTCATGGCTCTGCAGGAGACCAGCGAGGCCCACCTGGTGGTCTCTTCTTCGCTAAGGGGGTCACCATCATGCCCAAAGACTTCCAGCTGGCCCACTGCATCCGCGGAGAGAGAGCTTAGACTTTCTGCTGCACATTCACCAGCCATAATGCTCTGCACTGTGTGTCTATATATATATACATTTATAGTAATATGGACATATGTTTACTAGATGTTGTTTTTTCTTGCCTTCTGATTGTTGCTCTGAGTGTTGCTATCCCTATGCTGTTGCAATCCTGGAATTTCCCCATTGTGGGACTAATAAAGGCTTATCTTATCTTATCTTACATACAGTACATATGTACATACATACATACATGCATAACTTTATTAATCCCACACTGGGGAAATTCATTTGCCACAGCAGCGCAAAGTCAGAAAAGAAGAACAGAAACCAAAAATTAAAAAAA
This sequence comes from Pholidichthys leucotaenia, assembly GCA_020510985.1. Taxonomy (NCBI): domain Eukaryota; kingdom Metazoa; phylum Chordata; class Actinopteri; order Cichliformes; family Pholidichthyidae; genus Pholidichthys; species Pholidichthys leucotaenia. Next base: position 89,274,887 of record CM035842.1, on the reverse strand, counting down.
ACTATTAAAAACACAAGATCAATAATATTTAAAATATATACAAATTGTACAATATACATCAATAAAAATAATACACATACATGCATATGTATGCACGTTTATGGCAAGTATTTATCCTATGTGTACAGTCTAACCCCTGATTGCTGGGGTCTTTCTGCAACTGTGGGGGTTCCCCCCTACAGTTGATAGTGCTATGAGATGACTGTTGTTGTGAAATGGCGCTATATAAATAAAGTTGAATTGAATTGAATTGAATTAACTGCTGTCAGGATGAAGGACCTACGGTAACGTTCAGTCCTACACGGTGGCTGTAACAGTCTACTACTAAAGGAGCTACTCAGAGCCTCCACAGACTCATATAGGGGGTGAGAGGTTTTGTCCATAATACACATTAGCTTAGCTAATATCCTTCTCTCGCCTACCACCTCAATGGAATCCAAGGGACCAGCCAGGGCAGAACTCGCCCTCTTGTGCCGTGAAATGTCAAGAATGTGGCAACTGTGGCTCCCCGGTGTACCGAGAGGGAGCGCGTTCCTGCCCAGCCAGGGAGCAACGATGCAGAAGCTGCAGCAAACTCAACCACTTCACCAAGATGTGCCGATCGTCATGACAGACATCAGACCAGCCATCCAACCCAAAAAACACAACCAATGACCACCATCCACGCTGTAAACTCCGGCGACTCGGTGTACATGTGGTGCACGGTGAAGCTGGACAACGTTGATTTGCCATTGCTGCTGGACACCACGGCTGTGAGGTCAGTGTTGAACTGTGTTTCAGTTAAGAGATTCTTTCATAACCATCCTACTGAGAAGAATCCAGCGGAGTTATATGGCTACAGGCACACACGCATCAGCTTGGTAGGGACTGTGTCGCTGGCAGTTCACTACGGGTCAAGAACCCTCCCAGCGTTCATTTTCCAGGTGTCTACATACGGGATAATATCCTGGGTTGTGACCTGCTTTACAAACTGGATTTTACCATCTGCGACAACCTGGGTCTCTTTTGGAATGCTTATGTTGGGAGTGCAACATGCCCAGAACGGGGATACAGCCACTTCAAGTTTGAGACCGCAGGGAGAGGACAGCGGGAAGGAAGGGCAGAAACCAGACTCGTCTTGTATCAGCACCCAGCGTACACAAGGGGCTGCCGCGGGGCAGCAGGATGGAGAAGTCTTGGGTCATCAGAATCCAGTGGGACAATGCCAAGTGGGGGCACATCCCGCTGTCAACATGATGGATTTGTCGCCACAACAGCAACATTGTGTGCAGTGGAGCCACTCGCAGTGTTGGAATGGGTTCGAGTCCGACGATCTGGACACATGGACCCGCAGGGGGTCCCGTCATCACCAATGAGAACTGCTGTGCAGCTGGGGCCAGCCACTTTCCAGCTGGCCGATGGTTGAAGATGGCATGCCAGCCATCTGCATAGGGTGAGAACAACTGCCCCAGAACTGATTGAGCCAGTGTGGGACCCAGACTGGGACTTTGCAGTGGAACAACTAGACCCGTGGCACGCAGCGCTTCCAAGGCCACACTCATGAGGGCTGGCCAGGAGCCCCAACTGGAATCTCAGCGGTGACTGTGTAACTGTTTAGCAGGGCACAACTGTTTCAAAGTGGTAGAATAATCCACGCTGTTGTGTAGGGTCTGCCAGTGGTCTACCGGGTGGCCCAGGTTCTGTTCATTAAAAAAAAAGAAAGAGAGAAAAGTGAGAGCTGCTGTGTGTTCTGGGTTTGACGTGTCCATGATATTCTGAGTTTTTCAGGGGTGGGTGGGTAGATGTTAGATATGAATATTAAAAGACAAGCAGCACGGTCGTGAGGATGCAGGCAGGGTGACATCATCAGCATGGTTGCTGAGCCCGTCAACCTCATGTCCTCCCCGGAGGACCCAGAAGTTAACATCGCGGGACAACAAGACATCGTGGCATGCCGACAGTGTGGTAACTGTGGTTCTTCGCACCGGATGCATGCACCCTCCTGTCCCGCCAAAGGACAGAGGTGCCAACGCTGTGGTAATGTGTTAATCATTTTGCCAAAGTGTGCCGCTCAGCCCCAACAAGCCAGCCACCCAGCTCACTTGGTCAGCCAATTCCAACGACCATTCATTCAGTAGACTGCAGTAACGTGCCATATAAGTGGTGCACAGTGGTACTGGATGGTGTCAGTCAACCACTGCTGCTGGACACCGCCACTATGAGGTCCCTGATGAATGAGATCACAGTCAGAAAATTCTTCCCTTGGCATCCAATCAAGCTGGACACAGTGGAGCTGTTTGGGCACGGACACACTAAAATCAGCATGGTAGAAACCATTACCCTATTGGTTTGCTACAGGTCGAGAGTCCTCCCAACATTGAGGTTTCAAGTGACGACCCTCGGTGACAACATCCTGGGATGTGATCTGCTCCACGAGTTGAGCTTTAACATCACGGATCACTTGGGACTTCGTTTGACCACTGGAGGCCGGAGTCTGCTTTGCTCAGACATTGGTGCAGCCGCTCCCAGCTTCACACCGCACAAAGAGCAGAGCATAAGAGACTCAGAACAGATCCTCACCGAGGGTAAGCCTCTTGGAGCCACCGTTCAACTGCAGGAGTTCCAGTCTGTGTCAACGCAGGACCCCAGTGGACTTGGAGTTCGTCCTGCCAATGGCGAGACCATCATGCTGCCACAACCAACATCAGCATCACTCACTAGCTATGGGACAAGAGAACAGCAGCACCGCCTTGTGAAGCAGCTATGATCATCGCTCACAGTGCTTGAATGGGTCGGGATCCTCCGATCCGACCACCCGCATGAGCTGCAAATGTTCCAGTCACCACCGATGCAGATCACCGCGCAACTTGGACCAGCCACTTTCCAGATGGCTGACGGGTGGCGATGGCATGCCAGCTGTCTGCAAAAGGTACCACCCCTGGACCAAGGCAACAATAGAGCCAACCCAGCCACTGTGGGTCCCGGACTGGGACTTTGCTGATGAGCAGGCCGCATTTCCAATGAGGTGGCACCCAGTTTCACCGGAGCCAGTGCCAACAGAGGCCCTGATGAGGTTTGAACTGTCACTGTCACTGTGTTCATATATGTGTTCAGTCAGGGCATGGTCGGTTCAAAGTGGCAGAATAACCCACACAACCATGCAGGGACACCGGCAGTCTACCCGGTTACCCAGGTTAAGAAAAAATGTTATGGCTGAAATGAGCCTTCGGTGGTTTTACACACTGGTCCAGCTAAGTAACCATATTGTGCATAACATCAAGCAATATGCTAGTCACTTCATCAGTTCAATCATGTACGGCCGTGGACAAAATTGTTGGTACCCCTCTGTTAATGAAAGAAAAACCCACAATGGTCACAGAAATAACTTGAATCTGACAAAAGTGGTAATAAATAAAAATTCTATGAAAATTAACCAATGTAAATCAGACAATGCTTTTGAATTGTGGTTCAACAGAATTACTTTAAAAAACAAACTCATGACTTCCGGTTATGGCTGCCACGTAAGAAGGACACGTCTCACTCTGCTCTGCTTCTGGAGAAAAAAAAATCGGCAAATAACTCTCTCATTTGGGACAGAACGTATCCCAGCGTTTGAGCGAGGATATGTCGGTGAAGCCTAAGGCTGGAAAACCAAGTAGAGGAAAAAGCGAGCCGCAGAAACAGTCCAAATTAACGGACTTTCAGGTCTGTGACGCAGCAGAGAAAGCACCAAATATGGCGAAGGAAGCTAACAACGGCGCGGGAGCTGCGGGAAACGACACAGGTGCGTTGCTGGCGGCTATGAGTTTAATGAGAGTGGACTTTTCCTCTAGATTTGATGGGATTATGGCAGCGTTGGAAGGAATGAGAAAGGAATTGGGTGACTGTGTGGAACGAATGGCGCAGATGGAGCTTCGTATTTCCAGTGCTGAAGATGAAGTCAATTGTTTCCAATTAAAGGTGCGCACTTTGGAAAAAAAAAAAAAATGTCTGGAAGAAAACATTTTGGATTTGGAATCCCGGTTGAGACAGAACAACTTGAGGCTGGTGGGTCTACCGGAAGAATCCGAAGGTCGGGACCCGTGTTCCTTTCTGGAAAAGTGGATTCCGGAGGCGCTGGGCAGTGCGGAGCTGCGGCCGGCGGTGGTTTTGGAGGGCGCGCATCGTATTGGCCCACGGAGAGATAAGGGACCACCGAGGACCTTAATTATGAAGTTTGTCAGCAACAGAGACAGGATGAAGATCTTCAACGCAGCACGAGCTAAAGGAGAGATTAAACACCAGGATCAGCAGGTGCGGTTCTACCCAGATTGGGCCACAGGAATCCAACAATTGAGGAAGCAGTATGATCCCGTACGTAAGGAGCTGCACAATCTTGGGATTCGTCATGGTGTAATCTATCCTGCGAGACTGCTGACCACGTATGGGGGCAGAACCCACATCTTCAAGACCCCAGAGGAGGCGCAGGAGTTTATCAAGAAGATCCAAGAAGAAGAGACTGGTGGGAGCTAAGCATGAACAAAATATAAGGTAGAATAATTAAGCATTTGCACAGGCATCTGACTGACTTGAAGCAAATAGCAAGTTTACAAAATATAGATTGCATTATATAATTTAAAAAAAAACAAAAAAACAAAAAAAAAAACTATGATGTACAAAGTTGCTAAAAATTTTGGAGTTAAGTTGGAAAACTACAGAGGAGAGTTAATGTTACGTCATTTAAAGCAGTAGAGTTAGGGTGATTGGGAGGATGAAGAGGGAGTGGCTTAGGCTGATCCTCGTGGATGTGGAGCAGTCTATGGCTATATCGGGAGACGGAATTTTTCTTTTGATTTTGGGGGGTTTGCCACAAGTGTGGGAAGGGGGAATTTGTTTGTGTGTAGTTTGTAGGATGAATGTTCAACCACTCATTTTTTTGCTTCTCTGTATGAGCATGTTTACACTGCAAGGTAATCCCAAACTCCCTATTGATCATAAACCAAAGCGTTAATCTTAATTTAACTTCATGGAATTGCAGAGGTCTACAAAATTTAAAAAAACTTAAACAAGTTATGAATAAAATAAAAGACATGGGTTCAAAAATTGTGTTTTTACAAGAAACTCATTTAATAGAGGAGGATATAAAAAGAATTAGGAGTAGATGGCAAGGAAGTGTTTTCACCTCATCATTTTCATCCCGAGCCAGGGGAGTTATGACTCTCATACATAAATCAGTCCCTTTTCAAGTGAAAAATGTAATTGGAGACAAATTTGGAAGATATGTAATCATTCAAGGATCTTTGCTATTAGAAAATATAAATTTGGTGAACCTATATGGTCCCAATATAGATGATCAAAAGTTCTTTGCTAATTTATTTCTTATCTTATCATCACTTACAGGGCAACATATAATAGCAGGGGATTTTAATTGTACATTGAATCCCGGTATAGATAGATCAACAGGACTGGACTGTACGCACAATGGATGTAGGATGACCATTAATCATTTTATGAAAGAATTGAGATTGCTAGACATATGGAGAGAAATGAAACCACAAGTCAAAGCCTACTCTTGTTATTCCAGTACCTACAAGACATTCTCACGTATTGATTATTTTTTGATTTCCACAGAATTAAGGTCCAAGATTCAAAACTGCTTTTATGATAACATCGTGATCTCTGATCATGCACCCTGCTGTATAGTATATGTAGATAAGAAATTGACAAAGGAATCAGGTAGATGGCAATTTCAGCATAAATGGCTTCAGGATGAGGAATTTGTCAAGTACATAGAAAAACAGATAGATGAGTTCTTTGACATCAATACTACACAAACATCAGCATGTGTAAAGTGGGAGGCTTTCAAAGCTTTTATTAGGGGACATATTATTAGTTATACAGGTTCAAAATCTAAGAAGACTCGAGAGGAGAGAGCCCAATTGGAACATAAAATAAAAAATCTTCAGGAAAAAGTGTATGCAGGAAGTGATCGAAGGTTGGAGAATGAATTACTGATTTTGAGAGCGGAATACGACAAAAAAATCAGCAAATAGAGCTGCCTCGAGTCTTCTAAGATTGAAACAATCTTTTTGTGAACAAGGTGAAAAATCAGGAAAATTATTGGCATGGCAGATTAAACAATTAGAAATTAAAACACCAATTACCAGTATTATAAGTAACGGACAGGTAGTTATAGATCCTTTAGAAATTAACAGAGCCTTTAGAGATTACTATGAAAAATTATATGATACCAAAAATGAATCTGATTTAACAAAACTAAATGGGTTTTTGAACGAACTATCTATACCGTGTATTCCAAATGAAAACAGGGAGATATTGATAAGATAAGATAAGCCTTTATTAGTCCCACAACGGGGAAATTCCAGGATTGCAACAGCACAGGGATAGCAACACTCAGAGCAACAATCAGAAGGCAAGAAAAAAAACAAGCAAGCAAGAGCAGCTAATATACATATGTACATATTACTATAAAATATATACAGTATATATACACACACACAGACACAGACACACAGTGCAGAGCATTGTAGCTGGATGGAATAAATATATGAATATATAAACACACAGTGCAGAACATTGTAGCTAGATGGAATAAATATGTAAATATATAAACACCCACAGTACGGAGCATTGCAGCTAGGTGGAATAAATATGCAAGTATATAAACACACACAGTGCGGAGCAATGTAGCTAGATGGAATAATATGTAGATATATAAAAACACAGTGCGGAGCATTGTAGCTAGATGGAATAAATATATAGATATATAAATATAAACACACCCAGTGCTGAGCATTGTAGCTAGATGGAATAAATATATAGATATATAAATATAAACACACCCAGTGCAGAGCATTGTAGCTAGATGGAATAAATATGTAAATATATAAACACACACAGTGCAGAGCATTGTTGCTAGGTGGGATGAAACAGCATAACCGTCTATTTAGTTATCCTACATGGTATGATTATGTGCCCATACATATTCTCACCCTCCATAGCGACCGGTATGTTCCTAGTTGTATGCCGGAGAGGACCATTGTGTAAGTCTATTGCATCTTTTGCATTCAAAAAACTATTAGTTTGTTACGTCTTTTTGGCTATCTCTGCGAGCAGCCCTGCTTAGGTTGTACAGTCTGACAGCCGTTGGTAGGAAGGACCTACGAAACCTCTCGGTTGTGCACCTGGGATGATGTAGTCTGCTGCTAAATGAGCTCCTCAGTGCATCCAGTATGTCCTGCATAGGGTGGAACTCGGACTCCAGCAGAGATGACAGTTTAGCCACCGTCCTTCTCTCTCCTATCTCCTCCATCGGATCAAGGCGTTGCCCCAGGACAGAGCTAGCTTTCTTAATCAGTTTGTTCAGTCTCTTCCTATCGGCTGCAGTAATGCCACTGCCCCAGCAGACCACTCCAAAAGTGATGGCTGATGCCACCACCGTGTCATAGAATGACTTCAGCAGCGCCCCTTGTACACCAAAAGACCTGAGTCTCCTCAGCAGGAACAGCCTGCGCTGTCCCTTCTTGTAGAGTGCGTCAGAATTGTGTGACCAGTCTAGTTTATTGTTCAGATGAATACCCAGGTACTTGTAGGATGTCACCATCTCGATGTCTGTTCCCTGTATATTTACTGGTGCTGTGAGGGGCTGCCCATGCCTGCGGCAGTCCACCACCAGCTCCTTAGTTTTCCTCGCGTTGATCTGGAGGCAGTTCCGATGGCACCAGTCCACAAAGTCCTGGATAAGCCCTCTGTACTCAGCTTCATCTCCGCTGGAGATGAGACCAACGATCGCAGAGTCATCAGAGAACTTCTGTAGATGGCAATGTGTTGTGTTGTGTGAGAAGTCCGCAGTATAAAGAGTGAATAGGAAGGGAGCCAGCACCGTTCCCTGGGGGGCCCCCGTGCTACTGATGATCGTGTCGGAAACACAGTCCCGGGTTCTCACAAACTGAGGCCGGTTCGTGAGGTAGTCCAGGATCCATGATGACAGGTGCTGGTCCACCCCTGCGCGCAGCAGCTTGTCCTTCAGGATCATCGGTTGGATGGTGTTGAAAGCACTGGAGAAGTCAAAGAACATGATCCTCACCATATTCCCGGGCTTCTCCAGGTGGGACAGAGAACGGTGAAGGAGGAAGATCACCGCATCCTCCACCCCAATGCCATGCTGGTAGGCGAACTGGAGTGGATCCATCGCTGGTTCCACCAGGGGGCGGAGATGAGCAAGGAGCAGTCTCTCCAGGGTCTTCATCAAGTGGGACGTCAAGGCCACCGGTCTGTAGCTGTTCAGGTCTTTGAGGTGGGAAGTTTTTGGTACAGGTACCACACAAGATGTTTTCCACAGCTGTGGTACCCTCCCCAGTTTCAGGCTCATGTTGAAGATATACGTCACAATCCCACACAGCTGGTCTGCACAGGACTTGAGGAGCTTTGCGCTGATGCCGTCCGGTCCCGACGCCTTCCTCGCCTTGATCTTCCTCAGCTCCGTCCTCACCTGGGTCTTGGTCAGGGTCAGGATGGGGGGCTGTGTGTTGGGAGTGGGGGGGGGTGTCGGTGGAGTGGGGAGTGGGCAGCAGGACTTGATTTCTTAGAGGCAGCAGTGGTTGTTGTGCAGACAGGGGGGAGGGCGGTTGGTCAAATCTATTGAAAAACAGATTCAGGTTGTTCGCCCACTCCCTGCCCCCCGTGGCCTGGGGGGAGGTATTCTGGAGCCCCGAGATGGTTTTGAGGTTTCTCCAGACCCCGCTGATGTTGCTCTGTTGCAGCTTGTCCTCCATCTTCTTCCTGAAGCTGTCCTTGCCTTCTCTGATCTTTCTCCTCAGCTCCCTCTGTACGGACTTCAGCATCTCCCTGTTCCCCAACCTGAAGATCCTCTTCTTCTCTCTCAGAAGTGTTTTTATCTCAGGGTTGATCCAGGGTTTGTTGTTTGAGTGACGCCGTATGGTCTTGGTGGGAACGGATTTGTCCACACAGAAGCTGAGGTAGCCCGTGAAGGTGTGAATGAGGCCATCGATGTCCTCACCATGTGGATCGCAGAGCTGCTTCCAGGCAGTGGCTTCAAAACAGTCCTTTAGAGTGTCCATTGTCTCCTCAGACCATAACTCCACAGTGTGCATGGCCGGAGGTTGTCTGTGCACTAGGGGTTTGTACACCGGTCGGAGATGAACCAAGTTGTGATCCGATCTCCCAAGTGGGGGGAGTTGTGATGAGGTGTACGCCTCCTTAGTGTTTGCGTAGAACAAATCCAGTGTTTTATTGTCTCTAGTGTGGCATGTGACATACTGGGTGAAAGTGGGCAGAATGGGAGACAGTGAAACGTGGTTGAAATCGCCTGAGATGAGGAGAAGAGCATCTGGGTGTTCTGTCTGCAGCCTGCTGGTTACTGAATGGATGACGTCACGCGCTGTCCCAGCGTTCGCCGTCGGATTTGCATAAACAACAATGCAGATCACGTGTGAGTGTTCTCTCGGGAGATATGTAGGCCTCATGCTAACAGCTAGCAACTCAATGTCTTTGCTGCAGTGTCGTTGTTTAACAGTGATATGTCCCGGTCTGCACCAGTTGTTGTTAACATACATTATCACTCCACCGCCCCTAGTTTTGCCACTCTCTGGTGTTCGGTCAGCTCATATCATGTGAAAACCCTCCAGCTCAATGTTAGCATCTGCTGCTAGTTCAGTTAGCCACGTCTCAGTAAACAAAAGGAGAGAGCACTCCCGGTAAGTGCTATCATAACGGGAGATAGCCGCTAGCTCATCTAACTTTCCCAGTATCGACCGTACATTTCCCATGACAACAGATGGAAGGGAGGGTCTGTACCTTATATTTTTTGTCCTCCGCCTTACTCCAGCCCGGCAGCCACGGCGTTTTCGCCTCAGTTCTCTCGGTATGTCGAGTTTTTCCAGTGGGACCGGGTGGCAGTTAAATGCTAGCAGCTCTTCCCTGTTGTATCGAATCCTGCTATAAACAGTGGCTCCGTCCACCGGCTCAGGAGACATTTGGGACGATCTGTGTGTCCGTGATATAAGTGGGGTGAAAAAAAAAAAAAAAAGTGATCAAAAGAGAGAGGAAGGGAAAAAAAAAAAAAAAAAAACTCGGAATCGAGCCGCTGTTGCAAAAGGCAGCCGACTGGTGTGGCGCCGAGAGATATTATTATTATTATTATTATTGGAGTCTAAAATTAGTCAAGAAGAAGTTGGGCTAGCCATTGATAATATGAAATCAGGAAAAAGTGCAGGACCAGATGGTCTTCCAGTTGACCTTTATAAAAAATTTAAGAATAAATTAATAAAACCTTTTTTGGAAATGGTTTTAGAAGCATTTCAAAATAATAATTTACCATCATACATGAATAATGCCTTAATTATACTGTTGCCAAAACCAGGTAAGCCCTCTAATAAATGTGAAAATATGAGACCAATAAGCCTATTAAACGCCGACCTTAAGATAATCTGTAAAATTTTAGCAAGACGAATACAAGAAATTTTACCAAATATTATTAATCGAGATCAGAATGGCTTTATAAAGGGAAGACAAGGCTTCCATAATGTAAGAAGACTATTTAATATTATTTATTTTAATAAAGAAGCACCGGATACAGCTCTCCTATCACTGGACGCCGAAAAGGCCTTTGATAGAGTCGAATGGCCCTTTCTCTTTGAAGTCTTACAAAGGTTTGGACTTGGAAATAATTTCATAAAATGGGTTCAGATAATATACAATAATGCTACAGCAGAAATCGTAACAAATAACAATATTTCAAAATCAATAAAAGTCAATAGAGGATGTCGACAAGGTTGTCCACTTTCACCTTTACTGTTTACTATGGCAATTGAACCTTTAGCGATGGCGATACGTTTACATTCACAAATATATGGAATTAAAGTTGGACCAACAGAACATAAAATCTCCCTGTACGCCGATGACATAATTTTGTTTATGTCAAATCTAAAAAAATCAATTCCGACCTTGTTGAATTTAATAAAGAATTTGGGGGAAATATCAGGATATAAAATAAATAAAACTAAATCTTCAATATTAATGCTAAATGAGACCCAGAGAAATTACCCAGACCCTGAGGTAAATCAATTCAACGTTGTAAATCAGTTTAAATATTTAGGAATCCAAATTGTGCCTAAGCTAGAATCAGTCGCCAGTGTCAACTATGAAGCCTTAATGACAGATATCAATGAGTTAACTCAGAGATGGATGTCACTACCAATGTCGATGATCGGGAGAATCAATATACTTAAAAGTAATATTTTACCTAAAATACTTTATTTATTTCAATACATTCCCTTACCACCACCTTTAGATTTATTCTCAAGAATTAAAAAAAAGTTAGTGGAATTTATATGGAACAACAGGAGGGCTAGATTACGTCTGTCTTTATTATATTTACCATTTGATCGTGGAGGTCTGAAATGTCCAAACTTTATGTTGTATTATTGGTCGGCACAACTGAGGTCTATGACATATTATTTTTCATTAAATGATCTCCCTCACTGGACTGAAATGGAATCATACAATTTACCTTTACCTCTTCCCATATTCATATACTCAGATTCGGCAAAAAAATTACAAAAACAAGTTAAAAATCCATTTGTAAAGCATATGATCAAAATATGGTGTGAAGCTAAAAATTATTTAAAAGAACCACAGTTACTGTCACCATTTAGCCCAATATGGGGTAATCAATATTTTAAACCAGGAAGAGCGGACGCTGTATTTAAAGTATGGAATTTAAAAGGGATTCAAAAGATTCAAGATTTATATTTGCCATGTGTAGATAACATAATGTCTTTTGAAGAGCTGAGGGTCAAATTTAATCTTAATAGAACACATTTTTTTAAATATCTTCAACTTAGAAACTTTATTCGATCAAATCAAAATAAAGCTCTCACTCGACCTATTTATTCATCCTTGGAAAAAATGTTGATGAAAGATAGTAACAGAAAGGGTATTATTTCAGAGTTTTATAACTCATTGACGCTATCCTCAAGTGAAAATTCACAGAAAAGATTAAACTACTGGAAAGAAGATCTGCAAATTGAAATTTCAGAGGAACAATGGGAATTGGCTTGTACAGAAGCCCAAACCAAATCAATAAATGTACGTCTTAAATTGATACATTTCAAATGGTTAATGCGGATGTATGTTACACCGGAGGAGTTAAATAGATATAACAAAAATATACCAGATACATGCACAAAATGCATGGAAAGTAAAGGAACCCTATTTCATTGTGTATGGGAATGTAGAATAATAAGAATGTTTTGGGAAGAGGTGAGGGTAACAATTGAAAAAATAATCTCGGGACAAATCATTTTGAATCCTAAACTGTTTTTGTTGGGTCTGTACCCAGAAAAGCATAACTTTAATAAAAGTGAAAGAACATTCATAGACCTCAGTTTGCTTAATGCCAAAAAATGTATTGCACTACTGTGGAAAAAGACTCATAGACCAGATGTGACTCAGTGGTTAAGACAGATGTTAACAAACCTTCCATTAGAAAGAATAACATATATACTGAAATCAAAGGAAATTGTGTTTGAGAATATATGGAGACCTTTTATTGATCATGTAAAAAATTTAAACATAACTCTTGAAGAAGAAGGTGAATGATGTGTGTGGACCTTGTAAATTCCAAACTGGTGAACATAATATGTATACTTATGTAATGGATTGTCTAGACTAAACAGAGGAGCATTGTTGAAGACTTGATTTTGTTGGTGTTTTTAGTGCATTTTTTTTTTTTTGTAGTACTTTAGTGTTAGTGTTTGATTGTTTGTGTCATGTTTGTTTTAAAAAAAAAAAGGTTCAATAAAGATATTGTGAAAAAAAAAACCAAACTCATGAAACAGGCCTGGGCAAAAATTTCAATTTCAACTTTATTTATATAGCGCCATTTCACAACAACAGTCATCTCATATGATGGTACCCCTAGAAAAGATTGAAAATAATGTGACCATAGGGACATGTTCAACCAAGATGTGTCCTCTAATTAACATCACAAACTTGTAATCAGTCAGTCGGCCTTTTTAAAGGGTGACAAGTAGTCACTGTGCTGTTTGGTGACATGGTGCTTACCACACTAAACATGGACCAGAGGAAGCAAAGGAGAGAGTTGTCTCAGGAGATTAGAAAGAAAATTATAGACAAGCATGTTAAAGGTAAAGGCTATAAGACCATCTCCAAGCAGCTTGATGTTCCTGTGACTACAGTTGCACATATTATTCAGAAATTTAAGATCCACAGGACTGTAGCCAACCTCCTTGGACGTGGCAGCAGAAGGAGACAGATAATACGAATGGTAACAAAAGAGCCCAGAACAACCTCTAAACACATTCATGGTGAACTCCAAGGTCAAGGTACATCAGTGTCAGATTGCACCATCCGTCGTTTCAGCCAAAGTGGACTTCATGGGAGACGACCAAGGAGGACACCACTGTTGAAAACAAATCATAAAAAAGCCAGACTGGATTTTGCCAAACTGCATGTTGACAAGCCACAAAGCTTCTGGGAGAATGTTCTATGGACAGACGAGACAAAACTGGAACTTTTTGGCAAGGCACATCAGCGCTATGTTCACAGATGCAAAAATGAAGCATACCAAGAAAAGAACACTGTCCCTACTGTGAAATATGGAGGAGGTTCTGTTATGTTCTGGGGCTGCTTTGCTGCATCTGGCACAGGGTGTCTTGAATCTGTGCAGGGTACAATGAAATCTCAAGACTATCAAGGTATTCTAGAGAGAAATGTGGTGCCCAGTGTCAGACAGCTTGGTCTCAGTCGCAGGTCATGGGTCTTGCAACAGGATAATGAGCCAAAACACACAGCTAAAAACACCCAAGAATGGCTAAGAGCAAAACATTGGACTATTCTAAAGTGGCCTTCTATGAGCCCTGATCTAAATCCTATTGAACATCTGTGGAAGGAGCTGAAACATGCCATCTGGAGAAGGCACCCTTCAAACCTGAGACAACTGGAGCAGTTTGCTCATGAGGAGTGGGCCAAAATATCTGCTGAGAGGTGCAGAAGTCTCATTGACAGTTACAGAAATCGTTTGATTGCAGTGATTGCCTCAAAAGGTTGTGCAACAAAATATTAAGTTAAGGGTACCATCATTTTTGTCCAGGCCTGTTTCATGAGTTTGTTTTTTAAAATAATTCTGTTGAACCACAATTCAAAAGCATTGTCTGATTTTCATTGGTTAATTTTCATAGAATTTTTATTTATTACGACTTTTGTCAGATTCAAGTTATTTCTGTGACCATTGTGGGTTTTTCTTTCATTAACAGAGGGGTACTAACAATTTTGTCCACGTGTGTATGCGTGTCATACCTTGCGCCAACCTTGACATGCTAACAGTTCATACGTGTTCCATGTCAGTTGTTCTTGCTCAGTCAGCTCACAAGTATGCATTAGCACAGCTGTTTACCATCTGCCAACCAGCCAGGTCATATGTATGTGTAGTCAGCTATGTTGTGTCCTGATGTGCTAACAAATTATGTGTTCCTTAATAAGTCGATTGCACTATGCTCCTGTACATCACTTGGTTCTGACTATATGTGTGTGCTAGCCTGTATGCCACTTACTGTTTACTTACTGCCCCTTGCTAAGGATAATTTGGAAGATATGGTTCTGCATTTTTCCAAGGGGGAGGGGTAAATGTGACATACTGTATAAGGAATGGTATGACGCACCACGTTGCAGATGCATGCACGTACAGGTGACATCATTACGCTGTAGTGTATTTAACAGGGACTGCACGGGGTGGACATGTTATGTCGGAATAATGGAGGACAGAGAACTCTCTCTGTTGAACAATGAACTCCTTTATTGAACTTCACATTCCAATATAAATCCCAGCCGTAGCCCGCCTGACGTCACTCACCCCCCCAACCCCGGCTGAGCTACAGCAAGCCCCAGAGTACAAGTCCCATATGTAACACCCCCCCAAACACACAAAGTTCCAGGACCCAGTTCAATAACCCAACAAACACATAATATAGTGCACAAATATCACCATTATTTTTTTTCTGAACATACGTACATAAAACTATAAACAGATGAACCCTCACCCAGGTGTCTGGGTAGACTGCCAGAACACCCTGCCTGGTTGGAACAGATTATTCTGCTGCTAGTCCCAACCGGCGCCAGCCCAAACAGTCTTTGCCACAAAGTCCTCCAGGTAACTAGGCCTCCGACAAATTCTAGCCGGGCGTCCCCTCAGAGGGGACCCTGCACCTGGCACCATCAGCCTAGCCTGTGGGTCCACATCAGACAGGACCCCCCAGTCCCAGCTCTCACTGAAACATCCAGCTGTGGTTTCAGTCCTCTGCAGCGGCAGCAATCTTCTCAGCCTGCTGGCGTGCCACCGAGACCAGTCCTCCAGCTCAAACGTGTCCAAGCCCCGCCGCCTCGCGATCCGCTGTGGCCCCATCCACAGCGGCTGTAACTTGTGGGAGCAAACCGGGTGCTTGATCCACACCTGGTCTGCCTCCATCAAACCACGGTCTCTCATCCTGTGCTTCTTGTCAAACCTCCATTTCATTCTGCGATGTTGTCTGGCGACCCGGCTCTGCACTGCCTCCGTTCCCTCCAAAACACCTGTCGTTGGTGGTCTCAGCCGGCTCACCGGCAAGGGACACTCGCGCCCCAGCATGAGAGTCGCCGGCGAACAGCCCGTCGTGGCATGGACTGACGCTCTATAATGCAGCAACATATTATGAAGGGTGTCCGAGAATGCGAAACCATCTGCCAGGTGGGCTCTCAGTCCATTCCTCAATGTTTTATTAAACCGCTCCACACCTCCATTGGCCTGGGGATGGTAGAACATTGTCTTTACATGGTCCATGCCCCTGTTGCTCAGAAACTCCTCAATCGCTCCGGAGATAAATTGTGGGCCATTGTCCATCGTAACTGTGCTCGGGGTTCCCCACCTAGCAAACAGAGACATTAGGAACCCCGTGACCACTTCCGTTGTGACCGAGTTGGTTGGAAGTACCTCCGCCACTTCGAGAACACGTCGTAGGCCACTAGCAGGAACTGGCTATTTGGAGGCGCTGCATGCAGTTCTCCACAAATGTCCAATTCAACATGTTTCCAAGGTCCTTCGGGGTACGGCACTGGCCGTAGTGGTGGGGGAGATGGTCCGTCCATCTTGCCACTCTCCAAGCATGGAATGCAGTGCTTCACCATGGCCTCAATGTTCTTGTCAATACCTGGCCACCCAACAGCGCCCCTACTGCGTTGCTTCACCTTAACCATCCCCAAGTGTCCTTCGTGCAGCATCACCGGGACCCGAGCCCTCAGGGATGACGGGATCAGAGTGCACTGCCCTCTAGCCATGCACACTTCATTCCAGCAGCTCAGCTCATCCTTGAAACAGTGATAAGGAGCCAACTCGCCCTGCACCCTCACTGGCCAACCCTCTCTGATCGCCAAGCGCAATTCCGCCAGCACCGGATGCCATTCCAACTCCTCCCTGAGTTCCTGAGGGGATACTATCTTCTGGAGGGTTCCATGTAGCGCATGGATCAGGTCCGCCTCGGCCGGGTCATTGCCACCATCTTCCGGCAGGGAGGAATTAACCGTGGTGCGAGACAGGAGGTCCGCCACAATGTTCTCTTTGCCCGGAGTGAACTTGGTGGTGAAGTTATAGGCTCTCAACCTTTCAGACCACCTATGGATTCTCAGCGGTCTGTGCCCTGACACGACTTCTCCAGCAAAGTCGTGAGTGCCCGGTGGTCCATTCTCAGGGTGAAATGATGCCCGTAGAGGTAAATACGCCACCTCTCACACGCCCAGACACAGGCCAGTGCCTCCCTCTCACCCACAGCATACTTCTGTTCCGCTGCCAAGAGAGACCTCAACGAAAATGCCACCGGGCATTCCGTGCTGTCCTGAACTTGGGACATGACCGCCCCCAATGCCGAACTGGACACATCACAGGTCACAATGGTCTCCTGATTGGGGTCAAAATGGGCCAGCACCAGTGGGGAAGTTAGTTGCTGCTTCAACTTGGTGACCACCGCTGAGCATGCAGGAGTCCACTCCCACAGCGCATCATGCTTCAACAGAGCTGGGAGGGGCTCGATCGTCTCCGAATAGCGGGGGATGAACTGTCCATAGAAGTTAACCATGCCCAGAAACGTCAAAATCTGAGCAGGCGTTGAGGGATCCGGGATGCTCAGGACTGCCTCCACGTTAGAAAGCAGCGGAGCCCCCTCCCCATCAGCTGAAACCCCACGAGCTTCACGGCGTCTGCCACGAAGATAGACTTCTCGCCATTTAGAGTAACCCCGTGTTCTTGGAGTGTTGCCAGGACCCTCTCCAGCCTCCAGTCGTGTTCTTCCCATGACGCTCTGTGTACCTCAATGTCATCTAAGGATACCACCACGCCCCTGAGACCAGCTAGCATCGTTGACATCACCTTCTGGAAACAACTAGGTGCCAAGCTCAGGCCAAATGGCATCCGGGTATACCTGAAAACAAATGCAGTCAAGTTTCTGCTATCCGGATGGAATGGTACCTGCAGGTAGCCCTGACAGAGATCCAGCTTCATAAAGAATTGGAGCCCACTGAACATGACCATAAGCTTCTTCATGGTCGGGAGAGGGTACCTGTCCGGAATGACTGCCTTGTTTACCATCCGGAGATCTATGCATGGTCAGACACCCCCCCCTTTCTTTTTGGCCACTACCAGGTTGGATATCCACGGCAAAGAGTCTACTTTCTCAATGACGCCAGACTCCAGCAGCTTGGACAGCTCCGCCGAAACCTCATCCTGCAGTGAGAGGGGAAGTCGCCGCAACGGCTGAATCTTTGGTGTCACGCTTTTATCAATGAGTGGGCGATGATAGAAAGCATCTATACAACCCAGGCCCCTGAACAAAGCTGGCCAGCAGAGGTGCCAATCGGGTTCTACCGTCAGCACGGTCGAGCCCTCTGGGTCCCTTATGGAGAAACCCAGCTCCCCCAGCAGGTTGATTCCCAATAAGTCCGCCCCCTGGCGTGCCACCTGGAACGTGAATTTGGGCACCGTTCTCAACCCATATGTCACTGAGAACTCCGCTGTGCCCACCATCTCAATCTCCACATGTCCATACCCGAACATCTTCACCGCTCCCGCACTGATAGCTTTCTTAGGGAACAGTTTCTTCAGTGTAGCCAAACACAAGATGGATCTACTGGCCCCCGAATCCACCATGAGAGGCACATCGACCCCGTCGAGCTGGAGCACGTACCACTTCAGCAGCCCTTTTCCCATGCGTGCTACACACACCCGTCCAGTGTCTCTGGGCTCCGCTATCATTAGGCTAGGAGACAAAGAGTTTGCTCCGCTACGCGCCTTCATCTTCCTCTTCTTCTTTTTAGCACGTCTACGAGGCCTAGTTAGTATGCTAACTGTAGCACTGGGCGGGAAGCCATCAGCAGTCGACTCCTCACTAGCTGGTGATAATAGCTTCTGCAGTGTAGTGGAGTCCCTCTGCTTCACTAAATCCAACACACCTTCCAGTGACAGAGGTTTCCGAGTTAGCCTTAGCATGCATCCCAGCCCCAAGTCAGTGGTGCTGTGAACTAGCTTATCTCTTACTAGCCCCTGTTCCATAGGCCCAAAGGCGCACTCCCTCACGAAGCCTTGTAGCTCCATGATAAACGCCTGCATGGACTCACCCGCTCGCTGCCTTCGGTCGAAGAAACCAAATCTTTTTTCAGTGATGGTGTACTGGTCACTGAAGGTGTTGTCCATAAGCGCCAGCCCATCTTCCAGTGAGCTATTGCCACACAGCCCGAAAAAGACACATTGTCCTTCAGTGCCGAGGTAATGCACTAGCAGGCTCCGTCTCCCCTCACTGATGCTATCGAATCCGGCCGCTTTCCTTTCCAATGGCCTCATCTCCAATGGAGATGAAGCTGAGTACAGAGGGCTTATCCAGGACTTCGTGGACTGGTGCCATCGGAACTGCCTCCAGATCAACGTGAGGAAAACTAAGGAGCTGGTGGTGGACTGCCGCAGGCAAGGACAACCCCTCACAGCACCAGTAAATATACAGGGAACAGACATCGAGATGGTGACAGCCTATAAGTACCTGGGTGTTCATCTGAACAATAAACTAGACTGGTCACACAATACTGATGCACTCTACAAGAAGGGACAGCGCAGGCTGTTCCTGCTGAGGAGACTCAGGTCTTTTGGTGTACAAGGCGCGCTGCTGAAGACATTCTATGACACGGTGGTGGCATCAGCCATCACTTTTGGAGTGGTCTGCTGGGGCAGTGGCATTACTGCAGCCGATAGGAAGAGACTGAACAAACTGATCAAGAAAGCTAGCTCTGTCCTGGGGCAGCGCCTTGATCCGGTGGAGGAGATAGGAGAGAGAAGGACGGTGGCTAAACTGTCATCTCTGCTGAAGTCCGAGTTCCACCCTATGCAGGACATACTGAATGCACTGAGGAGCTCATTTAGCAGCAGACTACATCATCCCAGGTGCACAACCGAGAGGTTTCGCAGGTCCTTCCTACCAACGGCTGTCAGACTGTACAACCTAAGCAGGGCTGCTCGCAGAGATAGCAAAAAGACGTAACAAACTAATAGTTTTTTGAATGCAAAAGATGCAATAGACTTACACAATGGTCCCCTCCGGCATACAACTAGGAAAATACCGGTTGCTATGGAGAGTGAGAATATGTATGGGCACATAATCATACCATGTAGGATAACTAAGTAGACGGTTGTGCTGTTTCATCCCATCTAGCAACAATGCTCTGCACTGTGTGTGTTTATATATTTACATACTTATTCCATCTAGCTACAATGCTCTGCACTGGGTGTGTTTATGTTTATATAGCTATATATTTATTCCATCTAGCTACAATGCTCCGCACTGTGTGTTTATATATCTACATATTATTCCATCTAGCTACATTAAGATAAGATAAGATAAGATAAGCCTTTATTAGTCCCACAACGGGGAAATTCCAGGATTGCAACAGCACAGGGATAGCAACACTCAGAGCAACAATCAGAAGGCAAGAAAAAAAAAAACAAGCAAGCAAGAGCAGCTAATAAACATATGTACGTATTACTATAAAATATATATATATACACACACACACAGACACACAGTGCAGAGCATTGTAGCTGGATGGAATAAATATATGAATATATGAACACACAGTGCAGAGCATTGTAGCTAGATGGAATAAATATGTAAATATATAAACACCCACAGTACGGAGCATTGCAGCTAGGTGGAATAAATATGCAAGTATATAAACACACACAGTGCGGAGCAATGTAGCTAGATGGAATAATATGTAGATATATAAATATATAAACACCCACAGTACGGAGCATTGTAGCTAGATGGAATAAATATGCAAATATATAAACACACACAGTGCAGAGCATTGTTGCTAGATGGAATGAAACAGCATAACCGTCTACTTAGTTATCCTACATGGTATGATTATGTGCCCATACATATTCTCACCCTCCATAGCGACCGGTATGTTCCTAGTTGTATGCCGGAGAGGACCATTGTGTAAGTCTATTGCATCTTTTGCATTCAAAAAACTATTAGTTTGTTACGTCTTTTTGCTATCTCTGCGAGCAGCCCTGCTTAGGTTGTACAGTCTGACAGCCGTTGGTAGGAAGGACCTACGAAACCTCTCGGTTGTGCACCTGGGATGATGTAGTCTGCTGCTAAATGAGCTCCTCAGTGCATTCAGTATGTCCTGCATAGGGTGGAACTCGGACTCCAGCAGAGATGACAGTTTAGCCACCGTCCTTCTCTCTCCTATCTCCTCCATCGGATCAAGGCGCTGCCCCAGGACAGAGCTAGCTTTCTTAATCAGTTTGTTCAGTCTCTTCCTATCGGCTGCAGTAATGCCACTGCCCCAGCAGACCACTCCAAAAGTGATGGCTGATGCCACCACCGTGTCATAGAATGACTTCAGCAGCGCCCCTTGTACACCAAAAGACCTGAGTCTCCTCAGCAGGAACAGCCTGCGCTGTCCCTTCTTGTAGAGTGCATCAGTATTGTGTGACCAGTCTAGTTTATTGTTCAGATGAATACCCAGGTACTTATAGGATGTCACCATCTCGATGTCTGTTCCCTGTATATTTACTGGTACTGTGAGGGGCTGCCCATGCCTGCGGCAGTCCACCACCAGCTCCTTAGTTTTCCTCGCGTTGATCTGGAGGCAGTTCCGATGGCACCAGTCCACGAAGTCCTGGATAAGCCCTCTGTACTCAGCTTCATCTCCATTGGAGATGAGGCCAACGATCGCAGAGTCATCAGAGAACTTCTGTAGATGGCAGTGTGTTGTGTTGTGTGAGAAGTCCGCAGTATAAAGAGTGAACAGGAAGGGAGCCAGCACCGTTCCCTGGGGGGCCCCCGTGCTACTGATGATCGTGTCGGACACACAGTCCCGGGTTCTCACAAACTGAGGCCGGTTCGTGAGGTAGTCCAGGATCCATGATGACAGGTGCTGGTCCACCCCTGCGCGCAGCAGCTTGTCCTTCAGGATCATCGGTTGGATGGTGTTGAAAGCACTGGAGAAGTCAAAGAACATGATCCTCACCATATTCCCGGGCTTCTCCAGGTGGGACCGAGAACGGTGAAGGAGGAAGATCACCGCATCCTCCACCCCAATGCCATGCTGGTAGGCGAACTGGAGTGGATCCATCGCTGGTTCCACCAGGGGGCGGAGGTGAGCAAGGAGCAGTCTCTCCAGGGTCTTCATCAAGTGGGACGTCATTGCTCCGCACTGTGTGTTTACATATTCATATATTTATTCCATCCAGCTACAATGCTCTGCACTGTGTGTCTGTGTGTGTGTATATATATATTTTATAGTAATATGTACATATGTATATTAGCTGCTCTTGCTTGCTTGTTTGTTTGGTTTTGTTTTTTTTTTCTTGCCTTCTGATTGTTGCTCTGAGTGTTGCTATCCCTGTGCTGTTGCAATCCTGGAATTTCCCCGTTGTGGGACTAATAAAGGCTTATCTTATATTATCTTATCTTAAACATGTTCCTCCAGCGAGCCCACAGAATATCTGGTGCACCCTGATACTGAAGGAATGGAGGTGGCTCCCTGACACATGAGCCCATTTTTTCTCGTCGCCAAATGTTATGTTGGAATAATGGAGGACGGAGAACTCTCTCTGCTGAACACTGAGCTCTTTTATTGAACTTCACATTCCAATATAATTCCCAGCCATAGCCTGCCTGACGTCACTCACCCAACCCCAGCTGGGCTACGGCAAGCCCCAGAGTACAACCTCTATACCCACTCCTTGCTAGCTTGTTACCCTGTTTAAGCTAACCATTAATAAAACTAACCTCAACACTTTGAAGTGTCTGTTGGCCCTCATTTCACAGACATAACATGACCCTCAGTTCCTCCAGGTTCTCAAGGTGTAAATCTTCAGCAGTCTTATGATTAAATTATGATTCAGGCATTAATGATTCAAATGCAAAACGGTTCACAATGCATTTTGATGTTGCATTGTCATTTAAAAAAATTTCTATATATATCATGTACACGCCTCTAATGAGGCACAGAGAGTGAGACAGATTCAAGCACAGGATTACACCCAAGGAAAGATTTATTAACACAAAGAACTAAAGTCCCAAAAATAGTGCAACAGACAACATGCAGACACGAACAAACTTACATTGGCGTCCCTGGGCCAACATTGCCGAGGGGACATAGAGGGAGGTTGAGGAACATGAATGAAACGTGATGAGAGACAATTAATAATCCAGCGATGAGTGACAGACAAGGAGCTGGCTAAATACATGAACTAATGACATTGAGCGGATGCACCTGAGCGAGGAGTGGGAAGTGAAATCAAGGGAGGTGGAATCAGCTGAGAATCATGAGAGGGGGTGTAGTCCAATGCCCACACAACGTGCAGGCCCATGTGTGCTGCCTGCCAGCTGCCAGCCAGAGAACCAATATAAACAACACAGAACCAGACTAGAAATAAATTGCAAATAAGACATGATGTGACAAAACCCAGCTAAACAAGGAACAAATGGGAGACAATGTTTAAAGGAGCCACGCATGATCTGGATGAGTACACGGACACTGTGAACTCATATATCCACTTTTGTGAGGAGAGCATTCTTCCATCGCGCACCAGGGTGAGGTACTCAAATGACAAGCCCTGGTTCACTGCTAAGCTCAGACAGATCAGGAAGGAGAAGGAAGCAGCGTTGAAAAGTGGAGACAGGGACTGCTACAGGGAGGTCAAATATTGGTTTAACAGAGAGCTGAGGAGAGCTAAATCTGTGTATTCTGAGAGACTCCAGCAGCAGTTCACTGCTAACGACTCTGCTTCTGTATGGAGAGGACTGAGGCAAATCACCAACTATCGGCCTCAGGCTTCTAAAGGTCAGGATGACAAAGCCCTTTGTCAAAGACTGTCCCAACATTATGCCCATTTTGACACCTTGTCAGCCGTGTCCAACTCCCCCCCTCCCCCCAGCGCCACTGCCTCCACGGTCCCTACTTCATCAAAGGTGCCCCCCCTCCTCCCCCCCTGCCCTTGTCATCAGTGAGCAGGACGTGCACAGACAGTTCTCCAGACTGAACCCGCGCAAGGCCCCCAGTCCGGACGGCGTGTCTCCCTCCACCCTGAGACACTGTGCGAAAGAGCTGACTCCTGTCTTCACAGACATTTTTAACACCTCCCTGAAGTTATGCGACGTGCTGACCTGCCTCAAAACCTCCACCATCATCCCTGTCCCCAAGAAGCCACGGATCACTGGACTTAACAACTACAGACCTGTAGCGCTCACCTCTGTAGTCGTGAAGTCCTTTGAGCGCCTGGTCCTGCCCCACCTCAAGTCCATCACCACTCCCCTCCTGGACCCGCTGCAGTTTGCCTACCGAGCCAACAGATCTGTGGACGACGCAGTCAACCTGGCCCTCCACTCCATCCTGCAGCACCTGGACTCCCCGGGAACCTACGCCAGGATCCTGTTTGTGGACTTCAGCTCTTGCATTCAACACCATCCGCCCCGCTCTGCTCCGGGACAAGCTGTCCCTGCTCAACGTGCCTGACTCCCTCTGCAGGTGGATCACCGACTTCCTGACGGACCGGAGGCAGCATGTGCGGCTGGGAAAGACTGTCTCAGACTCTGTTAGCATCAGCACCGGATCACCCCAGGGCTGTGTACTTTCCCCCCTACTCTTCTCCCTTTATACCAACTCCTGCACCTCCAGCCACCAGTCTGTCAAGCTGATCAAGTTTGCGGATGACACCACCCTCATCGGGCTCATCTCCAACGGCGACGAGTCCGTCTACAGGAGAGAGGTGGCCCAACTGGCGTCCTGGTGCAGCCACAACAACCTGCAGCTGAACGCTCTGAAGACAGTGGAGATGATTGTGGACTTCAGGAAAGTCACAACCCCTCTGCCCCCCCTCACCCTCACAGGCTCTCCCATCACCACTGCAGATTCCTTCCGCTTCCTGGGCACCACCATCCACCCGGGACCTCAAGTGGGAGCCGACCATCAGCTCCCTCATCAAAAAGGCCCAGCAGAGGATGTTCTTCCTGCGGCAGCTGAAGAAGCTCAAGCTACCCACCAAGATGTTGGTACAGTTCTACACAGCCATCATCGAGTCCATCCTCACCACCTCCATAACCGTGTGGTACGCAGGAGCCACTGCCAGGGACAGACTAAGGTTGCAGCGCATTGTGCGCGCTGCTGAGAAGGTGATCGGCTGCAAGTTCCCATCCCTCCAGGACCTGTACATCTCCAGGACCCGGAGGCGTGCAGGCCAGATCATAGCCGATCCTTCACACCCTGGTCACATACTGTTTGCCCCCCTCCCCTCAGGCAGAAGACTTCGGTCCATTCAGACTAAAACCTCCCGTCACATGAACAGCTTCTTCCCCTCTGCCATCAGACTGCTGAACACTAAGTGACTTATTGACTCTCGTGCACTATGTACAGCAGCTCAACCAGACTCATGTCAATCATCACTGTTTTCTTTTTGCATTACCGACTGCACTATGTGGTACTCCACAATATCTGCTGCTCGCTAATATATTTAAAAATTGCTTTGACTAGTATTACTCATTCTCATTCTACATTTTATTGCATGTATAGTTTTTTATTTCTATCTTTTATTTTTATCATGTTTAATGTTGCAGCATTGCACCGAGACAAATTCCTAGTTTGTGTACTACATGAACAATGGCAATAAATCTGATTCTGATTCTGATTCAATATGAACTCTCAAAAAGCATAACAAGACACAGATAAATACACAGTGAAAAGCCATGAGACTGAGCCTGGGAGGAACCTGGCTCAGCACAAAATACAACAATACTCATAAGAATATGAAAGTCATGGAACTGAGCCTGGAAAGAAACTCGGCTCAGTTCATGACAATATATTTTCAGCATTTATTATTGTAATTTATGAAAGGAAAAACACTGAATTGCTGTGTGGATTGAGTTATGAATATATTTTTAAATTCAAAGGAAGTAAGGTTTAAACCTGTAAGAGTGAACTGCAGCTGATTTAACACAAATGCTTTTCATAGACATATTCACAAAGCACTGTATGACAAAATAGAATAAAAAAGAACTAGGTAAAGATACAATGAAAGCAGAAATAAAGCAAAGTTTGCAAAAATACAAAAATCAAGTTAAAACAAAAGATTAAAATAATTTAAAAATATGAGATTATTAAGAAGCAGTTGATTTGAAACAATAGAAAGCCTGATTAAACACAAATGTTGTAAGCTGCTTTTTAAAATCATAATACCTTTGTGGTGATGGACTCTTTATTTCATCTGAAAATGCCAAGAAAATTGAGAGAAGCTTGCCGAAGCCAAATTGTAGCCTGCTACTAGGCATGGCGCAGAGTCACAGTGACCCACAAACCCTACTCAACAGGTGACCAGTATGTATTCGAAACAATGATTTCTGCACTGAACATTTAATTTTGCTACATGTGGTTGAAATGACAAT
The DNA here is from genome assembly GCA_020510985.1 of Pholidichthys leucotaenia. Lineage (NCBI taxonomy): Eukaryota > Metazoa > Chordata > Actinopteri > Cichliformes > Pholidichthyidae > Pholidichthys > Pholidichthys leucotaenia. Next base: position 89,248,902 of record CM035842.1, on the reverse strand, counting down.
AGCCCTGTTCCTTTCTTTATTGTGCTCACTGAGGTGCTTAACAACGGCTTCCTGTGGAAGGGACTATTTTTTCTCAGCAGAGCAAAAAACTGATTAAGCAAACAAAAATCATAATATTTTTGTGCTGTATTGCTGTCATTTAATAAACTGTGTTTGTGGAACTGTTGATTAATAGGAATATTACACTTGAGGGAGTAAAAATTAATTTTGGACAGCAGACTCTTTTCAGTTAACCAACCAATCATCACAGAAGAAATATTATTTCTCAGCTTAACTTTTATTGAATCACACAGGGAGTCAGTGAACACGGCTGTGGGTCCTTTCCAGCACCCTCTGATGAAAAAGACCTAGAATAAAGGACAGCACAGCTACAAAAAGGCTTCCAGTTAGTGGGCGTTTCCCAGTAACTTTCCAACAACACGATGGCCATTGTCCTAACTAGTTAGAACCGGTCCTTTGAGTGTCCAAATGGCTTCAGATGTCATCTCAGCTCTTTATGACTTCCATCCTGTTGGTTCCTATCTCTCCAGATGTCTCCTCTTTCCCCATGCCCATATATGGAAACAGGAACAGAGACTTTCCTGTGGAGCTTGTATGTGTGTGTGCATGTGTGTGCGTGTGTGTGTGTATGAGTGTATGTGTGGATCTAAAAGATATGTGTATGCAAGCACTTTATGTAATATCTAATTAACTAATCTTCACTATGTATTTATTATAACAAGGCTGCACGGTGGCGCAGTGGTTTAGCACTGTGGCAGCACAGTTTTACCCTCGGCCGGGGGACCGCGGGGGATCATGAGATCGTGGGTTCGATCCCAGCCCCCGACCAACAGTGAGCTGTGTGGAGTTTGCATGTTCTCCCCGTGTTGCGCGGGTTTACTCCGGGATTTCTCCGGTTTCCTCCCGCACACCAAAACATGTAGGTTTAGGGCGCTCGCGCACGCAGCGACCAGCAGCCGGTGGCTTGTCACCAGACTGCAAACCAAGTCTACCTACGGGTACAAATAAGTAACAAAAAAAAAAAAAAAAAAAAGGGCAAGCGGTATCATGAATATTTTAACTGCTGTGATGTCCACTTTGTGTCAGACCTACGGCCATGGGTGGCATCAGGCCTTTTTTAGGGGTGCTGCAGCACTCCAAAATTTAAACTCAGCACCTCTAAAAATTGGAGTGAGAAAAGTTGTGTCTATAAAATTTTAGTTTGTCTTTGACAAGCTGAAATAACACCCAAAACATATTCAGTAGTTTCTGGTTTAAACTTTTTAAAAACAAAAATAAACACCCCCACCACACAAATGGTATGGTCCTTCCTTTCACATGTTCTCTCCCCTGTACCCGTGGCACATGCTGAAGCCCTGGCTGCAGCCAGCCTGACACACACACACACACACACACAGAGGTGTGTGGTGGATTCAGTAAGCAGCTCAAAGGGGACGTCTCACACTTCTTTACATTTACCCATCGTTACCAACATTTTGTAATGATTACTACTTTTCATTTTGCTGCACCAAACCATAGATTAATCAATCAGTTACTCAATCAATCAAACTTTATTTGTATAGCACTTTTCAAACATTGGATGCTGCACAAAGTGCTTTACATAGATAAAAGCAGTAGACAAATTTAAATACATTTAAATTACTTTTCATATTGTTAGGAAGGCGTTAGCTAAGACGGCTGCTCGCAGAGATAGCAGAAAAATGTGACGACCTAATAGTATTGAATGCAAAAGACGCAACAGACTTACACAAAATGGTCCCCTCCAGTATACAACTAGGACAATATAAATCGCTATGGAGGGTGACAATATGTATGGGTACATATTCATACTATGTGGGGAAACTAAATAGACTGTTATGCTGTTTATTCCATCTAGCTACAATGCTCCGCACTGTGTATATATATTTACGGTATATATTTATGTGTACATATGTATATTCACTGCTCTTATTTTCTTATCTTCTAAATTATTGCTCTGAGTGTTGCTATCCCTGTGCTGTTGCAATCCTGGAATTTCTCCGTTGTGGGACTAATAAAGGCTTATCTTATCTTATCTTATTTTATCTTATCTTATGTTGCATTGTCAGTCAACCACTGTGTGCTGTTTGAATTTAAGAGAAAGAAGCTGTTGTTGTTTTGGTATAAGCAAAATATTAAAGCCAAGCTGTCACTGTTTTTATGTATTACGTACCATGTTCACTAACTAGAAGCCAAGGAGATGTATGAAAGATGATAACTCCAGCAAAATAATGTGTGTGCATGCGTGTGTGTGCGTATCCATCCTGCCAGTCCCCCCATCATCCTCATGGACATAACGTTTTTTCAGAGAAAAGAGCCAGGTTCAGGTGAGAGACTAAGACGCGGTCCAGGGACGGATGATTTTTTCACGCATGGGGAGTTGTTCGGAGCTCCTTATGGGAGCTCCTTGTTCAGGGATGTAGAGTGATGATAATCAAGTCAGTGGCGGTAATGCACCTGTAAGCTGGTTGCCAACCGCCAATCAAATCTAAAAGAAGAAGAAGACTTCACTGTCCACAGTAGGTGACCAGATGTCCTGGAAACATTTCAGGGCAGTCCATAATGAACTCTGTCTGGTTTGTTCTGAAAAGTGTGAAGCTTTAGTAACAGACAGTATAAGCGAGGAGAAATGTCTGTATGTTGTATCAAATTACTGATGTAGGAAATGATTCCTGTTTTTATTTATTTATTTTAAACCCACAAAGGAGAATACAGTTTCTTCTGTAAAAGGAATTTCTGATTTAAAAATTATTGTGTTCATAAGCCCAACAATATAATGATCATTCTATCTGCTGAAAAACATCTTTAGAATGACATGCCTGTGTTTGCCTTTAGATCATATCCTTAAAATCTGTAAATTGTCTCCATAACATCAAGAAAAGATTATCAGTGCCTGCTTTCAATCTAAATTATTCACATTTTTGTGACAAGACACACTGACCTCAACTCTCCTGCCCTGAATTTCACTAATTCTATTCTATTCTATTTATTTTCTGGTTGATCACAATATATTTGTCTTTGCTTGTCAGTGCAATAGGGAAGAGAGGAGGATGGAGAGGGACAGAGGGGGAGTGAAGGAAGAACCAGGTGTGATAATAATAATAATAATCCCAAACTGTATTAGAATATATAGCGTGTTTTTGTGTGTGTGTTTGTGCATGTGCGTGCGTGCGTTGTGTAAAGGGTGGGTGGGTGTGTGGAGGTGCTCAGCACCCCTAAAGCTCTGATCCTAGAACTGCCCCTACGTATGACCAATCACGGCAGTTATATCCATTGATACCACACTCTGACTTGTGTGATATTGCTTAATTAAGAAACCATATTATTCCACCTGCTGAGGAGCCATTCAGGTAAGCCTTATATTTTTGTTTTTTTGTTGTTGGGGTTTTTTTTTTGGTCTTGTAGAAATTAACAGAGGATCCTGAGATACATAATTCAGTGAGGACTTTACAAGGCAACAATTTTCTACTACAGGCAACATATAAAGGAGAGAAAGCCAATCATGTAAAATGACTCACACGGTACCACAACATTGTGTCACTCCTAAAATGAATCTAAAATGACAGCAAATAGTTGTGCCAAAATTAGCATGAGGTAGACCAGGCTGGCAGTCTGTTTTTTCTTCCTGTACTCCAGTCTGTTACAATCTCAGTCTAATGCTGAGAAAAGCCTACTGTATTTACAGTTTTCAAAAAATATTACCTAATGAATTGTCTGTGACATGCTTTGAAAACAATACAGACTTTAATCATTTCTGCACAATTTAAAAACGTTTTAACCAGCCTTCCTCAGAATGGCTCGTTTTAGTGCACGTTTCTTAGTTCACACCACCCTCCTTTTTTGTCACTGCTTGGTTGAGGTGAAGCAGAGACCATTTTGAAGCTAATGTTAGCCGGTTAGCTGTTAGCTCAGGATGGCAAAGACAGACTGTGACAGTAGCCGGGGGGGGGGGGCAGGAAAAAAGGGAGAAAAAAGAAAAGAAAAATGTAAATAAAGAGCAGGTTTTGAGTACTTTGCATTGAAAATGTTAAGAAATCTGTAGTTGGCAGGGGGCTGAAGCTAAAGCTTCGCCCCGGGTGAACACCCTGGGCATTCAGAATGGTGGTGGTGGTGGTTGGGGTTCAGCCCCCCCCCCCCCCACACACACACACATTCCTGGCTACGCCACTGGATAACCAGTGTTGAGCATGTTACTAAAAAATAGTATCTAGTTAGAGTTACTAGATATTTCTTTTCAAAAGTAACTGAGTTACTTACCAGTTACTGCATGATTAAAGTAACTAGTTACTTGGAAAAGCAACTTTCACGTTGCTTTTAAATGCATACTTAAATTATCTTGCACATATAGCAGGAAAATTTAATTAATGGATTGCATTACAGGCTTATTAATGTCAGGCTGAAAGACTGTTTCAGACAGAGCTTTTAGAACATGTTCAGTCTGCTTTATCCTGCCTTGAGAGCTCTTATAGGAAAAATCTGAAGAAAATCAACATGATATTGCCAGTAATTTCCTCATTTTGGAGTGAGAAATAGGGTTTGTGGAGTGAGAGAGAGGGAAAAAGAGTGAGAATCACTCCAAAAGTGTGAGCTGGCAACACTGCATATAGCTGTCAATGTTTCTTACCTTTAATATTATGGATTTAATCCCATGTGCAGTGATCCAAAGAAAATGTCCATTATCCACAGTCCAAATGTCTGCTGTGACAGAGACATGACTCAGTCTCTTGAATTCCTTTTGGTGATCAAATCCATTTTTGAATAATCTTTATCCAGGTAGCAAGTAAATGTGTTTTAACTTCAGTGGATCACAGTATCAGCTGTCTGATGGGAAATGACTGTTATCAGATCTTCATTCTGTAACAACGTATCTGGCAATCAGTCGTTTAATTCTTGCTGGGTCACAAACTGTCCAGATGTACACCTGTACTTGAAAATCCAGCCAGTGTTGTTAGTGGTGTTGTTAGCATAGAATAGCATAGCACTAGCTTTGTTGGCTCTTGTTGCTGTTCTCAGGTGCTTCTGAAGATTGCAGTCTGTCTCACATGGCCCACCAATATGCTTTTGTCCCCACGACAAAGGAAAAATAATCTGTCCATTTCCACGAAAACAAAGTAGCTTCATCTTTTCCCAGCAGGAGCAAGCTCCATTTGTGGCTGCTGACTGCAGTAGTGAACAGGCTCTTGACTGCACTGTTGCCAACTCCCCAGTAAGGAAAATAGCTATTGGCTGTCCTAACAGTTGCTAGAAGTCGTTAAATGGCATCATCACCTAATTTGCATAATTGTTCATTTACATGTAGTTGTAATGGCCGCTGTAGGAAAAAAGAATAATGTCATGGGAGAGACAAAAAGTGAGTAAAAAACACCCTAAATATCGTTAGAACTACAAATTAACTTTTTTCTGTTGATTCTTTTTTTTTTTTTTTTTTTGTTACTTATTTGTACTCGTAGGTAGATTTGGTTTGCAGTCTGGTGACAAGCCACCGGCTGCTGGTCGCTGCGTGCGCGAGCGCCCTAAACCTACATGTTTTTGGTATGCGGGAGGAAACCGGAGAAATCCCGGAGTAAACCCACGCAACACGGGGTGAACATGCAAACTCCACACAGCTCACTGTTGGTCGGGGGCTGGGATCGAACCCACGATCTCATGATCCCCGCGATCCCTCGGCCGAGGGTAAAACTGTGCTGCCACAGTGCTAAACCACTGCGCCACCGTGCAGCCTTCTTGGTTTGTTTGTTTTAATTTGGCATTTAAATAGGCCATCACTTCTGTATCAATTTTGTTGTGCTGTACAACTGTACAATGACAGTAAAGCCTATTCTATTATCTGCAATAAATGGCTTCAACCAGCCTCTTTCCCAAGATGGCGCCCACAGTGGTCGCCATGGTGTTTCGCTGCCCTTTAATTTTTGTAATTTGTTTGTTTCTGTTCATTGATTGTGCGTCTGCCAGTTCATACACCCGTGAAGAGTTATTAAATATCAGGACTCTTACTCCCACGGACCTTCTCCCAGTTTTTTTAGCTCCTGCCGCCGATCTGATTCATTGTTTGGCTCAAAAAGTAAGACGGCGTAAAAGAGGGAAGCGAGGGGGGATTCTCGCTCGGCTGCGAAGGAGAGGCACGCGAACAGCCTTGCCTGGCATATTTCTATCCAATGCCAATTCTCTCTTGAACAAGGTAGAAGAATTAAGACTGCTGATGCAATTTAAGGACCTCGCTTCCTCGTCTGTCATCTGTTTCTCTGAGACCTGGCTTAAAGGGAACATTCTGGATAGCGCGATCAGCCTTGAGGGATTTCAGCTGTTTCGTGCTGATCGCGTCACAGAGCTCTCCGGTAAGTCTATTGGAGGAGGAGTGTGCTTCTATATTAACAACAGCTGGTGCTCTGATGTAACGGTGATTTCCAAACACTGTTCTCCCACCCTGGAATTTCTTTTTATTAACTGCAAGCCATTTTATTCCCCGCGGGAGTTCGCCTCATTCATCCTCGTCGCTGTGTACGTCCCTCCCGAAGCGGACACGCGCGAAGCTCAGCGCGTGCTCGCGGATCACATCCAACACACGGAGCGGAATTTTCCAGACTCCCTGGTTATTGTGGTGGGTGACTTTAACCAGAGCAATCTGAGTCACGAGCTCCCCCGCTACAAACAGTTTATTAAATGTCCAACCAGAGGAAATAACACGCTGGATCACTGTTACACTACAGTGAAGGACGCATATCGCGCTGTTCCCCGCGCTGCGCTCGGATTATCTGATCACGTGATGGTCCACCTCATTCCCACATACAGACAGAGACTGAAACTCACTAAACCTGTTGTGACCACCACGAAGAAATTGACCAGTGAAGCTGGAGAGAATCTGAACACATGCATGGAAATAACTGACTGGGGCATGTTTAAAGGAGCCACACATGATCTTAATGAGTACACAGACACTGTGAACTCATATATCAACTTCTGTGAGGAGAACATTCTTCCATCGCGCACCAGGGTGAGGTACTCTAATGATAAGCCCTGGTTCACGGCCAAGCTCAGACAGATCAGGAAGGAGAAGGAAGCAGCGTTGAAAAGTGGAGACAGGGACTGCTACAGAGAGGTCAAATATCGGTTTAACAGAGAGCTGAGGAGAGCTAAATCTGTGTATTCTGAGAGACTCCAGCAGCAGTTCACTGCTAATGACTCGGCTTCTGTGTGGAGAGGACTGAGGCAGATCACCAACTATCGGCCTCAGGCTTCTAAAGGTCAGGATGACAAAGCCCTTTGTCAAAGACTGTCCCAACATTACGCCCGTTTTGACACCTTGTCAGCTGTCCAACTCACCCACTCCACCCAGCTCCACTGCCTCCTCAGCCCCTAATTCATCAAAAGCGGTCCCCCCCCTCCTCCTCCTCCTCCTCCCCCCCTGCCCTTGTCATCGGTGAGCAGGACGTGCACAGACAGTTCTCCAGACTGAACCCGCGCAAGGCCCCCGGGCTGGACGGTGTGTCTCCCTCCACCCTGAGACACTGTGCAAAAGTGCTGGCTCCTGTCTTCACAGACATTTTTAACACCTCCCTTAAGCAATGTCACGTGCCGACCTGCCTCAAATCCTCCACCATCATCCCTGTCCCCAAGAAGCCACGGATTACTGGACTTAACGACTACAGACCTGTAGCGCTCACCTCTGTAGTCATGAAGTCCTTTGAGCGCCTGGTCCTGTCTCACCTCAAGTCCATCACCACTCCCCTCCTGGACCCGCTGCAGTTTGCCTACCGTGCTAACAGGTCTGTGGACGATGCAGTCAACCTGGCCCTCCACTCCATCCTGCAGCACCTGGACTCCCCGGGAACCTACGCCAGGATTCTGTTTGTGGACTTCAGCTCCGCATTCAACACCATCCGCCCCGATCTGCTCCAGGACAAACTGTCCCTGCTCGATGTGCCTGACTCCCTCTGCAGGTGGATCACCGACTTCCTGACGGACCGGAGGCAGCATGTGCGGCTGGGGAAGTCTGTCTCGGACTCTGTTAGCATCAGCATTGAATCACCCCAGGGCTGTGTACTTTCCCCCCTACTCTTCTCCCTTTATACCAACTCCTGCACCTCCTCCCACCAGTCTGTTAAGCTGATTAAGTTTGTGGACGACACCACCCTCATCGGGCTCATCTCCAACGGCGACGAGTCCGTCTACAGGAAAGAGGTGGCCCAGCTGGTGTCCTGGTGCAGCCATAACAACCTGCAGCTGAACGCTCTGAAGACAGCGGAGATGATTGTGGACTTCAGGAAAGTCACAACCCCCCTGCCCCCCCTCACCATCACAGGCTCTCCCATCACCATTGCAGATTCCTTCCGCTTCTTGGGCACCACCATCACCCGGGACTTCAAATGGGAGCCAACCATCAGCTCCCTCATCAAAAAGGCCCAGCAGAGGATGTTCTTTCTGCGGCAGCTGAGGAAGCTCAAGCTACCCACCAAGATGTTAGTGCAGTTCTACACGGCCATCATCGAGTCCATCCTCACCTCCTCCATAACTGTGTGGTATGCAGGAGCCACTGCCAGGGACAGACTAAGGCTGCAGCGCGTCGTGCGCACTGCTGAGAAGGTGATCGGCTGCAAGCTCCCATCTCTCCAGGACCTGTACATCTCCAGGACCCGGAGGCGTGCTGGCCGGATCATAGCCGATCCTTCACACCCTGGTCACGTACTGTTTGCCCCCCTCCCCTCAGGTAGAAGACTTCGGTCCATTCGGACTAAAACCTCCCGGCACATGAATAGCTTTTTCCCCTCTGCCATCAGACTGCTGAACATTAAGTGACTTATTGACTCTCGTGCACTATGTACAGCAGCTCAACCAGACTCATGTCATTCATCACTGTTTTTCTGTTGCATTATCAACTGCACTGTGGTACCCCATATTATCTGCTACTTGCTAATTTATTTAAAACTGCCTTGACTAATATTACTCATTATTACTATTATTATTATTATTACTTATTTTTCTACACTTATTGCACGTTTTTAGTCCTTTAGTTTTTTAGTTTATCTCTTTATCTCATCATGTTTTTAATGTTGCAGCATGGCACCGAGACAAATTCCTAGTTTGTGTACTACATGAACAATGGCAATAAATCTGATTCTGATTCTGATTCTGATTCTTTGAATTCAGGGTTTGATTCCCACTCCCTTCTGTATTTTTGAGGGTACAGTTTAAATTGCAACATGACGAGCTAGCTGCTAGATGTTTAGCTTATGTCACATACACATACACACACACGCACACACACGTGCACGCGCACACACCCAGTGGATGAAGTGAGTATGTGACTGAGGCTGTTAGTCAAATGCAGTGATTTATTAGTGTGACAATGACAGTGAAGAAACATTAACATCGATTGGCGGGGGGTTATGCAGGTGCAATTCATTCCTGTCTGGACGTGAGTGGCATGGGCCTGGGTCTCCTCTCTGACTGCAAATAACTGCTGCACGAGGCTACTGTGAGACTGACCGCTTGTGAGTGTTTTGGGATGGAGAGAAGTTCACGGTAGCACCCGCTGCTTGCTGAGGATAGTAACTGCAGAGCAATAGTGCTTTCACGTCAGCAGCCACTGTGGCTAGTGATCTTCCAAAGTTACTAGCCACTCAGCCTTTTCACTAGCCACAATTTTGTAGTTGGAAAATTCTGTTTAATATAATCACATTTGATTATCGAATGCTAAAATGTAGTTGAATTAAATGTACAACCTTTTTAAATGCAATGACCCTTATACATACATAAAAATAGCAAGAGAAACACTGTCTGTTTAAGTAGTTATTAACAGCAGTAAATATTGTAAAACAGTCGAGAAAAATATTTGCATTGTAAGAGTGAAATACAGGTAGATTTGGGGTCTGTCCCAATTCTCATTTCTACCCCATCACCTTGGCCCTTGAAATCAAGGGCCCCTTGTTCTCATCAGAAAAAAGAAGAAAAAGAAAACTGATGAGAAAAAAGTCTCATCTTACAGAGAAAAATGTCTGAGATTTACACAAACTAGCCCAATCAGTAGAAAGTCAGAAATTTACTAAAAATAAAGCTGTAAATTCACAGAGAAAATTTTGGACCCCCTGGTGGGCCGTTTTTGGCCCACAGGCCATATGTTTGACACCCCTGGACCAGCCCATTAAAAATACATATTTAGAGGATTTACTTCCATGAAATAGTTGCATATCACAACAGCATGTAAATGAATAAGATAAAATAAAATAGAAAGCACAGCTAAATGAAAGTTCACCTTAGAAGAAGATTTATTTGTTATTTACAGTAACAAATCACAGTCGATTTTCTCTGTGCGGTAAGAAAACTTACATTACCATTAGATGCAAGCTTCTTTCTTGCTCTAAAAAGACTCATGTTTAACCGCAGATGTAGGAGCTGATGTTAGGGGCTATTCACCACTCAGACAACAGGTGTTGTGGGCTCGATATGAGAAGTTGCCACCGCCAAGGCATTTCTTCCCACCAGGTTGCGGTGTGAACTGGGGCAGGACAGGAAACCAACCCATAGAGGAGAATGACAGCGCGTTCGCTACATAGGGTCAGTCTGTATTTATTTGCGCTAAAAGTATCTATCCAGATTAATAAAATGAATAGCGCGAGTAACGCATCTGATTAAATTTCAGTAAGTGTAACACATTATAGGCAGCGAAGCACTTTCTCCAGTAGACTACTACAGCTTCGTTGTCGAACGGCCAGGTACAGGAAATCTTTCCTGCCACATGCAATTTCACTGTACAATAACTCACTATGATGTTGTATTCCGGTCATAGCTATGCTGCCACACTGCACCTTACAGACTAACTGGTACCTCACATTTCACTCTGCTCCTGATAGTCCTTCTTTGTGCAATGGGATGATTCATGTGTGTTTATACGGGTCATCATCATATATTAAGCTATGATGTATATAGGTTCTATAGTCGTGTTAGTTTCTTTTTTACTTTCCATGGGTAATCCCTTTGTCTGTCGTGTGTGTTTCTGTTGTTTGGCTGTCAACTGTCATGCTGCTGTTACACTGTAATTTCCCAGTTTGGGATCAATAAAGTACATCTATCTATCTATCTATCTATCTATCTATCTATCTATCTATCTATCTATCTATCTATCTATCTATCTATCTATCATTACTGAATTTTTAAACAGTAATTTCATGACACAGCATGTTACTACAAAAGTAGTGGCGTTACAGTACTCCCAACACTAGTGACAACTAACATGACTAACAGCGAAATGTGATTATGTACAAGCCCAAATAAAGCATTATTGGTGGGCGGCGCGGTGGCGGAGTGCTTAGCAATCACTAACAGTGATCTGTGTGGAGTTTGCATGTTCTCCTCATGTCTGCGTGGGTTTACTCCGGGATTTCTCCGGTTTCCTCCCACATGCCAAAAACATGCAAGTTAGGTTAATTGGCATCAAACTGGGGATTCTAAATTGTCCTTAGGTATGACTGTGAGAGTGAATGGTTGTCTGTCTCTCTGTGTTGGCCCTGCGATGGACTGGCGATCTGTACAGGGTGTACCCTGCCTCTCGCCCAAAGATGCTGGGATAGGCTCCAGCCCCCCCGCAACCCGAAAAGGATTAAGTGGAAGAAGATGGATGGATGTTCGATGTTTTGTACTTATAATATTGCTAAAATATAAAAGGGTGCACTATAATGGGTCTCAAATAATTGTAAACGTGTCCCGTTATAGTACTGCATGACTTTATTGACGATAGACTATAAACTACACATATAAACTAAATTATAATGGTGACTGAACAACTCCCATTCCCCAAAGTGCAACATACAACATTTATGAATATATGTCATGAAAGATCACACAAATAAGTGATGTGACAAAAAAAAACAAGGGTTTCTTAAACAGTGTCTAATATTGGATGTCCCATTCATTTTTAATTATTCTGTAATTAATATTCACACAATCAAATAAATCTCAGTTCAGTCTCTTTCATATTTGTCAAAGTCTAACATGTGTGACTGCCTATATATAGGCTACACCTCTGTATTCCACTTTCAAACACAGCCTACGTTTGGGCCTGTAAAGCCTGATTACACTACCTGTTTCAGACAGGAATACTTGCTTTCTATGGGCATGCACTAGTTAGTCAAATGAAGAACAACAAAGCCACTGGACCTGATGGCATTCCTGCTGAAATATTTAAACATGGAGGCTCTGCCCTTACCTACCAGATGTATCTCCTGAGAGTAAAGATTTGGGAAAAGGAAGGGATCCCTGCAGATTTCCAGAATGCACTTATTGTCACCCTTATCAACAAAGAAGACAAGACCATCTGCAGAAATTACAGAGGGATTTCCTTCTTGCAATTGCAGGTAAAATACTTAATAGGATTCTTGCAAGCCGCCTTCTTCCTGTCCCCAAAAATGTGCTTCTTGAATCACAGTGTGGATTTTGACAATTTCAGAAATCAGAAAAAGATCAGAAATCAGAAAAAGATTTATTGCCAAGTACATTCACAAGTAAATAACTGGTAAATATACGAGGGATTTGACTTGACACTGAGAACGTCATAGGTGACATTTTCAATGACGCGGCAGCCATGGAGGCGCCTGAGACACTGTGGACATGACCTTTACTGCACGACAGCTGCAGGAGAAATGTCGAGAACAGAATCTCCCATTGTATATGACTTTCATAGATTTGTCAAAGGCCTTTGACATGGTAAATCATGAGGCACTATGGACCGTACTGTCTAAAATTGGATGCCCTGTTATATTCATCTGTATCATTTGGCTACTACATGATGGCATGAAGGCTACTGTACTGACAGGAACTGGTTCTGAAAGTGATACTTTTGACATTACTACTGGAGTCAAACAAGGATGTGTAACTGCACCCACCCGGTTCTCAATCTTCATATCGATGATCCTCCATTTAGTGAAAGAGAAACTACCCAATGGTATCAGAATTGTCTACAGAGTGGATGGAAAACTGTTTTGCCTTAGCAGACTGAAAGCGAAGACCAAGGTCTCTATAACCTCGTTGATGAAACGCCAGTATGCCGATGACAACGTTGTGTGCGCTCTTTCTGCTGAAGATCTCCAGACCATCTTGAGCATTTTCACAGAAGCCTATGAGAGTCTTGGCCTTAAGTTAAACATCAAGAAGACCAAAGTACTGTTTCAACCACCCCCAAAGGTAGCTAAGGAATACCCCCGACTACAAATTAATGACAGTTCTGGAAAATGTTCCACACTTCCCATACCTTGAAAGTCACCCCCCTGTGACTGCTGATATGGACGCAGCAGTGACGCATCGACTCAGCTGTACCAGTGGCACCTTCGGACATCTCAGGAGATGAGTTTTTGAAAATAAGAGCCTTCATTTGGATACCAAGATCCTTGTCTATAAAGCCATCATTATCCCTACGTTGCTACATGCAAGCAAGACCTGGACGACTTACAGACACTATCTGAAGTGTCCTGAGCAGTATAACCAGCACTGCTTCCAAAAGATCTTAGGCATCAGCTGGTGAGATAAACGAATGAACGTGAGCATCTTGAAAGAAACCACCTGTACGAGTAGCAAGACAATGATTGTCTGTAATCAGCTGCACTCAACAGGACATACAGTACGCATGCCTAATCATTGCCTGCCCGAGCAACTTCTTTATTCCCAGTTATATCTTGGGAATCAGACACAGGGCAGCCAATGCAAGCGATTGAAAGACAGTCTCAAGGGTAATCTCAAGAGATGCAGTATTGATGTAGACAACTGGGAAAATCTAGTCAGAAACCGCCGGGTGTGGATGCGCACAGTTGCTGAAGGAACCAGCCATTATGAAGCAAGTCTACTCCGGGAAGCCATCAGGAAAAGAGAAAAAAGGAAAGAGTGTGAAGGCAGCACCAGCTCCTTTCTTCCGCTGGATACTGTGAAATGCCCAATATGCCAAAGGGCTTGTAAATCGAAGATTGGCCTTGTGAGCCATCTTAGAGTACATAATAGGAAATAATCCTACTCGCTCAAATGATACCAGATGATGAGAGCATGGATTAAATTTCCGAATCAGTTGAACTGGGATGGGACCGATATGATGGAAATACCACACACTAAGTGCAGCATGAACACGCAGCAGCCTTCCTTCTCTCTTCGTGTTTTTGTGCCATTTAGTGTTGTTTTAATTATGCTTAAGTGTATATTCATGTGTTTAATGTCCATATATGATGCTGCACACAAGTTACAGTCACCACAGCCTTCTGGAAATAAGGAATATGACCAAACATTACGTCTTGAACCAGGGCGTTACAGAGGAACTTCGTGGCCTAGGTCTTCTCCACCAGACCTCCACATCCCCAAACTCGACTGCTGTGTCCCATCTCAAATGGAGACACCGCAAACGGTGTGAGCGAAGACAAAAGAGAGGTAAACGCGGAGGTATCCAAACAAAGCTAGCCGCTAGCCCACACTGACTTCTGATTCTTTCGCTCATTCTGGCCAACATATGCTCACTAGACAACAAAATAGGCCTCATACAGCTACTGAGAACTACGCAACGTGATGCGCAGAACTGCTGTGTTTTTATCTTTACGGAAACATGGCTAAATGACAATATCCCGGACTCTACCAGTCAGTTAGCTGGGTTAACATGCTATTGTGCTAATCGGGTGTTTATGGAAGGAGGAATGACCCGAGGTGGAGGCATGTGTATTTACATCAGTGACACTTGGTGCCGAGATGCGACTGTTGTGCATAAACACTGTTCTCTGTTGGTGGAGTTTATGATCAAGTGCCAACCCTTCTACATACTGAGAGAATATACATCTGTCCTGCTAGTCTCCGTGTACTGTATGTCCCGCCCACCACCATCGGCAAGAGGAGTAAAGCACTAAAGGAACTCTATCAGGCTATAGGCTTCACTTCCGCCCTCCAGAGAGAGCAGTCGCATTTTTCTGTGCTCCGCTCCGTTGTCTCTCCCTCCCTAACTGACTAGATCCCAGCTTGCTCTTGTCTGTGTCTGCGTGGCTGTCTACTGGTGATTCATCAAACGAAATTATGGATTTTATAAGCTGGGCTTTGAACGCAATCGACACTGTCTTTTCAACGAGGAAATCGGGTCCGGGGGAGCCCATTTGTCCTGCAGGCACGGCTGCCGCAGGTTACATCAAGGACACATACATTTGGAAACTTATGTGTCTGAGCGATCTTTCAATTGAAGATATAGAAGATATATATCTATTTGGAGCTACGGTCTCAGGACTTCTACTGATCGGCTTTGGGATAGTCCTGGTGTATCGCAAATTAAAGAAGATGGACAGAGCTTATCAAAAAGCTGACCCAGCGAAGCTCTCTCATCAATTCGACCAGCTGGCGAGGACTCTAATAGCGGCTAATGGAGAACTGTACAGGAAGATTGAAAACAACACGGTGGCGCTAAGAGCTCTCCAGGATATGATTTCAAAGCCTGGCAACGATGGAATTGGAGCACTGAACCCGTAAGAGAATGGAAAGTTTTTTCTCTGAAGTCAGTGCTATTTGACCTGTTTTTGGCACCCTCAGCATTCAGTCCTCCCGATGAACAACAGTATAATTGTTTCCCCTTCATAAACATTGGTGTACAGTATCTGGACTCTCAAGGACAGCTTTGTCTGACTCAGAGTATTCCATCTGCTGTGTTCAAGGACATGTGCCTCTGCCTTCAGACACTAGTCATAACATCTGCTGAAAGAGAGACTATTGCTGTTCACCTAACTGATAACTGCCACCCTTGCATCCAATACACACACAACTGACCCACTTATACTGACGAAGACACATTCATTCACTGTTCTCTCTGTGCTGTTTGTCATTGTGTGAATTCTATTGTCTGCTAATTGTGCATTTGAGAGTTTTTTTCTTGTAATCACAATATTGGTCATAAAAATGAGCTTTATTCTGATCAACAATGCTTTTTTCTCTCTCCTATTGTGTCTTCCCCTCCCCTTGCCTTCTATTCCCCTCCTGCTGACAGGCGCCTCCATGGCTCGCCGCGTCATTAGGAAGCGCCTATCAGGCGCACCCAATGTCAAGTCAAATTCCTCGTATGTTTACTTGTTTATTTACTTGTAAATGTGCTTGGCAATAAACTTTATTCTGATTCTGATTCTGATTCTATAAGTGAGACACAAACAGCACCTCCAGACGGATTCCTCATCACAGCAGGAGACTTCAACCATGCAGATTTAAAGGCCCTCCTATGAAAACTACACCAACATGTGAACTTTCCAACAAGTGAAGACAATTTGGACCTGGTGTACACAATTCACAAGAGCACATACAGAGCCTCCCCCTCCCCCACCTGGGTCTCTCTGATCACATCAACATCTTGCTAAGGCCTGCATTCAGACCCAGAGTGAAAGCCATTAGACCAACAAAAAAGCAGGTACATGTGTGGCCAGAGGGGGCCTTAGATGCTCTGAAAGACTGCTTCAGCACTACAAACTGGGACACTTTTAAGGATGCAGCCACTCACAATGGACATACAAACATAGAAGAGTACACTGAGGTTGTTGTAGCATACATACAGTAGCTAAATGCATTGATGATGTCACTTACTGCAAATCCATCACTTTTCATGCTAACCAAAAGCCATGGATAACAGCAGAGGTCCACAGGCTCCTGAGGGCTCAGGACGCAGCCTTCAGGGCCGGCAACACTATAGGACTAACAACAACTAGGGCCAACCTGTCCCGTGGTATCAAGGAGGCAAAACGACAGTACAGCAAGAAAATATCCGGACACTTCACCAACACCAGAGATGCAGGTTCTCTCTGGCATGGCTAACAGACCCTCACCAACTATAAACCTCCACCTCAGACCTGTGCGAGTGACATCACATCTTAAATGACTTCTTTGGCCACTTTGAAACACAAAACAGCACATCAGCGCAGAAGACCACTCCTCCCCCAGACGAGCAGGCTGTAAGTCTGGATGTGGCTAGCATGAAGAGGACCCTCTCCAGGATCAACCCACGCAAGGCAGCTGGACCAGACAATATACAAGGTCGCGTTCTGAAGGACTGTGCGGAGGAGCTCATGAATGTCCTGGTCGACATTTTCAGCATCTCCTTGAGTCAAGCTGTTGTCCCCACATGTTTCAAAACTGCCACCATAATACTAGTCCCAAAGAAGCCCATCCCATCCAGCAACAATGATTACCAGTCCGTCGCACTGGCCTCCACCATAATGAAGCACTTTGAGCAGCTGGTCATGCAGAACATCAAATCCACCCTCCCTTCCTCCCACGACCCATCTTAGTTTTCATATAGGTCAAACAGATCCACAGAATATGCCATCTCTGCTGCTCTCCATCCAGCCATTACCCACCTGGACTCAAAGAACTCTGACATGCGAATGCTGTTCTTCGACTTCAGTTCAGCATTCAATGCAATCACACCCCAGCACCTAATACAAAAACTCAGACACTTGGGACTCAAAACCTCTCTCTGTAAACTGGGTGCTGGACTTTCTCACAGGGAGGCCACAGAACGTGCGGGTCAGCAGCAACACCTTCAAGACCATCACACTGAGCACAGGGGCCCTACAAGGGTGTGTGCTCATTCCGCTGCTCTTCATCTTGCTGACCCATGACTGTGTACCAGTCTACAACAGCAACCACATCATCAAGTCTGTGCACGACACAACAGTGGTTGGCCTCATCACCAACAGTGAGGAGGCCAACTACAGAAATGAGGTGAACCAACTGGTCCAGTGGTGTAAAGACAATAATCTCTTCCTGAGCGTGGGAAAAACCAATGAGATTGTGGTCGGCTTCACGAGAGGACACACACAGCATCCCCCTCTGATCATCGATGGAGCAGCTGTGGAGAGGGTGAGCAGCACCAAGTTTCTGGGGGTGCACATCTCTGAGGACCTCTCCTGGTCCAACAACACCACATGACTGGCCAAGAAGGCTCAAACTTGCCTCTGTTTTCCTCCACAAACTGAGGAGAGCATGAGTCCCACTCCCCATCGTGTGCTCATTCTACCAAGGCACCATTGAAAGCATCCTCACCAGCTGCATCACGGTGTGGTCTGGAAGCTGCACTGCCTTCTGCCGGAAGACACTAGAACACACAGTGAAAGCAGCCAGCAAGATCATTGATGCCCATCTGCCCCCCCCCCGCCAACATCTACCTCACCTGCCTCACCCACAGGGCCATCAGCATTGTAGGCGACACCTCCCACCCCTCACACTCCCTCTTCAGCCCCCTGTCCTCGGGGAGAAGATACCAGAGTTTCCGGTCCCGCTCCACAACACTGCTAGACAGCTTTGTTCACCAGTCCATCAGGACCCTGAACTCTGTCTGTTCACCTCCCCACCCCTGGACCATAACACACTCACCCGCACAATAACTACCTCAGCTGTTTGCACAGAAAGACTGGCACACCAACAGTAATAGATCCACTGCTGTAGCCTATGTCTCTGCACCTTACTGCAACCATTTGCACAAATGCCATACCTGCTGCTGTCTGTCTGTATTGCAATATTGATCATGTGCAGTCCAATCTGTCACTGTCAGCACCTACACTACATCAAACTTGCAACTGCTGAGTATTACTGCTCTACGTTTTTCTGTATATACGATTGCTGAGTTTTATCGTTTATCTTTATTTGCACTACGGGATGTTTGGGTTTTATCTTTTATCTTTATTTGCACTATAGGATGTTTGGGTTTTATCTTTTATCGTTATTTGCACTACGGGTAGCATTACTGTACATACACTGCTGTTGTTTTTCCAGCCTTATTCCTTTTTCTTATATTGCACACACCACTGAAGAGAGAGAAATGAGAAATGGCATTTCAGTTCTCCTGTATGTCCCGTACGTATAATAGTATTGACAAACAAAATTAATCTTGAATCTTGAACTGGTCATGCACAGAACAGGTCAACTTCCGAGTACATTCGCTTTGTAATGGGTGATTGAGTTCATGTGTGAATTGAGCAGGTTATTGATCAGTCATTTACAGAAAGGCGCCAAAGCAGATAAACCGTGAGAACAAAAATACTTTTGTCAGCAGCACTTGTCACAGACATTATCTGAAATCTTCTAAAACTGGAATGAGGCTCTCATTGACTAGATTTTAAACCAGGGATGTGACTTTACTGTACTTTTTGAACCTTGTTTACATTCACACACTCTACCCATGCCTCATTCCACTTCACAGACAAAAACACATTTCAGGAAGCACGGCTGTATCTGACATTCTGTTGCCTGCTGGATTGCTGAAAGGGCAATGTCTGAACAATCTGGCCCACAGACAAACGGTTTAACTCTAAAGCTCTTTTGTTGTTTTGAATTTTATCTTCTAAGTTAGGAGATTTTCATTTTTGTTACATAAATTGTGCCTTTTTTACATTTATAAAATAAACAGACTGGTATTTTGGGGCTGAGAGTGATTTGCAGTGGGTGAAGGTTAGACATTTCAAGAGATATTTTAAGTGTGCTAATTACATGTGGTTGTATTTTCTACCATTTCTTAAGACACCTGCTACAATCTTGAATAACAACCTGAATTTTAATGACATTTTAATCAAATAAACAGATAAATCATCTTCTTAAGAAGTGTATTTTTATTGAAAATGAATACCTTCAATGTATGTATGTATGTATGTATGTATGTATGTATGTATGTGCACCTTCACTGATCAGATGCCATGAATTTCCCTCAGGGATTAATAAAGTATACAAAAAAAAATTATTGTGTCCCACATCATTCACTCATTCAGGAGCCCCGACTCTATCTAGTATGTGTTTGCAAAATTTCTCACTATGCATCTTGAAAGTAGAGGTTAGTAGTGATTAGCAATGTATCCCATAATGCAGTGCACAAGAAACAGAGGAGAGAGCATATTTTCAATACAGCAAAACAAACTTGATACAATGTACATTTATGACAAAACATGTCAGAATTTATTTTTAACAATCATTACTGTTATTTGTTACTGTCTCACTAATAATGTGACTGATGATGCTGAGAAAATAGGCCTAATCCATCCATCCATTCATCACCATTTTTCTGGGGGTCTGGGTCACAGAAGCAGCAGTCTAAGCAGAGAAGCCAAGACTTCCCTCTCCCCACCTCCTTGAGCTCTTCAGAGAGGATACCAAGGATTTCCCAGGCCAGCTTGGAGACATAGTCTCTCCAACGTGTCCTTGGTCTGCCCTGGAATCTCCTCCCAGTGGGACATGCCCAAAACACCTCAAGTGGGAGGCATGCAGAAGGCATCCTGATTAGATGCCCAAACCACCTCAACTGGCTGCTTTTGATGTGGAGGAGCAGCACTTCTACTCTGAGCCTCTCCCAGATGTCTGAGATCCTCACCCTATCTCTAAGGGTGAGTCCAGCAGCCCTATGGAGAAAGCTCATTTCAGCCACTTGCATCCATGATCTCATTCTTCTGGTCATTACCCAAAATTCATGACCATAGGTGAGGGTAGGAACGTTGATTGACAGCTTTGCTTTAGAGCTCATCTCCCTTTTCACAACAACAGACTGGTACAATGTCCGCATCACTGCAGATGCTGCTCCAATCCACCTGTCAATCTCCTGCTCACTTCCAACCCCAGGAGCTCATCTCCGGCTCAGGGTCGAGCTGCTGCCCCCAGTGGAGGAGTTCAAGTATCTCGGGGTGTAAAATAGTCCTAGTGGTGTTCAAAAACACTTTTTTTGGTACCAATGAGCATCTAGGCCTCTACATTTGTGAGTAGGGAGTGAATTTAGATTCAGCCTCTGTAGTTATACATTTCACCCATTTTGATTAGAATTTTTGTTTCAGTTAGTACAATTGTATTGAATACCTTATAAATGCTTTTTCATGTTTTGTGTTTGTGTGGTGGGATATCTCTGCAAACTTTAGGACTGCCATTAAAGAATGCTTGTTTTTTCTTACTGCAAGAGGTCATTTTCTTCTTTGCACAATCATACCTCCATATTTTTGTTGCTTTGAATTCCTAGTTTTCAAAATAGCATGTAAAGATATTGACATCCAATCTTTAAGAAGTTCACTGACTCCTATATCATTTAGTTTATTTTCTAAAATTGTTTTTTTCCATCAGAACTAAATCAGGACAAAAAAAAATGCCTCATCCCAGTAACACATTCAGTGTTAACAAAAGCTGATTCTATTAGTGGGGTCCCTAATGGATGCTGGGTGGGGGGTTGGGAGATGGTATAAATCTATGGATTGAGGTTTGTGAGGCATTGCGGGACTGTTGTTAAGGGTGCTGGTTAATAGGAATGGAAAAGGAAGACATAAAGGAGGAAATCCATTTGTACACCACACAGCACCATAGCTCTTCATTCTGATGACCTTTCTGGGTTATCGGAAGTATTTAATAACCCATAAAGTCAGAACCAGCCCTTGGAGGAGAAGGGGGTGCAGCAGCTGGCTAGTAGAGAGGCACCAATAGCAGCTACTTTTCAAATAAATTATCACAAAATGTGCATTGATTTTGGCTTAGTTTAAATGATACATGGCACATAATCTGTATATTTCATTCCACTGCAGTTCTGAAATGCTCACATTTGACTAACTGCATGTCAGAAGACAGAAAGGATCCATATTTCCCTCTCCTGCTCTATTCTTTAGGTTCCTGTAGGTTAGGAGAACATTATGTGAGTCCCTTTGCCTCACCAGAGCTGTGTTTAGTAGCAAATCTCCACCCCACTTAGACTAAAAAAAATCACTATTCTATTAATTGCAGCACACGTTCCCCATAGAGTTTGGACAGTGTGCACGGGAGGAGTGAAAAGTGATGCTGCACGTGGAAGCCTGTCTCTGCTCACATGTCTCTTCAGCCCACACATCCACTGAAATGACAAATCCACTTTCTCTAATGTTGCTCTCCATTAGAGATGCAGCACCCTCTCAATTGCTAGTTGTGTGGAGATTCACAGTAAATCTGACCTTGGCCCCTCTCATAGAAAAGCTGTGTACTGCTGAGAGAGAAAAATATTGAGCATTTTATCTGCTTCAGCCTCTGTGATTACACTGACAACATGCCAAACCAAATCGGCAGCTAAGAAAGGCATCATTACAGCATTCCAGTTGTTTCAGTTATTGCACATGAATTCGTGTATAGCACACAAACCTAAAAATGAGCATAAAAACAGAAAATCATCTTTGCAGTAGATGGAAGAGTCTAGAAATGCACCGGCAACATGTGCATGACTGTTTTATTTCATATATATGTATCAGTATATACTGGAATTTCCCCATTGTGGGACTAATAAAGGCTTATCTTATTTTAACTTATCTTATCAGAACAGTAAAGGAATGGAAAGGCAGTTGGTCCAGATGACATACCTGTGGAGGTATGGAGATGTTTAGGAGAGATGGCAGTAGACTTTTTAAGAAGACTGTTTAACATGATCTTGAAGAATGAGAGGATGCCTGAGGAGTGAAGAAGTGTTTTGGTACCAGTTTTCAAGAACAAGGGTAATGCTCAGAGCTGTAGTAACTACAGAGGCATAAAGTTGATCAGCCACACTATGAAGATATAGGAAGCAGTTGTTGAAGCCAGGTTCAGAGGAGAGTGTCCGATGCTCAATACTGTGAAGAATGACAGACACTCCTATCAAGCTCAGACTATTGTATTAAAGAACATACACCAGGATGCCCGCGCAGGCTACAACTTCCGGGGTCACGTAGCCGTTCCAGTCCGGCTAACCGATAACCCATATCATTGCTTTGCTAAACCCCGTAACATCTCCCTTTCAAAAAGTAAGACCCCTTCAGAGCAAAGTGCAACATATCATAACCTAGAATTGTAATAAACTTACATAAACTTGCTCTGTATCAAAACCAGCAGCATACCAAGCCAAGAGCAATGTGTGTGTGTGTGTACATATATCACGTTACAGTGATATTATATCATGAAAGTAGAGCATTTAAGCATGCAGTGGTGGTATCCTCATCTGAAACAAAAACCAACAACAGTGATGGGTGTACCACAACAAAAAATGTCAGTGTCTCAGTAACTTGTAATATGCCCTTGAGCATCAATCACAGCTTGTCAACGATGTCTCATGCTGTTCACAAGTTGACTTATTGTCTGCTGAGGCACAGCATTCCACTCTTCCTGAAGGGTGGCCCTCAGGTCATTGAGGTTGTGGGGTGCAGGGTTATGAGCCTCTATACAGCAACTCAGCTGATCCCATAGGTTTTCTATGGGATTCAGGTCTGGAGAAAGTGCAGGCCACTCCATTTGAGGTACCCCAGCCTCCAGCAGCCATTACCTAATTGCGTGACCTTGATGAGCTGGACATTGTTGTCCATGAAGATGATATTAGGCCTGTGTTGTTCATGCAGGGGCACAATGACTGAATTAATGATGTTATTTAGGTAGTATCGGCTTGTCAGTGTACCATTCACAAGGTGTATGGCAGTTCTGTATTGACTAGACACACCTGCCCAGACTAACACCACCACTGTCATGGGCAGCGAGAGTACACCCCTCCCGTCCTGTCTCACCTTCACTAATTCATCACTGCACCTGACGCAGAAGACGCACCTGCTCCCACTCATCAGCCAGCATACTTAAGGAGGCTCTCTCCGTGCATTCAGCACTGGTTCGTCTGGGTATACTGCCCATGAAAGGACAAGTAAGTATTATTTGACAAGTGTTGACACGTCGTCTTACCTTGTTCTTTTCTCCTTCTCAGGTTGCTGCCAGCGTGCAGGTGTGTCTCCAGGACTGTGCATGCTCTCCTGCCACATTTCTACCATTCCTCGGCTTCCAACCTTCACCCGGTCAGGCACCATCAGCTCATCTCCCTCACCCTACTGGTTCGTCTATTTCCCGCTGGGGTCCTGCTGGTTCTTTCTTGGAACCCAAGTAAGTGGCAATTTGGCTTGCCCATTTCCCTTTACTCCATTCCTCCTCTCACAGCTCTCGTCTTCTCTCCGCAGGTGGATTCCTCTGGCGAGTGACTATTTCCATAGCTGTGTATTTATTTTGAAATTAAATAAACTGTCTAACGTGCCTCCTCGTGTGGTTGTTCTTCTGTGCTGTTCCATTGTGCACGTGAGCTGTCAGCTTATTAAACCATGACAGAACAAGCCAGCCATGACCGCAGCTCAGCTGGTGCAGCGGCATCGGAGCTCACCGCTTTGGATCGCTTATCAGTGACCGAGCACCAGCTGGCCGTATTGACTCAAGAAGTTCTGAATATGATGCGACTCTGGCCCAATGCGCCTCCTCAGACTCCTCCTCCTTAGCCTGCTCCCCGTACTACGGTGTGTCATACCACCTCCGTTCCCACTCCTGCCCCGTACGTGGGGGGGGGGGGGGGATGCAAGGGTTTCCTTATTCAAGTTTGCATGTATTTGGAGCAGGTCTGGGAGGAGTACCCAGGGGACATGGCAAAAATTCAGTTTTTCACCCTTTTGCTTGAAGGCCGAGCCCTTGATTGGGCACGGTCCACGACAGATAACCCTGAGGGACGGCAGTACACATTTGAGCAATTTGTGGACGCTTTCTCTTGTGTGTTTGGTCATACGGAGAGTCAGGGCAACGTAATGAGCCATCTGATGACGCTCCACCAGGGCACTTGGTCAGCAGCCAAGTACTCGGTGGAGTCCTGGGTTGAAGCGTCTGACTCAGGGTGGAACGAGGTTGCTTTATGCAGCGCGTTCCTCCACGGGTTAAACGCTCATCTCCGTGATGATCTGGTGGTTCACCCTGTCCCTGAGACTCTTGACGGTCTTATAGATTTATAGATCAGGCTGTAGGGTTAGATAACCGGTACCGTGAGCGGCGAAGGAGCACAAGTCTTCCTCTCGTCCACTCACCGAGTGCGTGCCCGTCGGGGTTACTAACACTGGTCATGCCGGCTCCCCACCCGAGCCAATGGAGCTCTCTTGGCACTTGACCGATGACGAGCGCTGGCGAAGGCGAAGGGCTGGCGCGTGTGCATACTGCGGTTCAGTGAACCACAGTTGGGATGAATGCCGCCAGCGGCCAAAAAAACGCAGACCGTCAGTAACCATGGACGGTCTGGTAGGCGGGACCAAATCTACTCCCCCCTGTAATTTTTCTATTTTGGCCCTTGTGCAATTGCCGGGGGTCGAGAGGAGGACTATGGCGTTGGTAGACTCGGGGTCTGAGGGTAATTTCGTCTCTGCCCAGTTCGTTCAGCAGGTGGGTTATCCCACAAGCAAACTGCCCCACAATCAGAGAATCACCACCATTTCTGGCTGAAAGGTCGGGGTGGTCACCGAGAGCACAGTGCCGATGTCCATCCTCCTTTCCGGGAACCATCGGGAGGAACTCTTGTTCCTGGTTCTCCCAGTTTCATCTTCCCTGATGGTTCTTGGCTATCCTTGGCTCCGGAGGCATAATCCGATTATTAACTGGGGACAAAAGGCTATCTCCTCCTGGAGCCCATTTTGTATGGCAAATTGTATGCGTTCAGTGGAGTGGTTCCCATTTCTGTCTGTCTCCCTCCCTCCGGTTGATCCGCCGGACCTCAGCCTAGTTCCCCGGGCATACCACGATTTGGGGAAGGTCTTTAGCAAATTGAGAGTGTTGTCGCTACTGCCTCATCGCTCTTACAATTATGCCATACACCTCACCCCAGGCATGAAGCTGCCATCCATCTGGCTATATAGCATTTCTAGTCCGGAGAGGGAGGCAATGGAGAAATACATCAAAGAGTCGCTGAATGCCGGCCTCATTCAGCCATCTTCGGCTCCGCTCGGAGCCGGGTTCTTCTTTGTCGGAAAGAAGGATGGCTCGTTGCGCCCGTGCATTGACTATCGGGAGCTCAACGCAATTACCACCAAAGACAAGCACCTTCTGCCTTTGATTAATTCCGTGTTTGAGCTCCTTCAGCACTCACGGGTTTTCACCAAGTTAGATTTAAGAAACGCGTACCATTTGATCCACATTCGCGAAGGTGACAAATGGAAGACAGCGTTCAAAACCCACCAGGGGCAGTTTGAATATTTGGTGATGCCTTTTGGGCTCACCAACACCCCCGCCGTCTTTCAGCAGCAAATCAAGGACGTCCTTCGCGATATGCCCTATCAATTTGTCTTTGTCTACTTGGATGATATTTTGATTTTCTCCCGCACGAAGGAACACGAAGCCCATGTCAGGGCCATCCTACAACAGCTCTTGGAGAACCAGCTCTACGTCAAGGCCAAGAAGTGTGAGTTCTCCACAAGCACGACCACCTTCTTGGGCTTCATAGTGGCTGAAGGGAGACTGATTGCCGACCCGGTCAAGGTGAGGGCAGTGCTCGATTGGCCTACTCCCCACTCCCGTAAGGAGCTTCAACACTTCCTCGGGTTTGCAAACGTTTATAGCCGGTTCATCAGGAACTACAGTGGGTGGCACTGCCCTTGATGCAGCTGACTTCCATTAAGGTCCCCTTTTGCCGGACTGAGGCAGCTGAACAGGCATTTGCTAAATTAACGCGCCTGTTCATGGAAACACCAATCTTGGCCCAGGTCAACACGCAGCTCCAGTTTGTCCTCGAGGTGGATGCAGCTGATTCAGGGGTAGGTGCTGTGCTGTTGCAGCGCACACCCTCCGATCAGAAGCTCCGGCCGTGCACGTATTTCTCTCGTCGGCTTACGCCGACCGAGAGGAATTACAACACAGGGGACAGAGAGCTGCGGGCCATTAAGTTGGCATTGGAGGAATGGAGGCATTGGTTAGAGGGGGCTATTCACCCCATCCTCGTGTGGACCGATCACAAAAACCTTGAGTATTTGCCATCGGCCCGCCGACTTACCGCCAGGCAGGCTGGTTGGGCCCTGTTTTTTCAGAGGTTCAACTTTTCCATCACGTACCGGACTGGTGCTCGGAACACCAAACTGGGTGCGCTATCCCACCAGTTTGATTCCAAGGAGGTAGCCCCCCCCCCCCGCAAACCATCATACTGCCTTCTCGCATCCTCGGAGCCCTTACTTGGGATATCAAGCGGAGGGTCCGCCAGGCCCAGTCCCAGGAGCCTGTGCCAGTAGGGTGCCCCTGGATCCGTCTGTACATCCCAGCCACCCTCCACAGCAATGTTATCCAATTGGGCCACACCAGTCGCTTCGCGTGCCATCCCAGGATCACTCGGACTGTGGACCTTGACCAGCAAGCGTTCTGGTGGCCCACGCTGCGGCAGGACATATGGGAATACGTGAAGGCCTGTCAGACCTGCGTCCAGGGAAAGTCGGACTCCTCCGCCCCATGGGGTCTCCTCCATCATCTCCCCAACCCTGGCTGTACATGGTCCCACATTGCTGTAGACTTCGTTATCAGACTTCCCCCCTCCCGTGGGCAAGATAGTAATCCTGACCATAGTGGATCACTTCTCTAAGGCTGTGCATCTGGTTGCTCTCCCGAAGCTCCCCTTGGCCTTGGAGATGGCGGTCCTCCTCACCGATCATGTAATCAGGATCCACAGCATCCCCATGGACACTGTGTCTGACCGGGGTCAGCAATTTACGTCCCAGGTCTGGAGGGCCTTCTGCCAGACTCTTGGCACAACAGTGAGTCTCTCTTCGGGTAACCATCCTCAGAGCAACGGCAGGCAGAGAGCGTCAACCAGTCCTTGGAGGCCACCCTGCGGTGCGTAGCAGCCAACAACCTGTCTTCCTGGAGCTCACACCTGACCTGGGTGGAATACTCGTTGAACTTGGCCGTCTCCACCGCCACCGGACTCACCCCGTTTGAGGCATCCCTGGGGTACATGCCACCACTCCTCCCCATGGCTGAGAAGGAGGTCGCGGTTCTATCTGTGAGACTCTATGCCTATCATTGCCAGCGTGTCTGGAGAGCCACCCTGGCCGCCCTCGCCCGCTCCACTGAATGTACTCGGGCTGCAGCTGACAGGAAGCGGGTGCCTGCCCCCAAGTACGTTGTGGGTCAGCAGGTCTGGCTAGCAGCGAGCCAGATCCCTCTCAAGGAGAAGTCTAAGAAGCTGTTTCCCCACTTCCTGGGCCCCTATGTCATCTCTCGTGTGATCAACGACGCGTCGGTTCAGCTTAAATTGCTTCCGACCCTGCGGGTGAACCCAATCTTCCACGTTTCACACATCAAGCCCCTCTCGGCCAGCCCTCTCTGCCCCCCCCCCCCCGAAGCCACCTCCTCCTCCCCAGATCATCGATGGTCACCCCACCTATACGGTCTGCCGGATCTTGGATGTTCGCCGTCATGGCCAGGGCCGCCAGTACCTGGTAGATTGGGAGGGCTACAGTCCAGAGGAATGCTCCTGGGTCCCTTCTGCTCAGGTTTTGGACAAAGAAATGCTCCCAGCCTTCCACCAAGCTCACCCGGAGAAACTCTCTGGACCGCCAGGAGGTGCTCCTAGAAGGGGGTGCCCTGTCATGGGCAGCGAGAGCGCACTCCTCCCGTCCCGTCTCACTTTCACTAATTCATCACTGCACCTGATGCAGAAGACGCACCTGCTCCCGCTCATCAGTCAGCGTACTTAAGGAGGCTCTCTCTGCGCATTCAACGCTGGCTCGACTGGGTATACTGCCCGTGAAAGGACAAGCAAGTATTATCTGACAAGTATTGACACGTCGTCTTACCTTGCTTTTCTCTCCTTCTCAGGTTGCAGCCAGTGTGCAGGTGTGTCTCCAGGACTGCGCACGCTCTCCTGCCACATCTCCACCATTCCTCAGCTTCCAACCTCCACCCGGTCAGGCACCATCAGCTCATCCCCCTCACCCTACTGGTTCGTCTATTTCCTGCTGGGGTCCTGCCGGTTCTTCCTCGGAACCCAAGTAAGTGGCAGTTTAGCTCGCCCATTTCCCCTTACTCCATTACTTCTCTCACAGCCCTCGTCTTCTCTCCGCAGGTGGATTCCTATGACGAGTGACTGTTTCCATAGCTGTGCATTTACTTTGAAATTAAATAAACTGTCTAATGTGCCTCCTCATGTGGTTGTTCTCCTGTGCTGTTGCATCGTGCACGTGAGCTGTCAGCTTGTTAAACCATGACAACCACCACCAAAGGGACATGCCAAGCGCTCTCCTTGACGTCTCTAACATCGTTGGCAGCCATCATTTCTGCTCAACGTGAATCGACTTTGATCAGAGAACAGCACTGAGGCCTACAGGTCCCTTGTTCAGCGTAAATGCTCCCTGGCCCACATCTGTGCCTTCTGGTGTGGTCAGGTACCCTTGCAGGTCATCTAGCACGCAGACCACGCTGATGTAAATGGTTTTGAATGGTCTGACATGACACTTGGGAGCCTCTCACCTCCCTTAAATGTGCCTGGAGTTGAGTGGCATTCTTCATTCGGTTCAGCAGGGCACTGTTCACAATGAAGCGGTCATCAGTGTAGGATGTTCAATTCAATTCAATTCAATTCAGTTCAATTCAAACAACTTTATTTATCCCTCAAGGGGCAATTAATTTACAAAGCAACTTGTACATTGATGCACTGAGTTGTGCAGACACAATAGACAATAAAAGAAGACAAACTGAAAATCACATCTAACCAACCATTAGAGAGAATGTTATAATAAATAGCACTATTAAAAAAAATACACCAATAAGATTGGGGGTTACTAAAAGAATAAAAGAACAGTCATGATAAAAAAACAAAAACCTAAAACTTGTATAACAAATAATAATGTTGTTTTGTTTTGTTTTTTAAACCTATGGGTGAAGCATTTAGTAGCTTTATTGCTAGGTATGACTGTGAGAGTGAATGGTTGTCTGTCTCTCTGTGTTGGCCCTGTGATGGACTGGCGATCTGTCCAGGGTGTACCCTGCCTCTCGCCCAAAGATGCTGGGATAGGCTCCAGCCCCCCCGCGACCAGAAAAGGATTAAGCGGAAGAAGATGGATGGATGGATGGATGGATGGAATAAAGGATTTAGCATACCGATTAGTTTTGCTAGCAGGTAAAACATAACAGTGCCCTGATGGCAAAAGACAGAATTCATTAGAGAGGACATGATCAGAAGAAGACAAAATGTATTCTACTTTCTGAATGATCTGCTGGTTACAAAAGGAATTCATATCTCTCTGTCTCACCCCGATAATCTTGGAACAGATCTTCATGATATTGTTCAGACTATTTCTATCTTTAATTGTGAGACTATTAAACCAGCAGATAAAAGAAAAAACAAAGCAGGCTCTCAATAAAAGACTGATAAAAATGACAGCGAATCATTTGACTCACTGAAAAGGAGTTCAGTTTCCTTAAAAGGTGGATTCTCTGTTGCCCTTTCTTTGCAGTGACCTCAGTATTTACACTGAATTTCAGTTGATTATCAACATACGTACCAAGGTATTTGTATGAACTTACTGTTTCGACTTTGTCATTGTGAATTCTGGTCTCCTCACCAGCTTCTTTTTTCTTTCTAAAATCAAGAATAAATTCCTTGGTTTTAGACACTTTTAAATCAAAAAAGTTGTCATCACACCAAGAGATAAAATCATTAAGAACCAACCCATGCTCTGATTGTGGACCTTGAAGAAAGGACAGCAAAGCTATGTCATCAGAAAATTTGGCAATATAGCTGCCCTCATAATTGCTCCTACATTGATCTGTGTACATAATAAAAAGAAGGGGTGAAAGGACACACCCTTGTGGTGACCCTGTAGAAGTGCTCAGAAAGTCTGAAAGGTAGTCATTTATAAGTACCCTTTGAGTCCGACCAGTTAAAAAGTCCATAATCCAAAGCATGAGTTGGTGAAGTAAACTGAAATCACAACTTAATCTTTCTGTTAAAAGATGAGGTTGCATAGTGATAAATACTGATGAAAAATCAGCAAACAAAAGCCTGGAATGGGCCTGTGGTTTTTCTATATGTTTATATAAACTATTTAAAATGAAAAGCTTAGCATCCTCAACACCCTTTCTTGTTTGATATGCAAATTGCAGTGGATCAAGTTTATCTTGAACAGACTGTAGAACAAGATTTCTTACAGTTTTTTCAGAGATTTTCATCATTAATGATGTTAAAGCCACAGGTCTGAAATCTTTCAGTTCTTTAGAAGTGGACTTAGCAAAAGGCACTACTGTAGATGATTTCCAGATCAAAGGAATATGATTGCAGTTCAAAGATGTGGCCAAAGGACGTCCACTTTTATGCCTTTCTGTGACTCTTCCAGTCTCTCTGTATCTCTCTTGCAACCTGCTGATGACACTCTGTGACACTCTAAGCTCAGTGGCCACATCCCTCTGAGAACTGACGCACTCTACAAGAAGGGACCGCGCAGGCTGTTCCTGCTGAGGAGACTCAGGTCTTTTGGTGTACAAGGGGCGCTGCTGAAGTCATTCTATGACACGGTGGTGGCATCAGCCATCACTTTTGGAGTGGTCTGCTGGGGCAGTGGCATTACTGCAGCCGATAGGAAGAGACTGAACAAACTGATTAAGAAAGCTAGCTCTGTCCTGGGGCAGCGCCTTGATCCGGTGGAGGAGATAGGAGAGAGAAGGACGGTGGCTAAACTTTCATCTCTGCTGGAGTCCGAGTTCCACCCTATGCAGGACATACTGAATGCACTGAGGAGCTCATTTAGCAGCAGACTACATCATCCCAGGTGCACAACCGAGAGGTTTCGTAGGTCCTTCCTACCAACGGCTGTCAGACTGTACAACCTAAGCAGGGCTGCTCGCAGAGATAGCAAAAAGACGTAACAAACTAATAGTTTTTTGAATGCAAAAGATGCAATAGACTTACACAATGGTCCCCTCCGGCATACAACTAGGAAAATACCGGTCACTATGGAGGGTGAGAATATGTATGGGCACATAATCATACCATGTAGGATAACTAAGTAGGCGGTTATGCTGTTTCATCCCATCTAGCAACAATGCTCTGCACTGTGTGTGTTTATATATTTACATATTTATTCCATCTAGCTACAATGCTCAGCACTGGGTGTGTTTATATTTATATATCTATATATTTATTCCATCTAGCTACAATGCTCCGCACTGTGTTTTTATATATCTACATATTATTCCATCTAGCTACATTGCTCCGCACTGTGTGTGTTTATATACTTGCATATTTATTCCACCTAGCTGCAATGCTCCGTACTGTGGGTGTTTATATATTTACATATTTATTCCATCTAGCTACAATGTTCTGCACTGTGTGTTTATATATTCATATATTTATTCCATCCAGCTACAATGCTCTGCACTGTGTGTCTGTGTGTGTGAGTGTATATACTGTATATATTTTATAGTAATATGTACATATGTATATTAGCTGCTCTTGCTTGCTTGTTTTTTTCTTGCCTTCTGATTGTTGCTCTGAGTGTTGCTATCCCTGTGCTGTTGCAATCCTGGAATTTCCCCATTGTGGGACTAATAAAGGCTTATCTTATCTTATCTTATCTTATCTTAACATCCTGTTTGAAGCCTGGCAATGGCGAGGTACTGTTGATCAATTGTCAGGTGTCGTCTTGGTCTCATAATGTGAACAGTATGATGAAGAAGACTGTTGAAACACCAATTCTAATTGAACCAGAAAATGTAGTGGTCAATTCATGGATCAAACACCTGTTGTGAATTTTGCTGTTAAGCACCTTGTTAGAGAACAGCAAGTTATGCAAAAAGTACTGAAACATTGAACAGCTGGAAATGTGCATTCAAAAGGTTAGAGATGGTCAAATTAAATTCACCTGTAAATGTTATAGTGCATTTTAGGTGCATCCTGAAATTTCACCCAAAACCCGAATATCCCTAACTTTTTGTGAATAGTGCATGCGTGCGTGCATGCGTGCGTGCTTGAGAGGGTTGCTGTTACAGAGGAAGATGCAAGGGATAGGGTGAGATGGAGGTAGATGATCTGCTGTGGCAATTCCTAAAGGGAGCAGCTGAAAGAAGAACAGTAAAATAAAATGTTCTATAGGAAAAAATGTGAAATACTGTATGTTGCCTGCAGACATTTTACAATTGTATGTTTTTAATCATACTCTTTAGCTACAATACTGAACTAAATGTGTTATGTTTACAGTTGAACAAAGGCAACATGATGATGAGACCTAGAACACTGTGGATTTATCCACATTTATTTTCACTTATCAGAATTTCCGTGACAATGACCCTCATTTATCAAACATGTAAGACAGAGAAGTGGTCATATGATAATTTCAGCGTGCAGATTGACATTTATCAATCTGAACATGAGTACACTCAAATCCTAAGACAGCTCCAGGGTCATGTATGCAAATTTTCAAGTCGCTATTGCAGTGCCGCAGAGAAACCTGACTGAGTGGGAGAATTATTTGATCATATTAAATTATAATAATGAGTAGCACAACCTTCCAGGTGATATGTTTTCCTTGTGTTACATTTAGACTAGTGCATTGCCCGTAGAAAGCAAATGTTCTTGTCTGAAAACAGGCAGCCCAATTAGGCTTTACAAGCTCAAATGTAGGCTGTGTTTGAAAGTGGAATACAAAGAGGTGTAGCCTATAGGTAGACAATCCCACATGTTAGACTTTGACAAATATAAAAGAGACTGAACACTAAGATTTTTTTGATTGTGTGAATATTAATTATAGAATTATTGAAAATGAATGGGACATATAATATTAGCGACTGTTTAAGAACCCTTGTTTATTTGTTTGTCAGACTTATTTGTGTGATCTTTTATGAGTTATATTCATAAGTGTTTAAAAAAAACTGAATAAACTGTTATCCATCATAGACAATTCTGATCACCCCATCCATCACACACTGGACAGACAGCGGAACACTTTCTCCAGCAGACTGCTACAGCTTCACTGCCAAATGGTCAGATACAGGAAATCTTTGCTGCCACACACCATTTCACTGTACAGTAACTCACTCTAATGTTGAATTCTGATCATAACTATGCCGCCATACTGTACCTTGCAGTCTAATTGGTACCTCACATTGCACCCTGCACCTGATAGTCCTGTATTGTATAGCAAGTACAATGTACTGTATCTATCTATACGGGTCATCATCTGCGACGTATATAAAGTTATCTTGTCAGGTTTACTTTCCTGGGTAATTCCTTTGTCTATCATGTTATGTGTATTTCTGTCGTTTTGGTTGTCTACTGTCATGCTGCTGTTACACTGTAATTTCCCAGTTTGGGATCAATAAAGTACATCTATCTATCTATCTATCTATCTATCTATCTTGCATTTTGGGAAATGGGAGTTGTTCAATCATCATTATAATTATTTTAGTATATATGTGTAATTTATAGTCTATCGTCAATAAACTCGTGCAGTATTATAACGGGACATGTTTACAAATATTTGATACCCATTCTAGTACATCCTTTTATATTTTAGCAATATTATAAGTACAAAACAGCGAACACAGCAGAATGACCCATTTGGCTGCAGCTCTTGCATCAGTGTTGCCCATTTGTCAGTAAATAAAATATGATTTATTTTGCTATTTGGGCATTTTTGTGTGTTTGGTCATGGTTGTGGTTTAGTCAAACCATGCGTATGTGTCTGCATACGATATACAGTTGATCTGGCCATTCAGCTCCACAATCATGGTGGTATTATTATTAACTTTTAATTTTTAGATAGCCATGCCAGCACACCAGCACCAGGAGGAGTGCAATGTTGAACCCATGGTGCCACTATCGGGTGAAGCACGAGTGAAGCAGCAGCTAGGACTCCCGTTAACCAAGCAGGCTGGACTTGGCTCTCTGCAAAGGACTGCAGTAAAGCAGTCCGGCTGCTCCCAGCCTCCCCAGTGCACCTGCACACCTCGTGTTCTCCACATATGGCAAATTATCCTTTAGAGCTATGCAATCACAGCAACATTATAGTATTTTTTTTAAGCATTAAATCTTCACTTTAAGTTTATTTTTATTATTCTCTGTGCCTAGTATTATTATTATTATCCTGGTTTGTTTTGCATTATTTATCCCTGCCTCAGTTTTGTCTGTTTGATCATCGTATTTATTATCATCCTGGTTCATGCTGTAATTGTGTCTGCTTTTGTCAGTTGCTGTCATCATGTCTCTGTCATAGTTATTGTCTGAGTTATGTCTCCCCTGGTCCTGTATTCATGTCTTGTGCATACCCTCTGCCTTTGTTTACCTTTTATCTCAGTCTCTCATGTTTTCTGTACCTGTTGCCATTCTCTGCATCTCTGATTGCCCTTGATTGTGCCCACTTGTTCCTTATTGCCCTGATTACCCCCTGTCTATATATATGCATCTCAGTCTGTGTCCTGTGCGGTGTCCTTGGTTTATGTTGGTGTTTCACACATGCTTCTGCCAAGCCTGTTGTCCTTAGCCTGTGTTATCCTGCCTGTAACCCTGTGTCTGAAGTCTGCTATGTTTTTGCTTTAATTTCAGCCCGCACGCTGTTTTATTTTCTGTTCTGTTTGGCACAACAAATAATGCTTTATCAAATCTGCCTTGCATGTGGGTCCTTACCTTCCTTGCCTCGGAAGGGCAACCTTAATATTTATAAATAGATGAGACATTTGACGATTCTCCTGTGTGAGAAGTGTGCTAAAATTCTATTCTAAAAAATATTTTGTTAAGTTTACTGTTATATAGTACAGTATATAACAGGCGGCTGTGGCACAGGTGTAGTGTAGCTGACTACTAATTGGAGGGTCGGTGGTTCGGTTCCTGCTCTGCAGTCTGCATGTCGAAGTGTCCTTGAGCAAGACACTGAACCACCAGTTGTTCCTGCTGGGTCAGGCCAGAGCCTTGCATGGCAAGTCCACCACCATCAGTGTGTGAATGTGTGTGTGTGAATGGGGGAATAGCAGGATCTGTAAAACACTTTGGTCATCCAGAGATGAGTAAAAAAGTGCTACAGTGGGGCAAAAAAGTATTTAGTCAGCCACCAATTGTGCAAGTTCTCCCACTTAAAAGATGAGAGAGGTCTCCAATTTTCATCATAGGTATACCTCAACTATGAGAGACAAAATGAGAAAAAAAAATCCAGAAAATCACATTGAAGGATTTTTAATGAATTAATTGGTAAATTCCTGGGCAAAATAAGTATTTAGTCAATAACAAAAGTTCATCTCAGTACTTTGTTATATACCCTTTGTTGGCAATGACAGAGGTCAAACGTTTTCTTTAAGTCTTCACAAGGTTTTCACACACTGTTGCTGGTATTTTGGCCCATTCCTCCATGCAGATCTCCTCTAGAGCAGTGATGTTTTGGGGCTGTCGCTGGGCAACATGGACTTTCAACTCCCTCCAAAGATTTTCTATGGGGTTGAGATCTGGAGACTGGCTAGGCCACTCCAGGACCTTGAAATGCTTTTTACGAAGCCACTCCTTCGTTGCCCGGGCGGTGTGTTTGGGATCACTGTCATGCTGAAAGACCCAGCCACGTTTCATCTTCAATGCCCTTGCTGATGGAAGGAGGTTTTCACTCAAAATCTCACGATACATGGCCCCATTCACCTTTACACGGATCAGTCGTCCTGGTCCCTTTGCAGAAAAACAGCCCCAAAGCATGATGTTTCCACCCCCATGCTTCACAGTAGGTATGGTGTTCTTTCTCCTCCAAACACAACAAGTTGAGTTTTTACAATAAAGTTCTATTTTGGTTTCATCTGACCATATGACATTCTCCCGATCCTCTTCTGGATCATCCAAATGCTCTCTAGCAAACTTCAGACGGGCCTGGACATGTACTGGCTTAAGCAGGGGGACATGTCTGGCACTGCAGGATTTGAGTCCCTGGCGGCGTAGTGTGTTACTGATGGTAGCCTTTGTTACTTTGGTGCCAGCTCTCTGCAGGTCATTCACCAGGTCCCCCCATGTGGTTCTGGGATTTTTGCTCACCGTTCTCGTGATCATTTTGACCCCACGGGGTGAGCTCTTGCGTGGAGCCCCAGATCGAGGGAGATTATCAGTGGTCTTGTATGTCTTCCATTTTCTAATAATTGCTCCCACAGTTGATTTCTTCACACCAAGCTGTTTACCTATTGCAGATTCAGTCTTCCCAGCCTGGTGCAGGTCTACAATTTTGTTTCTGGTGTCCTTTGACAGCTCTTTGGTCTTGGCCATAGTGGAGTTTGGAGTCTGACTGTTTGAGGTTGTGGACAGGTGTCTTTTATACTGATAACGAGTTCAAACAGGTGCCATTAATACAGGTAACGAGTAGAGGACAGAGGAGCCTCTTTAAAAAGAAGTTACAGGTCTATGAGAGCCAGAAATCTTGCTTGTTTGTAGGTGACCAAATACTTATTTTACCGAGGAATTTACCAATTAATTCATTAAAAATCCTTCAATGTGATTTTCTGGATTTTTTTTTCTCATTTTGTCTCTCATAGTTGAGGTATACCTATGATGAAAATTGGAGACCTCTCTCATCTTTTAAGTGGGAGAACTTGCACAATTGGTGGCTGACTAAATACTTTTTTGCCCCACTGTATATAAGTGAATGCTATTTACCAGTATCTCATAATAGTTAATCCTTCACATATTATCCGCTAACTAAACATAACACAGTTTTACGCACATAAGTGCCCGGCCAAGGTGATCCGCTGCATCTAGGTTTTAAAAAAATGCCCTGGATTAGCAAGTGAAATTTGGAATAGCGGAGAAGATGTGGGGAAATTATTTGATTTTGCCTTGTGTATTTTTTACACATTACTGAGAGATGACAGACAGCCATGGCTGAGCTGCAGCCAATGTGCACAGAGTGCAAGACAGCTGCTCTGGAGAGGGGACGTTTCTTCGAAATCAAGGGTGTCCAGTCATGTGCCATGGAGGGCCAAAGCTTTACCTTCAACCAGTGTCTTCAACAGCAGATTCCACTGAATTTCTTCCCACTGATTGCTGTTAAATGTAAACACCTGCTGAAGAGACTGGGTAGAAGAGAAAACCTGCAGGGTCTTGGCCCTCATGGCATATGATTGGACACTCCTGTTCTAAATAGTAATAAATTCTCACGTTTGACAAGTATGCTTTAAAATGACAAAATGGACAACATTTAGTTAAGCAGTCATCTAAGTCAAGCAACAGACTACAGATATACAGTATATTATCATCCTCAGTTGTAGATCAGAGTCAAATCAACTGTGCTGCGCGCCACCAGTGTCCCCCATCATGTGGTTCTTTTGCATTCAGAGTTGGTTTCGAGGTTAACAGACTATATTATATAATTATTTTTCACTTTTCTTATACCCCTCATGGATCATCACCTTATCGTAGTGGGGGGTTTGCATGCCCTAGTGATCCCAGGAGCTATGTTGTCCGGGGCAATTTGCCTCTGGAAGGGTCACCCAAGATAAACTGGTCCTGGGTGAAGGGCCAGACTAAGAATGATCCAACAAACTCTCATGATCTCATGATAAATGTGTGAGCAAGGATTCAGTGTACCCCGCTCGGCATGGGGTTACCGGGGCCCCACCCTGGAGCCAGGCCTGGAGAGGGGCTCGATGGCTAGCGCCTGGTGGCCGGGTTTCTGCCCATGGGACCCGGCCGGGCTCAGCCAGAAGGAGGTACGTGGGTCCACCCACCAGTGGGCTCACCACCTGCAGAAGGGACCATGGGGGTCTGGTGCAATGTGGATCAGGTGGCAGTCGAAGGCAGAGACCTTGGTGGTCTGATCCCAGGCTTCCTAAACTGGCTTTTGGGACGTTGAATGTCACCTCTCTGGTGGGGAATGAGCCTGAGCTGGTGCATGAAGTTCAGAGATAAAGACTAGATATAGTTGGCCTCACCTCAACACACAGCTCTAGTTCTGGAACCAGTTTCCTGGAGAGGAGCTGGAGATTGGCCTACTCGGGAGTTGCCCCAGGCAAGAGGCGACGAACAAGGGTGGCTATTCTTGTATCCACCCACCTTGCTACCTCTGTATTGGAGTTTTGCCAGGTGGATGAAAGGGTTGTTTCCCTGCGCCTTCGGGTTGGGAGACGGGTCCTGACCATCATTTATGCCTATGCACCAAATGATGGTTCAGAGTACCCACCCTTTTTGGAGTCTCTGACTGGGGTGCTGCAGAGTGATCCCCTTGGAGACTCCATTGTCCTACTGTGGGACTTCAATGTGCATGTGGGCAACGACAGTGAAACCTGGAGGGGGTGATTGGGAGGAACGGCCTGCCCGATCTGAACCCGAGTGGTGTTTAGTTATTGGACCTCTGTGCTAACCACAGTTTGTCCATAACAAACCCCATGTTCAAACATAAGGGTGTCCATATGTGCACCTGGCACCAGGACACCCTAGGTTGCAGGTCGATGATCGATTTTGTTGCCGTGTCATCAGACCTGTGACCGTATGTCTTGGACACTCAGGTTAAGAAAGGTGCAGAGCTGTCAACTGATCACCACCTGGTAGTGAGTTGGATCTGATGATAAGGGAGGATGCCATTCAGACCTGGTAGACCCAAATGTATAGTGAGGGTGTGTTGGGAACGTCTGGCTGAGGCCTCTGTCTGGGAGGTCTTCAACTCCCACCTCCGGAAGAACTTCGACCACATTCCGAGGAAGTCTGGAGACATGGAGTCTGAATGGGCCATGTTCTCCACCTCCAGTGTTGAAGTGGCTGCCCAGAGCTGTGGCCGCAAGGTCATCGGTGCATCTTGTGGTGGCAATCCCCAAACCAAGTGGTGGACGCCAGTGGTGAGGGGGGCCATTAAGCTGAAGAAGGAGTCCTATCGAGCTTGGTTGGCTTGTAGGACTCTGAAGCAGCTGAGGTGTACCGATGAGCCAAGTGGAGTGCAGCTCGGGTGGTTGCTGAAGCAAAATGTCAGGTGTGGGAGGAGTTTGGTGAGGCCAGAGAACAAGACTTTTGGTTGGCCTCGAAGAGATTCTGGCAAACTATCCGGCGGCTCAGAAGGGGGAAGCAGCTCCTTGTCCACACTGTGTATGGTGCTGATGGGGCACTGCTGACTTCCACTGGGGATATCGTCTGGTCGTGGAAGGAATACTTCGAGGATCTCCTCATTCCCACTGACACACCTTCCACAGAGGAAGCAGGGCTTGTGGACGAAGGGGACAACTCGCCCATCACAGGGGCTGAGGTTGCCACGGTGGTTAAAAAACTCCTTGGTGTCCGGGCCCCGGGGGTGGACGAGATTCGCCCTGAGTACCTCAAGGTCCTGGATGTTATAAGGCTGTCATGGTTGACACGCCTCAGCAACATTGCATGGAGGTCAGGGACAGTCCCTTTGGCATAGCAAACTGGGGTGGTGGTTCCTCTCTTCAAAAAAGGGGACCGGAGGGTGTGCTCCAACTTTAGAGGGATCACACTCCTCAGCCCCCCCAGGAAGGTCTATGCCAAGGTACTGGAGAGGAGAATCCAGCCGTTGGTCGAACCTCTGATTCAGGAGGAGCAATGTGGTTTTCGTCCTGGCCGTGGCACATCAGACCAGCTCTTTAACCTCTCGAAAATCCTCAAGGGTTTGTGGGAGTTTGCCCAACCAGTTTACATGTGTTTTGTGGACTTGGAGAAGGCATTTGACCATGTCCCTTGTGTTTTTTTGTGGAGGGGTGCTTTGGGAGTATGGGGTATTGGGTTTGTTGTTATGAGCTGTCAGGTCTCTATACCGTTGTGAAAGTTTGGTTCGTATTGCCAACACTCGGTCAGGCTTATTCTCAGTGAGAGATGGACTCCACCTGGGCTGCCCTTTGTCACCAATCCTGTTCATAATTTTTATGGACAGGATTTCTAGGCACAGCCAGGGAACAAAGGGTGTCATGCTTGGTGACCACAGGATCTTATCTCTGTTGTTTGCACATGATGTTATCCTGTGGGTTTCATTCAGCAATGACCTACAGGTCTTATTGGGACAGTATGCTGCTGAGTGTGAAGCAACTGGGATGAGAATCAGCACCTCCAAGTCCGAGTTCATGGTCCTCAGCCAGAACAAGGTGGATTGTCCTCTCCGGGTTGGGGACAAGCTCCTACCCCAAGTGGAGGAGTTTAAGTATCTCGGGGTCTCATTCACGAGTGAGCAGAGAATAGAGCGCAAGATTGACAGACGGATCGGAGCAGCCTCTGCAGAGATGTGAATGTTGTACCGGTCCGTTGTGGTGAAAAGGGAGCTAAACTCTAAGGCAAAGCTGTCGATTTACCGGTCAATCTACGTTCCTACCCTCACCTATGGTCATGAGCTTTGGGTAATGGCTGAAAGAATGAGATTGTGGATATAAGTGGCTGAAATGAGTCTTCTTGATAGGATTGCTGGACTCACCCTTATTGGGTGAGGAGCTCAGTCATCTGGGAAAGGCTCAGAGTAGAACCGCTGCTAATCCACATTGAAAGGAGCCAGCTGAGGTGGTATGGGCATCTGATCAGGTTGCCTCCTGTACGCCTCACACTTGAGGTGTTTCGGGCACATCCCACTGGGAGGAGACCCCATGGCAGACCCAGGACTCGCTGGAGAGCCTACATCTCCCAGTTGGTCTGGGAATGTACGTTTACAGATGTAAATGCAGTTTTATGAATGAAAGTGAACCTGTAACCACGTGACAATGATCCTCAGGACAGGAGCATTATATCAAATTATTCACACCTTTGGATGCACACCTTACATATACCCCTTGCATCCACCCATTCTTCCTCTTTCTAATGACTGGGAGGAGTCTGCCTCCACCGACAAAGGACAATGAATGATTACAGGTTCACTTTCATTCATAAAACCCCATTTACATCCGTAAACATATGTTTTATTTCACTTCAGTGAACCTGTAAGCACGTGGCAACCGTATACCAAATGAGTCCTGAGGAGAATGGAGGTGGCGTCACCCACAGGCAGAAAGAGCACGATGCCCCAATCACACCACCAAGCACAAGCACAATCAGATGAGTTTGGCTCCTTTATTGTACTTAACTGAGTGCATAGAAGTTAAGCCGGTTCCTCCAGGTAACTGGAGCTGAAACAAAAACCTTTTGAGCACAAGTCACACATGCCGGCTTACATGAGGGAAAACCAAGGTGCAACTTAAGAACCTGCTGTGACCCCCAGAACAAATGAGGGGATGACTGAGGCCAGGTTGAGCCTATAGAAATAGGAACACGTTGAGGAAGAAGCCCATCCAGCAGCTGTGCATACATCCTCCAGGGGTGGACTCCTAAACAATGCCCACGCAGTGGCCAATCCCTGTGTCAAGCAAGCCACCAGCCCAACTGATGGTTCCGCTCCAACCTGCACATACGCGAAGGTAATCAGGTCAATTATCCAATGGGACAGGCACTGTTTAGAGATAGGTCTGCCCATTGTGGACTCCCCATAGAACACAAAAAGCTTGTCTGAAGAACAGACAGACCGCGTATGGTCAACATAAACCTAAAAGGCCCTACCGGCACAACTAAGGAGCCTCTCAGACTCCGAAGAAGTGTGGGGGGGAGGGTAGAAGTTTTGACACATGAGAGGGCTGGAAAAACAACCCCACTAGTAGCACTTTGGGTTGAAAAGTTGTGTTGGGCCACAGGTGGGCCACCCGATCACCATCAAACCTAAGACAAGCTGTGTCCACAGAGACCGCATTCAATTCACTGACCCTCTTGGCCGAGGCAATTGCCAAGAGAAAGCAGTCTTCCCAGATATCAGATGAAGGTCAGCAATGGAGAGTGGCTCAAAAGGGGGTAAGCATAGAGCCCTGAGAAATGTCCGGAGATCTCAAGTGGGCAGCAAGGACGTCGGGACGGGTAGCTCCATCTCACACCTCTCAAAGATTGCTTGGCTGAGGAATGTGCCCTAGGCGACAAGCCATACATTTTTCATGGGCAGTTGACACTGCTGCCAGGTAGCCCCCGATAGTTGACCCCACCCAACCTCGGCAAAAAGGTACTGGAGGAAAAAACAAGATGTCAGAGATGTGACATTTCAAGGGATCCTCACTCTTGGTTTGACACCAGTTCAAAACACTTTCCACTTCACACTGCATTGCAGCTGAGTAGACGGGCCGTGAAGCCTGCACGGTGTCTAACCTCCTTGTCTAACCAAGTTACACAATTGTTCCCGTTCAAGGGCTATACATGAAGCCTCAGGAGCTGGGGATTCAGATGCCAAATCCTGCCCTGTGCCTGTGAGAGCACATCCCATCTGATTGGGAGAGGCCAAGGATGGCCCCCCAACATCCCGTGGATCTCCTCCATCCATGGTCTTTGTGGCCAATTCAGGGCCATCAAATTACTTGAATAGACAGTAGCCTCACCTTCGCGAGGAAAGCTGGCAGAAAAAGCAGTAGTGGAAATGCAAACAGTTTCACTGGAGGCCAGGCAACACTCAGAGCATCTGCACCTAGTGGACCTGGCAGGCCATGCATTGAGACCCGGAGAGCACAGTAGATGCTCTCCGCCGTCACAAACAGGTCTGCTTCCGTCTGGCCAAACCGAAGCCAGATCTACTCAACGATCTCTGGATGCAATCGCCACTCACCAGAGTGAGGACATCCTCGTGACAGCAGATCTGCTGCTGTGTTCTGGGGCCCCAGCAGGTGAAAAGCCCACAGGAACATACCCTTGGCCTGAACCCACAAGAGCAGATGGCATGGCCTCACATGGAGAGGGGGAGCCTCAGACCACCCTGCCGGTTGATAAAGGACACCACAGCTGTGCTGTCCATTCGCACCAGAATTTGTCTGCCGTGAATGACTGGACGAAAAGCCCCTGAGTCAAATGCACTGCCTCCATCTCGAGATAATTTATATGCCAAGACTGCTGAGCCGGAACCTAGTGTCCCCGAACAAACCTGCCCTCCCAGACTGCACCCCAGTCCGTTAGGGATACATTGGTTGTAATGGTCACCCTGCAGTCCTCTTGGCCCAGGGAAACACCATCTTAGACTGCCGGTGAGTGTCATGATGTGGAGCACGGTTGGGGAACTGTGCTCACACTCCTTTATTAGTTTCATTATTTTCTGTATTTCCCCACTTAAGTTAGTATTCTGGTTTGTTGGATGTACTTTGTTATTTGAGTTTGCCATTTTGTTCCTGTTTATGTAAGTCTCTGTGCCTGGTTTAGGTGTCATTATTTTGTCTGTGATATTGTGCGTCCTTGACCATCCAGTGTTGTTTATGAATATCATCTGCCCTTTTAGACATGAGCCTACCCTTTCCCTTTGCCCTTAGTTCTCTTTTCGTAATATAGTTTTGTATTTGCAGCTCTTGTTTTTGGTACTTATCTTGTCCTCACCTTTTGTGTTCTCCGGTCCATTTCTCATTTTGTTAGTACTTCATATTCTGTCGCCATGTCCTCCGATGCTTTTACTTTGACAGTTGTCTGTGTTTACTTCCGGGATTTCAAGTTCTGTTCGCGGGCTGTCAAAGCTGTCACCAGTTAAGTTTAATTATCCTCGCTCATGTTATCTACACCTGTAATCACTTGCCATCATTTCTATCATTTCCTCTGTGCCTATTTAAGCTCTGCTGCAACGCAGTCCGTTGCAGCGTCGTTCTCCATGTTTCAGATGGGAGTCCCCTGTCTTATTTTCTTTTTTGTCAGTGTAGTCCTGACATGCATCCCACATCTTCTC
The DNA here is from genome assembly GCA_020510985.1 of Pholidichthys leucotaenia. Classification (NCBI taxonomy): domain Eukaryota; kingdom Metazoa; phylum Chordata; class Actinopteri; order Cichliformes; family Pholidichthyidae; genus Pholidichthys; species Pholidichthys leucotaenia. The sequence continues at coordinate 89,204,491 of CM035842.1, read as the reverse complement.
CAGCGTTCCTATACACCTTAGCCGCTGTGCTATTTTGGACTATACTCCCTCTCTTCCTACCATCTCCACATCCTATAAGGTTTTGTGCTTGTGTTATACTTTGTGTTTTTTGTTATTAAACATTGCAAACTCACAGCGGGCGTTTGGGTCTTCTTTCTGCCCTGAGGGGCCAGTTTATGACAGAACAACGCTACCAGTGTAGACACCAGTAGCTGTGAGTGTTGCCTTTTTTCTTTTCCCTCCCGTTATTTTTGTTAAAGCCAATTTTTTCTTTTGCTACAATGTCAGCCCATATGAACTATAGTTTGGTTGGACCGAGTGAGGTGGAGTGTTGGTCTGTCAGAGTTCTGGAAGGCATTATATCCACGGCTCGTGCCTCTCGCATTCCCGAAGCAGCCTGGGAATGCTGGGTCAGAGCAGCACAGGCACTGGAGGCTTGCCCTAGCCTCTGGAACCATCCAGAACTCATGGGTCTCCTCACCTCAGCCACCAACCCTCAACCCATGCCTCATGAGCTGAGGGAGACCTCTTTCCCAGCTGCATCTGTGCCAACAAAGAAACACCCCCTGGTGCAGCTGTTTCCAGCCCCCGTTCCTCGCTGTCTCCCATCTGTACCTGTGCCAATGAAAGAGCATCCCTGGGTGCAGACATTATCAGCCTCTTGCTGCCACCCATTTGAATCCTGCCTGAGAAACTCTTCCACCTTCCCAGCAGTTTCCTCCTCACCACTTTGGAGAACTGCAGCACCAGCGTCCTCATCGCTCTGGAATTTTTTCTCTTCAGCTGTCCTGTCAGCCTCCTCTTTCCGGTCTGCCACTGCTGCCCCCCTCTTCTCCATGATGTCACCGCCCGCTGCCGAGAATTCGGCCATGTTCAGGTCTGCACTTTCCACAATGGTGCCCACGCCCGCTGCAGCCACTGTGAGGGATGACTCTGGGCTTTCTGCAGCAGCCATCATCACACCTCGGGAATTAAGGCAAGTACATTTTCATTCTCTAACACCCATTAATGAATTGTCTTGCCTTATTCCCGGTGGTGAGGCTCAGCAGCAGCTATCCACGTTAGCTGAGCCCTCACCACCTGCTGCTGCTATTATTCACTCATCTTCACCTGCTTCTCCCGTGTCTCTCTCCACTTCTCCTGAGTGTTCGCCGGTCCTGGGAGGGAGCCACCAGACGACGGAGGGGCCTGCAGCCCTGAAGAGTGCCACTCCAGCCCCACAGCCATATCCTGGATGGGAGAAGAGCGCCTCCTGTGTCCCGGAACCTGAGCCGACAAGTGAGTGTTCCCTGGTTTCAGCATCACAGGACCCGGCGCCATCAGTGAGACAATCCCCAGTGTCAGCCACCATGTCTGAGGTTCCACCCTCTTCAGCTGCTTCATCTGGGGTCCCGCCAGCATCAGGTCCCAGGTCAGATCCCGCCAGGATCAGTTGCAGATGTCCCCTGCTTCTGAGCCCTCCTCGCCGGGCTCCACTGCTATCTGTAACGATGTTCCGGTGCTGTTTTCTTCCTCCCCATCTGAGGTGGCTGAGTTGGAGTTGGAGCCCCGGGCAAGTGAACTCAAGATGCCCCAGCCTGGATCGCCAGAGTCCTGGGTGGCGGTGGAGCTCGAGCTAAGGCAAGTCCTCATTTTTGTCTTCATTATGTCGGTATTAGAGAGGTCTTGTTTAGCTCTTGGTGGGGAGAGCCAGTTGCAGTTGCCATCTGCTTCTGAGCTTTCCTCGAGGGGCTCCACTGCTGCCGGTTATTCGGATTCAGTGTTTGACTCTGTTCTTTTGCCTGAATCTTCACCTGAGGTCATTGAGGGTCCTCCACCTTCGCCTGAGGTCACCGAGGTCCTCCACCTTCACCTGAGGTTGCCGAGGGTCCTCCATCTTCGCCCGAGGTCACTAAAGGTCATCTGTCTTTGCCTGAGGTTGCCAAGGGTCATCTGTCTTCACCTGAGATCGCCGAAGGTCAACCATCTTTGCCTGAGGTCATCACTGGTCATCAGTTGTCACCTGAGGTCGCCGCCGATCAGCCATCATCGCTGCCTGGTTTCCTCACAAGGCAGCCATCATCCTCGTCTGGCTTCACCGATGGTTAGCAGTCCCCTTCACCTGGCTATGCCGAGGGTCAGCAGTCATCCTCATCAGGTTTTTCCGCTGGTCAGCCATTTTCATCTGGTTTCCTCGCTGGTCAGTCGCTATCGCCGTCTGGGTTCACCGCTGGCCAGCAGTCCTCATCAGGTCTTAACCCTCTTCTGCTATGGGTCCACATGATCTACTGTATGCCTCAGCCCCTGCGGTCTGTAAAGGGCGTGTGTTCCAGCTGCCGCCTCCAGGAGGGGGCGCATCATGCTCCGTGGCCTGTTGGTTCAGAACGCTGCCCAGAACCACACAAAGAGTGGTTCCGGGCAGCTGGGCAACTTTTGCTTCCAAAACCCCTTGAAGTTGGAGCAGAACACAGAACCTCAGCTTCTGTGTGGACAAATCCGTTCCCACCAAGACCATACGGTGTTGCTCAAACAACAAACCCTGGATCAACCCTGAGATTAAAACACTTCTGAGAGAGAAGAAGAGGATCTTCAGGTCGGGGAATAGGGAGATGCTGAAGTCCGTACAGAGGGAGCTGAGGAGAAAGATCAGAGAAGGCAAGGACAGCTTCAGGAAGAAGATGGAGGACAAGTTGCAACAGAGCGACATCAGCGGGGTCTGGAGAAACCTCAAAACCATCTCTGGGCTCCAGAATACCTCCCCCCAGGCCACGGGGGGCAGGGAGTGGGCAAACAACCTGAATCTGTTTTTCAATAGGTTTGACCAGCCGCCCTCCCCCCTGACTGCACAACAACCACTGCTGCCTCTAAAGAAATCAAGTCCTGCTGCCCACTCCCCACTCCACCATCACCCCCCCACCCCCAACACACAGCCCCCCATCCTGACCCTGACCAGGACCCAGGTGAGGACGGAGCTGAGGAAGATCAAGGCGAGGAAGGCGTCGGGACCGGACGGCATCAGCGCAAAGCTCCTCAAGTCCTGTGCAGACCAGCTGTGTGGGATTGTGACGTACATCTTCAACCTGAGCCTGAAACTGGGGAGGGTACCACAGCTGTGGAAAACATCTTGTGTGGTACCTGTACCAAAAACTTCCCACCCCAAAGACCTGAACAGCTACAGACCGGTGGCCTTGACGTCCCACTTGATGAAGACCCTGGAGAGACTGCTCCTTGCTCACCTCCGCCCCCTGGTGGAACCAGCGATGGATCCACTCCAGTTCACCTACCAGCATGGCATTGGGGTGGAGGATGCGGTGATCTTCCTCCTTCACCGTTCTCTGTCCCACCTGGAGAAGCCCGGGAATATGGTGAGGATCATGTTCTTTGACTTCTCCAGTGCTTTCAACACCATCCAACCGATGATCCTGAAGGACAAGCTGCTGCGCGCAGGGGTGGACCAGCACCTGTCATCATGGATCCTGGACTACCTCACGAACCGGCCTCAGTTTGTGAGAACCCGGGACTGTGTGTCCGACACGATCATCAGTAGCACGGGGGCCCCCCAGGGAACGGTGCTGGCTCCCTTCCTGTTCACTCTTTATACTGCGGACTTCTCACACAACACAACACACTGCCATCTACAGAAGTTCTCTGATGACTCTGCGATCGTTGGCCTCATCTCCAATGGAGATGAAGCTGAGTACAGAGGGCTTATCCAGGACTTCGTAGACTGGTGCCATCGGAACTGCCTCCAGATCAACGCAAGGAAAACTAAGGAGCTGGTGGTGGACTGCCGCAGGCATGGGCAGCCCCTCACAGCACCAGTAAATATACAGGGAACAGACATCGAGATGGTGACATCCTATAAGTACCTGGGTGTGCATCTGAACAATAAACTAGACTGGTCACACAATACTGACGCACTCTACAAGAAGGGACAGCGCAGGCTGTTCCTGCTGAGGAGACTCAGGTCTTTTGGTGTACAAGGGGCGCTGCTGAAGACATTCTATGACACGGTGGTGGCATCAGCCATCACTTTTGGAGTGGTCTGCTGGGGCAGTGGCATTACAGCAGCCGATAGGAAGAGACTGAACAAAATGATTAAGAAAGCTAGCTCTGTCCTGGGGCAGCGCCTTGATCCGGTGGAGGAGATAGGAGAGAGAAGGACGGTGGCTAAACTGTCATCTCTGCTGGAGTCCGAGTTCCACCCTATGCAGGACGTACTGAATGCACTGAGGAGCTCATTTAGCAGCAGACTACATCATCCCAGGTGCACAACCGAGAGGTTTCGTAGGTCCTTCCTACCAACGGCTGTCAGACTGTACAACCTAAGCAGGGCTGCTCGCAGAGATAGCAAAAAGACGTAACAAACTAATAGTTTTTAAATGCAAAAGATGCAATAGACTTACACAATGGTCCCCTCCGGCATACAACTAGGAAAATACCGGTCGCTATGGAGGGTGAGAATATGTATGGGCACATAATCATACCATGTAGGATAACTAAGTAGAGGGTTATGCTGTTTCATCCCATCTAGCAACAATGCTCTGCACTGTGTGTGTTTATATATTTACAAATTTATTCCATCTAGCTACAATGCTCAGCACTGGGTGTGTTCATATTTATATATCTATATATTTATTCCATCTAGCTACAATGCTCCGCACTGTGTTTTTATATATCTATATATTTATTCCATCTAGCTACAATGCTCCGCACTGTGTATGTTTATATACTTACATATTTATTCCACCTAGCTGCAATGCTCCGTACTGTGGGTGTTTATATATTTACATATTTATTCCATCTAGCTACAATGCTCTGCACTGTGTGTTTATATATTCATATATTTATTCCATCCAGCTACAATGCTCTGCACTGTGTGTCTGTGTGTGTGTATATATATATTTTATAGTAATATGTACATATCTATATTAGCTGCTCTTGCTTGCTTGTTTTTTTTTTCTTGCCTTCTGATTGTTGCTCTGAGTGTTGCTATCCCTGTGCTGTTGCAATCCTGGAATTTCCCCGTTGTGGGACTAATAAAGGCTTATCTTATCTTATCTTATCTTATCTTATGAGATCTGAATTAAAGGCGGTATCCACACTCCAGTGTATCAATCACCCATGGACATGAGATGCACCTACACCAACTCATGAGGTCCGCTGCAGAGAAGCTTGACGTCAGGGGAAGCGTACCATCAGAGATGCTGGCAGGGCTTGGCAGGACCACAGCCTGCACGCTCCCGAGACCACTGCCGTAAGTGCTGTTGAACCTGTACCCGCTGCCGAGAGGTCTTCTGCCTCGGGTGATCCGAGCCCTGAGAGGAACATGGCTCTGTGAAACAAAGCCACTGTGGATTCTCAGTCCCCTCAAGAAGTCTCCGGACACTTGACCGGGATGGTCCTGGCCGATGAAAGGACTGCGTGCACAGTCTCACCTTCTGCACCTCGTCTCACACCGCCTCTGCTGCAGACCCAAAGACCTCACCAGGTGCTACCGCAGCCTCAAAAAACAGCAGCCTTGTCTGTATCTGCCAACCCAGACTGGCTCCATGGTCAGCTGGGCCAAGGAATTCCCAAGTGCTGTAGCCTGAAGCTAGCTCCTTGAATCACAGTGTCCACAATCCGTACCAACTCAGGTAGAAGGTCAATACCACTTTTTGACTCTAGATCTCTTATTAGACCTTTTAAATACACTAAAAGAAGTGTATTGATATTTGCCAGCCTAGAAGCCATAGCCACAGACTGGCAGGCGCTAGCCTCTAACCCATCAGTGGCACGCCACTTCCTGTTAGGGTGGTGTATAAACTTGCTTCCTGTGGGGGAAGCTCCAGAAAGCCATGCAAAGGTAGAGCCCACCTTCAACGCACCATCCAAGTCCTGCTCCGCAGCACCACTCAAAATACTGAGTCTAGAACGAGGAGCAGCAGCCTCCTTAGATGAGCCCACTACTTCTGCAGATGCTCCCAAAGTCAGGATAAACTGGCAAAGGAACCCGCCGCTGGCTGCAGGACCTCTGTCCAAAGCCAAAGCCCTAGGTGGAGAAAATGGGGGACGAAGCCCAGCAGCTGATGCTGTTCCAGAGGGCAGTGCCCTGACAGCTATATCATAAGGCTCAGGAAGGTCCTTCTCGACTGGAGAGTCACCGTCAACTTCATCATCATCATCCTCAGAGAGACATCCACTTGCCCAATGGCGCCACAGCCAGAGCCGATGGTCTTACCCAAGTGATCAGAGGCCATGAGACACACTGCATCAGGATGTGGTCTCAGGGCATATATGGGAGCCTGGTGTGGCATATCCAAAGGCAACAGTGATTTGCAGCCATATGTTCAATGGTCTTACACACTTCCTCCAAATGGCTCTGCATGAAATCCACCCACTGGATCGCGTAGCTGGCTTCCTTCAATCTGTTTCTGCCTCCTGCTGGCCGTCCCAGTTCCAGCTGGAGCACTTAACCCTTTAACTGCCCAAGGTGCCATGCAAGGCAACTCAAGCGCCCCCCCCCCCTCCAGTGGTCAATTAAATAGTTCAGATATCCAAGGCTATGGATATCTGGCTATATGGCTAGGGAAGCAGGTGCCAATGAAAGAGCATCCCCTAGCTTCAGTCTCTTCGGACACAGTGCCACCCAGGTCTCCACCTCCAGACTTTATGCCGGGTGAGTTACTGGCATCAGGGGCTTCACTGGGGGAGATCACGACTGCCAAGACCACCATGCCTGCTGTGGGGGCTGCCACGGCAGAGTCATCCCCCAGACCAGACCTCGAGCCGACTGGACCCCAAACATCATCGTTGGCACCGTCAGAGTCCTGGACGGCGGTAGAACTCGAGCACAGGCAAGTAATCTCTCCTGTAGTTCACCTGTCGAGTGTTGAGAGTTCTTGCCTGGTTCTTGGGGAGGAAAGTTGGGTGCAGCTCCCAGTTGCATCTGAACTTTCCTCGCCGGGCTCTGCCACTGCCGGCAACCCTAACCATCTCCATTCACCCATCTCCTTCGAGCTCTTTCCTAGGGTCGACGGAGAGGAGCCGCCGCAACCAGGGTTGCCTATAGATGACAAGGAGGGTCCAGTTGCCCTGGAGGAGGTCGACGGGGGTGCAGCACCCAACAAACTGGAGGAACATGTGCGCCCTAAATCGCCGGAGTCCTGGACGGCAGTGTAGCCCGAGTTCAGGCAAGTGTGCTCCATTATGCCAGTTATGTCCATGTCACACTGCCCAACTCATGGCGAGGAGGACCCGGGGAAGCGCGTAGGAGCCTTCAGGCCCGCCTCACCGGGCTCTGCCGCTGCCGGCAACCCTGACACGGTCTCTTTCTCTCTCCCCCTGGGTTCGGAGTTCCCTGCCAGGGTCACCGGAGAGCAGCTGGTCTCATTGGAAGCTACCAAGGATCGGGGTCCAGCGCCAGAAGACGTGAGGAGCATCACCTTCCTCGCTGGGGAGGCCACCGTGGGAGCAATGAGGCCCCTGATGGGGGTCACCGCAGGTGCAATGGTGCAATGGTGCTCCAACCGGAGCCCACTGCCGGTGCAGCAGAGCCTCAGCCGGGGTCCACCGCCGGTACAGCAGAGCCCCAGCTGGAGTCCATCACGGGTGCAGCCACATCCCAGACTGGGACCATCGTGGGTGCAGCCATGTCCCAGACCGGGACCATCGCGGGTGCAGCCACATCCCAGACCGGGACCATCGCGGGTGCAGCCACATCCCAGACCGGGACCATCGTGGGTGCAGCCACGTCCCAGGCCGGGACCATCGTGGGTGCTACGGTTCCCCTGCCCCAAGCCTCCAATGACAGGGGGGCCCCTGTTCCTTGGTTTGACCGCCAAAGTTCCCGAGTATGGAGGCTGCCTCTCTGCCTTCCTCTCAGGTCCTGGTGGCTCCACCACGCTAGTCGGCCACCTGAAGGACTTGGCCTATGGGTTGGGTGGTCCATCGGCCCGGGCAGGCCACCAGACACTATCCCGCGGGCCGCCTGCTGGACTTGGGACTTGGGCAGGCCACCCGATCTGCCACTCTTCATCATGCTGGGGGCCTGGGACTCTGGTCGACCCCCTGAACTTTGGACTTCTAGAGAGGAGGGTTAGTGTTCCAGGTTGGGGATCGTTAGGAGGGGTGTGCTCTTTATTCTGTTTTTGTTCTGATCGTGTTTTCACTGGTTGCTTCCCTCCTAACTGGTTTTCCCCCACCTCCCACCATGGGTTAGTGTTTTTTGCCGGGGGGAGGGGTTTCCCTTGAGGGGTGTTGTTTCTTTTCTTTTTGGCTGATGGTACTGGGGTGTCTGGTATCCACCCCTGGGGGGGGGGGGGGGAACTGTCATGAATCTGGGTTTGGAAGCCAAACCCACTTCTGACTTATTGTTATGCTTTGCCCTAGTTTCCTCCTGACAGCTCTGGCATGCCCCCTCCTGTCAGGTGCCATCAGCTGCAATGTCACGGGTGTTGACACACATACACACACCCACACGCATACATACACATGCTCCATTCACTCTCATTCACACGCTCTCTCACTCACCTGGTGCCAATCAGTCCTGCCCATGCATTCTCGCACTGGCAATCTCTTTCAGAATCAGAATCAGAATCAGATTTATTGCCATTGTTCATGTAGTACACAAACTAGGAATTTGTCTCGATGCCATGCTGCAACATTAAAAACATGATGAGAAAAAGAGATAAACTAAAAAACTAAAGGACTGAAAACATGCAATAAGTGTAGAAAAATAAGTAATAATAAGTAATAATGATAATAATAATAATAACAATACTAGTAATAATGAGTAGTACTAGTCAAGGCAGTTTTAAAAAATTAGCAAGTAGCAGATAATGTGAAGTACCACATAGTGCAGTCGATAATGCCACAGAAAACAGTGATGAATGACGTGAGTCTGGTTGAGCTGCTGTACATAGTGCACGAGAGTCAAAAAGTCACTTAATGTTCAGCAGTCTGATGGCAGAGGGGAAAAAGCTGTTCATGTGCCGGGAGGTTTTAGTCCGAATGGACCGAAGTCTTCTACCTGAGGGGAGGGGAGCAAATAGTACGTGACCAGGATGTGAAGGATCGGCTATGATCCGGCCAGCACGCCTCCGGGTCCTGGAGATGTACAGGTCCTGGAGAGATGGGAGCTCGCAGCCTATCACCTTCTCAGCAGTGCGCACGACGCGCTGCAGCCTTAGTCTGTCCCTGGCAGTGACTCCTGCATACCACACAGTTATGGAGGAGGTGAGGATGGACTCGATGATGGCCGTGTAGAACTGCACTAACATCTTAGTGGGTAGCTTGAGCTTCCTCAGCTGCCGTAGAAAGAACATCCTCTGCTGGGCCTTTTTGATGAGGGAGCTGATGGTTGGCTCCCATTTGAGGTCTCGGGTGATGGTGGTGCCCAAGAAGCGGAAGGAATCTGCAATGGTGATGGGAGAGCCTGTGATGGTGAGGGGGGGCAGGGGGGTTGTGACTTTCCTGAAGTCCACAATCATCTCCGCTGTCTTCAGAGCATTCAGCTGCAGGTTGTTGTGGCTGCACCAGGACACCAGCTGGGCCACCTCTTCCCTGTAGGCGGACTCGTCGCCGTTGGAGATGAGCCCGATGAGGGTGGTGTCGTCCGCAAACTTAATCAGCTTAACAGACTGGTGGGAGGAGGTGCAGGAGTTGGTATAAAGGGAGAAGAGTAGGGGGGAAAGTACACAGCCCTGGGGTGATCCAATGCTGATGCTAACAGAGTCTGAGACAGACTTCCCCAGCCGCACATGCTGTCTCCGGTCTGTCAGGAACCTGAAGCTCGTTAGCTTCAGGAGTATTTGTTCACCGCTTTGGAGGAAAGAGATTGTCGGGGCATTCGCCCTCATTCATGGCAGCTAGCTCTCCATGAATGTTGTTTCCCTCCCTTCACACATTCAGCCCGACATCTGCAGATGATCTATCCCTGGGTGTTCGCGGCTGACTCAGCCTCCAATCCTCATCCTCCAATCCTCATCCACCAGACTTCACGGACTGCTTCGAGTGGTTCCAGCCATAAGTGCTTATTTGCCTTTCCTCTTGCGCTATCGCTGCGTCAGCACTAGGCTGGTCGCCTTTCCCTGTTGTGCACATCGCAGTTCAGTAGCACTAGGCATTCCCCTCCCCGGCTGTAGAACATCCGGGTAGCCCCCTGTATGTCTGGTGGCCCTTACTCTGCATATTCATCCCCTGTATAGAGAATGCCGTACTTCCGGCGCCACATGAGTAGGTTGCCTTTTTGTAATAGCGGATCAATTTCTTCCTATTTCTATTTACTATCTGGCTTCTCTTGCTAAACTTTCTGATCCGGCGACACCCTATCCATCACGGACACACGGATCGCACAAATGTCTCCTGAACCAGCGGACGGAGCCACTGCTTTTAGGAGGCAGCACAATAGAGACCAACTGTTAGCATTTAAACGGCCCACGATGCTAACGCAAGAATTCAACATACCGGGAGAAATAAGACAGAAGCGACGTGGATGTCTTGCTGGAGCAAGACAGCAGGCGAGAAATATAAGGTACAGACCCATCCTTCCATCCGTTATTATGGGAAATGTATGCTACTCAATAAGACAGATGAGCTAGCGGCTATGGCTCGTTACCAGAGCGTCTTCAGAGAGGTTAGCATGATGTTGTTTACAGAGATGTGGCTAACAGAACTAGCAACAGATGCTAACATCGAACTGGAGGGTTTCCACGCAATACGAGCAGACCGGACACCAGACAGTGGGAAGGGGAGGAGGAGTGATAATGTATGTCAATAACAGCTGGTGCAGACCAGGACATATCACGGTTAAAGAACAACACTGCAGCAAAGACACTGGGTTGCTAGCTGTTAGCATGTGGCCTACCTATCTCCCAAGGGAATACTCACACGTGATCTGCATTGTTATTTATGCAAATACGACGGTGAATGCTGGGACGGCGCGTGACGCCATTTACTCAATAACTGGCAGGCTGCTGGCAGAACACCCAGATGCTCTCCTCCTCATCTCTGGTGATTTCAACCCATATTTCACTGTCCCCCATTCTGCCCATGTTCACCCAGTATGTCACATGCCATACTAGAGACAATAAAACACTGGACTTATTCTATGCAAACACTAAGGAGGTGTACACCTCATCACCACTCCCCCCACTCGGGAGATCGGATCACAACTTGGTTCATCTCCTGCCGGTGTACAAACCCCTAGTACACAGACAACCTCCGGTGATGCGCATGGTGAAGATATGGTCTGAGGAGGCAATGGATGCTCTAAAGGGCTGTTTTGAAATCACTGCCTGGGAGCAGCTCTGCGATCCACATGGTGAGGACATCAATGGCCTCACTCACACCATCACGGACTACATCAACTTCTGTGTGGACAACACCGTACCCACCAAGACCATACAGTGTTGCTCAAACAACAAACCCTGGATCAACCCTGAGATAAAATCCCTACTGAGAGAAAAGAAAAGGATCTTCAGGTCGGGGAACAGGGAGATGCTGAAGTCCGTACAGAGGGAGCTGAGGAGGAAGATCAGAGAAGGCAAGGACAGCTTCAGGAAGAAGATGGAGGACAAGCTGCAACGGAGCGACATCAGCGGGGTCTGGAGAAACCTCAAAACCATCTCTGGGCTCCAGAATACCTTCTCCCAGGCCACGGGGGGCAGGGAGTGGGCGAACAATCTGAACCTGTTTTTTAATAGGTTTGATCAACCGCCCTCCCCACTGCCTGCACACCAACCACTGCTGCCTCTAAAGTCATCGAGACCTGCTGTCCACACCCCACTCCACCACCACCACCACCACCCCACTTCCAGCACACAGCCCCCCCAACCTGACCCTCACTAAGACCCAGGTGAGGACGGAGCTGAGGAAGATCAAGGCGAGGAAGACCTCAGGACCGGACAGCATCAGCGCGAAGCTCCTCAAGTCCTGCGCAGACCAGCTGTGTGGGATTGTGGAGCACATCTTCAACCTGAGCCTGACGCTGGGGAGGGTACCACAGTTGTGGAAAACATCTTGTGTGGTACCTGTACCAAAGACTTCCCACCCCAGAGACCTGAACAGCTACAGACCAGTGGCCCTGACATCTCACATGATGAAGACTCTGGAGAGACTGCTCCTTGCTCACCTCTGCCCCCTGGTGGGACCAGCAATGGATCAACTCTAGTTCGCCTACCAGCATGGCATCGGGGTGGAGGATGCAGTGATCTTCCTCCTTCACCGTTCCCTGTCCCACATGGAGAAGCCTGGGAATGCAGTGAGGATCATGTTCTTTGACTTCTCCAGTGCTTTCAACACCATTCAACCAATGATCCTGAGGGACAAGCTGCTGTGCGCAGGGGTGGACCAGCATCTGTCATAATGGATCCTGGACTCCCTCACAAACCGGCCACAGTTTGTGAGAACCCAGAATTGTGTGTCTGACACGATCATCGGCAGCACGGGGGCCTCCCAGGGAACGGTTTTGGCTCCCTTCCTGTTCACTCTTTATACTGCGGACTTCTCACACAACACAACACACTGCCATCTACAGAAGTTCTCTGATGACTCTGCGATCGTCAGCCTCATCTCCAACGGAGATGAAGCTGAGTACAGAGGACTTATCCAAGACTTGGTGGACTGGTGCCATCGGAACTGCCTCCAGATCAACGCAAGGAAAACTAAGGAGCTGGTGGTGGACTGCCGCAGGCAAGGACAACCCCTCACAGCACCAGTAAACATACAGGGAACAGACATTGAGATGGTGACCTCTTACAAGTACCTGGGTGTTCATCTGAACAATAAACTAGACTGGTCACACAATACCGACACATTCTACAAGAAGGGACAGCGCAGGCTGTTCCTACTGAGGAGGCTCAGGTCTTTTGGAGTACAAGGGGTGCTCCTGAAGACATTCTACGACACGGTGGTGGCATCGGCCATCACTTTTGGAGTGGTGTGCTGGGGCAGCGGCATTACAGCAGCCGATAGGAAGAGACTGAACAAACTGATCAAGAAAGCTAGCTCTGTCCTGGGACAACGCCTTGACCCAGTGGAGGAGATAGGAGAGAGAAGGACGGTGGCTAAACTGTCATCTCTGCTGGAGTCCGAGTCCCACCCTATGCAGGACATACTGAACGCACTGAGGGGCTCATTTAACAGTAGACTACATCATCCTAGGTGCACGACCAAGAGGTTTCACAGGTCCTTACTACCTACGGCTGTCAGACTTTATAACCTAAGCAGGGCTGCTCGCAGAGATAGCAAAAAAAAAAAAAAAAAAACGTGATGACCTAATAGTATTGAATGCAAAAGATGCAACAGACTCACACAAATGGTCCCCTCCAGTATACAACTAGGACAATATCAGTCGCTACGGAGGGTGACAATATGTATGGGTACATATTCATACTATGTGTATACAAGTGAATGCCATTTACCATTTACCAGATCTAAGTAGACGGTTATGCTGTTAATTGCATCTAGCTACAATGCTCCGCATTGTGTATATATATTTATATATTTATGTGTACATATGTATATTCACTGCTCTTATTTTCTTACCTTCTAAATTATTGCTCTGAGTGTTGCTATCACTGTGCTGTTGCAATCTTGGAATTTCCCCATTGTGGGACTAATAAAGGCTTATCTTATCTTATCGTATCTTATCTTATCTTATCTTATAGTGGACAGCATTGGACTTGTTATTTTCTCCAGGTTTGTTAATAAAGTGCACCATCGACTCTCGCTTTTGGGTTTCTCATTTCCTCCCTCGTGCACCGTGTAATGGCGCATGAGGACATGACATTTGATTTGAATTGTCAGTTTTCATCTGTGCTCCTCAAACTGCTCTTTAAAAAAATGTGTCATGTTACATAATCACTGGGTTTGCATCAGCTCTCTACAGCAGCAGTAGCGAGAGATATCAGTAGTAATTTACTTGGTGGTAGTAGTTGTAGTAGGAATTATTGTGTTTGTGCAGGTCGAATCAATGTTTGGGTCATCAGGACATTTGCTCTTTATTTTTTCGAGACAGAAAGGGTAGTATCTCACAGACTGGCGAATGCTGCATTGTGATTGTTGGTATTTCGTCAGGGTTCAGAAAAGGTTGCACAACAGTTCACCAACAGATTTATGGTGACAGGTAGATTTTCTGTGACAAGAAAATCTGTATCTGCAATGAGAAAAACTGTCTGCCACCATAAAAACTGGTGGTGAACTGTTGTGCAACCTTTTAGAAACCTTAACGAAACCCCAATAATCGCAGAGTTTGTAAACATTCCTCAGCATTTGCTGCTCTGTGAGATAGGGATGAGATCTACAGTTCACTAAAATGTACTGAGTCACTTTCGGTTTGTTCGCTAAAAAGATCAGTTGGAAAGATTCGCGCATCGAATCACTCTGTGCTGTACTGGAGCTCCAACTGCCTACCACTCACTGAACTAACAGTTGAGTGAACGAAGTAGGTGGGGCTCATTTGCTGCCTAGGCATTTGATTCAGCTGTTGATCCCTGCTGTTGATTCAGCTGTTGATCCCTACTGTGAGATATGGGCTTAATTTCAATGGGGAGGATCTGCTTCGAGTTGTCAGCTCATTACAGCCACTCCAATTCTCTTTCAGGTTTTTCTTCACTTTTAGTTATTTATTTTAACAATATCTAAACTGTCCAATTCGAAAAAAGCTGGACATTTTAAAGACCAAAACTGCAATGTTTGTGTCACTGTTTACATTAGAGGTCCAGAGACAGACAAGCACTTAAATTTTCAAGGGGTTCAGTTGCTGATGGAACTGGAGGGAAAAGGGTGACACCTATCATGTGGGACAGTTAAGTAGTTTCAGATGTCTCTCCTATTGTTAGGAGAAATATTCAGTCTCTCCTCAGTAATTTGGGTGAGTTTTATTAGCCAGGCAGAAAAGGAGAAGAGATAAGTGGAGAACTGCGAGTGCCACCACTAACAGCAAATGTCTAATGGACAAACAGAATGCCAGAGATTGGTAAAGAAGGGCTCATGTGTTTTTTTTAATAAGTGATAATGCAACTGAGTGTCTATTATCAGGAATTTCTCCCTGCTCAGTAATACCAAGTTTAGTGCTAGCTAAAATGGATGATGATCACCAGGCTCATTATTATTATGCCTCGGTGTAATGGAGGCATACGGTAATCACTCAATGTGTCTCTGTGTGGATCTGTCTGTCTGTCTGTCTGTTACCAGCTTTTCAGCATGTCTTACCAACTTTTCTTTTTTTTTTTTTCTAATTCTGCCATGCCCAACGTTTATTGGAGGGTTTGTTTTGGCAATTCAACTTTTTATTTGTTGAGGTGTACATCTGTCCCGGGTGCTTAATTTAATTGGTTAAGAGTTGACATTTGACCTGATTAAGGTTGGACGTGGGCCAGTAGTGAATCCATGGACGAATGAATGAATGAATGTACAATAGCAGCATCCAAAAGACAAAATAGAAGAAAGAAAAACAGAAACGTGAGAAGGAGGTTTGAAAAAAGACTCAGACTAAATTGACAGGATTTTTTAAAGTTGCGATACAGACGGACAGTGTCAACTTTACAGTCACAACAAGACGTTCCTCAAACTGTTAGCATCAAACTGTTAGCATCAAACTGTTAGCGTTACAAATGCTAACACGGGATGCACCGGTGGAGCCGCTGTCTGAAGATCCATAAGTCACAGCAGGCAGAAGCTCCAGGTCATCGAAGTTGTAAAACACCCATGGAAGTGTTAAAGATTCTTACACACTGGGAATGCTGATCCGGAAAAGGACCGAAGAGCTGCCAGAAAAAGGACGCTGATATCAGAGCATCTGAATGTTACAAATGGCAGAAACGTTTTTTCTCCAAGTGCCATTTTAATTGCAAACTTCCAAATGGTGAGTACGTTTCAAGACAATGGCTTCTATTTCCTCCTTCCACGGCATCCTGTTTGTACTGTTTTGCCTGACACATAAACAGTGACTTTTTTCCCATGAAGCTGGGTTCACACTATAGCATTTGGACCGACTTGTACAGACGTTTTGAAAAATCAGAGAAATTAGTCCAAATGTCGTGGAATTACATTTGTAAATTACGTTTTTTTTAATCCAGTGCACACCATCTTTTACAAACTTTAAAGGAGCTTTTTAACTCCATGGATGGAACTCCTTTGCTTGACCATGGATGAGAGCTGTCCATGTCATGAGTCTGAGCGCGGTGCCTTACCCAGCTCAGACTCTTAATTTATTTCTGAGTATTTTATGTCTATTATGATTACTTTTGTCTGTTTCTGTGCATATTTTTTTCGTTTTGTGACACAAGTGCCTTCCTTCCTTCCCAGACATTCCCACCAGCTACTCACTGTCTGCTCCCCAGCCATCTGAGCTGTGAGTAGTTGAGTAATTAGGTCACCTGCCAGCTCACCTGCATGCAGCTGCTGCTCAATTATTTGCCTTCTATTTAAAGACTGTTGGGCTATTCTTTCACTGCGGCAGTCTTAATCGAATTACTGACTGAATGACTTATTGATACTATTCAGTAGTCTCCTCAGCTCACATCGCAGTGCGATTCCGGCTCTGGAGTGCTTTTCTGTAAGTTACCTTTGTTTGTATTTTTATGTTTTTTTTATGTTTTTTTGTTTTTTTTATTTTTATGTTTTCTACACAAGTTTTGGATTTTCTGTTGGCAATAAATGTCACTACTACAGTCCAGTGCATGAGTCTGTCTTTCTGTCCCGGAGGGGCCATTCATGACAGTCCGCTACAATTCAGAGATCATGCCAGTCTTTCTCTTTGTCCAGTAGTTGTAAAATTTCCTTCAATTACATTATCGTTGATGTGGTATTATTTGCCTTCTATTTAAAGACTGTTGGGCTATTCTTTCACTGCGGCAGTCTTAATCGAATTACTGACTGAATGACTTATTGATACTATTCAGTTGTCTCCTCAGCTCACATCGCAGTGCAATTCCGGCTCTGGAGTGCTTTTCTGTAAGTTACCTTTGTTTGTATTTTTATGTTTTTTTTATGTTTTTTATGTTTTGTTTTTTTTATTTTTATGTTTTCTACACAAGTTTTGGATTTTCTGTTGGCAATAAATGTCACTACTACAGTCCAGTGCATGAGTCTGTCTTTCTGTCCCGGAGGGGCCATTCATGACAGTCCGCTACAATTCAGAGATCATGCCAGTCTTTCTCTTTGTCCAGTAGTTGTAAAATTTCCTTCAGTTACATTATCGTTCATTTCAGCCAGAGTTCTATTAATCTGCTCTGGTGAATGCAAAATTGTAGATTTAATACAAAACAACTGTCGGGATATTTTCATTTTGAATCATTCTTTTAAAAGAATGACAGTGTATGAGGTTAAACTTGTAAAAACTGTCATTAGATAATGAATATCGAGTTTGCGTGCACATAACCTGCTCATCTCTGCAGTCATGGAGAAGAGCAGGTGTTTAAAATTCCAGTAGGGTAGGCTGGTCTGGCAATGTTTTTTTTTTTCCTTCTGTGTAGTGAAAAACCCTGTTCTGGCTTCAAATAGTTAATATTTAACTCTTGAACAGAAAACACTGGCTGAGTGTGTTTTTTCTTTGTCTGAATTAAAGATGTGGGTTGATACAAGATATCTGTCAGTTGTTAGTCCTGATAGCATGTACCGACTGATGACAGGCTGATACTCGGAGATTTTAATGCCAGAGTTGGTTTGTACACTGAGAAATGGAAAGGAGTGCTAGGCAGTTATGGAGTAGGCAAGTGCAATGCTAATGGAGAACTTCTATTTGCACTATGTTCAGAGTACAACCTTGCGATACCGTAACCAACACTCTATTTAAGCACAAGGACACACACAAGAAGACATGGATGCACCAAAGATCCAAGCACTGGCACTTAATAGACTACATCATAGTCAGGCAGAGAGACATAAGGGATGTATTGGACACCAGAGCAATGAGAGGCGCGGACTGTGGTGCTGATTATGTTATGCTGAGATCTAGATTAAGGATTTGCAGACGAAAACAGCACTGCAGGACGGGTGCGAAGCCACCACGGAAGCTAAACACTAGTGCACTGAAAGGCCAAAAAGAAGCAGGAAGAACTTACATAGGAAATGGATGAAAACTTGAAAGACTGGGACAGCAACAACTCAGAGAATGACATAGAAGAGAAATGGGCAACACTGAAGGATACGGTGTATCAGACTGCGAGTGATGTATTGGGCTACTCTGAGAGGAAACATCAAGATTGGTTTGATGAGCATGATGAACACCTGAAGAAACTACTAGAAGCGAGGAATACAGCTAGGCAGGAAAACCTACAGTGTAACACAAGGTCGAAGAAGAAGAAATACTCAAAGGCTCAGAGTGAGCTACAGAAGTACACCAGAGAGATGAAGTCCAACTGGTGGGATGAAAATGCAGAGAAACTTCAAACTGCAGCAGACAGGAAGGACATGAAAACATTCTTCACAGGTTTGAGAGAAATCTACGGCCCTAAACCAAGAGGATTGATCCAACTAAAGGATATGGATGGTGAAACGGTTCTGCAGGAGAAAGACAAGATCCTGGACAGATTTGCAGACCACTTTGACCAACTACTAAACAACCCTGGAGATCTCACTGAAGAGGCTAAAGAAGCTCTAGTGCAGCGACCAGCTGTATCAAGTCTGGATGAACCACCAAATTTTGATGATCTAATGGCAACTATCAGGGTAACACAGGATGGTAAAGCTCCAGGAAGGGATGGAATTCCAGCAGAAGTGTGGAAATCTGGTGGTGTTCAGCTGACCAACTGCCTGCACAAACTCATCCAAGAGATATGGGATGCCCAGAAAGTACCTCAAGACTGGAAGGATGCAAGTATTGTGCCTTTGTTCAAGAAAGGTGACAGGAAAGATTGTGGAAATTACCAAGGTATATCACTGCTAGCCACTGTTGGTAAGATTCTCTCACGTGTACTACTTAACAGACTCAGTGAACATATCTCGCAGAATGTACTACCGGAAACCCAGTGCGGCCTTGGAAGTGGAAGAAGCACAATGGACATGATTTTCTGCTTGAAACAGGTTCAAGAAAAGTGTATCGAACAGAACCTGCCGCTTTATGTAGTCTTCATAGACTTAAGTAAAGCCTTCGATACTGTTTCGCGACAAGGACTTCGGCAGGTACTCAAGAAATGTGGTTGTACAGAGACGTTTGTCAGCCTGATTGAGGCACTTCATACAAGTATGCAAGCAAACGTGGCAATGAGTGGTTGAGTATCTAAAGACTTCAGTAAGCAACGGGGTGAAACAAGGGTGTGTGCTGGCAACTACACTCTTCTCGCTATATCTGGCAGCCATGCTTGAGGTGGCCTTCAAAGACACTTCAGAAGGAGTATACATTCAAACAAGGAAAGAAGCAGACTTGTTCAATGTGGCACAGTTTAAAGCCAAGTGTAAAACATTGATAAAGGTAGTAAGAGAAATGCCCTTTGCCGACGACAGTGCTCTAGTTGCACACAGCGTTGAAAATATGCAATCTTTAGTGGAGAAATTTGCAAGAGCAGCTAGCCAATTCAGCCTCAAAATCAACATCAAGAAGACAGAGTGCCTTTATCAACTACCAAAGTTCCAGTTATCAACATCACTACCAGAAGAGATCAGCATTGGTACAGAGCCACTAGTCAAGTGCAAGACTTTCAAGTACCTAGGGAGTACTGTTTCAGAGAATGCTAGGCTGGAGGATGAACTATCTCCCAGAATGGGAAGAGCGAGCGCTGTGTTTGGAAACTTGAGGGAGAGACTGTGGAACAATCGACATGTGTCTATCCGTGTGAAATGCAAAGTGTACAGAGCGACAGTACTGGCTACTCTATTGTACGATGCTCAAACTTGGACTGTCTACAGAGTACAGGTGAAGAAACTCCACGCGTACATGATGAAACACCTTCGAGCCATAATGACCATCTCATGGAAAGACAAGATAACCAACATAGAAGTGTTGAAACGAGCTGGTCTACCATCAGTGGAGGACATGCTAATACAGATGAACCTGAGATGGCTCTGACATGTTGAGAGGATGGACCACCAGCATCTCCCTCAGCAGTTACTCTACTCACAGTTATGCGAGGACAAATGCAATCAGGGTAGACCAAGGCTCAGATTTAAAGATATTGTAAAAAGAAACTTGAAGAAGTTGGACATAGACAGGAGTTCCTGGCAGTAGAAGGCTAAGGACAGAGCTGTGTGGAGGAATCTGATCAGACCTAAATGAAACGGTCATTGTCGCCCACGACAGACTGCTATGATGATGATGATGATGATGAGTCCTGATGGCACTATATTTTGCTGCTATTCAGGCTAAACCTAGAACTTTGTTGTCATTCACTTTATTTAGTAATTGGCAGTGGTTATGAATATGGAAGCTGTATCCCTGTACGAAATGTCTGTTGGTACAGAAGAGTTGAGAATCCGACAAAACCTTTTCAGATCAGCTCCAAGCCAACTGCTGCTGTGGCTTAGGTAGATAGTACATTGGGCCTGTGATCAGAAGGTTGTTGGTTTGCGTCTTGCTATCGGCACCTTGTCCAAACTATTTTACTATGAGATGAAATTTAGACTTAAAATTAAGAGGTTAGCCTTTGGATTTGGGAGTGGGTAAGGTTAAAAAGGTAGTAAATAGATATTGATTTAAATTTTGAAACAAATAAATGCCTCAGATTTCCTTACCTGTAGCCTGCTGCTTTTAGGATACACATTAATAGAATGTACTGGCCAATCAGATTCAAGCCGTATCTGTAACAAGAATTCTATGGGTACGGTTCCCTAGCCATAGCCACTGCCTTAGTAATTTAGGACCTTGAAGGTCAAGCTGATCCATCAGTGACCTGGTTACATTGCCACAATAATCCAATAACTAGGAATAATCAGATAATGGTAATCGGATTTAACATGTTTACATGCACTGAATAAATGGATTATTGGACAATAACTATGTGAGTTAATGTAATTTCACTTTATGTAACACAATAATTGCCTTTTATCTGATAATTGTTTTTACATGATTACTTTAATAATCAGATAACGCCAGAAATCTGATTATAAATGGTTTATTACCATGCATGTAAACATGGCCATTTTGCATGTCATACTCCCATAAATATGTGGGAGGACCCCAAAAATTGCTTTAGCCCCGGGCCCACAACCTCCTTAATCCGGCCCTGGTAAAGACCTAACCAAGTTCAGGTTCAAGTTCTGTTCTTCTTAACACAAACTAAGGCAGGGTAGACTTCAGTTCCCAAATTAAAAGCCTCAACTTTGTGTTTACTGTCATAAATTTTGGTGCACATGGAGTGTGAAGGTCTAACCATAAATATGAGGCATCATTTTCCCTGAAGGCCTAATTTGCAAACACTGCATCGGGAAAATGCATTTTTTTCAGGTCACTGCAAAGGGCACAGATGGTCCTGAATTCATAAACATGAGTTTGTGTGAGGTTTGGAAGGTGCAGGATTGTGTAGAGATGTCAGGTTGTCATCAAGAGTAACGGTGACTCATTGTCACCCTGGGCGACCTTTGTGCTGCAGAAAGTTTCACCTCCAGATGGTTGAACTGTTGTATAATCTTTTATATGAAGCATCTTTTGAAAGATAGTTTGTTGAAGTTACATAAAGCCTTTTAAAACCTGCAAACTCCTACAATCCAAGTGGCACACTGGTGAAGGAGAATCAAGTATTAAAAGCATCCTCTACTGAAGCCTTTTGTTTTTGTATTAGCTTGTGTTTAGTTGTGCTTAATAAAAACTCATACTGAGAAAAAAAATTGAACATTTCTACAGTATATTTGTTGATTGTGGTTAATTTGTTTAGGACTGAATACAATTTATTAGTCAGGTACTGTTTCAAGGTTGACCTACTGAATGGAAAATTTACATGTGACCCTCATGTCATATGTAAATGATTGCAGAAAATACAATTTATTGATGTCATTTTATGCAATTTATCAGAGTCTTGCAACATTCCAGAACTTGTTGGAAGTCAGAATTTCCAGGTTCTGGCAAGCAAAGGTTCAATACAAATGCCGCCTGAAGTCAGATTATCAACTCAATATCATCCCATGCATCATCAGTGAAAAGCGTGTAAAAGTGAAAAGCATGTAAAATGTGTTATGTATTTTGGTTTACTACGGCACCCGTCATAGTGTTTTGCTCAAGGCATTATGGGTAACCTGTAATGTCAGGTTGTTGTTGTTAGCCATGTGCTATGAAGTGCTGCTACGCTAATAAACCGTTAACATTACGTCGATGGTCCGAGTTATCATTGTTATATTAAGTAACGTAAAGCGGTGAAAGATATAACAAAAAGTGGCGACGAGGACGTCTGGACCGACGCTGCAGTCCGCGACGGAGGAGGTTTTTTTGTCGTGTTTTTCCTGCCGCTACTTCGCGCTGACCGGGTGATACACCGCGCCGCTGTGCTGAGGTGGATGCTGCGGGCTGTCTGCTAAGCGGGGAGGAGCGGAGCAGTGGAAATCGTTAAGGACAAAAAAACTCCGTGAGTAACGCCGGAGGGAAGCAACGACGTTACAGAAAGGAGCTGCGAGGGGAAGAACGACATTCAACCAGGAGCGTTAAAATGGCTGGAGTTATTGGCTCTATCGGGCCCTTTGATGAGAGCGCGGAACAATGGAGCTCCTATACAGAGCGCTTTGACTATTTCGTCGCGGCCAATGGAATAACGGATGAAAAGTTAGTGCCCACTTTTCTGAGTGTGATGGGTCCCAAGACATTTAACCTACTACGCAACCTCCTACAGCCAGTAAAGCCAGGCTCTAAAACCTACAAAGAACTTGTGGACACACTGACCCACCACTTCTCACCCAAGCCTCTAGTGATTGCAGAAAGATACAGGTTTCACAGACGTAACCAAGAAGAGGGTGAGTCTGTTAACATGTTTGTTGCAGCGCTACGCAAGTTAGCCGAACACTGTGAATTTAAAGATGTTTTAAATGACACATTAAGAGACAGGCTTGTGTGTGGACTACGAAATGAAGCAGCACAGAAGAAGTTACTCACAGAAAGTGATCTGACGCTTGAAAGAGCCATTAACATTAGTGTGATGATGGAGATGGCTTCCAAAGAAGCCCACCAACTGCATGCTACAGGCAGAGTACATAAGCTCAACAGTGGTAAAACCAATGCAACAGGTCCATGTTTCCGCTGTGGCAAGGTGGGACACCTTCCTAATGACTATTGATGCAAAGAGATGGACTGTAACAACTGTGGAAAAAAAGGCCACTTGGAGCGGGCATGTAGAAGCAAAAGGAGCAAAGACAAAGGCCCAAAGACAAGGAATAAAAGTGACATGGTAAAATACAAAAAGAAAAGAAATGTTCACACAGTTAAACATGGCGAGGACAGAGTGAGCGACTCCTCAGAGGAAGAGGTGTCAACTGCAATAAATACTGTCCGGATTATGAATGTGAATGAAGGCTCAGAAGGCTTTTGGACTAAACCAAAAGTGGAGGGACATTTTGTTAAAATGCATATAGACACCGGATCAAAGGCATCACTTGTGTCGCATGGCGTTTACAAGAAGTTTCTGAAACATCTTCCACTCCGGCCTTCAGACACCGTCTTCAGGGCGTATACTGGACACCGAGTGCCCATGAAAGGGATGACAGAGGTAACTGTTCAGTACAATGGCCAAACTGCTGAGCTTCCAGTTTATGTTACCAAGAACAACTGTCCAGCTATAATGGGGCGTGTGTGGCTAAAGAAAATCCAACTTGACTGGCAAGAAGTAAGGAAGCTGTCACACAGTTCCACTCAGCTGCAGGCCATACTGGAAAAGCACAAAAAGGTTTTTCGTGATGAGCTAGGCAGTATTAAAAAAATTATAGTGAAGCTGCATGTCAAACCTGACAGTAAACCAGTGTTCATGAAAGCCAGACCAGTGCCGTACGCCATCAGACCAAAGGTAGAGGCTGACTTGGATGCTCTGGTCAAGAATGGAGTTCTGGAGCCTGTGACAACCAGTGAGTGGGCCACGCCCATAGTTCCAGTACCCAAAAAGGACGGAGGAATCCAGACCTGTGGAGACTTTAAGGTAACAGTAAACCCTGTACTAACAGCAGAGCAGTATCCCCTTCCACTGATTGATGACTTATTTGCGGGGCTGAGTGGGGGACAAAAGTTCAGCAAAATAGATCTCAACCAGGCTTACTTACAAATGCATGTAGACGAGTAGTCACGTGAAATGCTGACTATCAACACCCATAAAGGACTCTTCAGATACTACAGACTGCCTTTTGGCATCACATCTGCTCCAGCACTTTTTCAGCGAGCTATGGATCAAATCCTGAGTGGATTACCAGGAGTGCAGTGCTACCTGGATGATATCCTGTGTACAGGAGCAGATGATGAAGAGCATCTGCGCAACTTGGATGCAACTCTCAAGAGACTGGAGGAATATGGATTGAGAATCCGCAAGGATAAATGCGAGTTTTTCCAGTCATCCATGGAATACTTAGGTCATGTGATCGATGCTAAGGGACTACACACTGCACCATCGAAAATCACAGCCATTGTGGATGCACCTCCACCCCAAAATGTCAGTCAGCTGAAGTCTTTCTTGGGACTGCTGAACTATTATGGACGTTTCATACCAAACTTGGCATCACTATTAAAACCACTGCATAACCTGCTGCGCAAAGAGGAAGCATGGAAGTGGACAGCAAGCTGTCAGGAGGCTTTTCAGAAGGCAAAGGATGCGCTGACTGCATCAGAGGTTCTGACCCACTTCAACCCATCACTTCCGATCCAGCTTGCCTGCGACGCCTCTCCTTATGGCGTAGGGGCGGTGATTTCCCACGTAATGCTAGACGGTGAGGAAAAGCCAATCGCTTTTGCGTCAAGGACATTAAACAAGGCAGAAGCTAACTATGCTCAACTAGAAAGAGAGGCTCTGAGCATTGTGTTTGGTGTCAGAAAATTCCACCAGTACTTGTATGGATGGAAGTTTACACTTTTTACTGACCACCGACCTCTCACAACCATCCTTGGACCATACACAGGAATACCATCTCTTGCAGCGTCCCGACTGCAAAGGTGGGCGTTGCTGTTGTCAGGACACTCCTATGACATCAGGTATCGAAAGTCAGACTGTCATGGTAATGCAGATGGGTTATCCAGATTACCACTTCCTGTCATGAAGCCAGAGTCAAGCACTGTGGACATCTTCTACTTCACAGAGGTAGAAAACACACCTGTTTCAGCTGTACAGGTGAAAAAGGGGACTAGAAATGACCCTGTGTTGTCTGCAGTCATGGACTTGATCATTAAAGGACAACCTGCGGGTGATGACGCAACCTTGAAGCCCTTCCTTGGGAAGTGGACAGAATTGTCTGTTCAGTCGGGTTGTTTGCTGTGGGGGAGGAGAGTGATTATTCCCCTGTCATGTCGAACAAAAGTGTTACAGCAACTTCATGCAGGACATAGTGGAATCGTGAGAATGAAAGAAATAGCGAGAAGCTATTTTTGGTGGCCAAACATTGACAAGCAGATTGAAGAAATAGCCAAAAGCTGTTCATCTTGTCACAAGGTACGGAACAACCCACCATTGGCTCCTCTCCATCCCTGGGAGTTCCCACAGGAGCCATGGCATCGTGTGCACATTGACTTTGCAGGTCCGTTTGAGGACAGAATGTTTCTCGTTGCTGTGGATGCACACAGTAAATGGCCTGAAGTGGCTATTATGAGGTCAACCACCACAGAGAAGACCACAGAGGCATTAGGAGAAATGTTTAGTCGTTTTGGGTCTCCTACACAACTAGTTTCTGACAATGGACCTCAGTTGGTTTCACAAGAAATGGATGCTTTTCTACAAGCTAATGGAGTGCAGCACATTAAATCAGCTCCATACCATCCTGCGACGAACGGCCTTGCAGAAAGGTTTGTGCAGACAATGAAACATGCATTGAAAGCATCACAAGGTCAAGGAACACTGCATCAGAGGCTGCACAAGTTCCTGCTAAACTACCGCAACACTCCACATGCAATCACAAAGACAACCCCTGCTAGTCTGATGTTCAAGAGAGATCTGCGCACTACCTTTGACCTTTTGAAACCCTCAGGATTAAAGGACACTGTGCAAAAGCAACAAGAGAAACAAATTATGCACAGAGAACATCGGGCAAAGGACAGAGCGTTCACGTCAGGAGAATCTGTGCTGGCCAGGAACTACAGAGGTGAACCTAAGTGGGTTCCTGCAACTGTTATTGCACAAACTGGACCAGTCTCATATACAGTTCAAACCACTGACAGTGTTTGGAAAAGGCACGTGGATCAACTCCTGCAGACACCGCCAGCGCCTGCAGAACCGTCTCTTGGATATCCTGAAGATGCACTCACCAACTCACCACTTTGTCCACCTACACCAGTACAGAACTCAACCACTTCAGAGACCAGAGTTCCAGCTGTAGATGTGACATCTTCTTCTGCATCAGCACCAGAAGCAAACTCCACATTAGAAAGAACACAGACTCATGTTCCTGCAGATCGCCGATACCCCACCAGGGAGCGGCGACCTCCTGTCCGTCTGAGTTATTAGACTAGATAGCAACTGACCCACATTAATGGGGCAGAATAATCCCCAGGGGTACAGTTAGGGGATGAGGTAGTCTACCCTCACTCCTAAGGTAGCATAATAATTAAAGAGAAAAAAAAACAAAAAACAAAAGAGAAGTTGTTGTACATGGATACAGTTAACTTGGCAGATGAAGAGAATGGAGAAATGTTCATATGTTCAGATTGCCAGTGTTATGTTCTAATGAAGACACAAGAATTTCAGCAGACACTTGTTATTTCCTGTAGGACATCTATTGTAAGAGGGGAGGAGATGTTATGTATTTTGGTTTACTACGGCACCCGTCGTAGTGTTTTGCTCAAGGCATTATGGGTAACCTGTAATGTCAGGTTGTTGTTGTTAGCCATGTGCTATGAAGTGCTGCTACGCTAATAAACCGTTAACATTACGTCGATGGTCCGAGTTATCATTGTTATATTAAGTAACGTAAAGCGGTGAAAGATATAACAAAATGTACTGTTAATTACCACTGCTCTTTTATTTATATATATATATAGTATATATACACTACCGTTCAAAAGTTTGGGGTCACCCAGACAATTATTTTGTGTTTTCCATGAAAAGTCACACTTATTTACCACCATGAGTTGTAAAATGAATAGAAAATATAGTCAAGACATGGACAAGGTTAGAAATAATGATTTGTATTTGAAATAATAATTTTTTCCAGATACTCAACCTGCTTAAAGGAAGGTCAGTTTTATAGCTTATCTAACCAGCTAAACTGTTTTCAGCTGTGCTAACATGATTGCACAAGGGTTTTCTAATCATCCATTAGCCTTCTGACGCAGTGAGCAAACACACTGTACCATTAGAACACTGGAGTGATAGTTGCTGGAAATGGGCCTCTATACACCTATGTAGATATTGCACCAAAAACCATACATTTGCAGCTAGAATAGTCATTTACCACATTAGCAATGTATATTAGACATTAGAGTGCATTTCTGATTAGTTTAAAGTTATCTTCATTGAAAAAAACAGTGCTTTTCTTTCAAAAATAAGGAAATTTCTAAGTGACCCCAAACTTTTGAACGGTAGTGTATATATATCTTCGAGTCAGTTGTACATGCAGTGAGCCTCATTTATGAAACGTTCATAAATCTTTGACTAGATTTCCTCTGATGGTGTAGCACAGTTATACGTAAAATAAAGGAAAAACTACTCAGAGGTTGTAATTGAAGTAATCTTGAGTTGAGCGGAAATGAGAGAAAAATATTTTCTTCCAACAGTAATGAAGTGGCCACGCAGGAAAAGCAAAGACCAGGACGAGATGACAGATGCTTCATGGGGGGAAAGCGCTGAAAGAAGTGCATCACAGCACTTTAAAACAAACAGTTTTCATTTTTTTGAGTGCTCCAAACCCCAAAAGGTAAGGTGTTACTTTGATTAAAACTGTAAGAAATATATAAGTGCTAAATCACTTTTCTATCAGTCATCACAATCTTGGTGTTTAGTCACAGTCACTAACTGTTAGATATTCCCATATTAACAATGAGCAGCATGGGCGTGTTGGTGCAGGCATGGATGACGTCATCACACCATGCCTATATTAGGGGACTGACGGTGAGAGACAGCCTTCTGGGCGGTAACTGTGGCTCCCCGGTGCACCAAGAGTGAGTGCAATCCTGCCCGGCCAGTGGGCAGTGATGCCAAAGATGTGGCAAGCTTAATCACTTTGCCAAGGTGTGCCAATCAACACGACTAGCATCAAGCCCACTACCCAGTTCAACAGAACCACCAATGACCACCATCCATACAGTGGGCTCCAGAAGGGTGGCGTACAAGTGGTGCATGGTAAGGCTAGATGACATCAGCTTACTGTTGCTGCTGGACACTGCCGCTGTGAGATCTATGATGAACTGGGTCACTGTGAAAAAATTCTTCCCTAACCATCCTGTTGGGAAGAATCCAGCGGAGTTGTACGGCTATAGGCTCACACGCCTCAGCCTCGTAGGGACCATATCGCTGATGGTTTGCTACAGGTCAAGAGTCTTCCCAGCGTTCATCTTTCATGTAGCCACACACGGGGACAACATCCTGGTATGTGACCTTTTTTACGAACTGGGTTTTACCCTCCATGAGGGTTTATTTGACCGCTGATGATGGGAGCGCAATACATCCTGACAAGGGTACACCCGCTCCAATCTTGACACCACAGAGAGAACACAGCACGGAGAAAGGGCACAAACCGGACTCGCCTCTGATCCTTGCCCAGCATAACCCTCAAGGAGTCGCCATGGAGCTGCAGGAGAGGTAGTTCGTGGCCAAAGGGGATCCCGGTGAATGGCGACAACCCGGCGTGTGTCCCATCACTGGCGACAGCGATACATTACCATGACCACAATCAGCACCAGGAGAGAGGGGGCAGAAACCAGACTCATCTCCCATTCTCACCAGGCATCAGCCTCAGGAAGCCGCCACAGCGCCGCAGGATAGAGTTCGTGGCCCAGCAGGACCCAGCAGAGCAACGCCAATTGAAGACACATCCTGCCGCCGGCGTGAAAGGTACGCCGCCACAACAGCAATGCCAAGTGCAGCCGAACCGATCACCACTTGCAGTGCTGGAATGGGTTCGGGTCCAACTACCCGAATGCCTGGACCTGTCATGTTTGGGGTCGTCACCCCGAGCATGACTTGTGGCTGTTGGGTTTAATTATTGCTTATTAATTTCAGCTGGCGGATTGAGCCTCGCTCTCCGCCAGCCCCACAGTCGTGCCTCCTCCTCACCAGGCATCCACCAGCGGCATGGTTCACCACATACACACTCACACACTAATGCACGCAAGCACACATACACTCACACTCACGCATGCACACACACACTGTTCAATCAGTCACGCACTGGGTGGCCACACAGCTGTGTCCATTTGCCCTCATTTTGGGTTTGTGTATTTATAGGGTAGAATGTGACCAGCTGTTGTGGCAACTTCTGCAATGTCAACTCTGGATATCCAGGCTCGCATCGGTTGGTTTTCCCCTGGACTAAAAGTGTGTTGTTCCCTCAGAGCCTTGCTGCTCCGACACCTTCGTAAGTCTTTCTTTTGTGCCTTTTCCCTCCGCTCCTGTTTGCTTGGAGCGCGTTAGGCATTCCCTTGACCAATCTAGCTTGTAGCCGGATGTCTTCCCTAAAACTGTGACTGTATTTGGACTTTCTCCACACTTTCATCCATTGTAAATAAAAACGTTACTTACTCGACATTTTGGGCATTTCATATGTTCGCTGCGCAGTTTGCGCAATGAACATGACAGAAAGTTGCCACCAAAAAGAGCCCAAGCAGTCGTCGGCCTCCGTCGGTCTATGATGACCATGGAAGAGAATCCTAAACATTTACTCTGCTGGAACAGCACCGCCTGTGGCTGAACAGGCCGATGCACAAATGGCAGGCCTGTCACACAGGTCGCACTTGTGGGTGGTCTCCGTGCTGCTGGGTCTGTGGCGGTTCTTCCTGCGGGTCCTTTTTTCATCTGCTGCAGCAGTCAGTCTCTCTTCACCCGCCTTGAGCTGTCTGGTCAGGGTGCCTCTCCATTTGGAGCGGTTCATTGCAAGGTCCTCCCAGCACTCTGTGTTGATCTCCAGGGCCTTCATGTCTCTCTTGCAGACGTCTCTAAAGCGCAGCTGTGGGCGGCCAACGTCTCTCCTGCCAGTTGCCAGTTCTCCGTAGAGGACGTCTTTGGGGATTCTGCCATCCTCCATATGGTGAACGTGGCCTAGCCAGCAGAGCCTGCGCTGCCTGAGTAGAGTGAACATGGAGGGAAGGCCGGCGCGGGACAGAACTTCTGTGTTGGGCACTTTGTCCTGCCAGGATATGTCCAGGATGTGGCGAATGCAGCGCAAGTGGAAGGAGTTCAGTCTCTTTTCCTGCCGGGCGTATGTTGTCCACGTCTCACTCCCATAGAGCAGTGTGCCGATGACGCAGGCGTTGTACACTGCCATCTTCGTCTTGACAGAGAGTTTGGGATTCTCCCACACTCGTGTGGTGAGGCGAGCGAGTGTGAAGGCTGATTTTCCAATTCTCTTGTTGATCTCTGTATCAAGGGAGAGGTTGTTGCTGATCGTGGGCCCCAGGTACATGAACTGATTCACGACCTCCAGCTCGTAGTCGTCGATGGTGATGGTTTGTGGTTCTTCCGTGCCTTGCGCCAAGACGTTAGTCTTCTTCAGGCTGATGGTAAGCCCGAAGTCCTTGCATGCCTGGGAGAAGCGGTCCATCAGGGTCTGAAGCTCCTGCTGTGTGTGGGTTGCAACTGCAGCGTCGTCTGCGAACAGCATGTCTCTGATTAGAGCCTTGCGTACTTTGGTTCTGGCTTTCAGGCGGGCGAGGTTGAAAAGCCTGCCGTCAGATCTTGTGTGCAGGTAGATTCCCTCTGTTGCTGTGCTGAAGGCATGCCTCAGGAGCATAGCAAAGAAAATCACAAAGAGGGTTGGTGCAAGTACACAGCCCTGTTTCACTCCGCTGCGTATGTTGAATGGCTCTGAGACATTGCCATCGTGCTGCACCATCCCCTGCATGTTGGTGTGAAACGATTTGATGAGGCTTTGCAACTTTGGTGGACATCCTATCTTTGGCAGGATCTTGAAAAGGCCCTCTCTGCTGATCAGATCGAACGCTTTGGTGAGGTCGATGAAGGCGACGTACAGGGGCATGTTCTGTTCTCTGCATTTCTCCTAGAGTTGGCGGATGGAGAATATCATGTCTACCGTCGATCGCTCAGCGCGGAAGCCACACTGAGACTCGGGGTAGACACGTTCGGCAAGCTTCTGTAGACGAACGAGAACAACTCGTGCATAGACTCTGCCAACAACGCTGAGGAGGGAGATGCCCCTGTAGTTGTTGCAGTCGCTTCTCTCCCTTTTGTTTTTGTAGAGGGTGATGATCTTGGCGTCCCTCATGTCCTGTGGTACGGCACCTTCCTTCCCGCACTGGCAGAGGACGTCATGCAATGGCAGCAGTAGGGCGGTCTTGCAGTGCTTGATCAGGTCAAGGAGTATGCCGTCGTTGCCGGGTGCCTTGCCAGCGGCCAAGCTATCAATGGCCTTGCTGAGTTCATCGATGGTTGGCTCGGCATCAAGTTCGTCCATGGATGGCAGGCAGTCGATGGCATCAAGGGCTGACGGTGTCACGGTGTTTTGTCTGGAGTAGAGGTCAGAGTAGTGTTCCACCCATCTCTCCATCTGCTTGTTCTTTTCTGTGATCATCTCCCCAGTGGAGGATTTGAGGGGGGCCGTCTTGCTCTGAGCCGGACCAAGTGCTTTCTTGATGCCATCGTACATACCACGGATGTTCCCTGTTATAGCAGCGGTTTGAATGTCTTGGCTGAGCTGAGTCCAGTACTCGTTGGCACAGTGCCGAGCAGTCTGCTGAACTTTGCTTCTCGCAGCCCTGAGAATCTGGAGATTCTTCTCGTTTGGGTACTTCTTGTACTCAGCAAGTGCTGAGCGCTTGACTTCAATGACGGGGGTCATCTCGGTCAACTTGGCATCAAACCAGTCCTGTGACTTCGAGGTCTTCCTCCCAAAGGTAGCCAAGGCTGTGCGGTGGATGGTGTTTCGCAGCTCTTCCCACTTCTGCTTTGCAGATTCTCCTTCTTGTGGTACACCAAGTTCCTTCTCAAAGGTGGAGGCAAACTGCTCAACAAGTTCTGGTTGAGCCATCTTGCTGGTGTCAATCCGTGCCTTTCCAGGCTGTCTAGCATGATGGAATTTCTTCAGCTGCAGCTTGACCTTGCAACACACCAATGAATGGTCTGTGTCACAATCTGCACTCTGGAACGAACGGGTGATTAGCACGTTCTTCAGTGAGGTGCGCCTGGTCAGGATCAAGTCCAGCTGGTGCCAGTGCTTTAAGTGCAGATGTTGCCAGGAAACCTTGTGTTGGGGCTTGGTCTTGAAGAACGAGTTTGTGATGCACAGATCGTGATATGTGCAAAACTCGAGCAGCCGCTGTCCGTTGTCGTTCATTCTGCCCACGCCAAAAGGTCCAAGACAGGAGGGCCAGGAGTCGTGGTCAGCACCCATTCTGGCATTGAAGTCTCCAAGGAGAAAGAGTTGTTCAGAGTTGGGGATGATCCTGACAGTTGTTGCGAGATTCTCGTAGAACTCGTCTTTTGCCTCTGGTGTGGCTGTCAGTGTTGGGGCATACACACTGACGAGGGTGACTGGGCCTTGAGTGGTGTTCAGGCGGAGGGTGAGGAGTCGTGCAGAGCCAGTGCTGCCCGGTTCCACCATCTTCAGCAAGGTGTTCTTCACTGCGAAGCCCACTCCATGTTCCCTGTGTTCGTCACTGCCCTTTCCCTGCCAGTAGAATGTGTAGTCCTTCTCTCTCAGTGTGCCTGCATCAGCCAACCGTGTTTCCTGGAGAGTGGCGATATCCACTCCCAGTCTCTTCAGCTCATTATTGATGATGGCAGTCTTCCTGGTGTCGTTGATGTCCTTGAGGTTAGCAGCGAGTCCTGTCATCATAGTGCGGACGTTCCAAGTTCCCAGTTTTAGAGTTGGTCTCTTTTGTTTTATTGTCTTGCCTGGTGCGAAGGTTCTCAGCCTGCTGTTCGGACTTCTCCTCATCCCCATGCACCCAATGAGGAAAGCAAGCTGTGGCGGGACAACACCTTATTGGCTGGGGGCTGCCCAGCTTGAGGCGGGTAGTAGCTGTCCAGTGAGATCCGATGATCCCTCCCACCGTCAGGAACAACCCCTGGCGCCGCGCTCTACGCCAATTGAGTGGTGGCTTATAACCGGTAACTGTCATTCCCCGTGTTTTGTCTACGCCAAAGGCGAAGCTGGAGTATCCTCTCCAGTGATCCGGTGTTCTACCTTCCAACGTTGGGCGTTGGTAGGATTCAAGCCTGGGCAGGAAGATATGGAGGACAAGATGTTACCCATGCAGCATGTCCCCCCTCTCCACGTCACTGATGAATCCAAAGGAACAGCAGGGCTGCTACAGTTTGGCACCAGCGCTGTTGCAGGAGCTGCCAGAACGATGTTGAGCACAACATAGAACTGCCTTAGGGGCTCCAACTCCGGATTTTTCCTCAGGGTTGACTCCCGAAGCCTTTCCCGTGACCGGGTATGCCGCAAGGCAGCGGAGGTTTGAAATCAGGGTTTACCTTCCCCTAGATGGGCTACCTTCCCAGGTTGACAAGCCACCATCTACCCAAAGCATCTGGTTTTAAGGCGCCAGAGATCCGCCCTCGCCCCTTCTCCTATTAGTAAAAGCAGTTCCACCAGGCTTAGAGACTAAACCACACGGGCAGGCTAGGAGTTGGACTTAGTTGTCAGAGGCTTTTCGAGACGCACGCCATAAGGAGCATTTTATGAGCACTGGGAGCTTAACCCCAGTGCCGCTCTTGGCTATGACAACCTTGGAACCACACACACACTCACCCAAGCCCAAGCAGTAAGTAACGTGTTACTCATTTTTTGTGCATTTTTCACTAACCTGTTTGGCGCATGATGTCCTGGTCCAGCTGCTTCCACACCGGCAGAAGGGGACGGCCAATGGGAGATCCCAGTGTGGAGGAGGAATGGGCAGCTGCGTCTATCCGGGGCTTCCTGTACGTCGCCAAGGACCCCTATGGCCCCGGAGCACAGTGGCACTGTCTCAATGAGGCTCAGGATATTCTGGCAGCTCACCCAGGCCTCTGGAATTATCCCCAGTACGCCGAATTACTGTCCTCCATCTGCGCGCCTGGGCAGGCTTTCCCCGACCTGAAGAGGAGGGCTCTCCGGACAAAGCCCAAAGCAAGACGCTCTCCTCCATTGGCGGCCATCTTCTCCTCTCCTCCGTCCACCGTTTCAAGATGGCAGCCAGCAGGTCGGGATCGTCGACGTCACCTGGAATCCCGGAAGAATGATTCCGCCCCATGATCTGCTCCCGCTCCAACACCAAGCCCAGTTACCTCCGCAGTGGATCATCTGTCCTGAGCAGTCCCGTCTGCAGGATCTCCCTCCGTATCCACTGCAAGGTCTTCCTCCTCGGTTTGTTCATCAGCAGCAGTGGGGTGCCAGTTTTTTTCACCGGGATCTCCCGTTCCTGTGGTGAGTGGGGCGGCTCCCATACCTTCTATGGAGGAGCCTAGCACCGCCTTTCCCAGATGGACGGGTGGAGACATCCAAACAGCAGCAGCTGCAATTCACACTGCAAACCAGGAGAGCAGGCAAATACATTTTCGTTTGACTCATATTAATAATGAAATGTTTTGCCTGATTCCCGGAAGGGAGGCTCAGGGAAAGCAGTCTCCTGAGCTCTCCCCACCTGCTGCTGTTTAAAACTGTTCACCAGCCCTCTCTCTTCTTCCCTTGGTGTGCCTGCCAGAACCGGAGCCGAGCAGTCTGGATCAGGAGGAGCCAGAGGTCCGGGGGGATGTCCTCTCGCAGCCATGGTGAACCAGGTCCCAGCTGCGACACCGGAGGAGTCACCAGTGTGGATCATGGCAGCTGGGAGAATTACGACTGCAGAGACCATCACGCTTGCTGTGGAGGCCGCCACAGCAAAGTCAGCACCCGAGCAGAACCTTGTGAAGGCTGAACCTGAGGAGACATTGCCCAGCTTGTCGAAGTCCTGGATGGCGGTAGAGCTTGAGCTAAGCTAAGTGCTCTCTTTTGTCTTTCTCTTTTCCATAATTGAGCATTTTTGCCTAGCTTTAGGTGAGGAGAGCCAGCTGCAGCCAAACGCTGCACCGGAGCTCACCTTGCCGGGCTCTGCCACTGCCAGCGACTCTGACCCTTCCCCCTCTCTTTCTGAGTCCATTTCCAGAGTCGTCGGAGAGGGTCTTCCATTGCCGGACAAGTCTGTGGACCCAGGCTCACAACCAGAGGTCACCGAAGGTCCGGTCGAGGTGGTTGTTGGGAGCACCCAGACCCAGTCCAGGGTGCCTGTGATCGATCGCCTCCTCGCTTGGGTGTTCATACGGGTCAGCTGGCCCATGGCCAAGATGGCATTGGGGTCAGCAGTGGCCCAGCCGGGTCCCACCATGGGTGCAGCAGGGGTCCAGCTCGACTCCATCGTGGGTGCAACTATGGCTCGGTCGAGGTCCATCAAGAGTGCAGCAGAGTTCCAGGCCCATGCCGGGACCATCGTGGGTGCAGCCACGCTCCAGTCCCATGCCGGGACCATCGAGGGTGCAGCGATGCTCCAGTCTTACGACGGGACCACCAGGGGTGCCACAGGACAGTTTGGGGACGCCAGGGTCTTCCCTTCCCTTTTGGAGGCCCTGTGGGTGTTCCTTGTCCTTCTGCCGGGCACCATCGGGGTCCTTCTCCCTTTGCCGCCAGTGACCGCAGGGGTCTCTCTTCCCCTGTCTGGCCACCCACCTCTCAGCCTTCCGCTGGGTAGGCCACCGCCTCATCTGCCCCTCCGGTCCTGGTGGCCCAATCGTGTGGGCAGGCCACCCGAAGGATTAGGGTCCTGGGTCAAGTGGCCCTTTTTCTCTGGCAGGCCACCTGATACTGTTCTGCAGGCCACCTGCTGGCCCTGGGATTTTGGCCGGCCCCCTGAACTTTCGGCAACCTGCTGGGCCTTGGACTCTGGCTGCCCCCCTGAACCGTGGGACTCTTGGGGGTGGGGTGGGTTAATTAGTTTTGGGGTTGGGAAGTGTGTTGCCATTGTGTTGTTTTGTGGTGTACCCCATCTTTGATTGATCCCTCCTAACCTGTTTCCCCCCACCTCCCGCCCTGGTTTGGTGTGTTGGTTTTTTGGGTGGGGGTGGGGGGTTTGTTCTTTGCTTTGATGGTACAGTGGGTGTCTGGTATCCATCCCTTGGGAGGGGCACTGTCATGTTCGGGGTCAATTGAGTCGATTGAGACTCGCTCACCGCCAGCCCCACAGCCGTGCCTCCTCCTCACCAAGCATCTACCAGCAGTATGGTTCACCACATACACACTCATGCACGCAAGCACACATACACTCACACTCACTGTTCAATCAGTCACGCACTGGGTGGCCACACAGCTGTGTCCATTTGCCCTCATTTTGGGTTTGTGTATTTATAGGGTAGAATGTGACCAGCTGTTGTGGCAACTTCTGCAATGTCAACTCTGGATATCCAGGCTCGCATCGGTTGGTTTTCCCCTGGACTAAGTGTTGTTTCCTCAGAGCCTTGCTGCTCCGACACCTTCGTAAGTCTTTCTTTTGTGCCTTTTCCCTCCACTCCTATTTGCTTGGAGTGCGTTAGGCATTCCCTTGACCAATCTAGCTTGTAGTCGGGTGTCTTCCCTTCAACTGTGACTGTATTTGAACTTCCTCCACACTTTCACCCATTGTAAATAAACACGTTTCTTACTCTACGTTTTGGGCTTGCTGCCATTTCATATGTTTGCTGCGCAGTTTGTGCAGTGAACATGACAGGACCCACAGACGGTCCCATCATCGCTAATGAGAATCACCGTACAGTTGGGGGCCAGCCACCTTCCAGATGGCCGGTAGTTCGAGATGGCACGCCAGCTATCTGCAAAAGGTAAGAGCAGCTGCCCCAGACCAAGCCGCGATGCTGGAGCAGACTAGATGCGTTTCAGGAGTAGATGCATTTTACTGCTTTTTTACATCTTGGCCAGGGGACTACAGATGAAAACTAGCCTTTTGGCTAATTCTGGCTTTTTTAACCATGTGTAATCATGTGTTTTATGAAATTGCATTGTTCCTTTTCAAATAAACTAAACTAAACTCAGCCAGTGTGGGACCCGGACTGGGACTTCACTGATGAGAGAGCACACCCAGGGCCGCTGCAGCCGGCACCTCCAGGGGTACGCCCACCTCAGGCTTGCCTGAGGCCCCTCAAGTTGAACACTCACAATGACTTTGTTTTAAATTGTTTAGACAGAGTACGGTTGACTACAGTGGCCAAATAACCCACTCAGCCGCGCAGGGTCTACCGGCAGTCCACCCGGTGGCCCAGGCTCAGGTTTAAATTGTTGTGAGTTCATATGCCTGCCTTGACGTTAATAATGTTTTTGGGCTTTTCCAGAGGGGAGGTGAATGTTAGATATTCCCGTGTTAACAATGAGCAGCATGGACATGATGGTGCAGGCACAGATGATGTCATCACGCCATGCCTATATTAGGGGACTGACGACAGGAGACGGCCTCTTTGGCGCTCCACCTCTACTCAACACCAGCCTGTACCTACTCCCGGTTAGCATAGCAGCTATATTACTGTTACACATGCTGTTAGCAGTGCTGTTAAATAAAGTCAGCATTCAGTACAGCTACCGCCTCCACCGTCCTAACTTTCAGACATAACACTAACATGGGCTTGTTTGTGTAATGCTGTCTCCTGATTAAATAAAATAGGAACAGAAAATTAGAAATTTAATTTCAAGCTCAATAATTTAAATAAATCAGTGATGCTGTATCAGTGAGCTGTATCAGTGAGCTTTTAAACTCATTTTAACAAACTGTGCAGAGGTCTAAAATTTTGTGTCCTATTTACCTTAATGATAAATCCTTTAAAAAGTTTAGACCTATGGTTTGTGTTATATTCGTTTAGATACTGGTCATTTAACAATGGGTAAAAGATTTGAAAATGATGTTCATTAAGCAAAATAATCAACATATTCTTTTAATCAGCATTTTCTATTTCATATTTTTTATTAACACAGTCACAAAATATAAGATATTAAGTCGATTTAATTAACTCACCCAAATGTTTAAGAAAGAAGAAATCTAGTCTGAAGCTAAAAGGAACTGCTAAATCTATTTTGGGCAATTTTTAGTCACATTTAAAAAACATGTTTTAAAAGCATTTGCATATTGTGAACATGACTCAAAACAGTTTAAGGTTAATTAAAGTTGAAATTTGTGGTAATGACAAGCAATATTTAGGTGCATTTAGATTTACACATGCTACGAATGGTCAGAGGCAGGAGTAGATTTTTTTGTAGTTACAAAAAGTTCAGAGCTACTAACATTTTAACAGTGGCAAATCGGTGGAGGAGGCAAGGGAGGCAGAGCTTTCTCAGAAATTTGAAAAGAAAAGGAGAAGAAATTATTTAAACACTGTGATGATACATGTATTTTATATTATATGTATATTATATAATACTTTACCGGAGTGGTGGCCTAGAGGTAGAGCATCCGCCCCACAACCAGGAGGCCGGGGTTCCAGTCCCGGACGGGTCATGCCAAAGACCAAATAAAAATGGAACTTCCTGTCATCCAGCTTGGTGCTCAGTAATAATGGAATGGAGGAGGGAAATGTTGGTTACCCAGCCACAGGGGGTGCACAAGCCAGTGTACTCCCTGTGCCGGTCCCAAGCCCAGATAAAGTAGGCAGGGTTGTGTCAGGAAGGGCATCCGGCGTAAAAACCCTTGCCAGATCAATATGTGGATCTTCGCAATAAAAGGTGATGATACGCTGTGGCAACCCCAAAAGGGAGCAGCCAAAATGCAAATTATAAAATACTTTACTAGACACTTTACCCACCTTGCCTCCAGTGTCCATGATGCTGGGCATAAATGTGTATAAATGTTCGGTAGTGGTCAGAGAGGCTGTTGGCGCAGATTGGCAGCCACATTTCCGTCAGTCTGCCCCAGGGCAGCTGTGGTTACAGTAGTAGCTTAGCACTACCATTGTCTGTGGAGTGAATGAATAATGTACCCACTGCAAAGCATCTTTAAGTGTCTATGAAAAGCACTACATAAATCTGATGCATTATTATTATTATTGTTATTATTATTGTGTAACATGTAGTCAGAATCCTGTCAGAAGTCTGCAGGAGGGAAAAATGGGTTTGCCACTGTGGGAACATTAATCAGCCAATCGGAAATTAGTTTGTTCTTCTTACTAAGGAGGTGAGCATACTTTCTGAAATTATTCAGCCAATCAGAAATCCGTTTATATTTGTTGCTGTGGAAAATTCAATATTTCCTTGGACTGAAGAAAAAAAAGGAAGGAGGTGAACCTCTAACCAATCACAGTCTGGGTTTTGACAAAATTTGACAAAATCTATGTGTACCTACCTTGTCTGTTTACCCGTTCTCTGTATGTTTGTCCCTATGCTGCTTTGTAAAGCGTCTTTGAGTATTTAGAAAAGCGCTATATAAGACTGATGTATTATTATTATTATTATTATTAAAATTACCATATCCACGCATTTCAACATGCTGAATACTACCATTGCGCGCGGATGGGATATCCAGCAGTATTTATTTGCCAGAAAGTCTAGGAAACTACAATTTGAACACCAGCTTCAGATTAAAAAACAGTCCAAGCCCTTCCTCTAAACTGGACATTACAAAAGAAGTCAGGATGCAGCAGGATGGCACCCAGGATACCTGCACAAGTGGAGCTAACCCACTTGGCAATGCTAGCCTTGGCCTTGCATTTTGCACCCACTAAATTAAAATTGGATTTGATGACAGGAAGATTTATTTAGATCCATGTTGTCATGGATGGAATATATCGGACAACAACTTCCAGTGTCTCTTTAAACTATTTTTTGTAAGGGTCCCGTCTGATCTACCTACCTACCTCTCCCTCTCTCCACGCTGATTGTGTGCCACTCCCTGCAGCTGCAAGCACCACCTGTCGCCAATTAGTGGGACTCTTTGAATAGGACGCTCTCCCATTGCTCTGCCTCGTCACCATAGTCATGGGGGCCCTGACATGGGAGCTCGAGCGGCGGATAAAGGAGGTCCTGGTCGCCGACCCGGACCCAGGACGGGGTCCACCGGGCCATTTGTTCATTCCTGCGGCCATCAGGGGAGAGGTTATACACTGGCTCCACAGGGCTGAGTTTTCCTGCCATCTGGGGGTGGCGAGGACTCTTTCTTTGCTCCAGTGCATGTTCTAGTGGCCCGCGATGGAAAAGGATGTACAAGAATACGTCAAAGCCTGCCCTCAGTGCTTGACTGGAAAGTTCCCCACCACCCCTCTGACCGGTCTTCTTCAGCCCCTCCCTGTCCCCAGTCGGCCTTGGGCCAGCATTACATTGGACTTTATCACTGGCTTTCCACCCTCCAACGGGCACACGATGATCCTTACCGTGGTGGACAGATTCTCCAAGGTGGCTCATTTTGTCCCACTCAAGAAGCTACCCTCTGCCTTGGAGATGGCACAGCTCCTGTCCAACCACATGGTCAGGTTGCACGGCATTCCAGTGGACATCGTGTCTGACTGTGGCCCCCAATTTATCTCACGGGTCTGGTAAGCATTTTGTAAGGAAATCGAGGCCACAGTCAGTCTCTCCTCTGGCTACCACCTGCAGAGCAATGGCCAGAGCAAGCAGTGCAGCCAGGAGCTGGAGACCATGCTCCACTGCGTGACAGCTGAAGACCCTTCATCTTGGAGCATGTTCCTGCCATGAGTAGAGTATGCCCATAACTTTGCCACATCCGCAGCCACCGGCTTCTCCCCCTTCAAGGCCTCGGTGGGATATAACCTTCCCTGTTCCCCATCTCGGAGGAAGAAGTCACAGTCCCCTCCATTGCAGCCCACATGTCCCAATGCAGGCGCTACTGGAAGGACACCAAGGCTGCTCTGCTCAGATCGGTCCAGGAGAACACCAATAGAAAGAGGCCTCTGGCTCCAGTCTACGAGGTCGGTCAGAGGGTGTGGCTCTCAACAAAAAACTTCCCCCTCAAGACCAACTCCAAGAAGCTCACCCCCCGGTTCATGGGTCCTTTCACCATCAAAGAGATCATCAACCCTGTGTCGGTACAGCTTGATTTTCCTGCCTCACTCCAGGTCCATCCCTCCTTCTACATCTCCCACATAAAACCTGTCTTCACCAGCTCCCAATGTCCCCCATTCAAACCACCCCCTTCCTCCGAGATGGTTGATGGAGGATTGGTGTATGCGGTCACATGCATCCTGGATGCCCACCGCAGGGGGCGGGGAGTCCAGTTCCTGGTAGACTGGAAGGGTTATGGTCCTGAAGAACAGTCTTGGATTATCTCCCTGCTATCATACTACTCCCTCATCATTATCTCTGCTCTCTCCCCTACAGGGTTGCCAGAT
This sequence comes from Pholidichthys leucotaenia, assembly GCA_020510985.1. Taxonomy (NCBI): domain Eukaryota; kingdom Metazoa; phylum Chordata; class Actinopteri; order Cichliformes; family Pholidichthyidae; genus Pholidichthys; species Pholidichthys leucotaenia. The sequence goes on along the minus strand of CM035842.1, from coordinate 89,162,987 downwards.
CCTCACCACTATTACACAATTGCATATTTCTGTCAATAAAGATAAGATAAGATAAGATAAGATAAGCCTTTATTAGTCCCACAACGGGGAAATTCCAGGATTGCAACAGCACAGGGATAGCAACACTCAGAGCAACAATCAGAAGGCAAGAAAAAAAAAACAAAAAAAAAAAAACAAGCAAGCAAGAGCAGCTAATATACATATGTACGTATTACTATAAAATATATATATATATAAGATCATTGTTACTCTCACCTTAAGCGTGACTCCTGTGGCCGTTGACCAAGTATGAAGTCTCCCTAACCCATGCTCAGCATCTGGAAAGGCTAGTGAGCTCTTATGTGGGGAAGTGGCTTGGCCTCCCAAAATGTCTTAGCAGCATTGGCTACAGTGATGGAGCCCTGTCGCTGCCATTGTCTAGCCTGGCTGAGGAATTTAAATGTGCCAAGGTGAGGCTAGACATGTCGCTCACCAACTCCTGGGATCCTGTAGTAAGAGGTGCTGCTCCTACCCTAGCAACAGGGAAGAAGTGGACCCCAAACATGGCTGCACTATGGGCCAAATCTGCACTCCTCCATCATGACGCGGTGGGCCATGTCCAACAAGGCAGAGGAGGCCTTGGCTTTGGAACAGTGATACCTCTCTGGCAAAAGGCATTTCCAGCCAAACACCGAACTATGGTGGTAGAGGAGGTGCGTCAACAGGAGGAAGCAGCCAGAAGGGCCAGAGCCATAGCACAAGCTAAACAGGGTCAATGGATAAGGTGGGAGGGTGTCGAAAAGAGGAAAATTACATGGAGAGAACTCTGGGGCATGGAATCCAATAGGCTGAACTTCATCTTCTGAGCTACATATGATGTGCTGCCCTCTCCCACAAATTTGCTGCTGTGGCTTGGAAAGGATCCATCTTGCCATCTGTGTACAGCCCCAGCAACACTCAAGCACATCTTGGTTGGTTGCAGGACTAGCCTCACTCAAGGTAGATACATGGAGACACAACCAGGTCCTCAGGTGTCTAGCCAATAAACTTGTGCGCAAGAGAGTATCCATCAACTCCCAACCCTTCAACAACTAGGATGTGCGCCGACACCTACCATCATTTGTTCAAGTGGGGACCAAGCTGTGAACTGTTCCCTCATTCCCTGATCTGGATCCACTGAACGCAGCCAGGGATTGGCAGATGTGAGCTGACTTGGATCAAAGGCTCATTTTCCCTCCGGAGATCACAACGACCACCCTGCGACCAGATCTCGTCCTCTGGTCTAATTCATCTAAACTCGCCTATATTATCGAGTTGACAGTACCCTGGGAGGATGCTGTCGAGGAAGCGTATGAGAGTAAGAAGCTGCGGTATTCCAGCTTAGCAGCTGAGGCAGAGGACAGAGGCTGGATGATAAAGGTGCACCTGGTGGAGGTGGGATGCTGGGCCTTTGTAGCCACAACAACTGCAAAGCTGCTCAGGGAGATTGGGATCAGGGGACAGGATCACAGACGGGCAATCAAAGAGCTGGCCGACACTGCCGAGAGGACCAGTCACTGGCTGTGGTTGAAAAGGAATGACATCATCTGGGCTTCTAGGGCAAACAGCTAAACCACAGGACACACACCCAGGTTTGATCAACCTGTGGTGGGTCTGCCTCGGAGGAGGGTGTTACATCAAGGGATTCCGGCATCAAAACAACTCATGGAATAGTCAACATCAAAGGATTCCAGCATCAGAGAAATTTTTAATCGTCAACATCAGAGGATTCCGGCATGTAATAGTCTGTCTATGACATCATATAGGATGTCTATGTCGTCATGTAGGACATCACCATTTCCTATGATCTATAGGCTATCAAGAGCTGGTCAACACTGCCGAGAGGACCAGTTACACATAAGGAGTTGTTCAGAACTCCTTATACAAAGATATACAGTGATGATAATCAAGTCAGTGGCAGTAATGCACCTGTAGGCTGTTTGCCAACTGCCAATCAAATCTAAAAGAAGAAGAAGAAGAAGAGAGAACCAGTTGCTGGCTGTGAATGAAAAGGTGTGATACCATCTGGGCTTCTAAGGCAAACAGCTAAACCGTGGGATACATACCCTGGCTTGATCAACCTGTGGTGGGCCTGCCTTGGTGGAGGGTGCCTTGTGATAAATGTCCAAAACACCCCGTGATGCTGAGGTACACAACTGACGATGTGTCCCAGCAGTGAAGGCTTATAGCAGTCATCTCTCAAGACACTGCACTGATGATAGAAGGACTACAGCTTCTTCATCTTCTTCTTCTTCTTGATTTGATTGGCGGTTGGCAACCAGCTTACAGGTGCATTACTGCCACGTACTTCACTCAATTTCATCACTACCTGGTTAGGAGCTGTAGTCCATCTATCATCATTGCTGTGTCCAATCGAACCTCAACTCTATCTTCAGACATCACTCTTCTTCGTCTCCTCATACTTCACTCTATATCATCACTTCACTCTATATCATCACTCTATACATCTTGGCCATGGCAACTTCCACGGCCAAGATGTAGGCCACCCAGGCCAGTTCTCGACTACAGCTCCTGACCAGATAGACCAGGGGTCCCCAAACTTTTTCCTGTGAGGGCCACATAACTTTTGCCTTCTCTGATGGGGGCTGGGGTCAGTTGGTAACAGAAAAAGTGTGACAATTGGACGGGTGCCTAAACGTAAACATTTATTGTTTTCCAGAAAGCCACAAATGACCAAATATTAATAACCCTTTCTGGGATCTTCACAGGAAAAAAAGTCGGAAAATAAATAATAACACTATTTATGAAATAAATAATAACCAAATAACCCTCTCTGGGTTCTTCACAGAAACAAGTCCATGGAACATTAACTTCGTGTTGTGCCGTGCACAATCTGAACAGGTAAAAGCTCAGCTTAGTTGTCAGAGCAGAATCTCTTCCTTAAATGACTCATATGAGCAGTCTCTCAATGTTCTTATGTTTCTTCCTTATAATCCTTTTGTAGGTTCCAGCAGGCTTGTAGACACCGCTGCTGAACAGCCTTTTCTTTGCATTGAACAAAAAAATAATCGTTTGTCCACTGCAGGTTAAATACCCTGCATTCTGAATCAATTTTTCTCTTACCAAACCTTTTCACCATTATTCCATTTTATTTGACAGGGGTGACTCTAGGATTTTTTTTTTCTGAGGGGGTGGGGTTCAGATAGGGGCACAGACTGCAGAAGGGCGGAATAGAATGTCACGTTCTATGCGTGTATTAGTCTCGATTGTGTGGCCAGACTGAAAAAAAAAAAAAAATCATCACGCTTACCAGTGAGGAGGAAAAATCAGTGCAGGCGGACACAGCAAGCCGAAGATTAAAGGTGTTTTATTCCTCCATCACGAGGCTCACCCAGCGCTCTGTGAGAGAGCTCTGAGCAGTTGTCTAAGAGTGAATTCTAAGTGCGATAGTGAGGCATGAACAGTCAGCTCTTTATACAGTGATGCAGAGAATCCATGGCTCAGAATGCATGGCTGAGCACACGCTCAGCAGGGGAACGAGACGGCGCTCGGCCGACTTGAAGCGAGGTGCGGGAAAAGCTCTGTGCAGGAGGGGGTGGAGGAGGGTGGGGGTAAGCGTCTCTGGTATTGTTCAGGGGGCTGGGCCAAATGTGGAGGCGGGCCGTATCCGGCCCGCGGGCCGTAGTTTGGGGACCACTGAGATAGACTGATGATATAGAGTGAAGTATGCAGCGATAATGCACCTGTAAGCTGGTTGCCAACCGTCAATCAAATCTAAAGGAAGAAGAAGAACTCACCATGGACTCGGAAGTGGTGTAAACATTGATTGTAACAGCTAGTCCTTTCCAGGACAACCCTGTCCTGATATAACACTAGTCCACCAGTTTCTGAGAGATGAGCTCTTGCAGCATGACATCCTCACAGAACTAGAAACTGGGCTGGCTTCAGTTGCCATCCATCTCTGATGAAGCCTGTGCGCCCAATGTCAAGTCAAATTCCTTGTGTGTTTACTTGTAAATATACTTGGCAATAAAGCTGATTCTGATTCTGATTCTGATTCTGATTCTGATGGTTTGCAACTGTCTGTCTTGTTGTGTGGCTGTTCATATTTTATTGAGTCTTTGGGGTGAGACAGGTACGTTAGCAACAGCTGATGCTACATGTGCTTCTACCTCGTGAGCTGTGTCTCCTCCACTGTCGTCCAACAGTGGGCTCCTGGAAAGAGTGTCTGCAATGACCAGTTGTTTTCCCAGCACATGCTCAGCCATTACACTGAATCGTAGCAAGCGCATTAGAAGTCCCTGGACTCTTGGGGGTGCTTTATATAAATCGTAAGAGTTTATCAGGGGTAGCAAGGTTTGTGGTCTGTTTGGAGACGGAAACTGCCCATGCCTTGTACATAGCACGAAGCGTTCGCACACCCAAACACCTGCAAAACACTCCTTTTCAATTTGAGAGTATCTTCTTTTGTAGTCTGACAGTGTATGGGAGCAGAATGCTACTGATTTCAATTCTCCATCATGCTCTTGTATCAATGCAGCTCCTAAACTATAGCTACTTGCACCTGCACTAATGACGGCATTGTGTTGTGCATCATAACATGCGAGTGCTGGAGCTGATACAAGCATACCTGTAGATTTTACAGTGTTGAATGTCTGCTCTTGCGCATTGCTCCATACCCATTGGTTCTCTCCCCTGAGTAGGCTGGTGATTGGGTGTGTAGCACTTAGGTGCAGTCTTGTACCCTTTTTGTAGTACTGAGTTATGGCAGTGTAGTTACCTTTAACTTTACTACCTGGACAGAAGGGACAATTGGGCCAGATCAGACAGATTCTAGATTCGTAGGAGCCTGGAGGGTGCGACAACAGATGACACATACACAGGAAGTATGAAAAGCTTGCAAGTATGTGTATTTTTTAGTTGTGCACACTTAAAACAAAAAAGAGAGCGCTTGTAAAAACAATAAAAAATAAAATACCCCCAAATACAGTTGTAGTTTGTTCAGTCCTTTAGTATTCGTTTCAGTCTTTGAATGTTCATTTCGGTCTTTGAATGTTCATTTTGATCTTTCAGTGTTCGATCAGTGCGATAGTGACCAGTTGGATCACCTCTACCAGTTAGTTAGGTTCGGGCTTCGGCTCGCCATCCAGATCTGGAGATCCACGTTCTTCTCAATCCAGGCCAAAAAACCTGACCTACAGAACAGGTCAGAACAAAAAGCTTAAACTATGATCTATAGCTTGGTACATATGTTTTCAAATATTTCCATGTTGTACAACAATAAATCAAATTTCTCATATTACTAAATTTCCATTAAACCAAAATTAATATAGTTCAAATCTAGTAACAGTAATAATTTGCATTCGTTTTTACAGTGCATAGAAAATACACCCTCAAAATTACACAAAATAGTTGCATGTGCATAAAATAGGCACATCTACTATCCAAATTTATCAAAATGGTACCAAAAAAAAAAATAAGTAAAGTGCATTGGAAAGCACTTGACATTAACACTGATATTTTTGCAGTGTGCTGAACCAAGTTAGCACCACAAGGAAAAAAGAAAAGTGTGCTAACATAACAATTTAGCACAAACTGACACATTTAAACACCTTAAACCACAGATTTAACATTCACCTTTAAGTAACAGTCAGTAGCAAGTGAAATTGGACCTTTGCTAATCATTACAGCCTTGAAAAACGACCTTTTCTTATGAAAAACCTAGCCGGAATTAGCATTGGAGGTTAGCATTTTAAGCTAGCGGCCATTAGCATCAGAGGGTTGCATTTCGCATACACAATGAATGGCACTCACCATGCCGAGCAACACGTGCTTCAAGGGGATTTCCGAGCTCACGTGAGTTCACAGCCTTTGGATTCAAAGTCTTAAAATTTTACAAAAGAGGTGTCAGAAATTGATAATACTGCGGCGGATGATAAAATAAGGCAGCGATGCTGTGGTTTTAAGCAGGTTTTATTAATCATACCGCCGTCACGGGAACTCGGCTCCAGCCCATAGCGTGAGCAGGCTGAAGCCGAATTCCTCAGGCTCTCAGTGAAGAGGGGACACAAAGTCTGTGTCCAGCAGCAGCCGTTGTAGAAGTGAGAATTGAGAGAAAGTGTTACAGAACCTGTGCAGTATTTATACCCAACTCAAACAATACATCAAAGCAGATTCACAGCAGTTTGTCTGATCAAAGGGACTGCAGAACAGGCATGAGATATTTGCATTTGTGAGACATACATCACAATAGGCAGATCTGCTCTAGGTGCAGAACAAAGGGGTTAACAGGCACATCTACATATTGATCTGAGTCTCTAGGTCACAGTAAGGACAGGACGCATGAACACAATGCAAGAGAGGCGACATTAACATCACAAGGCATGAATGGCACATTACGTCTCAGTAGTGTAGCGGAAAAAAACAGGAGTAGCGAGTTGTCTGTCCTTATCTGTTGTGGGGGCTAACCGAACCGCCACAAATACAGCAATATCTCGTTTCTTGTGTTGGTTTAGGCTTACCAATCTCAAGAGTTTTAGCCAGGAAAAGGCTGCTACTAGCACGTTAGCATCACCACCTCAGCAAGGGATCTCTCTCGGTCTGCGTCTCTGCCGTGTCTGAGCAGCACGCAGGTCACACCAAGGCAGAGAGAGAGGGCACTTGACCCCATTGGCTGAGGCTGCCATCAAACGATGCAGCTATTGGTTGCTCAATATACCAAATAAAAATATTGGGAACTTTATCAGAGCTTTTTAGAAAATGTTTTTAACTATTTATGAATATATTTTATGAACTTATATTTATTTATATATTTATCTTCAAAATATTTATTCCCATTGTGAAATGAGTGGGGTTTTTTTTAAAAGCGGTATCGGTATGTATGATTTTATTCACGTTTTTAACACTGGGTTACAGGTGTAGTTTTGTGAATAGATCAAGAAGGAGTGTACCAACATAACTGATGAGACCCAGGCCCTGACGAAGCTCCTCCACATTTGTAGGGCTTGGCATTTGCATTATAGCTTTCACTTTACTGGGTTCCAGCTTCATGCCCTCAGTGCTAAAAACATGGCCAAAGTACTGCACCTCTGACTTTCCAAATTTGCACTTGGCTTTGTTTAACTTCAAGCCACTTTCCTTTATTTTACTCAGGACAGCATTTAAGCGAATGTTGTGCTCTTCCATTGTCGAACCATAAATGAGAATGTCGTCCATCACTATGACTACTCCCTCCAGGCCCTTCAACAATAATGGCGTCTCCCTCTGAAAAATTTCAGGGGCGGACGTGATTCCAAACCGCAGTCGTGTGAAGTAGAATCTGCCTATAGGGGTTATGAAAGAAGTCAATTTTGGGCTATTTTCATCAAAGGGGATTTGCCAAAATCCATATGAGGCATTAAGAGTGGAGAATATTTTTGCCCCTGCCAACTTGGGAGCAATGTCCTCCAACGTTGGCAGAATGAACCTCTCTCGCTTGACTGCCTGTTCAATCGTTTGAGGTCGACACACACACACGTACCTGTTTATTTTTCTTCTCCACTGGAACTATCGGGGCACACCAGTCTGTGGCCTCCGTGACCTCTTGTATTATTACCAAATAAAGATGAAAGGAGGAGCACAAACAGAGACAGCAGCAGAGACAGACTGCGGGGGCTCAGTGACTGATGGTGACTTCCACTGAAGCCCCTCCGCTGGGACAAGGCAAGATACATCAACCAGAGTAATAAATGGTAAATGGTGTTCACTTATATAGCACTTTTACTTATATAGCTAGTAAAAGAATGAGTTAAATGCACTTGCCTTGCCCCCTGCTCTGCTGCCACTGAAGCTGCCACTGAAGTCCCGGTCGAGTCTCTCCGCGTGACTGCAGAGAACCATTGGAGCACAGCAGCTGGAGGGTGATGAGGATCTGCCTCGGGGAATGCAGCCGGAGCGGGAGAGGCAGTCTCTGGCTGAGCAGCAGCAGAATCCTCCTGGAGTGATAATGCTGGTAAAGCTGGTGGAGCACTCAGGGAAGGAGGAGACCCAGCTGGGGAAGCCCTCAGGGAGACCTCCATAGATGGGCCAGGATGGCGAGTGGAGCAGCACTTCCTCATGGTATGCTTCCCTGCTGGCCCTTTTGAAGCCGGCTGATCCTCTCGTGCCAGGAGCAACACCTCCGGAACGAGCCAGGGCTTGTACTCCAGCATTAGCTCCGTCTGTGCGATCTCCACCTGCCTGCGTTCCTCCTCCTTTGTAGTCTCCACTGCTGATGTCAGGAAGGGAACTACATCTGCCACCCGCGATGATAGCTGGTGGGTCCGCGGACACAGGTGAACAAACCCTGGGAACAGCTGATGATTCAGGTTTGGCTACAGGGAGACACTGCGAACCCGCTGACTGAAACACAAAGGCGAGTGCTGGACAGAGCCACCCAACCAGAGAGGAGAAAAAGGTTGCTTTGTTTTCTGGTAGAGTGAAGCAAAAACAGGTATATCCAGGAGCCGTGAATGGGCACTGAAAGTTGCCACCACGAGGGATAAGCAGGACAACCTCACCTCCGAGTTTGGGGAGCTAAGAGCCCCGTCTAAACAGTCCTGGATCTAGGTGGCTGCAGAAAGTAACTCCTCTAATTCCATGCCCGCTGGGTCCATGTTTGCACAGCGACATCCATTAAAACTCGCACTGCTGAGCCTTTGACTGGCTGAGTTCTACTGTTATGTTTTGCTGCCCAGGGGGGCAGCAGGGATAGGCTCAAACACCAGTAAAGTTTCAGCGGTTTAATAATAAAAAAGGCGCAGCTCTGAAATTGGAAATAACTAACTCAGAACATCACAGATAACGAAGGTACTGACCAGACAGTAGTGTGGGAGGAACGAAACAACACTGAATTAGAACTCAGCAAGGAAACTAAGGAATGAGAGGGATTACATACACACAACACTGATGAGAGGTAATTGTTATGTCTCAATAATGGGAGACCATAGCCGTGTTGAACTGAGCAACAAAGTGAACTTTATTAAGGAAAACAGGCACAATATACACACTGGCCATAGCCCGCCTAAGGTCACCATGTTGACCGCCTGGCGTCAGCTACGGCAAGCCCCAAGGGCCAAATCCCACACAACATTCCCCCCCTACAGAACGTGAAAGCACCCCAAATAACACACACACACACACACACACACACACACACACACACACACACACACACACACACATATATATATATACGTATATATATATATATATATATATATATATATATATATATATATATATATATATATATATATATATATATATATATATATATATACGTATATATATACTGTATATATATATATATATATATATATATATATATATATATATATATATATATATATATATATATATATATATATATATATACTGTATATATATCAAAATCAAATCAAATCAAACTTTATTGTCATATTGCTGTACATACAACTGTAGTGCAGGCAAGATGAAATTGTGTTTCTCTCGGCATCCGTATAGGAAGCAGCATGATTAAGACACACTCCCACATAGCTCCACCCCCCACCCCCACCCCCCCATCCATTCACACATCCCTGAGACATACTTGGGGAAAAAGAATAACTAACTATAATATACAAAATGTCCATAGGTGCAGTAGTGTGTATGAGAGATTCCGGGTCAGCTGTTCAGCATCCTGACAGCTTGTGGGAGGAAGCTGTTGATCAGTCTGGTGGTTCTGCCTCTGATGCTCCCGAATCGTTTACCAGATGGAAGAAGTTCAAAGTGTTCATGCAGAGGGTGAGAACGGTCCTTGACAATGTTCATTGCCCTGCTCCTACAACGGTTCTGAAAAAGTTCTTGGACAGAGGGGAGGGAGACTCCAATTACCCGCTCCGCCCCCTTGACTATCCTCTGCAGGGCTTTTTTGTCTGACATACTGCAACTGGAGTACCATGTAGCAATGCAGTACGTCAGAACACTCTCCACCACACCTCTGTAGAAGGTCCTGAGGATGCAGATGGGGAGAGAGGCCTGTTTGAGTTTCCTCAAGAAGTGTAGTCTCTGCTGAGCCCGCTTCCTGATCTCCAAGGAATTCTTGCTCCAGGTCAGGTCCTGCGAGATCTGCACTCCGAGGAACTTGATGTTCTCTACTCTCTCCACTAAACGGCCACCGATGCTGAGGGGGACGTGCTCAGGCTGTGACCGCCGGAAGTTGATAATCATCTCCTTCGTTTTGTCCATGTTGAGCACCAGATTGTTCTCCCTGCACCAGCCCTCCAGGTCTCTCACTTCTTCCCTGTACATTGATTCCTCATCCCTCTGAATAAGTCCCACCACCGTGGTGTCATCTGCAAACTTAATAATCTGGTTCCCCTCGTGTTTGGATACACAGTCATGTGTTAGAAGTGTAAACAACAGTGGACTGAGTACACAGCCTTGAGGGGTTCCGGTACTCAGCGTGACAGAGTTGGAGATGTTGTTTCCAACCCGGACAGACTGAGGTCTCTCAGTCAGGAAATCCAGGATAAGATAAGATAAGCCTTTATTAGTCCCACAACGGGGAAATTCCAGGATTGCAACAGCACAGGGATAGCAACACTCAGAGCAACAATCAGAAGGCAAGAAAAAAAAAAACAAGCAAGCAAGAGCAGCTAATATACATATGTACATATTACTATAAAATATATATATACACACACACACACAGACACACAGTGCAGAGCATTGTAGCTGGATGGAATAAATATATGAATATATGAACACAGTGCAGAGCATTGTAGCTAGATGGAATAAATATGTAAATATATAAACACCCACAGTACGGAGCATTGCAGCTAGGTGGAATAAATATGCAAGTATATAAACACACACAGTGCGGAGCAATGTAGCTAGATGGAATAATATGTAGATATATAAAAACACAGTGCGGAGCATTGTAGCTAGATGGAATAAATATATAGATATATAAATATAAACACACCCAGTGCTGAGCATTGTAGCTAGATGGAATAAATATGTAAATATACTGTATAAACACACACAGTGCAGAGCATTGTTGCTAGGTGGGATGAAACAGCATAACCGTCTATTTAGTTATCCTACATGGTATGATTATGTGCCCATACATATTCTCACCCTCCATAGCGACCGGTATGTTCCTAGTTGTATGCCGGAGAGGACCATTGTGTAAGTCTATTGCATCTTTTGCATTCAAAAAACTACTAGTTTGTCACGTCTTTTTGCTATCTCTGCGAGCAGCCCTGCTTAGGTTGTACAGTCTGACAGCCGTTGGTAGGAAGGACCTACGAAACCTCTCGGTTGTGCACCTGGGATGATGTAGTCTGCTGCTAAATGAGCTCCTCAGTGCATCCAGTATGTCCTGCATAGGGTGGAACTCGGACTCCAGCAGAGATGACAGTTTAGCCACCGTCCTTCTCTCTCCTATCTCCTCCATCGGATCAAGGCGCTGCCCCAGGACAGAGCTAGTTTTCTTAATCAGTTTGTTCAGTCTCTTCCTATCGGCTGCAGTAATGCCACTGCCCCAGCAGACCACTCCAAAAGTGATGGCTGATGCCACCACCGTGTCATAGAATGACTTCAGCAGCGCCCCTTGTACACCAAAAGACCTGAGTCTCCTCAGCAGGAACAGCCTGCGCTGTCCCTTCTTGTAGAGTGCGTCAGTATTGTGTGACCAGTCTAGTTTATTGTTCAGATGAATACCCAGGTACTTATAGGATGTCACCATCTCGATGTCTGTTCCCTGTATATTTACTGGTGCTGTGAGGGGCTGCCTATGCCTGCGGCAGTCCACCACCAGCTCCTTAGTTTTCCTCGCGTTGATCTGGAGGCAGTTCCAATGGCACCAGTCCACAAAGTCCTGGATAAGCCCTCTGTACTCAGCTTCATCTCCGTTGGAGATGAGACCAACGATCGCAGAGTCATCAGAGAACTTCTGTAGATGGCAATGTGTTGTGTTGTGTGAGAAGTCCGCAGTATAAAGAGTGAACAGGAAGGGAGCCAGCACCGTTCCCTGGGGGGCCCCCGTGCTACTGATGATCGTGTCGGAAACACAGTCCCGGGTTCTCACAAACTGAGGCCGGTTCGTGAGGTAGTCCAGGATCCATGATGACAGGTGCTGGTCCACCCCTGCGCGCAGCAGCTTGTCCTTCAGGATCATCGGTTGGATGGTGTTGAAAGCACTGGAGAAGTCAAAGAACATGATCCTCACCATATTCCCGGGCTTCTCCAGGTGGGACAGAGAACGGTGAAGGAGGAAGATCACCGCATCCTCCACCCCAATGCCATGCTGGTAGGCGAACTGGAGTGGATCCATCGCTGGTTCCACCAGGGGGCGGAGATGAGCAAGGAGCAGTCTCTCCAGGGTCTTCATCAAGTGGGACGTCAAGGCCACCGGTCTGTAGCTGTTCAGGTCTTTGGGGTGGGAAGTTTTTGGTACAGGTACCACACAAGATGTTTTCCACAGCTGTGGTACCCTCCCCAGTTTCAGGCTCATGTTGAAGATATACGTCACAATCCCACACAGCTGGTCTGCACAGGACTTGAGGAGCTTTGCGCTGATGCCGTCCGGTCCCGACGCCTTCCTCGCCTTGATCTTCCTCAGCTCCGTCCTCACCTGGGTCTTGGTCAGGGTCAGGATGGGGGGCTGTGTGTTGGGAGTGGGGGGGGTGTCGGTGGAGTGGGGAGTGGGCAGCAGGACTTGATTTCTTAGAGGCAGCAGTGGTTGTTGTGCAGACAGGGGGAGGGCGGTTGGTCAAATCTATTGAAAAACAGATTCAGGTTGTTCGCCCACTCCCTGCCCCCCGTGGCCTGTGGGGAGGTATTCTGGAGCCCCGAGATGGTTTTGAGGTTTCTCCAGACCCCGCTGATGTCGCTCTGTTGCAGCTTGTCCTCCATCTTCTTCCTGAAGCTGTCCTTGCCTTCTCTGATCTTTCTCCTCAGCTCCCTCTGTACGGACTTCAGCATCTCCCTGTTCCCCGACCTGAAGATCCTCTTCTTCTCTCTCAGAAGTGTTTTTATCTCAGGGTTGATCCAGGGTTTGTTGTTTGAGTGACGCCGTATGGTCTTGGTGGGAACGGATTTGTCCACACAGAAGCTGAGGTAGCCCGTGAAGGTGTGAATGAGGCCATCGATGTCCTCACCATGTGGATCGCAGAGCTGCTTCCAGGCAGTGGCTTCAAAACAGTCCTTTAGAGTGTCCATTGTCTCCTCAGACCATAACTCCACAGTGTGCATGGCCGGAGGTTGTCTGTGCACTAGGGGTTTGTACACCGGCCGGAGATGAACCAAGTTGTGATCCGATCTCCCAAGTGGGGGGAGTTGTGATGAGGTGTACGCCTCCTTAGTGTTTGCGTAGAACAAATCCAGTGTTTTATTGTCTCTAGTGTGGCATGTGACATACTGGGTGAAAGTGGGCAGAATGGGAGACAGTGAAACGTGGTTGAAATCGCCTGAGATGAGGAGAAGAGCATCTGGGTGTTCTGTCTGCAGCCTGCTGGTTACTGAATGGATGACGTCACGCGCTGTCCCAGCGTTCGCCGTCGGATTTGCATAAACAACAATGCAGATCACGTGTGAGTGTTCTCTCGGGAGATATGTAGGCCTCATGCTAACAGCTAGCAACTCAATGTCTTTGCTGCAGTGTCGTTGTTTAACAGTGATATGTCCTGCTCTGCACCAGTTGTTGTTAACATACATTATCACTCCACCGCCCCTTGCTTTGCCACTCTCTGGTGTTCGGTCAGCTCGTATCATGTGAAAACCCTCCAGCTCAATGTTAGCATCTGCTGCTAGTTCAGTTAGCCACGTCTCAGTAAACAAAAGGAGAGAGCACTCCCGGTAAGTGCTATCATAACGGGAGATAGCCGCTAGCTCATCTAACTTTCCCAGTATCGACCGTACATTTCCCATGACAACAGATGGAAGGGAGGGTCTGTACCTTATATTTTTTGTCCTCCGCCTTACTCCAGCCCGGCAGCCGCGACGCTTTTGCCTCAATTCTCTCGGTATGTCGAGTTTTTCCAGTGGGACCAGGTGGCGGTTAAATGCTAGCAGCTCTTCCCTGTTGTATCGTATCCTACTATAAACAGTGGCTCCGTCCACCGGCTCAGGAGACATTTGGGACGATCTGTGTGTCCGTGATATAAGTGGGGTGAAAAAAAAAGTGATCAAAAGAGAGACATGGATCCAGAGACATGTGGCGGTGTTCAGACCGAGAAGGTGTAATTTCTCCATCAGTCTCTGGGGAATAATGGTGTTGAATGCTGAACTGAAATCAATGTACAGGAGTCTGGTGTAGGTGTCTTTCTGGTCCAGGTGGGTGATGACAGAGTGTAGGGTGGTGACTATAGCATCCTCCGTGGAGCGGTTTGAACGATATGCAAACTGGAGCGGGTCGTGTGATGCAGGGAGGCAGGCTGTGATGTGTGGTTTGACAAGTCGTTCAAAACACTTCATCACAATTGGTGTAAGTGCAACAGGACGATAGTCATTCAAACAGGACACCACTGGTTTCTTTGCCACCGGTACAATGATAGAGGTCTTGAAGCATCTGGGAACGATGGCCTGACTCAGGGAGATGTTATAAATGTCAGTCAGGACATCCGCCAACTTGCTCGCGCAGTCTCGGAGCACACGTCCCGGAATGTTGTCTGGACCTGCAGCTTTGCGTGGGTTGACTCTGGATAGGGTCCTCCGTGTGTCCGCTGTGTTGATGGTAAAAGCTGGTCCGACCGATGGTGGGGGTGGGCCGGCCCTCCCTCTGATTGTCAAATTTGATGCTTCAAAACGTGCAAAGAAGTCGTTAAGCCTGTCTGGAAGCGAAGCGTCGTCATCATCGACCCCCTGCCTAGACTTAAAGCCCGTCAGTGTCCGAACTCCCTGCCACATCTGCTTGGTGTTCCTAGTGTCACAGAGGTGTCCCTGGATTTTCTCCACATAGGCGCGCTTTGCCACCTTAATTCCCTTTGAAAGCGCAGACCTGGCTGAGCGGAGGGCAATCCTGTCCTTCGCTCTGAAGGCTGCATCTCTGGCTGTAAGCAGCGAGCGCACCTCTGCAGTCATCCAGAGCTTATGATTACCCCGCATAGTGATGGTCTTCACTGTAGTGAAATCCTCTGTGCACTTCGCGATGTAGCTGGTGACCGTATCAGCATACTCCTCCACATCTGTCCTGTCTTCCTGGGAGGCTGCTATTTTGAAGATCTTCCAGTCTGTGTGCTGAAAACAGTCTTGCAGTGCAGAGGTTGCACTCTCTGGCAAAATCCTGATTTGTTTCACTGCTGGCCTGCTGCGCTTCAATAAAGGTTTGTAGGCAGGCACCAGCATCACGGACATGTGATCAGAACGGCCGAGATGGGGGCGGGGTATCGCTTTATATGCATCTGTGTTTGTGTACACTAAGTCCAACATATTCTCTCCTCTGGTCTTAAAGTCTACACATTGTTTAAACTTGGGGAGCACAGTCTTTAAGCTGGTGTGGTTAAAATCCCCCGCAACCACCACAAAACTGTCCGGGTGTGACGTTTGGATTTCACTGATCGCATTGTGCAGTACCCCGAGTGCCTTCTTAGCATTAGCTTTAGCTAATGCTAAGAAGGCTAGCATTAGCATTCATTAGCATTCATTAGCATTCATCAGAAACTCCTCCAGCTCAAGGTGCCCCCCTCCACCTGCCAGTGGATCTCCAGCTTTCTGACTGACAGGTGGCAACAGGTGAAGCTAGGGAGATTTACATCCAGCTCCCGAAAAATTAGTACTGGCGCCCCCCAAGGATGTGTCCTTTCCCCACTGCTCTTCTCCCTCTACTCCAACGACTGCACCTCAGAGGACCCTTCGGTGAAGCTCCTGAAGTTTGCGGACGACACCACAGTCATCGGTTTGATCCGGGATGATGATGAGTCTGCATACAGGCGGGAGGTGGAGCAGCTGATCCTCTGGTGCAGCCAGAACCATCTTGAACTTAACCCAGCCAAAACGGTGGAGATGACTGTGGATTTCAGGCGACACCCCCCTTCATTCCCCCCACTCACCATCCTCAACAGCACAGTGTCCACTGTGGACTCCTTCAAGTTTCTGGGTACCACAATCTCCTGGAACCTGAAGTGGTCCTCCCATATAGACACTGTCCGGAAAAAGGCCCAGCAGAGGTTGTTTTTTCTGCGTCAGCTCAAGAAGTTTGATTTGCCTCAGGAGCTGCTGGTTGTCTTCTACACCGCCATCATCCAATCTGTCCTCTGCTTTTCCATCACTGTCTGGTTTGGATCTGCCACTAAACAGGACAAGACCAGACTGCAGCAGATCATTAAGTCTGCAGAGAGGATCATTGATACTGACCTACCCTCCATTGAGAACTTATATTGGTCCATAACCAGGAAACGGGCGGGAAACATCTGTGCTGACCCATCACACCCCGGCCACAAACTGTTTGAACTTCTATCTTCTGGTCGTCGTTACAGATCACTGAAGGTCAAAACCACCCGTCACAGGAACAGTTTCTTTCCTCAAGCCATCACTCTGATGAACTCCTAACATTCACCTAGTCCTACCTGTTGCTGTACTCATGACTTTTCATCCATTATTACATTGCACATAACTCTCACACTGCTTTTTACTTCATTCACATTATATCACTGAATCTGAGTTCACATTGAAATACTGTGTGACTGTATATTTTTTCATATATTTCTGCAAAGTGTGGTTAGTCTGAGTAAATAACTGCATATATTCCTGTATATAAGATAAGATAAGATAAGATAAGCCTTTATTAGTCCCACAACGGGGAAATTCCAGGATTGCAACAGCACAGGGATAGCAACACTCAGAGCAACAATCAGAAGGCAAGAAAAAACAAGCAAGCAAGAGCAGCTAATATACATATGTACATATTACTATAAAATATATATATATACACACACACACACACACAGACACACAGTGCAGAGCATTGTAGCTGGATGGAATAAATATATGAATATATGAACACAGTGCAGAGCATTGTAGCTAGATGGATATATTATATATAATATATACTGTATAATAATATATATATATATATTTGCATCCTTTTATAGAAACGTGGACAGACTGTAATTTACTGTACATACTCTGTTGTCATTGAATCCTTATTTAAATCCTCCACCTGAACAATGAGAGCAAGTTTTTAGCCAAAGTCAAATTCCTTGTATGTGTTGTGCATACTTGGCCAATAAAGCTGATTCTGATTCTGATTAGCTTTAGCGTTAGCGCTATATATATATATATATATATATATATATATATATATATATATATATATATATATATATACAGTATATATATATATATATATATATATATATATATATATATATATAAGATGGAACCACCCCCTTAACTTTAGTGAGAAAACCCTCGTCGAACTAGGGATGAGCCGATACCACTTTTTCAAGTCCAGTACCGATACCGATACTGTAGCCTTGAGTATCAACCGATACCGATCAAAAACCGATACCATCTCTCTTTAGTAGAGAACATACTTTGGTAATGACTGGCTGCATTTTGCACACATAAAAACATACAGTCGTGAAAAAATTTGGACACCCCTTTAAATATTCGCTGCTGTTGTTTTTCTTGTCTTCTTGATTGTTGCTCTGAGTGTTGCTATCCCTGTGCTGTTGCAATCCTGGAATTTCCCCATTGTGGGACTAATAAAGGCTTATCTTATCTTATCTTATCTTATATTCAGTCCTTTATTAAGAAATGTTCACATATCTGATCTTGTTTTTGTTTTTATTTGCATTTATTTAAATTATTTTAGCCATTTTAAGTGGGAATGAAGGTGGGGGGGTGTCATAATAAAGATGGGGGTGTCTTAATTTATTCCTCACTATTTGTTCAGAATTGCATTTTACAGAAAATTTATAAAAAGTATTTAATTCATTTAATTGTTTAGTTATATTACATGACTATAACTGCACGGTGGCGCAGTGGTTAGCACTGTGGCAGCACAGTTTACCCTTGGCCGGGGGATCGTGGGGATCCTGGGTTCGATCCCAGCCCCCGACCAACAGTGATCTGTGTGGAGTTTGCATGTTCTCCCCGTGTATGCGTGGGTTTACCCCGGGATTTCTCCGGTTTCCTCCCACACGCCAAAAACATGCAGGTTAGGTTAATTGGAGACTCTAAAGTGGCCCTAGGTGTGAATGTGTGTGTGAATGGTTAAGGGATAGCGCCGTATCGTGGCTGCTTCATCCATCCAGGTGGTGGATGACCCTCAATTTCCCCTCTGGGGATCAATAAAGTATACTAAATCTAAAAAAAAAATAAAAAATGAATCTCCCAGTATTTTTAACATTGATATTAAATATCCATATATCCAAATATAAAAATGCACACAGGCTTATACAGGGTGTCCTAATTTTTTCACAACTGTAAATCTAAAAGTCAAACAAGAAATATATTACAAATTTGACTCTGTTCAGCAATGCTGCTGCTTTTTTTTATTTTAAACTTTGGTTCATTGAAGCTTAAAGCTGGGATTTCTGATAAGTGTCTGGAGATAAATGTGCATACTTCCTTACTTACAGCAACTGGGACCGCTGTCAGAAAACCAGGTCCGGTGTGGCAGTGTGTACAAAGGCTCCAAATACTCCATTAAACGCGGAAACCCTCATTTTCCACAAGAGCAAAGCATTGGTCATCGAGCAGATAAATTTGACACTTTCATCTGTTATCATCTTTGCTTTTTTGCTCTCAGGAGGTAGTTTGTCATGTTTCAGAAAAGAATCTAGCAGTATCTGTTGTAGCGCAGGATTTCTTATCCTTGTGTTCGGCGCTTGGCAGAATTCAGCATATTCCTTACCGTGATACTATGGGGACCCATGCTGTGGTATTCGTCTCAGACTGAAAGGCATGGAGATCAAAGGGCTGGGGACAAAAGGAATTGTCATGGGAGAGTGAATTGTAATGCAAGACCTCAGGTAGCAGGGACGTGTGAGTGTTGTGAGATAAAAGAGAGTCCCTACTACATGAGGTTAATGTTTCTGATTCTGGAAGATGTGAGAGAGTGAATAAAGTTCATCTGCTCGGAAAGCTCGGTCTGGTTATTCCTTTCTCCACACTGGTGACCCTTGACGAATAATGGAACACGAGGCGAACACCCCGGAGATGACCCAGACGGGAAGCCCCAGCAATGCGTGCGCCGTTTCGGTCAAACTACCAGACTTTTGGCTGCACGACCCAAAGTCTTGGTTCCTCCACACCGAGGCCCAGTTCGCACTCTGGGGAATAACGGCAGATGACACCAGATATTACTACGTGGTCGCAGCGCTGGACGCTCGCACAACTCAGCAGGGAGCGAGCCTGCTCCAACAGCTCCCAGCCCGCAACAAACACGGGGCTCTCAAAACCGTGCTGACCCGGCGCTACATGCTCTCGGACTGCGAGAGAGCGGAGAGGCTCCTGACGTGCTCCGAGTTAGGAGACGGGTCGGCGGTCGAACTGATGGAGAAGATGTTGGCGTTGATGGGCATGGACGATGGGCATTTTCTATTCACCCACCTTTTCCTCCGGAACCTCCCAACGGTGGCCAGAGTGGTCCTTGCCAACTCGCCGCTGCTGGTCGCGCGTGACTACCGAGCATGATTACCGTGTGCTAGCCCAGGAGGCAGATTGGATCATCCTCACCACTAGAGCCCTCACAGTGAATGCAGCGGCATCGGAACCCAGCGAAACGGCCAGCGGAAGCGAGGAGCCAGCGATGGTAGTGGCAGCGGGGGCCAGGAAGCGCCAGAGAGACACGGTCTACTCCTACCACCGCCGTTTTGGAGAGGACGCACGTCGATGCGTGCCACCGTGCCAATTCAAGCGTTTGGGAAACGCCAGGACCGGCAGTCGGTAGTGGCTGCGACCGCCGGTGAAGAAAGCATGCTGCTCTACGTGACAGACTCACGCCCGGGGAGACGGTTCCTCGTGGACTCCGGCTCCCAAAAGAGCCTCATCCTGCCATCCTCTGGCTAGCGGGAACTAGCGACCCTGAGCTGACGGTTGCTAACGGCTCAGACATTAGGACTTTTGGTGAGAGGACACTGACTGTATCCCTGCATGGCCGTACGTACCAATGGACATTCGTCATAGCAGCATGCAGTTTCCCAATCTTAGGCGCTGATTTTTTGTGTGCACACAGACTACTAGTCAATGTTGCTAACAGACGCCTGATTAATGCAATGTCTTTTGATTCTCTCCCCTGTACAGCTCAAGGAACCGGGCCAACAACGCGAGCCAGTGTCACAGCTTCAGGTGGTAAGTTCCACACACTGCTCACCCAGTTCCCAGCACTCACGGTCCCAATGTTTTCGGCGGCCATCACTAAACACGGGGTGGAGCACTTTATCACCACCACTGGGCCGCCCGTTTTCGCATGACCTCGGCGCCTGGACACAGCTAAACTGGCCATAGCGCGCAAGGAGTTTGCCAACTTGGAAAGGCTGGGCATCATCAGACGATCAAACAGCCCATGGGCATCCCCACTACATATGGCTCCTAAGGCCGAGGGATCATGGCGACCTTGCGGAGATTTCCACAGATTAAACAACGCCACAGCGCACGACCGCTACCCGCTCCCCCATATTCAGGATTTTTCCGTTCACCTCGCCGAGACACGTATTTTTTCTAAGATAGACCTGGTCCGTGGTTACCACCAGGTCCCGGTGCGCGCGGAGGACATACCTAAAACGGCAGTAATAACCCCGTTTGGTCTGTTTGAGTTTTTATGCATGCCTTTCAGGTTAAAAGGTGTGGCACAGACATTCCAGCGCATGATGGATGCGGTGTTGCGTGATCTGCCGTTTGTGTTTGTCTACCTGGATGACATCCTGGTGGCCAGCGCGTCCGAGGACGAACACGTAACCCACCTCAGGACAGTTTTCCGGAGGTTAGAGGAGCACGGGTTAATAATCAACCAGGCGAAATGCCAGTTCAGGGTGACGGGGATCAATTTTTTGGGACACCACATCTCACCAGAGAGAGTGATACCCTTGCTGGACAAGGTGTGCGCAGTGGCGAATTTTCCCCAGCCTCAGATGGTCAGGGCGCAGCAGGAGTTTTTGGGGATGGTTAACTTTTATAAGATAAGATAAGATAAGATAAGATAAGCCTTTATTAGTCCCACAACGGGGAAATTCCAGGATTGCAACAGCACAGGGATAGCAACACTCAGAGCAACAATCAGAAGGCAAGAAAAAAAACAAGCAAGCAAGAGCAGCTAATATACATATGTACATATTACTATAAAATATACTGTATATATACACACACACACAGACACACAGTGCAGAGCATTGTAGCTGGATGGAATAAATATATGAATATATGAACACAGTGCAGAGCATTGTAGCTAGATGGAATAAATATGTAAATATATAAACACCCACAGTACGGAGCATTGCAGCTAGGTGGAATAAATATGCAAGTATATAAACACACACAGTGCGGAGCAATGTAGCTAGATGGAATAATATGTAGATATATAAAAACACAGTGCGGAGCATTGTAGCTAGATGGAATAAATATATAGATATATAAATATAAACACACCCAGTGCTGAGCATTGTAGCTAGATGGAATAAATATGTAAATATATAAACACACACAGTGCAGAGCATTGTTGCTAGGTGGGATGAAACAGCATAACCGTCTATTTAGTTATCCTACATGGTATGATTATGTGCCCATACATATTCTCACCCTCCATAGCGACCGGTATGTTCCTAGTTGTATGCCGGAGAGGACCATTGTGTAAGTCTATTGCATCTTTTGCATTCAAAAAAACTATTAGTTTGTTACGTCTTTTTGCTATCTCTGCGAGCAGCCCTGCTTAGGTTGTACAGTCTGACAGCCGTTGGTAGGAAGGACCTACGAAACCTCTCGGTTGTGCACCTGGGATGATGTAGTCTGCTGCTAAATGAGCTCCTCAGTGCATCCAGTATGTCCTGCATAGGGTGGAACCCGGACTCCAGCAGAGATGACAGTTTAGCCACCGTCCTTCTCTCTCCTATCTCCTCCATCGGATCAAGGCGCTGCCCCAGGACAGAGCTAGCTTTCTTAATCAGTTTGTTCAGTCTCTTCCTATCGGCTGCAGTAATGCCAGTGCCCCAGCAGACCACTCCAAAAGTGATGGCTGATGCCACCACCGTGTCATAGAATGACTTCAGCAGCGCCCCTTGTACACCAAAAGACCTGAGTCTCCTCAGCAGGAACAGCCTGCGCTGTCCCTTCTTGTAGAGTGCGTCAGTATTGTGTGACCAGTCTAGTTTATTGTTCAGATGAATACCCAGGTACTTATAGGATGTCACCATCTCGATGTCTGTTCCCTGTATATTTACTGGTGCTGTGAGGGGCTGCCCATGCCTGCGGCAGTCCACCACCAGCTCCTTAGTTTTCCTCGCGTTGATCTGGAGGCAGTTCCGATGGCACCAGTCCACAAAGTCCTGGATAAGCCCTCTGTACTCAGCTTCATCTCCGTTGGAGATGAGACCAACGATCGCAGAGTCATCAGAGAACTTCTGTAGATGGCAATGTGTTGTGTGAGAAGTCCGCAGTATAAAGAGTGAACAGGAAGGGAGCCAGCACCGTTCCCTGGGGGGCCCCCGTGCTACTGATGATCGTGTCGGAAACACAGTCCCGGGTTCTCACAAACTGAGGCCGGTTCGTGAGGTAGTCCAGGATCCATGATGACAGGTGCTGGTCCACCCCTGCGCGCAGCAGCTTGTCCTTCAGGATCATCGGTTGGATGGTGTTGAAAGCACTGGAGAAGTCAAAGAACATGATCCTCACCATATTCCCGGGCTTCTCCAGGTGGGACAGAGAACGGTGAAGGAGGAAGATCACCGCATCCTCCACCCCAATGCCATGCTGGTAGGCGAACTGGAGTGGATCCATCGCTGGTTCCACCAGGGGGCGGAGATGAGCAAGGAGCAGTCTCTCCAGGGTCTTCATCAAGTGGGACGTCAAGGCCACCGGTCTGTAGCTGTTCAGGTCTTTGGGGTGGGAAGTTTTTGGTACAGGTACCACACAAGATGTTTTCCACAGCTGTGGTACCCTCCCCAGTTTCAGGCTCATGTTGAAGATATACATCACAATCCCACACAGCTGGTCTGCACAGGACTTGAGGAGCTTTGCGCTGATGCCGTCCGGTCCCGACGCCTTCCTCGCCTTGATCTTCCTCAGCTCCGTCCTCACCTGGGTCTTGGTCAGGGTCAGGATGGGGGGCTGTGTGTTGGGAGTGGGGGGGGTGTCGGTGGAGTGGGGAGTGGGCAGCAGGACTTGATTTCTTAGAGGCAGCAGTGGTTGTTGTGCAGACAGGGGGGAGGGCGGTTGGTCAAATCTATTGAAAAACAGATTCAGGTTGTTCGCCCACTCCCTGCCCCCCGTGGCCTGGGGGGAGGTATTCTGGAGCCCCGAGATGGTTTTGAGGTTTCTCCAGACCCCGCTGATGTCGCTCTGTTGCAGCTTGTCCTCCATCTTCTTCCTGAAGCTGTCCTTGCCTTCTCTGATCTTTCTCCTCAGCTCCCTCTGTATAAACGTTTCCTCCCCCGAGCAGCCCAGCTCATGCAGCCGTTGTACACCGTGCTTAAGAAACGGAAACCGGCGGACAGAGTCGACTGGACTCCTGAGTGGGAGCAGGCGTTCTCTGAGGTTAAAACAGCCCTGGCAAACGCCGCACTACTGGCGCACCTGGACCCGGCGGCTTGGATAGCGTTCACTACCAATGCCTCGGACGTGGCCATAGGGGCCATCGTGGAGCAATGTGTCACCAGTTCTTGGCAGCCGCTCGCCTTTTTTAGCACATCTTTGCACGATAGTGAACATAAATACAGCACGTTCAACAGAGAGTTACTGGCTCTCCACCTGGCCATACGCCACTTCCAGTTCTGGCTGGAAGGGCGCACCTTCACTGCATTCATGGACCACAAGCCGCTAACGTACGCGATGGCCAAGGTTTCGGAACCATGGTCGGGCCGGCAGCAGAGACAGCTGGCCGCGATCTCAGAGTTTACGACCGACATTCAGCATGTGGCCGGTAAACTCAACGTGGCAGCGGACTGCCTCTCACGCGCATTAGTGGCCCCAGTCTACATAGGGATAGATTACATGGCCATGGCCGCAGAGCAGATCGGCAATGCAGACGTGTGTGCACTCCAGGTCTGGACCAACAGGGTTAAGGCTGGAGAGCAGAGTACTGCAAGACGGGGGGCCCCCCAATCTGCCAATCTGTCAATCTGTCTCCACAGGACGCCCGCGCCCGGTGGTCCTACACGCTTGGCGCCACCGCGTTTTTGAGTCAGTTCACTCCCTGGCGCACCCAGGAGTGTGCGCATCAGTCAAAATGGTGGGAGCGAAGTTCATCTGGCCGACCCTGTGCAAACAGGTGAAAGAGTGGGCTGCAGCCTGCATAGCGTGCCAACGAGCCAAAGTGCACAGGCACACAAAGGCCCCCTTGGAGCCGTTCCATATCCCGGCTAAGAGGTTCGACCACGTTCACGTGGACCTCGTGGGCCCCCTCCCGCCATCGCAGGGGTTCACGCACCTCCTGACAGTGGTGGACCACACCACACATTGGCCAGAAGCAGTTCTGCTAGCTTCCACCGTGTCCGCAGACGTGGCACGCGCTTTTTTGACAACATGGGTGGCACGTTTTGGCACCCCTTCGGCCATCACGTCCGATCGGGGCCCTCAGTTTGTTTCCGACCTCTGGTCCACGATGGCCCTTAGCCTGGGCGTCTCAATTCATCGCACGACCGTGTACAACCCACAGGCCAATGGGTTATGCGAGTGTTTCCATAGGTCACTGAAAGCAGCGCTCAGGGCTTTGCTTACGGATGCAAATTGAGTGGACCGGTTGCCGTGGGTTCTATTAGGGTTGCGTTCCGCACCGAAAGAGGATTTCCCCAGCAGAGTTGGTTTTTTCTCAGCCGCTGCGGCTCCCCGGGGAATTTTTGCCAGATAACCCCGCACCGAACACCCATCTGTCCCCGCGTTCACAGCATAGCGCAGACGCAGGGACGCTACCTGGCCCTGCCCACCACTGTTTTCCCCACGCTTTTGTGCCAAAAACCTTGAAGGACGCGGTGTTCGTGTTTGTCAGGCACGATGTCCACCAGCCCCCATTGCACCCACCCTACGATGGCCCGTTTAGAGTGTTGGAACCTGGGGACAAACATTTTGTGTTAGACTTGGGGGTCGCCGGGAGAGAATCTGTATAGACAGGCTTAAGCCCGCCTTTGTTGTGGCAGACGAGCAAGTGGTGTTGGCCTGAGCTCCTCGGCGTGGAAGACCCCCCCCTGAGAACTCCCCAGGTAAACGATTCATCAGAGCAGTCACACGAACATGTTGAATGTTCCCCCCCCCATTGTTCCCCAGGAGCCCCCCACTGGCACAGCAGTGCCGCGGAGGCGAAGACCCCCTGTTACAGCAGCTATGGGCGGAGGCTGAAGCCGAGAGGACGTGAGGGTTAACACTCAGTCTGAGACTCTGGGGGGGGGGGGCGGTATGGGGGACCCATGTTGTGGTATTCATCTCAGACTGAAAGGCATGGAGATGCAGTAGTTTCCTCTGACGGGAGAGCATGGAGATCAAAGGGCTGGGGGACAAAAGGAATTGTCATGGGGGAGTGAATTGTAATGCAAGACCTCAGGTAGCAGGGGCGTGTGAGTGTTGTGAGATAAAAGAGAGTCCCTACTACATGAGGTTAATGTTTCTGATTCTGGAAGATGTGAGAGAGTGAATAAAGTTCATCTGCTCGGAAAGCTCGGTCTAGTTATTCCTTTCTCCACAATACTTCCCTAAATGTTTTATCAAGATTTGTAGTGTTAAAATTGGAACGCTGGTACCACCCCACGAAGTACAGTGATCCCTCTCTACTTCACGCCTCACCTTTCGCGCCCTCAGTGCATCGCGGATTTTTCAAAAATATTCATCAAAAATTCAAAATTGAGAAAAAATGGGCGGGCGCTAGCAGAAGGCAGGGAGACTACATTAGAACATCAGGTATCAACACGGAGAGCCCGCACAACTCAAAATCCACCTCTCTGTTCGCTGTTCTCGTGTTGGCTCGGCTCGGGAATCTCGCAAGCTGATTGGCCGAGACGTTTTACCCAGCTTCTCTCCCTGCCGAGCGCCCATACCCAGCGAAGGAAGACCGTATTCATTGTTCTTTATCGCTCGTGTTGCTTAGTCTCGCCGCGTGGAACTTTTCGTTGTTCTCTTGTGCCTTTTTGCGCGAAATAGTCTTCCCGTCGAGCCACTACGCCACCTCCTGCAGCTTCTCCAGCTCTATCGGAAGCTGCCCTCGACGATCCTGCGCCTCTAGCACCTGACGATGAGGCGTCACCTGAGGAGCAGTAAAGCTCTTATTAACCTGTGCAGTAAATCATCTTCATCTTGAGTTACGTATCTTGTTATAAGAATAAAAGAGTTCTAAAAACATATTTATGTACACTTTATTTACATCTATGTATGTACACTTACACACACACACACACACGTATCATATGAGAGAGAGAGTGAGAGAATGAACGTACGTATTATTTATGGGTGACGTCATTAGGGGTGACGCTACTTCGCGGTTTTTCACTTTTCGCGGTCGGTTCTGGAACCCATTAACCGCGATAAGTGAGGGATCACTGTAGTTGCATTCTGCAGTCCTGCTTTTTAGTTCCACACTGCATGTATGTTGAGGCAAGTCCCACTCACCGGGCGCAGCTCTAGTGACATTGTTTGTTTACGTCTCTGGCAAGCTATGTGCAGCATGGATGAGAACGGTTACCGCACTTTCATTTTAACAGCATTATTAATGTATCGGATCGGTAAATGACTTTTATTCCTTACTGATACCGATCCAGGCAAAATAGCTGGATCGGACCTGATACCGATACCTCGGACTGGATCGGCTCATCTCTACTTCGAACACATGCAATATAGACAGTTTCCCCCCCTTTTAAAAAAAAAAAAAAAAGCACAGGACAATTCAGTTCAATTCAATTCAGCTTTATTTATATAGTGCCATATCACAACAAATGTTATCTCATAGCAACAACAAAACTAGTTAACCTGGGCACCTGGGTAGACTACCAGGATACCCTCCCATGTTGGGGCGGATTATTCTGCCGCCCATTCCCAACATGCATTAGCTAGAGCTACTTCCAGAACAAAGTCGTCAAGGTATTTGGGCCTCTGACGTGTCCTAGCCGAGCACCCCACTGGAGGGGAACCTGCTCCTGGCTCCATCGGCCGCACCTGCAAGTCCCTAACACCATCACCAGATAAGTCCCAACCCACATCAGTCCACCCTGCCACAGTTCCTGGACCCTGTGCAGGCAACAACTTCCTGAATCAGCTAGAGTGCCACAGTGACCCATCCGAGAGCTCAAACGTGTCCTGGCCCCGCTGCCTCACGATCTGAAGTGGCCCCATTCAGAGAGACTGCAGTTTATGCATGCGGTTGGGATGCTTAATCCAGACCTGGTCCAACACATCGAGTCCGTGGGCTTTCACCCTGTGCTTCCTGTCAAAACATCGTTTCATCTTCTGCTGTTGGGCAATGGCCCAGTCTCGTGGAGAGTCTGTGTTCTCCGGAGAGGAGGTCATGGGGGGCCTCAGTCGGTCCAGGGGCAGGTGGAGTTCATGCCCCAGCATGAGTTTCGCCGGTGGGCACCCTGTTGTTGCATGGCCCATGGCCCTGTAGTGGAGGAGTGTGCTCTGGAGGGTGTCAGGGAACGTGAAGCCGTTCGCTAAATGGGCTCTCAGACCATTTTTCAGAGTCTTGTTGAAACGCTCCACGCCCCCATTGGCTTGGGGGTGGTAGAACACAATTTTGATGTGTTCCATGCCCCAAACACATAAAAACTCCTTAACCCCCCCCCCCCCCCAGAGGTGAACTGTGGACCATTGTCTGTAGTGATGGCATCCAGGACCACCCCATCTGGCGAACAGTGATGAGAGGAAACCCGTAACCACTTCCGTCATGACTGAATTGATGGTAAATGGCGTTCACTTATATAGCGCTTTTATATGCGCTTATATAAATAACGCTTATATAAATAACGCTTATATATATAGCTTTTATATTACGCTTTATTTAGCCCATTTTTTAATTGATGGGTAACACTTCCGGCCATTTGGAGAACAAATCATAGACTACTAGCAAAAAATGGCTGTTCAGGGGTGCTGTATGTAGTTCACCGCAGATGTCCAATTGGATGTGCTTCCAAGGGCCCTCTGGGTACGGTAGTGGTCATGGGGCAGGGGGTGGGCCACCGGTCTTTCCGATCTCCAAGCACGGGACACAGTTCTTTACCATAGTTTCAATGTACTTATCAATACCCGGCCACCAAACTGAATCCCTGCAACGCTACTTCACCCTGACCACGCACAGGTGACCCTCGTGGAGCATCGCAGGGACTCGTGACCTCAGAGAAACCAGGATCAATGTGCAGTGTCCCCTTGCCACACACACCCCGTTCCAACAAGTCAGTTCGTCTCTGAACCGGTGAAAAGGTGCCAGATGGCCCTGTACTTTCACATGCCAACCCTCCCTGATGACTGAGCACAGTTGTGACACTGTGGGGTCCCGTTCCAACTCTGCCTGGAGGGATACCATGTCAGAATCAGAATCAGAATCAGATTTATTGCCATTGTTCATGTAGTACACAAACTAGGATCCCGCAGGGATCCGTGCAGCGTGTTGACTAGATCCGCCTCTGTGGGTTCATTGTCGTCGTTGTACAGTGTTGGCCGTGTCATGGAACAGAAGATCCGCCACTACATTCTTTTTTCCCGGAGTGAACTGGGTAGTAAAGTTGTAGGCCCTCAGCCACTCAGTCCACCTGTGGATCCGTAGGGGTCTGTGTACCGAACCTGTCATCTCCAGCAGTGTTGTCAGTGCCTGGTGGTCCATTCGCAGGGTGAAGTGGCGCCCGTAGAGGTAGATGTGCCACTGTTTACTCACCCAGACACAAGCGAGAGCCTCCCTCTCACCTACGGCATATTTCTGTTCAGCTGTTGAAAGGGACCTCGACGCAAACACCACTGGTTGCTCAGTACCGTCTTGCACTTGAGACATAACCCCCCCCCCCCCCGCAAACCAGACGCATCACAGGTCACAAAAGTCGGCCATTTTGGATCAAAGTGGGCCAACACTGGAGGGGAGGGGAGTTGAGACTTCAGCCTAGCAACTGCCGCTGAGCAGGATGGGGTCCACTGCCACGGTGCGTCCTGCTTCAGAAGGGCCCAGAGGGGTTCGATAGTCTGAATAATGAGGAATAAAATACCCTTAAAAGTTCACCATGCCCAAGAATGAAGAGATTTGTGTAAGTGTCGTGGGATCGAGGGGACGCAGGACCACCTCCACGTTCAAGTTCAAGAGCCTCAGGCCCTTGGCCGCCAGCCAGAATCCCACAAACTCAATAGAGTCTGCCACGAAAATGCACTTTTCCCCGTTCAATATGACTCCGTGCTCCTGCAGCACCTCCATCAAATGACAGTTGTGCTCTTCCCGCGACGCCCCGTGGATCACAATGTTGTCCAGGTACACCACTACACCTCTGAGGCCGGCCAGAATCATGGACATGATCTTCTGAAAGCAGCTAGATGCTGAGCTCAGACCAAAAGTCATGCAGGTGTACCTGAAAACGCCCATGTGGATCACGAACGCTGTCAGGTCCCTGCTGGCTGGGTGAAGAGGCACCTGTAGATAACCCTGGTGGAGATCCAGCTTTGTGAACACCCTTGAGCCGCTGAATGTTGCGGTAAGTTCCTCCATCGTGGGGAGCAGGTATTTGTCTGGCACAGTCGCCTTATTAACCATCCTAAGGTCAATACACGGCCGGATGCCGCCTGTCTTCTTCTTGGCCACCATGATGTTCGATATCAAATCAAATCAAATCAAATCAACCTTTAATGTCATATTGCTGTACATACAACTGTAGTGCAGGCAAGATGAAATTGCGTTTCTCTTGGCATCCATATAAGTAAAAAGAACATAATTTAAGACACACTCACATACACCCTCACTCCCCACCCCAACACAGCCATTCACACTTCCCTGAGACATACTTGAAAACTAACCAGAACTATAATATACAAATAATATACATAATGTCCATAGGTGCAGTAGTATGTATGAAAGATTCCAGATCAACTGTTCAGCATCCTAACAGCTTGTGGAAGGAAGCTGTTAATCAGTCTGGTGGTTCTGCCTCTGATGCTCTGGAATCGTTTGCCAGATGGCAGAAGTTCAAAGTGTTTATGCAGAGGGTGAGAATGGTCCTTGACAATGTTCAGTGCCCTGCTCCTACAACGGTTCTGAAAAAGTTCTTGGACAGAGGGGAGGGAAACTCCAGTTACCCTCTCAGCTCCCTTAACTATCCTCTGCAGGGCTTTTTTGTCTGACATACTGCAGCTGGAGTACCATGTTGCAATGCAGTACGTTAGAACACTCTCCACCACACCTCTGTAGAAGGTCCTGAGGATGCAGATGGGGAGAGAGGCCTGTTTGAGTTTCCTCAAGAAGTGCAGTCTCTGCTGGGCCCGCTTCCTGATCCCCAAGGAATTCTTGCTCCAGGTCAGGTCCTGCGAGATCTGCACTCCGAGGAACTTGATGTTCTCCACTCTCGCCACTAAACGGCCACCGATGCTGAGAGGGACATGTTCAGGCTGTGACCGCCGGAAGTCGATAATCATCTCCTTCATTTTGTCCACGTTGAGCACCAGATTGTTCTCCCTGCACCAGCCCTTCAGGTCTCTCACTTCTTCCCTGTACACTGATTCCTCATCCCTCTGAATAAGTCCCACCACCGTGGTGTTGTCTGCAAACTTAATAGCCTGGTTCCCCTTGTGTCTGGATACACAGCCATGTGTTAGAAGTGTAAACAACAGTGGACTGAGTACGCAGCCTTGAGGGGGTCCGGTGCTCAGCGTGATAGAGTTGGAGATGTTATTTCCAACCCGGACAGACTGAGGTCTCTCAGTCAGGAAATCCAGGATTCAGAGACATGTGGCAGTGTTCAGACCAAGAAGGAGTAATTTCTCCATCAGTCTCTGGGGAATAATGGTGTTGAATGCTGAGCTGAAATCAATGTACAGGAGTCTGGCGTAGGTGTCTTTCTGATCCAGGTGGGTGATGACAGAGTGCAGGGTGGTGACTATAGCATCCTCCATGGAGCGGTTTGAACGATATGCAAACTGGAGTGGGTCATGTGATGCAGGGAGGCAGGCTGTGATGTGTGGTTTGACAAGCCGTTCAAAACACTTCATCACAATTGGTGTCAGTGCAACAGGACGATAGTCATTCAGACAGGACATAACTGGTTTCTTTGCCACCGGTACTATGGTAGAGGTCTTGAAGCATCTGGGAACGATGGCCTGACTCAGGGAGATGTTATAAATGTCAGTCAGGACATCCGCCAACTCGCTCGCGCAGTCTCGGAGCACACGTCCCGGGATGTTGTCCGGACCTGCAGCTTTACGTGGGTTGACCCTGGTTAGGGTCCTCCATGTGTCCGCTGTGTTGATGGTGATAGCTGGCCCAACCGACGGTGGAGATGGGCCAGCCCTCCCTCTGATTGTCGGGTTTGATGCTTCAAAACATGCAAAGAAGTTGTTGAGCCTGTCTGGAAGCGAAGCGTCATCATCATCGACCCCCTGCCTAGACTTATAGTCCGTCAGCGCCCGAACTCCCTGCCACATCCGCTTGGTGTTCCTAGTGTCACAGAGGTGTCCCTGGATTTTCTCCGCATAGGCGCGCTTCGCCGTCTTAATTCCCTTTGAGAGCGCAGACCTGGCTGAGCGGAGGGCGATCCTGTCCTTTGCTCTGAAGGCTGCATCTCTGGCTGTGAGCTGCGAGCGCACCTCTGCAGTCATCCAGGGCTTATGGTTGCCACGTGCAGTGATAGTCTTCACTATAGTGACATCCTCTGTGCACTTCGCGATGTAGCTGGTGACCGTTTCAGCATACTCCTCCACATCTGTCTTGTCTTCCTGGGAGGTTGCTATTTTGAAGACCTCCCAGTCTGTGTGCAGAAAACAGTCTTTATGTGCTGAGGTTGCACTCTCTGGCCAAATCCTGATTTGTTTCACTACTGGCCTGATGCACTTCAGTAAAGGTTTGTAGGCAGGCACCAGCATCACGGATAGGTGGTCAGAAAGGTCAAGGTGGGGGCGAGGTGTTGCCTTATAAGCATCTGTGTTTGTGTACACCAAGTCCAACATATTCTCTCCTCTGGTCTTAAAGTCTACACATTGTTTAAACTTGGGGAGCACAGTCTTTAACCCCTTGCACTCTGGTCAATTTCCCTAAAAACGCCAAAAAATAACGTACCCAAAGTAAATCAAAAGCTGTTCTTCAACCCTTTGCAGCATCTTCATGGGGTTGGTCTCATTTAAAAGAAAACACTTTGAATTTTTTGGCAAAACAGTCATAATCTCTCTAAGTGCTCCTGCCACTGAGTAACAGTCATCTAAACATACTGAACTTGAAGAAAATAAATTTCGCCTGGGTGTTTTTTTGGACCCCCTCATGGATCGTCACCTTATCGTGGTGGGGGGGTTTGCGTGCCCCAGTGATCCCAGGAGCTATGTTGTCCGGGGCAATTTGCCTCTGATAGGGTCTCCCAAGACAAACTGGTCCTGGGTGAAGGGCCAGACGAAGAACGATCCAACAGACTCTCATGATAAATTGTATATCAAGGATTCAGTGTACCCCGCCCGGTATGGGGTTACCGGGGCCCCACCCTGGAGCCAGGCCTGGGGGAGGGGCTCGAAGGCTAGCGTCTGGTGGCCGGGTTTCCACCCATGGGACCCGGCCGGGCTCAGCCCGAAGGAGTTACATGGGTCCGCCCTCCAGTAGGTTCACCACCTGCAGGAGGGATCATGGAAGTCCGGTGCTATGTGGATTAGGTGGCAGTCAAAGGCGGAGACCTTGGCGGACTGATCCCAAGCTTTCTAAACTGGCTTTTGGTACGTGGAATGTCACCTCTCTGGTGGGGAAGGAGCCTGAGCTGGTGTACGAGATTGAGCGATACCGGCTAGATATAGTTGGCCTCACCTCAACACACAGCTCCGGTTCCGGAACCAGTCTCCTGGAGAGGGGCTGGAGCTTGGCCTTTTCTGGAGTTGCCCCGGGCGAGAGGCGACGAGCAGGGGTAGGTATTCTTGTATCGCCCCACCTTGCTGCCTCTATATTGGAGTTTTCCCCGGTGGACGAAAGGGTTGCTTCCCTGCGCCTTCGGGTTGGGAAACGGGTCCTGACCATCATTTGTGCCTATGCACCAAATGATGTTTCAGAGTACCCACCCTTTTTGGAGTCTGTGACTGGGGTGCTGGAGGGTGCTCCTCCTGGAGACTCCATTGTCCTACTGGGGGACTTCAATGCGCACGTGGGCAACGACAGTGAAACCTGGAGGGGGGTGATTGGGAGGAACGGCCTGCCCGATCTGAACCCGAGTGGTGTTCAGTTATTGGACTTCTGTGCTAACCACAGTCTGTCTATAACGAACACCATGTTCAAGCATAAGGGTGTCCATATGTGCACCTGGCACCAGGACACCCTAGGCCGCAGGTCGATGATCGATTTTGTTATCGTATCATCAGACCTGCGACCGTATGTCTTGGACACCCGAGTAAAGAGAGGTGCAGAGCTGTCAACTGATCACCACCTGGTGGTGAGTTGGATCCGATGGCAGGGGAGGAAGCCATTCAGACCTGGTAGACCCAAACGTATAGTGAGGGTGTGCTGGGAGCGTCTGGCTGAGGCCCCTGTCCGGGAGGTCTTCAACTCCCACCTCCGGAAGAACTTCAACCACATTCCGAGGGAGTCTGGAGACATGGAGTCTGAATGGGCCATGTTCTCCACCTCTGTTGTTGAAGCGGCAGCCCAGAGCTGCGGCCGCAAGGTGGTCGGTGCATCTCGTGGTGGCAACCCCCGAACCAAGTGGTGGACACCAGTGGTGAGGGGGGCCATTAAGCTGAAGAAGGAGTCCTATCAAGCTTGGTTGGCTTGTGGGACTCCCGAAGCAGCTGAGGTGTACCGGCAGGCCAAGCGGAGTGCAGCTCGGGTGGTTGCTGAAGCAAAAACCCGGGTATGGGAGGAGTTCGGTGAGGCCATGGAACAAGACTTTCGGTCGGCTTCAAAGAGATTCTGGCAAACTGTTCGGCGGCCCAGGAGGGGAAAGCAGCTCCCCGTCCACACTGTGTATGGTGCGGATGGGACACTGTTGACTTCAACTGGGGATATCGTCGGGCGGTGGAAGGAATACTTCGAGGATCTCCTCAATCCCACTGATACGCCTTCCACAGAGGAAGCAGGGTTTGGGGACGAGGGGGATGACTCGCCTATCACAGGGGCTGAGGTCGCCAAGGTGGTTAAAAATCTCCTTGGTGGCCGGGCCCCGGGGGTGGACGAGATTCGCCCCGAGTACCTCAAGGCCCTGGATGTTGTTGGGTTGTCATGGTTGACACGCCTCTGCAACATTGCGTGGAGGTCGGGGGCAGTGCCTTTGGCATGGCAAACCGGGGTGGTGGTTCCTCTCTTCAAAAAAGGGGACCGGAGGGTGTGCTCCAACTTTAGAGGGATCACACTCCTCAGCCTCCCTGGGAAGGTCTATGCCAAGGTATTGGAGAGGAGAGTCCGGCCGTTGGTCGAACCTCGGATTCAGGAGGAGCAATGTGGTTTTCGTCCTGGCCGTGGCACATCGGACCAGCTCTTTACCCTCTCGAGAATTCTTGAGGGTTCGTGGGAGTTTGCCCAACCAGTTTACATGTGTTTTGTGGACTTGGAGAAGGCATTTGACCGCGTCCCTCGTGGATTTTTGTGGGGGGTGCTTCGGGAGTATGGGGTATCGGGCTTGTTGTTACGAGCTATTCGGTCTCTGTACGACCGTTGTGAGAGTTTAGTTCGCATTGCCAACACTCGGTCGGAGTCATTCCCAGTGAGAGTTGGACTCCGCCAGGGCTGCCCTTTGTCACCGGTCCTGTTCATAATTTTTATGGACAGGATTTCTAGGCGCAGCCAGGGAATGGAGGGTGTCATGCTTGGTGACCACAGGATCTCATCTCTGTTGTTTGCAGATGATGTTGTCCTGTTGGCTTCATCCAGCAATGACCTACAGCTCTTGCTGGGACGGTTTGCCGCTGAGTGTGAAGCGGCTGGGATGAGAATCAGCACCTCCAAGTCCGAGTCCATGGTCCTCAGCCGGAAAAAGGTGGATTGTCCTCTCCGGGTTGGGGACAGGCTCCTGCCCCAAGTGGAGGAGTTTAAGTATCTTGGGGTCTTGTTCACGAGTGAGGGGAAAATGGAGCGAGAGATCGACAGACGGATTGGAGCAGCATCTGCAGTGATGCGGACGTTGTACCGGTCTGTTGTGGTGAAGAGGGAGCTTAGTTCTAAGGCAAAGCTGTCGATTTACCAGTCAATCTACGTTCCTACTCTCACCTATGGTCACGAGCTTTGGGTAATGACCGAAAGAACGAGATCGCGGATACAAGCGGCTGAAATGAGCTTTCTCCATAGGATTGCTGGACTCACCCTCAGAGATAGGGTGAGGAGCTCAGTCATCCGGGAGAGGCTCAGAGTAGAACCGCTGCTCCTCCACATTGAAAGGAGTCAGTTGAGGTGGTATGGGCATCTGATTAGGATGCCTCCTGGACGCCTCCCACTTGAGGTGTTTCAGGCACGTCCCACTGGGAGGAGACCCCGGGGCAGACCCAGGACTCGGTGGAGAGACTATGTCTCCCAGCTAGTCTGGGAACGCCTTGGTATCCCCTCTGAAGAGCTGGAGCAGGTGGCTGGGGAGAGGGAAGTCTGGGCTTCTCTGCTTGAACTGCTGCCTCCGCGACCCGGACCTCCGGAAAAGCGGTAGACGATGGATGGATGGATGGATGGATGTTTTTTTGGATACAAATGCTTGCAAATAACACACAGCTTCAGATACTGGCTGGAAAATGCAACAGAAATGTAGAACCAAGTGTTATCCAGCTGAGGTCAAAATTTTGTAACAATACCACAAAAAATGAATATATTACACAGCTTTATTTCTTAGGTTGTTCCCAGGCGTTTTTGAACTGTGCCAAATTGTGCCAAATGGCACAGTTTGGAAAAACGTCTGTAACTTTTGAATGATTCAATATAGAAGCTTCATCTTGGGCTCTAATGAAAGGTGAAGGGCTGTGTGTGTGTTGGGGGGGGGGGGTTGTTTATTCATTCATGAATGAATGAATGAACAAACAAGCCCCCACACACAAAGAAGCATGCCACGTAAAAAATGTGTGGCTTTTTTTTACAAGAAAAAATAACCTACAGTGCACTAAGAATTATACTAGAATATCTGTAATGTAGAAGAAAACAACTCCCACCCCCCCTGCTACAGAGGACGGACATCGCCCATCGCTATATGACGGAAAGCGGTGACGGTGCGCCGCGGTCTAATACGCACAGTTGCACTAAAATATCTGCAATATATCTGCAATCCGCTACAGAAGAGTAGTGGGGGGGGGGGGGAGCGGTCCGGGTCCGTCATGTTGCGATAACGCACAGTTGTAATTTACCGATCGGTCAAAAGTCATTTTGATTACAATTTTCAGGGATAAAGAATAATTTAGCTTATAACACTTCTTCTATAACACTTCTTATAACACTTCTATAACAGCTTCTTCCCCTCTGCCATTAGACTGCTGAACACTAAGTGACTCTCGTGCACCATGTACAGCAGCTCAACCAGACTCATGTCAATCATCACTGTTTTCTTCCTGCATTACCGACTGCACTATATAGTTCTCCACAGTATCTGCTGCTGGCTAATATATATTTTAACTGTTGACCAGTATCACTTAATCTTATCCTACACTTTATTACATGTATAGTTTATTTCTCTTATCTTATCATGTTTAATGTTGCAGCATTGTACCGAGACAAATTCCTAGTTTGTGTACTACATGAACAATGGCAATAAACCTGATTCTGATTCTGATTCTGATTCTGAACACTTACCTGTCCACAACAGCAATGTCGCTGGCGAACTTCTCTTCCTCATTGTCAGACGAACATGAAGCTGGTCCACTTGTTACTGACTCGTGGTTCTGGTCACGCGACCCGGTCAAACCATAATTCCATTATTGCGGTTTTGCGCTTCCATGATTGCGGTTTTGGCGAACGATTTTTCAAAACAAATAAGAACAGTAGTTAGAAAAAAAGACTGGCGAACGCCTGTGTGTCACCCAGCCTTACACAAAACAGCTTTCGAACTTCTGTGCTTCAATTGGCTGGCTGTATTCGCAGCCGTTGGTAGGTGGGTCCTTCTTGCTAGGTTTTCAGTCTTTGGTTCTTCAAGGTTTCAGAAACCCAATTCAAGGCTCTTATTAGTCGAATGAGAGGTCAATCACATCTAAACCAATCAAAGCACTCCTTTGGCTTTCTGTTCGCGGCTGTGTCTGTAGTGGAAGAACGGAAATGCAGGGGGGGTTTTTTCAGTGCCTCCTCGTGCGCCCTAGGACACAGAGACGTGTCCGCCCGCGGTACACCGAAGTGCAACAGGTTAAACTGGTGTGGTTAAAATCCCCCGCAACCACCACAAAACTGTCTGGGTGTGAAGTTTGAATTTCACTAATAGCATCATGCAGCTCTCCAAGTGCCTCTTTAGCAATTAGCTTTAGCATTAGCTTTAGCATTAGCGCTCAGCGCTATGTAAACAGCAGCTACAAACACGTTGGTGAATTCCCTCGGCAGATAAAATGGCCGACAATTTACAATAAGGAACTCTGCCAACGGAGAGCAGTGTTTAGATACTAACGTGGCGTTAACGCACCAGTTCTTGTTAACATAGATGCATAGGCCCCCCCACGGCTCTTACCAGCGCTCACAGCTTCTCTGTCCGCCCGGAACGATGTCGTACCTTCCAGTTGAATGGCCGCGTCAGGGATGTTGTCGTTGAGCCATGTCACCATGAATGCAAGCACACAGCAGTCCCTCCACTCTCTCCGGGTTTTTCTCAGCAGACACAGCTCATCCAGCTTGTTGTCGAGGGAGCGGACATTAGAGAGAAGGAGCGACGGTACTGCTGGTCTGAAGGGGTTAGCCTTTAGCCTAGCATGAATCCCGGCCCTTTTTCCTCGCTTTTGCTTGCGTTCGCTCCGCTTATGCCTCCTCGTTTCCCGGGTAGCTTCCAGCGGAAACTCCGACAGAATTCCATGCTGGCGTAGAATGTCCAAGTCATGAATGTCCAAGAATGTCCAAGATATTCAGGATGAGGCATCCACTTTCTTGATGATGCTGGCTTTAAACAGTTTGTTCAGTTCCGCCGTGACTTTGTCCCGCAGGGCAAGGGGAAGCCGCTATAATGGTTGGATCCTGGGCATCACGCTTGGATGAGCGGATGGTGGTAGAACGCTTTAATACATCCTAGGCCCATGAACAATGCCAGCCAGTGGACATGCCATTCGGGGGACATCATCAGCACCATTGAGCCCGCTGGGTCTGTGATGGAGAATCCTAGTTCACCCAGCAGATCGATTCCCAACAAGTCGGCCCCTTGGCGCGAAACCTGGAAGGTAAATGCAGGAATAATCCTTGACCCACATTTCACCGAGAAGCTGACCATGCCCGTCATGTCAATTTTAACATGACGGTACCCAAACATTTTCACTGGCCCTGCTTTGATGTTTTTGCCCAGGAAAAGTCTTTTCAACGAAGTCATACTCAGAATGGATTTACTGGCCCCTGAGTTGACCAAAACCAGCACATCAACCTCGTCTAGCTGCAAGACGTACCACTTTAACGGCCCCTTCTCAGCACCCACCACACACACCTGCGTCATGCTTTCAGGCTTCGCCGCTGATGATTTAATAGTGGTGGTGCAGGTCCTGGCCCAGTGATTAGAACGGCCACAGTTATGACACTTTTTCCCTCTGGCGGGGCAGGTGGATAAGCCTGCCCGCTGACGGCAGTAGCCGCAGCTGTCACACAGATCCCTAGCTCCTGCTTCTGCCAGTGCCACGGTCCGCCACCTTTTGAGGATCCGCCCTGAAGTGTTAGCTGTGTTGTTAGTGGCCAGGCGTGGGGGGGAAGCTTGAGTGGCTAGGTTCTCCTTAGCTAGCACTTGCAGACCTAGCTGGGCAGTGGACTCTATCTGGCTGGTCAATTCAACCACTTTCTCCAGCGCGAAGATATCTGTAGTTAGCATTAGTTTGTCTTTTAGCCACTCATTGCTCGTACCGTGTGCTAGCTTGTCCCGGACTAGCTCCTCCTCAATTGGCCCAAAGGTGCACTTTCTTGCTAGGCTACAGAGTTCCATTATGAAGCGTTGGGTGGACTCACCAGGTTGGTGTCGGCAGTCGAAGAATTTTTATCTTCGCGCCATGATGTTGGAATGGTCCATAAAGAAATTGTCCATTACATCCAGACATTCCTTCAGTGACCCCTTGCCACCCAGCACGAAAAATATCCGTTGGCCCTCCTCACCGAGGCAGTAAATGAGTAGGCTCCTCCATCTCTCTTCGTCAGCGCTGCCCAGGCTGGCCACGGCAATATACACCTCAAACACCTCCTGCCAGCGGCACCATGGTATAGTTGGCATACCTGGAGACTAAAAATGGAGGTGGCGGTTTAATGCAGGCTCCCATGATTTATTCTTGTTGCCAAAATTTTATGTCTCAATAACGGGAGACCAGAGCCATGTTGAACTGAGCAACGAACTGAACTTTATTAAGGAAAACAGGCACAATATACACACTGACCATTGCCCACCTGACGTCACCACGTCGAACGCCTGGCGTCAGCTACAGCAAGCCCCAAGGGCCAAATCCCACACAACAGTAATGACAATCAGCTGAGAAGGGTTAAGGTGTAAATAGCAATCATGACCGAGAACAGAAGGACTTCAAAAATAAGAGTCACCACAAGGAACTTAAAAGATTAACATGGAACACAATTAAAGGCTAGTGAGAATAATGATAATGCCAATTAAGTTTAAACATAACTTAAAGAGTGGGACATGTTTGCAAACATGTCCCCATGATAATCACAAAATATTAGTCATGGCAGCGCTTCACTTTTTCCATATTTTGTTATGTTGCAGCCTTATTCCAAAATGGATTAAATTCATCTTTTCCTCAAAATTCTACACACAATACTCCATAATGCCAATGTGAAAAAAGATTATTTTTTTTTGTGATTTTTGCAAATTTTACTAAAAATAAAAAAACTAAGAAATTACATGTACATAAGTACTCACAGCCTTTGCTCAATACTTTGTTGTTGCACCTTTGGCAACAATTGCAGCCTCAAGTCTTTTTGAATATGATGTCACAAGCTTGGCACATCTGTGTTTGGGCAGTTTCGCCCATTCCTCTTTGCAGCACCTTTCAAGCTCTATCAGGTTGGATAGGAAGCATTGGTGCACAGCCATTTTCAGATCTCTCCAGAGATGTTCAATTGGATTCAAGTCTGGGCTCTGGTTGGTCCACTCAAGGACATTCACAGAGTTGTCTGAAGCCACTCCTTTGATATCTTGGCTGTGTGCTTAGGGTCGTTGTCCTGCTGAAAGATGAACTGTCACCCCAGTCTGAGGACAAGAGCGCTCTGGAGCAGGTTTTCATCCAGGATGCCTTTGTACATTGCTGCATTCATCTTGCCCTCTATCCTGACTAGTCTCCCATTCCTGCCACTGAAAAACATCCCCACAGCATGATGCTGCCACCACCATGCTTCACTGTAGGGATGGTATTGGCCTGGTGATGAGCGGTACCTGGTTTTCTCCAAACATGACGCCTGGCATTCATACCAGGGGGTTCAATCTTTGTCTCATCAGACCAGAGAATTTTGTTTCTCATGGTCTGAGAGTCCTTCAGGTGCCTTTTGGCAAACTCCAGGCGGGCTGCTATGTGCCTTTTACTAAAGAGTGGCTTCTATGTGGCCACTCTACCATACAGGTCTGATTGGTGGATTGCTGCAGAGATGGTTGTCCTTCTGGAAGGTTCTCCTCTCTCCACAGAGGAACGCTGGAGCTCTGACAGAGTGACCATCGGGCTCTTTGTCACCTCCCTGACTAAGGCCCTTCTCCCCCGATCGCTCAGTTTGGACAGCCAGCCAGCTCTAGGAAGAGTCCTGGTGATTCCGAACTTCTTCCATTTACAGATGATGGAGGCCATTGTGCTCACTGGGACCTTCAAAGCAGCAGAAATTTTTCTGTACCCTTCCCCAGATTTGTGCCTCGAGACAATCGTGTCGCCAAGGTCTACGGACAATTTCTTTGACTTCATGCTTGGTTTATGCTCTGACATGCACCGTCAACTGTGGGACCTTATATAGACAGGTGCATGTGTGCCTTTCCAAATCATGTCCAATCAACTGAATTTACCACTGGTAAACTCCAATTAAGCTGTAGAAACATCTCAAGGATGATCAGTGGAAACAGGATGCACCTGAGTTCAATTTTGAGCTTCATGGCAAAGGCTGTTGAATACTTATGTACATGTGATTTCTTAGTTTTTTATTTTTAATAAATTTGCAAAAATCTCAAAAAAAAATTCACATTGTCATTATGGGGTATTGTGTGTAGAATTTTGAGGGAAAAATGAATTTAATCCATTTTGGAATAAGGCTTTAACATAAAATGTGGAAAAAGTGAAGCGCTGTGAATACTTCACGAATGCACTGTATATTTCTCCTACTCATCATTTGTCTTCTTTCATATTATATCTATGCGTTTTCTAAAAGTTACTGTCATCTGGGAATGTTAGATTTGTCTGAACCCATCTGGTGCTGATAACACATTGCTATGTCTGGACTTGTATCTGCTAGTATGAGTCAGCTTGCTTGGGTGCCTTTTTGGAGTACAAAAAAGTGCATTTATTAAAAAAAAATGTATTGCAGTTTCACTTTACTCAAAATCTTGATTCTTTTCGTGTATTTTAATTAGCTTAAAA
Source organism: Pholidichthys leucotaenia (assembly GCA_020510985.1). Lineage (NCBI taxonomy): Eukaryota > Metazoa > Chordata > Actinopteri > Cichliformes > Pholidichthyidae > Pholidichthys > Pholidichthys leucotaenia. The sequence goes on along the minus strand of CM035842.1, from coordinate 89,121,059 downwards.
CAAAACTAATTCCCTGAGTTGTTTAGAAAGTTTGTTTTTGCTTTGCAGTTTGTTATTCTGCATCACCATTTGGTTTGAGCTAAATTACAGTAGCAAGTTATGAAAATACATTTCTTAAGGTGGTGTCCTGAAAGAAAAACACTAGCCAGTTCTATTCATATCTTTGCAATATCACCTCCACATCCCCTGGATTCCTGTCTAGTCTGAGATGTGTACTGTAAAGCTCCACTAGTCTCTGTGCTTTTTTTACACAGATGGCAGGATACCTCTGGGGCTGCAGAAGGACTCAGCGTTAATAGACTCAGAGCAACACACGTAGGAGACGTTATCCCGTATCGATGGCAATGAAGACTCCAAACAGTATGACTGAGCTCTGAGACTCAAGTCCAGCTGTGGTTACAGGTGTCCCAGGTGGTCAAAATATTTTGGCCCAAATCCAGCAGGCCAAAAGAAATGACTCGGCCAGAAAAATGACTCAGTCCGAGTCTGGCTGCCGGAGTCACGCCAGATGCGGGAGTGATGCGTCAGAATCTGTCCGACACACCGGGCCAGATGCGGGGCCGAGTTCGTCTGCATCTGACAGGCAAGCATTAGTAATAATAATAATAATTTAAGAATAATGTTTTAAAACTAATACAAATTGTAATTTATTTTTACAAATTTAAGTTAAAACGAAACTCAGTAAAAATACCGATTAAATTAATTAATTTGTATAACTAGTGCATTGCCCATAGAAGCAAGTATTCCTGTCTGAAACAAGGATCCCAATTCGGCTTTCCAGGCCCAAATGTAGGCTGTGTTTGAAAGTGGAATACAGAGGTGTAGCCAATACAGTATGTAGGCAATCACACATGTTAGACTTTGACAAATATGAAAGGGACTGAACGGCACTAAGATTTATTTGATTGTGTGAATATTACACCTCGTTTCAAATTATTATGCAAATAGGATTTTAGTGTCATAAACATTCAGTTTTTTGTTTTTCAATGAAACTCATGGATGGTATTGTGTCTCAGAGCTCTTTGGATCACTGATATCAATCTCAGACACCTGTCATAATTAGTTTGCCAGGTGACCCCAATTAAAGAAAAACTACTTAAGAAGGATGTTCCACATTATTAAGCATGCTGCAGGTTTCAAGCAATATGGGAAAGAAAAAGGATTTCTCTGCTGTCAAAAAACGTCAAATAGTGCAATGCCTTGGACAAGGTATGAAAACAATAGATATTTCATGAAAACTTAAGTGTGATGATCGTACTGTGAAGAAATTTGTGGCTGATTCAGAGCACAGACAGGTTTGTGCAGATAAAGGCATAATGAGGAAGGTTTCTGCCAGACAAATTCATCGGATTAAGAGAGCAGCTGCTAAAATGCCATTACAAAGCAGCAAACAGGTATTTGAAGCTGCTGGTGCCTCTGGAGTCCCACAAACCTCAAGGTGTAGGATCCTCCAGAGGCTTGCAGCTGAGCATAAACCTACTATTCTGCCACCCCTAACCAATGCTCACAAGCAGAAATGGTTGCAGTGGGCCCGGAAACACATGAAGACTAATTTTCAAACTGTCTTTTTTATTGATGAGTGCCGTGCAACCCTGGATGGTCCACATAGATAGAGTAGTGGATGGTTGGTGGATGGCTACCATGTCCCAACAAGGCTGTGATGTCAACAAGGAGGTGGCAGAGTCATGTTTTGGGCCGGAATCATGGGGAGAGAGCTGATAGGCCCCTTTAGGGTCCCTGAAGATGTGAAAATGACCTCGGCAAAGTATATAGAGTTTCTGACTGACCCCTTTATTCCATGGTACACAAAGAAGAACCATGCCTTCCGTGGCAAAATTATCTTCATGCATGACAATACACCATCTCATGCTGAAAAGAATACCTCTGTGACACTGGCTGCTATGGTCATAAAAGTAGAGAAACTCATGATGTGGCCACCATACTCCCCTGACCTCAACCTTATTGAGAACCTTTGGAGCATTCTCAAGCAAAAGATCTATGAAGGTGGGAGGCAGTTCACATCAAAACAGCAGCTGTGGGAGACTATTCTGACATCTTGAAAAGAAACTCAAGCAGAAACTCTCCAAAAACTCATAAGTTCAGTGGATGCAGGCATTGTTAAGGTTTTGATAGATAGATAGATAGATAGATAGATAGATAGATAGATAGATAGATAGATAGATAGATAGATAGATAGATAGATAGATAGATAGATAGATACTTTATTTCGAACAAAAAAGTATAACAAAAACAAAACAAATGACAAATGCAATAAAGTAACAGTATACAGTGTTCGAAAGGGAGAAGGAAGAAGTGAACACTTATTAATTCCATCTCCTCTTTTCCATAAATACACCCATGTGAATTATATACAAATTACCACATTTAAGACCCCAAGTAAACAATTAACTGTATTTTGTACATATCAACATTAACACCCATCCATCCTAGCATACATTGATGTCCATACATCAAAACCAGCCTCAAACAACACAGATATACACAGTGCTGTCCCACCCACCATTCCATAGTGTCCCATAGTGCCCCAGAGTGAGCATAGTGAATCGTACACATAAATACTACCCTTCTAACATATATCCTTTCAGCAAATAATGTTTGTACCTCTTTTTGAATTGATTTCTGTTTGTACATAGTTTCAGTTCCGGCTCCAGACTGTTCCACAAATCCACACCACAGACAGATATGCACATACTTTTCTTGGTTGTTCGTATCTTGGGTTTTGTAAAGTTTAAGTCTCCTCTCAAATTATGATCATTGTCTCTTTTTTAAATATTTTTTGTATATTAAGATAAGATAAGATAAGATAAGCCTTTATTAGTCCCACAATGGGGAAATTCCAGGATTGCAACAGCATAGGGATAGCAACACTCAGAGCAACAATCAGAAGGCAAGAAAAAACAACATCTAGTAAACATATGTCCATATTACTATAAATGTATATATATAGACACACAGTGCAGAGCATTATGGCTGGTGGATGTGCCTCAGAAAGTCTAAGCTCTCTCTCCGCGGATGCAGCGGGCCAGCTGGAAGTCTTTGGGCATGATGGTGACCCCCTTAGCGAAGAAGAGACCACCAGGTGGGTCTCGCTGGTCTCCTGCAGAGCCATGACGGCGAAACTCAGGAAACGCAGGACGGTCTTGAAGTCCTGAGCGATCTCCCTCACCAGGCGCTGGATGGGCAGCTTACGGATGAGCAGCTCCGTGGATTTCTGGTAGCGACGGATCTCTCTCAGAGCCACGGACCTGTGACGGCGAGGCCTCTTCACTCTGCCGGTGGCCAGAGCGCCTCTCCGAGCAGCCCTGTGGCTAGCTGTCTCCTGGGGGGCTTCTTCCTCCAGTAGATTTTACGGGCGGTCTGCTTGGTTCTTGCCATCGCTCTTTATTATTCTGTCTTATATTTCTTTCACGCCGCCTAAACTCCAGCCCGGCACCCGCTTCGTTTTCGCTACAGCTCCCGGTATGTCGAGTTTCCCATTAGCACCGGGCGGCGGCCAAGTGCTAGCTAGCACTAGCTCCTCCCCGCTGTAACGTCTCCTGCTGCAAACCGTGGCTCCGTCCGCCGACCCGGGAGACCCCCGGGGCGATCCGTGCGTCCGTGATATACAGTATATACAGAGTGAAAGGTGTAGAAAGAAGAAGGAAGATTAAAAAAAAGGCTGTTGCAACAGGCAGCCGACTCGTGTGGCGCCGCCGGTCCGGCGGAACCGGAGCCGGCGGCAGTTGAATTATTAATTGCCCTGTACATGACTTGTACTGTCTTAAATTTAACTAAATCGATGAACTTTATGACATGTGACTTTAAAAACAACGAATTGCTATGGTCTCTACAGTATATCCTACATTATTTATTATCCTTATAGCTCTTTTTTGTAATGTGCATATTGACTGTAGGTTGGTCTTGTAGGTGTTTCCCCAGACTTCTACACAGTAGTTAAGATAAGGTAGAAACAGTGAATTGTACAGTAAGAACAATGATTTATAGTCCAAGATGTGTCTTGTCTTCCCCAGTATGCCTATACATTTTGCCAACTTGGCCCGGATGTGAATGATGTGAGGTTTCCAGCAGATTTTATTGTCTAGCGTCACCCCCAGAAACTTATTTTCCTGTACTGTTTCTATTCTGGTATCATTTATCGTCACCATTATTTCATGATTTATTTTATAATTTCCAAACAACATAATCTTTGTTTTTTTTTAGATTTAGAGATAATTTATTTTTGTTGAACCACTGCGTTAACTTTTACATTTCAGTTGTGACCACCTCTAAAACCTGCTGCAAATTCTCACCAGTGCAAAGGATATTTGTGTCATCCGCAAACAAAATAAATTTCAGAATTTTTGATACTTGGCATATGTCATTTATATACAAAATAAAGAATTTGGGTCCCAAAACTGACCCCTGGGGCACACCACAAGTGATGTCCATGAAGGGTGATTTGTGCTCATCAATTTGTACAAATTGTTGTCTGTTACTTAAATAACTTTCCACCCAACTCAGTCTGACCCATCTTATCCCATACCTTTCCAGTTTCCTTAGTAGTATTCTGTGGTCAATGGTGTCAAAAGCTTTCTTTAAATCTATAAATACTCCTACAGCAAACTTTTTTTTATCTATACAACTAGTAATTTCTTCTATAAGTTCTATCACTGCCAAAGATGTAGATTTATCTGCTCTAAAACCATACTGGCTGTCTGTAAGGAGGTTGTGTTTTTCAATGAAATCATCCAGTCTCTTAGTGAAGATTTTTTAAGTATTTTGGAGAATTGTGAGAGTAAAGAGACTTGCCTGTAATTTGTGAAACAATGACTGTCTCCTGTTTTGTAGAGGTATTACTTTTGCTATTTTCATTTTGTTTGGAAATTTACCAGTTTGAAATGACAGGTTACAGATGTGGGTGAGTGGCTTAACAATTCCTTCAATTACTTTTTTCACTATTGTCATGTCAATTTCATTCCATTTTTGTTCTTAAATTTACTCACAGTCTCAATAATTTCCTTTTCAGTAACTGCACCCAAAAAGATTGTGTTTGGATTTCTATCTTCTATTTCATTTACAGAACAACTGTTGTTTGTTTCTGTTGCCACTATTGATTTTGCTAATTCAGGACCAACGTTTCCAAAAAATTTATTGAAATCACTGACCACATCCTCCATATTATTTATCAAATTGCCATTTTCAATAAAATATTCTGGATAATTAGCATTCTTAGGTCGATTACTAATAATCCCATTGAGTACTTGCCATATTCCTCTTAAGTTATTTTTATTATCCTCTAATATTCTGTTGTAATATTCTTTCTTACAGGTCCTCATTATATTAGTAAGCTTATTTTTATATCTTTTATTGACATGATTTCTGGCCCAGGAAACACGCACACAGGCTCGGGTGAGATTTAAGAGTTTATTCAACAGCAGGTGTATGGATGAATGAGTGGGAAATATGAATGTAGTCTTGGGGACAGGAGAGCACCGAGGGCAGAACAGACACCATACAGCCAGGCAACCCTGAGGACAGAACAGAGAGCAGGGAATAAGCAATTGTCACAGCAAGACGGTGAAAGTAATAGTATGGCTTACTTGCAGATGTAATGGTGGCTGGCGTTGACAAGAGAAGCTCCCGCCTGGAAGACAGCGCCCAGCTGCGCTCGATGCAGTGAGGATGAGTGGAAAGGCGACGAAGGGAATTTCCGCCGCCAGGAGGGTCCACCTGTGCACAGGGGAATAACTGAGGAGAACAGGTAAGAATACCTTATTTGAGGGCGATGAGTAGCGGCGTTGGCCGAGAGGAGTAGGCGAACGCAGAGCTTGAGCGAGGAGAAGAGCTGACGGCTCCAGACCGAGGCTGCGGGCAGAGCAGGTTAAATAGTGGCAGCCTGATGAAGCCCAGGTGTGCGCACAGCTGGAGCGGATGACAGGCGGGAGCGAGTTGTGACAGTACTCCCCCCCCCCCCCGAGCAGCGCATCCTGGCGCTGGCTTGTCGGGATGCGCCCGATGAAACACCTCAATGAGCTGCTTGTCCAGCACGAAGGATGGGCGCACCCAGCATCGGTGCTCAGGACCATAACCTTCCCAGTCCACCAAATACTGCAACCCCCGGCCCCGGCGTCGGGAGTCCAAGATGGAAGTGACGCTCCATGCCGGGTGTCCATTGATCATCCTGGGGGGGGGGGGCACTCTGGGGGAGGGACAGAGAGGGTTAGAAACCACAGGTTTAACCTGAGAAACATGAAATGTGGGATGAACACGGAGGGGAGGGGGGAGCGCCAAACGCACAGCCACCGGGTTAACCACTTTCGTGACAGGGTAAGGTCCAACGAAGCGCTGAGCCAACTTCTTCTTCTCCCCCTTCAGATTAATATTCTGAGCAGACAACCAAACTTGTTGACCCACCTGGTAGCGTGGCGCAGGCCTCCTGTGGCGATTCGCAGACTTGGCGTTGCGCAATGCGGCACGAACCAGGACCTGACGCATCTTGGTCCACAGCCGTCGACACCGTCTCACGTGAGCCTGGATGGAGGGGACTGCCACTTCACCTTCTTCCTCAGGGAACAGCGGGGGGTTGTAACCTAAAGACACCCGAAAGGGGGACATCCCAATGGCCGAAGACAAAGTGGAGTTATGGGCATACTCTAGCCAGGGAAGATGAATGCTCCAGGAGGTGGGGTTAGAGGAGGTGACGCAGCACAGAGTGGCCTCCAGCTCCTGGTTGGTGCGTTTGCACTGCCCATTGGATTGGGGATGGTGTCCAGAAGACAGGCTAACTGTGGCCCCCAGAGCGGTGCAGAAGCTCCTCCAGACTTTAGACACAAATCGTGGCCCCCTATCAGAGACAATGTCAGTGGGGATGCCATGCAGCCTGACCACATGCTGCACCAACAGATCGGCCATCTCGCGTGCCGAAGGAAGCCCAGGGAGAGGCACGAAGTGGGTCGCCTTGGAGAACCGGTCTACAATAGTCAAGATGGTGTTAAAAGAGTTGGAGACCGGCAGACCGGTGACGAAGTCCAAGGCAATGTGTGACCAAGGCCTCCCAAGGACCGGCAAGGGATGGAGAAGACCCGCAGGAGGAGCATTGGACGACTTATTCATGGCACACTGCGGGCAGGCGCGCACATAGTTGGAGACATCCTCCCGGTGTCCAGGCCACCAAAAGGACCGCTGGAGAAGATCAACAGACCGGGAGACACCAGGGTGGCAGGCGAGCCTAGAAGTGTGAGCCCAGTGAATGACGTCACCTCGGACTGACGAGGGCACAAACAATTTTCCCACTGGTCCGCCGCCAGGATCAGGTTCGGACTCCAGAGCCTCCAGGACCTTATCTCTGATGGCCCAGGAAACAGCCCCCACGACGCACGAAGCAGGAACGACGGTATGGACCTCATCTTCTGGGGCTTCAGGGGCATACAGCCTGGACAGTGCATCAGACTTCTTATTTTTGGAAGCTGGGCGGTAAGTAATGGTGAATTTGAACCTGGCGAAGAACAGCGACCAACGCGCCTGGCTGGCATTCAGGCGCTTGGCCGTCCTGATATATTCCAAGTTCTTATTGGTCCAAACCACGAAAGGCTGAGCCGCCCCTTCCAACCAGTGACGCCACTCCTGCAGCGCGAGCTTCATGGCCAGGAGCTCTCTGTCGCCGATGTCATAATTGCACTCGGCCGAGGAGAGACGCTTGGAGAAGAAAGCGCAGGGGCGCAGCGCCCCGTCAGTCGGGGAGCGCTGAGACAAGACTGCCCCGACCCCAGTGTCAGACGCGTCCACCTCGACAAAACACTGGCGCTCAGGATCCACAAGAGACAGGACCCAGGAGGATGCAAATTCCTTTTTGAGGGTTTCAAAGGCTGTCTCCGCTTCTGTCGTCCACTGAAAGCGCACCTTCGGTGAGGTGAGGCGGGTCAAAGGGGGGGTGATGGCATTGTAACCAGGGACAAAACGGCGGTAAAAATTAGCAAATCCCAAAAATTGCTCCACCTGCTTCTTAGAGGAGGGGGTAGGCCACTCAACCACAGCTTTAACCTTGGCAGGGTCGGGGAGGAGCTGATTGTGCGAAACAATAAAACCCAGGAAAGAGGTGGTATTGGTAAAAAACTCGCACTTCTCGGCCTTGACATAAAGTTTGTTCTCCAAAAGACGTTGCAGGACCCGCCTCACATGGACCAGATGCTCCTCCCGAGACCAGGAGAAGATCAATATGTCATCCAGGTAGATGAAAACGAAGACCCCCAGGAAGTCACGAAGCACGTCATTAATCAGGCATTGGAAGACAGCAGGAGCGTTGGTGAGCCCAAACGGCATGACAAGGTATTCAAAGTGGCCGCTGGGCATTCGGAAGGCCGTCTCCCACTCGTCACCCTCCTGGATCCGGACAAGATGATAAGCACTGCCGAGGTCTAATTTGGAGAACCAGGACACCCCCTGGAGGGAATTGAAGGCTGAGTCCATAAGCGGGAGCGTATAACGATCCTTAATCGTGATGTCATTAAGGGCCCTGAAGTCAATGCAAGGCCTCAAAGAACCATCCTTCTTCGCCACAAAAAAAGAACCCAGCACCCAGGGGGGATGAAGAGGGATGGATAATTCCGGCACTGAGGGATTCCCGAATATAGGTGTCCATGGCCTCCCGTTCTGGGGCAGAAAGGCTATACAGGCGACCAGAAGGGAGGGGCGCCCCCTGCAGGAGATCAATGGCACAGTCATATGGGCGATGGGGTGGGAGGGATAACACCTTCGACTTGCTGAAAACCCAGCCCAGGTCATGAAGCTCCGATGGCACAGCAGAAAGGTCCGGCGGGGCAGAGTCAAGGGCGGGTGCAGGCACAGATGGGGCACAGGCCACAGACTGGAGACAGGTTCCCAAACAGAAGGTACTCCACGATAAGATGCACCTGGTCTGCCAATCAAACACCGGGTTGTGGAGGTGTAGCCATGAGTAGCCAAGAATGATGGATGCCGCCGAGGTGGGAAAGGACATAGAAACTAAGGTCCTCACGATGGTTGCCAGAGATAATGACGGAGATGGGTTTGGTAATGTGAGTGACCTTTTCCAGGGGAGAACTGGTCAGGGCAACGAGATGAAGGGGAGTGGGCAAGGCTTGGCAATGGATGCCCAGGCGGGTTGCCAGGCTCTTAGAAATAAAAACATTGTTCTGCCCCCGAGTCCACCAGTGCATGAGACGTATGACCAATGGAGTTGTGGCAGAGTCTAATTTGAACCTGACATTTGGAGAGGGGATTAGACTGGGAAGCGTCCGTGAGGCCCTCTACATTGACTCGCGGACCTCCCCTTTTGGCTTCACCGGGCAGACTTCCACGGGATGTTGGTCATCTCCGCAATACATGCAGAGACCCAGCTCCCGGCGGCGCTGTTTCTCCGCTAAGGAAAGTCTAGCCCGCCTGGTGATTATAGCATCGGGATCGGCGGCGGCCTCCGGAGGAGGTAACGCCAGGGGGCGATACTGGGGAGGGCGGGAAAGAGCTCCACGCAAGCGGCTGAATGGCTTCCACTCGGCGGCCCGCTCCCTCAGCCTGTTATTCAAACTGATGGCTAAAGAAATTAATTCTGACAGCTGATCCGGCAGTTCCCGGCTGGCCAACTCATCCCGCAAATCAGAATTTAGGCTACGGACAAATAGGCTCCAAAGGGCAGCATCACACCAACCAACCTCTTCCGCCACCACCCGGAAGTCGACAGTGTAGTCGGCCGCTAAGCGGCTACCCTGGTGAAGGCTAAGAAGCCGCTCGGCCAACACGCTATCACGATCCGAATGATCAAAGACCTCGAGGAAGTCTTGCACGAACTGGGTATAGGTCAAGGTCGCGTAGCTGGCCTTCGCCATAACGGCGTAAGCCCAGGCTAACGCTCGCCCTTCCAGAAGATTGGAAACATACCCAATTCGGCTTTGGTCTGACGGAAAATCCCCGGGCACACGCTGAAACACCGTCTCACACTGTAGAATAAATCCACGCGCTTTGCCGAGTTTTCCGCTAAAGCGCGCGGAAGTGGGAATTGGGGTGAGACGGGTTGGCGGACCCGGGGCAGAGGAGCTGGCCTGAGGAACGGGAGGAGCTGGCCCACCGAGCTGAGACGGAGGGAGCGCCTGCGGAGGATCGAGGCGATCCAACCGGCTATTAATGGAGGTAAGCTGATTAAGAATTACCTGCTGTTGGTGAACAATTAAGTCCACCCGAGCCTCGAGATTGGAGAGTCGGCGTATGTACCCGCTGTTCGCTGGGCTGCTGTGCTGGAGCCATACTGACATGATTTCTGGCCCAGGAAACACGCACACAGGCTCGGGTGAGATTTAAGAGTTTATTCAACAGCAGGTGTATGGATGAATGAGTGGGAAATGTGAATGTAGTCTTGGGGACAGGAGAGCACCAAGGGCAGAACAGACACCGTACAGCCAGGCAACCCTGAGGACAGAATAGAGAGCAGGGAATAAGCAATTGTCACAGCAAGGCGGTGAAAGTAATAGTATGGCTTACTTGCAGATGTAATGGTGGCTGGCGTTGACAAGAGAAGCTCCCGCCTGGAAGACAGCGCCCAGCTGCCCTCGATGCAGTGAGGATGAGAGGAAAGGCAACGAAGGGAATTTCCGCCGCCAGGAGGGTCCACCTGTGCACAGGAGAATAACTGAGGAGAACAGGTAAGAATACCTTACTTGAGGGCGATGAGTAGCGGCATTGGCCGAGAGGAGTAGGCGAACGCAGAGCTCGAGCGAGGAGAAGAGCTGACGGCTCCAGACCGAGGCTGCGGGCAGAGCAGGTTAAATAGTGGCAGCCTGATGAAGCCCAGGTGTGCGCACGGCTGGAGCGGATGACAGGCGGGAGCATGTTGTGACATTTATATTTGATCTCAGCCTCCACCGTTCTTCACTTAATAAATTGTTTATATAATGTATTCTTCTTTTTACATGCATTTATTAACCCCTTGGTGACCCAAGGAATATTTTTCTTTTGTTGTCTGTCACTGTATTGTTTTATAGGACAGTTTTTATTGTACAATGATTGAAATATTTGTAAAAATTTATCATATGCTTTATTTATATCATTTTCATCATAAACTATCTTCCAGTCTTGTATTAATAATTCCTTTGTCAGTAAATGCATAGATTCTTCGGTTCTTATTCTTTTATATTTAATATTTTTGGTATACTTTTTTCTTCCTATAATCACATTGATAGACAACAAAAATCAGCAGGTGGTCACTGATATCATTCAATAAAAGCCCACTCCTGATATTATTTTCCATAATGTTTGTGAATATGTTATCTATTAGTGTGGCACTGTGTGACGTGATTCTGCTAGGTCCGGTAATTGTTGGATGTAAGCCCATACTGTATATTGTGTTGATAAATTCTTCTGTCAAACTATGTTGTTTTGAATTCATCAGATCTATATTGAAATCCCCACAGATGAACATAACTTTATGAGTTAGTTTTGCATACATTTTTTCCATCCAGTCCTTAAATAAGTCAATGTTTGATCCAGGTGTTCTATATACACAGCTCACTACTATATTCTTCACATTGTCCAGACAGATTTCTATTGTAATACATTCAAATAAATCATCCACAGTTACTGACAGATTTTCAACAACCTTGTATTTCAAGCTCTTGTCAACATAAATTGCAACTCCTCCTCCTTTTTTCACTTTTCTATTTATATAATTTAATTCATAGCCATCCATGGTAAAATCCACTCCTTTCTCTTCACTGAGCCACGTCTCTGATATTGCCACAATGTTGAATGGCTCTTTAAACTGATGTAAATAATCTTTAATGTTATTAAAGTTGGCATAGAGACTTCTGCTGTTGAAGTGGATCATAGAAATATTGAAATCAGATGTGACCATTGTGTTAAACTGTTCATCCGTGTAGTAACTACAGTTATTATTGATGGAGCTAAATAAATTATTATCAGGGTCTATGTTATGTTCTACGTTCCTGTGGGATGTGATCTGTATATTCAAAAACTTTCAGTTCCTGTTGTTCCTGTTAGTTGATCTTTTGTTTCATGTTGTTAAATGTCTTGTAGCAGATGAGTATATCCCTTCAATGTCCTACAATTGCCTCTTGTTGCTGTGACTCCAGTTTATAATATTCATTGATATTTGTCCAGTTCCATAATATTACGGATGTTAATGACCTTGGCTTCTTCAGGTGATCCGTTTAATTTGATGTATATTTTACAGTTTGATGTCCAGGTGTTTTGAATCTTTTTCTGCTTTCTCAGGTATCTTGCTTTTCTGGCTATTTCTGCGTTTTCTTTTGTAAGGTGCTCGTTTATGTAAATGTTTGTTCCTTTCAGTTTCCTACCTTGTTTTAACAGCGCAGTCTTGTGTTTTCTGTTGACAAACCTCATGATCACAGCTGGTTTGTCGCCGTTTTTTCTGGGCAGAGGATGGCAGGCCTCAATGGTGTTACAGTCCAGCTAGATTCCTTTGGACTGCAGGAAGGCCACCATTTGTTGCTCCGTGGATTCGTCTTCCAGCTCACCGAGCCTCCCTCCGCTGTCCGCGGCCACCGCTCGCGCGTACGATCGTGGTTTAATGTGGAGCCCCGTGATGATCACGTCGTTCACCCGGGTGTTCTACTCCAGTTCCGACACTCTGCTCTCCAGATACGCCAGCCTCTTGTCCTTCTCGGCGTTCTGGATCCGCAGTGCTTTCACCTCCTCGACCAGGTCCAGAATGTTTTTTTGATGCAGCTTAACAGCAGAAATCGCTTCAGCCAAGAAGTCCAGCGCTCTTTTAATATCGTCCACCTCCTCAGTCTACTGAGCTTTCTTGGGACCCATGATCCCGGCCGATGTATGTTGATTGTGATCGTAGGAGAAAAAAAAAAAAAAAAACACGTGGGAGAAATCCCTTTGTTCTCCTGGAGTGTGAGGGGACTGATTGCTTCACCAGCCACTACAATATTAAGTTATGAGACTGGCAATTTCTCTTTTTTCACACAAGCAGGTTTATTCTCCAGCGATAGTGACAAAGCAACAGCTCAAAACGCCAGCTCTAAACTGAGTTTTAAAGCAAGAAACGAACCGGGAGCCTTTACCTGTGCGCCCTCACCTTACATGCCACAGCCGGAAGTGTGGTTATATCAAAGACGGGGTCCTATGTACGTGTACCTTGGCCTGTAAAGATGTTTTTGATTGAAATAGCTTTTGATTTCAGTAAATATGACCTCCTAATGCTGCAAATTCAATAAATGATCATTTTCAGTTCTTTACAACCAATTAAATGTTTTGAAACTCTGTTGTGCATAATAATTTGGAACAGTGCATTTTGAGTATTTTTATTTTTGCAAAAAAACAGTCATCATTGGGAGGTTTGTTCAATAAAATTAGAATTATGCTCTAATGGTTGATGAAAATTATACTGATCGTCATTTGCATTGACTATTTAGGAAAATCAGAGACTAATATCATTTGCATAATAATTTGGAACGCGGTGTAATTACAGAATGCCTAATTATTGAAAATGAATGGGACATCCAATATTAGTGACTGTTTCAGATCTCTTGTTTATTTGTTTTTCAGATCCCTCATTTGTGTGATCTTTTATCACTTATATTCATAATAGTGTATCTTGCACTTTGGGAAATGGGAGTTGTTCAGTCACCATTATTTTAGTTTATGTCACTGTTCAGTTTCTTCTGTGTATCGTCAATAAACTCATGCAGTACTATAACAGGAAACGTTTATTTGAGAACCAATGTAGTGCATCATTTTATATTGTAGCAATATTTTGTTATGAAAAGGTTTTTAAAACTGTAATCAATCGAATTAACTACAAAACAGCCAACATGATTATACACAGCAGAAGGACCTGTTTGACTGCAGCTGTTGCATCAATGCTGCCCATTTGTCAGTAAATATTTAACTAGAAATTATTTATTTCATTATTTGGGCGTTTCTGTGTGTCCTGTTTGGTTGTTAAGTCATTCTGGCCATTCCGCTCCAAAATCATGGCGGTATTATTATTAAGTTTGTAATTTTTAGATACTCACATGGGAGGCGGGACTTGCGGTCTTGTAAAGGACAGTGGTAGCACTCGGGTGAAGCAGCAGTCGGGACTCCCATCCACTCACTGACCGGGCAGGCTGGGCTTACCTCCCCACGAAGGACCATGGTCCACCTGGTCAGGTTGCTGCTTCTTCTGGCGTGTCCTGTGTTGGATACACCGTGTTCTTTGTCAGACCCAGGTCCCCACTGATGCTCCTCCCAGTCCACATATGCCAAATAATCCTTTAGACCTATGCAATCACAGCAACTTTATGGTATAATTTTTTTAAGCATTAAATCGTCAGTATAATGTTTTTCTAGTCAAATTTGTCACTTTTCGCTCCCTTGTTTTGCTCACGGAGTGCTGTGGTTACTGATGCCATAATGCCGCATATTATCCAATCAGTACAGAGTCAGTCCGAAACCCCGCCCACACTTCTAGAAGCCTGGGCATGAGATGTACTGGTAGCAAAACTTTTATTGATAAAAATTACATATTTTGACTGAACAACTCTATACTCGAAGATGCACACCCTCATAACCTCAGCAAAGCACTCACAAAACCTGAGGTCAGTCTGACAAACAGTTTGAGAGATATGTGAGGAACACACAGACTGTCATGATCTCTCGTGCACCATTACGTGGCGTATGAGAGGGGGAATGAAAAACTCAACTGCTGGAGTAGATCATGCCATTTATTAATGTAAACAGTAACAAATTCACAAGTCCAGTTACCACACTAATACAGACAGTAGCAATGATAGAATGATGGCCACCAGACAAACAGGGAAGCCATCCAGATGTCCCACAGCCTGGGAGATGCCTGGTGCTGACAAATGCTGGGCACACAGAAAAAGGCACACGTACTCACGGCTGTGGAGATTCGGGGCTGTCCGTGTCGTGTGGTGAGCAGGGAGTAAAGGGAGAGTCGGACACTAACATTAAGGAATCCTCCGTCTTGAAATGTTAGGCTGACAAGATGAAGGAAGTCATACAACACTCATGGAGGTACAAGCTGCCACGAATAAGGGTGAATGCTCCGACAATCTCTTTTCCCAAACGCAACGTATTTATTATCCTGATGCAAACGAGGAAAGAGATTGCCGGTGTGAGGAAGCATGGGCTGGACATGATTGAACCAGGTGTGTAGGAGTGCGTGTATGAGCGTGTGAATGGAAATGAATGGAGTGTGAGTGTATGTGTGTGAGAACACCCAAGATGAAGCACAGCTGACGGCATTTGACAGGAGGAGGGGGCATGCCCGAGCTGCCAGGATAATAAGTCAGAATGGGGTTTGGAACACCAAACCCAGATTCATGACACAGACAGACAGACACACACACAGATTCCTTGCATTTACAGATAGATTATACATACAGTCGTGTGAAAAAATTAGGACGCCCTATGAAAGCCTGTGTGTTTTTTTGAACATATTTGGACATATGGATATTTAATATCAATTTTAACAATACTGGGAGATTCAAGTAATATAACTAACCAATTAAAACTGAAGAAAAGACTTTGAAATTTTCTGTAAAATGTAATTCTAAAAAGATGCAATTTCTGGTGAGGAATAAATTAGGACACCCCCACTTAAAATAGATAAAATCATACACAGGCGTATCACTTCTGGTGCACATGACTAGAATGCTGTTACTCAGCATGTTGAAGGAGGCTTGTCCTATTTAAACCTTAAACATTTAGTTTGGTGTGCTCCTGACTGTTGAAGTTAGAGTGAACACTATAGTGAGATCAAAAGAGCTGTCTGAGGCCTTCAGAAAGAAGATTGTAGCAGATCTGGTAAGGGATTTAACAAGATCTCAAAAGAATTTGAAATCAGCCATTCCACTGTCCGGAAAATAGTCTACAAGTGGAGGACATTCAGAACAACTGTCAACATGCCCAGGTCTGGCCATCTAAGCAAGTTCACCCCAAGAGCAGACTGCAAGATGCTAAAAGTCTCCAAAACCCCTAAAATGTCATCACGGGACCTACAGCAGGCTCTTGTTATTGTTGATGTGAAAGTGCATGCCTCTACAATCAGAAAGAGACTGCACAAGTTCAATTTGCATGGGAGGCATGCAAGGAGGAAACCTTTGCCCTCTAAGAGAAACATGAAAGCCAAACTAAAGTTTGCCACAGAGAACGTAGACAAAGATTAGGACTTCTGGAATAATGTTCTTTGGACAGATGAGTCTAAAATTGAATTATTTGGACACCAGAACAGAGGACGTGTTTGGCGTAGACCAAATACAGCATTCCAGGAAAAGAACCTCATACCATCTGTGAAGCATGGAGGTGTAAGTATCATGGTTTGGGGATGCTTTGCTGCAGCAGGACCTGGCCAGCTCACCATCATAGAATCCACCATGAATTCTACCATGTATCAGAGGGTGCTTGAGGACCACGTGAGACCATCTATAAAAAATAATTAAAGCTGAAGCGGAACTGGACCCTGCAACATGACAATAACCGAAAACATACCAGTAAATCCACCAAGGACTGGCTAAAAACTAAGAAATGGAGAGTCCTGGAACGACCGAGTCAAAGTCCAGATCTTAATCCCATTGAGATGTTGTGGGGTGACTTGAAACCAGCTGTACATGCAAGAAACCCCTCAAACATCTCACAGCTGAAAGAATTCTGTGTTGAGGAGTGGGGCAAACTTTAATCAGACCAATGTCAGACTGGTAGATGGCTACAAGAAGTGTCTTATTGAAGTTACTTCATCCAAAGGGCTGTAACACTAGCTATTAGGCAGTTGGGTGTCCTACCTTTTTCCTTAGTTAGAATATGCAGTTTTGTTGATATCTTTTGTTTAATGAGTAAAACAAGGTTGGGTTTTTTTTTTGTTATCTGCAATTAAATCACCTTCTTTTCCAGAGATAAATAAAAACAAGATTAGACATCAATATGAGAACATTTCTTAATAAACAACTGAATATTTAATGGGGTGTCCTAATTTTTTCATATGACTGGAAATAGAGTATAGGGAAATGCCTTCCCCTCCCAACATCATCACCAGATCAGTATCTTGGGTAAATAAGGTGACCACAATCTGTACTGAATATGTCATATCTCAACCGTCGGTATGCCTGATCTGGGCACTCAAAACCTAGTAGGATCCAACAACCGTTAATGGCCCAGATCTGACTGGGTTTTGGCAAGCCATTGCCAGAGCACAGCCAAAGGTGCCGGAACTCATCCAAGAATCAGCCGATTCTGTTGACTACCTGGGGTTGGAGGTGATCAGCTGCTACACTGATGAGTTTTTTAAGAGCATGCACATGTCAAGCAAAGGTAGAACCATACAGTATCAGGATTGTCCTGATTAGTAGTTTCTGAGCTTTTCCGATTAAACTGAATATTTGAACAGAATGCTTGTTCTTCAGTGACAAAAAAAATTGGTCATGCCAAATCTTCCCTTTTCTGGGAACTGTCATTTGTGTTTAAGTAAAAATCTGAAGTTCTGACTCAGTGCTTTATTTTCTGTAAATCACTTGGTTTTTTAATTAATTTTTTTGCTCACTGAACCATACCTCTCCCTCTTTCTCTCTCTGTCTTTGCTGTCCTGTCAGGCTTCACTTTGTGAAAGGCTTATGAAAAGTGATTAATTCAAAATGAGTTTGATACAACTAATATGTAACAAGGAGAAATGAAACATAACAATCACTGCAGAAAGGAAGAGAGATGGTGGATGTTTTTTGATTATTGACACTGTAGTGGATTAATGGGTTTATAGTTATTTTAATGTTGGTTTAAGTATTAATGTGAATATGAATGTGAGTAGGAATGAAGATTTACTTTCATTACACTCAAATCCTCATTGGGGGCACCAGTCCAAAAGGACAATTTTATTAACAATACTTTATTTGTACCAATTATGAATCAGTCTCAAACCAAACCCTTGTGAGTTCTTGTCTCTGATAATCAAGAAGATGGACATGGAATCAAACAATAACTCCCATATGTCTTTCAGTGATTTAATAAGAAATGTCAGAATAGGTTAACATATTTGGATAACTTTAAAACAGAGAATTCAACATGTATCATGGGCATCACTGACTGTTACTGAATTACTTGTGAATCAAGCAATTGTGGAACCAAATGAAGCATAGTTTAATTTGTCAGTGTCCTGGAAATTGGAAAACCATAAAATAGCATGGGTTGAGAAAAGTGGATGCAATTTTATGAAGAAAATGATGATTAACTATTTATAAAAATGGAAAATTTGGATTACTCTGAAAAAGAATGTAAATTAATCAAAGAACAACATGCATTTTGAAATGCTGATGGGGGTTTGCATGAAATTGAGTTAAAAGAGCTTATACCAGGAATATTCTGAAGAATTAAGGTTAAATAAAATAACAGACTGTCAGCCTCAGAGTCAGATCACATCCCTGGTGGTAGCAGGACCCCCACGTGCCAACCTTGATTCAGCTGGATGTCCGTGGACTCTGTTGATGGAGAGGCTGATAGACAGATTCTCCCACAAAGCCATGCTCCTGAGATTGCAATCACGCTGTGGGTCAGTAAACTGGGCGAGGTCTTCTTATATGTATTGAAAAAGGAATTAGTTTATTGTGCAAAGTCCGATCAGAAAGTCAAATTGGGACAAAACTCGCCACAGACCCGTTTCTTCCAATGTAGGTGGCTTGAATGAGTTGGTTTAAGCTTAGAAAAAATCACACAAAATCTTCTTGCACAGTGATTTAAAGAAAAAGACAATTAAAATAAGAAAAATAAATTTTAAAGAAAAGAACAGGATTTACACAGAGCCTGAGAGACTCTGGACCTTCTTGGAAGAGAAGAAACAAAAAATGGGGGAGCAGAAGAGGCTCCTTACAGCTTGGTCACCGCCCAAAAACTCTCTCTGTCTGAAACAAAGGGCAATAAAAATCAAGTTTTCTCTGGTGTTGCAGGGTGGTCCAAAACTTCATGAAACCTGAGCTGGCCCAATTATACTTGAGCTTTGTTCAACAAAAGTAAAGCCTGGAGTTCTATTGGTCAGTTAAAGTTTCTGAGGTCTCCTAAAGAAAGAGGAGGGATAGAGACATTTGATATCCTCAAGTATGTGTGCTGAATAAAGCATAAATTCCTTAAACTTTAGTGACTAAGATATTCTACTTCATTGTTGCCGGGAAATAATACACACTGAACAACAAATGTATTTTATGGGTTTTATCTGATATATAGAAAATAAAGATTTACAATAATTGTTAAATGTAAATAAAATAAAATGAAATGTGTTACAGTTTGTACCGCCTCAAACACACAGGAGGCGGATCTTAAACAAAATGGTGGATTACTACCAAAGAAAAATACAATCTGATAAAATGCTCGGTAAACTAATGACCCCAAATAAGTCCGTACAAACGGTAGTGGTGATACTGGAAATGAGAAAGGCACATAATAGTTTTAGTACACCACAAACCTTAAGTTCACACTCCAAATATGCTCAAAACTTAACAAGAAAAGCTTTTCACTTACAACATACACACGACGCCACACCAGCGCGTGATCACTGACTGATTTTCACAGGACACCCGAGTCTCCCTGGTTTGATTGACAGTATAAAATGTTTCAGTACTTGTCACCGTGTAAAACAAAAAAACACATCATAACATTGTGACCAGAGTAGCAAACAACACACTTTTACATTTACACTCATGCTTACATCGTACATAGCCTGATATTTTAAACTATATCCTCTTGGATAGGCACTATGTTCAGCCACGGTATACCATGCTAGTCAGGCAGCAAATCTGTAGGTCAATCTACGTCTTATCTGTTACTAGGCCGACTTCATTACATCCTCCTCGGCATAATTCACCGTGTTCGTTAAGAGTAACAATATATTTTAACTGCATTGGTGAACTTACAACGTTTCTTTATGAAGATTATTCCTCGTCTTGCTTGCTTTTCACATCCGGTCTCCTGAACCGTTTTCCCAACCGAAACAAACCCAGATATTCAAAATCCTCTACCTGGCATATCCCACCCACACCCTGAAGTCACTTCCTGTTGAGTCAAGTTCAAATAAAAATATTTAAACGCAAATCAAATCAACAAAGATCCATAAATATGACCCGGTTACATTCTCCCCTGCTTACAAGTCAACGGCCTCGGTGACTACAAATGAGTTTTTGATTTCCCTCACAGCTTCTCTAAACAAGACCGTGCCTAAGTTTGCAAAAATCTGAGCGATTATAGCTGAAGAACTGGGATCCAAAACTGACTTTGGCTCATGGTACGGGTTTGAGTGCTGGCCTGCTGTTGACCTTTGACTCCTGCGGGGAAAGGGAACAGGTTCAGGCATGGCTTCATCTTCTGTATCAGACCGTGTTTCTTGTGAGTCTACCTCAGATTCTGGTTCAGGAAATTCATCATCCTGCTCTGACTCACCATTGATGCTACCTTCCGCACTATTCTCACTGCTAGGGATCCTGACCTGACCATCAGTGTGAGCTGGGTTACGGATGGGACTAAGAGCCCTCACTTCTTCCAAAACTAAACCATCGGTAGGGTCCTCTGAATTTAGACTGTCCTCCGGCGGGGACTCTGGGGACTTTCTAAGACACTGGCTACTCGGTCGTGACCTGAAGACGGGTGGGGACACACATGGTCTGATGTCAACTCTGTTAACTCTTTTTGTCGGTCCTCCTTCTACAGGTTCTACCGTGTATGTAGTTCCTTGAATCTGCACCACACGGTGGGGAATGGGTTTCCAAGCATCTTGAATTTTGTTTCTGCCTGGGGGCCGGTTTCGGACATACACAATCTGACCTAGCTCAATAGGGGGACAGTACACCTTCTCGTTATGCATTGAAATGCGTTCAGCAGCTTTCTGTTCACAGTACTCTTTGGCCCTGGCATGAGCATCATTCAGACGCCTTTGGTGGATCGCCAGCCAGTCGTGACTGGGCTCTGCAGTGGACTCCTGTCCTAAAAGGGCATCAACAGGAAGGTGTGGGTCCACACCAAACAGAAGGTAGTAAGGGGAGTAGCCTGTTGTTGAATGCGGGGTAACATTGTACGCATAGACTAACTCTGGCAAAGACTCTGGCCATCTGCGTTTTTTCTCAGGCGGGAGGGTGCGCAAGAGTTCATGCAACGTCCTATTAAAACGTTCACATTGGGCATTCCCAGTAGGATGATGGGGGGTTGTACGACTTTTTTTTACACCATACAACTTGCAGAGTTCTGAAATCACCTCGCTTTCAAAATTCCGGCCCTGGTCCGAATGCAAACGCTCAGGGACACCATACTTGAGAAACCACTCTCGCAGCAGAACCTTGGCTGTTGTGTCAGCTTTTTGATCACGTGTTGGGAAAGCCTGCGTAAACTTTGTAAACACATCGGTGATCACTAGAATATTTTCTCTACCATCGCTAGAGGGTTCTAGAAGAGTAAAATCAACTGCGACTACCTCTAAGGGCCTACTAGCTAGAAATGATTTCATGGGGGGGTGAATCTTGGGATTTGGCATTTTTGTTAACACACAGCGTTCACATTTCTTTATCCACTGTTTGACATCCTCATGAATCCCTACCCAAAAACATCTTTGTCGTAGCAGTTCCAGAGTACGCTCCATGCCTTGGTGCCCCATCGAGTCATGCACACTCTCTAACACCTGAGACTTTAAACAGCCTGGCACTAGTAGTTGAAAACGTTCCCCATACCTCACATCCTCAATCACCCGATAAAGCAGTCCCTCCTTCTCCCTAATATGTGGCCAATGTTTCAATAAAGAGAGCACTGGTTTGTCAAGGTCTTTCCTCTCCTGAAAGTTAGGTTTACTTTTGCCGTCCCAAAACCTTCTAAAAACTCCCAGTACTGGATCCTGCCCCTGAAATTCCCTTAATTCCTCTTTTGAGTAGCCAGGTAAGGTAGGAGTATTACCCTGGGCTCCAGAACCGGAACCATCTCCCCTTTCGTTCGCCCGCATTTGCCTAATCCTGCAACTCTCAAGACCAGCACTGGTTAGCTCAGTGCCAAGTGTTGTCCCTTTCTGTATCACATTGCAGATAGCCACACACCCATCATAATCCATGTCGTCCGACATTGGTTCCTGCTCCCCTGCAAACGGGTGCCTAGATAATGCATCAGCAGCCCGGTTAGACCGGCCAGGCCGATACTGAACATCAAAATCAAACACTGCTAACTGAGCCACCCATCGCTGTTCTAGTGCTCCTAATCTAGCAGTGTTGAGATGACACAACGGATTGTTATCAGTAAGGACCGTGAATTTAGAACCTAGTAGGTAGCCTCTGAATTTTTCTGATATTGCCCATTTCAGAGCTAGAAGTTCTAATTTCATACTGCTATAATTTCTGTCATTCCTCTCTGCATTTCTGAGTCTACGGCTTGCATATGAAATTACTCTTTTCTTTCCCCCTTGTTCTTGATACAATATTGCTCCCAACCCTTGATTACTGGCATCTGTCTCAACAATAAAGGGACGAGTAAAATCCGCATACCCTAGTACTGGGGCGCTAGTGAGTTTCTGTTTCAGAATATCAAACAAGCTTTGGCATTGCGGCGTCCATAGACTGCACATCCATTGATTCACCTTGGAAGGAGGCCCTGAATTCAAACAGAGATTCACCAGGTCGTGAAGCGGGCTAGCTATCTGGGAAAAGTGCTCAACAAATCGCCTATAATAACCGCAAAAGCCTAGGAACGAGCGCAACTCTTTCAGTGTGGTAGGCACTGGCCATTGCTTCACTGCCTCTATTTTACCTGGATCTGTTTCAATTCCATCGGCTGAAACCTGGTGACCTAAAAACTTAACCTTCTGCTGCAGAAAGTGACATTTCTCTAGTTTGACTTTAAGCCCGGTATCTTGTAGTAGTTTCAAGACTATGTCAACTCTTTCTAGGTGCTCCGTGAATGTCTTGGAAAACAGCAAAATGTCATCCAAAAACACCAGCATTATTTGGAAAATCAAATCATTCATCGCAGTTTGCATCAATCTTTGAAACGTTGCTGGACCATTACAGACACCCATGGGCATGCGCAAGTACTCAAAGAGACCAAAAGGGGTTGTGAAGGCTGTTTTATGTTGGTCATGCTCTTTTACTGCCACCTGGTGGTACCCACTTGCTAAGTCAATTGTTGAGAAAAACTTTGCTCCCTGCAAAGCATCGAAACTCTCATCAATTCGCGGCAGTGGAAAAGCATCTTTTCGTGTCTTCTGGTTAAGCTTACGGAAATCCACACATAGCCGTATACTACCATCAGTTTTTCTCACTACCACCACAGGAGATGCGTAAGAGCTACAACTCTCCTTGATTATCCCCTTTTTCAGCAGCTTGGATATGTGCTCTTTAACCTCTGTGTATTGGTTGGGTGGAATTCGCCGATAGGGTAGGCTCACAGGTACATCATCCACTAGGTTTATGTCATGTTTGACTCTGTCTGTGTACCCCAAGTCATCATCATCGACAGCAAAAACATTAACATACTTGGCCAGCACAGTTTTCAATTGATCCTGTTGCTCTTTACTCCCTCCAATGTCTAATTTGTCCAAGACAGACGAGGTGCTGGCATCAAGGGCACTAGGCTGATCAACTGAGACATGTTCGATACTTGCTGAAATACGGTTAAACTTTACTTTAACTGGGGGTTCGTCACTTAAGCACTCCACAGGGGAAAATACCCCAAGCCGGGTCCTCGTGTTTAGCCACACATCCTCCGATGAAAGATTCACTACTTGCACTGGGACAGTGTTACTGCTAGCTTCAACCAATGTGGGTAGGACAACCAGACCACTTGGCAAAGTCATGTTCCCCAGCTCTAGTAATCTCAAGCTGTTACCCTCTTGTACCTTGGGAAACCCTGTTGCCATGACTGTAACTACTGATGCTGAGGGGATGTGGGCTCCATCCCTACCTACCAGCCTAGCCACACTCCGCCTAGTGACTGTACATTTCTGAACCTGCTGAAAGGCACTTCTCCAGTCTGAATCGAGTTTCCCCCCAAGGACAGTATCAAACTTAGCATGCACCAGTTGACGGCAGCGGCTAATGATATTCATGCCGACAATCCCTGCAGTTTCTGAATTCGGTGGGTCTTTCACAACGAGGAAACCGCAATCAGGTATTTTCAGTCCCATGGTCTCAATCTCTAACTCAAGATATCCTAAATATGGGATTTCTAATCCATTAGCAGCAGTCAACCTTAACCACCCTGCTGTAGTCACCATGTCATCATCCTCCCCACACAAATGCTGACGGAAAAACTGTTCAGTTATGGTGCTGACCTGGCTGCCCGTATCTAGTAAGCAACGGGTTACCACACCACGTATGTTAATCTCTACAGTGGGACATGTTCCTACTGCACGGGCCAGTAACTGATCCTGAGTAATCTGTGCTTTAACTGAGTCTGAAGTGTTCCCCCTAATCGCTTGACTCACGGCGACCGGGGCCTCTAGTTTTCCCTGATTCTGACCGCTTTGCTGTGCCTTTTGCTTCTGGGTGCAATTCTTGGCTATATGCCCCTCCCCTTGACATTTAAGACAGATGGGTTTTCCATCATCTGTAAATTTCAACTGAGCTCGACGGCGGGTATTGGTCTGTTCACTTGAATTTGTTCTCTGCATAGTTAGGGTCTTAACCGCAGCAGCCAGCTCACTGATCTGCTTCCCTTGCTCTGCTACTACTTTGAAAAGATCACCCACAGTTCCCACTTGCTGTTCCTGAGCTGTTATGGCACTGCACTGGGTCTCTCTATCTCCACTGTCTCCTTTACTTCGGCTTTTAGAAGATCTGGAATGGCTAGCATCCTCCACTGACCACAAATAGGCTTCTTCTCGGACCTGTATCATAGTGGAGTCTGGTTTCTGTCTTGCAAACTTCCTCAGTTCTCGCTTAAGGAATGGATCACTAAGGCCTTCAATGAACTGATCCCTCAGAACTTTCTGCTCATTAGCTAAGGCATTTGCGTCGTGCTTTGAGATCGTTCTCAAAATCTGACACAAGGCATGTGAGTAGCCAAGGATATCTTCACCATCTTTTTGTTTTCGACTGTATAGGTCATGTAAGAGCTGAGCGGTGCATCTTTTATCTCTAAAGGCTTCTCTGAGGTACTTGAACAGGTCAGCAACGGGTAGTGATTTCCCCCCACTACGAAATCGCATCTCCTCTAGAGCTGCACCCTTTAGAAGTGACATTATGAAGTCATACTGGTCACTGTTTGATTGGTATCTAGAATGCACTACACGCTCAACCTCCTCAATAAAATCCTCAACAGAACGACCATCCTTATCATAATCACCACTGAAAGGGGGGATTTTCCGTTCTCTAGATACATAAACATAGGATCTCTGTGGTCCCTCACTCAAAGCCACGATGGCTGTCAAGGCTTCAGTTTGTTTACGTTTCAGTTCAGAAACCTGTTCTAAAAGGTCTCTGTTTTCAGGTGATACCTCAGCATTTCTGCTCGCCGAGGAGTCCTCAACGCTTCTGTTTTCAACGCCCCCCACTGCACCCTCTTCCATGTTCAAAAGTCTCTCTTACAAGTAGTCGAGGATATTGTGTTGAACTGTCCAGTCTGATGGAACCCCAGGAATTGCAGTCTTTTGGCCCCGAGTCCTCTCCGCTGATCCAAGGTCCACGATCACTCCGGCCGGTCTCTCCGTCTGCACCCCGTCAGGCTCCAACCGTCCAGCCGCTCTCGTCTGCTTCATATCACCACTACCGTTTACTGTACACCAACCCACTCTAAACTATCAGATAATTGACCCCACTCCTGGTACCAAAATTTGTTGCCGGGAAATAATACACACTGAACAACAAATGTATTTTATGGGTTTTATCTGATATATAGAAAATAAAGATTTACAATAATTGTTAAATGTAAATAAAATAAAATGAAATGTGTTACAGTTTGTACCGCCTCAAACACACAGGAGGCGGATCTTAAACAAAATGGTGGATTACTACCAAAGAAAAATACAATCTGATAAAATGCTCGGTAAACTAATGACCCCAAATAAGTCCGTACAAACGGTAGTGGTGATACTGGAAATGAGAAAGGCACATAATAGTTTTAGTACACCACAAACCTTAAGTTCACACTCCAAATATGCTCAAAACTTAACAAGAAAAGCTTTTCACTTACAACATACACACGACGCCACACCAGCGCGTGATCACTGACTGATTTTCACAGGACACCCGAGTCTCCCTGGTTTGATTGACGGTATAAAATGTTTCAGTACTCGTCACCGTGTAAAACAAAAAAACACATCATAACTGTAGAATGATGTCATCACGTCGTCACGTCACGTACGTGGCACACACACACAGCCAGGACTACTGGTATGTACACCTGCTTTCTTCCTGCATCGCTGAATTAAAACATTTGTGAAATAACGCCTTCGGTGCCGTTCTACATGGTGTCAGAAGTAAAGCAGCGGAAACTAATTTTCCTGCCGAACTCTACATAGACCCAGTAAGTCAACTAATTATTTAGTCAGACGTTAGAAGCGTATTCTGTGGTACACGTGTGCCTCCCCCAGCTAACGCTAGCATGGCTGATGGATTCCGCCGTCCGGACCCGCTTGTGTTCAACGACAAAATTGCAGAAAACTGGCGAGTGTTCGAACAAGAATACGACATTTTCATCGCGGCTGCCCACAACGACAAGCCCGACCGAACCAAAGCCTACATACTCCTCAATTTGGCAGGTAGCGAGGCTATTGAAAGGGAACGCACGTTCACCTATGCACCAGCTCAACGGAATAACGAGGGGGAGGAGATCCGTCCGGCAGAGTCACGGGAGGATCCAGAATGCCTAAAAAGAAAGTTCAGATACCTCTGCAGTCCACAGACAAACATCACAATGGAGAGACATGCATTCAACACAAGGAACCAAAAACCGGTGAGACCATAGAGGCTTATGTAAGCGCACTCCGAAACAAGGCTAAAACGTGTGACTTTGGAGCATTGCATGACGACTTAATTCGTGACCGGCTGGTCGTTGGTATCAGCTCCGATAGCGTGAGGAAAATACTACTGAGAGAGAGCGATTTAACACTACTAAAGGCCATCAAAATGTGCCAAATCAATGAACAAACAGAACAACATACTAAAACTCTAGCAACAACACCACGTAGTTCAACAAATGTGGATGCAATACGCCAAGACCGCAGAATGCAAAAAACAGTTCGCCACAAGCAGTACAAAGAACATTACAGTCCCAAATCAGACTACATAAGCTGTACCAACTGTGGACATGAACATCCAGCGAAGAAGGAACTCTGTCTGGCATATGGGAAGCAATGCAATTACTGCAAAAAGCCCAACCATTTCAAAAACTACTGCAGATCGGCAGCAAGAAACAAGCAGTACAAACCTGTCAACCAAATAGCCCAAGCAGACTCCGACAGTGACGGCGAGGACTCTGAATCATTCGACATCAACGGGCTGTCACCAGCCGCAAATAAGATAAACACACTGTCTACTGATGATGTGAAAGAAGAACTACACTGCAATGTAAAACTCAATGGCAAGACACTCAAACTGAAAGTAGACACTGGCGCAAAGTGTAACGTAATCTCCCTGGATGCATTCAGGTATGTGAGAAACACAGAAAAAATAAACAAAGACAACAAGGCCAGGCTCATCGCTTATGGAGGCACGGTGATAAACACTGAGGGGACTGTGTTGTTCAAGTGCCAGACCAGTGACCAAAGATCCTACAACCTGCGTTTCCATGTAGTAAACGGCAAAGTGCAACCACTGCTAGGGCTCCCGGACTGCATGAAGATGGACCTGATGAATCTGAAAGACCAGGTTTTCCAGGTGAACGTGACCGAACCGAGCTCCTCTCAAAAGTGGTTTAATAACTATGCTGAGCTTTTCAATGGCGAACTAGGTTCACTCCCAGTAACCTACCACATGAAACTGGACCAGAATGTGACACCCGTCATCCGGCCCCCTCGCCGCATTCCAGTTGCCATGATGGACAAAGTGAAAGCAGAACTGGAAAACATGGTGCAGCAAGGAGTCATCACACCCATTTCAGAACCCACTGAATGGGTATCCTCAATGGTAGCGACACACAAAAAGGACACTGACAAGATCCGTGTGTGCATCGACCCAAGAGACCTAAATGAAGCAATTATGCGCCCCCATCATCCCATGCGCACAGTCGAGGAAGTTGCTGCACAAATGGAAGGCGCAACCGTGTTTTCTGTGCTTGATGCCAAGAGCTCCTTTTGGCAGGTCAAACTGGACCAAACGTCATCATTCCTCACCACTTTCGCCACTCCATTTGGGCGATATCGATACCTGAGAATGCCATATGGTATCAATGCAGCGTCTGAGGTCTTCCAGAGATCCATGGAGCAAATATTTGCCGGCCTCCCTTGCGCAATAATTGTTGATGACATCATAATCGGTGGAAGAAATCTTAAAGAGCACGACGAGAACCTTCAAAAAGTGCTCAACAGGGCAAGGAACGTGAAATTGAGGCTGAACCCCCAAAAATGCAGATTCCAGCTAAAGGAAGTCAGCTACGTGGGCCATGTCTTCACTGAACAAGGGTTGAAACCCGATCCAGCAAAGATCCAAGCGATCACTGACATCCAGGCCCCCCAGGACAAAGCTGCTCTACAACGCTTCCTGGGTACGATAAATTACCTGGGCAAGTTCATTCCAAACCACAGCAACATTGCAGCACCTCTCCACCAGCTCCTGCATAAAGACACAGCATGGACTTGGACTGAACAACAACAAAATGCATTTGACACTCTGAAACAGTGTGTGACATCACCTCCAGTACTCCGGTACTATGACGTACAAACACCAGTCACTCTGACATGTGACGCCTCGCAGTATGGCCTTGGTGGTGCATGTCTCCAGAATGGCAGTCCTGTCGCATATGCCTCTCGCACTCTTACTGAAACAGAAAGAAAATATGCACAAATTGAAAAAGAGCTGCTTGCTGTCGTTTTCACCTGTTTCAAATTCTATGACTACATATACGCAAAACCAGTGATCGTGGAGACAGACCATCAGCCCCTGGTCTCCATCCTGAAGAAACCTCTCCACACAGCGCCTGCGCGTTTACAACGCATGATGCTGAAGCTGCACAAGTTCAACCTCACGCTAGTTTACAAGAAAGGAAAGGAATTGCACTTGGCAGACATGCTGTCCCGTGCACCGAGCAACGCCATAGCCTCACATGCCACTGAACGTGAGGACTTCGAGGTAATGACGGTGCAGCACATCTCATCCAGTCGTCAGGAAGAACTCCGCACACATACAGCGAAAGACACCGCCCTCCAGGCCCTGAGCAACATCATCAAGCATGGATGGCCAGATAGGTTGAGCAAAGTACCCGACACAGTGAAAGAATTCTTCCCGTTCCGCGATGAGCTCTGTGTGGAAGATGGAATAATCATGAAAGGTACAAGAGCAACAATTCCACAAACGCTGCACAAAGAATATCTCCTGCTGCTCCATAAAGGACACCCCGGTGCTGAAGCCACCAAGCGGCGAGCACGCAACATAGTATATTGGACCACAATGACGAGAGACACTGACAATTTTGTACAGTCATGCAGCACTTGCAATGCCCTTAAACCACATCAGCAAAAGGAGCCAATGCAACCACACACAGTCCCAGAGCTCCCATGGTCAACAGTGGCAACAGATCTGTTCGAATGGAGCAGCCAGCACTACCTGGTCCTGGTAGACTCCTATTCAGGATGGTATGAACTGGATCCAGTCAAGAAAATCACATCACAATGTGTAATTAACAAGCTGAAACGTCACTTCTCAGTCCACGGAGTCCCCCACAAGCTGCTGTCAGACTGTGGAACACAATTCACTAGTCAGATGTTCCAAGACTTTGCGAAAAGCTGGGATTTCACTCATGTCACCAGCAGCCCTGAGTATCATCAAGCAAACGGGCTGGCAGAGAGAGCCGTACGGAGTGCAAAACGACTGTTGGAAACATCCAAAAGAGACGGTACTGACCTGTTCCTCAATCTTCTGAGCATCAGAAATGTCCCACGAGACGGCACGCTGGGCTCACCTGCACAAAGACTGATGTCCAGAGAGACACGCACAAATATTCCCATCAGCAGGCACCTGCTTAAGCCAATGTCCAAGAATCCAGAGTCGATCCACGCCCACCTGTCAAAGAAGAGGCAAGCACAAAAAGGATTCTACAATCGTGGCAGCCGGCCACTTCCCCCGCTCCAAAGCTCCCAAGTAGTACGCCTGCAAACAGAGAAAGGACATGACAAAATTGGCATCATCAAAAGAATCGCAGCAGAGCCACGGTCTTACGTGGTGGAATCAGGAGGAAAAGAATACCGCCGGAACCGGCAACACCTGCTGCCAGTCACAGAACTACCACCAACAGAACCAGAACCAGATCCAGCCTCACCGGCAGACTCACCAACACAGAAGACCAGCAGTGAGACTGTGCCCAGTCTACCCGCATCTCCTCCCAGGCATGATGCCGTGCACACTTCCCCCAGGCAGGCCGCTGTGCACGCTCCTCCCAGGCTTCCTGCTGCGCACACTGACCACACGCCTGGCCTCCTCGGAGAGCCATCGCTCCCACAAGTCACCGAGACCCCCCTGGCCCGTTCCAGGTTTGGTAGACTCCTGAAGCCTAATCCCAAGTACAATACAGACTGATTGTGACATTTACTGAAGCTGATGTTTTTGTAGTTTCGTGTTGAAATATAGACATATTTACAAGCCAGGCATAAGTTCATTTTCAAATTAGATCAGTTATGTCCTGTCACGGGAATTTATTTTATTTGCAAGCCAGGCATTAGTTTATTTTCAAGATAGGTATGTTATGTGGTGCCATTGAAAGTTATTTTACTAGTTGTTTATTCGTCACAGTATACTCACTCTCACAGGAATGTGACATGTTTTCTCATACCAATCCAAGAGTCAATAGTGTTCTCTTTGTACCAAAGTTCTATACTAAAGAAGGGGGATGTAGAATGATGTCATCATGTCGTCACGTCACGTACGTGGCACACACACACAGCCAGGACTACTGGTATGTACACCTGCTTTCTTCCTGCATCGCTGAATTAAAACATTTGTGAAATAACGCCTTCGGTGCCGTTCTACAATAACATTGTGACCAGAGTAGCAAACAACACACTTTTACATTTACACTCATGCTTACATCGTACATAGCCTGATATTTTAAACTATATCCTCTTGGATAGGCACTATGTTCAGCCACGGTATACCATGCTAGTCAGGCAGCAAATCTGTAGGTCAATCTACGTCTTATCTGTTACTAGGCCGACTTCATTACATCCTCCTCGGCATAATTCACCGTGTTCGTTAAGAGTAACAATATATTTTAACTGCATTGGTGAACTTACAACGTTTCTTTATGAAGATTATTCCTCGTCTTGCTTGCTTTTCACATCCGGTCTCCTGAACCGTTTTCCCAACCGAAACAAACCCAGATATTCAAAATCCTCTACCTGGCATATCCCACCCACACCCTGAAGTCACTTCCTGTTGAGTCAAGTTCAAATAAAAATATTTAAACGCAAATCAAATCAACAAAGATCCATAAATATGACCCGGTTACATCATAAAGGAGCATAAAATGCATCTACATTGCAACTGTAATTAATTTGTGATAGTAAGCATGCAAACAATAATTTCTTCCTGAAAATAAGCGGGACATATCAAAATCATATCAATACTAGAAAAGCACTCGGAGAGCGCAGACCTCCGCCAAGCACCACAGTTCCCCCCATACAGTGTTTTACATCATAAATATTAAGCCTACATTTATTGTGTGTACGTTTTCAGATTCCTTGACCATGAAAACATATGAGTAGCAATTGGATTCACATGGATAGGATTAGTGGTTCAGTAGTTATTCAGGAAAATCACATTTCGCATAATGGCGGTTTTCCGGATCACCACCAAAATGTAATCATCTGTAGGATACCCCATTTGTGACAATCTGTGAAAATTTCATGAAAATCCATCCATAACTTTTTGAGTTATCTTGCTAACAAACAAACAAACCAACGCCGATGAAAACATAACCTCCTTGGCGGAGGTAAAAAGCATTTGAAACCACATTGTCCATCCCCAGAGTTCAACCATGTCTTCAGTCGCAGATCCTGTCTTGAGGAAGAAAAATATGAATTTGTTCATTGTCAATCATGCATAAAATATACTGCAAAGAGAAAAATTAAATATTCCTGATTTGTCCACCAGATGGCACTGTGAAACTGGTTGTTGTTCACTGGAGAATCTGGATTCCCCACACGTCTGGATCACGTCACTCATAAATCTGTCAATTAGAACATTCCTTTTGCCAAAGAGCAGAACTGGGAGGATGACTAGGTCTTGGAGAAGGGATTAACTTCCACTTTATGGCCGATGGATAGTGTTAGTTACAGCTCTAGTCCTTGGGTGAGAAAAACATTTCATGTCTAGATCTTTGAGGTGAAACAATTTTCCTTCAGCAAAGAATGATTTTATAAATTGGAACTCAAGGTCACGCTACAACACCCTGGACGGATCACCAGTGCATTGCAGGGTCAACACAGACAGCAACACAGTCACACACCTTCAGACAATTAAAAATTACTCATTAACCTATCAAGTATATCTTTGGTAAAAAGATGATTCATGTTGCTTCACAGTCTGAAAATTGCGTAAGTACTCCTACATAAGCAATTTTGCTGGAGGTCCATGTTTGGATCTTCGTCTTGCCTTTTTGGTCACCATCATCTGTGTTTTCTTTCATTAATGAGTCACTTCCTGTTTCCCATTGAACTCCTTTATTAAATACACATTTCTAGGTGGTTAAGCAATACTATGTAAGATTTTTACATGAAAGTAATGTTTCCCAAAATATTTTGTTGGTACATCAATCTTTGGGTGAATACCATTTCCCTCAATAGCCTGAGTGGGCCCACATTGTCTGCAGCAGCTCTGTTCTTGGTAGGAACACTGAAAAGATTACAACTATGGCAGTTGTGACTCAGTCCCAAGAGCCAACTAGAAAAGCACTCGGAGAGCGCAGACCTCCGCCAAGCGCCACAGTTCCCCCCATACAGTGTTCATGTGTACGTTTTCAGATTCCTTGACCATGAAAACATATGACTAGCAATTGGATTCACAATGATAGGATTAGTGGTTCAGTAGTTATTCACGAAAATCGCATTTTCCGTAATGGCGGTTTTCTTCTGGATGGTGATCCGGATCACCACCAAAATCTAATCATCTGTAGGATACCCCATTTCTGACAATCTGTGAAAATTTCATGAAAATCCATCCATAACTCTTTGAGTTACCTTGCTAACAAGCAAACAAACAGACAAACAGACAAACCAACGCCGATGATCACATAACCTCCTTGGTGGAGGTAATTACAGGGCACAGTCATAGCCATCAACAACTAACCACCCTGAGGTCATAGTTGCCATAATTGTAGTCTTTTCAATGTCCCTACCCAGATCAAGAAAGTTACATAGTGCTGCTTTAAGATTGTTGCCATGGTTAGGGTTAGGGTCAGAAATGGATGAAGGTCAAAGTCAGGGTTTGGCAACCTGCGGCTCCGGAGCCGCATGCGGTTCTTCAGCCCCCAAGCTGTGGATCCTTGCAGTTATATCTCAAAACACATGGAAATTAATGAAGTTCATTTTAATTATTTTATTTTTCAAATTATTGTTTATTGGATACATTTCTCAATGGAAACACATACTTTTATGAATGTAAAATATACTGTATATATTTTTTAAATTATTTATTATGTTGTCAATCATGCATCACATCCAACAGTGGCTCACACGCACAGAGAGCATCTCTGTGCAGCGCATGTGGAGAGCACAGAGAACAGCAGCTTCTTGCTTATCCTCGCCACCCTCAGTAAGACATGAACAGATCCAGAAAAAGTAAAATCACAGAGGAAAATAGAGAGTTTAATTCTGTGTAGACATATTCATTTACGTTCATAGTTGTTATGTGGTGAGAATTTCTCCACAAGAACCCAAACTAGGAGAAAAACAGCTGCCTCGTTAGCGTCTACAGGTCCACAAAAATTCTTAAATGTGATTACCTAAAATCAACGCCCTAATTGTTCTTAAAAATGAGAAAGAATCCGTGAATTCCTGCTCAATAACCTTAAAATTAGTAGCCCGCATTATAAATGCTGGATTCACCAGACATGACCAAAGTTTGTATTAGTGTGAATTTATTTTCACCGTCACAACTCAATACTAGCTGAAACTCTAGAATTGTTGTCTGTTACAGTGCATGGATTCAGAGCACTTCACTTTTTCCACATTGTGTTATGTGACAGCTTTATTCCAAAATGGATTAAATTCATTTTTTCCTCAAAATTCTACACACAACACCCCATAATGACAACGTGAAAAAAGTTTTGATATTTTTGCAAATTTATTAAAAATAAAAAACTAAGAAATCACAATCTACCGTGTAATATACCCTGCGGTGTCATGATGTCATACGTGTGTACATGCTACCGCAGTGTAGTGCGTCACGCCGTTTCACATACAGCACAGGCTGGAAACTCGGGGCACACAGCCGACGCAGATGTGGACGCATCTCCTGTCTCTCTGGGGAGTTAGTGAAAAATAAAACGCTGCACACTCCTTGTTCATAAGATAAGATAAGATAAGATAAGCCTTTATTAGTCCCACAATGAGGAATTTCCAGGATTGCAACAGCACAGGGATAGCAACACTCAGAGCAATAATTAAGAAGATAAGAAAAATAAAAATAAGTGCAGTGAATATACATACGTACACATAAATATATAAATATATATACAAAGTGCAGAGCATTGTAGCAAGATGGAACTAGAAAAGCACTCGGAGAGCGCAGACCTCCACCAAGCGGCACAGTTCCCCCCATAGAGTGTTTGTGTGTACGTTTTCAGATTCCCTGAGCATGAAAAGATATGAGTAGCAATTGGATTCACAATGATTATTTGTTTATTTGACATGGACAGTGCAATAAACAGACAATTAATGAATGACAATCAACGTGATAGTGATAGGATTAGTGGTTCAGTAGTGTAAAATGGGGCTATAAGGGAAGGCGGGTTAATATGGGACACTTTTGTGGGAAATGTTTTAAATGTAATTCTGCTTTTTTTATTTTGAGCAGGACGCTGAGTTGTGTTGTTATTGTCAAATATCCATGAATCCTTCATCAAATCTAGGCGGAAGCAAAATTAAAAAAGCAGAATTACATTTAGAAAAGTGTCCCATATTACCCCGCCGTCCCTTATAGCCCCGTTTTACGGTTGTAAAAGCATTGCCTCCTTGGCGGAGGTAATAAACTGAAGTGTTGGTGTGTCCATCTCCTCCACTGACGGATGCAGATTGGTTAGACAGGTTGCCGTGGGTTTTATATTATATTGGGGTTGCGGTCCACGGCAAAACAGAATTTACAGTCTTCCCCGGCAGAGAGGTCGTTTTTACGCAGCGCCTATAGTTGGGCGGGGAATTTGTGGCAAATAATGGGGCGGCGGACAGGTGTCCGTGTCAGGTTTTGCAGCGTGGCGCAAAAGCAGTCACGCTGGCGGGCCCAGGCCAGCAGTGTTTTCCGCGTGCTTTTGTGCCTAAAACGTTGAAGAACGCGGAGTTTGTGTTGGTCAGACACGACGACCAGCGCAATGTGCGCAGCGCCTATGGCTGCCACAGGCACGCTGGGGGGCCCAGGCCAGCAGTGTTTTCCGCATGCTTTTGTGGCTAAAACGTTGACGAAGGCGGAGTTTGTGTTGGTCAGACACGACGCCCAGCGGCCTCCATTGCGCCTGCGCACATGTTGAAAATGGCCCTATGTCACAGTGTTGAAAAATGCTTTAAAAAAATTCCTGTATCCAGACGGTGAACCGGATCACCCCCAAAATTTAATCAGTTCTTCCTTGTACCATTTCCAACAACGCCTGAAAGTTTCATGCAAATCCGTCCAAGACTTTTTGAGTTATCTTGCTAACCAACAGACAGACAGACAGACAGACAAACAGACAAACACACAAACCCTGGCAAAAACATAACCTCCTCCTGGCCTTTTCGGCCTGGCGGAGGTAATAAACAGCATAACCTGTAATGAACATATGAATATGTTCATTCATTTATTCCCCTAAAAATAAACACATTAATGCCTAGTAACTCTGTGATGAAAACAAAAATCCCCCCTTCCCCCTCGCTGTGTTCCGCGCATTACATTGGAACACACTGGCACATGTGCTCGGTCATAAATTCTCTTTTCAGGTCAGGAAAAAGGCACCAAACGCCAGCTGTGAGTTTGCACGTTTAATTATAATAAACACAAATTATAACAAGGGACAAAACTTATGGTGAAGAGTTAGCAAAGTGCCAAACAGCACGGAGGCAGAGGTGCATGGAAAACGCCGGTGAAATGAGGAGCATGTGGAGGAAGGAAGCAGACGAGGCAACGAGTTAGATGACATACAAACTTTATTCCTTCTCCAACATCAAGTACAGTAAAACTCTCCCTGGGTCTCTGAGCACCTTCTTTTTATAACCTTTAATTCTGTGCTATGAGACCCAAGAAGCCCAACACAATACAATCAGTGGAACAAAGACATGCGTGCCACATTAACATCACATAATGCCAGACCTGCTTCTCACACCCTCTCTTCCTTCAGCGGCTCTGGCGCCTCCTGAGGGGGGGACGGGGGGAGGGGGGGCGAATAGTCCTTTCTGTTCCATCTGAGACCCCCCAGTACCACTTCCTCCTTCAGTCCATTGTTCCCTCTTCCCCCCGGCTCCCGACTCTGGGTGGAAAATTCCCCACACAGTGCCACCACACAGTGCCCCCCCCCCCCCGAACACCCAGAAAGGGCACTAACCCCCCCACCCCATCCTTTGGACTTGAGCTGGCGCCCATAGTGGCTGTAGCGGGGGGGGGGGGGGCGCCGATCCGGTCGAAACACCCTGCTGGCGAGGTGTACAGGAGGGCACATCAGTCTGTGGAGGGAAAAAGGGTGGGGGAAACATGCTAGCTTCACAAGCACAAGTCTCTACCGAGGGAACACCAACTTGCATGGGCGTCTGCGCCAGGGAGCTTGGGCCAACACCACCTGCTCATCTGCCAACACAAAAGCGGGCTTCAGCCTGTCGATGCAGACGGTCTCCCTATGCCCCCCCAAGTTTAACTCAAAATGCTTTGCCCCAGGTTCCAGCACCCTGAACGGTCCGTCGTATGGTGGACACAGCGGGGTCCTATGCGCATCGTGCCTGACAAAAACAAAAACTGGCATTCTGTAAGCTTTTTGGGACGAAGGTACAGGGAAGACAATGGTGGGCCAGGCCCGGCACGTTAAAAGCCTCCATACTGTGCAAAAATTGCACAGGCGGATCGGCCCTGGGCACAGGGTTTTCCAGTAAAAACTCTCCAGGGATCCGCAGTGGCTGAGAAAAAAACGAGTTCTGCCGGGGAGGCTGCCAGATCCTCCTCAGGCACAGATTGCAACCTTAAAAGAACACAGGGCAGGCAGTCAACCCAGTTTGCATCTGTGAGCGAAGCTCTGAGCGCTACCTTAAGCGACCTATGAAAATGCTCGATTAACCCGTTAGCCTGGGAGTTGTATGCAGTAGTGCGGTGAATTTTGACCCCAGGCCCTGGGCCATTGTGGACCAGAGTTCCGAAATGAATTGCGGAGCCCTATAGGAAGTGATGTCTGATGGGGAGCTGAACCATGCAACCCAAGCTGAAAAAAAACACAAGCCACTTCCGCAGACATAGTGGAAGATAGCGGGAACACTTCAGGCCAGTGCATGGTGCAGTCCACGATTGTCAAAAGGTGCGTGAAACCTTGTGACAGCGGGAAGGGTCCCACTAAATCCATGTGGACTTAGTCAAACCTCCTGGCCGGGATTTGGAGTGGCTCGAGGGGGCTCTGGTGTGCTTGTGCACTTTGGCCCGCTGGCACACGACGCACGCTGCAGCCCAGTCTTTCACATCCTTGCACAAGCGCAGCGAGACAAATTTTTCCCCCATCAGTTGAACCAAAGCGCGCATGCCTGGATGTGAAAGGGAGTGGACTGACTCAAAAATGCAGCGGCACCAAGAGCCTGGAACCGCTGGGAGCAGGCAACCGGTGGAGACATTGCAGAGCAAGGGAGGGCAGCCTTCTTGCACCACCCTGCTCTTCAGCTTTAACCCAGTAGGCACAGACTGGAGCACGCAAATGTCTGCATCCCTGGCTTGCTCCGCGGCCATGGAAGGGAAATCTATTCCCATGTAGACCAAGGAGACTAGTGTGCGTGACAGGCATTCGGCCACGACATTGAGCTTACCGGCAAAGTGTTGAATGTTGGTCATAAACTCCGAGATCACGGCCAAATGCCGTTGCCGCCGGGCCAACCATGGTTCCGAGACCTTGGACATCGCGTACGTCAGCGGCTGGTCAGCGAATACAGTGAACTCGTGCCCCTCCAGCCAAAACTGGAAATGGTGCATCGCCAGGTGGCGAGCCAACAATTCTCTGTCAAATGTGCTGTATTTGCGTTCGTTGTCGCACAAAGTTCGACTGAAAAATCCAAGCGGCTACCATGAACCAGAGACGTACTGCTCCACCACTGCCCCTATGGCAACGTCAGACACGTCCATGGTGAGTGCTATCTGTGCCAACGGATCAGGGTGGGCTAGCAAAGCGGCATCTGCAAGTGCTATTTTGGTATCTGTGAAAGCTTGGACTTGCTCGGGAGTCCAGCTAATGTTTTCCACAGGCTTCTTTTTCTTAACTCTTTGAGAGTGTCTGTCGCCGAATTGTGACATAACCCCTAGTGGTCAAGAGTGGTAAATATTTTTTCTCAATAAAATAATTCAGATTTCCAAGGCTATATATAACTTGAAAGTGTGAAGAGATAATGGCTTACTGTCAATTAGAAAGATGTAAAATATGATCCAAAGTTTCAGATAGGAATAAATTTATGCATCTAATTTGCATTATGTCACGGCAGCTCTTTAAATTCCATAACTCAGTCAAAACTGGACTTTGAATGTATTTACACAAAGAATGGTTCAGTGTTTTGACACCATTTTTTGTACCGAGGTACCTCATCAAAGTATATGAACAAGAAATCAGTACAATCTTAAAAAAACACAGAAATTCCTCACTTACCGGCACCTAAGGGGACTCGCTCGCTGCCATGGTCACTGTGTTTTTTCCATCGTGGTTGTTATTTTGCGTTCTGTCGGGCATTTACACTCTCTACCACATCTACAAAGTCTTATGATTATCCCACATAAATTTCGCTTGTATCCTGCGGCTATTTTCCGCATAAAAAAGCCAACTAAGTGACAGTGCATGATGATGGATGGCAGCCATATTAGCTTTCTGGGCTAAAATGATAAAAACAGGAAAAGGAAATGAGGAGTTCTTCTTCTTTTGTGTATTACATGTCATCCATTGAGTCCTCCAATGGATGTCTGCCACCTTCTGAAACTGGCAGATCGGTACAAATCAGTACAAATCCCCAATGCAGCCGGTCATGTCAGAGCGAGATGACAGGTGCAGCACCACGCTCTGCCACTAGGGGCACGCAAAATCTCCCACTCAAAATGTTAAGCGCGGCATACAACGGCTGCTTCAGCTGGGCTGCCAGGGGGAGAAAATGGTTATAAAAATTGACCATTCCCAAAAACTCCTGCAGGGCCCTCACGGTCTGTGGACGTGGAAAGTCTGACACGGTGCACACCTTATCCGGTAGTGGAATCACGCCCTCTGGTGAAATGCTTTGGCCCAAAAAAATCGATCACTGGCACACCAAACTGGCACTTTTCCGGGTTCGCTATAAGCCCATGTGCTTCCAACCTCTGGAAAACCATCTTGAGATGGGCGATGTGTTCCTCCTTGGACATGCTAGCCACCAGAATGTCATCTAAGTAGACAAAGAAAAAGGACAAGTCACAGAGCGCTGCATCCATCATTCTCTGGAAGGGCAGCGCTGCGACATTTAATCCGAACGGCATGCATAAAAACTCGAAAAGGCCGAAAGGAGTTATTACTGCTGTTTTAGGAACATCTTCCGCGCGCACCGGGACCTGGTGGTAATTGCAGACCAGATCCGTCGGCCTCCGTCGGTCTATGATGACCATGGAAGAGAATCCTAAGCGTCTGCTCTGCTGGAACAGCACCGCCTGTGGCTGAACAGGCCGATGCGCACTGGTGTTCCACCTTCCAGCGTTGGGCGTTGGTAGGATTCAAGCCTGGGCAGGAAGATATGAAGGACAAGATGTTACTCATGCAGCATGTCCCCCCTCTCCACGTCACTGATGAATCCAAAGGAACAGCAGGGCTGCTATAGTTTGGCACCAGCGCCGTCGCAGGAGCTGCCAGAACGATGTTGAGTACAACAGAGAACTGCCTTAGGGGCTCCGACTCCGGATTTTTCCTCAGGGTTGACTCCCAAAGCCTTTCCCGTGACAGGGTGTGCCGCAAGGCAACGGAGGTTTGAAATCAGGGTTTACCTTCCCCTAGATGGGCTACCTTCCCAGGTTGACGAGCCACCATCTACCTGAAGCATCTGGTTTTAAGGCGCCAGAGATCCGCCCTCGCCCCTTCTCCTATTAGTAAAAGCAGTTCCGCCGGGCTTAGAGACTAAACCACACGGGCAGGCTAGGAGTTGGACTTAGTTGTCAGAGGCTTTTCAAGACGCACGCCATAAGGAGCATTTTATGAGCACTGGGAGCTTAACCCCAGTGCCGCTCCTGGCTATGACAACGTCCCAGCCAGGTGCATGGAAAAATCCTGGATGTGTGGAATGGGATACCGATCGTGTTCCGTGGCATTGTTCAAGTGCCGGAAATCACCACATGGTCACCACGGCCCATTGGCCTTGGGCACCATGTGTAGCCGGGATGCCCACAGGCTGTTGGAGTGCCTGACAAGGCCCAACTGCTCTAAGTTGGCAAACTCCTCACACGTGCTGGCCACTTTAGCCGCGTCCAGGCACCGAGGTCGTGCAAACACCAGCGGGCCTTTTGTAGTTATAAAATGTTGGACCCCATGTTTCGCTACCGTAGCCGGAAAAACCAGGACTGTGAGTGCTGGGAACTGTGCGTGTGTGTGTTCTATCATTTGCGTAATATTGCCAAGATTAGGAGCATCTTGTCTCAGAGTGATGCTGAGAAGCTGATCCACGCTTTTGTTAGCTCGAGATTAGATTATTGTAATTCTTTATTATCAGGTTGTCCTAAAACATCTTTAAAAAGTCTTCAGCTGATCCAAAATGCTGCAGCAAGAGTTTTAACAGGTACTAGAAAGAGAGATCATATCTCTCCGGTTCTGGCCTCCCTTCATTGGCTTCCCATAGAGTTTAGAATTAAGTTTAAAATCCTTCTTCTTACTTACAAAGCTCTAAACAATCAGGCTCCTTTTTATTTAAAAGATCTGATACTACCGTATCATCCTAACAGAGCACTACGCTCCCAAAATGCAGGTTTACTTGTAATACCTAGAATCTCCAAAAGTACAATGGGAGGCAGAGCCTTCAGTTATCAAGCTCCTCTCCTGTGGAATCAGCTGCCAATCTGGATTCGGGAGTCAGACTCGATCTCTGTTTTTAAGAATAGGGCTAAAACCTACCTTTTTGATATAGCCTACAATTAGGGAGGGATCATGTGTTTTCTGAACCCTCCCTTAGTTATGCTGCTAATAGGTTTAGTCAGCCGGGGGACCTCCAGTAATGCACTGGGCCTCACTCCTTTCCTCACTCTCTATGAAATATTTTTTTTTTGCTGGTCATTAACATTTGTTTGTTCTCTCCCATAGATTGAGTCCCCATCGTGCTGTTTGCTCTCTACATGTCTGTTCTTTTCTTCTTCTCTATCCCCTCACCCCCCAGCCAGTCGCAGCAGATGACTGCCCCTCCCTGAGCCTGGTTCTGCTGGAGGTTTCTTCCTGTTAAAAGGGAGTTTTTCCTCTCCACCGTCGCCAAGTGCTTGCTCACAGGGGATCGCCTGATTGCTGGGGTCTTTCTGCAACTGTGGGGGTCCTCCCTACAGTTGATAGTGCTATGAGATGACTGTTGTTGTGAAATGGCGCTATATAAATAAAGTTGAATTGAATTGAATTGCAAGTAAATGCTGGTACTTACCCCCTGGAGCTATAATGTTAGCCAGTGTTGTTGACCCAGCTCCCCGAGCTGTGCAAGGCAGTGAGGTGAAAGAGACAGCGTCCACTAATTGCCTATTAGCAACATCGACTAATAACCCATAAGCACATAAAAAATCTGCACCTAAAATAGGGGCAGAACATGCAGCTATCACAAAGTCCCACTGGAAATTGCGTCCATGCAAGCATATTGTCAGCATCCATTCGCCAACTGTCCTGATGGTGGATCTGTTGGCGGAAGTGAGTTCGGGACCGCTGCCTCCTGCCGACCTGTCTGCGCTGACCGGCGGGATGAGGCTCTTCTGGGAGCCGGAGTCCACCAAAAACCGTCTCCCCGAACGTGTGTCCATGACATAAAGTAGTTTGTTCCTGTCGCCAGTGGTTGCAGCTGCTACAGACTGCCGGCCATGCCATCTTCCCGGCTTCTTGAATTGGCATGGTGGCAGGCAGCGTTGGGCATTTGAGCTGAAACAGCAATGATAGAAATAGATTGCCCCATTCCTCCGTCTCTTGGTGTCCGTCCTGGCTACCACCAGCGGCTCCTCAACGTCGCTGGAGTCCCTCATGGATGCCAGTGCCACTGCCTGCACGCTGAGAGTTCTGGTTGTCAAAATGATGTGGTCCACTTCCTGCGCCAGGGCACGATAGTCTTTGGCAACCAGCCGCGGCATGTTGGCCAGGAATACCCTCGCTGTAGTAGGTAGGTTCCTGAGGAACAAGTGGGCAAACAGGAATGATTCGTCGTCCTTCCCCCTCAGTGCCAACATGCTCTCCATGAGTTCCACGGCTGATCTATCACCTAACTCTGAACGTGTTAGGAGCCTCTCTGCCCTCTCACAGTCAGACAGGGTATAGTGCTGGAGTAGCATCCGCTTAAGCGCTTCATATTTCCCTTGGACCAGCAGCTCCTGGGCAGGCTCATCACTTGTTGCGTGGTGCGCACATCCAGCGCAGCGACCACATAGTAATATTTCGTGTCATCCGTTGTTATCCCTCAGAGTGTGAACTGGGCTTCTATATGCAGGAACTACGCGGTCA
This sequence comes from Pholidichthys leucotaenia, assembly GCA_020510985.1. Taxonomy (NCBI): domain Eukaryota; kingdom Metazoa; phylum Chordata; class Actinopteri; order Cichliformes; family Pholidichthyidae; genus Pholidichthys; species Pholidichthys leucotaenia. The sequence goes on along the minus strand of CM035842.1, from coordinate 89,077,853 downwards.
GGTTGTGAAGCCAGAAGTCTGGGAGCTTGACTGAGACAGCACATGCGGTGCTGGTGCACTCCCTCCAGGTAGTCTCCGGAGCGGTGCTCGGCTCGTTCTCCATGGCACGTCTTGGGGTCATCAATGTGGAGGAAGGAAGCAGACGAGGCAACAAGCTAGACAACACACAAACTTTATTCCTTCTCCAACATCAAGTACAGTAAAACTCTCCCTGGGTCTCTGAGCACCTTCTTTTTATAACCTTTAATTCTGTGCCATGAGACCCAGGAAGCCCAACACAATACAATTAGTGGAACAAAGACATGCGTGACACAATAACATCACTTAACGCCAGACCCGCTTCTCACACCCTCTCTTCCTTCAGCGGCTCTGGCGCCTCCTGAACTCCCCGGGGGGGGGGGGGAATAATCCTTTCTGTTCCATCTGAGACCCCCCGGTACCACTTCCTCCTTCAGTCCATTGTTCCCTCTTCCCCCCGGCTCCCGACTCTGGGTGGAGAATTCCCCACACAGTGCCACTACAAGCACAAAAAAGTCACAGGAGCAAACTATTACTAAACTTGGACCAAAGGTAGGGTACAAGGATGAGTAACAAGAAGACAAGGAACTCTCGCCTGGAACAACCAAAGGAAGCATGGAACACATGCCGGTTGCATTCAGAGAATTAATGTGGACACATATAAGATAACAGAGTAACAAAAAGGAACTTACATTCACTCGTTGAGAGAAGGGTGCTGCGCCAGACAACCGTGCATAGCCCCTTAAATAAGGCAAGGAGGAATTACAACAAATGAGGGTAGGTGTGGGTAACAGGAGTGAGGAGTAATTAAACCAAAATGATGACAGCTGTGCTAGACCGCAAACTTGAGCTAGTACAGGAAGTAAACAAAACTCGCTGTCAAAATAAAAGCACACAGGATATGACAAAACGTAGACTGGAGAAAAAGGTAAAGGGAGGCTCATGTCTAACAGAAAATAATATTCTTTCTTAAACGGAACAACTGGCAAGCTTTAATCACAAAAGATCCAAACCCAAACATGAAGTCAAATAATAACACTGAGGCAAGAAAGCACAGAAAATAATCAGGAAAGAACTGAAAGCAAGAGCATGGTGTGTACACCGTTCTCCGTGTCATGACAGAGCCCCCCCCTCCCCCCAAGGGGTGGGTTCCAGACACCCCAGCATAACAACAAAAAAGGGATAAGAAAACACAAAAGGAATGCCCCCCCCCTTCCCGAGCCACAATGAGATCAACTAACCCGGGAGGGTGGTGGGGGTAAACCCAACTTGGGGAGACCGAAACAACAAAAATGCTCCTGACCCACAAAACAGAATAGAAAATAACAGAACACTAGGGTGAGAGTACACAATAAGGGAGTTTGGGTGGCCTACTAGAGTCCAAGGACCACCAGATAATGAGCTGGAATAAATCTGGTGGCCTTCCAGAGTCCCTAGACTACCCAGGCAGATGATGCAGTCCATCAGGTGGCCTCCCGGCATACCAGAGCCACCCCAGCAAAGAGTACAATCCATTGGGTGACCTGCCAAAATTCATAAGCCACCCAACCAAATGGCACAGACCATCAGGTGGTCTCCCAGCATCCCAAAGCACTTAGACCGTGGCGCATGACCTGCCCTCTCCTGGATGCAGTAGTTGGTGCACACGTTGCTCCCGGACCGCAGGGATGGCAGCGTGGAATAGGAGAGTCAGAAGCTGGAGAGACCTGACACCCGACGATGACTGCTGAGCAATGGCGACCACAGGCAAAGGGAGAGGACCCATGGCTATCACAGGCGGCATAGCAACCGTGGCGACCACAGACGGCATAGCACCCAAGGTGGCCTCGGACTGAGGCGTAGCACCCATGGAGGCCCCGGACTGGGGCGCAGCACCCACGGAGCCCTTGGATGGAGGAGGAGGACCCACAGAGACCTCGGGCAGAGAGGAAGGACCCATGGAGACTTCTGGCAGAGAGGAAGGATCCACGGAGACTTCTAGTAGAGAGGAAGGAGCCATGACAGCCTCGGGTGGAGAAGGAAAACCCACGATGGCCTCAGGCGGAGAAGGAGAACCCACGACTTCCTCGGGTGGAGAAGAAGAACCCCCGACGGCCTCGGGCAGAGAAGGAGGATGACCATCAGTGGACCTGGACGAGGAATTGAGCAGGGGAGAAGAAACATACGCCGGGTTACTACCACCGGCAGCAGTGGAGCCCAATGAGGAGAGACCAGAAGAAGTTGACAACTGCAACAGGCTCTCCCCACCTCAAGCAGGACAAGAAATCTCTAGATCTGATGAGGTGGTAACAGAACAGAGCACTTGCCTTGTCTCGGACTCCACCGCTGTCCAGGACTCCACCGATTCAGGCAGGGGTGACTCGAGTCCCTCCATCTGGGCGTTCTCTCTCGGCATGGTCACCTTGGAAGACAAACACAGAAAAGATGCTGGAGAAGGATCACCGGCAGCAGTGGAGCCTGGGGAGGGGAACTCAGGAGCAGAGAACATCTGCAACTGATTCCCTCTACCACGAGCCAGACAAGATTTCTCCGAAACTGTGAAAGGAGGAACAGAACAGAGAACTTGCCTGGACTAGATCTCCACTGCCATCCAGAACTCCGGCAAACTTGCTGTGGCGACCCCAGCAGTAAGAGTGATGATGGGAACAACCCCAGGACCTTCAGGCGAAGCGACCAAGGCAGGTGGCTCATCCAGCGTGGCAGCTGGAGGTCACCTCATCGCTGGCACCAAGTCCCACACAGCTGAAGCCAGGGGACACTCTGCTGTTGGTACAGGCTTCAGGTCACAGGAAGGGCTCTCCCTTCATCCAGGTTGTGGCTTCAGGGCTGGAACCAAGTCCTCCAGGACCGCAGGCTCCTGCATCGCCCGGTGGCTCCCATCCAGGACCGACGGACACTCAGAGGAAATTGGAGGAGACACGGGGGTAGCAGGTGAGGAATTAACATCGGCAGCAAGCAGTGAGAGCTCAGTGGGTTGCAAAAGCTGAGTCTCGCCACTGGGAGTTAGACAAGATGGTTCTTTATTACTAGGGATTGAGAGAAAAAAACACTTGCCTTTTCTCCCAGGGCGTGATGGAAGCTGCTGCTGATGAACCAGATGTTGTTCTCCCAGGAGCGGCAGAGATCATCTGGTGAGATGTCAGACTCCGGGGATGCTGGATCGTGGGTGCAGACTTCGACAAAGGTAAGCCCCTAGCCCCGAGGAGCAGAGCCAGAGAACGCTTCACCAATGGTGTCGGGTCCCACAACACCAAAACCAGGGGATGCTCTCTCATCGGCACAGGCTTCAGGGTGCAGAAGGCACTTCTCTCCCTCGTAGGGTGTGGTGGTGGGGCTGGACCATGGCCCCAAGGTACTTGGGGCCGGACCCATGGCCGGACCATTGCCACAAGGTACTTGCCTTAATTCCTGGGGCTTGGTGGTGGCTGCTGTGGAACTAGACAACATCTCTTCTGGAGCTGCGATGGTCGTCTGGGGAGATAGGCAGAGCACCAGAGTCAGGAGATGCTCTGTCATCGATTCAGGCTCCGCTCTGCCCGGTGGAGCTCCCTCCAGGTGCTGCAGAAACTCAGGAAGGAGCCACGGCTTATCTTCCAGTATAAGCTCCGCCTCTGCCGCCAAGGCCCGCTGATGTTCCTCCAGCTCCTCTGCAGTGGGACCGGCGGGAGGCACGAGGACCGTTTGCTCAAGCCGGGCACCTGTGGGCTCCTCCTGCACCGGAGGGATGGCTGATGATGCGGGCCGCTGTTGGTGAGGAGAAGGCGGGGCTGCGGCAGAGCAACAGCGACTGGCTGGAATCTTCGGTACCCAGGGACGCTTCTTCGTCGGCACAGGTACAGATGAGGGGGAGTTTTCCCCCAGCCCGTGGAGCATGGGTTGTGGGTTGATGACTGAAGCGAAGAGGACCATGAGTTCAGGATGGCTCCACAGGCTGGTGCACGCTTCCAGTACCTGTGCTGCCCTGTCCAGGCATTCCCAGGCTGCTTCGAGCGTGTGGGAGGCATAGGCCACTGATATGATGCCCTGCAATATTTCAACGGCCCCGCACTCCACCTCATTGAGGCCAACCTCAGAATAGTCCGTGAATGTTGGCATAGTTGCAAAAACGGACTGAAAAAAGTACAGGAGGGAACAACAAAAGAGCAAACTCACAGCTGCTGGTGTCACACACTGGCAGCACCCTTCTGTCATAAACTCCCTTTTCAGGGCAGGAAAAAGGCACCAAATGCTGGCTGTGAGTTTGCACGTTTAATTATAATAAACGCAAATTATAACAAAGGACAAAACTTATGGTGAGGAGTTAGCAAAGTGCCAAACAGCATGGAGGCAGAGGCGCATGAAAAACGCTGGTGAAATGAGGAGCCCAAAAATATCACAGGAGCAAACTATTACTAATCTTGGACCAAAGGTAGGGTACAAGGATGAGGGATAATAAGATAAGAAACTCTTGCCTGGAACAGCCAAAGGAAGCATGGAACACACGCTGGTTGCATTCAGAGAATTAATGTGGACACATATAAGATAACAGAGTAACAAAAAGGAACTTAAGTCCACTTGTTGAGAGAAGGGTGCTGCACCGGACAACTGTGCACAGCCCCTTAAATAAGGCAAGGAGGAATTACAACAAATGAGGGTAGGTGTAGGTAACAGGAGTGAGGAATAGTTAAACCAAAATGAAGACAGCTGTGCTAGACCGCGAACTTGATCTAGTACAGGAGGTAAACAAAACTCGCTGTCAAAATAAGAGCACACAGGCTATGACAAAAGGTAGGCTGGAGGAAAAGGTAAGGGGAGGCTCATGTCTAATAGAAAATAATATTCTTTCATAAATGGAACAACTGGCAAACTTAAATCACAAAACATCCAAACCCAAACATGAAGTCAAACAATAACACTGAGGCAAGAAAATACAGAAAATAATCAGGAAAGAACTGAAAGCAAGAGCATGGTGCGTACACTGCTCTGCGTCATGACATGCTCCATGTTCATTCATTCATTTCCCTAAAAAAAATCCTACATTAATGCCTAATCTTTAGACTCCAACAGTAAGTCCATCCATCCATCCATCTTCTACCACTTTTCCGGAGGTCCGGGTCACAGAGGCAGCAGTTCAAGCAGAGAAGCCCAGACTTCCCTCTCCCCAGCCACCTGCTCCAGCTCTTCAGAGGGGATACCAAGGCGTTCCCAGACCAGCTGAGAGACATAGTCTCTCCACCGAGTCCTGGGTCTGCCCCGGGGTCTCCTCCCAGTGGGACGTGCCTGAAACACCTCAAGTGGGAGGCGTCCAGGAGGCATCCTAATCAGATGCCCATACCACCTCAACTGACTCCTTTCAATGTGGAGGAGCAGCGGTTCTACTCTGAGCCTCTCCCGGATGACTGAGCTCCTCACCCTATCTCTGAGGGTGAGTCCAGCAATCCTACGGAGAAAGCTCATTTCAGCCGCTTGTATCCGCGATCTCGTTCTTTTGGTCATTATCCAACAGTAGGTCTGCAGTTAAAATGAGAGTGTGGATGGAATTAAAAAATACTAGTGTGTGATCATCATATAATTAAAATGACGGGCGATTATGACTGTTACAAGAGCCTAGCGCATGCCATTTCATGAGCTCCGGAGCTACGCGATGTCAAAACACGCCACTGAAATATCATTAAATAATGCGCTTCTAACAATAGACCTCCTTTTTCCTGATCAAAAGTGGATTCTCATGGAATGCACTGTAATAGTAATGCACATTAGATTACGCACCACCACACCTCTTTGAAATGAGGTGCCTCTTCCGAGAGCATAGCGGACACACTGTCTACTGGTAATGTGATGGCGTGATGCAAGCCGTAAAAAACAGACAATGCACTGAGAGAAACTAACAAAAACACTGGCGCACAGCGGAAAGTCTGTCAGAAAAGTGCATGGATGACTGTCAAAATGGGGCCTAAAGAGTGCAAGAGAGACAAACAAATGGACTGAAAAAGACAAGGAAAGATAAAATTCCTAAAAGATAAAAATATATTCAAGGTAGGTTTGGAAACAAGATATAAGAGAAGCCAATAACATGAGTGGGAAAATACACAAAAAAGAAGCAAAACAAGAGAAGCTGCTTATAGAAAAGCAAAGTAAAACAGAAAGTAATATTATCATAGGATAACAACTAGCTATCTGATGCCCACAGAATAAATTGATGTGTTATCATAGGATAACAGCTTCAGAATACATTATAGAAAAAGATAATAGAGCAAGATGGCGACCGGGATGGTCACACTTTTTCAACGCTGAGACAAAGTCGCTGATTTCTTCCCATTAAAAGAACCTAATCAACAGCGATCGGCGCTCGTGACGGACCCCACGGGCTGAATTTCCACCCCCGTCAGAATCCCGTCGGAATGCCCCTTTAATCGGGTAGAACCGCTGCGCTCTATCTGAAGCTTCTGCCAAGCTAATACTGGTTAGCTTAACACTAGCCCCTGTGCGTCACCTAACTCCGACACGAAGCGGCTCAGTCCCCGGTGAGGGCTTACCGGAGGAACCAACCGAGGCGGCTCAGTCCCCGGTGAGGGCTTACCGGACGAACCAACCGAGGCGGCGATTGGGAGCTCGGACGCGGCGTTGGTGAGAGACGGGGGCCACCTGGATTCAGCAGGACAGTGGCCTGAATCGGAGCCCAATTTGCGAGGCCCAGCCGAGGAACTACCAGACTGACGGCGGTCGGTGACGGGGCCTAGCGGAAGAGCCACCCAGCCAGACGACAGCGAGCGACGGTGATCGGCCACCGATCGGCAGAGGTGATCGGTGGATTAGAGCTACGCCGGCGGAGTGCGACATAACTGGCGGTGACGGGGCCCAGCGGAGGAGCCACCCAGCCAGACGGCGACGAGTGGCTGTGATCGGTGGATTCCGGCTGCGCCGGCGGTGTGCGACATAACTGGCCAGGTAGACGGAGGCAGGCGCCGGCGATAGCCTAGCCGGATTCTCTGTTTATTTCTATCCACAGGTCAGTAAAATGCCACCCAAAAAAGAGGAAATGGAAGAAATTAAAAAATCTCTGAACTTTGTGTTAGAAGAAGTGGCCAAAATGACTAACCAACAGACCAAAATAATAAACCTAATACAAGAGGTACAAGCCCTACATTCAATAATAAAAGAAAAAGACAAAAAAATTATGGACCTGGAGCAACACGGGCGTCTTTTGGAGCAACGCGTCGAGGATCTTGAACAAGGTTCTCGCATTGATGACCTAGTTATAAGTGGACTAGATATCAGATATCAGTCCTACGCCCATGCCGCAACAGGACTGAGTGGTGAACATGCTTCCATAAGTGAATCAATGTCCCTAGAAAACCAAGTGCTTCAGTTCCTTAATGATAAAGACATTAAGGTAGAAGCCAATGCGATCTCAGCCTGTTATGCTTTACCGAAGAAAGATAACAAAACAAAGAAATCAATTGTGATGCGCTTTGTGAACAGGAGGGTGAAAAATGACATACTGAGGCAGGCCAAAAAACTAAAGGAAACTCAAGTTTACCTAAATGAACACCTGACAAAAAAAAAACGCTGAATTAGCACGGCAGGTACGGATGCTAAAAAAACAAAATAAGATACAGTCAACCTGGACAAGAAATTGTAGAATTTGGATTAAACTAAATGGAACACCTGAGCAAGCAAAAAGTATAATGATCAGAGATGCTACTGACTTAGATAAATACAAATGAACCCTGACTATGAAACACAGAGTGAGGAAACTCAAACTCTAAAAATATGCCACTATGCTGAATATAAACCACAAGAGATGGAGAATGATATTGATCCTGATAACCACTTTTTCAATAATATTCATAACCACTGTGAATATTACACTGAAAAGCAATTCAAAAGTCAAGTGCAATTAGATGGTAAACTGTCAATAATACACTTCAATAGCAGAAGTCTTAACAAAAACTTCTCACAGATTCAGGACTATTTAAAACAGCTAAACAGAAAATTCACAGCCATTGCAGTCTCGGAAACCTGGCTTAATGAAGACCAGGCTCCCCTGATGGCAATAGAGGGATATCAGATGTTTAACATTAACAGATCTCAAAAAAAGGGTGGTGGTGTTGCACTGTATATTGATGACCTATATAGATGTAAGCTTGTAAATGAAATGTCCTCAGCACTACCAGGGATTTTGGAATGTGTTACTGTTGAGATTGACCTAGACAAAACAAAAAATCTAATCATAAGCTGCATATACAGAACGCCGGGAACTTGCATTGAGACATTCAGAGATAAATCAGTCGAGCTGTACAATAATATTACTAGTAAGAAAATGGTAGCAATTTGTGGAGATTTCAGTATTGACCTACTTAATCCACATCAACAAAATGTAGTTACAGAGTTCATGAACTCTATGTACAGCATGAGTCTATATCCCACAATAACACATCCCAGTAGAATCACAGTTCACTCTGCTACACTTATTGACAACCTGTTTGTCAATGTTCTCGATAAGAAAATAGAAAGTGGATTATTGATAAATGATATAAGCGACCACTTGCCAATCTTTGCACTTATCCATGGCCACACGGGGCCCAACCCAGAAAAAATCTCAAAATCGTTCAGACACAAATCACCAAACGCAATCAGTTCTTTTAAAGAGGACTTGCTGAAGCAAGACTGGACAGAAGTCTATGTATCAGATGTAAATGAAGCCTATGACACATTTATAAACATTGTAACCACTCTTTATGAAAAAAACTGCCCATTAGTTAAAAAAAAAGCTTAAACACAAATTTGCTGACAAACCATGGTTAACCAAAGGACTACAAAAGGCGTGTAAAAAGAAAAATTTATTATATAAAGCTTTCATAAAGAAAAGGACAAAAGAAGCAGAGCAACGGTATAAAACATACAAAAATAAGTTAACATATATAATAAGATGCAGTAAAAGAGACTATTACAGTAAAGAACTGGAAAAAAACAAAGACAATATTAAAAATACATGGACAATAATCAACAGTATCCTTGGAAATAAAAGCAGAAATACTAGCTACCCAACTAATATTCCAAAAAATAATAAATCGACTCCGAATGTGAATATAGCTTCACCTGCAGATGAATTTAATAATTTTTTTTGTTAACATTGGACCTAAACTGGCCCGAGAAATACCCACTACGGTGCCTACAGGTGATACAATATGCAATAACACTGCTGTAAAAGACACCATCTTCATAAAGAACACAGACGAAAGAGAGGTCATTGAAATTGTTAAATCGTTCAAAAGTAAAACATCTACTGACTGCGATGGTATTGACATGCTACTAGTCAAAACTGTTATCGAATGCATAGTGAAACCACTGACGTATATCTGTAACCTGTCTCTCCAATCAGGTATATTTCCCAATGCAATGAAAATAGCTAAAGTAATTCCGATTTACAAGACAGGCGACAGAGGAGAACTCTCCAACTACAGACCAATTTCACTATTACCGCAATTTTCCAAGATACTTGAAAAAATATTCTATGAGAGAATTGACAACTTCATACTGAAGAATGATTTATTGTGTGAGCAGCAATATGGGTTCAGACACAAAAGGACAACAGCATATGCCTTAATGGAATTTACAGAAAAAATATCAACAGCCATTGAAAATAAAGAGTATTCAGTTGGAGTATTCCTGGATCTTAAAAAAGCATTTGATACAGTAGATCACAATCTATTATTAAAGAAACTACAAAATTGTGGTATTAGAGGGGTAGCACTGTCCTGGTTAAGTAGTTACTTAAAGAATAGATATCAGTTTGCATGTGTTAACAGCAAAAACTCAGAGTTACTGAAGGTCACCTGTGGAGTCCCACAGGGTTCAGTTTTGGGACCATTATTATTCAATATGTATATAAATGATATATGTAAAGTTTCAGAAAAAATGGACTTAATATTGTTTGCTGATGACACTAATCTGCTATGCAGTGGAAACAATTTGGAACAACTTCTGGATACACTCGGAAAGGAATTAGGAAAGCTGAAACTGTGGTTTGATTCAAACAAATTAACGCTCAATTTAAGCAAGACAAAATTTATAGTCTTTAACAACCATCACAACTACCCAGTACCCAAACTCAGTGTAAATGGTGTAGAGATTGAAAGGGTATCCGAAACTAAATTCCTTGGAGTAATAATTGATAACAAACTGTGTTGGAAGCCACATATTAATTATATAAAAGGTAAAGTATCCAAATCAATTGCAATATTACACAGAGTGAAAAATTTGCTGAATCAACCCACACTATACACCTTGTACCATTCATTAATACTCCCATACATGACATATTGTAATGAAGTATGGGGAAATACATATAAAACAAACATATATCCACTCTTTATGCTTCAAAAGAGAGCTATTAGAATAATCAACAAAGCAGCTTACAGGGAACCAACAAACCCACTTTTTCTTAAACAAAAAACTCTCAAGTTGAAAGATCTGATTGACTTTAAAACCGCAATAATAATGTTCAAAGTGAAGAATCTATCACTGCCCGCAAATATCCAAAAGTTGTTCCAAACAAGGGAGAAACGATATCACTTCAGAGGAACATGTATATTTCAAAAGTCTACAGTGAGAACAACTACCAAGCAACACTGTATTTCAGTGCAAGGTGTCAGATTATGGAACGATTTTGGACCTGAATTAAAATCATGTACAAAGCTTGGACAATTTAAACAAAAACTAAAGGAAGAAATACTCCAAACATATTTACAAGACGACATGTAAACTCACATAAGGATTGACATTTCCAGCCTGTGTTGTGTTGTAGCTTAGTTTTTTCTTTTTTCTTTTTTTCTCTGTGACACTATGTCTTAGATTTGTTTTTGAATAGTAACCGCTTAACTTAGACTAGCTCAGTTTTCTTTTTCTCTCAGTCACATTTTGTCTTAGCCTTGTTTTAAATTGTAATCGCTCTTGTCTTGTTTTCTCTTTTTTCTCCTTTGAATTCTTGGATGGAATATGGGTGGGCAATATAAGCTGCGGCTTCAGCCATCACCCATTTCGGATAACTCACGTGGAATTGTATAGTAGAAGGAGTCTTTGTCTAATTTGACCTTGTTGTTATATTATACAGTTTCTTTTAACCTGTAATGTACTATCCGAAATAAATAAAATTCATTCATTCATTCATTCATTCATTCATTCATTCATAATACAGTTCTTGACCCTCCCCACTCCCCAAAAAGCAAAGAACAACAGGAAACACAGGGTAAAGGTAAACAAGAGACACCCTGACCAGTGTGGGTAATGAGCTATTTCTTGTTCAACTTTGGCACAACACAGGTGATAGAAATTTCACCCTCTCAATAAGTATTTTTATCCGTAATGAATCAGATTACGTATCTCTACTCAAATCAAACTGTTAAAAGTGAACTGAATCAATGCTGTTGACTTACTCCAATAAACTCTTTCATAAGATGCAAATGTGAAATGGATCAGTGGTAGCACAAACCACCTTGCTGACGGAAACATTTCTGTGTGGTGCATACATGGACTTGCTGTGCATGCTCAGGTTTCCTCCCACAGTCCTAACACTTCCATGTTAGGTTAAATGATGACTAAGTCTAATTTAATTCTACTTTGGGTCTACACCACCTTTTACCCTTTGTCATCTGGAAAACACTCCAGATGTGATCTAAGAGATTTAGCCAGAAAAATCGCTGTTATGAGAGGGTGCTTATAGTGATGATTGCCTTTTATTTAGAATTATAAAATTATGTGGTCATTTAACTTTACTGTGTGTGTGTTGAGGTAGGTAGGTTCAGGTAGGTTTTTTTTGTTGTTGTTATTTTGTTTATCATTGCACCTGAGGTGTCCAAAATCAACAACTAAGATCACATACGCAGAAGTACTCTGGGATGTGACCATTGGAAAAAGTAAAGAAATCTGTGAGACTTCCTCTCCGAGCTGCCTCGTTGGTGTGTCCTGGCAGATGAAGAGTGTTGGCACACAACAGCATAAAGGGAAAAAAAAAAAAAGGATGAATTAGAGTTTTACTCAAAGGCGGCAAGCAGGAAGCAGCATTGCTGCCCCAACTGAGGAGATTACACAGAGAACAATGTCATCATGCTGGAGGCGTCAGCAAGCAGGCATCCAAAAATAACTGATGGACTTGATACAAACATTTGGTGTGAATCCACATTGTCTTTGGCCTAATCCAGAGGATGTATTTGTACAGATAAACTTGCCATTTGTTGTATATTTGCACAAACTTAAAGGGCTATAGAGCATAAACATTATCAGCACAGAGAGCAGTGGAAAACAATGCATTTTTCAATAAAATGACATAATTTGATAAGAAGTGGGAGACATCACTGTAGTGCCCGACTGATCATCTTTGATGAATAAAATGACCGTTTTAATGCTACTGCTATCCTCAAACTGCTCTACAAAATATGCAAATGTAATCACGTTAAGTGGCCTCACGTTGCCCTCTGTGCTCTAAGAAACAAGCATTCCTTTAAATGGGATTATTCCAATTCAGTTCCTCCCTGAAACTGGGAGCTCTGGTTGCCATGGGCGTCTCAGGAATGACAGAGGTATTTGGCCATAGAAATGAAGAGGCTCAAAAAATTCTCTCTTTAGTGTTAAGGAGGGCGGCTGCTTCGTCTTAATTCAACTTTATTTATATAGCGCCATTTCACAACAACAGTCATCTCATAGCACTATCAACTGTAGGGAGGACCCCCACAGTTGCAGAAAGACCCCAGCAATCATCTTCAGCAATCATCTTATCCTAAAATGTGTCACTTTCCACATTTTCAATCATCTCCAGGAGTGATCTTTGCTCCTTCTGAGGCTGAAAAAAAGATTTTCAATTACAAACAAGTCAAATACTGCAGGTTTAGGCAGCAGAGGCAAGGTGCTGTTTTTATATGCAGATTTTAATTCATAAATTCGAAAAGCAATCTGTTGGATAGCTGTTAATCTTTCAGATAAGCTGTATAAAATATCTTTGTATATCAGTACAGATGTGAGTTACTTGTGTGTCCAGCTAAGCTTGTGTTTTTATTCCCACGGTGCCAAAAAATATGCAGATGGACACGGGGAGAACATGCAAACTCCACACAGATCCCAACCAACAGTGATCTGTGTGGAGTTTGCATGTTCTCCCCGTGTCTGCGTGGGTTTACTCCGGGATTTCTCCGGTTTCCTCCCACATGTCAAAAACATGCAAGTTAGGTTAACTGGCATCAAAACTGGGGATTCTAAATTGTCCTTAGGTATGACTGTGAGAGTGAATGGTTGTTTGTCTCTCTGTGTTGGCCCTGTGATGGACTGGCGATCTGTCCAGGGTGTACCCTGCCTCTCGCCCAAAAAGATGCTGGGATAGGCTCCAGCAACCCCCCACCCCCACCCCCCCGCGACCCGAAAAGGATAAAGCGGAAGAAGATGGATGGATGAATGGTGAAATTTGGCTTTTGAGTGTGATGTAACAGATTATAGAAATAGGCGTGTTCTCTCACGTTCATTTCAACACAGGGATGATTGTAAAGGAGCGTTTGACTTCACATTTAAACCATTTTCCATTTACAATGTGTGGGGTCTATTTTATCTAAACCACAATGTTTTTGTAAGAATAGATCAAAATGCTTGATGTCCTAATCCTAGCCAATGAATAGATAGATAGATAGATAGATAGATAGATAGATAGATAGATAGATAGATAGATAGATAGATAGATAGATAGATAGATAGATAGATAGATTTCCCTCTCCCCGGCCACCTGCTCAGGCTCTTCAGAGAGGATACCAAGACATTCCCAGGCCAGCTGGAAGACATAGTCTCTCCAGCGTGTCCTGGGTATGCTCCGGGGTCTCCTCCTAGTGGGACATGCCCAAAACATCACAAGTGGTGAAATGAGCTTTCTCCATAAGACTGCTGGACTCATCCTTAGAGACAGGGTGAGGAGCTCAGTCATCCGGGAGAAGCTGAACTGAAAGGAGCCAGTTGAGGTGGTTTGGGTATCTGATCAGGATGCCTCCTGGACGCCTCCCACTTGATTGATATACAGTATATACTGTATATATAAGTGGGTGCTTGTATAGAGAAATAATTAAACAGTCACTTACTGAAGGTCCTGAATGAGATAGAGTTTGTAGTGTTTATTGAGCAGTCTCTGGCTGTGAGTTCTGAGTGGGGTAAATGAGACTGGACATCCTGGCAGATAAGCACACCTGTCGCAAGGTCTGTGGTGGACTTTTGCCAGTCGGTGCATCATGACATGCGTTACACAAAGAGCAGAGATAAACAAACCTATCATCTGGTCAGTCACAGCAACAGATACTGGAGTCAGTTTGTCTTGGCCTGTCCTTGCCACTGATAATACCTCTATCTGCCAAGAATGTGTCGCTAGTCCAGCAAAAGCTAGCGGTACTCAAATACTTTGCAAGCAGTTTCATGAAATGGTCAGTCAGAGAGCAACTCATACCAGCTCGGACGTCGCCCGGGTTAACAAGGTCAGGAGTTCCTGGCAGCAGAAGGCGAATTACAGAGCTGCGTGGAGAAATCTGATCAGACCTAAATGAAACAGTCATTGTCGCCCCTGACAGACTGCTATGATGATGATGATATATATACAGTATATACAGTATATATAGTATATAGTGTATATATATATATATATATATATATATATATATATATATATATATACTGTATATATATATATATGCGTGTGTGTGTGTGTGTGTGTGTGTACAGGATATAAAAGTCTACACACCCCTGTTCAAATGCCAGGTTTCTATGATGTAAAAAAATGAGAGCAAGATAAATCATTTCAAAAATTTTTCAACCATTAATTTGACCTATAACCTGTACAACCCAATTGAAAAACAAACTGAAATCTTTAAAAGGGAAAAATAAAAAATAAAAACTTTCAATAACCTGGTAATACTTTGTTGCAGCACCTTTGGCTTTTATTACAGCACTCAGTCTTTTTGGGTAGGAGTCTGTCAGCGTGGCACATCTTGATGCGACAATATTTGCCCACTCTTCTTTACAAAAACGCTCCAAATCTGTCAGATTGCGAGGGCGTTGCCTGTGCACAGCCCTCTTCAGATCCCCCCACAGAAGTTTGATTGGATTCAGGTCTGGACTCTGGCTGGGCCATTCCAAAACCTTAATCTTCTTCTGGTGAAGCCATTCTTTTGTTGATTTGGATGTGTGCTTTGGGTCATTGTTGTGCTGAAAGATGAAGTTCATCTTCAGCTTTCTAACAGAAGCCTGAAGATTCTGTGCCAACACTGACTGTTATTTAGAACTGTTCATAACCCCCTCCACCTTGACTAAGGCCCCAGATCCAGGTGAAGAAAAACGGCCCCAAACCATGATGGTGCCATCTGTCATGATTTGCCCCTGGGGCAGAGAGGAGAGACCAAAACACTGAACTGTAGTTTGTGATATTTAATAAGGAAACATAAAAGTCCAAACAGTGCACAAAATAAACTAACAAACTGAAGCGGCAAGGAAATAGGCAGATAAACACAGGAGTAGCACCACAACGGGGAAAGGGTTCTGATGCTGATTAGCTGAGGCTCAAACAATGAGTGAAAGGAACGATGGCCTTAAATAGAACATGAGACCAATGAATACAAATGATTGCAGGTGTTGATCACATGAGCAGGCAGGAGATGACAATGATTGCCAACTGGGGTCAGCTGAGTGTAATGAGAGGGGAGAAGATGGGACTGACAGTTGACAGGGACACCGCCCACAACAGAGCAAAACCCAGAAGTGCCACTGACAGCTGTCACTCCGGAGAGAGAACATAACAATACAATTATAAAAAATTAAATGTCAACAAATAAGGACTGAGAAATAAATACAAACCAATACCAAATAAAAGAGTAGCAAAACTACGATGACGTAAACAAGGGGATGAGAAAAATAAGAAACAATATGAGATATGCAGAAACCAACCATGGATAAAATGACAGGAACCAAAGAACACAAAATACAACAAATATACAAATATAGAGAAAAACCATGAGACTGAGCACAGCGGAATCCCCCATGTTCAGACATAACCCCATCACCATGCTTCACTGTAGGTATGTTGTTCTTTTGGTGATGAGCAGTGTTGTGTTTGTGCCAAATATACCTTTTGGAATTATGGGCAAAAAGTTCAACCTTGGTTTCATTAGACCATAACACATTTTCCCACATACATTTGGGAGATTTCAAATGTGTTTTTGCAAAATGTAGCCAGGCTTGGATGTTTTTCTTCATAAGATAAGGCTTCTGTCTTGTCACCCTACCCCATAGCCCAGATACAGTGGTGTGAAAAAGTGCTTGCCCCCTTCCTGATTTCTCTTTTATTTTTATACTAGTGCTGCTAGTCCAGCAGAAGCTAGCAGTACTCAAATCTCTGCAAGCGGTTTCATGAAATGGTCAGTCAGAAAGCAACTCATACCGTCTCGGACGTCGCCTGGGTTAACAAGGCCAGGAGTTCCTGGCAGCGCAGGGCGAAGGACAGAGCTGCATGGAGGAATCTGATCAGACCTAAATGAAACAGTCATTGTCGCCTGCGACAGACTGCTATGATGATGATGATGATGATACCTGTGCATGCCCGTGCATACCCATGCATGCCCATAGAAATCAAGTATAAGCAAGTATTTCTGAATGCCCGTAGAAAGCAGGTGTAAGCAAGGACGTTAGCACTCGTTCAGTGATGCCTGTCTTTGATCTATGATTGTGTCATAGCGAGTCCTATGATCTTTGATGACGTCATAGCGAGTCCTATGACCGTGATGACTGCCTTTGATCTTTGATGATGTCATAGTGAGTCCTATGATGCCTGCATTTGATCTTTGCTGATGTCATAGTGAGTCCTATGATCTTTGCTGATGTCATAGCAAGTCCTGTGATCATATGTGATGCCTGCGTTTGATCTTTGATGATTTCATAGCGAGTCCTATGATCGTGAGTGACGCCTGCCTTTGTTACAAAGGGACATCATAGGACATTCCACACATAAAGAGTCATTATACAAAGGAACATCATATCTTATAGCGAGTCCTATGGTCTATTTGATGTCATATACACATCATGTGGAGATCATAGGAACATCAGTCTTATGATTTCTATGATGTCTTGTAGACATCATAGGCGGTCCTATGATTGATGACATCATAGGAACATCATAGCACATCATGTAGACATCATAGGAACATCATAGGTGTTTCTATGATCATGACACACTGACAGAGATTTCTTGAATTATATATGAGTGATGTTTGTCACACTTAAATGTTTCAGGTCATCAAACAAATTTAGATATTAGACAAAGATAACAGAAGTAAACACAAAATGCAATTTCTAAATGAAGGTGTTTATTATTAAGGTTAAAAAAAAATACATGGCCCTGTGTGAAAAAGTGACCCCCCCACCATTAAAACATAAATTAACTGTGGTTTATCACATCTTTGGAAACTTGAGTTCAGTTTTTCTTGCTACACCCAGGCCTGATTACTGCCACACCGGGCTGCACGGTGGCGCAGTGGTTTAGCACTGTGGCAGCACAGTTTTACCCTCGGCCGGGGGACCGCGGGGATCATGAGATCGTGGGTTCGATCCCAGCCCCCGACCAACAGTGAGCTGTGTGGAGTTTGCATGTTCTCCCCGTGTTGCGCGGGTTTGCTCCGGGATTTCTCCGGTTTCCTCCCGCACACCAAAAACATGTAGGTTTAGGGCGCTCGCGCACGCAGCGACCAGCAGCCGGTGGCTTGTCACCAAACTGCAAACCAAGTCTACCTACGGGTACAAATAAGTAACAAAAAAAAAACAAACACCTGTTCTCAATCAAAAAATCACTTAAATAGGACCTGCCTGAAAGCTAGACATAATGCTGTGATCGAAAGAAATTCAGGAAAAAATGAGAAACAAAGTAATTGAGCTCTGTCAGTCTGGAAAAAGTTATGAAGCCATTTCTAAAGCTTTGGGACTCCAGCGTACCATGTCAGAGCCATTATCCACAAATGGCAAAAACATGGAACAGTGGTGAACCTTCCCAGGAGTGGCTAAAATTACCCCAAGAGTACAGCAATGACTCATCCAAGAGGTCACAAAAGACCCCACAACAACATCCAAAGAACTGCAGGCCTCATTTGCCTCAGTTAAGGTCAGTGTTTATAACTCCACCATAAGAAAGAGACTGGCAGAGTTCCAAGACGAAAACCACTGCTGAGCAAAAAGAACATAAAGGCTTGTCTCAGTTTTGCCAGAAAACGTCTTGATGATCCCCAAGACTTTTGGGAAAATACTCTGTGGACTGACGAGACAAAAGTTGAACTTTTTGGAAGGTGTGTCCCATTACATCCAGCGTAAAAGTAACACAGCATTTCAGAAAAGGAACATCATAACAACAGTAAAATATGGTGGTGGTAATGTGATGGTCTGGGGCTGTTTTGCTGCTTCAGGGCCTGGAAGACTTGCTGTGGTAAATGGAACCATGAATTCTGCTGTCTGCCAAAAAATGCTGAAGGAGAATATCCGGTCATCTGTTCGTGACCTCAAGCTGAAGCACACTTGGGTTTTTCAGCAGGACCATGATCCAAAACACACCAGCAAGTCCACCTCTGAATGGCTTAAGAAAAATAAAATGAAGACTTTGGAGTGGCCTAGTCAAAGTCCTGACCTGAATCTGATTGAGATGCTGTGGCATGACCTTAAAAAGGCGGTTCATGCTCGAAATCCCTCCAATGTGGCTGAATTAGAACAATTCTGCAAAGATGAGTGGGCCAAAATTCCTCCACAGCACTGTAAAAGACTTATTGCCAGTTATCACAAATGCTTGATTGCAGTTGTTGTTGCTAAGGGTGGCCCAACCAGTTATTAGGTTTAGGGGGCCATCACTTTTTCACACAGGGCCATGTAGGTTTGAATTTTTTTTTCCTTAATAATAAACACCTTCATTTAAAAACTGCATTTTGTGTTTACTTGTGCTATCTTTGTCTAATATTTACATTTGTTTGATGATCTGAAATATTTAAGTGTGACAAACATACAAAATAATGAGAAATCCAGAAGGAGGAAAACACTTTTTCAAACCACGGTATATGAAGAAGATGGGAGATTGTTGTCACATGTACTAAACAGCCAGTACTTACCAGAGATTTCTGCAGCTCCTTCAATGTTGCTGTTGGCCTCTTGGCAGCCTCCCTGACCAGTTTTCTTCTCATCTTTTCATCAGTTTTGGAGGCACGTCCAGTTCTTGGTTATGTCACTAGCCACAGTTACATGTGCAAAATTTCTTCAATCTGATTACAATTCAGATTAGAACTTTACTGTTTACATGGATCCTGAAAAAGTTGATCTGATTAGGACGTGCGTTTACATATGTCACACATTTGAATGAACTAAATCATTTTGACATGCGCACAATTATCCGACATTCCAGAAATAGTAGAAGAAGAAGCAACTTCTGATGTAAACAATCCCCGCTTTCTGTCCTTCTCTTTTTGAAATGGACCTGTACTGTGTTATTCAGACTGTACTTTTGCTTCTGCTGGTCTCCGTAATGAAGCTACAAGCCCAGCAGTACATACTTCTGCATATGACGAACAGAAGGAGACAGCAGGATGATACAGACCAGTTCTGTCTTACTCCCGCCATGTCTTCCGCTAGCTGCTGTAAAGGTAAAATACGTCACGTCGACATGTGGCTGACGTACAGACATGTGCAGTACACATATTTTCTACCTAAACTTTGGAATAAGTGTTTATATGCACACCATACGGGCAGTGCAGTGGCAGAGTGGTTAGCACTGCAGCAGCACAGCAACTCACTCTTGGCCGGGGGATCTTGGGTTCAATCCCAGCCCCTGACCAACAGTGATCTGTGTGGAGCTTGCATGTTCTCCCCGTGTCTGCGTGGGATTTCTCTGGCTTCCTCCCACATGCCAAAAACATGCAAGTTAGGTTAATTGATGGTTTATGTGGTGTATTTATGTAGCTTTTGAGTATTTGACCTTTTTCTGTGACAGAGCCATCATTCCTCCTCTCCCAGGCATTCTCATTTGGTTAATTACTCTCTGTGTAGTCATCTCAGCTTTGAGAGTTCTGTAATTAGGTCACTGCCTGCTCTGGCTCCCCAGACCTGTTGCTCATCATACCATTTCCCTTCACTATTTAAGTGCTGTGTTTTCAGTCAGTCATTGCTGCTAGATTGACTGTGTCAGGTAGTGATGGCCAAATGAGGCTTTCTGGAGGACTTCAGGCCTTTCATCAAAATGGCTCATATAGACGAGGCCTCATGTGGGACTTCATTTTCTCTACCAGGCCTTCTAGTGGACAAAACGTATACAACATGCTGATTTTTACAAGGGCATTATCGGTTTGTGTATTTTTTCAATTTCAATAAATGTGCTGTCTTTTAAGAAATATCAGTGATCATAAGGGAAAAAATAAATAATAAAACTGGGGTGACTCCAGTGAATGTGTCTCTGTTACTTCGTGTGCTTGTACTACTTATCCATTTTTATTAAGAAATAATAAATTTTCAACAGTCTTATATTGTCCCAGTATATTCAACTCTGGCCTTATTCTCATGCAGGGCACAATAGCAATAGTGCCTCAGCATAATGATGTGTAATCATGATCCAAGCTCTGAAACACAACAGACACTTCACCTTGCAAATAAAAATAAAATTACAAGAACAACAGAGCTGGAATTTGAACCCAGGCCTCTCACTTGTAGTGCAAATGCTTTACCACTAAGCCATCACCTCAGCTGCACTAAATACCCACTATTTGTGAAAAATACATTAATGGGAGAAATGTGCTCAAAATGTCCCCAATCAGCAGAAGTCTGTCTTTTTGCTGCTGCCTCCATGTGAAAATTGGCTGTGACAAATCCCTTACACAGTCAAACATGACAACACAAAACGTGAGGGTCGGGGATTTCCAATGGGTATTGCTGCTCGCTTTATATTTCATGTTGCATGCAAAATCATGAACGGCTTCCTGACCCAGTCACGTAGTATGACATCAACACATACGTCACGATACACACTTCGAAACATGCTTCACCAAACATTTCCTGGATAAGCTCAGAGCTCCGAAGGCTGTCTTCCCATCACTGGTGACAGGATTGGTTTTTCTCTGATGATTCTGAAATGTTTGTTTTCTCCTGAGTACTCCCTGCTTAGAGGCTCAACTTGTCATTCTTGCTTTGCATTTTTGTTCTGTTGGCATTTCTGGACCTTATGTTGTTGCCTCTGAAGTTTACTTCTCCTGAGCACTCCCTGCTCAGATGCAAGACTTGTGTTTCTTGTTTTGCATTTTTTGCATGCACTGCACCATTTTTGGACTTTTATGTTGTTTTTGTTAATAAAATACACAAACACCATTTAGCGCGTGGGTTTGTCTCTCTGCCCCGAAGGGGCACACATGACATGTACAGGTTATAGATCACAGTAATGGGGGGAATGATTGATCTTGGTCTCATTTTTTACATCACAAAAACTCGGCATTTGAACAAGGGTGTGTAGACTTTTTATATGCACTATATATATATATATATATATATATATATATATATATATATATATATATATATATATATATATATATATATATATATATATATATACTGTATATATATATATATATGTATATATATATATATATACTGTGTATATATATATATATATATATATATATATATATAAATGTGTGTGTGTGTGTGTATGTGTGTATATATCTCTGTGAACTCTGGTCACGCCCCCCCCCCTCCAGACGGTAACACCAGCACAATAACTACCTCAAATGTTGGCACAGAAAGACTGGCACACCAACAATAACACTGTTGTTCTGTTGTACTTTTGCTGCTATATGTCTCTGCACTTTAACCACAACCATTTGCACAAATGCCATATCTGCTGCTGTCTGTATGTCACTGCAATACTGATCATGTGCAATCATATCTGTCACTATCTGCACTGAAATGCAACTACGGGTATTCATCTCTAGCTGTCTGAATATAGGATTGCTGGATTTATTACCACTAATCGTTTACCTAAACTAATTGTTTACCTCTATGCAGGGCAGAGTCCTTCTGGCTGCTATTGGTTGCATCACTGTATGTAGACTGTACATAGACTGCTACTGTCGCTGTTTGCTCTTGTTTTTCTTTTTTTTTCAATCCAGCCTTATTCCTTTTCTTTTAATAAAAGGAACACCAATGGAGAGAGAAATGCCATTTCAATTCTCCTGTATGTCCTGCATGTATATAAAATCTTGAATCTTGAATATCCTAATTTAATCAGTGACAAAACAAACAAAAATTGTCAAGAAACATCAGTGCCATACATTAAGGCATTGAGACTTCTTCCCCAAAACTGTATTTTGAGAGACAGGACTACTCACAATAATCAGTCAGGCATGACCAAATCCCAAATGTTGGGAATTATCCTACATGCATTTGTATAACTTGATTTCTTAATAGAGAAAAGCTCTTTCCAAATTGGGCCAAAAATAGAGTGGTGCGTTATTAAATCCCTTGAGTGTATTTTGATGAGCTCTCTAGGCCACCATAAAAACAGAACAATAATGGACCTCACAAGCAGGAACTCATCATTAAAAAAATGATTGAAAACAAAAATGAATTACATTAGAAGATTTTTTTTTGATTAACTATCATTGATAAAGGAAGCAGTCCAGATCTGAGAAACAAAAGTAAAATCATTAATAAGAGCTTTTCCTGCATAAAATATCATGGTGTCATAAAGGTCACAAATGCATTTCCCCTCTAGTCCGCTTTGGTCCGCGTGCGCTTTGGACAAACCCAGCACACACGCGGCGCTGTTCGTGCTCACTTTTTTCATCTACCCAGGCCAAGCGGTTGACGCATGCGCACAACCATCATTTATAGTTTCACTCCCGCCCCATAGGTAGCGCCTGTGCGCCGACGCACCAAGATTTTCACCAGCGAAGAAACGCTGCTTGCATTCTGCTGCTTGACTTCCCGGTTTTCACTCCTTTTCCACGAAGATGCTGCTGCTGCTGAAGTATGTATGTATGTATGATTTATGTATATTTATTCTCGTCTTCTGCTTCATGTTGTCTTCTTCGTCTACTTTGTCTTGGTATGCTGTGCCGATATCACCACCTCGTGAATGGTACGTTCAGTCTTGCGCGTGCGCCTTTCAACGTATTCGCCAGGCGGCGTGGTCACAAAATTTGGGCTGCACGCGGTCGTCCGCGGTTGAGCACTGCGGACACGATGACGTAAATTTCGTCATACAAGGTTTCCGGTTACAAGTACACGGACAGCAGAGGCACAGCATGAATCCAGCTTTACCCTTCTTGGTCATTTTGGGTCACTAAAATAGCTTGAACGTTTGAGAGTTAATTTCGTAGAGTTGAGGTTCGATTGGACACAGCAATGATGATAGGACTACAGCTCCTGACCAGATAGAGTGATGATACAGAGTGAAGTACATGGCGGTAATGCACCTGTAAACTGGTTGCCAACCGCCAATAAAATCTAAAAGAAGAAGAGTTAATTTATTACCTTTAATCGTACCTTAACCCTAGAGCACTATCGCCGGGTGATTTTCACCCGAGCAAATGTATTTACATGATTTTCAATATGTTGCATTTTTCTGAGTGTCATGGGTCCCTGGGTAGCTTCACCATTGTTTTTGACATCTTTGAAGGTGTGGGTGTTTCCCTACCCCAAAGCCCACTTTTTCCTACAGGCATGCTTTTGGGTGATTTTCACCCGGCAATAGTGAAAGAGGGTAAAGTACGTTTTGGGTGGATTTCACCCGGTGATAGTGTTAGTGTAGAAAATCAGAACACTTTCGCTATAAAAAGTAACACCATCACTTTCGCCGGGTAATTTTTACCCGATATAATACATCCAACAAAAAGTACTTGTCATAAAAAATAGATCAAAATATGACAACACATGATAAATTAGAGTGGTTTTCTTTTATTTTCAACTGTGGCATGTGTAACAAAATGAAAAAAAAAATGTCATAGGAGGACATGCTTTACTGAAAAATTCGGAATTCATGAACAAAAAATTCCTAAAAAAAAAAAATAATAATGATACTGGAAACTTGGTCTTTGGTCCACCCATTTCTGGGACATGTGAGACTGCTTGTAAGGAATAGGTAAGTAAAAGTGGTCCTGGAATTTGCATGCTATCCTTATTTAGTGCAGTGGTTATGAATAAATATCACAAAGTGGTGATTTCAAAGGGAATTCATATGTTGAAAGCAATATTTTAGTCAACTGGTCATTTTTACCCACTCAAAAAATACCATTTTTTGTTCCTCTCTCCTGCAGCTGTTGGCGTGTCAAGGAGTGTGTGCCTTCACCAGGCAAGTCTCACATGTCCCAGGAATGGGTGGACCAAAGACCAAGCTTCCAGTATCATTATTTTTTTTTTAGGAATTTTTTGTTCATAAATTCCTAATTTTTCAGTAATTTTGGAGCATTTATGGGGGTCCTCCTATGACATTTTTTTTTCATTTTGTTACACATGCCACAGTTGAAAATAAAAGAAAACCACTCTAATTTAACATGTGTTGTCATATTTTGATCTATTTTTTATGACAAGTACTTTTTGTTGGATATATTATATCGGGTAAAAATTACCCGGCGAAAGTGATGGTGTTACTTTTTTATAGCGAAATTGTTCTGGGGTTAAATAGTTAATTGGGAATTAGCATCTGTGTGTCTTTTATGCCCCTCCATGCTCACGGACCGCCACACTGACAGCTGAGTGGTCCAATCATTGCTCGGAATCCACTGATTATCCAATAATATGTTAGTGTGGGCGGGTGCTCTTTGTTTATTGGTGGACAGTGTTGCTCTGCCTCCCCGGTGCTGATGCCTTTTCCCCGGTCGAGCTCGCTTTGGCAGACAGTTACAGGATTAGGACGTGTCTGTGTCCCCCTGGTTACGCGCGGAGACGAGTCCAATCAGCTGGCGCTCCACTGAAACTTCACCTATTTGGTGTTTGCACATCACAGAGGAATCGCCATCTGACAGCAGCCATGGATGAAATGGAGGAAGAGTTGAAATGCCCCGTCTGCGGCTCTTTTTACCGGGAGCCCATCATCCTGCCGTGCTCCCACAACATTTGCCTGGCTTGTGCTCGGAATATTCTTGTCCAGACCCCCGATGCCGAGTCTCCGCAGAGCAGCCGAGCCTCTGGGTCCGGCGTCTCCGATTATGATTACCTGGATTTGGATAAAATGAGCCTGTACAGCGAAGCGGACAGCGGCTACGGCTCCTACGGGGGCTTCGTCAGCGCGCCGACCACCCCTTGCCAAAAATCGCCAAACGGGGTTCGGGTTTTCCCCCCGGCTGTCCCTCAGCCGCCGCCGCCGCAGCAGCATCTCCTACCGCAGCCCGGCTCCCTACCGCCGATCCCTCGCAACTCCTGTATCACATGTCCGCAGTGCCACCGCAGCCTGATCCTGGACGACAGGGGACTCCGCGGATTCCCCAAAAACCGGGTGCTGGAGGGGGTCGTGGACCGGTATCAGCAGAGCAAAGCGGCCGCCCTCAAATGTCAGCTCTGCGAGAAGAGCCCCAAGGAGGCCACCGTGATGTGCGAGCAGTGCGACGTGTTCTACTGCGACCCGTGCCGCCTGCGCTGCCACCCTCCCCGCGGTCCCCTCGCCAAGCATCGCCTGGTGCCGCCGGCGCAGGGGCGGATAAGCCGCCGCGCCAGTCCCCGCAAAATCTCCACCTGCACGGAGCACGAGCTGGAGAACCTCAGCATGTACTGTGTCCAGTGCAAGACGCCCGTGTGTTATCAGTGTTTGGAAGAGGGAAAACACGGCACGCACGAAGTTAAAGCTTTGGGCGCAATGTGGAAACTGCACAAGGTACGTTAGGTTTCTTATTTCAGACAAGAACAGAAAGGAGATGTGTTTTTTTTTTAACCTTTATATGTTTCGACTGAAACAAGACAATGAACCTACTCGTGCACAAGGTACGTGCGTAAAAAAGGAATGAGCTGCAAAAATGTCTTGTGCGTCTCTTTTCTTTGCGTGTTCGTGCTCTCGCCACAGTGATTTACCGTCTGAACCGAGCAACAAGTCTGTCTTGGAAATAATTTGCGCCGTCTTGTCAAATCCGCTTAATCTCAAGCAGAAATACAAAGTAGTCCAAGTGGTTTCTTCTGCCGCTTTGGATTTGAGTGAATGCTTAACAATGCACTGCGGAGCGGGTGGATTTTCCTTTTTTTTCTTATTCCAGTCAGCTTCTGTTGCAAAGAGGAAAATCTCTTCAAACTAGCAACTTCAGGCTTGGTCAAGAAGCTCGTTTTGATCTTTAGTACGAGTTCGCTAGCGGGTCATTTATCAGCGGGAAACTTTTACAGTGGCGCACTGATTTGACCTCTTGACCATTTGTCTCTTGAGATTCCAGGCAACCGATTTCTCCACCCTATCTGTGGTTTTTTTGTTTTAAGAGCTCTCAGGCACCCTGGGGATCATTAGGCATGACTGATACCGGCGCTGTGGCACAGATGTCGGCGTTATTTTGGAAGCAGAGCTGTTGTGGACTCGGGGGGGGGGGGGGCAGGGGCCTGCCTGCTTCAGAAAGCAGAGCCGAGATTATGTCCGCCTCTGCACCACCAACCTTCACCTCCACACTCCAGCTTCCACTGGAGAGGGAGGGTGTGGAGCTTGATATAGCTCTTCATTACTCACACACGCGCACACACACACACCCACACACACATGCAGGGAGAGTGATGTGTAATCATGGTGTCTCCTGGCTTCTATGATAAAACTGGGGGGGGGGGGGGGGGGGAATGCATTAAGGTTTTCCATTTATACTCCTACTTTTCTTACCCGTCTCCAAAACTGCCATTTAAGTGAGCCCCAGGTCCAATCATCGCCTCTGGTAGATGGTGGGATAGTGTTACCACCTTAGATGTTTCAAGGTACGGGGTTAAATTGATGAAGAAAATCAGAGGGAGTTCAACCTTGCAGTTGCTTCAATTTGACATTGCTTGAAAAGCTACCGGCCTATTTCTGCTTCATCTTTCGTGGACCTGACCTGGAGGGTATTTTTAGAAACTGATCATTGCGCCTTGGCATATCTGTACCAAAATCCAACTGGTGGCCCCGTGTTGGGCGTTCATCACGGCACCTGGTTATTCCTGATCCATCAGCTGAAGCTAACCGCTGAGCTGTAACAGATGGCTGAAGGCTCAGAGCTGGCAGAGTTGGGATTGGGCATCTTTTGGACCTTCGGGGTGTTCCTCGCTATGCTCAACCAGGGAAAAAAATGTGGGAAGCTTTTAAATGCCCTGCAGCTAGACTCTCATGTGTCACTTACATAAACCACAGAGTGTCTCTTAGCAATGCCAGAAAGTCTCTCAGATGCCTTGTGTTCTTGGTGGAAAAACCTTAAGTTCTCCAGTTGAATAAAAAATACCAAATACAAAAAAAAAAAAAATGTATGCAAGAATGTGGCCACCCCTTGACAAATGACATATTTTTGAGTAGAAAATGTGTAAATACAGACTTTGTAGGGTATGGGAAAAAATACATTATAAACGGCTAACCAATGCATGTTAAGTTTCTATTTCAGAAATTGAACAAAAAAATCAAAATAAATTAATAAATGCACAATTGTGGTGTCTGCAAAGGTGTGGGCATCCTACACAATTATTTAAACACACCAAGTAAAAAAAAAAAAATCATGCAGCTTGTCAAGGGGTGGCCAAATTTTTGCACTCAACTGTATGCCGACCTAAACAGCTTTGTTTTTGCAAAAATGATTAATGATTAAGGTGTTTTATTTGTCATTCCAACATTAGGACATGAAAGAACAAAATGTGTACATTAGAATATACTAAATAAATAGAAGAAAAATAGAATAAATATAAAAACTAACTACTAGAAAAAAATATTTCA
The DNA here is from genome assembly GCA_020510985.1 of Pholidichthys leucotaenia. Classification (NCBI taxonomy): domain Eukaryota; kingdom Metazoa; phylum Chordata; class Actinopteri; order Cichliformes; family Pholidichthyidae; genus Pholidichthys; species Pholidichthys leucotaenia. Next base: position 89,049,919 of record CM035842.1, on the reverse strand, counting down.
CTTCAAACAAATAATTGCTCTTAGAAGTGGCAGTACTGGTATATGCAGGAATGCTGACGCAATGTATGCAGAAAACATGCTACTCAAGAAACTTGTTTTATATCTGACCGTAAATTTACTAATAACTTGTGAAAGAAAAGTAGTGATTGCAACAATATTGCAAAACAGATTTTTTTTTGTACAGTAATTACTAATTTAAACATACTCCCCCAGATTTGTTTTTGATAGTTTCTCAGTTTGAATGCCAATATTAAAATATCTATAGGAAATGACTATTAAGTCAATATTTAATATTCATTTACTTTTGCTGTATTACAGGCACCACTGCCACTGTTTACATTTATGGCAGTACAGCGGTACAGAGGTTAGCACTGTTGCCTCACAGCTTGAAGGTTCCAGGTTTGACTCACCACGCTGGCAGGGTTGGGAACCTTTCTGTGTGGAGTTTTGGTCTCCGGTTTTTGCCAAAATCCAAAGACATGCATGTTAGGTTAATTGGTGACTTGATCCCAACGTATCAGGCTCTGATAGGCCCTTAGAATAGAGGGCTAACGTAACTAACGTTAAGTAGTCTGAGTGACTAGAAAAAGTGCTATATAAGTACAGGTCATTTTCCTTATTTATTTAATCAATACTTTTGCAGTGTTTGCTTTCAGAGTACTAATGGAGAAGTATAGAGAAGGTCAGAAGGAGTTGAACTGTTTCTTTGTGGATCTCAAGAAAACATATGATAGGGTGCCAAGAAAGGAAGTGTGGTACTGTATGAGAAAGTCAGGAGTGGCAGAGAAGTACGTGAGGGTGGTGCAGGCCATGTATGAATACAGTGAGACAGTGGTGAGTTGTGCTGTTGGAGTGACAGATGGATTCAAAGTGGGGATGGGATTACATCAAGGACTGGCTCTGAGCCCCTTTTTGTTTGCCATGGTGATGGACAGGCTGACCGATGAGGTCAGGCAGGAGTCTGTGTGGGCCATGATGTTTGCAGACAACATTGTGATGTGTAGGGAGCAGGTGGAAGAGAACCTGGAGAGGTGAAGGTATGCAATGGAGAGACAAGGAAAGAAAGTCGGTAGAAGTTAGACAGAGTACATCATATTATAATGCAAGGATTAGCTGTCTGTCTGTGTGTGTGTCATTCTGTCTGTTCTGCGCATAGCTGTCAAACCGTTTGTCATACTGACCTCAGATTTGATATGCATTTTGCTGAGGTTACCTCCTCGGATATGTGGAAGTTTAGGAGGGGAAATCTTTAATGAATGTTCATAGGGGAGCTATTAAATGGTAAATGGCGTTCAGTTATATAGCGCTTTTTCTCATCTCTAGATGACCAAAGTGCTTTACAGATCCTGCTATCCACCCATTCACACACACTTTCATACATTGATGGTGGCGGAGCTGCCATGCACAGGCGCTGGCCTGACCCACCAGGAGCAACTGGGGGTTCAGTGTCTTGCTGAAGGACACTTCGACATACAGACTGCAGGCAGAGCGGGAATCAAACCCCTTACCATCCAATCAGTAGTCGGCCACACTACACCTGCGCCATAGCCGCAGGTGAACACAGAGGTGGAAAAGGTATAATCGCTGGGATTTGGGGGTTGACCGGAATTCTATGACTGAACAACTCCTTGTATGGTCATGTGACCGGGCACTGCACTTGTGTGAATGAGAGGGATGGTGGGTGTAACAGCAAAGATGCAAGAAATAGAGATGGTGAAGGTAGACAAGTTTAAATACCTGTGGTCAACCATCTAGACAAATGGAAAATGAAAGAGTGCAGACAGGGTGGAGTGGGTGGAGACGAGTGTCGGGGGTGATTTGTGACAGAAGGATAACAGCTAGAGTGAAAGAGAAGATTTTCAAGACAGTAGTGAGACCTGCTATGATGTATGGTTTGGAGACAGTGGCACTGACAAAAAGACAGAAGGTGGAGTTGGAGGTGGCAGAGTTGAAAATGCTGAAACTCTCATTGGGAGTAACTCAGAGGGGCAGGAGTAGAAATGAGTATATCAGAGGGACAGCTCAGGTTGAGCGGTTTGGAGACAAAGTAAGAGAAGCAAGGCTGAGATGGTTTGGACATGTGAATGTGTACGTCTGCATGTTCCGGAAATTACATTAAAGAATACTGAAGCCTTGAAACTCATTAGATTTTTGAGGTTTACAGTATGGTGATACACATTTTTGTGAGTAAAAATTCTACTTTGCAGTTACAGTTTATTAATGCTGAACTGTCAAATTGGCACGATTACCTACATCATTGCTTTCAACTGGTTTGTCACTTAACACAAATTCAGTGCTTCAACATACACCACCATCAGTTCAGCTGTGATGCTGCTGTGCTTCACATATCATCATTGCCACATATAACTAAAGTGTCAACCCCATTATTTTCATCATTATCAGTTATTTATCAGAAACATCTATGGGAGCTTTATTTCTAGCCCACTCACTGAAAACCTATCAGGCAATAATAGATTTCCTTTTGAGCCTGACATTATGGAAACCAGAATAAATGACATTCCTGTTTAAGTAATTTTAAAAAAAATGTATGTAGTTTCACAGATTGTTTTCCCAATAAGAATGATGAGCTATGTTTAAGTTTGGAAAAGTGGCATCTAGTGGTTGTTAGAATAACTACATGAAGTGAGATGACAGAGGGTTACAGCTGCTATGTTTAATGTGTAAATCCGACTCTATCTCCCTCACCATAACATCAAAAAATGTGTGTTTAATGCGTAACTGTCAAGACAGATGAGTGTGGGCAAAAGAGAACAACTCCTGCATGGTGTCATGGTGTTTTGAGTACTTTTGAAGCAGTGCAATGTGGTGACATCACCATGCACCACAGTATTTAAAAACAGTAGTTTTAATGTGAAATTGCATGCAAAATACTTAAAATGCATCTACCTGACACTCAAAATCTCCTTAAGTGGTATACTATATCCAGTATCTCGTTATGAAGCAGCTGTCTAAGCCAATTGAAGCTCTGTAACCCCTCTGATCTTTTCTAAATAAAGATTTTATATATGAAGACACTGACAAATTAGGTTTTCTCTTTGGTCATCAATAAGCCATCTCACCACATTTGGTTCAGTCACATACAGAACATAGAGGGCTTATACTCACTAAACTGCTAAAATACCCATAAACATTATGCCTTCTCTTTTATACTTAAGTTGATCAAAGCTTTTGGTTGTTTGATCCGTGTGCTTCTATGACTGGGCTGCTGCATTTTTCATCACCCTGTCTCATTTTTAATGCTGAATTTACTACTCTAAAGAACCACTTCTTGAATTTACACCTGCTGCATTTACACTTCAGAGTAGGGCTGGGCGATATGAAAAAATTCCAGTCTCAGTAAATGTTTTCCATATTGATTGATAGATATATATTGCAATATGAATCAAATCACTATTTCTGTCAAGCTTAAAGGTTCCTTTTCACTCCTGAGATGTGAAGCTATAACAAGATTCATTTTAAATATTTTTCTGTCAGAAACTGAACTTGACAAATGTAGAGTAGAACATTATACAACTATATTTCAAATAATTATAAAACAAATATTTTACAATATTCTGCTCATCAACTTACTGAGTGAAGTACATCCCAAAGCACTGCAGCCTTTGTCCCACTGCCTGTCGTGATGCAGAATTGTTTGTCTTCACTCAGTCTCCAGCATGCAAGTGCTTCGATCAGTCCTAAATGACTTCACCTATATGGTCTTCAGGAAAGTTTGACTACATTTGATTTTCAGATTCCAATCTTGATCAATGAAGTGGGCAGTGACGCTCATACATGGTTCAGATGTGCGACTTGACCACAAATCTGATGTAGTAGCAAAGTATGGCACACTTTGCAGCTTTTTTTCAACCGTTTCTTTACATTCCGTGTACAGCTGGGAAAGTGCCATCTGGGAGAAATATTTATGGCCAGGGAGTTGGTAACGAGGATCAATTACTTTAATCAGCTGCTTAAATCTGACATTCTGTCCGCACTGCTGAATTCCTCGGACCCTTCTTTTCAACAATCTCCTCGTCTATTGAGCACTGGGCGGCGTCCGTTTCAGTGTCTTCTTTGGCAACGCTGTCACTGGACTTTTCATTAATGTTTTCTGTCATTATCTTTTTAACCATGCTGCAACTTCAACACAGCTGCGCTAGCCTAAACATTAGCAGGTGTGCTAAGCCTCAGCTATTGGTCCTACGCGCCTATGCACACTGTTATGTGCTTCAATCCAACGTGGCTTCCAGCTGCATGATTGGTTCGGTGCAGTGTGTTCTCATTTTCATTGGCTTATCGTGCTGTCTGTCAAAACACAGAACGAATGACTTCTATTGACGTTCTATGGAAAATGTATTATGTCTCTATCAAGAAAGTTATTTTGTGACATTATCATTATCGTTTTATCACCCAGCCCTACTTCAGAGTCATGATTTTGACAATGCATTCTTTAATCAGTTAATAAGATCTCTGCTATTTTATGAACCAGTTTCTTCAAGGTTTTTCAGTCTGCACTCGCTGTCTAAGTCAGGACGAAGTGTGGCCCCTCTCTTGATCTTTATGGAGCACTTTTCTGTCTCGGTTTGGAAAGATTTGCACCTGTTGACGTGGGACCCAAGTCCCTCTTGATGTTGTGCAGAGCAGCAAAAGGTCTCCAAGATACTAGACCCCGTGAGGAATCCATTCCAGATGATTTACTGTGTTTGTCTTCTAGTGTGTGTGTGTGTGTGTGTGTGTGTGTGTGTGTGTGTGTGTGTGTGAATATTGTTCACACCATTACTGCATATTCCATGGTCCTTTGCTTGGTCCTATGCTTTGCTCCCATGCATCCTTGAATGAATGCAACTTTTTTACTTTGAGACCACAACAGTGGTTATCAATTTTACTATGCCGTCAGTCATTTTTCTGTCTTGGAACCAAATTTAACTTTGACTCATCCATCACTCATATGCCTCTTCATATTTGAGTCAGAAAGTTTTAAGTGACAGCAAGACGTCCGTGTTCATCTCCATAAGTGGCATTCAGAAAAGTAAAGGCGTATTGTCAGTGTTAATTAATGAGCGGTCCTTGACTTTTCATGGATGTTATAAAAATAATCACAAGTCATGTGCTGCCACCTCAGTATATTTGGTGGCAATTAATCAGAATAAATCGAAAGTGCATGAAGACGTGTGAGTGTGTACGCATCAAGTACCATATTCACTTGCTTTCTTGATGTGAGACTTGATTCCAGTCATTTGACCAGCAAAAATTAAAGTGAAATTTGAGAACAGGCTGTGCAGGTCAGGTAAGTTCTGTGTTATCATGAAGGCTGGTGTTCTCAGCAGCATTTGATTCATTTTTGTTTGAACTACCTGGAGTCTACAGAAGCTCAGTTCAACCAAAGAACGGCAGTTGGGATCCTCGTCATTCTCTACCGACTGGCCTACAGTCTGCTTATAGTAATGAGGCCGACTGTCAGTCTGGATCCACGGTGTCCAGTCGGTCCTGCTGTGTGGCTGCTCAACACCAAGGACACCCTAACACAGAGCATCAGGAAAATGTCTGTGACTGAAGAGCTACGTTTTCTTAATTAGTAATGACAAGAAATGGTGCAACTTAGTTATCTGTTGGACAAAGGTGCCAACTACTTTAACGTAAGTTTGTGCAGTAAATTATAATGCTGTGCCCTCCAGAATGAGAAAAGTTTGAGCTGGCTTGAATGACTCCCTTCTAGTGGAGAAGATATGATTCGTCGGGGTCACCAGTGTAGAGAGAGGAATAATCAGGCGAGGCGGTCCGGAGCAGAGCAGACTTTATTAATCTTTCTCTAACATTAACAAGAATCAGAAGCCTGAAAACCAGGTCGTGGGCACCTCTTTTTATACCATACACCTCACCCTGTGACCTGTGGTGTTTGCATTAAACATGAATACATTTACCATGACAACTCCCTTTGTCACCCAGCCTGTCGGTGCATTAAAATGCAGACCGGAGGAGAATGCTTATTCTCATGTGAAAACCTTTAGACTGCCTTGCATATCCGTTTCTCCTCTCTTATGCATCTCCTCCTGCCGTGCCATTCAGTCTGAGTGGAGAACGTATTGACTGGGTCACCCACAATATACTGTACCATATAAGGTGCCCTTTTATTGGAAGAGAGTGTCATTATGAAGTGACGTCCATGCTGACCCTACATGGCTATCCCAAAGGGTGCCCTTTTCAGTAGATAAAACAGGAGCTGTTTAGGGTACTCCTAAAACAGGGTTCAGCAACCTCTACTATGAAAAGAGCCATTTTAAGTGTGTTTTTTTTTTTTTTTTTGTCCAAAAAAAATCTGCATGGAGTCACAAAACTTATTTGAGCCTTAAAAGATCCAAATAAAATTGCAACATTTCTGTTATAAACAGCTTTTAACCTTTTTTATGTAAATTTGCACATTTTTAATTAATTTACAACTTTTTAAAGATAAATTTGATATTTTTCATTTAAATTTGGAATGTATAAAATAAAGTTGAGGCTTTTTGCTCTGAACTTATGATTTTTTCCCCCTCCTAAATATGGAATAAGTTTGCAACTCATTTCCCGAACACTTTTTTTCCGATATAAATTTGCCAATTTTTTTTCTTAAATTTGCAACTTTTTCTTCTAAATTTGTGGCTTTTTTCCTGGTAAATCTGCAACCGTTTCTTAAAAACATACAACTTATTTCACAGAAATTTGCAAAGTTTTTCTTATTAAGTTGCAATTTTTTTTCTTGTAAGTGTGCATAATTTTTCTCTCAAATTTGTGACTTCACCCTCTCCAATTTGCAGCTTTTTTGAATAGCCTTTATTGTCGTACAGTACAACAAAACTGTGGGTGCTCCACCAGGCTGCTGCACAAAAAAATTAAGAGAGAAGGATTAGATAAAAACGGATACAGAACACACGATTAAAGACATGACTGAAGTAAAAATAGCCCAGGATTATGAAAATATACACAGGTATGGTAGTGGCTTCACGGATGAAACACTGTACATAAAAGTGCGGAGTGCAGAATGCACAACTGAACACATGATTGAGTAAAATAGAATAGAATAGGCTTTATTGTCATTGTACAGTAGTACAGTACAATGAAATTGTGGCTGCTCCACCAGGCTACTGTGCAATAAAGTAAGAGAGAAGGATTAGATAAAAACATGGTTACAGAACACACGATTAAACACATGACTGAAATAAAAAATTAAATGGAAATAAAAATGGCCCAGGATTATGGAAATATACACAGATATGGTAGTGGCTACACGGGTGGAACTATGTACATAAGACTGCAGACACATAATTGAACACACAGTTGATTAAAATGGCCCAAGGATTATGGAAAATATATATAATAGTGGTTTCACGGATGGGTCAATATTCATGAAAGTGAGGAGTGCAAAGACAGGTGAGTTATAGTGATAATTAAAAGGTCCTCAGTTCTGAGCATGTGAGCATTTAGAGGGAAGGGGGTGGATTACTTGCAGTTTGGCTGGCCCAGGGGAAGAAACTGTCAGTCTGGAGATGTGGGTCCTGATCGATCTGAACCGTCGTCCAGAGGGAAGCAGGTCAAACAGGTGGTGGGCGGGATGTGAGGGGTCTCCTGTGACAGCCTTTATGTTTCTGAGACAGGAAGATCTGGAGATGTCCTCCAGGGAGGGCAGAGGGCCGCCGATATATATTTTATTTTATTTTATTTTTTTTTTGGGGGGGGGGGGGGGGTTGATGATCCGCTGCACAGCCTTCCTGTTCTCAGCTGTGGAGCTGGTGTACCACACACCCAGACAGTAGGTGAGCACGCTCTCCACTGAGCAGTGGTAAAAGGCCAGCAGCAGCTTCTGGTTCAGGTTGTTCATCAGGGCACAGAGAAAGAGCAGCTGCTGCTGGGCTTTCTTCACCAGGGCCTTGGTGTTGACAGTCCAGCAGAGGTCAGAGGAGATGTGGGTGCCCAGGAACCTGAAGGCAGGGACGTTTTCCACATGGTCGCTATTTATGAGGGGGCAGGAGGTGGTCCTGTCTGTTCTTTCTGAAGTCCAGTATGAGTTCTTTGGTTTTTTGGACATTCAGTTTCACGTTGTTTGCTTTGCACCACAGCAGCAGATTCTCTACTACCACTCTGTATACCTTCTCATCGTTATCAGTGATGAGCCCAACCTAGGTGGTGTCGTCCGCGTACTTCACGATGATGGTGGTTGGGTGGGTTGGAATACTGTCAAAGGTGTACAGGGAGTAAAGTAGAGGGCTTAGCACGCAGCCCTGGGGGGAGCTAGAGCTGCATGCTGAATTTGAACTGAATTTGCAAAAAAATTTTCACATACATTTGTGACTTTTTTTTTTAAAATTGCAACTTTTTCATAAATCTTTCATAATGTTTTTTAAATTTTACAACCCTTTATGTAAATTTGCATTTTTGAGCAAAATTTTCTCAAATTGTTGTAATTTTTCACTCATATTTTAGAGTTTTTCTTCTTTAATTTGCAGCTTTTTCTTACATTAGTGAATTTATGCTGTCATAAATTTGTAACTGTTTTTCTGTAAATGTGAGGTTTTTTCAAAACCACAGGGAGCCACTGAATATGGGCAAAAGAGCCATAGGTTGCAGGCCCCTGGCCTGGAAAAAAATAAGATGAAGTGCCCCAGTTTAATTCTAATGGTGGAGTATCCTTTCAGTGGATATTGTCTTGCAGGGCTGTAAAGAGTGTCCGTATATGCCTTAGAATGTTGGGATTCTTTCTAAGACACAGTAGAACTCACTGCTGTGATGAGACGGCGAGTTGGGCCTGAGGACTGTAGCGAATGAATTTTCACAGTGGGTGTCTGCTCGAATGCCTTAAAGCCATTTAGGTTAATACTGATCCATTACAAGCGGTGATATTTACCCCTTGAGCTGCCATGTAAAGAGATTATCTGTGTAAATGTTAATGAAAGAGGGAGGTAAAGATCAGGAAAATGAGAGCGACATAATGACCCTGAATGTCTGGAGAGACGAAGTGAAACGCATTGAGAGTGGTGCTGGGTATCTGGTTTGCTTGCTATACCAGTCTGTTTCTAGGGCCCGTGCAGAAGATACCCGTGATCTGAAAATATCTTTTGTTTTGACATATTTTAATAAAACTTCTCTGGGTGGGAACTTGGACAGTCTGAATATTTAAAGGTGCTCCAGGCGAGTAACTGGAGAGAAATAAATGCTTCAAAAGTCCACTGTGACAATCCTCCTTTGTGGCCTAACTGTGAACGGAGAAAGTTTCTGCTTTTCTGTGCATAAATGAGTCATCATTAAATCAACTAGTCAAATGTTTTAAAGGGCATTATTTATCATGCTCCGCTTCATCTGGCTCCTCTAAGTCACCCAGCCCACTTTAAATCGGGACACCAGTTGCGTAAGAACGTGAGGTCAGACTGAAACGTGGGCTGTTGAGGTTAAAGCCTGACCTCGTTTTCATCATCATCACATCATTAATTATCAGTAGCGTCACCAGCGTCATTGTTGTGTTAATAAAGCGGCGAATCTGGAAGTGGCACTGATGCAGATATTCAGTCTGTTCTCAGTCTCATTTAATTCTTCACATATGGATGTACTGTAGATACCAGCTAAATCAGAAACTGACTCAAGAGTCAGCAAATGTATCATCACAGCCTCTGTGCTCATGATGAGGCGTTGACAATAAAAAAAAAAAAAAAAAAGTCTGAATTTGCAAAGAAAATTAATTTAGATGTAAAAAGTTACCGATTTACAAGAAAAAGGTCTTATATTTTTAAAGAAAGCTATAACTTCGTAAGAAAAATTCCAGTGACGTAAGAAGAAATGACAAATTTATGAGGGAAAAAGTCACTAACTCACTAATTTACGAAAACAATAGTGGTGGGACTCACCAGAGGCCCCACATTATCATATCCAAATACTTGGGCCATGATACGATATTATCACAATCTTGCGATATGTTAAACGTTTTGCTATCATATATTTAAGCAATATTATATACCACATGACTTAAAGTGTAATGTTGCTTTTAACCAACAGTTCTCCAAGCACAGTTTATTAAATGACAGCAACACAGGACAAAATATCATGTTTTTTGTTTGTTTAACCAGTTATTTTGCCCCACCGAGAAAAATAGTTCCTTCTAAATCTACACACTTCTGTTGCTAAGCACCTCAATGAGCATAATGTACACATAACCAAATTAAATATTGTCCAGTGTTTATAATGCATCTCTCTCACCTGTTCAGTAGGGTTTGTGGCTCTCCATGACATCGTGTTGGTGGCTATTTGGCGTGCTAGCAATTTGGCTTCAGCACACTTTTACCTTTTGTTCACGTTTTCTTGGCATTTTGTTTGGTTAGTGTTATATATGGAAATACCTGGGTGAAGGATGAGGCAGGATGATGGCTGGCGAACACAGCTTTATTGAATGATCTATTTACAGCAGTGACACGGTGTGCACCCAGCACAGGCATCCGGCAAAAGAGGCAGAATATGGATGCCGTCTGCCTTACATAGGGCAGTGCAGTGGCGTAACAGGAAGTGCACCGCACTTCACAATAAGGTGCCATTTTATATATCACAGTTAGTCAAGACGATACATCCAACTCTAGCTTGTCTTTTTTTTTTCTTTTTTTTTCTTTTTTTTATACAGGTGTGAAATATCTTGTGGATGTTTACAAGGGCAGTATGATTTCCTGGTCCAGGAGGGAAGGGGCTGATACCACTCTTTAGGGAAGAAGGTTCAGCACAGATTGGTCAATGCAAGTTTGCTTAATACATAAACAGCAAGATTTTGGTCAAAGCATCTCCAATCAAAAGAAAAAAAAGACAAAAAGCTTATCCGATTAATCGATAGCTGCAGCCCTACTCCAAATGGCCCACTCCAATTCATACCCAGTCCATGACACTGGGTATGAATGTGAATAAATGTTTGGTAGTAGTCAGAGGGGCTGTTGGCGCGGATTGGCAGCCACATTACCGTCAGTCTGCCCCAGGGCAGCTGTGGCTACAGTAGTAACTTACCACTGTCATTGTCTGTCTGGAGTGAATGAATAATGGACTCACTGTAAGTGCTTTGAGATGTCACTTGACATGTAAAGCGCCATATAAATCTAATCCATTGTTATTAAATGTCCACATAGTATGACTGCGATATTCCAGCAAACTGATTTGAACACTCACAATTAAATAAAATGAGGAGTTTGTGCACAGGCTTCATGCAACTGTATGGTGTGTCATGCCAAAGACTGTCCATGCAGGTGCCAAGTTTGGGCCGCGAGTTCTTATCACAGAAGATGCCATGGGGACATTTAATTTGTTCATTTTTAAAATGGTAAATGGCATTCACTTATATAGCGCTTTTATTCTCATCTCTTGATGACCAAAGCGCTTTACAGATCCTGCTATCCACCCATTCACACACACATTCGTACACTGATGGCGGCATGCTGCCTAACATGGCGCTTCCAGGCCCACCAGGAGCAACTGGGGATGAAGTGTCTTGCCCAGGGACACAACGGCAGGATATCTGCTGTCACTTGACATTTAAAATTAAAAAAAAAAAAAAAAATCCATTAATTGGATTACCACAATCAATTGCATTAACACGTTAATATTCCCAGCACTAATTTGCAACATTTATTAATACTTCAGCTATTGCAACACTGGTTTTTCTAAATCGATACAGTATTGTCAACACAAGAGTATGACAATACTACTCAATTTTTTTTCCTCACCCCCAGAGAATTAAGTTGTAAATGACTGTTTTAATACTAAAATATGTTTTCAGCTTGATGCAAGTTTTTAAAAAAAAAAAAAAAGTTTAAATTTTTTTTGCTCAAAATCTGTCTATAGCAGAGGCCTGACCTCTGAGTTGAGCTATTTAAAAAAAGGTATGTCGGCATAATCGAGGTTATTTGCCTTTCACCATCAACTTTTTCCCTCTTATGCATCAAAACAGTGACCCAAAAATTTAAATATGAACCAAACGGTGGATTTAGAACATGGCTTTCATTTTATATTCAGTACCTTTACTAATCTCTGAAAGTTCGCTATAAAGTGTTCGTGCTGTTCCGGTGGTGAAGTAAATGCACACTTTTCAAGGAAGTCTTAACTGTGCTGTCATTCTTTCCTGACCAGGTGTTATCTGTCAAACATGTTAAATTAAGACCACTGGGTCGGTGCGCTCCACCAGACGGCTGCCTCGCTGGTAAGAATAGATCATGCTTGTCCTATTTCCCGCCGTGCTGTCCCACGTGCCTGTCAAATAAGGGCTCCGTCTCTCAAACTAAGAAACTGTGGCCACTTTAGAAAACCCTCATTATGACAGTCGCTATCGGGGTTTTTATCTGGGATTCTCGAACGTGTGTGTGTGTGTGTGTGTGGATAGTTAACGACATCTGGTGCATTATTGATGATATAAGCGATGAATAATGCACAAGCCACTTGGGCTGTCCTCGTGGAAGACGGTGTCTTACGGGATCTTGTTGAACACAGATGAGAATCACAATCTGGCCGTGTCGTAATTCCTCCAACGTGTGAGAGCTTAATTTTTTAACAGCGGAAACGCTCCCGAGATGCCGAGTGACATCGAGTCGCCCGGTTAACGTTTCAGTCCGCTTCCTCTGACGACTGGGACGGCTCACGTAAACGAGTGCAACCTTTCATGTTGGAGTCTGTAGAGAGAGATGAACAATCGGTAATCAAGCTGTGTAAAATTGCATTAATTTTTGCCCTCTTTCATCTTGGGGCTGCGGGGAGAATGTTTTACTTATTTTTTGTTAGTTTGATGGTGTCTCCTTTAACAAGACACTGACCTGAATGTTAGCTGGTGTTCATTTTAGAGTGTGTATCCAGATGTTTGTGTTAAACGGGACTAAATGGGCCTAAAGAGACGGTTTAAAGAGCACAGAGGAAGTACTCAACTCTGGAGAAGGAGCACTTCTGAGTGGTAACATGGATTTTTAAAGTAGGTTATGGGAGCTCAAAAGCTATCTTTGCCGTGGAAGTGATGGAACATTGTGTGAATGTGTGTGCTTTTTAATTAGCCCAAAGCGCAGAGCTTTTACTTTTCTACTTCTGCAACTTTAGGAGCGTTGCAGCGACATTATACCTGCCTCCTCCTGTTCTTCCGCTTCCTACTGGGGACTGTAATCCAACTTGGCTCTGATGCCTCTCTGACATCCCTGCTTTGCTGTGACAGATTGGCTAGTTTATGCGGCCGTGGAAGGAAAATGAAACATGCAAAATAGCCCTGGAGGTGCTGGTGAATTATTCATGCTACGCACGTGTTCCCACTTGGCTTAATTACTAAAGATGATTAGTGCTCCCAAATAGCAGGGACATCCTAAGCACTCCCGCTACCTCAACAAACCCCCGAAGCTCGTCCCGAACTTTTCAGCATCCTCTTCTCCAATCTAATGTTCCGTGATGCTTTTGTTTTGTCTGTCCCTGAATGAGATGCTTCTTTATCCCCGGGGCACATTTAAAGTTTGGTGGTTGTGAAGGCGAGTGGAGGATTGTTCAGCCGAAACTTTAAAGATCATCCTTCCCTCTGAGGGTATCAACCAGAGCTAAAATCACGCAGCCGTGGATCATATTGTGACGCTGAAATCTATTCCCGTCGCAAGGAATGAAAATGCAAATGCAAGTATGATGAGACATAAATAGCATGCGTGATGAGTTATCAGCAAGTGTTCTCATCAGTCATTTTGGGAATGAAGGAAATCTCACTGTGTTACATGTGGTGATTTTCTGTGATTGTAGCTAAAGTCAAAAAATATGGAAAACCGTATCATTAATGTTGGCCTGTAGCATGGGGCATTAGCAAGAGTTGCCACACTGATCTTCTGCAGCTACACTATAAATGTTAAAAAAACAAAACTATTAACAAAGTAGAATCCCGGGATTCTGCAGCCTGTGGCTCGTAAGCCACATGCAGCCCTCTAGACTACGACCAGTGGCTCGCTATGGTTTTGACCAAAAAAAATCACAAGTCAACAGAAAATATTTGCAAGAACAAAGTTACAAAGATAAAATTGCTCAAATTTACAAGGAAAAATGCAAATTTCAAAAGCAAATAGTCATTTATTTAAAAATGTTTCAAATCTATGAAAATTTGCAAATTTGTGTAATATACAGTGGATATAAAAGGTCTACACACCCCTGTTCAAATGCCAGGTTTTTGTGATGTAAAAAAATGAGACCAAGATAAATCCTTTCAAAACTTTTTCCACCGTTAATGTGACATAATCTGTACAACCTAATTGAAAAACAAACTGAAATCTTTTAAAGGGGAAAAAAAAACTTACAATAACCTGGTTGAATAAATATTCACACCCTGTTATAACTGGGGATGTGGCTGTGTTCAGAATTAAACAAACTCATGTTAAATGGGAGTCAGCACACACCTGCCACCATTTAAAGTGCCTCTGATTAACCCCAAATAAAGTTCAGCTGTTCTAGTAGGCGCTTTCTGACATTTTTGTAGTCACATCTCACAGCACAAGCCCTGGTCCGCGGAGAGCTTCCAAAGCATCAGAGGGATCTCATTGTTTAAAGGTATCAGTCAGGAGAAGGGTACAAAAGAATTTCCAAGGCATTAAATATACCATACCATTTTATTTTTCTCTTAAAAATTTCAGTTTGTTTTTCAATAGGGTTGTACAGGTTATACAATGTGTGTGTGTGTATGTGCGCGCACACACACGCACACACCTCTTTGATCCCCCAACAAACTCTCAGTGATCCCTTAGTGATTTCTCCTGGTCTCTCATTGATCTCTCAAGGATCTTTCAAAGATCTCTAATGAGCACCATGAAAATCATACAACCATCTCCCAAACATTTACACAGAAACAATGTTTTTGGGGCTTTAGGAGATCGTTGAGAGAGAGAGAGAGAGGGTCAATTTTTGATTTCTCAATGATAACCCTACGATTTTCATGTGTGAAGGGGTCCTTAGGATTTGTTCTCCCATTTCAAAATCTTAAGCCTTTCTTTCTTTACAAATTTCATTCCTTTTCCATTTTTGTTGCTAAAATCTGTCTGCCCATATGCCAGCCTGCCTGCTGGCCTTGGCACTGGTCATCATGCAGTAAGAAGTAGCTGTGTGCAGAACTAAGACAGCCCTCAGTTGGGCGGCACGTGTTGACCTGGTTTTTGAGGACTGAGCTCTGCAGGCCCTCAAACAGAGCCTCCAGACAATTGAGTGCTTCTCTTTTTTTTCTTTTTCTGCTGTGTCACTGAATGTGCACTGACTGTTAACTAGGAGCTCCTTCTGTCACTGTATCAGAGGAGGGAAGGAAAGAACGGAAGCGGAAAAGTTGCTGTACCTTAGGACTGAGGAGTCGGCAGGTGTGAGGGACCTGACGTATCTGATGAAACCGCCAGAGGGTGAATGAGTGTTTTGGATTGTCCTGTATGATTGGTAGCATCTTAAAAAGATGGAGATAGACAAACAACAGCCAATTTAAGCACCAGGAGAAAAGAGTATGCCATTCTTTGGGTTTTTTTTGTGTGTGTTCTAATTTGACCAAAGGTATTTCTTCATTTTTTTTTTTAGTGATGGTTTGATATTTTAGTTAAGTTTCTTGTCTCGTTCCTTGTCACCACTCTCATATCTGTGCAGTGAATATGAAGCTAGAGCCAGGAGGTGGATCATTTTGCATAAAAATGGTTGAAAACATGGAAATCTGCCCTGCATCGCAAAGCTCATTAAATGTGGTTTAATCCATACACAGAAACAACTTCAGATTTAACTCAAACGGTTGAGATCACAAAACTTCATCCTGTCATCTCTGTTTTCTAAATGGATTTATATGAAAACTCAAGGTGCCAGTAGAGTGAATTATTTGGAAAGACGTGAGCTAGCTGGTTCCAGATTTGTTTGTTTTTTCCTTTTTTACTGGTATAGTTACAACAAGGGAACCAATCTGTCATTCTAGAAGAAACACAGTGGTAAACTCTTTTGAATCACACCATTTCACTTTAATTTTACATAGTTCCACATGTTAAAAGTATGTGTAGGTTTGGCCTTTGCAAGGTAACGTATGGAACTTTTGGAAACTCAGGTTTTAGTGACACCTTTTGGTCTCAAAGTGAAATGCGACCCCATTCACTACATTTATACATGTTGTGGAGACTGAGCCACTGTCTTTCTTAGAAATGTTTGGAGAGGGCATTAAAACTTGAGTTTCCACAAATGCCATTTAATACTTTTAATTGGCTAAAAGACAAGTTTTGTTCCTTCCTGCTGTGATAATTTGTCTAGCTTTATACAGTGCTGTGAAAAATTAATTGCCCCATTCCTGATTTTATATTTTTGCATATTTGTCACAATGAAATGTTTCAGATCATCAAAGACGTTTCATTTATTAAGGGAAAAGGTAAAGGAAAAAAATCCAAACTTACCTCCCCCCCCAAATTACATCATGAATTAACTGTAATTAACCACATTTTTTGGAAAGCAGAGTTCAATTTCACTAGCCACACCCAGGCCTGATAACAGCCAGACCTGTTGAATCAAGAAATCACTTAAATAGAACCTGTGTGACAAAGTAAAGTAGGCTAAAAGATCTCAAAGCAACACATCATGCTGCAGTCTAAAATAAGAACAGATGAAAAACAAAAACTCAGATCAACATCTAAAGAATTGCAGATCTCACTTACCTCAGTTTGGACACAGGTCTATGATTTAACAATAAGAAAGAGACTGGCATAAAGGGCATCCATGGGAGAGTTCCAAGGTGAAAACCACTGCTGACCAAAAAGAACATACAGACTCGTCTCACATTTGCCAGAAAACATCTTGATGATCCCCAAGACTTTTGGGGAAATATTCTGTGGACTGACGAGACAAAAGTTGAACTTTTAGGAAGACGTGCGTCCTATTACAGCTGGCGTAAAACTAACAACATTTTTATAAAAAGAACATCATAGCAACAGTCAAACACGGTGGTGGTAATGTGATGGTCTGGGGCTGCTTTGCTGCTGCAGGACCTGGACGACTTGCAGTAATTGATGGAACCATGAATTTTCTTCTCTACCAGAAAATCCTGAAGAAGAATGTCCGGCCATCAGTTCATGACCTCAGGCTCAAACCCTCCAATGTGGCTGAATAAAACAATTCTCTAAAGAAGAGTGGGCCAAAATTCCCCAAGGTTTCAGGGGCAATTCATTTTCACATAGGGCCAAGTAGGTTTGTATAGCTTTTTCTCTTAATAAATGAAATCATCATTTATAGACAGCGTTTTGTATTTACTTGGATTATTGTTGTCTAATATTGAAATTTGTTTGAGCTGAAACATTTAAGTGTCACAAATATGCAAAAATATAAGAACTCAGGAAGGGGCAAGCAGTTTTTCACAGCTCTGTAGGCAAGTTTGTGTTTGCAACATTTATTAATAATTCTTAGTAAAGTAATCACAATACTAGTGTTTCCAAGTTGATGCAGTGTCACCACCACAACGTATTGCAATGCTATGATGCATAAAGTTTTTTTTTCCTCCACTGCTAGTACTCTGGTTTCTTCTATATGATGCAATTACAACAAACTACACACTTTATATTGGCACAAGTTCTCAGTGTTTCACATGAAAATCCCCCAGTGTTTCATCATTTTCTTAACAGGATTTTTTTTTTATTATTAGGAATCATTTAAATGTAACAGTTGAAGAAAATTCACACTAACGCTTATTTCTTGGCTTATCCATGGGGAGAACATGTTTTACTCGCTGATCATGAACACCAAAATGTTAGAATGAAGTGTTGTGGTTGGAGATAAAGTTGAAGAAAATACTGTCATTTCAAAGGCCAAACTTTGGAAATGTATCCATAATTTAAAAACATTTATTCTTATAAAAACTTTTTTTTTGTTCATGCCGCTCTCTTTGGGATGTTGAAATATGAGGCTTCAGTTAGCGGTCTATAGAAGTCCTACATTATCTCTGAAAGTTTACATTTGGATCTTTGCTCAGCTGCTGCAGCTTCAGACACCCCCCCCCCCTCCCCCGGTGCAGTAGACTTATGTTAACGGCAGCTGTCACGATTTCCCAAATGCTGGGATCAAAGGTCACTGTTGTCCCCTGCAGACTGAGTCCCACTTGGCCGGTTGGACGTCAAATTCCAGGAGCTTGGCTGACACAATAGGGCAGAATGTATGAGTGATGGTCTGTTTTCACAGCGTTTTTCCCACTTTATCAGCTTGTGACTGGTTTTATTGCTCTCTTCCGGAGTTTTTTTTTTTCCTGTCTTTTGTTACATAATGCCCTGTACACCCCTCCCATCCCAGAAGACGATACACACACCCCAACTTGACGGTTGTTCACTCAGCCAAACGAGGTTCCCACAGGGTCATCCTCTCCCTCCGTCAACTCCATATTCACACGACCTCGTTTCACATACATGAACAACCCGTCTCTTCTCCCTGAAAACCAAACGAGTGTTTCTGTGTCACTGCACATGAACAGTGGCACTCCCCACCACATGACTGTCCTCAGTTCAAACAGAGGATGTAATTCACTTAGAACAAAGCTTCAGTTAAGCGTTCGAATACGGGGGGGCTGAAAAGTTCATAGGCTAAAAAGTTCATAGTGGTCAAATTTGACCAAATGTGGTTTATTTTTCAACATGGTCTCCCCTTTGGTTCACACACTTCTTCCATTGGTGTTGCAGCGCTTGGATCCCTGCGGTTGAAAAATAAACCGCATTTGGTCAAATTTGACCACTATGAACTTTTCAGCCTTCCCTCGTATGTGCATATGATCTCAGTTTTAGCTGGCAGTGACATTCTGTGTCAGGTCATTGTGTCTCGGGGCTGAAAACACTTTAAAATGTCAGATTCTCGGCAGCAATAGAACGCAGTTTTGTTCACAGTTGTTGAGATTTTGTTTTTAAGTTCAATCTAAACCATGAAAATTCAGAGTTTTTGCAAGATAATAATGGCAGTACATGATGAATGCATCACGTAGGAAGAAGCTGGGAATCTAGAATGACTCCTGCTGCGCTGCTTTTCCTGTTGATGTTAGAGGTGTCGAGGAACGGTTCTCTGCTCCTCTGTTCCTACATATAACAGGATGTTGGAGTTGGAACTATTCAGGGTTTTTTAAAAAATGAGGCTACACATAAGTCATTGTATAATTTTGTGTTTGAGTTGTTATTTATACGGATGGGAAAGTGGTCTGATTATACCCCAGTTATGTTGATTTTTACTTTCAGCTGGGAAAGTATTTCACTTACAGAAGCAATTTTAACATCACAACAGCTACTGAATATTGACCTCCACTAAACAAGGTTATGTTTTCTGTGGCAGTTGTCTGTCTTTTAGCAGGTTTATGCAAAAACTACAGACCTGATTTCACTGAAATTTGGAGCAAGTGTGGAGGGTAGGGCACTCATTACAATTAGGAGTGTCAGAATCAAGAGGCATATGCAGGAATTGTAAAACTTGCATGACAATTATTCCTTTCTCTGTGGATTTTGCATGGAACTTGATAAAAGAAATCATGCATGTACAGTATGGGAGAGTCTAAAACATGGGATAATAAAAATGGCTTGGCTTTCTAGTTTGAATGTGTAGTGATATCATGTCTAATCTACTGCAATCCCCTCTCTCCACAGGGTCAACTGTCCCAGGCTCTCAACGGCCTGTCAGACCGAGCCACCGAGGCCAAGGAGTTCCTGGTTCAGCTGAGAAACATGGTGCAGCACATCCAGGTACTCGGTCTGGAAAAAACCTCTTTGTTGCATATAAGTAATGATGCTGACTTAAGAGCACGGTCTTCCTGTTCAGATTTTGCAATATGATCTCCTTATAATATTGACCGGGTCTAAATATAGAGGCTCGTGTGGTGGCAAAACTGGGGTCAGCTTTAGAGGGCGATTAGCTCAGGAAGGTGGGATTAAACGCCCTCCTGGATTATTGTCAGTCAGTGAGACCCTGAGACATGAGGGTGGAAAACTGCGGCTCAGTTACAGTATAGGCGGTAATGAGAAGGAGGGGAGAGGGAGGAGTGTCAAGCTGATGGTGTGTAGCGTACAAACATTAATCTGCTGGTAAATGATTCATTATTAATTTTACACACAACTCATCTGAAGAGATGCCCTCTCTTTCCATGATTTACTCCGGATCTGATGATTCTGCTGTTTAATTTCTGTCTAGGTCACTTTGTTTCTGGACGCGCTGTACAATTTTCTGTCTTCCGACACTTTTCCTCTCCGCCTGGTCTTGTCATTTTCCAGCCTCTGTGTATGTTTGATTTGTCCTGCAGGAAAACGGCGTGGAGTTTGAGGCCTGTTTGGTGGCACAGTGTGACGCCCTAATTGATGCCTTGAACCGACGCAAAGCCCAGCTGTTGGCTCGAGTAACCAAAGAGCACGAGCACAAGCTGAAGGTGAGGGAGCACAGTGGAGGGCTCTGATTTGACCATTTTCAGACATAAAAATGTATATCACTGGGGCTCTTGAGGAGCAAAAAAATACACATAATTGTTTGGTTTTTTTTATTTAAAGCTGCCATTTTTTTTAACCCCATATGTTTTACATGGGTTGTTATCTTAAAGTGCCAATGACCTGCCCTTTTTCCACATGTTGATGCAGTTCCCCGAGGTGTTAAAGGTGATGTAGATAACATGGTTAACATCTGGTCACTAGGTGTCTCGCTCACTCTTGCCCCACTGTAGTATTGCACTGGTTGCCATGTTGAGACAAATATCCACAAGTCACAGGTGTCTGGCACAGTTCACAGTATTTGGCAACCTCTGTCCCTCGTGACAAATGAGGACGTATGATATCAACCTAGTTATGCTATAAGTTTTGATATACATATACTTCCGCTGTAGTTCTCGTTAGCCAAATGCTCAAATGTAAATATTATGATTGTTTTGGAGATGGAAAAAAAGAATTATTTATTTCTCATCTTGCTTTTTTTGAGAAAATCTAGACTTTCATTCTACACCTTTTGGGGTTGTATTATTTTTAGAAATTAATTTCATGAAAATGTCACCAGTATGACCTTTAATGAAATGTTTGTGACATGCTTTGATCAAAACACCTCATTAAATATTACAATGTCATTTTCCAGGCAGCTTAAGCTGTCTCTCTAAAAATGACCCATTTCAGTGCACTTTGCTTTAAATGATTATGCACTGCAGTTCACCCCATCCTCCCGCTTTCGTCATTCCATCACAATATTGAAGCTAATGTTTGTTGGTTAGCCAGTGGCTCAGATAATGAACACAGCCGGATGTAAAATTGGCCTAATGTAATGCAATAACATAAAAGCTCAAATAAAGCCTCATCAGAGACAGGGGTGTGTGGTTTGAGTGTTTGATAGCTGGTCCCTCAGGTGTAATAAGTACAGAATAACCCTTGATGAGTGAAGAGCTGACTCTGCTAACTGCTGCTGGTGAGGAACTGTCTTGGCCAACAAACCATCATAAAATAAACTTAAAAAACATCTAGGAATGAGCGATATGGTCGAATGTTGATGGTCCGGCTGCGATCACGACTGCCTGCTCAGGTGAATAGATACAGTTAGGCCCAGAAATATTTGGACAGTGACACAATCTTCATGATTTGGGCTCTGCATGCCACCACATTGGATTTGAAATGAAACAACTCCAACGGAATTGAAGTGCAGACTTTAAGGTTTAAATCAAGGAGTTGAACAAAAATATATGATTAAACATGCAGGAATTGTAGCTATTTTTATACAAACGCTCCTCATTTCAGAGGCTCAAAAGTAATGTTACAAACATTATTTGGTGAAAGGATATATGTTAGAAGGGTAGTATTTATATGTACGATTCACTATGCTCACTGTGGAACACTATGGAATGGTGGGTGGGACAGCACTGTGTATATCTGTGTTGTTTGAGGCTGGTTTTGATGTATGGACATCAGTGTATGTTAGGATGGATGGGTGTTAATGTTGATATGTACAAAATACAGTTAATTGTTTACTTGGGGTCTTAAATGTGGTAATTTGTATATAATTCACATGGGTGTATTTATGGAAAAGAGGAGATGGAATTAATGTGTTCACTTCTTCCTTCTCCCGTTCAAACACTGTATACTGTTATTTTATTGCATTTGTCATTTGTTTTTGTTATACTTTTTTGTTCGAAATAAAGTATCTATCTATCCATCCATCCATCCATCCATCCATCCATCCATAGAAACATAACCCTAAGTAAAATGTTACTTTTCAATATTTTGTGGAGAATCCTCACCAAACACTGGGTTTCCTCCTTTGTGATGCTTTGCCAGGCCTTTACTGCAGCTGTCTTCAGTTGTTGCTTGTTTGTGGGTCTTTCTGCCTTAAGTTTTGTCTTGAGCAAGTGAAATGCATGCTCGATTGGGTTGAGATCTGGTGATTGACTCGGCCATTACAGAACATTCCACTTCGTTGCTTTAAAAAAACTCCTGGGTTGCTTTTGCAGTATGTTTTGGATCATTGGTGAAGCGCCGTCCAATCAACTTTGCTGCATTTGGCTGAATCTGAGCAGAAAGTATATCCCTATACACTTCAGAATTCATCCGGCTGCTTCTGTCTTTTGTCACATCATCAATAAACACAAGTGACCCAGTGCCACTGGAAGCCATGCATGCCCATGCCATCACACTGCCTCCACCATGTTTTACAGAAGATGTAGTGCTTTGGATCATGAGCTGTTCCAGTTCTTCTCCAAACTTTCTTCTTCCCATCATTCTGGTACAGGTTGATCTTAGTCTCATCTGTCCAAAGAATGCTGTTCCAGAACTGGGCTGGCTTCTTCAGGTGTTTTTTGGCAAAGTCAATTCTAGCCTTTCTATTTTTGAGGATGATTCATGGTTTGCACCTTGTGGTGAATCCTTTGTATTTACTCTCATGAAGTCTTCTCTTTATGGTGGACTTAGATACTGATACACCTACTTCCTGGAGAGTGTTCTTCACTTGAGTAGATGTTGTGAAGGGGTTGTTCTTCACCATGGAAAGGATTATGCGATCATCCACCACTGTTGTCTTCCGTGGACGTCCAGGCCTTTTTGAGTTCCCAAGCTCACCAGTGCACTCTTTTTTTTTTTTTTTTTTTTTCATAATGTACCAAACTGTTGATTTGGCCACTCCTAACATTTCTGCTATCTCTCTGATGGATTTCTTCTTTTTTTTCAGCCTCAGGATGGTCTGTTTCACCTCCATTGAGAGCTCCTTTGACCGCATGTTGTGTGTTCACAGCAACAGCTTCCAAATGCAAACACCACACCTAGAATCAACTCCAGACCTTTTAACTGCTTAATTGATGACAGGTTAACGAGGGAAGAGCCCATGCAGCCTTGTTTTTTTTTTGTTGTTTTTTTTTTTTTTTTTTGCCGCCTTCTGAGTCAATTGTCCAATTACTTTTGGTCCCTTGAAAAAGAGGCGGCTACGTATTAAAGAGCTGTAATTCCTAAACCCTTGCTCCAATTTGGATGTGAATACTCTCAAATTACAGCTGAGAGTCTGCACTTTAAGCCCATATTGATTATATAATTGTATCCTGAATATGTTTTCATAAACAGCTAAAATAACAAAACTTGTGTCACTGTCCAAATATTTTTGGGCCTAATTGTAATTTCCAAAAAGGTAACCCACCATACACATCATCGCACACTTGGGTAACTATCTTAACTGCACAATTTCCCAGGCCATCTTGCAAAAAAAAGGCATGCCAGAATGACTGACTTGGATAGCCACCTTCTCATCAGGGAAGGTGGATATCTATTAGGGTGACAAGAATTTGCAAAGGGCATAAGGATTCTGGTGGGCTGCTAAAGTAACTAGTCGCACTGTTGGTATGTGGATTTAAAGCCTTGCAGGGATACTTCCAGTGTCTCCTGGACCTGCGCCGCTTTGAAAATCCTGTATGACCATTGAAAGGAATCGGCCTCTAAGACATCATAGCATGCAAATTTTTACAAGAAAAGCCTTGCAAACGAGAGTACACAAGACATGGAGACTGCATTTATTTTTAATACATTTACTACAAAATAAGTACACCTCATTTTTTTGAGCCTTTGGTTGCTTTTAACAGGATATTTCATCGTTCATCATAACGCTGTAGATAAGTCCGAACACATGGAAAAGCATGCCATGGATCCTTTAAAAGTATGTAGCTGATTATAAGTGATTAAATAGATTCCTGAGAAATCAATCTCAATCACATTGATGTCAGATCTTTTAAAAGTGCCGTGCTGTTCTGTGAGCCTTCCGCAGCATGTTGAACGGGGGCTAAACGTGCGAGGAGAGGACTGAGATACATTTGTGCTGTACAGCATCCAATTTCACACTTGGACGCTCCGTGGAATCAAGGCTTCACACATGTAGGTGGTTTGAGAAACACGGCTGGTGCATGGCAACATGTGATGTGAGCACGCTCGCAAACAGGACTCTCACTCACACACACACACACACACACACACACACACACACATGCATTTTTAATCCTCCTTTCAGTGTTGAAGCTTTTTTCCTTTAGCTTGAGCCACAATATAAAACTGTTTAATGGACCGATCACTCGCAAACTCACATTAATTTCCTTTAACAGGCCAACGTGTTGCACCCATTCTGTGGTTTTGATATCTGTGGTATCTGTGGTTTTGACTCTAAAAATTGCCAAAAAAAAACAGCCTTACACACTCAAAGGCTCATTAGTGCCACTTTTATAATTACCCAAATATTCAGTTATGCAGATATTTGTTTATGCACTGGTATTTGGTTTTCAAATTATCTATTCTAACATTCCCCCCAAGCTGCCAAATTTTGATAAAGGTAAATTAAAAATCGCCCTTTAGCAAGTTAAGCACAAAAACTCCATAGTTAGAAAAAGTAGCAGCTTGATTAAAATCACACATTTTCCACAAAGGTCACAAACTTGCATGCATAAATTTGCAAAAGACTTGCAAAAAAAAAAGTTGCAAATGTTACAAAAGCTGCAAAATTAGGGAAGAAATCTGTTAACTTTACAAGGAAAAAGGCTGCAGGTTTGTAATTTTATAAAGGTACATTTGCGAGGTCTAGTGACAGAGCATCTGCCCCACAGTCATGGAGCTGGGTCATGCCAAAGACCATATAAAATGGTACTTTCCGCCTTTTATCTTGGTGCTCAGCAGGGCATTTGCTGTAAAATGGCATTTCTATGCATCTGTCATCATCATACAACCATGCAGTTGATCAAACGCACAGCAGGAAAAGCTGCAAATTAATGATCATATTGCAAACCTAAGTTCCAGATTTATAAGAGGTCGCAGTTCTGAAGAACATTGACACAAAAAAACTGTATAGAATATTTTGATATTTGCTTTGCATTGCTCCCTAATTGATTTTAAAAGGCTGAGCTTGAATTACAGGCAAGTAGAAGGACTTTTCTGTTTTTTGACACCTCCAGTGGTGTCTGTGGAGGCATTTTTCGTGGCAGCTTGGTGTTTGGTTTTTTTTTTTTTTGATATGCGGTGGAGGACACGGTTCCACAGATGTGATCCCGCCTGTCAACTTCAGCGCACTTCTCTCAATGTGATTCTCGCTGATTCTTGATGTTGCGTGTGAACATGTGGGGGCTCTGCTTCCATCCAAGGAGTTTGCAGCAGTGTTGGTGACACAAGAAAACTTTTGTGTTTCACATTTTCCATCTCCTGGAGGGCAGCATGGCTCGTTTTAGGTAGATAAGAGAGAGAGTAGAGGAGGTTTATTCCTAGCAGTTTATTTCCTATAATTGGTGGGATGCCGCAGCTGTCATGCACACCTGACAATATTGCAGCTCTGTATGCTTTACCTGTAAAATATCTGCAAGAAACCATCGATGTCCTCAGTTTAATGCGATCACTGAAGCTTGTAATAGCAACCATAAGAAGTAAAAATATATAATCAAATAAAACTGACTTTAAAGAGAATCTGCTGCAGCATCTCTGACAGAGATCCCTGCCGCTCTCCTCTGGACCCTCTGGTCACCATGGTGACTGTGCTACATTGAGCTTGCTGTTCGAGGCTGTGGAGGCGAGGAGTAGCCCTCCATGGCGTGAGTCAGGTTCATTTATTCCAGCACATCGGGAAGACTGGCCCGCGTGTTTGTGTGGAGGAGAAGCAGAGGCGGAAGGTTGTTTGATGGAGATTTGGCAACGTGGCAGCATAACAAAAGCACCCTTTTAAACAGCCGGATGATTGCGTGTTGGCATGGTATGTGTTGCCCGGAAGTGCAAATGCTTAAAGGGAGGGGGGGGGGGGGGAAAGTAACACCTAGCGTTTGTGTTCAACTTAAATGTTGCTTTAAACTATTTCTCCAAAAGCCAGTCTAATTTAAACACTTATTGTAAGAGGACTGATCGGCAGTCCAACCCCACCATGTGTAGCACCCTGCCAACAGTCGGCCATGAATTTCTGTTCAGGTCCTTCAACCCCAAATTCCCAAAGATGACACTAGACATAAGCAGGCTAAGCTACAGCCCAGAGGAGCTTGCTGAAAATTGTATGCTTAATCTTATACTGGAAGCAACTTTAAGTTTTAATTCCTCCCACCCTTGCTATTTTTCTCAATTTCTGTCAGGAAAAATCCCAAAATCATTTTACAAACCCTTAAAACAAGCTTAAGAGATAATCCATCACAGTAAGTAGAAAGTATTCTGTATCTTTTGGTCTTCAGACCTCAGCTGGAAACGAGCAGGAAGTGTGCCTCCAGAGCTCAACTACAGAACAACCGTGGACAGTCAAACTATGAGAAGAAACGGGGAACACGGTCAAGTGGGCATTATTGGCTAATCCGTGTTATTCTTATGTGCCCTCATGTTGCTATAGTGTTAGAATGTTAGCATCAGTTTAAACCGTGTGCAGCCACAGACTACACAGATAGCTGCTAATTAACGCTATGTAACGTGCTATTTAAAATTAGAATTTCACTTCACAAAATTGCCCATTATTTTTCCGATGGCCATTTTAAATTGCTCTAAAAGGCGCCTGCCATGTAAACACAGGTGAGAGGTCTGTTGCAGTGACTCATGTTAGCGGAGATGAAGCCAAGCAGACAGGCAGCTGCTAAATGCGTCTGTGTTGGTGCGTCCCATCTGCCAGTTAGTTCTGCTGCACATCTAGTAATGGGCATAAGGCTTGATTCAGTTTAAATGGGTGCCAGTGTTATTCCTGAGAAAAGCTACTATAGTGGCCAAAATGGATTTGTCCAGTTTATTAATCCCAGAGGGAAATGCAGAACGGTCCACGGAAGCCCATGAAATTCTTTTTTCTGTGGTTGGATCAGTAATTTTATAATATTGTCTTCTGAGTTTTGGACACAAATATTATGGAGAGATCAAGTTAAAAAAACAAAACAAAAAAACTAAAGCTGGGAAGTGTGGCAATTATAAATTATAGTACAACCCATCATAATAACAGTAGGTCAAAATGAAGTGAAAATTGCATAAAACGGCAATAAAATATTGACAGTATGTAACATAATATTCCCTTTCACAGCTGTGTTGGAAAAGTAGTTTGGACAGTCTATTTGCATCCGCTCCCCTGAACACATGGAGCATAAGCTCCACAGAGGGGCATAAATCAGGCTGTACTTGTAGTCCACCCGGCTGCTGTCCGGTCAGGGTGTGCACAATGACTCCAGCGCTATACACTTCTGTTTCCCCGTCTGACGACACTCCGCCATGGGTGTGGAGAGAGAGCAGCAGGGTGCGCTAGACTGGATCCAGGGTGCACTTGATTCTTCCCCCATCGTACATTCCTAGAGGGTTATATGAGCAGGTTAAAGTACAGAAATGTGAATAGGCATTTCTAGTGCTCTTCTAAGTCCTTTACAGAGTTGAAGATCAGTGAGAGATCATTGAAAGATGAAAAATGGCCAGATCTCTCAATGATCTTTCAATGATCTTTCAACGAGTGCTCGGCAATCTCACTGATCTCCCAGTTATCTCTCAGCAGTCTTTCACTGAACTCTATTGGTCTTTCATCGAATGCTCAGCCTTCTCTCTGCCTTTGGGGTGTAAAAATTTGGCATTCATTGCATGATCGCTGAGAGATTATTGGGAGATCAATGAGACTGCTGAGTGGTCAAGAAGAGCTCAAGGCACACTCGGTGATCTCCCAATGCTGTCTTGGAGATTTTTCAATGATTGCTAAATTTTTCCACCCCGAAGGTAAAGATGGCCGAGAGATCAATGAGGGATCACTGAGCATTTGATGGAAGACCAATAGAGTTTATGAAATTATTGCTGAGAGGTCATTGGGAGATTGATTAGATTGCTGAGAGGTCACTTCCCTTTGGAGATCGTTGAGAGATTGTTTTAGAATGAGTCAAAACTTTGAGGATGGTGGAGATCATTGAAGATCATTGCGAGATCTTGACAATCACTGAGGGTAGTATCTCATTTTTTTTTTTATTTTTTTTTTTGATTCGCCAACTTTTCTGATGAATATTGGCAAAAAGCAAGCTAGTATCTCACGGAGCGGCGAATGCTGATGAACATTCATGAACGTTGCGCTTTTAGGTTTCATCAGGGTGTGTAAAATGCTGCAAAATATCTTGCCAACAGTTTTTAAGGTTACAGTTTTGTCATAAAGGTTCTTAACAGTTGCTAGTGTTCATTGGCGAACCAAAAAGAACTTTTAGCAACACGTGTTACAACTAGTTTGCGAACATTTGTAACTGTTTGCAGAAAAATATATTTGCAAAATACATGTTGCTTTGTCACAAGAAAAACTGTTTGAGAACCTTTTATGAACCCTGCTGAAACCTAAAAAGTGCTGCGTTGGTGAACGTTCCTCAGCATTCGCCACTCCATGAGATACGGGGGTGAGAGATCATTGAGAGATCATTTGGAGATCTGGCCATTTTGTCATCACTTAACAATCTCGCAACAATCTCCTGTAAAGGGAGTATAAGATATAAAATTAGGTAACTGGTTAGTTATGTGTTTCCCTCTCTTTAATCTCTCTACATATGTAACACTCTTTCCTACAGCTTCATATCTAATGAACAGCTGTGCATCCTCCAGCTTTTGATATTTTTTCCCAAATGTCAAACCATTCCTTCGAAATAGTGCATGTGTTTAAGTGCGTCCATCTTAAGTAAAAAGTGCTGCATCAAATTCACTGCAATAGATGTTCTTTTCTTTCAAGCACATTTTATTTGACGGACACACAAATTGGCACCAGCACGCTTGCTTCACATGATGTGAAGACTATTAAATATGATCAAACCGCGGCACCCTGCTTCTGCTGCCAGTCCCTTTCACTGTATTTCCTCTGGGAGATTTGAGCCGATTCATCAATTGACCCATGAAGGCGGTTCGAGCGGCACAAAGTCAGTTTGCATCTCCTTCTACATGTTTCCACCCAGCACTTCCCCCTGTGGATGCCCAGCTTGGTAATGAGCACAGCTGTTTGGAGGCCATTTTTATTTCCCACTGTTGTGATTTGCTGTCCTCCTTGTTGACCCCTTGTCATCTGACTGTTGTGCTCCAGGGGAGGGGAGGGGTGTCCCTGTTCTCCGACGCCTTTCAAGTGGGGATGAGAGAGGCTTTGGATGAACTGGAGGCAGACATGGAATGATTAATTCTCTCAAAGTGAATCCCTGTTTTTATCACTGCGTTGGGGATCTCTGCACATTATGAGAGGAAGAGCACCTCTGAATTTAGATTAGGGTTTCATTTGCAACTATACTTGTGCTGTCTTTGAAAATGCTGACCTTTAATAGTAGACTGATTACAAACAGTTGTCGGGGCTGCTGCTGGCTGTTTGTCTTTGGAGATTTATCATCATTTTTAAACACTACATTACTCCGGGGGTTTACAACCAGGACTACAAGTACCCCCCAGGGGTTCCTGCAGTAGAGGGGATAAATTGAAAGACAAATTGAACTTTGTTGGGCGTAAGCAGCAAGCTTGAGGGGAGAAGTTAATTTAAAGTAATAAGTTGGGAGTACAGAATAGATGGCTAAGATGAGAAATTATTTATGGCAAATTAGGGCAGTTTGGTAGTACACTGGTTAGTGGTCATAATATATTAAGCTGTCTGATATATAGTGTTAGGAAAATAATGCTTTAATGGAAAAAATAAAATGCATTTATTGTTGAACGGTCTGTCTTCATATGGACCTTCTGTGGCATTTTACTTAAAGGTGACAGAGGTTGTCCTACTCTACTGTATTCATGTGCTGGTTGCCAGATTGAGACAAATATCCACAAGTCACAGGCATCTGGCAACCCCTGAGCTCCCTGCAGAAAGGCACCACACATCCACTTTGACATCCTAGCTGTCCTCCTCAGCCAGTGGCTCACATGTAAATATTAGGATAATTTTGGATCCATAGAATTTTTAAAAAAAAAAATAATTGCTTCACAACCACTGTATTTTTTTTTTCATTCTGCACATTCCTAAAAGATTTGTGGATATTTTATTTAATATTTGTCTTTATGAAAATGCAGTCAATATGAACTTAAACCACATTTGAATACAGCTGTTAATTTTTCTGTTCATGGACTAATGTGTCAGTTTCTGAAATTCTTCATTTCATTGCCAAGTAAACATAAAAAAAAAGCATGCAATCAAAAAGTGAAAGTAGTCCTGTCTTTTTTAGCCTTTCCACTGTTCATTTTACCTTTTTGTATGCATCTGTCTGTGTTTGTCCTGTTTTGAATTGATTTAAACTGTAGCAGCCGGATGTAAGGCATCCTTGCTGGCAGCTGAATGTTACTGGATGTGGCACTTGTCACGTCTTCTGACTGTCACTGCTCTCTGCAGCTTCTCCTCCCATCCACTGTTGTTTTCTGTTGTACATCACAGCCATAAAAGCTTTTGTTTTTCCATGCATGTCCCAAATATCCAACTGTTACAGACGTTGGGCCATGAGTCTGACTGTAGTCTGCAGTAAAGGAACAGCTGAGGAGGCTGCAGCCACAATGGCTCACAAGGCCAAAAGTGCTGCAGTGGCCCAATAATTCCAAGGAGTTTTATAGACTGCATGACATGACTCTGGACTATGCTCTTTAAATGGAAATTGTTTGCTTTTTCTTGCTTGATGAATGTGCTCCCTTGCAAGTGAGCATGTTTGTCAATGTCTCCTACTGTGAGTGTTCTAAACCTGCCTTGAAAGATGCAAAGGGGCTTCTTACTGCACCAGTTTCTTGTGTTTTTCAGTGTTTCAGGAGCACTGTGACTCCCTCTGTGCTTGATCACCATGATACTCGCATACAGTGTAAAAGGACCACTGATGGACTCAAAAGATTGTACCAGCTTACATGGCAAATTCTGTCCTCTACCTCTGCTACCTCTCCATTATTTTCTCTCATCGAGATGCTACAATTGCTCCTCTACCATCCCAGGCTGCCGCAGCACGCACCCCCCCTCCTCCTCCCCATCATTCTCGGTTAAATTCAGACGAATGAGTCTTCCCTATGCTGATTATCCAGTGATGATCTGGGAGAGCGCACATTGCCGGCGGCAGCTTTTACCTCGTATTGGGAAGCTGATTCAAAGCAGATTTTGGGGGGAGATGAGTTGAATGCCGAGAGAAGCTGTTCAGGAAAAAGATGACAGGAGTGGGAACACTGAATGTTGTTGGCATTTCTTTTGCACCTTCAACTCTTCCTTTGCTTGCATTGCACTTAATGCATTAAGACACAGTGGATATGGAGGAGGGACGGCAAAGCAGCAGAGAGGGAGAGAGAGAGAGACTCCTCCTGGAGCTGTGCCAAGCCACTGCAGGGCTGTGGATGTTCCAGGCTTGGCACAGCAGGGGTGGTTTGGCTCTAAGCCCCAGAAATATAGACTGAGGTGTCGGAGCAGGAGCGATGTCTCTGCTGAGCGGTGTGAGAGGTTAAACAGTCCTCTGGCGGACTGACTTCAGCACTAAAGTGGTCTCTCCTAGTCACTCCCAATGACAATATTGGCATCTTCACCTCTATCATATATTTATGCTTATTAAAAAGTTTAGTTTGGAGTTTTCTTTGTGGATTTTTTACATTCTCCCCATGTCAGTGTGGGCTCCCTCCATTTAACTCGGCTTCATATAGACCAAAGACATGCATGGTAGGCTAATTCTGGCCTGTTAACTGAGGATGCTAAATTGTCCGTAACTATGAGCGTGAATTGTCTGTGTTAGTCCTGTGATGGATTGGTGAACTATCCAGAATGAAGCTTCCTGTCACCTGCAGAAGCTGGGATAGACTCCAGAAATTAATGAAATGATGTAGCATCTATCTATAAATTCTAGGGATCTCTGTCTGTCTGTTTCTCAGATATTTTTCAAACCCTTCGTCACACTGACCTAAGACTTTATACATGTTTTTCTGAGGTTACAAGGGTGTGCATCCCCGAATATGGAGTCACTCAGTCAAAATATGTAATTTTTATCAATGAGTTTGCCACCGCTGTATGACCACTCTGTCTTCATCCCCTGGCTTCAAGAAGTGTGGGCGGGGTTTCAGATCGACTCCGTGCTCATTGGAGAATACGCCGCATCACAGCCATGCTGATTGGACAATAGTGGCATCACCACCATGCTCATTGGATAGCATAGCATCATGACCTGCAGCAGCTGAGCAGAGCTCTGTCTGTTTTTTCCTGGGAACAAACGCTGCATATATGCCATGAAAGGGTAGCTCCAAGTTAGAAACCTGTTCAGTTATTCCCTTTATCACTGCATCGTAATTTTGTTGGCTTCAACTGCACAACAACTTTAAAATTTCGTGGGGGCGCTGAAACCATGAGACAAGCAGCTACACAGTAACGGCATATTTACTGGATGCTGCAAATTCCTTTTTCCCTTTAAACAGCACACCATGAGTCCTGGCTGCTGCGTAATGCTAAAGGGTAGTTCGCCATATCGATGGCTGAAATGCTAAACCTCCTATCTGCTGGATTTTCTGATTTGTGGATTTCACTTTGGGTGATGACATCAAGGAAGGCTACTCTTATCTGTCTGCAAGACAGTCCCGCTCTGGTCACATAGTAAATGGTAAATGGCATTCACTTATATAGCGCTTTTATTCTCATCACTTCATGACCAAAGCGCTTTACAGATCCTGCTGTCCACTCATTCACACACACATTCACACACTGATGCCACAGTTAACCAATAAATGTCTATACCAGGAGTCTGCAACCTATACTATATGGGAGGAAAAAAAATTAAGCAAATTTTGTCACAGAAAAATCTGTATGGATCCGTAAAATATATTTTCCATTTATATATGACACTATTCTCTACTAATGCCACTCATTCAAACTTGGTCGGTCTTATATGCACTGGTTATTTTATCTGTTTTTAATTATTTGACCTACTCGGTTTTAAATTTTTATTTCTTTTATTGATATTATCTTTTTATTTAGTACTATTAACTTTTTAAACCGGAGCTAGAACTTTATTGATCAGCGATATTGATCATACAGCTCCCAACGGCTGGACCGTTTGTTTTTAAAGTCAAAAATGGACATGACAGTGCCTGGGGGTGATAAAATTCTATTGCAGAAAGCACAGAAGAAAATTGCTGACCTGGAGGAGGATATCCGACGACTGAACTGCAGCAGAAAAACACGCTCCTCTCCAATTTCACCTTCGTCTTCCTCTGCTGTCACAGACGATGAGTCTTTAAGCGGACCAGGAGTCCAAAAAAGCGGCCTTGAGTGGCTCAGCCCTCCGAGACATGGTTGCCTGGGACCCCTCCGCCTGTCCACGGCCCTCCCCCTGCTCAACTCCAAATCAGATGGCCTGGTCTGAGGTGATGGTCCGGGGTAGGAAAAGGGCCTCAGACACGTCAACCACCAGCCCTCCTCTGCCTGTCTCCAGCCACTATGAGGCTCTGGCAATGGCTGATAATCCACCTTCCACCAATGCTCCAGCT
The DNA here is from genome assembly GCA_020510985.1 of Pholidichthys leucotaenia. Lineage (NCBI taxonomy): Eukaryota > Metazoa > Chordata > Actinopteri > Cichliformes > Pholidichthyidae > Pholidichthys > Pholidichthys leucotaenia. The sequence continues at coordinate 89,016,083 of CM035842.1, read as the reverse complement.
TCACCGGTCCCAGTTCGCCTGGCTCCGTGTTATGTTGTTATGGGGACATATTATTGTGTGACATGGGTGGTGGCTCCACCTTTCCGGTTCTGTTGCCACCTGGGGTATAAGAGGGCTGTGAGGAATCTCTTCCTTGGCTCCCTTTTACCGACATAACATTTGGCGATGAGGATAAAAGTATGGATGCGGGGTTACTACTATTCGGCCATTTTTGGAGTTTCCCGGTGAGCCGCCAGTCCCTTGGGTGAGGTGGTTCGCCGTTTTTCAAAATTACTTGGTGGCATTGAACCTTGGAAGACTGGAGAAGTTGCGGGCATGGACACTGTTGGTTCACAACTTGGGAATGGAAGGAAGACATATCCTTAGTACCTTAGGCGATGGTGATGGCTTTGAAGAAGTGGTTGAGCTAATGGCGCAACATTTTCGTGCCCTGGAAAGCGTCATCATCTGGAGGATCCCGTTTCGGCAGCGCTGCCAGCAGACTGGCGAGTCAGTGCAGCGGTACGTAGCAGACCTACGTCAGCTGGCCAAGAACTGTCAGTTTGGCGCGTTAGAGGAAGAGATGGTCTGCGACCAGTTGGCAGAACATACCCTTTGCCCAGTGACAAGGTCGTAGCTCCTCACATAATCAGGCGAGCTGACGTTAGCCACGTCCATCACGTTAGCTCAACAGTTTGAGGCAGCAGACAAGCTATTACGAAAGCTCAGTGAGAGAGCGGCACACCACCATTCTGAACCACAGTCGACGGCACAGGCAGTGGACCCGGACAGTGACGATGACATGGAGAAGGATGAAGAACACGCTAATGCTGTGAAGATGAGGTCTGCCCTGGGATCGCCCAGGTGTTTGGGTTGTGGGTCCACCAAGCACCGTTATAAGGCTAGAGTGTGTCCGGCAAGAGGAAGATGCTGCGGCAAGTGCGGACTCCTGCATCATTTTGCCAGGGCATGTTATAGGTTCGAGCAAGGGGACCCAAAATGCAACGAGAAACCTCCCGCTCCAACTCCCATGGTCATTCACACCATATCCCCGAGTACCGACGGTCGTTCCTATTGTATGGTGGAACTGGACGGGGTAGCGGTGCCGTTACTGATTGACACGGGTGCAGTGAGATCCATGTTGAATTGGTCTACTGTGAGGAGTTTCTTCCCACATTATCGAGTAAGAGGTCATTCAGCACCGCTGTGTGGGTGTGGTGGAGGAAGATTGGCAACAGTGGGATCGGTGGAACTGACGGCTAGATACAAGTCGGCGGAGGTGTCCAGCTTGAAGTTCATCGTGACTGCCCATGGTGAGAATATTATGGGGTGTGATCTCTTTTATGGATTGGGCTTCACCATCACCTGCAGCATTGGAGAAGAGTGGTCGGGCTGTGGTTTGTGGGACTGGCCGGTTCTACAAGTGGTAGACAAAGCTGTGTGGAACAAACCTTTGTCTAGTATTCTGGACGATGAGCAGGACCAACCCCACCCAGAGCCATCGCGGGAGGGTCCCGGTGCCATTGCCCAAGTAACCCTAGCTGAGGGAACTGGGCAGCGTGGTGGGACGCCCGTGACGGCGGGTGGAGCCGAGTGGATGACCCATTCAACTCCTGGAGTTCGGCTAGAAGATACCAGTGAGCAGAGGGTCACAACGGCTTCGCCAGCAGCAAAAATGAGAGAGCAGGGCAGGACCAGCTGGCACGGTGAAACGACATGCCAAACAGACAATGGAAGCCAAGTAGGGACCCAGAGAGGAGGCCCAGTCGAGAAGTGTTCGGGGCAAACGCTGATGAGAAGATAACCAGGGACGACTGCAGGTGGTGGCTGTTGGAGAGAATGGCTACCTCCAGCTATCTGATGGCTCGTGGAGGCATCCCAATGAGGTGCGGTGCACCTGAGAGGAGAAGGAGGTGTTTGGGCTTCGACGTGGGCGTCATCCCCGTGAGCAAAGAAAGTGTACCGGAGGGGAGCCATCTGAAGGTTTTCCGGGGGGTGGTTCCTCTACTGGGGCAGACTGATGGTTGGGCAATGTACAGCATGTGATGCATGGGGATGGAAATGGGGGATAACTGGGTTGTAAATTAGTTCTGTTAAGGGGATTGTTTTGTGTTTCATATTATTTTAGGAACACAGCAGTATTTTAATTTTATATGGACTGTTTTATTTAGCTCAGACGGCAAAGTAATCTGTCTTGCCGTGTGGGGGTGGGATGGTAGTCCCCCCCCCCCCCCCAGTTTTAGTCGTTTTGAGTGAATGTGATTGTTTAGGTATTTCTCTTTAGTTTTTTAGTGCATGTTTGGGGTTCCATATTGAGGAGGGCTCCAATTGTATGCATGCATTTGGACCATTTTTTGAAGGGGGTGGGAAGTATTATGTTGTTATGGGGACATATTATTGTGTGACGGGGAGGTGGCTCCACCGTTCCGGTTCCGTTGCCACCCGGGATATAAGAGGGCTGTGAGGAAGAGGGGCAGTCTCTTTGGTCTCCTCTCAGCCTGACGGTAGCGCTTGTATTGTGAGTGAGTCACCAGTAAAGTCGTGTTCAGTTCAATGCTCAGTCTCGTCCTTGGCTCCCTTTTGCCGACATAACACTCCGCTCAGCGTGCAGCCCCCGCTGACGTTGCATCCATCCCTTCGCTGGAAGATCCGGCGACCTTTCCTCTGCTGAGGGCTGACAGCAGTGGGGTGGCTGGCGCAGCCCCAGCCGAGCCACAGCGGCTTCGGCCCTGTTCTGGAGAGTTCTGTGCCCAATGTATGATCCTGAGGGAGGCTGTTCGCTAGCACTTCGGGAGGCCACACTGCATGGAGCCGTTGGGGAATCCCTTCTCCGGTTCTGGTGCTGTTTCGCTGCCCTGCTTGTTGGCTGGTGAGGTAAGAGGCCTTATCTGTCCCAACGATGGGACCCCCACTCTGCCACCACCTCACTCCACTGACTCTTGCCGAGGGACCCTGCAACCACCAACATCCCGCCCACTTTTTCCTCCAACCACGATGATCGTCGGTGACTCCATCATTAGGCACATCAGGTATTTTAACTATCACTCACTGTTTCCCAGGAGCTACTGTCCCCGACCTGTTAGTAAAGCTCCCGGATCTGCTGCAGTCACAACCTCCCACCATCACATGGATTATTATTCATTTAGGGACTAACGACACCACCCGCAGACAGTCTGAAATCACTAAAAATGACTTCTGCAAACTTTTTAATATTTTATCAAACAGCGGAAAGTCTGTTTTTATTTCTGGCCCTATTCCCACACTGCGCCATGGATCAGACCATTTTAGCCGTGTTCTTGCCCTCTCAACTTGGCTTAAAGACCGCCTGCAGCAGCAACATTAATTTTATTGACAATTTTAACTTGTTTTGGGGCCGCCACACTCTATATAAATCTGACGGCATACATTTAAATGCATCAAGTAGCCGGCTTTTAGCAGCAAACCTGATGCATTTCATTCAAACCACAACATGCAATTGACTGTTTACATTCTACGACCCGCCCTCCCCCCCCTCCAATCCACTCACATCTCTGATCTCCAGGAAGACCACTATCAGCACCAGTCCCGTTTTTGTCAGCCTCCACCATCTGGTCTGGAAATTCATTCACTACCCACCTTCCCCATTAGGACATTGATCACGGAAAGACCTCCATCCATAAAGCATACAGTTCACAAGAACTCACGCCCATGCTGCCTACTTTCTGTGGATCAGTCTCCTAACGATAATCCACAGAAAACAAACTACCCATCCACAAATAACTCACCACCTACCCTAAATATGGCTGTTTTAAACATGTGTTCTCTTGCCAACAAGACTTTTATCATCAGTGACCTGATTTTAGATAATAAGATTGACTATTTTTAACAGAGACGTGGCACAAATGCACTAGCGGTTCTCACTGAGGCCTCCCCACTAAATTTTAGTTTATTTTTTTTCCATAAGAAAGGGCAGGAAGGGTGGGGGTACTGCTTCTATTTTTTTTTCTTCCTCACTTGTAGTAAAAACAAGTGCATACCGGTGCATACCCGTCCATGCCCGTAGAAACCAAGTATAAGCAAGTATTTCTGCATGCCCATTGCTGAAGGGTCTCCTCCTGTGTGAGACGGCTGTGTTGTTGATAGTCATGCCACAGGCATCACTGACAGATTTCTTGAATTTATAGAGTGCCTTCTGCCTTACTGAGTGAGATTTTCCGATGTCCTGCTTCAAATGGGTGTGGTTTAAAGTAGTGTGTCGTATTCGGTCTCAGCTTCTCTGTGCCTTGCCTGGCGTGCAGTGTTGGTGTCCAGCCGATTATTCCCCATCTCCTGAGTCTCAGCTTGTCTGTGCCTCGCGTGGCATGCATCGTTGCTCACTTTGCGAGCATTTCGGGCTTCAAGTGACTCAGCGTGTGCATGGCGCACTGGCACACGTTTCCTGTCTTGTCTGTGCATCCCTTGTCTGTTGTGCCTTATGCTGGTGAAGGGTCTCCTCCTGTGGCAGGTATCATAGGACACTACATCATAGGTAGGCAGGCATCGTGAGTGATAGTCTATATGACATCATAAAGACATCCAGGCTGGCATCATAGGACACTACATCACAGGTAGCCAGTCCTATTGCCTATATGACGGCATCACCTATATGACATCATTGCGAGTCCTATGTACCCTGAGATCATAGGACATCATCCTATGATCATGACAGACACACAGACATCCCTTGAATTTATAGAGTGATGAACAGTGAGAGTGATTTTACCTGATCAATATACCGCATTTGAGCACCACGCTTCTGTCTTTAGCAGCCCCGCAATTTTATGTGTCACGGTTAGACTACCCAAATACTGCCCTATTTTTATTCATGAGTTCTCTGAGTTTTTATCAATAATCTACTCCTCATAAAATTTTATTCTCATTTCCGGTGATTTTAATCTACACACTGATAAGCAGGACGACCATATGTCAGAAGATTTTAATGACCTGCTCACATCTATGAATTTTACTCAACGGGTCATGCAGCCAACTCACAACAGGGGATGCACTCCGGATCTTGTCATTAGCCATGGCCTGTCCATGAGTGTGTCCTCTGTTGTTGACTTGGCTGTATCTGACCATTACTGTGTGTTTTTTAACATCACTGGTTTTATACAACGGGAGACCTCGGTGCGAACTGTGAGGAAGCGCCATCTGACACCTGAATTGGGTGCTGATTTTTATCAAACTCTTACGCAACACTCCCGCAGTTATTTCATCTGCATCGTGTGATTTTATTGTTGATAATTTTAACAGTAAATTAAGATCAACTATTGACAGAGTTGCTCCAATAATCACAAGGACAGCTAGGAATAAACCAAAGCCTCCATGGAGAAACAACCAAATCCAAAAACTGAAAAGAGTGCAGGATGGCTGAAGGAAATGGAGGAAAAACAAATTAACTATCAATTACCAAATACTACATAATAAATGAAAAATATACAATAATGCAGTCAAGACATCGAGAACGGAGTATTTTGCCAACATAATCTCAACCCATAACAATAACCCTAAAGTCCTTTTTGCAACCATTGATCACTTAGTCAACCCAGATTTTAATAAAAAACACAAACCTGCCATCCAACTCTCTCTGTGAGAGTTTTGCAGACCACTTCAGGTGCAAGGTTGATTCTATTAGATCCAACATTTTTTCTTACCAGACGACTGCTCTAATGGAATCTTGGACTCACCTTTAGCTGAGGAAACTCTGGACTGTTTTGTCCTGGTTGATGCTAAGATGCTTGGTAGAGTTTTTTCCCAGGTAAACTTGACCTCCTTCCTTTTAGATGCGATTCCCACATCACTTTTTAAAACATTTTATGGATTCTTCGAACATGAGATTTTAAACCTTGTAAACTGCTCTCTTCAGACTGGTGTTTTCCCCACAGCCTTTAAAGCAGCTGTGGTGGAGCCCCTTTTGAAGAAGAGTAATTTAGATCTTGATATCCTGATATTCTATCAACCTGTATCCAACATACCATTTTTAAGTGAAGTTTTAGAAAAAATTGTATTCTTCCAGTTAAATAATTTTCTTATTGACCACAACATTTCTGAGAAATTTCAATCTGGTTTTAGGACAAACCATAGTACAGAGACAGCCCTTTTAAAAATCGTTAATGATATTAGGTGTAACATGGACTCTCACAAACTCATTCCTGGTGCTGCTGGATCTCAGTCTTCAGCAATCCATGAAATCAAGTGTGGGGTACCCCAAGGTTCAGTTTTAGGGCCAATACTTTTTAATATATGTTACCACTTGGGAATGTTATCAGGAGACATGGCATCAATTTTCATAGCTATGCTGATGATACACAGCTGTACATTGCCACGTCTCCTGATGACACAAAACCAGTTAATGCCCTTTTGAACTGTATTTTAGAAATAAAGTCATGGATGGCAGAGAACTTCCTATAGCTCAGCCAAGACAAAACAGGTTTTAATCATTGGTCTTGAAGACAAGAGAGAGAAACTTTTACCTACAGTAAATTGCTAGGTCTAAAACCTACACATTACGTCAAGAACCTTGGTGTTCTTTTAGACTCTGACTTTAATTTTATTTCACACATTAAAAATGTAACAAAAATTGGATTTTACCATCTTAGGAATATAGCCAGAGTCCACCCTTTTCTCTCTCTTGCCAGCACAGAGGTCTTGATGGTTTTATTATTAGTCGTATAGACTATTGTAATGCCTTGCTCTCTGATCTTCTTCAAAAAAGAATATCACATCTCCAACTGCTCCAGGGGGTGGGCGCATATTACACCAGTTTTAGAATCGCTGCATTGGCTCCCTGTGTGTTTTTAGGATCGATTTTAAGGTTCTCTTAGTAGTTTTTAAATGCCTCAATGGTCTTGGGCCTTCTTATCTATCTGAGCTGTTTTTATCTTATGAGCCCTTGTGGACCCTGAGGTCCTCTGGTACTGGCCTTTTAATGGTTCCCAAAGTCAAGACAAAGACCTTTGGTGAAGCTTCCTTTCACGATTGTGGTCCTCATCTGTGGAACAGCCTGCCAGAGAGCCTCAGGGCCGCAGAGTCAATAGAGGTTTTTAAGAACAGGCTCAAGACCCACCTTTTTAATTTGGCCTTTAATAAACCTGTTTAACTATTACTGAAGTAGTCATTTATGTTCCATTGTTTTATGTTCTCCTTGGCACCAGCTGTTCTTAGATTTTCTCATCTTCTTATTGATGTTTAGTTCAGTTTTTAAGTATGGGTTTTTAGTTCCTGTTTTTATGTGTTCTTAGTTTCTTTTTGTACCTTTTTAAATTTTGGCTTTTAACAAACCGTTTAACTAATATTGAAGTAGTCATTTATGTTCCATTGTTTTACATTCTTCTTTGTGCCATTTGCTTTTAGATTTTCTTATTTTGATGTGTTCTTCGCTCAGTTTCTACGTATGGGTCTTTAGTTCCCTTTGTTCTATGTGTTCTTAGTTTTATCTTGTATTTTATGTGTTTTAGCTCCAGTGTTTCCTCAGTGGGGCCTCTCATGCCAGATGCTGCAGGGGTGCTGGTCTCGAGGGTTGCTCTAGCTTGGGTGGGTGAAGGTTTTGTGCCACTGCCTACAGCTGTGGTGTGGGCCCCAGCCTGTCCTGGTTGGGACAGTCTTTGTGGTGCCCTCTGTGGTTATGGGCTGTGTGGTTTCCTGGTGTGGGGGCTCCACAGGATGGTTGCTCCTTCACGTGGTGTCTCGGTGCCGAGCAATGTCTTTTATTTTATATGTGTGTAAGAGAAGTTGGGGGTGATGTATGTGCCTGTGTGTGTTTGTGGGTGTGTTTATGGGAGGGTTGGAAGGGGTGGGGATGTATCGTGTAAAATATGTAGCTAAATGTGTCCGTTTTTATCTATGTGAAGCGCTTTGCACAGCATCTAATGTTTGAAAAGTGCTATACAAATAAAGTTTAATTGATTATGATATTGTCTTAGAAATCAGCTTTTACTCATAAATTTGCAGCTCTTTTCCTCAAAAAATTCCAATGTTTTTCTGAAAAAAATACTGAAGACTATTATATTATTTTTGTCCTCAAATTGATCAAATTTCTTACATTTGTTGTCATAACTTTGCTACTACGAACACTGCAAATGTAACACTTTTTCTCAAATTGCAAATTCTTTTGTAGATTTATTACTTTTTTCTTCTAAATCAAATATTTCTTTTGTAGAAATGTGACATCTTTCACTCAAACTTGCCGTTTTTCTTATAAATTTCATTGTTTCTCATAGATGACTATTTTCCCCAAATTGTATTAACAGTAAATTTGCTACTCCTTCCCATTAAATTTATACTTTTCTGTTGTACACTGTCAACTTTTTCTGTGCAAATTTGTCTATTGCAAATTTTTTTTACTTTTTCCATTAATTCACAACCTTTTACTGTAAATGTGCAGCTTTTTCTGAATTCTTGATATTTGTACATTTGTTACTTCTTGCTATCATATTTAAGATAAGATAAGATAAGCCTTTATTAGTCCCACAACGGGGAAATTCCAGGATTGCAACAGCACAGGGATAGCAACACTCAGAGCAACAATCAGAAGGCAAGGAAAAAAAAACAAACAAAACAAGCAAGAGCAGCTAATATACATATGTACATATTACTATAAATATATATATACATATACACAGACACAGTGCAGAGCATTGTAGCTGGATGGGATAAATATATTTATAATCTTTTCTATGATAAATTTGGTTTTTTTAGTTGTCTGACACATTTTTCTGAAAATTTCTGAATTTCTCCACATAAATTTTAAATTTCCTAGTAAATTTTATCATGAATTGGAGATTTTTCTCCATACAGACTTGAAATTTTCCTTGCAACTTTCTGACATTTCAGTTGAAACTTTGCTATTTTTATCATAAATTTGCAACTTTTTATGGTAGACCTCCAGCTTTCCCCCCATAAATTTATGATTTTTATATTTTTGTCATTTTTACATATAAATTTGTTAGGTCGTTTTCTGTGTTTTTTTGTCAAACCCACAGCCAGTGGTTATGGGCAAAAGAGCTACATGTAACTGCAGGTTGCAGACCCCTGATCTATGCTGCATGTCACTTTTGTTGCTCTCTGATTGGCTGTATGGGGACCCACCAGGAAAGAGTGCATAACTGTTAAGTACCTGTTTTTATATTGCCCAAAAGGCGGTTGGACGTGGGCCCTTCCAACCCTACCAGTTCTACAGTCCTTGCTGCAGGCTCGCCACAGCTCAAACACACACATGTCCTTCTAATGTCATGCGCTGCAGTAAAATGTATGCTCTGAGGGATGTCTAAATCCACCCCTTCACACTACAGCAGTGTTATCTATGCTGCTCATGAGAAAATGGGGCTTGCAGCACTGTTGCATCAGGTGTGATGAAGGTACATACTTAAACTTAAAAGTTGCATGAACTGCTCTTAGAATTTTAGATTATCCTTGTCCTAGAGCGATTCCAAGGACAAGCCTTCAAATTGTGCCACATTAACTGCAACAGCGGCAGTGAAACTGAGTGCATCAGTTGAAGGCCATTAATTAGAACATAATGAGCTGTAATTATATGCATGTCCTTGCTGTGAGTCTGAGCTACAGTGCATACGGACGTGCTGTCACCGCAGTCATCATCGGTAAATCATCTTCTTCCACACTGTTGGTCTGTACGTGGCTGCAGGAAGGATTCTCCTCTCCATTCAGGCTCGGAGCCGCAGCGGTGGAGTTTCTGTTTCCTAGCAACCCTCAGTCCGGCACCTCAGTTTGTTTTGCACTGTTGCAAAGAAACTGTGGACATCAGTAGACTCAAGGAGAGACGGGGAATCTCCCAACACTGTCCAATCAGGCAGACTTTTTTATTGCTTTAGCTTATACGACACACCGTTCCATAGTTTATGATGACACTTGTAATTGTGTAATTTTGTCAAACCAAGAGGAAAAATTGCTGTATGTGCAGAAAATTTTATCCTGGTGTTGCTCTGAGTTACTGTAGATGTCATCTCTCAGGAAGACAGTTTAGAGCAGCTTCCTCTGTGATGTAACCAGCGATGAGTGTCCCCGTGAAAACAAAATATCACTTTCCTTCCGTTAACGTCAATAACAGGATCGTTTGCCAGTGTCCCTTCAGCAACCTCTTCCTCCCTCAATCTGTGTCCCAGCAGAAGGAAACAATCAATCACGGTGACAGTCCCACCTCTAATCTCATTATTGGCATTCCTCCTGGTCCTCTCATTCTCTTCATCCATTAGCAGCTTTGTTTAATCTGTTTGTCAGCCTCCTTCTTCCTCTTGTTGTCCTTATTTTTCCATTTTGTCATTCTTCCTCCCTCATTTATCAACATTTCTACCTCGTTTACCCTCCTTTAATTTTGTCTCAGTCTCCTTTGTTCCACCACATTTATATTCTGCACACTCCTTTGTGCATTTATTCTCATTCTACTTCAGTGTAATCACAGAAAAGGGCAATAATTAACGTGGCTATCTCTGTATCATCTGTTTTTTGTATAAATAAATTATAATCTCCAAAATATGCTGGGGTTTTTTTTTTTTGGTTTTTTTTTTGGCCCTCTTTCCCTCTTTCTCACCATCCCTGATTTTGCTTTATTTTTCCAGGTGGTTCGGGATCAGATCTCCCACTGTACGGTGAAACTGCGTCAGACCACAGGATTGATGGAGTACTGTTTAGAGGTCATCAAGGAGAATGACCCCAGTGGTTTCCTGCAGGTGAGAAGGTGTAAAAGGAGGCTATAACTTAGCTTTTATTTCACCAAAGTGAAAATTATGAAGCGGAGCATGATGTAGAACATTGCTTAGTGCTCTGGTTCCCAACATGGGGCGTAGGCCCCTCTTGGTGAGGCTTGAGAAGATTACAATGGTGCCAAGCTTGCTGTGAAGTTGTAGCAAAAATGAATGTTCTTGATAGATGAAGATAACTGCAAATAATTCATCAACGGTATACGGTGGTGTGAAAAAGTGATTGCCCCCCTATTAAAACATAAATTAACTGTGGTTTATCACATCTTTGGAAAGCTGAGTTCAATTTCTCTTGCCATACCCAAGCCTGATTATTGCCACACCTGTTTTCAATCAAGACGTCACTTAAATAAGACCTGCCTGACAAAGTGAAGTAGACTAAAAGGTCCTCAAAAGCTAGACATCATGCTGCGATCCAAAGAAATTCAGGAACAAATGAGAAAAAGTAATTGAGATCTGTCGGTCTGGAAAAGATTATAAAGCCATTTCTTAAAGCTTTGGGACACCAGCAAACCACAGTGAGAGCCATTATCCACAAATGGTGAAAACATGGAACAATGGTGAACTTTCCCAGGAGTGGCCGGCCAACCAAAATTACCCCAAGAGCACAGCGCCGACTCATCCAAGAGGTCACAAAAGACCCCACAACAACATCCAAAGAACTGCAGGCCTCAGTTAAGGTCAGTGTTCATGACTCCACCATAAGAAAGAGACTCTTTTGCTGCTTCAGGACCTGGAAGACTTGCTGTGGTAAATGAAACCATGAATTCTGCTGTCTACCAAAAAATCCTGAAGGAGAATGTCCGGCCATCTGTTCGTGACCTCAAGCTGAAGCCACACTTGGGTTCTGCAGAAGGACAATGATCCAAAACGCACCAGCAAGTCCACCTCTGAATGGTTTAAGAAAAACAAAATGAAGACTTTGGAGTGGCCTAGTCAAAGTCCTGACCTGAATCCGATTGAGATGCTATGGCATGACCTTAAAAAGGTGGTTCATGCTTGAAAACCCTCCAATGTGGCTGAATTAGAACAATTCTGCAAAGATGAGTGGGCCAAAATTCCTCCACAGTGCTGTAAAAGACTCAGTGCCACTTATCGCAAATGCTTGATTGCAGTTGTTGCTGCTAAGGGTGGCCCAACCAGTTATTAGGTTTAGGGGGCAATCACTTTTTCACACAGGGTCATGTAGGTTTGGATTTTTTCTTTCCCTTAATAATAAACACCTTCATTTAAAAATTGCATTTTGTGTTTACTTATGTTATCTTTGTCTACCATTTAAATTTGTTTGATGATATGAAACATTTAAGTGTGACAAACATACAAAAAAATGAGAAATCGGGAAGGGGCAAACACTTTTTCACACCACTGTAATTTTTTTTTTTTTTTTAAATTTCTGTGGCTATGGGTTGGCAAGGGGACCCTGTCTGGCTCCCAGACTATTTAGGAAATATGTTTAAGGTAATAATTATCTAACGACTAACAAACTGGTTGTGAACAATACCAACTTTAAAATGGGAAATACATTGTGAGTGGACATTATTCGCCCCTGAATTTGGTGTTTTGATAACTTTGGTCACCAAGAACAAGGTGTTAGTAAGTGCTATATAATGACTAAATAAATGAACTACTAAATAACTTATGTTGTAAATAATGGCTTCCTTCACCCTTAATGTTCCCTTAAGTAAAGTGTTACCAGAGTTGGAGACAACTGCAACAAGCCCATTAAGAAGAAAATATTTACCTGCCATCTTGGTGAAAACGTACCATTTGTGTTGAATCTTTTAAAAACCAATTCACAACAAAGGAAATATTAGCAATAATATGCACAGTATTGATTGTTTTGGTTTTGGTTTTCTGTATTTTCTGATGAAAACACTCAAACCTTGAAGAACTGTATAATCTCCATGTTTATAATCACAGGTAAATTTTTCCCTTTGTAAATGTGACTGTGAGTTGATGGTGCATTTTAAATAACAGTGACAAAAAAATCTGAACCATATTGGTCTTTTCTTGTATTATGTAACACATATTCACCCTTTTTGTATTTAAAATGGATGTAACTTTTTCTTTAAACTGTTAACTTTGTAATAATTCTGTCTGGAGAGCTGACTGACATGAGTAATCCACTCTATCACCGTTTGCCATCACTGAATGTGATTTAAGGTGGTTTGAGTCACGGGTATTGAGTGTGTGGAGACCTTTTATGGGAAATGTTAATCATTCACCATGTCTTTTTCATATGGAACAAAACATTTCCCCTAAATATGGTTAATGATGATGATGCCAATGATGTTTTCATTGTCAGCATTGTTGACTTTAGCTTTTCTGATAAGTTTCTAAGAAAGATGTGTTTGGAAAGAGCGCTTCATGTACTGTAAAGTTGATTTCCTATACATGTATACATCCCTTAGTATTGACATTAATGAAGCTGTGGTATTGTGTAGATTGTGTGATAGAAGTGTATTGGAATTGTAGTAAAGTGTAGTGGAGTTTAGTAAATTTAAAAGGATCACTGCACTTTTCTTATGGTAAAATTTTCTTTAATTGTTGCTGCATCATTGTTAATCATCTTTTGCAGTGTCCCTCAGAATGACTTCTTTCACTGCTCGTCTATTTAAATGGTCAAGAATTAGCTCCGCCCTGCCTCTTTTGTCACTATGGCTAATCTTCAGTGGCTAGCTTCTAGCTCAAATCGCGAGACTGAGACAAATGATGTAAAATTGTCTTGCAAAATGAATGAAATAATGCATAATTGATAGACAGGAGTGTGTGGTTTCAGTGATCAATAGGAAATGACCGGCCCCTGGAGTACAACAAGCACGGAGACATTGAGTGGCTAAACAGCTAACTTCAGCTAGCCACCTTGGATCTCAGTTAAAAAAAAATAAAACTATAAATAAGGTAAAATAATGTTTCAGAACAAATCATATGGTCAAGTGTTGTTCGATGAACACGGATTTCAGTGAGGGTAAATAGACTTTATAGAAAGTAGCGATCAGTTCTGGCAAGCTGTAATGTGGTTACACTGACAGAGTCCGGCCGCCTAACCAAACTCGTGCTAATTGTTCGATGTAGCATCACACCGTAAATGTAACAAAATAAGCCAGAATGATGCAGGATACATTATCGACTGTGGATTAGTGAACCATGTAGAAACAGAGATGCCTATTAGGGTGACTGAAATCTAAAGAAAATAACAATAGTACAGCACATGGTAAGCAAACTCCCTAGTAACACTGTTGGCTCTGAAACTAACATCTTTGGCTTCCCATCCATTTACATGACAGACAGCTAGGCTGGCCAATGATAGAGCAGCAGCGGGTATCCAGGCTGGGTTATCATGTTTGATGTTCTGTAGCAAACCCAGAAGAGTTCAAATGGCTTCTTGGAGAGAAAAACGATCTCTTGAAAATGAGACCTTGTGTCTTAATGAGACTACCTGTATAAATAAAGGTTAATAAAAAAAAATAAAGGCTGTGGGGTTTTTTTTTTGAGAAGTATTTTGATTTTTTTTTTAATTACGTGACCAATAGACACATTTCAGAAGTATAAAACCTGCAAACATACGATTTTTCAGCCAATGACCCCTTTAAGGATAGCATACAAATTAAGTGTGTGTTGTATCCTTAATGTATTCCTGACAATGAGTTGCAGGTAGAGATTTAACTGTGGAATATTTTGCCTCACAGATCTCAGACGCTTTGATCCGGAGGGTCCACATGACGGAGAGTCAGTGGGGGAAGGGAACCCTCACCCCGAGGATGACCAGTGACTTTGACCTCACCCTGGACAGTGGACCCCTACTTCAGACCATTCACCAGCTCGACTTTGTACAGATGAAAGGTATAAAACAGAACTCATCAGAGAGATTTATGATCAAGTCACTATGAAAAAGCCCAGTTCTGTAGTAAACACAACCATTTTGTTATTTAAAAAAGGTGGAAATGTAAAGCTAATTTTAAGGTGGTGTTCAGATAGTAGTTTTTTGCTTTTCTTATTTCAGACAAGGATGAAAAGATGTTTTTACCCTTTACATGTTTCGACTGGTGTCTACAATCTTCCCCAGAAGTGTCAGCTAATCGCTGTGAAGTGTCATTCATCAGCTGTTTTTCCTAGGCGTGGCCAGCCCAGCGGAACTCTCAGATCCACTGGGCTGGACATCCCCCCCCACCATACAATGGTCTGTGGAGAATGTAGTCCCAGGTGTGAGAAAGCATAAATACCCCCTCATCCCGATTCATGATATCTTTGCCCCTTGATCCAACTTTTGTGTCTGTTACTCTCCAATCCAATAATATGATTATTTCTTTTGCAGTGATCTGATATTGCTGATTTTAGTGTTGCTTGTTCTGCCTTTTCTTTATGCCATCTTATGAGTCGTCCTTGTGCTTCCTTCTCACATTCCTTCTGGTGTTCTTTTTGCCTTGTGGTGAATGATCTTCCTGTTTCTCCGACGTAAGTCTTGTTACATGATCAACATGGTATTTAATATATCACGTTGCATTTTTTGCTTTGTTCTATTTTGTCCTTGGGGTGTATTAATAACTCTTAATTTTTTGTGTGGGTTTACTGCTGTGTTCATTTTGTGTTTTTTCATGATCCTTTGAATTGGTTGTTATTCCTCGGATGTATGGTATGTGTAACCCTTGCCTTATGTTAATTAGGTAAGGGAGATAATTAAGTGTAGACCAGTTGCTAGGTTCGTAAGGGTTACAATAGGGAATTAAAGTGAGTGTGGAATGAAATAGCTGGAGGCAAGAAATAAGCAATAATGGTTGTTATTTATAGGGAAAAAGTGAGCAATATATACAGACAATTTACCACTATACAAATATACAGCAGCCGGTATGAAATAAAACCCCAAAGATGTCCTACTGAGCTCAGTGTTTTTGTCCTTTCGGGTTAGTCGTTTGACCAGTCAAGATATCTTGTATCTCCAGACTCAGGTTTCTTTTCCTCTTTTAAAGCAGCAACTTGGGTTGTTACCACTTTGAATCCTGGGCACTGGAGAGAGGAAGGGTGCTCTTCAATCGAGATCTTGGTTAGATCTCAGATCAATCTCGGTTCAGTCTCGGGTCAGGCTCGCCATCTCCATTTGGAGAGAATCCAGGATCCAGAAGGTTCTTGATCGGCAACCAGAAAAACCTAGCCAAGATGAGGTATCAGTGTGAACACAGCAAAGTCACTGCTTCATGGCCTCTCAAGCTCGTGCTCCCGTCAACAAGAAGAGGTATCAGTGTGAACCAGATCGCTCACAGCCCCTCTTGTCCGCTCTCATATCGTGAAAGAGCGAAACCCGAGTGCGCGCTTGCTGCCTCTACTCGGAAGGCGGGGCTAATATCGCTCTCGACGAATGGAAAGACCCAGATCACCCAACATGACCATGAAACAGAAATTTAAAAGTTGGATGACGAGGATCGCACTTCCTCTTCCCCAAGATGGTCTGTTTTCAAAATAAAATCACACAATTGCATTAATACAATTGACATCTGAGAAAAAAAGGGTCATTTTCTCAGCTGGGTTACATATGGTTATGATGTGCTTGTTTTTATGCCTCAGTGAAACTGAGAGGCATATGGTAGTCAGTGCGTCTGTTTGTGGACATGTGTATGTGTATCTGTCTGTCCGCCTCTCTGTTTCAGCTCGCCCGGTCAAAATTAAATGGAAACTAAAGGCTTGTATCATTATATCGTCATATTTTCTCGACTTTTAATTTGCCAGAATTTTGAAATAACACTTTGTTTTTGAAATAAACATAAAAATAGCTCACCTTTACTGCCATTGAACGGTACTGCACATGCGCCTGGAAATTCCCGCCAAAGGAAAGTACTCGGCAATTCGCCAATACTGGATGAACAAATCTGTCCTTTTGCCCGTCTGTTTTCTTCCTCTGCCACTAAACAGCAAAAGCTCCTGTCGGTCTCGATTGTCATTGTATTAACATATCTCCATCGCTTCTGCCATTTAAAACATCTGCCACTCACTTCCGGTCTGGACGCCATGGTGACTGCAGCTTAACACTGAAGCTCTCAGACCCAATCCAAGATAACACCTTGAAAATCAAACTTAACGGATTTTTGGAGGAGTGAAAATCAAAAGACAAAATCATCATGTCTAAAGGAAAACAGAAGAAACTGAAATTTTCCAGGCCAGGACACGTATCGGCCGGAGAATCTGAACTGGAAGATCTCCGTTCAGAAGACGAGGAACTGGTGGTAGCTAACAAAAAGGTTAGCCTGAAATCGCTATTTGAAGAGCTACGACGATTTCACCGAGAGGTTACGGCCGAATTTCGGGAATTCAGAGACGAATTGAAAAGGACAAACAGCAGAGTGGACCAGGCCGAGAACCGAATCTTGGAAGCAGAGGAACGAATAAAAGTGCTCGAAGATTCTGTGCTGGACCTACGCAAAAGACAAGCATCTATAGAGGCTAAGCTAGCCGACCAAGAAGGAAGACAGAGAAGAGACAATATAAGAATTCATGGTCTGATAGAAGGAGCCGAAAACTGTTTTAACTCAATGGCAGAATGCGTGGAATCTTTACTAAGAGAGAAATTGGATATTCCACAAACCACCGACTTGAACATAGAAAAGGCACATCGTTCATTAGCCGCTAGGCCAGCGGCGGAAGCGCCCCCACGTTCGGTGTTGGTAAGATTTTCCAATTTCAAAATAAAACAAGAGGTTGTAAGACTGGCTTGGCAGAAAAAAGGATTTATGCACCAGGAGAGAAAAGTCTTCGTGGAACACGATTACGCCCCGGAGGTCCTTAAAAAGCGCAGGGAATACAATGACGCCAAAAAGGTACTACGTGAGAAGAAACTGCGCTTTCAGATGCCATTTCCTGCAAAGTTAAGGGTCTTCTACGGCGAAGAAACATGTCTCTATAATTCGGCGGAAGAAGCAACAGCTGACATGGCGAGAAGAGGGCTCCCGGTAACGGTATTTAAACCCGCAGCAGACCCGAGTGAGAAGATCAAAACGCAAACATGGACAACACAAAGACCTTCAAAATCCACGGGCCAGCAGCGGGAAACCCAGCGCCAGAGCGTCGCGGATAAACTGTCCGTTTTCAGGTTGGAATAGCGACCATTTTTTTTTTTTTTTTTTGAGTCAATCTGCACATCCAACCCCCCTCATACAAGGTAACAAACATTAAAGGAGATGCGTATTCAGCATGTGGTAAAACATTTCATGGAACAGTCATAATATTTGAAACAAATAAGTCTTTTTAATTAAAAAAAAAAAAAAACTTGTTAAAATAGAAATGTGACAATAATCCACATGTTCTCCTCACACTAACAAATACTGTTTTTGCGTGAATGTTTGCTGTGATGGGGGTGGGAGGGTGCACACAATTTCACAGGGTATAGGCATAAAGGGAAAAAAAAAATCATTACAAGTTCGGATTGGGTTCTGAAACTCACGTTAAAAGCATGAGACAACTTACAGGAGTAAGAGAGGGCCCTCAACACGTAACAGAATTTGAGGAATTACCCTCAGAGCCTACACTACATCAAGGCTCTTCCATGGTCTTTAAAAAGACCTCAGCTTAGGAAGTTCTTTTGACAGTTTTTTGTTTTAAAGTTTTATACACTATGTTCTTAATGTTTTTCTTGTTCTTAATGTTCTTTCAGTTTCTGAGGAGCACAAAAGAGGGCCACCACACAGTTATACTAAACAAAACAACACAATGGAGAAACAGGGTGTAACCAAAATAATTTCATATAATGTAAAAGGAATCCTGAATCCAGTTAAAAGATCCAAGATTCTAGGCAAAATGAAAAAAGACAAAGCAGGAATAATATTTTTACAAGAAACCCACCTAACAGACGTGGAGCACACTAAACTCAGTAGACAAGGGTTTAAAATGATCTCTTCATCTTCATATAAGTCAGGGAGGAGGAGGGGAGTAGCGACATTGATATCAACCAAAATTACATTTGAAAAAAAATCAGAACACAAAGATAAAGAAGGGAGATACAGTTTGGTAACTGGGCGGCTAGAGGGAGAAGATATCACCCTGCTGAATGTGTATGCTCCCCCAGGGGCTAACTGGAAATTTTATAAAAATGTATTTGACCTAATAATAACTAAAGCTCAAGGTTTAGTGATATGTGGTGGGGACTTCAATCTTAGACTGAATCCATACTGGAATGCTTCTGGTAATTCTCCACATCAAAATAACACCCAAAGCAGGAAGACTCGGATGCTACTAAAAGAAATGGGAATCTGTGATGTGTGGAGGGAACTCAACCCCAGTGTAAAAGACTATACATTTTACTCAACTCCACATTCATCTTACTCAAGGATTGACTATTTTTTTATGTTTAATAGAGACATTGGAAGAGTAGAAACATGTAAAATAGGACTGATGGATCTCTCTGACCGCAGTCCGATCTACATGGACTTAAATATCCAAAAATACACAAATAATACATTTTCTTGGAGGTTAAATTCAAATGTCCTGAAAGGACCATTGAAAGATTAATTGGAATCAGATATTCTCAGATATTTGGAAGAAAACGATAATGGAGAAGTATCCCCTTTAATACTGTGGGATGCATGCAAAGCTGTAATAAGAGGAAAGATTATTGCAAAACTGGCAACCCAAAAGAAACTAAGACAAGAAAAACTATCCACATTAGAGTCAGAACTTAAGAACCTAGAAAAAGAACACAAAGGCAACACTCAATCTACTGACTCGCTCAAGATTAAGGAAATTAAAAACCAAATAAATGAGATCTACACAATAGAAATCCAGAAGAAACTTACATTTTTGAAACAAAAAATACCATGAAGCAGGCAGTAAATCGGCAAAATTGCTAGCCTATAAATTGAGGAAACATCAAACAGAAAGAGCAATCTACAAAATCAGAGACCCAGTATCAAAGGAAATAAAATTCAGAATTCAGGATATTCTTAAAAGCTTCGAGAATTACTATAAGAACTTATACTCCCACAAAAAACATAAAAACGCATCCGAGGCATTCCTAAACACATTAAACCTTCCCCAACTTACGGAGTCACAAAATAAAACACTACTGTCAGAAATACAACCTAAAGAATTGGAAAAAGCAATTATGAAACTTAAAGCTAACAAATCCCCAGGAGCAGATGGCTATACAGCAGAGTGGTACAAAACCTTTAAACAGCAACTATCTCCTCTCCTCCTGAAAACATTTAATTATGTCCTCCACACAGGGGAAATCCCCCCCTCCTGGAGAGAAGGGGTCATTGCAGTTATACCTAAACCTGAAAAGGATAAACTAGAGTGCTCCAACTACAGACCAATCAGTGTATTAAATTAGGACTATAAGCTTTTTACCATTATCCTTGCCAAAAGGTTAGAAAATATACTGACAGACCTAATTCATTTAGACCAAACAGGTTTTATAAGACAAAGACAGACACAAGACAACATTCGACGCACTTTACACATAATTCATCATATAAAAAAATATAACTTAAATGCAGTCATATTGGGATTAGATGCTGAAAAAGCATTCGATTCGGTTGACTGGTCTTTTCTATATAGAATCTTATCCAGTTTCAATTTTCATAACAACTTCATTAGAACTATACAGGCATTATATAAAAAACCAACAGCTAAAATAAGGATTAACGGTAATTTATCATCATCTTTTGAACTGGAAAGAGGATGTCGCCAGGGCTGCCCCCTGTCTTCACTGCTCTTTGCAATCTTCATAGAACCTCTGAGCCAATGGATAAGACAAAATCAAAAAATTCAAGGTATTACACTTGGTCAGAAGGAACATAAAATAGCACTCTTTGCTGATGACATTTTAATATACCTAGGGCAGCCGGACACTTCTTTACCAGAACTAACCTCAGTTTTTTCAGAGTATGGAGATTTATCGGGGTACAAATTAAACATGCATAAAACCCAAATTTTAACATTCAACTATGACCCAAATCATTATTCACTAAGCAAACTCAAAAGTAACTGGGAGTCGGAATCTATGAAATATCTGGGGGTCAATATCCCGAAACAACTCAACAAAATTATATCACTAAACTATGATCCACTGGTGACAAAAATAAAATCTGACCTAGCAAGATGGAATATGATACCATTCTTGGGTACTGCACAAAGAATGACTTCTATGCACGTTTTGAAGCATCAAACTCGACAATCAGAGGGAGGGCCGGCCCACCCCCACCATCGGTCAGACCAGCTTTTACCATTAACACAGCGGACACACGGAGGACCCTATCCAGAATCAACCCACGCAAAGCTGCAGGTCCAGACAACATTCCGGGACGTGTGCTCCGAGACTGCGCGAGCGAGTTGGCAGATGTCCTGACTGACATTTATAACATCTCCCTGAGTCAGGCCATCGTTCCCAGATGCTTCAAGACCTCTATCATTGTACCGGTGGCAAAGAAACCAGTGGTGTCATGTTTGAATGACTATCGTCCTGTTGCACTTACACCAATTGTGATGAAGTGTTTTGAACGGCTTGTCAAACCACACATCACAGCCTGCCTCCCTGCATCACACGACCCGCTTCAGTTTGCATATCGTTCAAACCGCTCCACGGAGGATGCTATAGTCACCACCCTACACTCTGTCATCACCCACCTGGACCAGAAAGACACCTACGCCAGACTCCTGTACATTGATTTCAGTTCAGCATTCAACACCATTATTCCCCAGAGACTGATAGAGAAATTACTCCTTCTCGGTCTGAACACCGCCACATGTCTCTGGATCCTGGATTTCCTGACTGAGAGACCTCAGTCTGTCCGGGTTGGAAACAACATCTCCAACTCTGTCACGCTGAGTACCGGAACCCCTCAAGGCTGTGTACTCAGTCCACTGTTGTTTACACTTCTAACACATGACTGTGTATCCAAACACGAGGGGAACCAGATTATTAAGTATGCAGATGACACCACGGTGGTGGGACTTATTCAGAGGGATGAGGAATCAATGTACAGGGAAGAAGTGAGAGACCTGGAGGGCTGGTGCAGGGAGAACAATCTGGTGCTCAACGTGGACAAAACAAAGGAGATGATTATCGACTTCCGGCGGTCACAGCCTGAGCACGTCCCCCTAAGCATCGGCGGCCGTTTAGTGGAGAGAGTAGAGAACATCAAGTTCCTCGGAGTGCAGATCTCGCAGGACCTGACCTGGAGCAAGAATTCCTTGGAGATCAGGAAGCGAGCTCAGCAGAGACTACACTTCTTGAGGAAACTCAAACAGGCCTCTCTCCCCATCTGCATCCTCAGGACCTTCTACAGAGGTGTGGTGGAGAGTGTTCTGACGTACTGCATTGCTACATGGTACTCCAGCTGCAGTATGTCAGACAAAAAAGCCCTGCAGAGGATAGTCAAGGGGGCGGAGAGGGTAATTGGAGTCTCCCTCCCCTCTGTCCAAGAACTTTTTCAGAACCGTTGTAGGAGCAGGGCACTGAACATTGTCAAGGACCGTTCTCACCCTCTGCATAAACACTTTGAACTTCTTCCATCTGGTAAACGATTCCGGAGCATCAGAGGCAGAACCACCAGACTGATCAACAGCTTCCTCCCACAAGCTGTCAGGATGCTGAACAGCTGACCCGGAATCTCATATACACACTACTGCACCTATGGACATTTTGTATATTATAGTTAGTTATTCTTTTTCCCCAAGTATGTCTCAGGGATGTGTGAATGGATGGGGGGGTGGGAGCTATGTGGGAGTGTGTCTTAATCATGCTGCTTCTTATATGGATGCCGAGAGAAACGCAATTTCATCTTGCCTGCACTACAGTTGTATGTACAGCAATATGACAATAAAGTTTGATTTGATTTGAAGAATTGAAGCAGTCAAAATGAATATACTTCCATGTCTTCTATACCTTTTCCAAACAATACCGGTAGAACCTCCCAAAAAAACATGGCAGGAGCTGGACAGAAGGATCTCAAGATTCATATGGCAGGGCAAGAGACCTAGAATCAGATATAGAACCTTACAGCTAAACAAAGACAAAGGTGGGCTTGCGCTGCCAAATATCAGGGACTACTTTAAAGCCGCACAAATTAAAACTTTAGTAGAGATATGTAACCCAGTCTACACTGCACAATGGAAGGAGATCGAATGCCAAATAACAAGTGACATCCCCCTACAGGCGATAATAGGGAACAATGCCTTACCTAAGCTTTTGAAAAACACTAACCCGTGGATAGAGACCCCGCTAAAAATTTGGTTTAAGATAGGGCTCTTTCGTTTGATTCTCTCTGACTATCGACTTCTGCAATGGATTGCCTATGATCAAGACTTTACTCCTAATAAAACAGACACCAGATTTAAAAAGTGGAAGGAGAAAGGGCTGATAAAATATTACGATTTTTTTTAAAGGGCAAATTTTAAGAAGTTTTGAAGATTTGAAAAAACAAGGTCTAATAAATCAAGACCTTTACAGGTTCTTCCAGCTTAGACATCACATAAACAATATACTTAAAAAGGTGGATTTGGAAAGGGCCTAGTCAGGTGTTCTGAAGGTCTTCTTAATGGCATATAAAGGGATCCCAGGGATCAGATACATTTCTAAAATATACCAAGGTCTTCAAGACTTAAAAGGAGACAACACATCATATATAAAAGAGAGATGGGAAAAAGAGGGGAATTTCACTTTACAACTGGAAATATGGGAAAAGCTAAATAAACAGCAATGGAAAAGTACCTCATCCCTGCAGTGGAGAGAATTTGGATGGAAAAACTTGGTAAGATTTTTCAGAACACCTGCACAAAACAAATTTACCCATAAGGGATTGAACTGTTGGCGCTTGTGTGGTGAAAAGACTGCAAATCATTTTCATGTGTTTTGGTCATGCCCAGTTATCCACCAATATTGGACCAATGTACAGACAATATTGGGGAAAATATTTAAAATAACAGTTCCCTTTTCTTTTGTAACTTTGTATTTGGGTTTACTACCGGACTCACTGGAAAGACGAGGAGAAAAATACTTATTCAATGTTTTAATATTGGCAAGCAAAAAAGCTCTAACTAAAAAATGGATGTTGAAGGACTGTCCTACACCTGAAGATTGGATTAACGTGATCCAAGACATTTACTCGATGGAAAAGTTGACATTCGCACTGAGACAGGACATGGATGGGTTCATGAACTTTTGGCAACCCTGGATCGCATATGTGTCTTCCATTAGATCTAATCTTTGACAAATACCATTTCAATAATGGTTCCGCTCTTTGTTCCAACTCTACTCAGATGCTCTTTTACCTTTATTTACTTACTTTTTCTTTTTGTTTGTTTTTTGCTGGTTTGTTTGTTTGTTTTTGTTTGTTTTTTATTTTTTTCTCTTTAATTTCACTTTTTCTTTCACTTTAAAAAAAAAGGGGTGTTGTAAGAATTATTCTTCCAATGTTGTCAGATATCAGAAAATAAGGGAACATGTGATGAAAATGTAAACAATGCATTGCTGTAACGACCTGTATACCCTTTACAAAAACTTAAATAAAAAAAAAAAAAAAAAAAAACACATCTGCCACTGTGCTCTTCTTCTGTTTGGATTGCAGCTGTTCAAATCAGTTTTGTGGCTCTTGGCTGCCGCCAACAGTACAGGTTTGTGAATTGCAGATTATTTTCCCTGCACATGCCTGTACTCCAAAACTACTGGATGGATTTGGATGAAATTTTTTACCAGAGGTGGTCCTTGGGCTAGAGAGGAACCCATAACATTTTGGTGATGATCCGAGAACGCATACTTCCGCCAAGGCTCCTGCACTGAGGCATCAGCACCTTGGTGCTTTTGTTGATTTCGGCTTTTGGTCTGTGTCTTGTTTTCTGTGTCTTGTAAAGGTAAAAACATCTTCTTTTCATCCTTGTCTGAAATAAGAAAAATGAAAAACTGATGATTGAAAAGGAAGACAAAATGAGCCTACTTAAGGTATTCAGGTATGTTGTGTAGTGAATTTCTAAAATGTGCCATGAACACTGATGTGACTTTGCTGTAGTGGAGCATCCTTTTTAGTGACCGTAATCCCTTGAGTTTGCAGTGCACTTACATGCCTCACACATCATCTTATCACATAAAGCAGGTGTTTCCTACAACACTCCATAAATTACTCAAAAAGTCAAACATGCATTATGTGTTTATTTGAAAAATGTTTGGTAAACATGCTCCGGATTTAGGCTGCGTGTCCACCAAACGTGTTTTTTCAGCTCTGGGTGGCTATTTTCCATTCATTCTCTATGTAGTCCAGTGTTGACAGCGCTGAGTGCCCATGGTGCTGAAACGCTCACGACAGTGGCCGTTTTTTGTTTTGGTGCTCAGAGCTGAATAAAGTTCAACTTTTCAGAGACTGCAGCTGAGCTCGTCAATGTCAGACCTAAGCAGCCAATCAGAACTGCTGCGTGGGCGGGGTGGGCGGGACATAGGGCGCTGGTACTCGTCTCTACTCAGACTCCTGCTTTCCGTGTCATCATATTTCACATCCAGAGCTGCTAAAACACGTTTCCTGTCCATTGTTATTGAGAGACTGCTATTAAAAAATCAGAAGAAAGTCTGACCATAGGAAAGTGGAAGTGTTGAGCTGAGAGTGACGAGCTGTTGCTGGTATACAGGGCACAACCCCCCCCCCCCCCCACAGCATCATGCACAAATGCTGAAAAAAAAATCTCAGGGCAGTCAGGTGACAAATGTGTTTTGTGGACACGCAGCCTATACTCCATCCATTTTCTACCGCTTTTCCAGGGACCCTGTATTAATGCTATCTATTTTTTTTTTTTTTAATTATAAATGTTTACCACTTCTTGCAAGGTTGCATTGCAGTCATGTGGAGAGTTTGGCTATGTTCACATTCGAAGTCACACTGTTCAGTTCTGGTTTTTCTGTCAGATTGCATTTATAATAAATGATAATGCATCAGATTTATATAGCGCTTTTGATAGATGCTCAAACACGCTTTACAATGGATGCATTATTCATTCACTCCACAGACACTGGTAATGGTAAGCTACTACTGTAGCCACAGCTGCCCTGAGGCAGACTGATGGAAATGTGGCTGCCAATCCACACCAATGGCCTCTCCGACCACCACTGAACATTTATACACATTCATGCCCAGTATCATGGACACTGGAGGCAAGGTGGGTAAAGTGTCTTGCCCAGGGACACGATGGCAGGATGTCTGGGGAGAGTGGGATTCGAACTGCAAACCCTCCGGTTATTGACGTTTTGCAAGTGACGTCCCGCATCACGTGATTTTTGTTGATACCGCCATATTAGACGACAACTCAGGCGCTGTGTGAGTGCGTTTCAGCATGGCGTCCGCTCAGTCAGATGTGCCGGTTTTGTCCGATGTTGCACAACTTCTAGATAAGTAGACAAGTGGGTGGCTCGTTTTGGGCCCTCAATTTGTTTCCGAGCTCTGGTCTGCGATGGCCCGCAGCCTGGGTGTTACAATTCACCGCACAACTGCGTACAACCCACAGGCCAATGGGTTATGTGAGCGTTTTCATAGATCACTGAAAGCAGCGCTCAGGGCTTCATTGATGGATGCAAATTGGGTAGACAGGCTGCCGTGGGCTTTATTGGGGTTGCGCTCCGTGCCGAAAGAGGATCTAGAAGCTTCCCCAGCAGAGCTCGTTTTTACGCAACCACTACGGCTGCCCGGGGAATTTCTACCAGATAATCCCGCTCCGGGCAGCTCCTCGTCTCAGCTTTTGCAGCGTAGCGCAAACACAGGCACGCTGCCGGGCCCTGCCCACCAGTTTTCCGCGTGTTTATGTACCCGATAACCTGATTTATAACCAGGAGTACAGGATTAAAACATGGAGTCATTCAGACTCATGCTTTACCATTTACCAGTGTTTACAATGATATAACATTACATCTATAGACACTGATACATCAGACATACCCAATATAAAATGTTGATTGCATAGCCGCGAGTACGGCGACGGGCCACCAACTCCTGCGCCTGTCTTCTTCAGCTGGGAATCGGTAAAACTTCAAGTTGGATCCCTTTTTCTGGCAATTTGTACACCCAAAGGCACAGCAGTGAAACACCATAGTCTAATTCAATGCCAACATAAAATAAAACAAAGATGTAGGTTGAAATCAGGTAAATATATCGAGATCTGGTACACCGCTGAACAGCTGCTGAATGTGCCGTCCACTCACTTTTGCCGTCCAATATGGCAGCGTAAACAAAAGGATGTGACGTCACAGCAAATGGTCAATTGGACAACCCACTCTACCTCCTGAGCCACTACCACCCACATTTCCCTCCTCCATTTCATTTTTTGCAGAGCACCAAGCTGGATGGCAGGAAGTTCCATTTTTATATGGACTTTGGCATGACCCGGCTGGGACTTGAACTCCATCTTCCCGGTTGTGGAGCAGATGCTCTACCTCTAGGCCACCACTCCAGTAATATGGCATCTATATGACATTCTTCTTCTTCTTCTGGCTGCTTCCCATTAGGGGTCGCCACAGCACATCATATGTCTGCATAATTGATTTGGCAAGGATTTTACGCTGAATGCCCTTCCTGTTGCAACCCTCCCCATTTACCCAGGCTTAGAACTGGCACAAGGAGTGCGAGTGACTCTAATGTGAATGTGTTTGTCCTCTGAAAAAGCATGCATGCCCATGCCAAAACAAAAGTGACATGAATGCACATATCGATACGCCATCATGTCATCACCAACAACAACAAAAGATAGTAGAGGTGGGGGAAAATCGATACAGCGTAATATCACAATACTTTGTGGTGGTGATACTGTATCGATTCAGACACCATGATACTTTATTAAAATTATTAATAAATGTTGCAAATACAAACTACCCATTTACTTACCAGAGTAATAAAAACCAACTGACTTGTCAGTCCACCAGATGGTGCTAAATGCTCACTGTCTGGTTAGGTCAGCACAGCAAAGGAGACTCCTGAGATATAGCTGGAAGTTGAACAAGACAAAGATCAGGATGGGAAATTGCAAAATGTGATGTCCAATACTTGGCTCATCGCAAGATCAAGATAATAGCACAGCGGGCCCAAGTATCATGCGTATCATGTCATGGGGCCTCTAGTGATGCCCACTCATAAAAGCCATCATATTTGTGCGACCACTCATTTGCTATAAATGGGGGGAAATGGGTGCATTTTTAGTAAAGATTTTGAATCAGAATCAGAATCAGGTTTATTGCCATTGTTCATGTAGTACACAAACTAGCGAATTTGTCTCGGTACAATGCTGCAACATTAAACATGATAAGATAAGAGAAATAAACTATACATGTAATAAAGTGTAGGATAAGATTAAGTGATACAAGTCCCCTTGTTCTAGGGGACTGCAGCAGTATTTGAAGTAATGAAGAAGGAAGGAAGCCAGATGGTGGCACTGTAAGCCATTTTAGCAGCAGCTGCTAGCATTGATGCTAATAACCTTGCTTAGTAGTGACAACATTAGTGACCTTTACATGACCAGTGGGTAAAATTTGCATCACACCGTTCTCAATCACGTTGCATGACCATGTATGAAATTTATATCCGATCTAGGACCAGATTCAAAAATAAATTGGCTCTAATCTAAAAGATGGGATTTAAGATCAGATTTCTCTATTCAGACGGCCCTGAAAAATCTGATTTGTGCACATTAGGGTAAAAAATGGATTTGAGCCACTTCAGGCTGGTAATGTGAACGTAGCCTTTTTTGTGTGCGTTATTGTGAGTGATTGTTCATATGTCAGCAGGCTGTAATCTGCCCTGGTTTTTCTCCTCCTCAGTCCCAGCTGCTCCTATGCTCCAGCTGGAGGAATGCTGCACTCAGAACAACAGTGCCACGTTGTCATGGAAACAGCCGCCGCTCTCCACTATCGTCGTGGACGGCTACATCCTGGAACTGGACGATGGAAACGGGGGTCCGTTCAGGGTAGGTTTCTTGTGACTGGGATTTATCTGTCCACTGTAATGGATGGCAACATTACAGGGAAACCGAGGTTGATTTACATTCAGATTGCAAAGTTAAAAAGTGAAAAACAGCACCCGCCGGAGTTATAAATCACTTTTACAGGATTCTGCCTCACTCTCTCAACAAAGATTCATTCATTTTGAGCCAGGGGGTTTACCAGCTCAGCCAGAGGAATGAAGAAAGAAATGTTTTGTAGCTGTATTCCCTGGAGTTGATCTGTATTGGCCATGCCGCTCAACTCCAGTGAGTGGGTCATGTGACACACTGTAGCAAGGCATTGAATGGCATGCCCGTCAGTAGAAAGAGACTGTAACACGGCTGGGATGATCCTGCAGGAAGTGTGATCCTCCATCAAAGTAGCCCTCACAGAGGTTCTGCATGTAATCCATCCTCATAAGACCCTCCCCAGTGCTCTATAGACTGATGCCCCTGCTTTGTTACAAGAGGAACTTATACCTGCCTAATAACTCCAACAGAACAATAACAGAGGATATCTGTGTCTGAACTCTAAACCACCACACAGTACACCTCCTGACTCTCAAAACAGCCCAGTCTCTTCCTTAAAGTGCCGTTAATGTTTCCGATGCGGTTTCCATTCGTGTATTTCAGATCATCAGGCCATGGAGTGGAAAACAGATGAGTCATGTTTCTTGGTTTGGGGGGGGGGGGGGTAGTGTGGGTTTTAATATTTAAATCTGACCAAAATACAAGAGGCTCTGACTGTTGAGTAGAGTGGGGGGGGTTGGGCGGGGAGCAGTTGAGCAATACCAAAAAAGTAAATAAAAGATGACAAACGAAACTTCCCATTCCCTCCTGTTGATGAGAAATTTTAATGTCCAGAAACTACTGTATATGGTTGTCAGTAATGGTCTGAAATATATGCTTTTAGAGATGTAGTAGTTTACTGTGAGTTCTGAAGAACCACAAATCTTATACAGTTATCATCCCTAAACTTAGTCTGGAACAACGTGGGATGTGTTGTGTAAACTTGATTTAGCATTCCTGTAAAGCAGTTGTACACAACAAAGATAAAAGTATGTCTCTTAGTCGTTTATTAATTAATTGTTAAGAAAAAGCTCAACCAAGTCCAAATGTTCCTTTGAAATTCTGCCCAAGTAGTTTTCTATAACTTTTATATTCATAATGATTTTAATTTTGGTTTAATTTTCATATTGAGAACTTAGTTTATCAAACTACAATATGAATGTCCTACAGCTCAGGGTTGTACTAAGACTTAATAATAAAGTAGTGGTGAATTTAGATTAGAGAGAAGGGTACGCCACTGTCACCACTCCTATTTTAAACAACTTAAACAGAAAATTAGGCAATATACAAAAGTAACAAGTGTCTATATCTGTTTATATGCAGATGATTTACTTTTGTATTTACCTTGCTTAGACAAATCTATATCACTGCTGCTAGAAAATGTTTCAAATTACAGTGGTGTGAAAAAGTGTTGGCCCCCTTCCTGATTTCTCTTTTTTTTTTGTAAGTTTATCACCCTTAAATGTTTCAGATCATCAAACCAACTTTAAAATAAATTTTAAAGTACCCAACACCATTAGTCCACCTTAAAAAAAAAAATAAATAACAAGCTTATTCTATTATTGTGACTCTGAAGAAGACACAGATGGTGTCGAAACGTCAGTCTGTGCACCAGTGAAGGCTGTAAATTGGGCAGTGTGCTCCAGACTCTTTTCTTAATGAATTAGTCCATTATTTGTTAGACTTCCTATGTGAACAGGGAAAAACAGAATTAAAAGCCATATAGTACTTAGTCAATATTGACATCAGATTGACATTTACTGCGGTGATAAGCCACCTAATGAACAGACAGAAAACTCAGTGAAGTCACTGAAAACCTGGTCAAACTAGAATATTTCAGTCTGCTCGTTCAAACTCTTACTGTTAAACTCCTTCACATTCATCTGAACAGCAGGTGCGGCATAATTGAGGTGATTCACACGCACCCCCCCAACAGCCTTTCACTCAAACCAGTATTGTACTCTTTGAACTGCTGCGCACTCTGTTACCTCCAGATTTTGTTTGTGTCACTACTGGAGTGACGTACAGAACTGTGCAAAAGTCTTGAGCCTCCCCTCATTTCTTTATATTTTGCTTCTGAGGTGGCAGACTTTTTCATATTTTTTAAAAGCCTTGATCAATATTCCTTAATGCTTTCTGAAGCGTTTTTCTTTGGACATTTACTGCTTTTTCACTCATTTTCAATTGAGCCTGTGTACCTGACCACTGTTTAGTTTCCTCAAAAAATATGAGGAAGCCGAAGCATAATCAGAGTGGTCTCAATGGAAGGGTCACTGTTATGAAGCCATTTTGAAAGGAGGGCCATGTGGAGAAAAAGGCCTTATATACTGTACGTATGTACTGTACTTCAGTTTATTTTTGCAGATGTTTAATAAATCTTTGCACCAATTTTCCTAGCAAAATGAAATCAGGGTGGCTCAAGGTTTTTGCAAAGAGCTGTATAAGTTTCAAATTGTTGACCTTTAGAAATGGCAAAATCCCTGAATTAGTAAGACACTTGTATTATAAAGTATAACCCCAGTTTGCTGAAGTACCCCGTGTTTAAAATGGCAAAGTTTCTTGCTCAGCGGAGCCTGTTAACTGAATCCAGCTGGTCCTGCTCCCTCACCCTCTGAGTTCATGGTGTGTTCTGCAATTGACACTTTCATTCCTCAGCCTTAATTACAACTGTTGCATAAGAGGGTGATCATTCACATCCAACGTGCCAGCCGATCTGCTAACTCTGCCTCTGCTCGCTGCTAATTGGTAGACCGCTGATGCCCGACTGTGTTATAGATTGGAAACAATCTGCCAGTCTTCACTATAGGAAGAGGTGGAGGTAGAGTAGCCAGAAAATGTGCTTAGTAGTTAATTAGTGAAGCATGTGTAAGGGGAGTCACCAAAAATATGTTTTACTTGAGGAAGGGTGAGAAAGTTTCTACAAAAAAGTTGCTTGATTACTTTTCTTCTGTGATTTTTTTTTTCTTCTTAAATTTGATTTTTTTTTCCCCCAAAAAAGCTGTTTTTTCCTCATAATTTTACTACTTTTTCCATGAAAGTATCATTTTGTGCATTCATTTTCAGCTTTTTTTGTAAAGCTGCAATTTTTCTCACATTTTTTCCACTTTTTTCTTGAAAATATGACTTTTCTTATTTTTTTTCTTGTAAATTAGTGACTTTTGTGGAAAAAATGACTTTTTCACTTAAATTTCTACTGTTTTATTAATAAATGAACTTTTTTTTTTCTTGTAAATTTGTGAATTTACTCTTGCAAATTTGTGATGTTTTCTCTTATTTGTTTTTAATCTGAGGAAAATGGAATATAATTTATCCACATGTACCCTCTAATATAACCCAAATTATAATAAGAAATAGTAGGTAGACTGTAATAAAGCAAATATTTAATGAGCCAGAACAGAAGATCAATGATTTCAACTTTTATTTAAATTAAATGAAAAATAAATTGACTCGTGAACAAGACCCCAAGATACTGTGACCTATGGTCACGAGCTTTGGGTAATGACCGAAAGAACAAGATCGCGGATACAAGCGGCTGAAATGAGCTTTCTCCGTAGGATTGCTGGACTCACCCTCAGAGATGGGGTGAGGAGCTCAGTTATCCGGGAGAGGCTCAGAGTAGAACCGCTGCTCCTCCACATTGAAAGGAGTCAGTTGAGGTGGTTTGGGCATCTGATCAGGATGCCTCCTGGACGCCTCCCACTTGAGGTGTTTCAGGCACGTCCCACTGGGAGGAGACCCCGGGGCAGACCCAGGACTCGGTGGAGAGACTATGTCTCCCAGCTGGTCTGGGAACGCCTTGGTATCCTCTCTGAAGAGCTGGAGCAGATGGCTGGGGAGAGGGAAGTCTGGGCTTCTCTGCTTGAACTGCTGCCTCCGTGACCCGGACCTCCGGAAAAGCGGTAGAAGGTGGATGGATGGATGGATGGATGGATGGATGGATGGATGGAAAAATAAATTCACAAAAATGACTAAAGATGCAGTCATTTCTTTTGTTACTACATTATAAACAAGCATAGGTATAGTGTCATGAAAAAGTATATGCCCCCTTCCTGTTTAATTATATTTTGCACATTTGTCACACTTAAATATTTCAGATCATCAAACAGATTTTTATATTGGACAAAGATAACCCGTGTAAATACAAAATGCTGTTTTTAAATGATGATTTCATTTATTAAGGGAAAAAAGCTATCCAAACCTACAGTTGCGCTCATAAGTTTTTTGTTTTCTGGCCATTTTTCAGAGAATATGAATGATAATGCAAAAACTTTTCTTTCACTCATAGTTAATGGTTGGGTGAAGCCATTTATTATTAAACAATTGTTTGCTCTTTTTAAATCATAATGACAACAGAAATTACCCAAATGACCCTGATCAAAAGTTTACATACCATCCATCCATCTTCTACCACTTAATCCTTTTCGAGTTGCAGGGGGGATGGAGCCTATCCCAGCATCTTTGGGCGAGAGGCAGGGTACACCCTGGACAGATCGCCAGTCCATCGCAGGGCCAACACAGAGAGACACACAACCATTCACTCTCACATCCATACCTAAGGACAATTTAGAATTCCCAGTTGATGCCAGTTAACCTCACCTGCATGTCTTTGGCATGTGGGAGGAAACCGGAGTACCCGGAGTAAACCCACGCAGACACGGGGAGAACATGCAAACTCCACACAGAAGGGTCACCGATGGTCTGGGCATGGGATCGAACCCACGATGGTCAAGGGTGGAATCGATCCCATAACCTTCTTGCTGTGCTGCCACTGTGCTAGCCACTGCGCCACCATGTAGCAGTTTACATACCCTAGTTCTTAATACTGTGTATTGTCGCCTTTGACATCAGTGAGAGCTTGAAGTCTTTTGTGGTAGTTGTGGATGAGGCACTTTATTTTCTCAAATGGTCAAGCTGCCCATTCTTCTTGGCAAAAAGCCCCCAGTTCCTGTAAATTCTTGGGCTGTCTTTTATCAACTGCACGTTTGAGATCTCCCCAAAGTGGGTCAATTACATTAAGGTCAGGAGACTGAGATGGCCACTCCAGAACCTTCACTTTTTTCTGCCGTAGCCAATGACAGGTTGACTTGGCCTTGTCTTTTGGATCATTGTCATGTTGGAATGTCCAAGTGCGTCCCAAGCACAGCTTCCGGGCTGATAAGTGCAAATTTTCTTCCAGTACTTTCCGATAACGTGCTGCATTCATCTTGCCATCAATTTTCACCAAGTTCCCTGTGCCTTTGTAACTCACACATCCCCCAAACATCAGCGATCCACCTCTGTGTTTCACAGTAGGGATGGTGTACTTTTCATCATAGGCCTTGTTGACTCCTTTCCAAATGTAGCATTTATGGTTGTGGCCAAAAAGTTCAATTTTGGTCTCATCACTCCAAATAACTTTGTTCCAGAAGTTTTGAGGCTCATCTCTGTACTGTTTGGCATATTGTAAACGGGCTGCTTTGTGGCATTGGCGTATTAATGGCTTTCTTCTGATGACTCGACCATGCAGCCCATTTTTCTTGAAGTACTTCCTTATTGTGCATCTTGAAAACAGCGACACCACTTTCCTGTATGTCAGCTGTAGTTATTTAAGGGTTTTTCTTTGCATCCTGAACAATTTTCCTGGCAGTTGTGGCTGAAACTTTTGTTGGTCTACCTGAGCGTGGCTTGGTTTCAACAGAATCCCTCATTTTCCACTTATTAGAGTTTGAACACTGCTGATTGGTATTCTCAGTTCCTTGGATATCTTTGTATATCCTTTTCCTGTTTTATAAAGTCCATCTTCTCCCGCAGATCCTTTAATAATTATTTTGCTTTCCCCATGGCTCGGAATCCAGCAACGTCAGTGCAGCACTGGATGAAACATTCAGGGGTCTGTCAGGAGCCCAGAAACTCACTGACTTTTTATGCACACACACTAATTACAAGTAAACAGATCAGAGGTGAGGACGGTAACCTTCAGTAGCCATTTAAACCCGTGTGTGTGTCAACTTGTGTGTATGTTATCAGGCCAAAACTTAAAGGGTATGTAAACTTTTGATCAGGGTCATTTGGGTAATTTCTGTTGTCGTTAGGATTTAAAAAGAGCAAACAATTGTTTGATAATAAATGGCTTCACCCAACCACTGACTATGAGTGAAAGAAAAGTTTTTGTATGATCATTCATATTCTCTGAAAAATGGCCAAAAAAATCATAAATTCCTCCAGGGTATGTAAACTTAGCAGCACAACTGTACTTGGCCCTATGTGGAAAAAGTAATTGCCCCATAAACTAAATAACTGGTTGTGCCACCCTTGGTGGCAACAACTGCAGTCAAGCATTTGCAATAACTGGCAGTGACTCTTTCACCTCACTGTTGAGGAATTTTGGCCCACTCTTCTTTGCAGAATTGTTTTAATTCAGCCACATTGGAGGGCTTGAGGTTGAGGTCATGACATTCTCCTTAAGGATTTTCTGGTAGAGAGCAGAATTCATGGTTCTATCAGTCACCGCAAGTCGTCCAGGTCCTGAAGCAGCAAAGCAGCCCCAGACCATCACACGACCACCACCATGTTTGACTGTTGGTATGATGTTCTGTTTATGAAATACTGCATTAGTTTTACACCAGCTGTAACAAGAGCCACGCATTACAAAAAGTTAAACTTTTGTCTCATCAGTCCACTGAATATTTTCCCAAAAGTCTTGGAAATCATCAATATGTTTTTTTTGGCAAACGTGAGACAAGCCTTTGCGTTGTTTTTGGTCAGCAGCGATTTTCACCTTGAATCTCTCCCATGGGTGACATTTTTGCCCAGACTCTTTCTTATTGTTGAATCGTGGATCAGTGTCCAGACTGAGGCAAGTGAGACCTGTAGTTCTTTAGATGTTGTTCTGGGATTTTGTTTCTCATCTGCTCTTGAATTTCTTTCAATCGTGACATGTGTTGCTTTTTTGAGATCTTTTAGCCTTCTTCACTTTGTCAGACATGTTCTACTTAAGTGATGTCTTGATTCAACAGGTCTGGCAGTAATCAGGTCTGGGTGTGGCTAGTGAATTTGAACTCAGCTTTCCAGAAACTGTGGTTAATCACAGTTAATTCCTGATGTAAAGGGGGGGGGGGATTACTTTTTCACATACAGCCAAGTCAGCTTGTAAAGCTTTTTTTCCATTAAAGGAAATCATCATTTAAAAACTGTCTTATATTTACTCAGGTTAGCTTTGTCTAATACTAAAATTTGTTTCATCATCAAAAACAGTTAAGTGTGACAGATAGGCAAAAATATTTATAAAACATTCAGGAAGGGGGCAAATACTTTTTTCAAAGCACTGCATTTTTAACCAGTTTTCACATTAACAAAATCAAAAGTAAATCAAATTTTGACTAAACTTGAGTAAAAGTACAGGTTGTTTATAAATGTACTCAAGTAAGAATAAAAATTACTCTATAATAAAACTACTCTCTAAGGTATAATTTTGTGAAAAGATGTGTAAATGTAACTCACTGCTACCTATACAGCGGGGAAAATAAGTATTGAACACATCAACATTTTTCTCATTAAATATATTTCTGACGGAGCCACTGACCTGAGATTTCACAAAACAAGTTATATTAAAGGGGAATGGCACAGTAAAAAAGTATTGAACACGCTTGGTGAAATTTATTTAATATCACTCTATTAAAGCAAGAAATCTCTGTGTGTGTCTGTCACATTTATAGGACATCATAGGATGGCCTATGATCGCTGCCTGAACATCATAGGACATCCTATGAACTCAGGCATTATAGGACTCGCGATGCTGTCATAAAGATATGTCTATATGACGGCACATAGACAAATGTCTTTATGATGTCATATAGACCATCACTCACGATGCTTACACTAATGTGTCTTTATGATGTCATATGGCTCAAAATTGACAAGGTGAATAAGTCACAGGGCCAGTCTTTACAGCGCGTTCGTGTTTTCTGCACAACAGTTTTCTGCAGCCATGGCGAATTCTACGTTGCCGCGAGCAGAGTTGCCAGACCAAGCAGTCTTCGTATTCTTGCTCAAGATGAAGAAACTAAGCAAAAGTGTCGCTTTCTCAGCAATGTCGTTCTTAAAGAGGTGTTGCACAGTAAAAATGTGTAACCTTGAAGAATGCCAGTCTACACTACAAAAGTGTAAAATGCCAAGCAAAGTGCTGATTTTCTCCGGGTGCTCCAGTTTCTTGGTTTCTACAGGCATGCACGGGCCTTCCTGAACAGGGTCGAAAGCCACTTTTTGCTCAGATCTATTTTCATGATCCTGCCCATGAACTGGAATTACGACGCACCAATCCCTCAACCAGTGGACTGAATGAAGGAGACCCACCAGATGGAGAACAACAGAATGAGAACTGCTGCACGTCAGAAAAGATGCCGTGAACATGAAACACCTCAGGTTCCAGCAGTACGCCACAGGCATGACTGTGAACAACACAGCCGTCTGAGACAGGAGGAGACCCTTCAGCAACGGGCATGCAGAAATACTTGCTTGTACTTGGTTTCCACGGGCATGGACGGGTATGCACGGGTATGTACTAGTTTAGTAGAATGATGGCTCCAGCAGTGCTCACTGGAACATTCAGCAGTTTAGAAATGTGCCTGTAACCAATGACATCATCATGTTTTGCAACAATAAGGTTGCGAAGGTCTAGAGAGAGCTCTTTGCTTCTACCCATCGTGAGTTATTTGTGGTGTGACAATCTGATATTAACAGACCTTTTTAAAGGCGATCAGTCAGGACTTAACTGACTGAAATTAATTTGCACTGATGGGGGCTGGGATGGCTTCCTAAATTCTGATGGATTTCAGCTGGTTTCTTGGCTTTCTATGCCTTTTTGCACCCCTTTTTCTTCATGTGTTCGATACTTATTCCTTGTGTCATTCCACTTTATTAAATATAACTTATTTTGTGAACACAGTTGCCTTGATTTCTTTGTATGTATGGATTACTTGGGTTGTTACTGATACCTGGTGAAAATCTCAGGTCAGGAACTCCATAAGAAGTACATGGCGGTAATGCACCTGTAAGCTGGTTGCCAACCGCCAATCAAATCTAAAAGAAGAAGAAGAAATTATTTAATGAGAAAAATGTTAACGAGTTCAGTAATTATTTTCCCCACTGTATGTGACTATAAGCCTGTGATGTTTAGCAAAAAATATGAATATAGAGTTTCTCAGAGCACATTTTTTGTTTCTCTGTGACTGTAAACACTTTTTAAAGGTTGACGTGTTGTTTGTGTTTGCATGCTCTGCCATCTGCTCTGTCATTCTTTAATATAAATTGAACTAAAATCCTCTTAAGTCATGCATCTCATGCATCTCTTTGCCAAAACATAATTTAGCAAATTCTA
This sequence comes from Pholidichthys leucotaenia, assembly GCA_020510985.1. Taxonomy (NCBI): domain Eukaryota; kingdom Metazoa; phylum Chordata; class Actinopteri; order Cichliformes; family Pholidichthyidae; genus Pholidichthys; species Pholidichthys leucotaenia. The sequence continues at coordinate 88,978,019 of CM035842.1, read as the reverse complement.
AGTGAACTTTTCTCTTCCTCCTCTACTCTGACTCACTGCGTCTCACCTACGCAGCACCAAGCTGAGCCTGGCGAGTCGTATCCTGACGCCTATTTATACTCGGGTGTAGGCAGCCAGACCCATGTTCAGTTGTACAAACTCATACACTTTTTTATTGCCCTCACTAATAATTCATAATTTAGTTGATTCTAGTTGGTAAAAAATAAAAACCACTCAACTCTCTATAGTAGCACAGCTGATGTAGCTGTCTTCTCAACAGGAAGCTCTGTGTCTTTACAGGAAGTGTACGTGGGGACGGAGACCATCTGCACGGTGGACGGGCTCCACTTTAACAGCACGTACAAGTCCAGAGTGAAGGCCTTCAATGCCAGCGGAGTGGGCCAATACAGCAAGACGCTGATCATGCAGACTTCTGAGAGTATGTTGAGCCTCATCTCCTCCCTCTTGTTTGCACAAGTTGCAGGAAAAAATGTCAGAATTTATCCATTTATTCACCTGATTCTGGATAGTGGACCAGTATTTGAGGTTAAAACTGTACACAAGGTGCCGGTAGATCCAAGACTCAAATGTGGGCTGCCAAGAAAGAATTGATCCACAAACCATCACCGTATCAGAAAGATTTCCTATTGTGAAGCAAACTGTTTTCACAATATTTCTTTTAGTATAGCCTTACTGGATAATTATCAGTTTTCAAATCACAAAATAGTCCAACATTCCAAGATAGGACGGCTAGTGCAGAAAGAAACTCAAATGTGCTTCCATGATGGGAGCTAATTGGAAGAATAAACAGCAGGTGAAACATGGTGAACTACAGCAGAGAGAGAGAGAGTGCATACCTTCACCAAGGCTGAGCACTTTGCAGCAGTGCTTCATTTTAGCCTGTCTCACACCAAAAGATTTTGAAAATTTGACTCCACATGTGATTTAAAAAAAAAAAAAAAAAAATCATAGCTTTAATAGCTTAGTCCCTGCAGTGTGTGAGTGCGACAGTGTGAGGAAAAAAGCACACCACACACTAGATTCCATTCACAAACAACCAGTCCCAATCCTTATTGTCATATCTAGCAGGACAACTTTAGGGTAAAATAAAATGGGCACACCACACTTCCATCTTCAGTGGGCTCACTTTCTTATTGATTGTTTGGTTCACGTGACAGCCCACAGAGTGCATGCTCATTTGTCCCCAAGGAACCCCCCACATAACAGGATATCTGATCATAAGTCTTGAACATGCCGGACATTTACGATTGGAGATCCCAGCGGCCCCTAGATTCTTCTGAGCAGAGTGAATCACTCGTATCACCCCTCACAGCACAGGAAAGCCTTTCAAGGTGATCTGTAGGAACACCAAGAGAGGACTTCTGCAGTTATCTTTTTGTGTGGAGGGCTGGCTTTAGATGAGCGAGGGAGTGCATGAGGATGCTAAAATGATGTCCTGTTGTAGGCTGCATACATCTACCCAGGTTAACAGGCTTTTAAAATTAATAAAAGGAAATTTACTGCAGTTCAACTCAACTCAAATAGTTGGGGAAAGTGGCACGTCTGGAAAATATTATATGCCTGTCCTTTCATTAGGTTTTTTTTCCCATAATACTGCCAACAGAAACAAACTAGTCTGATCTCATAAGCTCCTGTACTGAGGCTAAAATATCTTAAACATAACTCTAGAAGCTATACACAATCACAAGATAACATTGATGCATACATTTAGCTTAAACTAATCAACATCTGGGTTTCAGTTGATTTTTTTTTTTTCTTCACCTGCCATACAGTATATTTATTTTTCCTCGTGAACTTTTTACAGGTGAATCTGAAACTGGGCTATGCGAGGTTATTAATATTGTTACCGTTTCCAGATATGTTGCATGATAAATATGTTTTTGCATGCTCTTAATAATAATAGTAGATGTTCATTTAAGTTATAGAACCATTCCATACTAATATTAAGCAGCTTGCAGGTGTTGCATTATACAGTATTTGACCAGTAATGGTGTAATATCTTGGCTGTTGGAATCACAAGCTCAAACTGAATCCCAGCTCAGTCTCACTTTACTCCTGGAAGTGATGTTTTTAATAACTTATCACTGCTAGACCAAAACTTTGTACATTTAAATGAAGATCAGGATATAAATCAGCAGCTGGTCTGAGTTCAGTTTGGGGTTGTGTTTGGTCCTTTGAAGCGGGGACATCCTGCAGCAGCTGGTTTACCTATAATCCATGTGCTTACATTGCCATTTGTTAAATGCTGCTCTGCGTAGATGGGGAAGCTTTTCATCCATCAGTGGACCTGAAAGGCCCCGACAGCCTCACTACCTGACGCAGAGAGCACTCAGCAGCTGTTGGGTGTCGCGCAAACTGATCTAACCTCTCAAACATCTGTTTTTGCAGCTCTCTCACAGACCAGACTGTGCTTCATTTTGCCAGTTTTTGCTTCAACTGTAGAAAGAAAGAAAAGCGTAAATTCTTGAATCAGAGCAGTCTGTCTTTTTATGTGCATTGTTGTTCTTTTCAAGCCTGCAGCGGTTTTTGTTTCTAGGAGGTCTTTTATCTTTCGGGGGTGGGTCTCCCCTGGTTTTTGGGCCACTGAGCTGAGCCAGCTTCCCTGATCCCAATCTGCTTTCTACCCTCTCCACCTCCCCTCCTCATCTCTCCACACTTCACTGCTTCGCTTCGCTCTTCTCCCCCCCCCCCACTCCTTTTCTTTCTTCTTTTTCCCCTTTTTGTCTACTGCCCCCTTCATTTCACATTTTAGCTGGACTCCCTCCATGCGATATTCAGTCTATAGGCACAGGTATGGACTGCTCTCATTGCTGACCGTTTCCCCTCTGATCCCTTCAGGTCATTGCCTGTTTCATCATTAAGGTCTTCACCCCCAAACCAGCAGGAGGGCAGTTTGCTGCTCTGTGGGCTGCATTTAATATCTGTTCAATACGGGACTCTAATAAATGTCTTTGCCTTATTTCCTTTGGGAAATAAAGAAATGAAACTTTAGTGCACACAGTCACACCAGTAAGTGTGGACAAGCAGGTCCAGTGTTGCCCATAAAAACTGCAAACACCCTCTTGTTTAACTCCCAGATTTCTCTGTATAGTCTACAGAAATATACTACTATATTATTCAGCACCGAGTCAAGCAGCATTGCAAATTAATAGTTGGCATTTGGACTGTCAGCAGGGAACTGATATGCAACAGAGCAAAGAAATGGTTGAAATGAATTAAAGCCTTTTTTCAGTTTCTGTAGGACTCAAGCTATACAGAGAGTTTGGGTTTCATGTGCTGAGATTCTGAGATCTATAAATCCAGCCCAATATACAGCTCTGGAAAAAATTAAGGTGCCACTGCAAAATTATCACGTTATCTGGTTTTATGCTCTAACCTACTGAAAATGGCTCACCCATATTCCAAGTCAAAATATCATCATTTAGAGCATTTATTTACAAAAAAAGGATAACTGGCTAAAACGCCAAAAAAAGATTTTGCTTTTAGATGCACTTTTACATCAAATAATGCAAAGAAAACAAGTTCATATTCATTCTTAAACACTACAATACTTAAGTTCTAACTTAGGAAGAACTCAGAAATCTGTATTTGTGGAATAACTCAGATTTTTATTCACAGCTTTTATGTGTCTTACCATGCTTGGACGATCATCTGATCGTCAGCCTCCATCGGCCTATGATGACCATGGAAGAGAATCCTAAACGTCTACTCTGCTGGAACAGCACCGCCTGTGGCTGAACAGGTCAATGCGCGAATCGCAGACCCTGTCACACAGGTCGCACTTGTGGGTGGTCTCCGTGCTGCTGGAGCTGTGGCGGTTCTTCCTGCGGGTCCTTTTTTCATCTGCTGCAGCAGTCAGTCTCTCTTCTCCCGCCTTGAGCTGTCTGGTCAGGGTGTCTCTCCATTTGGAGCGGTCCGTTGCAAGGTCCTCCCAGTGCTCTGTGTTGATCTCCAGGGCCTTTATGTCTCTCTTGCAGACGTCTCTAAAGCGCAGCTGTAGGCGGCCAACGTCTCTCCTGCCAGTCGCCAGTTCTTCGTAGAGGACGTCTTTGGGGATTCTGCCATCCTCCATACGATGAACGTGGCCAAACCAGCGGAGCCTGCACTGCCTGAGTAGAGTGAACATGGAGGGAAGGCCGGTGCGGGACAGAACTTCTGTGTTGGGCACTTTGTCCTGCCAGGATATGTCCAGGATGCGGCGAATGCAGCGCAAGTGGAAGGAGTTCAGTCTCTTTTCCTGCCGGGCGTATGTTGTCCACGTCTCACTCCCATAGAGCAGTGTGCTGATGACGCAGGCGTTGTACACTGCCATCTTCCTCTTGACAGAGAGTTTGGGATTCTCCCACACTTGTGTAGTGAGGCGAGCGAGTGTGAAGGCTGATTTTCCAATCCTCTTGTCGATCTCTGTATCAAGGGAGAGGTTGCTGCTGATCGTGGACCCCAGGTACGTGAACTGATTCACGACCTCCAGCTCGTAGTCGTTGATGGTGATGGTTGGTGGTGCTTCCGTGCCTTGCGCCAAGACATTAGTCTTCTTCAGGCTGATGGTAAGCCCGAAGTCCTTGCATGCCTTTGAGAAGCGGCCCATCAGGGTCTGAAGCTCCTGCTGTGTGTGGGTCACGACTGCAGCGTCGTCTGCGAACAGCATGTCTCTGATTAGAGCCTCGCATACTTTGGTTCTGGCTTTCAGGCGGGCGAGGTTGAAAAGCCTGCCGTCAGATCTTGAGTGCGGGTAGATTCCCTCTGTTGCTGTGCTGAAGGCATGCCTCAGGAGCATAGCAAAGAAAATCCCAAAGAGGGTTGGCGCAAGTACACAGCCCTGTTTCACTCCGCTGCGTATGTTGAATGGCTCTGAGACATTGCCGTCGTGCTGCACTATTCCCTGCATGTTGGTGTGAAATGGTTCGATGAGGCTTTGCAACTTTGGTGGGCATCCTATCTTTGGCAGGATCTTGAAAAGGCCCTCTCTGCTGACCAGATCGAACGCTTTGGTGAGGTCGATGAAGGCGACGTACAGGGGCATGTTCTGTTCTCTGCATTTCTCCTGGAGTTGGCGGATGGAGAATATCATGTCTACCGTCGATCGCTCAGCGCGGAAGCCACACTGAGTCTCGGGGAAGACACGTTCGGCAAGCTTCTGTAGACGGACAAGAACAACTCGTGTGTAGACTTTGCCAACAACGCTGAGGAGGGAGATGCCCCTGTAGTTGTTGCAGTCGCTTCTCTCCCCTTTGTTTTTGTAGAGGGTTATGATCTTGGCGTCCTTCATGTCCTGTGGTACGGCACCTTCCTTCCTGCACTGGCAGAGGATGTCATGCAATGGCAGCAGTAGGGCGGTCTTGCAGTGCTTGATCAGGTCGGGGGGTATGCCATCATTGCCGGGTGCCTTGCCAGCGGCCAAGCTATCAATGGCCTTGCTGAGTTCGTCGATGGTTGGCTCGGCGTCAAGTTTGTCCATGGATGGCAGGCAGTCGATAGCATCAAGGGCTGACGGTGTCACGGTGTTCTGTCTGGAGTAGAGGTCGGAGTAGTGTTCCACCCATCTCTCCATCTGCTTGTTCTTTTCTGTGATCATCTCCCCAGTGGAAGATTTGAGGGGGGCCGTCTTGCTCTGAGCCGGACCAAGTGCTTTCTTGATGCCATTGTACATACTACGGATGTTCCCTGTTATGGCAGCGGTTTGAATGTCTTGGCTGAGCTGAGTCCAGTACTCGTTGGCACAGCGCCGAGCAGTCTGCTGAACTTTGCTTCTTGCAGCCCTGAGAATCTGGAGATTCTTCTCGTTTGGGTACTTCTTGTACTCAGCAAGTGCTGAGCACTTGGCTTCAATGACGGGGGTCATCTCGGTCAACTTGGCATCAAACCAGTCCTGTGACTTCGAGGTCTTCCTCCCAAAGGTAGCCAAGGCTGTGCGGTGGATGGTGTTTCGCAGCTCTTCCCACTTCTGCTTTGCAGATTCTCCTTCTTGTGGTACACCAAGTTCCTTCTCAAAGGTGGAGGCAAACTGCTCAACAAGTTCTGGTTGGGCCATCTTGCTGGTGTCAATCCGTGCCTTTCCAGGCTGTCTAGCACGATGGAATTTCTTCAGCTGCAGCTTGACCTTGCAACACACCAATGAATGGTCTGTGTTGCAATCTGCACTCTGGAATGAACGGGTGATTAGCACATTCTTCAGTGAGGTGCGCCCAGTCAGGATCAAGTCCAGCTGGTGCCAGTGCTTTGAGTGCGGATGTCGCCAGGAAACCTTGTGTTGGGGCTTGGTCTTGAAGAACGAGTTTGTGATGCACAGATCATGATATGTGCAGAACTCGAGCAGCCGCTGTCCGTTGTCGTTCATTCTGCCCACGCCAAATGGTCCAAGACAGGAGGGCCAGGAGTCGTGGTCAGCACCCGCTCTGGCATTGAAGTCTCCAAGGAGAATGAGTTGTTCAGAGTTGGGGATGATCCTGACAGTTGTTGCGAGATTCTCGTAGAACTCGTCTTTTGCCTCTGGTGTGGCTGTCAGTGTTGGGGCATATACACTGACGAGGGTGACTGGGCCTTGAGTGGTGTTGAGGCAGAGGGTGAGGAGTCGTGCAGAGCCATTGCTGCCCGGTTCCACCATCTTCAGCAAGGTGTTCTTCACTGCGAAGCCCACTCCGTGTTCCCTGTGTTCGTCACTGCCCTTTCCCTGCCAGTAGAACGTGTAGTCCTTCTCTCTCAGTGTGCCTGAGTCAGCCAACCGTGTTTCCTGGAGAGTGGCGATATCCACTTCTAGTCTCTTCAGCTCATTATTGATGACGGCAGTCTTCCTGGTGTCACTGATGTCATTGAGGTTAGCAGCGAGTCCTGTCATCATGGTGCGGACGTTCCAAGTTCCCAGTTTTAGAGTTGGTCTCTTTTGTTTTTTTGTCTTGCCTGGTGCGAAGGTTCTCAGCCTGCCGTTCGGACTTCTCCTCATCCCCATGCATCCAATGAGGAAAGCAGGCTGTGGCGGAACAACACCTTATTGGCTGGGGGCTGCCCAGCTTGAGGCGGGCGGTAGCTGTCCAGTGAGATCCGATGATCCCTCCCACCGTCGGGAACAACCCCTGGCGCTGCGCTCTACGCCAATTGAGCGGTGGCTTATAACCGGTAACTGTCATTCCCCGTGTTTTGTCTATGCCAAAGGTGAAGCTGGAGTGTCCTCTCCAGTGATCCGGTGTTCTACCTTCCAGCGTTGGGCATTGGTAGGATTTAAGCATGGGCAGGAAGATATGGAGGACAAGATTTTGCCCATGCAGCATGTCCCCCTCTCCACGTCACTGATGAATCCAAAGGAACAGCAGGGCTGCTACAGTTTGGCACCAGCGCCATCGCAGGAGCTGCCAGAACGATGTTGAGCACAACAGAGAACTGCCTTAGGGACTCCGACTCCGGATTTTTCTTCAGGGTTGAATCCTGAAGCCTTTCCCGTGACCGGGTGTGCCGCAAGGCAGCGGAGGTTTGAAATCAGGGTTTACCTTCCCCTAGATGGGCTACCTTCCCAGGTTGACGAGCCACCATCTACCCAAAGCATCTGGTTTTAAGGCGCCAGAGATCCGCCCTCGCCCCTTCTCCTATTAGTAAAAGCAGTTCCGCCGGGCTTAGAGACTAAACCACACGGGCAGGCTAGGAGTTGGACTTAGTTGTCAGAGGCTTTTTGAGACGCACACCATAAGGAGCATTTTATAAGCACTGAGAGCTTAACCCCAGTGCCGCTCCTGGCTATGACAACCTTGGATCTGATCAGTTCCTCCTTAAGTAGACTGAGGTGTCCTTGTGTTGGAATTCCACACTTACTCAAATGGCTGCCATACATGTAGAGATGCTAATTTAGGAAAGATTTTGTAGTGGTCTCATTTTTTTCCAGGGCTGTATAAGTTAGTGTGCATTTAGCTTTTGTTGATACGATGATGGCATTATGGCAATGAGAGGTGAAAGCTGAATTTCTAATTATTCATTTGATATTGGTAATACCACAAATATGATTTTTTAAAAAAACAATAAATAAAACAGGATTGATGAGGCAAACTTCAGGATTCAGTTTTGATTACTCCATAAAATCATAATGTGGAAGAATATAAATTGGTGTAATATTAATATGAAACTGAAAAAATGCATTGTTTTGGGATTTAAAAAAATTGAAAAGAATTCAAACACAGTCTCCTTGAAATTACTTAAATTTTACCCCCGTTACCTGGAGAATTTTTATTTGGTTCTTGTCGATTGTTAACTGGTACAAGTCACAACATGGGATCTCACAACCTTGGCAATAACGTTTAATCAGATGAAAATGCTCACATGTTAGATATTTTAGACAATATTCACTTGCATCTTACTGTCCAAATCAGTTGAATGGAGTTTGATCAGTTATCCAACTGCGCAAAGTCAGTTCTAATGATGAAGACTGTCTGATGCTGTGATTTTTTTGTGTCATTAATAAGTGATGGCTTAAAATAAAAATAACACTACGTATGTATTTAAATTTATTTACGGTGCTTATATAAACATCAGAGACACCACCTGCTGTTCTGCAGGCACAATTTCAAATTTGCAGACTGTTTGACACAGGTTTGGTATTATAATTATTAACCTCAAGTTAGAAGTTAAGCCATAAAGTATGATACTAAGAACTTTTGATTGTGTATATAACAATAGTGATAGTTTTTTCTCATTTCTCATGTTATTACTGTTCCCTTCATCTGGATATTCTTAGTGTTTCTTCACATCATTTACCCTTCAGATTTTCCATCTCGTTCGTCGTGATCACCCCCTCAGCCCCTGCCATCAGTGACGTTAATACTGAACCTTCTGCCACTCCACAGTTGCATGGTTCATCTTTGACCCTGCCTCCGCTCACCCCGACATCATCTTCTCCAACGACAATCTGACAGTGACGTGCAACAGCTATGACGACAGAGTGGTCATGGGTAACTCTGCGTTCTCCCGCGGTGTTCATTACTGGGAAATGACCGTTGATCGCTATGACAACCATCCAGACCCAGCCTTTGGCATCGCACGGAGTGATGTGCTGAAGGATGTGATGCTGGGGAAGGATGACAAGGCCTGGGCTATGTATGTGGACAACAACCGCTCCTGGTTCATGCACAACAACTCGCACACCAACAGGTAATAAAGACAGATGATTGTCCGTGGTGTTATTTTCCAGACCAGTGGTCTGTAGGTCTTTTTTTGCTCATGTTTACTGGCTCACTGTGGCATTGACAATGTTTTCCAAATGTATTTCAAGTTTATGAAAGAAAAAGTCACAATTTTACATGAAAAATGGCTGAAAATTTGAGACTAGATGCACATTAAGACAATCTTTTTTGTTTGTTTTTTTTTGTCCAAAAATGCAGGGTCCGTATACTCAGTGTCCTTGTGCTAAGAATTACTCCTAGCAACATAATTCTTATTATGTTTTCTAAGATTTTCCCCCTAAATTTGGGAAAAACTCCTAGTAAAAACAAACATTATTTAGAAAATATCTTGGCCCTTAAAAGTGCTCCGAAGCCAAAAACATGTTAGGAGGAGTGAGGAGGACTTTTAAAGAACTTAGGGCCCTTAGTTAGGCAGCGTTTGCCAAATGTATGAAAAATTTGGAGAATACGCTGGCGTATGTAGATTCAGTTATGGGTAAGTTTTGTGTAAGTTATGAGCACGCTGAAGAATGCTGGTATACGCCGTTGTACACCGAGCGTCTCTGACATATCCAGCGTATGACTTAAATGTCCCACATATGCGGAGCCTAAGTTGTAGGGAAGCTATGCGTTCATTCACACACGTTACTTGTAGGTGACTCACAAGTTACTCATAAGTCAAGATAAATGTCTAGCATACCGAAACTTATTTCTAACGCATGAGTAATGCTCTTTGAACCTACAGTGGTGTGAAAAAGTGTTGGCCCCCTTCCTGATTTCTCATTTTTTTGTATGTTTGTCACACTTAAATGTTTCAGATCATCAAACAAATTTAAATATTAGACAAAAATAACACGAGTAAATACAAAATGCAGTTTTTAAATGAAGGTGTTTATTAAGGGTTAAAAAAAAAATCCAAACTTACATTGCCCTGTGTGGAAAAAGTAATTCCCCCCCCCCAAAAAAAAAGCATAAATTAACTGTGGTTTATCACATCTTTGGAAAGCTGAGTTCAATTTCTCTAGCCACACCCAGGCCTGATTGCTGCCACACCTGTTCTCAATCAAGAAATCACTTAAATAGGACCTGCCTGACAAAGTGAAGTAGACCAAAAGATCTTCAAAAGCTAGACATCATGCTGTGATCCAAAGAAATTCAGGAACAAATGAGAAACAAAGTAATTGAGATCTATCAGTCTGGAAAAAGTTATAAAGCCATTTATAAAGCTTTGGGACTCCAGCGAACCACAGTGAGAGCCATTATCCACAAATGGCAAAAACATGGAACAATGATGAATCTTCCCAGGAGTGGCCGGCTGACCAAAATTACCCCAAGAGTGCAGCGACGACTCAACCAAGGAGTCACAAAAGACCCCACAACAACATCCAAAGAACTGCAGGCCTCGCCTCAGTTAAGGTCAGTGTTGATGACTCCACCATAAGAAAGAGACTGGGCAAAAATGGCCTGCATGGCAGAGTTCCAAGACGAAAACCACTGTTCAGCAAAAAGAACATAAAGGCTCTTCTCAGTTTTGCCAGAAAACATCTTGATGATCCCAAAGACTTTTGGGAAAATACAGGTACATCTCAAAAAATTAGAATATCATGAAAAAGTTCAATATTTTTGGTCACTCTTTTCAGAAAGTGAAACCCGTGTATTACAGTATATAGATTCATTACACAGAGAGTGATGTATTTCAAGTGTTTATTTATTTTAAGTTTGCTGATTATGGCTTACAGCCCATGAAAACCCCAAATTCAGTTTCTCAAAAAATTAGAATATTACATAAAATTAATTTTGAAAAATAGTTTTTTAATAGAAATGTTGACTGACCGAAAAGTATGTCCATGTACACACTCAATACTTGGTCGGGGCTCCTTTTGGATTAATTACTGTATCAATGTGGCGTGGCATGGAGGTGATCAGCCTGTGGCACTGCTGAGGTGTTATGAAGGTCCAGGTTGCTTTGATAGTGACCTTCAGCTCGTCTGCATTGTTGGGTCTGGTGTCTCTCATCTTCCTCTTGACAATACTCCATAGATTCTCTATGGGGTTTAGGTCAGGAGAGTTTGCTGGCCAATCAAACACAGTGATGCCATGGTCATTAAACCAGGTTTTGATACTTTTGACAGTGTGGGCAGGTGCCAAATCCTACTGGAAAATGAAATCCGCTTCTCCATAAAGCTTGTCAGCAGAGGGGAGCATGAAGTGCTCGAAAATTTCCTGGTAGATGACTACGGTGACTTTGATCTTGATAAAACACAGTGGACAAATGCCAGCAGATGACCTCTGTTCAGATGAAAGTAAATTTTGCATTTCATTTTAAAATCAAAGTCCCAGAGTCTGGAGAAAGAGTGGAGAGGCACAGAATCTTAGTTGCTTGAGGTTTATTGTGAAGTTTCCACAGTCAGTGATGATTTGAGGAACCATGTCATCTGCTGGTGTTGGTCCACTGTGTTTTATCAAGACCAGAGTCAGCACAGTCATCTACCAGGAAATTTTAGAGCACTTCATGCTTCCCTCTGCTGACAAGCTTTACGAAGAAGCTGATTTCATTTTCCAGCAGGACTTGGCACACACCCCCCCCCCACACACACACACACGCTGCCAAAAGTATCAAAACCTGGTTTAATGACCATGGCATCACTGTGTTTGATTAGCCAGCAAACTCTCCTGACCTAAACCCCATAGAGAATCTATGGAGGATTGTCAAGAGGAAGAAGAGAGACACCAGATCCAACAATACAGACGAGCTGAAGGTCACTATCAAAGCAACCTGGACTTCATAACACCTCAGCAGTACCACAGGCTGATCACCTCCATGCCACGCCACATTGATACAGTAATTAATCCAAAAGGAGCCCCGACCAAGTATTGCGTGTGTACAATATTGCGTGTAAGTGTAAGTATTGCGTGTCATATTTGTGTATTTATAATATTTATAATATTTATGTTAATTGTGAGTCAGGCTGTTATATTTGTGTATTTATAATATTTATAATATTTATAATTGTGTATTTATAATTTTTCTGCATTGATGTATGTGGTTATTGTGTATATTTTTTATTTTTTTTTCCCCATCTTTACTTGATTCTTTTTTCTAAAGCCCATCCAGGGACAAGAGTTGCAAATTAGCTAATAGCTATACACTCTATGTGCAACACATCAGATTGATTGTCTTTGATTAATTGTCTATGTTTATTGCACTGTCCCTGTCAAATAAACTAATCTACTACTACTACTACTACTACATGGACATACTTTTCAGTTGGCCAACATTTCTATTTAAAAACAGTTTTTTGAGAAACTGAATTTGGGGTTTTCTTGTGCTGTAAGCCATAATAATCAAAATTAAAGTAAACACTTGAAATATATCACACTCTGTGTAATGACTCTATATAATATATGGGTTTCACTTTCTGAAATGAGTGACCAAAAATATTGAACTTTTTCATGATATTCTAATTTTTTGAAATGTACCTGTACTCTGTGGACTGACGAGACAAAAGATGAACTTTTTGAAAGGTGTGTGTCCAATTACATCTAGTGTAAAAGTAACACAGTATTTCAGAAAAGGAACATCATACCAACAGTAAAATATGATGGTGGTAGTGTGATGGTCTGGAGCTGTTTTGCTGCTTCAGGACCTGGAAGACTTGCTGTGGTAAATGGAACCATGAATTCTGCTGTCTACCAAAAAGTCCTGAAGGATAATGTCCGGCCATCGGTTCGTGACCTCAAGCTGAAGCACACTTGGGTTCTGCAGCAGGACAATGATCTAAAACACACCAGCAAGTCCACCTCTGAATGGCTTAAGAAAAACAAAATGAAGACTTTGGAGTGGCCTAGTCAAAGTCCTGACCTGAATCCAATTGAGATGCTGTGGCATGACCTTGAAAAGGCGGTTCATACTCAAAAACCCTCCAATGTGGCTGAATTACAACAATTCACCCTTTATACTGCGGACTTCTCACACAACACAACACACTGCCATCTGCAGAAGTTCTCTGACGACTCTGCAATCGTCGGCCTCATCTCCAACGGAGATGAAGCTGAGTACAGAGGACTTATCCAGAACTTCGTGGGCTGGTGCCATCGGAACTGCCTCCAGATCAACACGAGGAAAACTAAGGAGCTGGTGGTGGACTGCTGCAGGCAAGGACAACCCCTCACAGCACCAGTAAACATCCAGGGAACAGACGTTGAGATGGTGACATCCTACAAGTACCTGGGTGTTCATTTGAATAATAAGCTAGGCTGGTCACACAATACCGACGCACTCTACAAGAAGGGACAGTGCAGGCTGTTCCTACTGAGGAGGCTTAGGTCTTTTTGTGTACAAGGGGTGCTCCTGAAGACATTCTACGATTCGGTGGTGGCATCAGCCATCACTTTTGGAGTGGTCTGCTGGGGCAGTGGCATCACAGCAGCCGATAGGAAGAGACTGAACAAACTGATCAAGAAGGCTAGCTCTGTCCTGGGGCAGCGCCTTGACCCGGTAGAGGAGATAGGAGAGAGAAGGATGGTGGCTAAGCTGTCATCTCTGCTGGAGTCCGAGTCCCACCCTATGCAGGGCATGCTGAACGCACTGAGGAGCTCATTTAGCAGCAGGCTACATCATCCTAGGCGCGTGACCGAGAGGTTTCACAGGTCCTTCCTACCTACACCTGTCAGACTTTATAACCTAAGCAGGGCTGCGTGCAGAGATGGCAAAAAAACGTGACAACCTAATAGTATTGAATGCAAAAGACGCAACAAACTTACACAAAATGGTCCCATTCAGTATACAACTAGGACAATATCGCTACGGAGGGTGACAATATGTATGGGTACATATTCATACTATGTGGGGTAACTAAATAGACGGTTATGCTGTTTATTCCATCTAGCTACAATGCCCTGCACTGTGTGTGTGTATATATATTTATATATTTATGTGTACATATGTATATTCACTGCTCTTATTCTCTTCTAAATTATTGCTCTGAGTGTTGCTATCCCTGTGCTGTTGCAATCCTGGAATTTCCCCATTGTGGGACTAATAAAGGCTTAGTTTATCTTATTCTGCAAAGATGAGTGGGTCAAAATTCCTCCACAGCGCTGTAAAAGACTCATTGTCAGTTATCGCAAACGCTTGATTGCAGTTGTTGCTGCTAAGGGTGGCCCAACCAGTTATTAGGTTTAGGGGGCAATCACTTTTTCACACAGGGACATGTAGGTTTGGATTTTTTTCCCTTAATAATAAACACCTTCATTTAAATACTGCATTTTGTGTTTATTTGTGTTGTCTTTGTCTAATATTTAAATTTGTTTGACGATCTGAACCATTTAAGTGTGACAAACATACAAAAAAATGAGAAATGAGGAAGGGGGCAAACACTTTTTCACACCACTGTGTGTGTAACTTACTGAACAGGTTTCTAACTTACAGCTACTGTATAATGGCGTATTTGCAGCATTGGTTCACAGAAGGAACCCAGATAAACTGGTCTTGTTCTTTTCTTCAGACAAAATAGAGATGTTTCCTACCTTGGCATGTTTCCACTATGATGGTCTTTGTGTAGACTAGATGACACCTTTACTAATTAAGAGCTGACTTGATCTACCTGCTGTCTGTTCGGATCAGCTCAGGTGCTACCTGCAGTGCATGCACACATACACACAGAGCTACACACACGTACTTGTTCGTGTAATGGGATCTGTCGGGGATGTGTCAGAGGATATTGTGAAGTTCCAAATCGCTGTTTAGCCCTCTATGTCATGTTTTGATCTTTGACTGCAGTCTGTACCATCAGCTGTCCAGTGCTGTTCTGATAGTTATGTCAAAATGTCAGAACACTGGAGGAGGTGGATCCCATCAGCTGATCGCCCGAAGCACAGAGCTCAGCTGTTTTCCATGATAAATCACACTTTGCTCTCCCTTGGCTGCTGCTTTCTGATGTTTTGGGGTTCACACTGGCAAAAGCACACTCCATGCATTCCATCCATCTTCTTCCGCTTAATCCTTTTTGGGTCGCGGGGGGGCTGGAGCCTATCCCAGCATCTTTGGGCGAGGGGCAGGGTACACCATGGACAGCTCACCAGTCCATCGCAGGGCCAACACAGAGAAGCAGACAACCATTCACCCTTGCAGTCATACCTAAGGACAATTTAGAATCCCCAGTTTGATGCCAATTAACCTAACTTGCATGTTTTTGGCATGTGGGAGGAAACCGGAGAAATCTCGGAGTAAACCCATGCAGACATGGGGAGAACATACAAACTCCACACAGATCACTGTTGGTCGGGGGCTGGGATCGAACCCAGGATCCCCCAGCCAAGGGTGAGTTGCTGTGCTGCCGCAATGCTAACCACTCCACCACCGTGCTACCCTACTCCATGCATTATCTTTATTTTCAATAAAGTGGGGGAAAAAAAACTTTTATTGCCATCAGTTCATGTGCCTTTGAGCCAGGTTGTGACAACTGTCATCTGACATTCGTGACGTGTCACATCAGCTGTTTTAGACGTGACCGACCTTACAGATTTGACAACTCTGCAGTGGTTTTTGGAGGGGAGAATCATGTCGGTTGAACAGAGATGAATGCTCGCACACCTAGGATTCATGGATCGGGAGGCAACGGCAGTTCAGCATGACCGCTCTATGCATAAGTTAGACTATGGTTGGGCATAAGTTGTGAATACCGGCAACACGCTAAGCATTCGTTGGTTTAAGTTATTTATAAGTTATCTAAACATTCTATACAAGTTACTAATATGCTATGTGCTGTATATGTCAAATTCGTTATGGATACGCGATACATATGGCCAAAAGTGAAAATTTCAGCATATGCCAGTGTTTTAGACCAGTTTTTGTTTGGCTGGAGCCAAAGGTAGCCAGTGACCATTAGCAGTTTCCCATTCATTAATTTGGGGTTGTTTCTGTGCTTATCGTACTTCAGAGTCTATATGGGTGTTTTTATTTATTAGGGGTCCAATGTGTGACATTGGTGGCAAAATTTAAAATTGATCAAATCTGCACATGAAATTGACTAATCACTATCCAATTGTGTCAGGTTTATGAAACTATTAACTATTTTCGTAACGGCATTCGCATTCAGGAACTCTTGAGGCTGAGCGCTCACTTCAACTACTTGTAAATGGAGACGTAAATGGGACACTCGGGCTTTTGTTTCCCCGTGTGCCAATGCACTTTGCAATGGCACACGTTTTACACGAAACAACTTCAACACTTCCAGTATTTTTCACGCATCAAAACTCATCAACAGCTACATTTTCATGACATATTAAGATGTGATAATGTGTATACATACCTTCAAATTCTCCCTGTTTGTTGGATAAGACGTAAAATCACAAAAGGCATAAATGCGGGACACGGAAGTTTGGACCTTCGATAACTTCAATATAAAGTGACCACGATTAATCCTCTCCACATGGGTTGAGCACATCCGGGGTAGAGAAAATAAAAGTGCTTTCCCAGGGCGCTCACCTCGCCAGACGGGGCTGCACGCGGCCGACCAAGACCGAAGACGTAAATTTTTTAAAGGACACCATATTCGATGTCATAAATGTTTGAGATTTTATTGAAATATTCTACATCTGAGCTTCACAAAAACTGATCTCCTTTTTACGTGTATGGTTTGGGATTTGAAAGGTGCAAAGTGAAAAGCATCAGCACTTCCTTTTTTCTTGTTAGTTTACCAAATAACTTGCATGTTGCTGCGTAAATTCGGGGACACGGAAATTTACGTCGTACGAGTAAATTTGCAGGGGTCGCCATACAAAAACCATAGATCCGATCACATTGCGGAATGCTTTATTTTGAATTTGCATTACAACTCTGTTATCTCTTGCATAAATGAGTAGAAAGAGTTACTCAGAGATCACTTTACAGTACTTTGAAATTGATGCGATTTTCATGTCGCACAAAAACTGGGAAAAATGAGGGGACACGACCAATAGTTTCGATTCTAACGGCAAAACCAATGATTTATTTTTTTTTTTTTTAAATTGCAATGCAAGTCTGAAACTCTTTTATGTTCCCTTGCATATTATAAAAACGAAACCGACATCTGCAAATTACAGAAAAAGATAGAGCGCTTGAAAGTCGGATACCCCTGATATAGTGCACTGGACCCCCCCCCCCAAAAAAACACCCATATACATCTTGTTGACCATTAAAACCACACACACCTGTCCACCAGTGATGCTTGCATTTATTCTTTAAAACAAATTTAAGTTAGTTGGCTCAGGATGTGTTAACCTACCCAAGCTAGGAGCTAGCCAGCTAACATTAGCAACATTCACAGCAATGTAACGGGAAGGGTGGAGTTAAATGCGGCTCATGAGCATTTAAAGAGACATGAATTGAAACGAGCCATTCTAACGACGGCTGCAACAGATGATTCACAATGATTGCAATAATTGGATAATTAAAGAATATTAGACCAAAGTATGTCAGACTTTTCATTAAGACCTGTGGGACCTGTCAGCATGTGGAAAAAGTGTAAGGAATATTGCAATAAAAGTTTCATTTGAACCTCCACTTGTAGGGATGGGCGGCATACTGTCGTCATCACTGGTGTAATTGTTGTGCACCGTGGTATGGCTTGAACTACACCGCTAATACTGCGAGCAGTCAGCAGCCTAATCATTCAACATCCTATTAATTTCATAAAATAAGGCATTTAATTGTCTTAAAAACTTCAATTGCCGTCTGAATACTATGCAAGCAGTTGATCTGTGCATGCTGTGACTCTGATGCTGGATGTATTTGGAGAGCTACTCCTTTCATTTGATGCTGACAGGGGACATAAAGGGACACTGCATGCTACCTCTTGGAAACATGGCGAACAAAAATGGAAATTTGGAAGAGAAAAAGAATACTGTGATATAACATCATCCCTGTTGGAAAAAGTAGCATATAGTGGTCATGATTTTTAGGTCTTATCACTCACCCCTACTTTCTCGCACATTACCCCTTTGAATCTCTCCTGTGCACTTTCAATGGCTCTTGTGATTTCATTCTCTCTAGTGTATCAAACCAGTCTCTCTTGCACGTATTTTTGGGTCAGCTTTTGTCCAATTTGGCCCCTCATAGCACAGAAGAGGCTTGTGCTCATGATAAATTTTAAATAATGACTCATCTCAGTTGAGCTGTAGTCTTGGCAAATGTTTTTTTTTTTTTTTTTTGGTTAGTGGATGTGAATAAAGGCTGTCTTGAGAAATCAAAATGGTTTCATTAAGAGGTGAATTTTATCTTTAAAGCTAGGGTGTATACTTTTCTGCAAATGTGAACACTGAACAGACACTGGATATTCAGAGAACTCAATCCAGGACGTCTCTAGATCATATGAAATGCTACCGGAGTGCATCTGAGGACGCGAGAGAGTGGCGTTGTTTGCCGTTTCTCGCTGATCTTTGGCTTGCTCCTGCAATCTGTCCACAGCACCAGACTAACAAGACTCTGCTGAGTTCAGTTTGTCTGCTTGTATGTGTCGTGACAGGCAGGTAAACAACCAATTCTACAAGCCTTTCACAGGCCGTGGGAAGAGATGAGTCTGGAGTTTCGAGCTGCAGTTTTACCTGAAAAACTGAGGTTTATAGAAACGGCACTTGTTTTGTTATAGGGTTTATCGTTTTATTTTTTTTTTAAGATGAGATGAGAAAAAGGATAACATCATATTGATCTTCCTGGGAGGAAAATTCAGGTGCAACAGCAGTAATTGTAGCTACAGACAGAAAACATTTACACTGACTTGCAGTAAATTGCACACACATCTGCGGCAGCTGGTCCTTTGGTTCTACAAGTGGGATAAATGTATGTGTCATTACTTCTCTGTGCGTGTCTGCTGCAGGACCGACGGCGGCATCACGAAGGGATCTACAATCGGTGTTCTGCTGGACTTCACACGTGGGATCCTCATCTTCCTCATCAACGATGAGCAGCAGGGCCCAGTGGCATTCGAAGGCTTGGAGGGCGCTTATTACCCTGCAATCAGCCTCAACAGAAACGTCCAGGTAGAAAGTGATGCTGTTCATTTACATATTAAGGAATGCATTTGGTAAAAGCTCCTTCTGTCTCCACATTGCTGAATTTTGTTTTAACAGTAATACACTACATGTCCACAGTCTCTAACTCTTCCTTCAATTCCTACAAATACATGTTTGATTTAATAAATTGAAGTTCTACTAAATTTATATTACCATTATAATGAGCGATCCATTATTGAGCTAGTACATTAAGTTCCCAGCCCTCCATGGGGTGCTGTTTAATTAGCTAATTCTGTATTCTGTCTGAGCAATGCTGTATACAGAAACTAAGGGTTTTACATGAGTGCAGTTCTTATTCATTAAAACAGAATTGATAACTTTTACAAATATGAGCCTGAGGGATTGAACCCTGAAAGAGGAACGGCTTCAAAAATTCAACAACAGTGGGTAGTTCTGTATTCCGTATTGCTTCCAGACAGTTTTCTCATTTGCAGAGCTGTTTCTGGGAAGAAAATGTGCCTGGGAAAAAAAAAAAAAAAAAAATCTTCAGTTCCTAAACTGATGGCTCAACAGCTCCCCCTGCAGGAAGAATTCAAAATAAATAAACATTGTTACTGTCATTTATTAACTAGATTGTGTTTCTTCAGGTCACACTGCATACTGGTCTACCCATTCCTGATTTCTACACCCCAGGAGAGGCTGATCCCACTGGCTCCGTGTGCTAAAGACTCATGATAACCTGCTTTGAGGAAACCTTCAAGATTTCCCAGATTCCTTCCTGCTCCTCCCTCTCATCTTCTTCTCCCCTTCACTGACTGACCCCGCCTGGGTCTATACCAGGCGCTGTCAGCACTGAGCCATGCCTTTATCATGCCTAAACCCTGGACTCATGGGTGCAGTCAGTGTGGATGGTGCTTGGACACCTGTTCCTTGTATCTTGATGTGTTCCAGTTGGGGAAAAAAAAGTGTAAAAGCATTCCAGCTTTTATGTTGATTGGTTAAAATAGAGATCAAATTTAGGGCCTAAAAGAAATGTTTGACATTTTGGAGAACTAAGTAAGAAAATGGACACGACACTAAACTATATAAGTTACAATCAGTCAGTTTAGCATAAAGACTGGAAACAAGGTGGAATGAGTAGCATTTTGAGAGCATTTTAGCAGGAGTTTTGAAACCATATATAATTTTACATACAGATTTTATGAAAGATTAAGTGGTTTAATGATGGTGGTTGGACTGCAGTTTAACACTAGCATTTTAACAGTTTTTAATATTTATGCTATTTAAAGGGGTCACTGCAGTCTCACACAGCTCACACATCTCTTAATGAAATGTTTATGACATATTTTCTTTAATTATTGCAGCAAATTAGTTTGGTTTTTTGCAGGACTTCTGAGAATGGCTGGTTTCAGTGCTGTCTCGCTAAATCTCAGACCACATTCAACTCTGCCCTCTCTCTTACATCACTGTTGCTAACTTTAGCTGCCTAGCTCAGAGCCAACTAACATAAATTTGTTTTAAAGAATGAATAAAATAATGCCTCACTGGTGGGCGGCGGGGGGGGGGGGGTGATTTCAGTGGTCGATAGGATATGACCGGTCCCTGGAGTACAACAAGCACAGAAACATTTGTGAATGTTTCTGTCATAGCTTCAGCTAATCGCCTTTGGTCAGTTATGGATAATAATACAAGAAAATAAGCTAAAATAACATCCAAGAACGACGTATCTGATGAAGCGTTGTGAAATGAACAAAGATCCCAGTCGGGGTGAATAGAATTTATAGAAAATGGCGATTCCGCCTCGCCGAGGTGAACTGTATCCAGTTACATCGATGTAACTGGATACAGTCAATTTTACTTTTGGAGTGAAAAACGATATAAAGCCCATATGTGTTGTTTGTTTTTAAGAAAAGTGAGCATTCTTTGATAACCACATGACCATTAGACACATTTAAGAATGTTAAAATCTACAAAAACACCATTTTTCAGTTAGTGGCCCCTTTAAACTAACTGAATGGAAGCTTTAGCTGTGTAGTAAGGGAGCACACTACAGCAAATGGTGTTGATCTTCAAAGGCTCCTAAACCATACAAATGTTTCCCAAAATGTCAAATTCTTTCTTTTAAGGAAGGGTGTCGTTTTGTAAATGTGTCTTCCATCATGCCATTAACATACAGTATGACCTAATTTATTTTTCTAGTTCATCTCTTTTTGGTTAACGTCTTTTCCTTGTGATTCCCACACATACAAGAAATCATCTTTTGTCATTTTCATGTTCAGTGTGTGAAGGGTGGATTTAGCTGAATCGGCAGCTGGCCCCAAGACGAGTCTGACTGTGGCGTCACCGTCGTCATCTCGTCCATGTAAATGAAATGCTTTTCATAGTGGCTTAGCTGTTGTGAACCTTCTGTATGGTTTGTAAAAAGTAAAAAAAAAAAAAAAAAAAAAAAATACAACATCAAAGTATAAAAATACTTCTGGAAGCAAAAGCCTTCATGCACCATTTTTTGCAGTGCAGTTCTGAAAACAGGAGGACGGGATGTAAAATGGGTTAGGATGAAGAATATAGATGTTTGAATAAGGTGCTATAGTAGCTCGCTTAGGTTTGGCTTTTCCTTTTTTTTACCATAGGTGAGTAAGTACTGGTAGTTTTGTAATATTGTTATTGAAATGAATTATTGCAAAGACCTGTATAGCTAAATAATTTATTGATATTATGAGTGTTTCAGTGAGAATTATTCATTGTTTGTTCAGTTGATGTATAGTTATTACAGAATGAACAAACTATTTGTTTAATCTAGTTTGGAGGAGGGTTTTTGGTTTTTTTGTGTTTTTTGTTTTGTTGGGTTGTTTTTTTTTTTTAGTTTTTGTGATAAAGAGGCTTTTCAGTTTTATTTTCTTCAAAGGCAACTGGAAAGGAGATGAGATTCCGGGCACCAGCCTCCTCAACGGGTGACAGCATTCAAATCTAAATCCTAACACAGTATGGCAACATGTTAAAAAGTTGATATTAACAGCTGATGTTATCTGGGCCCATGTGTTTAAAGTTCTTGTTCCCCCATTAGTATTCATACTGCGTTCTCTCAGCTCAGGTCAGATTTAGGGGTGTGATCCTCAAGTACCTTACAGCTGTGAAGTCAGTTTTTCAGCTCCTGAGGTTGGGCAAGCCTGCACACGACTTACTTAAAAATTCAAGATGGCTGCCCCCATGTACCACACATAAATAAGAATATATTTATTATCACCTCTGTTGTATACAATATATCCAATTCACTTTACACATGGTTCTACCCAGCTTCTATCTATGAACACATTTTTATTTGCAAAATTACTGTATATGGTGTTATTTTCTGTGGGGCATTGCTAGCAATGGCTAATGGCAAACTGGTAAAAACAGACAATTCCCCTACCTTGTACAATAAAACTAAAGAAAAAGTAACTAAATATAAGAGCAAATTATAATTTAAAGGTCCCATTCACTGCTCTTTTCCCACAAGTTGACAGCTCTCACAGGTCTTAATGAAATGTTTGACATATTTTGGTCAAATTGCCTTTAAATATTGAATTATTGCAACATCATTGTAAATCATCTTTTTTAGCCTTACTCGGATGGCTCATTTCAGTGCATGTCTCTTTAAATACCTAAGGGCTACATTTAACTCCATCATCCCTCTTACATAATTGTTACTAATCTTAGCTGGCTAGCTCCTAGCTCAGGTCATGAGCCTGAGCCAGCTAACGTAAATTTGTGTCAAAGAATGAACAAAATAATGTTATTGGTGGACAGGTGTGTGTGGTTTCATTGATCAATAGGGTATGACTGGTCCCTGGAGTATAATAAGCACATACATTTGTGAATGAGTGGCTAAACTGCTAGCTGCACTTAGCCACCTTGAGTCTCAGTACTAAGCTAAAATACATCTAAAAATAACGTATTAGATCAAGTGTTTGTAGATGAACAGGGATTCAAGTGGGGGTGAATAGAATTTATAGAAAATGGCAATCAAAACAGTTAAGATTGACGACAACCTGTCACCCTCTACCCCCTGAGATGAACGCTGAGGTTAAACTGATTAATATCGACCATCTAGCCAAGCTAATGGATCGAAGTAGCATCATGGCAAAAATGGAACAAAATAAGCCAGAATGAGATAAGAAATATTATCGACTATAGAGTAGCCAACCAGGTGGAAACAGGGATGTTCATTAGGGTGATTGAAATCTAAAGAAAGTAATAATATAAACTGCACTTGGTAACCCAACTCCCGATTAGCTCTGAAGCTAATGCCTTAGCTGGGCTCCCCGTTGGCAGACAGCTATGCTGGCCAATAATATAATAGAGCTGTGGTATGTATCAAGGCAAGATTTACCTTTTCCTGATGTAGAGGACCAAACCTGGAAGTTAAAACTGTTCTTTGGACACAGAAACATTATAAAGACTCTGTGTGTGTTTAGTTTTAAGACAAGTGAGCATTTTGGTGTGTGTGTGGAGGGGGGGGATAAGTAATGAACATGTCAACTTTTTTCTCATTAAACATATTTCTGATGGAGCCATTGACCTGAAATTTTCACCAGATATCAGTAACAACCCAAGTAATCCATACATGCAAAGAAATCAAGGCAACTGTGTTCACAAAACAAGTTGCATTTAATAAAGTGGAATGACACAGGGAATAAGTATTGATCACACTTGGTGAAATTCATTTAATATTTAGTCGAAAAGCCTTTGTTGGTAATAACAGCTCCCGGACGCCTCCTGTATGGAGAAACTAGGCGCAGGCTTTGTTCGGGAAGCATTTTAGCCCATTCTTCCACACAAACTGTCTTCAAATCTTGAAGGTTTTGTGGGTGTCTTCTATGAACTTCGATCTTCAGTTCGTTCCATAGATTTTCAATTGGATTCAGGTCAGGTGACTGGACCATTCTAACGGCTTTATTTTCCTTCTCTGGAGCCAGTTTCCTGGGCTGTGTGTTTGGGGTCATTGTCTTGCTGAAATGTCCACCCTCATTTCATCTTCAGCATCCTGGCAGATGGCAACAGGTTCTTATCAAGGATGTCTCTGTACATTTATCCATTCATCTTTCCTTCAATTATATGAAGTCTGCCTGTACCATGTGCTGAAAAACACCCCCACACCATGATACTCCCACCTCAAACTTCACTGTTGATACAGTGTTTTGGGGCTGATGTGCAGTGCCATTTCTCCTCCAGACATGCTGTGTGTTGTAGCATCCAAAAAGTTCAATCTTGTTCTCATCTGACCAATATTTTATTGGCTTGCCAAAATGCTGTGCAGCAAAATTTAAACAACCTTCAACATGCTTTTGCTTCAGCAATGGAGTCTTGCGAGGTGAGCAGGCATAGAGCCCATGTCGGTTGAGTGCATTACTTGTTTTCTTTGAAACAGCAGTACTTGCTAACTCCATGTCTTTCTGGAGCTCTCTACGAGTGGTCTTTGGCTCTTGGATAACTCTTCTGATAATTCTTTTGACTCCTCTGTCAGAAATGCAGCGAGGTACACCTGGTCATGGCCAGTTTATGGTAAAATGATGTTTTTTCCACTTCTGAATGATGGCTCTAACAGTGCTCACTGGAACATTCAGCAGTTTAGAAATGCACCTGTAGCCAATGCCAACATTATGTTTTGTGACAATAAGGTTGTGAAGGTTGAGAGAGAGAGCTCTTTGCTTCTACCCATCATGAGTTCTTTGTGGTGTGACAATCTGATATTCTCAGACCTTTTTAAAGGTTATCAGTCAGGACTTAACCAGCTGAAATTAATTTGCACTGATGGGAGATGGGATGACTTCCTAAATTCTGATGGATTTCAGCTGGTTTCTTAGCCTCCTATGCCTTTTTGCACCGTTTTTTCTTCGTGTGTTCAATACTTATTAAGATAAGATAAGATAAGCCTTTATTAGTCCCACAACGGGGAAATTCCAGGATTGCAACAGCACAGGGATAGCAACACTCAGAGCAACAATCAGAAGGCAAGAAAAAAAAAAACAAGCAAGCAAGAGCAGCTAATATACATATGTACATATTACTATAAAATATATATATACACACACACACACAGACACACAGTGCAGAGCATTGTAGCTGGATGGAATAAATATATGAATATATGAACACACAGTGCAGAGCATTGTAGCTAGATGGAATAAATATGTAAATATATAAACACCCACAGTACGGAGCATTGCAGCTAGGTGGAATAAATATGCAAGTATATAAACACACACAGTGCGGAGCATTGTAGCTAGATGGAATAATATGTAGATATATAAAAACACAGTGCGGAGCATTGTAGCTAGATGGAATAAATATATAAATATAAACACACCCAGTGCTGAGCATTGTAGCTAGATGGAATAAATATATAGATATATAAATATAAACACACCCAGTGCAGAGCATTGTAGCTAGATGGAATAAATATGTAAATATATAAACACACACAGTGCAGAGCATTGTTGCTAGGTGGGATGAAACAGCATAACCGTCTATTTAGTTATCCTACATGGTATGATTATGTGCCCATACATATTCTCACCCTCCATAGCGACCGGTATGTTCCTAGTTGTATGCCGGAGAGGACCATTGTGTAAGTCTATTGCATCTTTTGCATTCAAAAAAAAAACTATTAGTTTGTTACGTCTTTTTGCTATCTCTGCGAGCATTCCCTGTGTCATTCCACTTTATTAACTATAACTTGTTTTGTGAACACAGTTGCCTTGATTTCTTTATATGTATGGATTACTTGGGTTGTTACTGATATCTGATTAAAATCTCAGGTCAATGGCTCCATCAGAAATATGTTTGAGGAAAATGTTGACATGTTCAATACTTATTTTCCCTGCTGTATATAAAATCCCGTGACCAATACACATTTCATAAGATTAAAACCTACAAAAACACTTTTTCAGTGAATGGGATCTTTAAAATTTGAAGTGTTAAAATTCCCTCTTTGATGTATGTCAATTAAATTTGTCTGAAAATACCAGTAAAGGATCTTGGTTTTCTGAGCTGCTGTTATGAAATGCCATAGACTCAGATGTGATGCCATTTCGGCAGCTGTATCCAAACCTCAGACAAAAATGGAAGGTTTTGGGTGGGGGAGTTGTTATAGAAAACAGTAAATGGTGAAAAGAAAAGTAACAAACACCACAGGGTTTATTATTATTAGTCAATGTTAATACAGTAGATTTTTAAAAAAAAAAAATACAGATGTTATGACTGGATTTAACTGTTTTGGAGCCCCTCGTTGGAAAAGCCCTCCACATGAGGAAACTGTCAATATTCCCAAAACAACATAGGAATTGAATAATACGCAAGTGATGCTTAGTTGGGCAGTGCAGTGGCGAAGTGGTTAGCACTGCAGCAGCACAGCAACTCACCCTTGGCCGGGAGATCCTGAGTTCAATCCCAGACCCTGACCAACAGTGATCTGTGTGGAGTTTGCATGTTCTCCCCGTGTCTTCGTGGGCTTACTCTGGGATTTCTCCGGTTTCCTCCCACATGCAAAAAACACGCAAGTTAGGTTAATTGGAGACTCTATAGTGGCCCCAGGTGTGAATGGTGAAAGGGTTGGGCGCCACACCAGTGGCCGCCTCATCCACTCATGTGGATGCCCTGTAATTTCCCCGTTCTGGGACTAATAAAGGAATCTAGTTCATGCTATTATTTAATGATGCAATTAATTTACCATGTTTGTCATCAGGGGTGCTGTTGAATTACAGTATATTACAATATAACAAAGTGCAAATTCAACAGCACCACAAAGCAGGGCCTTACCAAAAATAATAATAAACACAGACTAAAGACCCTCTCTAAAGCAGATTCAACAACAATATTGTAACTTATATGATGGTAGGATTTCTAGAAGGACTGAGTTCAGTGTGTCCAATGTGATCAATTAATGTAATTAATTCAACTGCAGACTGAACCACAGTGTTGGACTGGCTGATCAATAATGTCATGCGAAGTCAAACTGCTGAATGGTCCATGTGAGGGAACTGCTGCCCCGTAAAGTTCCTTGAATAGTTCCCTGAGAGTTGTAGCCCTGAGACATACAGCACATGTCTGCCATACACTTGAGGTGCTATCCTGTTCGAGCTTCATGGATGTGCCTTTTCCCAAGTTTCAGTACCCAAAACATTTATGAAACTTTGCTACCAACTGGATTCATCTCTTAAGCAGAGTCAACCGTAACATCTGTGATGCCTGACTTCACCTGCTGCTACTGTAGTTTTTCTATCATTAAAAAAAGGTGGACTTCAACAATATTATAGTTTGCTGAGCTATAATAATCGCCAGAGAATATCAAAGTCAGGTCTGATAATGTTTATTTTATCCTCCCCCTGGGATTGCAGTGATTGTAAATTATATAACACAAGAATGGCTGTACAGAGTAAATATTGTGTTTCCCATTATGGTCGTGTGTGTGCATGTATACTGCCTGCACCAATCATTAAGTTGCGAGGCTGGATGCAAGTTTTGATTTATGCAACTTTTAATTGGCTGTTGTTTATGGTCAGCCTTTTGTCCGACCATGATAACATTTCTGTCCATTCGGCAGTGGGTCACAGAGCAGCGAGAGCTTCGAGACAAGTACAGCATATTAAGTGTTGCACAACCTCAGATTCCAGGACAAATGCACAATGTGACTCTAATTCAGAAATACTCTTTATTAAAGGGGTTTTACTCGTCTCCGATATGAAATAGTTAGACACTCTTTATTTTCAAAACAAGATGAGCGATCTATGTGAAAATGTCACTTTTGTACTGAATAATGAGCTGAATGTGTGTTTCTGAACTGAACACATGAGGGTGCTGACATTAAAAAGTGTGTGATTGTAACATTTAATATGTCTAAACCAGCCAAATACACTTAAATAATGTGAAGAATAACCCATGGATGATATAGGTCTATTGTAAAGCCTCAGAAAAAATATTAGAAATATTTCTAAAAAGGAATACACACAGTCGCTGGGCGACAGCTCCAAATGTATATATGTGTGTGGGTTGGGTGTGTGTGTGTGTGAGTGACCTGCATTTAATCCTAATTTCAATTCAAAGTGATTGTTTATGGCCTGTTTGAACCAAGGTGGAATGTCAATATTATTTACAGTGAATCTGAGATATCTCCATGGAGAGCTTTATCAGTGTACTACTCTGATTTTATCATGGTATTATTACTATGATAGTCTGTCATCACCATATTACTGCTATTATTATTTGAAGTATAATATGAGCCTCTGTGTTTTCTGTATGTGTGAATATTTAATAAATAGGTGTCAACAACATGATGTGACATTTTTATTATGGCTTTGATTTCAAGCACTGTTCTTAAAAGGTTTTAGGAACTACTTATTCAGTTTAAAGTCCACCAACAATAAAACATCCTGTGACTGGCTGTTGGGATTCAGGTCATGGTTTCCATAGTTGTAGGGTTTTCAGTGTTCCTACACCAAACAAGAAAGTCACATAGTGTTGCTTTAAAATGGTTTCAGATAATGATGTCAGTATGTCAGCAAGTAGTTCTTATCACCCAAAATGTTGAGGCTTTAGTGTTGTAAATGTGCTGATTTTAACTTTTTTTCCTAGTATAATACTCCTAGTCTTTCCTATTATGGTTATCTAAGGCCTACACCTGTGACTAAGACCAACTATTTAAAGCATTTATGAGGGACAGCCAATGAGGGGAAAAAAGAAAAAAGGATGCAGAATTGCTACAGACTAAACAATAGGCAGACAAAAAAAAAGTGGCAGTCAAGATAAAATGACTTAAAACAAAATACTGGCAGCTGCCAGTGGTACCCCTCACCCTCTGTTTGTTATTGAGATGTAGTCTATACAGTGGTGTGAAAAAAGTGTTTGCCCCCTTCCTGATTTCTCATTTTTTGTATGTTTGTTACACTTAAATATTTCAGATCATCAAACAAATTCAAGTATTGGAGAAAGATAACACAAGTAAACACAAAATGCAGTTTTCAAATGAAGGTGTTTCTTACTAAAGGTAAAAAAAAATCCAAACCTACATGACCCTGTGTGAAAAAGTGATTGCCCCCTAAACCTAATAACTGGTTGGGCCACCCTGAGCAGCAACAACTGCAATCAAGCCTTTGCGATAACTGGCAATGAGTCTTTTACAGCGGTGTGGAGGAATTTTGGCCCACTCATCTTTAAATTGCAAATTCAAATTTGTTTGATGATCTGAAACATTTAAGTGTGACAAACATACAAAAAAAAAAGAGAAGTCAAGAAGGGGCAAACACTTTTTCACACCACTGTATAGCATTTTGACCTTGCCTTTGACCTTGTAATCCCAAAACCATACGCAGAGGTCAGGGTGACAGGGTGAACCTGTGTACAAAGTTTGGTGACCCAAGTTTTATTTATTCTGTAGTAGCATATACGGGGGCGGGGCTGAAAAGTTCATAGTGGTCAAATTTGACCAAATGTGGTTTATTTTTGAACCACAAGGATCCAAGTGCTGCAACACCAATGGAAGAAGTGTGTGGACCGAAGAGGAGACTACGTTCAAAAATAAACCACATTTGATCACAATGAACTTTTCACCCTATGAACTTTTCAGCCCCCCTCGTATGTATGGCATAGGGGAAGTTAACAGTGACCTTTCACCTTTTGAACCCAAACCCATAGCTGTAGGTCAGGGTCCCAAGGTGAACCTGTGATCCAAGTTTGGTGACCCTAGCATTCTTTGTTGTTACAATATAGTTTAAATGGCAATTTGACCTTCATGTTGTGATCCCAGGGGTCAGGGTAAAAGGGTGAACCTGTGTACAAAGTTTGGTGAGTTTGTATAGTAATAGGTGGTGTAAAGACAATTACAGACAATTACAGGAGGACGCTGGAGGATAAACTACTAAGGATGTCTGGATGGGAATGAAACAAATCACTGGGTATAAGGGGAGAGACAGACATCGGGGAGCCTTGAGAGAGCTAATGAGCTGAATCTGTTTTTAATAGGTTCAACTCACCGTCTGTCACCCCCACAACACAGCCAGGTCCCACCCCCATGTGCAGCACCTCTCTCCATCTCCCACCTCACCCCACCCTCCACCCTACTCTGGGGACCCCCCCCCCCACACACACACACACACACTCACACACACACACACATCACATCACTGTGACTACAGACGAGATTTAAAAAACAGCTGGAGAGATTCCGTCAGCGGAAGGCTGCGGTCCCTGATGGCATCTCCGCCAGGATCCTGAGGACCTGGGCCAACCAGCAAGCTCTGGTACTGAAACACCTGTACAACCTGAGCCTGAGTCTGGAGAGAGTACCGGTGCTGCGGAAGACATCCTGCTTGGTTTCTGTCCCCAAGAAGTAGTCTCCATCTGACTTGAATAACTATCGACCAGTTGCCCTCACATCCCATGTGATGAAGGTCATTGAGAGACTGGTCTTAACCCACCTGAGGCCGCAGGTGAAGACATGGCTGGACCCTCTGCAGTTTGCATATCAGCCCCATTTAGGAGTTGAAGACGCTGTCCTCTACCCGCTGCAACAAGCCCATCTGCACCTGGATGGTGGAGGAGACACTGTGAGAATCACATTCTTTGACTTCTCCAGTGTCTTCAACACCATCCAGCCACTGCTGCTGGGTGAGAAGCTGCAGGTGATGGGGGTCAACAGCTCTGTGATCTCCTGGATTACTGACTATCTGACAGGCAGGCCACAATTTGTCCAGCTGGGCAGTGTCTTGTCTGACGTGGTGGTTAGTGATAAGGGAGCTCCACAGGGGGCTGTGCTCTCTTTTTCTCTTCACCTTATACACCATTGACTTTCAGTACAACACCGAGTCATGCCACCTGCAGAAATTCTCTGACAACTCAGCTGTTGTCGGGTGTATAAGAGGGGGAGAGGAGGGGGAGTACAGGGCACTGGTTGACATATTTGTGGAGTGGACAGAGCAGAATCACCTGAGGCTGAACATCAGCAAGACCAGAGAGATGGTGACTGACTTCAGGAAGAAAAGGATAACTTCACAGCCATTGCAGATTAGGGGGAGGACGTAGAGGTAGTTGAGGACGACAAATACCTGGGTGTCATAATCAGCAATGGACTGGACTGGACTGGACTGGAAATCCAACACCAATGCTGCTTACAAGAGGGGGATGAGCAGACTCTACTTCCTGAGGAAGCTGAGATCCTTCAACATGTGCAATAGGATGCTGGAGGTTTTCTACTAGGCCATTGTCGCCAACGCCATCTTCTTTGCTGCTGTCTGTTGGGGTAGCAGTATCAGAGCCAGCGACACCAACAGACTTGACAAGATTATCAAGAAGGCTGGCTCTGTAACTGGTATCAGACTGTGGTGGAGAGGAGGACACTAAATAAACTGCAATCCATCATGGACAATCCTGATCACCCCCGCCACCACACACTGGACAGACAGAGGAGCACTTTCTACAGCAGACTGCTACAGCTTCACTGCCAAACGGTTAGGTACAGGAAATCTTTCCTGCCACATGCCATTTCACTGTACATTAACTCACTCTGATGTTGTACTCTGGTCATAACTATGCTGCCATCCTGCACTTTACAGTCTAATTGGTGCCTCACATTTCACTCTGCACCTGATAGTCCTGCATTGTACAGCGGGTATGATTCATGTATCTATACGGGTCACCACCTATTCATCTATGATGCATGTAAGTTTTTAGCAGTTTTACTTTCCATGGGGAATCGCTTTGTCTGTTATGCTGTCTGTGTTTCTGTCGGTTGGTTGTCTACTGACATGCTGCTGTTACACTGTAATTTCCCAGTTTGGGATCAATAAAGTACATCTATCTATCTATCTATCTATCTATCTATCTGGGCATAGGGAAAGCTAGCTGTGACCTTGGACCTTTCAACCCCAAACCTATAGTGAGAGGTCAGAGCCTCAGGGTGAACATGTCTACGAAGTTTAGTGACCCTAGCTTTACTCATTCTATAACAACAGGGCATAGGGGAAGCTAACTATGACCTTTGACCTTTTGACCCCAAACCCATAGTCAGAGAGCAGGGTGTCAGGGTGAACATGTGTACAAAGTTTGGTGACCCTAGGTTTTGTTTTTGATGTATAGTTTATATGATATTTTGACTTTGATCTTTGACCTTTTTACTCTAAATCCATAGTTGTGGGCCAGGGCCCCAAGGTGAATCAGTGTACCCAGTTTGGTGAGCTTTCTTTGTTGCTGAGATATAGTTTAAATGGCAATTTGACCTTGTCCTTTGTGAGAGGAGAGTGAGAGGTCAAGGTCTCCGAGTGAACATGTGTAACAAGTTTGGTGACCCTAGCTTTACCGCTCACTCTCCTTCCAGCCAAAGCACAGCATGCAGCTCACCCCACTGGAGCTGGAGGTGTTCAGCAGCAAGGTGTCATAGTGGCGGAAATGTAATTGGCTGGTGGCTGTTTAAGAAAAAAAGGATAATCAAGACAGACAGCAAGCTTCCCTATAATGCATCAGAAAAGCTAACCATGACTTTTGGCCTTTTGACTCCAAACTCTAAGTCAGAGGACAGGGTGTAAGCTATCCAAGACTTGTCTTAGGCATGATGATATTGATTTGAAAAGGGCTACATCATTCCTTTGTGTAGTTATCACATTAGAAGATTTAGGGAAAACTGATCTCTGATGTCAGAGGAGAGGACACAAGGGACAGGTAAACGGAATAACAAAGGCAGGAAGAGGGACAGGAATAGACACATTTGTGAGCAGCAGCACACTTCAGGCTTGTGTAGACTGGTTAGCAAAATACAGTGATCAAGAGAACTCACCAAAATGCAAAATCCACAACACAAATATATAAAAGCCACAACACAAATACAAAAGCATGCTAATGTTAGCTACAATGCTAACATCAACCATGCTCTGTCTAAACATTGCAAAACAGAATCACTGTTGCAGTTCAATTTCAGGGACCTCAGTCAAGCCCGCGGTGGGCGCGCCCCCGGAGGCGCTGGCCACAGCAGACCTAGGTGCCATTTCGCTAAAGTCATGGCTCACTCTTCAGCAACATCCCAGCCTGGGTCCCACACCACCTGGGTCGGCTTCAGCATTGCGTCTTGATCTGAAGCAGCTGCTTTTACCTTTTGCAAACGGCTGGCGTGCCATCTTGAATCATCAGCCATATGGATGGCGGCTGGCCTCAATTATGCAGTGTTTCTAATCTGCGATGACGGGACCATCTGTGGGTCCAGGCAGTTGGATCGTTGGACTCAAACCCAATCAAGTAGTGTGAGAAGGGATCTGTTCGGCTGCACTTAGCACTGCTGCTCTCTCATCCCAGATGCTGGTTGCTGTTGTAGCGACATGCTGTCACGCCGACAGCAGGATGTGCCCTTGGTTGGCGTTCTGCTGGGACCTGCTGGGCCAAGAACTCTCTATCCTGCTGTGCTGCAGTGGCTCCCTGAGGCTGATGCTGGGCGAGGATACGAGATGAGTCCGGCTTCTGCCCCTTCTCTCCTGGTGCTGATTGTGTCGCTGCAGCAGGCGATGGGGCGCGCACTGGGTTGTCGTCGTTCACCGGGGTCCCCTTTCTCCACAAACTCCTTCTCCTATGGCTCCACGGCGACTCCTTGAGGCTCATGCCGCGCGAGGATCAGAGGTGAGTTCGGTTTGTGACCTCTCGCCAGGTGGTGTTTTTTGTGTTGTGTCATGCTTGGAGCAGCTGTACCCACGTCCAAGGAATCATACTTTGTCTCCTGTGATATGGCAGCAGCTCGAGAACCGGCTCTGGATCCCATGTGGCTGCGGACTGGGGCTCCTGTGGCTGCTCCGGTTCTGCTGGGCTCTGCTCGGCATGCGGAACAAGGCAGGGAGAGGCTGCGTCCACGTCTGAGCACAGCAGACTAGAGCCGTCGTTGTCCAAACTGAGTTCACTGCTGGGTTGTTGCGCTGTGGTGCCCTGCTGTCCCACGGTGTCTCGGCCAGTCCTCTCTGCCCCCCCCCCACCCCCCGAAGCCGCCTCCTCCTTCCCGATAGATGCGGGCTCCCTCTCCTGCAACTCTGCAGCGGCTCCTGGGGGCTCATGCTGAGCGAGGATCTGAAGCGAGTTCAGTTGCTGCCCCTTCTCTGGGCAGTGCTTCTCCTGTGAGCATGGGATGGCTGTACCCTCGTTATCGTAATCTGGATGTGTTGTGTCCCACTCATCAATATTGGTCAAACTGAGTCCGTTACTGTCGCAGATGGAGAACCCCAGTTGATAAAACAACTGGGGTTTACAAGTGTGTGGCCACTTGTAAAACAAAGTCAGTAATGACTCTTGACGCGTAGCAGACCGTTAGTGTGATGTTCCCTACATTGCTAACTCAGTAGCCATCATACCCATACAGCACCGCTGGGTTCTTACCCATCGTGTGGTTGGGAAAGAACTTCTTCACCGTGGCCCAGTTCAACATTGATCTCACTGCAGTGGTGTCAAGCAGCAGCGGTAAGTTAACGTCATCCAGCTCCACCATGCAGAATGTGTACACCATGCCTCCAGACCTCACCGTGTGGATGGTCGTTGCAGGTGAGTGACTTTGTTTGGCCAGCGGGCTCGGTGGTGGTGCTGACTGGCAAACTTTGGCAAAGTGGTTGCATTTTCCACATCTTTTGCATCGTTGCCTCCTTGCTGAGCAGAAACGTGCTCTCTCTCGGTGTGTTGGGGAGCCACAGCTACCACATGTGAAGTGCTTCGTAGCGGTCCTCCGGTCCACAGTGTTTGCTTCAGTCTCTTCTGCTGTGCGACCAGGTTACTCCATGCTCACCACATATGCCAGCGGTGTGTGGCTCAGCTACTGCTGTTGTTGCTGCACACCTAGCTCCGATGCTAACCTGACGGCGGACTCCAGCTGAAATGCTAGCTTGATGGTGTTATTTAGCATCATGTCATTTGGCGCCGTTAGCATCTTCGTTCCACAGCCGTAGGTTGCTAGTATGCTCGGCCAACTGGTCCCGCACTATTTCATCCTCCAATAAACCAAACCTGCACATGTTGGCTAGGTGGTGAAGGTCCGCGATGAATTGTTGTGTCGTCTCTCCAGCTTTCTGTCGTCGTTGGCGGAACCTAATACGCCGCACCAACACGTTGTCGGATGTGGCGAAGTAGATAGCTAGCAGCTCAACTAAATCAGCAAACGACTCCGTTGGACCTAGCATATGGAAAATACAATGGCTTTCTATGTCCAGATTGTAAATTAACAGAGCTCGCTTCCATACCTTGTCCAACTTGCCCAGGTCCAATGCCAACACATAAGTCTCAAAAGCATCGCGCCAGCATGGCCACGGCATGGGCGGCTCACCGGGGTATTCCAGAAACAGTCGTAGTGGCCTCAAGCACGCTTCCATGGTTTAACTCTCGTCACCAAATGTTATGCCCAAAAACCAGGAATGATCAACGGAGAGTGGTGCTGCTTTGGCACACGAACTTTATTACACAAACTGTTATCAGTTACAGTACTGACTTGTTGTTGGAGGCTGAGCGCCATATAGCCAAGAGCCGAGGCAGCCCTAAGATGGCCGACTCTCTCCTTATGTCGGCTCGGCATGATGACATCACCAAACGGCTGCGCCATCACGCCGGTGCCATCCAACCCTGTGGTTTCTTGTACCACACAATCATAACACTGGAATTAAATAGAGCATCATATGAGCTAGCACAGCATAGCAAAATAGCATTTATTCACCAATGAAGCTTTCTTGGAGTCCTGTAATTAATGATAGTCCAGCAAATATGGTCCAGTTTTACTGCAAAAGGTCTAATAGATTCATCCGAGTAAGGTTTATTGGCCATCTAGATGGTTACACGGGACAATGCCCATAAAATCGCAGCATTGCTTGAAATCCAGCCGGCTAACTTCCTGCTTTTTTCTGTTTACGTGCCACAAAAACTACATTTCCAATAGCGACAGTGATGTAAACAGAAGCCCAAAAGACTCACGTGACAGTCTTGATTTGGTTGATACCTCATTTGGCCTAACAGGCCTTTCCTTTGTGTTTTCACAACCTTCAGTACTCAGTGAGTAACCTACTTAGCATGACGGACCAGCCCCACAGCTAACGCGAACAAAACAAGCCAGTTGCAGCTGAATATGCTGATTATGCCAGCTAATTCTTCCAAGGTATGTGCCAACCTGTGTTCAAAAATGCCTGGTTGCAACCTAAGAAAAAACTGTAATATATTTATTTTTTGTGATAGTGTTAGAACATTTTGACCTGAACTTAATAACGCTTGGTTCTACATTCCTATTGTGCTTTCCAGCCAATATCTAACAGCTGTATGTTATATTCAAGCATCTGTATTTTTTTAAAAAATGCAGGCGAACTTTATTTTCTTCAAATTTAGTATGTTTACGCCACTGTTACTCAGTGGCAGAAGCACTTAGAGGGATTCTGACTGTTTTACCAAAAAATTGTTTTCTTTCGAATGAGACCAACCCCATGAATACTGCAGAGGGTTGAAGAACAGCTTTTGAATTATTTTGGGTATGTTATTTTTTGGCATTTTTAGGGAAATTGGCTGGAATGTTATAAAAACTCTTTGATGCTTAGCCTCATCCTGCCAGCTTTCACAACACAATAAAGGGTCTCTGGATTATGTCTAATCCAAGCCAGTTAGAACTCCTCCAGTTCTGCAGGAAAACCTTAGATAGACAAGTAGATGCCATTAGCTCAGAGTTAGCATGTCAATTGTTTATAATATATAATATGGATTGGGGAGTTGGGCATCTCCAATTTTAGCCTTTCTATGTACTTTGCAGCTGCAATTTCATCAGAATTCTCAAATTTGTTTGTTTTTTTTGTTGTTGTTTCTTTCTGAGAAAAGCACTTGTTTCTCACTCTGTTGAGAGGTAATTTATGTCTTTTCCCAATGTTCTACTGCACATATGCAGATATGAAAAACAGTGAGGGTGGCTATACAGGAGGGCGAGAACCACTGAGAGGAAATAACTTTCAAAATACAATAGGCAACAAACTAAAAGAGGAAACATGAGTTATCTGATAAAGATGGTGATAGGGGAAACAAGGAGACCCTAGAGAAACAGAGCAAAGCCAGAACAAGGATCAGTATGAACAGACTAAAGATTATACCAGATGGACCATGAAGTAAATCAAGGAGCATGACAGAGGAGGTAGAACATTGCTTCCGACTTAAGTATGGATGATGGGCTACACAAAGTTCAATCAATCAATCAAACTTTATATAGCACTTTTCAAACAAACAGCAATGTTGCACAAAGTGCTTTACATAAAAAGTAATTATTAAAAGTTATATTATTATTATAAGTAATTATTTGAACAGTCATGCCGAGCTCCTCTACCAGAGGGTCCAAAGATGAAAATATGGAGGGGTTTTTTTGCACGTAAAACTGGCCCGCTGGAAGACCAATTAAATGGGCCAAACTACCTGACAGTAGAAGGTGCATTTTCTGATGATTTGTTAAAAGAGCTTCATATTTGTATTTTTCAATTAATTTCAAGCATCAATAGTGCAGCAAGGTGCCAGAAAGCACCTAAACAAACACTACTGAAGCCTGTGACAGTCACCTGTCACCCTGCAGGTGAAACAGTGGTATTACAGGACATCCAGACAGACCCTAACTGTGCCTTTTAAAGCAATTTTTCGGCCATAATATCTGCACAGAGCTCAGAAACACATTTAAGCCATAAAAAGGTAAAACACCCAAGTTAACAATATACTGGCCTATCAACTTTAGTAATTAGATTTTATCTTTTAAGAGTTTTTGTCCCAAACTGCTGTCTTTGTAGAAGAGCTTGGAATAACGAGGCGATGTGACTTATAAACCAAAGTTTATTATCAGCTTCGCTCCTCTAACAAGTCTCATCTAGTGCAGCAGCAGAAGAAGTAGGAGAGCAAACACATTCGGCTCTGTGTACTTATACTCACACACAACAAAAGGCATGCATATCAAAGCTGACATCCCCCATTAACTTAATTATCCTCCTTTGTCTCCGTACCCCTCCACCTGGCCCTGGGAGGTCAGGGCTGTAGAGGAGCTTGAAATAACGAGGCGATGTGATTCATAAACCAAAGTTTATTATCAGCTCCTCTAACAAGTCTCATCGAGGTGCAGCAGCAGAAGAAGTAAGAGAGCGAACACCTTCGGCTCTACCAACTTATACTCGCACATAACAAAAGACATGCATATCAAAAGCTGACATCCCTCACTATCTTAATCCCCCCTTTTGTCTTCGTACCCCTCCACCTGGCCCTGGGGGGTCAGGGCGACCTATCCGGTCTCCACCGCAGTGCCTCGGATGCTCTTTGATCTTCACTGGCGGTTGAGACCTCTTTGTCCTGTTCTGAGGTGTGAAGTCACTTTACATATGTAATCACCAAACATTCTCACATGCTTATACATATGTAGGTTATGGAATATATGATTAATATAGACCACAGCCCCCCCCAAACGACTAAGAAAAGGACAATAGAAAAATTCACAGTTTAAGATAATTATTATGACATACTAACTGCTACACCTCTTGACACAGAAGAAACTTTCCAGCAGCCATGCTCCTAAGAGAGTTCAGTGGTAATCATAACAGCATAGTAATATCACAAGTCAGTCCTAAACTGTTACAGCACAATTAGTGAACAACTGTTGAGTAGTTTGCATCAGTCCCTGTGCTGTCTGGGTTTTAATCTTCTCCCGAATCTGCTGTGGGTCCGCTTGGGCGTCCTGGTGGGACCTTCCTGTAAGGAATCTGCAGATTGGGGAGGAGAGTGATTATTTGTTCCCTGCAGGGGGGCTGAGTCTTTTCTCTTGGTGGGTCTACCCCGCCGAGGTGCTCTCGCCAACCGTGCAGGCTCGTCTCTCAACAAGAAGGCAGGTTTAAGTCTGTCAGTGCTGACTGTTTCTTTTCTATCCCCAAAATCAAGCACAAAACGCTTATCACCAGGTTCCAGCACTCTGAATGGTCCATCGTATGGTGGGCGAAAAGTTGGTTTTAAAGCTTCATGCCTAACAAAAACGAATTCAGCGTTTTTTAAGGCTTGGGGGACAAAAACCCGTGGAAAAGAGTGATGTGCCGGTCCGGGGAGAGAGTCCGGTCCGTTGCTGCCTAAAAGTCTCGGGGCAGGAAGATGCCCTGGCTCTGGGTTCTCTGGTAAAAATTCACCTGGGAGCCTGAGAGGTTGTGCAAAAACTAATTCTGCTGGGGAGGCGTCTAGATCCTCTTTAGGCGCAGCACGCAACCCCAATAAAACCCAGGGAAGTTTATTTACCCAATTTGTATCCGTTAGTGAGGCTCTGAGGGCGGCCTTTAAAGATCTGTGAAAACGCTCGCATAACCCATTAGCCTGAGGGTGATAAGCGGTGGTGCGGTGAATTGTCACCCCTAAGCTGCTGGCCATGGCTGACCAAAGCTCCGAGACAAATTGAGGCCCCCTATCGGACGTGATGTCCGTTGGGACGCCGAAACGTGCCACCTAGTTTGTCAAAAAAACGCGAGCGACTTCCTCCGCTGTGGTTGACGCCAGAGGGATTGCCTCCGGCCAGCACGTGGTGCGGTCTATTATTGTTAACAGATGTGTGAAACCTTGGGAGGAAGGTAGTGGCCCCGCGAGGTCGACATGAACGTGGTCGAACCTTCTAGCAGGGATTCGAAAAGGCTCTAGAGGGGCTTTTGTGTGTTTGTGTACTTTGGCGCGCTGACAAGAAATGCAAGTCTTTGCCCATTCTTTTACGTTTTTCCGCAGGCCAGGCCACACAAACTTTTCAGCGACCATTTTAACCGAAGCGCGCACACCTGGGTGCGCGAGGGAGTGAATCGAGTCGAAAATACGGCGGCGCCATGCAGCTGGGACTAACGGGCGAGGTCGGCCGGTTGAGATGTCGCATATTAGGGGGGGCACACCGTCGCGTAAACCCCTTTCCTCCAGCCTTAACCCTGTTGGTCCAGACAGGAGTGCGCACACGTCCACGTCATTACTTTGCTCCTCCGCCATGGCTGCATAATCTATCCCTGCATGGATTGGGGCCGCGTATGTGTCCGCGTTGGCGAAGAGTTCTGCGGCTGAGGTAGTATAATCTGTCTTCTCGTGCTCTGGCGATGTCACAGCGCGAGAGAGACAGTCTGCTACCACGTTAAGTTTGCCTGCCACATGTCGAATGTCTGTGGTGAACTCTGAAATCGCAGCTAGCTGTCTCTGTTGCCTGCCTGACCACGGTTCAGAAATTTTAGCCATCGCAAAGGTGAGCGGTTTGTGGTCTACAAAAGCCGTGAAACGCCACCCTTCCAACCAGAACTGGAAGTGGCGGATGGATAAATGAAGCGCTAGCAGCTCCCTGTCAAAAGTACTGTATTTACGCTCAGTTTGGTTTAGCGATTTGCTGAAGAATGCCAAAGGTTGCCAGATTCCGCTGACGTGTTGTTCTACAACTGCCCCTATGGCCAGGTCTGAAGCGTCTGTGGTTAGCGCAATGCGGGCCGAGGGATCAGGGTGAACCAACAATGTGGCATTAGCTAGGGCACTTTTTACTTCCGCAAAGGCGCGTTCGCGCTCCGGGGTCCATTCGACCGTGTTGGAAGGTTTTTGTTTTCTGAGTGCGTCATATAGGGGCTGCATGAGCTGAGCTGCGTGGGGGAGGAAACGGTTGTAAAAATTAACCATTCCCAAAAATTCTTGCAGCGATTTGACCGTTTGTGGCCGTGGGAAACTTTTTACTGCGTGAACTTTGTCTGGCAGTGGGACTGCCCCCTTCGGTGAAACTCTGTGTCCTAAAAAATCAATTTGAGACACGCCAAATTTGCATTTGGCTGGATTGATTATTAACCCGTGCTCTTCTAGTCTCTGAAAAACCATAGTGAGATGCTGCTCGTGTTCTTCCTCAGACGAGCTGGCTACCAGCATATCATCGAGGTAGACGAACACGAAGGGGAGGTCGTGTAATACCGCATCCATCATCCGCTGAAAGGTTTGAGCGGTGCCTTTGAGGCTGAAAGGCATCCGCAAAAATTCAAAAAGACCGAAGGGGGTTATTACAGCTGTTTTAGGAATGTCCTCTGCTTGAACTGGGACTTGATGATAGCCGCGGACCAGGTCTATTTTTGAAAAAATGCGCGCACCCGCCAGATGTAGTGAAAAATCTTGAATGTGAGGAATTGGGTAGCGGTCATGTGCTGTCGCATTGTTTAATCTGCGGTAATCGCCGCACGGTCTCCAAGAACCGTCGGATTTCGGGACCATGTGAAGCGGTGACGCCCAGGGGCTTTTCGAGCGCCTGATAATGCCTAGTTTTTCAAGGGTGGTAAACTCGTCCCGAGCTATGGCAAGCTTGGTCGCGTCTAAGCGCCGAGCTTTGGCAAATACGGGTGGGCCCGTTGTGGGAATAAAGTGTTCGACCCCGTGTTTAGCCACTGTGGCTGAGAATTTGGGAATTGTGAGTGCTGGAAATTGGGTGAGGAGTTGATCAAATTTACCTCCTGCTGTGGTGACGCTGGCCTGCACGGGTGGTGGAGAAATTCGAGCTGAGCAGGGAATAGAAGCAAAGGACAGTGCATTAACCAAGCGTCTGTTCACTAGATCAACTAATAACCCATGTGCACACAAAAAATCTGCGCCCAACAAGTTAAAACTCACCGCCACTACAACAAATGTCCATCTGTAGTTGCGGCCGTGGATGCAGAGGGGCAGGCTCTTTTCGCCAAAAGTGTCGATGATGGAGCCGTTGGCTGCCACCGCTCCATTGCCCCGGGGGCCCATGGCCCGGTCTGCTTGGGAGGGCATGACAAAACTTAGTTGAGCTCCCGTGTCGATAAGGAACTGCTTGCCGGTGTGTCCGTCCGTCACATATAAAAGCTTGCTTTTTTCGTCGAGAACCGCCGCTGTTAACGGCTCTCGGCTTTGGCGTTTTCCCGAAATCGTGAATTTGCAGGGGGGAAAGCATTTGCAAGCCTTCTCGGCGAAGCGGTGGTGGTAATAACAAATGTCGCTCTGTCTGTTATGTCTTGGCCGTGTCGCTGTCACTGCGGGCTGACTCTGCTCGGTGGTTTGTGGCTCCTCGTGGCTCCGGACATCAGCGTTGAGGTCTGCGGATGCTGCTGTGGGTGTCTGCTCCTTGCAGGCGTTGACGAGCCGTTGAGCTTCGTGAGCCAGCGTGCGGAAGTCTTGCTGGGTGCTGCATCGCATGTTGGCAAGCGTCCCTCTTATGTGTGGTGGCAGCGTACTGAGGAATATGAATTGGAAGAGGAAGTTGTCGTTGTCCTCTTCTTTAAGTTGCAGCAAGTCCTCCATGAGGGCCTTGGGTCTGCATCCTCTGTGGCCGTAGACCGCCAGGATCCTCTCGGCTCTCTCCTCGGCTGAGGGGACGTAATTTGCCACGATGGTCGCTTTCAGTTCTTTATATTTGTCCTGGGCCGGCGGCTGCTGGATTATGCTCCGCGCACATCTCGAAGTGGCGGTGTCGAGTTTGGCGACGATGTGATAGAACTTTGTATCGTCAGCCGTGATGCCCGCAAGTGCAAACTGGGCTTCAGCTTGCTGAAACCATGAGGCGGGGTCTTCCTGCCAGAAGTCCGGCAGCTTGACGGTGACGGCGCTTGTGTAGACCGTCACTGATGTGCCCACAGGATGAGAGTGCCCTGCTTCGGCTCTCTCCGCGGCGCTGGTGCTCGGTTGAGCCCTCTCTATCATTTCTGCCGTGGGGGAACGTCATCCATCTGTTCCCCTGTCTGCATGGGCGCTGGCGTCTGCCTGGGTCGCCACAGATGAGTCGATCGCAGGGGAACGCCTCTGGTCCATTCTCGCGTCAGGGTCACCAGTGTAGAGGAGCTTGAAATAACGAGGCGATGTGATTCATAAACCAAAGTTTATTATCAGCTCCTCTAACAAGTCTCATCTAGGTGCAGCAGCAGAAGAAGTAAGAGAGCGAACACCTTCGGCTCTACCAACTTATACTCGCACATAACAAAAGACATGCATATCAAAAGCTGACATCCCTCACTATCTTAATCCCCCCTTTTGTCTTCGTACCCCTCCACCTGGCCCTGGGGGGTCAGGGCGACCTATCCGGTCTCCACCGCAGTGCCTCGGATGCTCTTTGATCTTCACTGGCGGTTGAGACCTCTTTGTCCTGTTCTGAGGTGTGAAGTCGCTTTACATATGTAATCACCAAACATTCTCACATGCTTATACATATGTAGGTTATGGGATATATGATTAATATAGACCACAAGGGCGACCTATCTGGTCTCCACCGCAGTGCCTCGGATGCTCTTTGATCTTCACTGGCGGTTGAGACCCTTTGTCCTGTTCTGAGGTGTGAAGTCGCTTTACATATGTAATCACCAAACATTCTCACACGCTTATACATATGTAGGTTATGGGATATATGATTAATATAGACCACAGCCCCCCCCCCCCAAACGACTAGGAAAAGGACAATAGAAAAATTCACAGTTTAAGATAATTATTATGACATACTAACTGCTACACCTCTTGACAAAGAAGAAACTTTCCAGCAGCTATGCTCCTGTAGAGAATTCAGTGGTAATCATAACAGCATAGTAATATCACAAGTCAGTCCTAAACTGTTACAGCACAATTAGTGAACAACTTTTGAGTAGTTTGCATCAGTCCCTGTGCCGTCTGGGCTTAAATCTTCTTCCGAATCTGCTGTGGGTCCGTTCGGGCGTCCTGGTGGGACCTTCCTGTAAGGAATCTGCAGCTTGGGAAGGAGAGTGATTATTTGTTCCCTGCAGGGGGGCTGAGTCTTTTCTCTTGGGGGGTCTACCCCGCCGAGGTGCTCTCGCCAACCGTGCAGGCTCGTCTCTCAACAAGAAGGCAGGTTTAAGTCTGTCAATGCTGACTGTTTCTTTTCTATCCCCAAAATCAAGCACAAAATGCTTATCACCAGGTTCCAGCACTCTGAATGGTCCATCGTATGGTGGGCGGAAGGTTGGTTTTAAAGCTTCATGCCTAACAAAAATGAATTCAGCATTTTTTAAAGGTTGGGGGACAAAAACCCGTGGAAAAGAGTGATGTGCTGGTCCGGGGAGAGAGTCCGGTCCGTTGCTGCCTAAAAACCTCAGGGCTGGAAGATGCCCTGGCTCTGGGTTCTCTGGTAAAAATTCACCTGGGAGCCTGAGAGGTTGTGCAAAAACTAATTCTGCTGGGGAGGCGTCTAGATCCTCTTTAGGTGCAGCACGCAACCCCAATAAAACCCAAGGAAGTTTATTTACCCAATTTGTATCTGTTAGTGAGGCTCTGAGAGCGGCCTTTAAAGACCTGTGAAAACGCTCGCATAACCCATTAGCCTGAGGGTGATAAGCGGTGGTGCGGTGAATTGTCGCTCCTAAGCTGCTGGCCATGGCTGACCAAAGCTCCGAGACAAATTGAGGCCCCCTATCGGACGTGATGTCCGATGGGACGCCGAAACGTGCCACCCAGTTTGTCAAAAAAACGTGAGCGACTTCCTCCACTGTGGTTGACGCCAGAGGGGCCGCCTCCGGCCAGCGCGTAGTACAGTCTATCATTGTTAACAGATGTGTGAAACCTTGGGAGGAAGGTAGTGGTCCCACGAGGTCGACATGAACATGGTCGAACCTTCTAGCAGGGATTCGAAAAGGCTCTCGAGGGGCTTTTGTGTGTTTGTGTATTTTGGCGCGCTGACAAGAAATGCAAGTCTTTGCCCATTCTTTTACGTTTTTGCGCAGGCCAGGCCACACAAACTTTTCGGCGACCATTTTAACCGAAGCGCGCACACCTGGGTGCACGAGGGAGTGAA
Source organism: Pholidichthys leucotaenia (assembly GCA_020510985.1). Taxonomy (NCBI): domain Eukaryota; kingdom Metazoa; phylum Chordata; class Actinopteri; order Cichliformes; family Pholidichthyidae; genus Pholidichthys; species Pholidichthys leucotaenia. Next base: position 88,933,130 of record CM035842.1, on the reverse strand, counting down.
TTGAGTCGAAAATACGGCGGCGCCATGCAGCTGGGACTACCGGGTGAGGTCGGCCGGTTGAGATGTCGCATATTAGGGGGGGCACACCGTCGCGTAAACCCCTTTCCTCCAGCCTTAACCCTGTTGGTCCAGACAGGAGTGCGCGCACGTCCGCGTCACTACTTTGCTCCTCCGCCATGGCTGCATAATCTATCCCTACGTGGATTGGGGCTGCGTATGTGTCCGCGTTGGCGAAGAGTTCTGCGGCTGAGGTAGTATAATCTGTCTCCTCGCGCTCTGGCGATGTCACAGCGCGAGAGAGGCAGTCTGCTACCACGTTAAGTTTGCCTGCCACATGTCGAATGTCTGTGGTGAACTCTGAAATCGCAGCTAGCTGTCTTTGTTGCCTGCCTGACCACGGTTCAGAAATTTTAGCCATCGCAAAGGTGAGCGGTTTGTGGTCTACAAAAACCGTGAAACGCCGCCCCTCCAACCAGAACTGGAAGTGGCGGATGGATAAATGAAGCGCTAGCAGCTCCCTGTCAAAGGTGCTGTATTTACGCTCAGTTTGGTTTAGCGATTTGCTGAAAAATGCCAAAGGTTGCCAGATTCCGCCGACGTGTTGTTCTACAACCGCCCCTATGGCCAGGTCTGAAGCGTCTGTGGTTAGCGCAATGCGGGCCGAGGGATCAGGGTGAACCAACAATGTGGCATTAGCTAGGGCACTTTTTACTTCTGCGAAGGCGCGTTTGTGCTCCGGGGTCCATTCGACCGCGTTGGAAGGTTTTTGTTTTCTGAGCGTGTCATATAGGGGCTGCATGAGCTGAGCTGCGCGGGGAAGGAAACGGTTGTAAAAATTAACCATTCCCAAAAATTCTTGCAGCGATTTGACCGTTTGTGGCCGTGGGAAACTTTTTACTGCGTGAACTTTGTCTGGCAGTGGGACTGCCCCCTTCGGTGAAACTCTGTGTCCCAAAAAATCAATTTGTGACACGCCGAACTTGCATTTGGCTGGATTGATTATTAACCTGTGCTCTTCTAGTCTCTGAAAAACCATAGTGAGATGTTGTTCGTGTTCTTCCTCAGACGAGCTGGCTACCAGCATATCGTCGAGGTAGACGAACACGAAAGGGAGGTCGCGTAATACTGCGTCCATCATCCGCTGAAAGGTTTGAGCAGCACCTTTGAGGCCAAAAGGCATCCGCAAAAATTCAAAAAGACCGAAGGGGGTTATTACAGCTGTTTTAGGAATGTCTTCCGCTCTAACGGGGACTTGATGATAGCCGCGGACCAGGTCTATTTTTGAAAAAATGCGCGCACCCGCCAGATGTAGTGAAAAATCTTGGATGTGAGGAATAGGGTAGCGGTCATGCGCTGTCGCATTGTTTAATCTGCTGTAATTGCCGCACGGTCTCCAAGAACCGTCGGATTTCGGGACCATGTGAAGCGGTGACGCCCAGGGGCTTTTTGAGCGCCTGATAATGCCTAGTTTTTCAAGGGTGGTAAACTCGTCCCGAGCTATGGCGAGCTTGGTCGTGTCTAAGCGCCAAGCTTTGGCAAATACGGGTGGGCCCGTTGTGGGAATAAAGTGTTCGACCCCGTGCTTAGCCACTGTAGCTGAGAATTTGGGAATTGTGAGTGCTGGAAATTGGGTGAGGAGTTGATCAAACTTACCTCCTGCTGTAGTGACGCTGGCCTGCATGGGTGGTGGAGAAACTCGAGCTGAGCAGGGAATAGAAGCAAAGGACAATGCATTAACCAAGCGTCTGTTTGCTAGATCGACTAATAACCCATGTGCACACAAAAAATCTGCGCCCAACAAGTTAAAACTCACCGCCGCTACAACAAATGTCCATCTGTAGTTGCGGCCATGGATGCGGAGGGGCAGGTTCCTTTCACCAAAAGTGTCGATGATGGAGCCGTTGGCTGCCACCGCTCCATTGCCCCGGGGGCCCATGGCCCGGTCTGCTTGGGAGGGCATGATAAAACTCAGTTGAGCTCCCGTGTCAATGAGGAACTGCTTGCCAGTGTGTCCGTCCGTCACATATAGAAGGTTGCTTTTTTCGCCAAGAACCGCCGCTGTTAATGGTTCTCGGCTTTGGCGTTTCCCGAAATCGTGAATTTGCAGGGGGGGAACGCACTTGTAGGCCTTCTCGGCGAAGCGGTGGTGGTAATAACAGACGTCGCTCCGTCTGTTACGTCTTGGCCGTGTCGCTGTCACGGCGGGCGGATTCTGCTCCGTGGTTTGTGGCTCCCCGTGGCTCCGGACATCAGCGTTGAGGTCTGCGGATGCTGCTGTGGGTGTCTGTTCCTTGCAGGCGTTGACGAGTCGCTGCGCTTCGCGAGCCAGCGTGCAGAAGTCTTGCTGGGTGCTGCATCGCATGTTGGCAAGTGTCCCTCTCATGTGTGGCAGCAGCGTACTGAGGAATATAAATTGGAAGAGGAAATTGTCATTGTCCTCTTCTTTGAGTTGCAGCAAGTCCTCCATGAGGGCCTTGGGTCTGCATCCTCTGTGGCCGTAGACCGCCAGGATCCTCTTGGCTCTCTCCTCGGCAGAGGGGACGAAATTCACCACGATGGTCACTTTCAGTTCTCTGTACTTGTCCTGGGCCGGCAGCCGCTGGATGATGCTCCGCGCACATCTTGAAGTGGCGGCGTCGAGTTTGGCGACGATGTGATAAAACTTTGTATCGTCAGCCGTGATGCCCGCAAGTGCAAACTGGGCTTCAGCTTGCAGAAACCACGAGGTGGGGTCTTCCTGCCAGAAGTCCGGCAGCTTGACGGTGACGGCATTTGTGTGGACCGTCACTGATGTGTCCGCAGGGTGAGAGTGCCTTCCTTCGGCTCTCGCAGCGGCGCTGGTGCTCGGTTGAGCCCTCTCTATCACTTCTGCCGTGGGGGAACGTCGTCCATCTGTTCCCCTGTCTGCATGGGCGCCGGCGTCTGCCTGGGTCGCCACAGATGAGTCGATCGCGGGGGAATGCCTCTGGTCCATCCTCGCGTCAGGGTCACCAGTGTAGAAGAGCTTGGAATAACGAGGCGATGTGACTTATAAACCAAAGTTTATTATCAGCTTCGCTCCTCTAACAAGTCTCATCTACTGCAGCAGCAGAAGAAGTAAGAGAGCGAACACATTCGGCTCTGTGTACTTATACTCACACACAACAAAAGACATGCATATCAAAGCTGACATCCCCCATTAACTTAATTATCCTCCTTTGTCTCCATATCCCTCCACCTGGCCCTGGGAGGTCAGGGCGACCTATCTGGTCTCCACCGCAGTGCCTCGGATGCTCTTTGATCTTCACTGGCGGTTGAGACCCTTTGTCCTGTTCTGAGGTGTGAAGTCGCTTTACATATGTAATCACCAAACATTCTCACATGCTTATACATATGTAGGTTATGGGATATATGATTAATATAGACCACAGTCTTTTTTGTAAAGCAGATGTAACCCAGTGTTAAAAACGTGATTAAAATTATGAATGTCGATACCGCTTTAAGAAGAAGGGGGGACATTCATTTCACAATGGGAGTAGATAGTTTAACGTGAATTAAATTATAAATTATAGATAATTATGGCGACGCTAGCGTGCTGGTAGCAGCCTTTGCCTGGATAAAATCCTTGAAATTGGTAAGCCTAAACCAAAATGAGAAATGAGACATTGCGGTATTGCCAAATTCTCATGGGATCCAAAGGTCGTCGACGCCGTTGAGTGTGGGAACTCCATTGAAACACGAGCCACTTGGCATGGTGAGTGCTATTTATTCATTGTGTATGTGGATGCTAACCGCTAGCTTAAAAACGCTAGCCGCCGATGCTAAATTCGGCTAGTTTTTTATCAGGAAAAGCTATTTTTCAAGGCTGTAACGGTTAGCAAAGGTCCCAGTTCCCTTGCCATTAATTGCTACTTGATGATGAATGATGAATCTGTGGTCTATGTGTGTTTAAAGTGCAAAATTGTGATAAATTGTTGTGCTAGATGTGATGTTAGCTTGGTACAGCACACTGCACAAATGTCCTGTGATGTCAAGTGTTCCAAATGCACTTTATTCATCGTTATAGCACCATGTTGATGGGTTTGAACGGTGGATGTGTTTGTTTTATGCACAGTTGTTGATTTGGGGAAATTGATTTTGATTATAGACTAAGCTCTTTGTGTTCTGACCTATTTTATAGGTCAGGTTCTTTCTTTTTTTTTCTCCTTTGGACTGGTTTGACCAGAGCGTGGATTGTCCAAATCTGGATGGCGAGCCGAAGCCCGAACCCTATGAACTGCTAAAGGTGACTCCACTAGTCACCTGGAAAGGACAAAAAAGGACTGTGAACATTGTAAATATAATTTGAGTTTATGGATTGTGGGGTTTTTTTATCGCGCTGTGTATTTGTTTATATATGTACATATTTTGAAATATACTTAGTTCCAAGTTCCATATACGGCTGTGTATGTGTCGTCTGTTGTTGCACCTCCCAGGCTCCTACAAACCCAGAGCCGGTCTGACCTGGCCCAATTATCCCTTTTCCCTCAGATAGAAAAGTTAAGGTAAATACATTGCCATAACACACCACTACCAAAAAGGGTACTACACCTAAAGTGAGTAGGTGTTAGTTAATAAGGGTTACACACATAAATCTGGCGAGCGCAGGTGTTACCCAATTACCCAGTGATATTATACCCCCAATTACCCTGTATTACATATTGTTACAGTGGTGTATTGTTTCAAAATTTGGCAAGTAAGTGTCACAGGGTTACATAAAAAAAGTGGCGAGCACAGCCAGGAGCCTGGAGCGTTGCACAACAGATGAGGATTCTGTTTTGACCCCTGACCAAACAGTTGATATACGGCCAAAATGGATTTTGTGGAAAAACATGGTGTTAAAATACCTAATGCAGTCATTGTCAGTGGTGTTTTTGATAAAGAAAGAGACACAGGTGTTTTTGAGTTTCTAGAGCAACATGGCACTATCCGTAGGGTGCTTAGCATTAATGATAGCTCATCTGACTTTGACAAAAGTCATATTGTAGAGTTCGAGTCTGGATCAAGCATTGAAGCATTAGCACCTACGTTGCCGTGCTCCTTTCCATCCACTGACAATCCTGAGGTTAAGTACTGCATTCGAGCTTTAACCGATGTCTACACTAAAACTGTAGGGGGCAGTGTTACTGAGGCTTATCTTAGCAACCTGAGGGGTTTAGCTAAGCTTAGTGGAAAAGGTTTTGAAGAGGTGTTGCGGGAGGTTATGTCCACAATAGGGAAGTCTATTGAAGCTGCTGAGACAGCTGAAACGGTCTCTGTTGACGTTGATCCTGCTTCCCTTACTGTAGAACTCACACAAAGTGGAGTCTTTCCTCCACTCCCAGTTGAAGTGCCTCGCACCCCTAAAACCACTCAAGCACTCTTCCAAAGCCCTCTTAGACCAAACTTAACACCTTAAATGTTGAGTCCAGTTGATTTTAACCCACCCGAGGTTCAGAAAATCGTAGTCGAGCATGTCATTAAAAATGCAGAGAAGCCGTCAAACGCCCATTCCTTTTGGAGAATTAGAGCTTTCTCTGGCAAAACGCCAAGACCATATACTGAAGCTGACTATGAAACATGGCGTTCACATGTTGACCTGATGATGGAAGATACTTCTTTGTCTGACTTGGAAAAATCTCGCAGGATCCTTGAAAGTCTTCTTGCTCCTGCGTCTGATGTTATTCGCTCTCTTGGGCCTGAAGCCACCTCTGCCGACTATCTTAAGCTGTTGGACGCAGCTTCTGGGACTGTTGAAGACGGTGAGGAACTGCTTGTGCGATTCATGAACACTTTTCAAGATTATGGAGAAAAACCCTCTGCATATCTGCATCGTTTGCAGGTGGCGCTCAATCTCACAGTGCGTAGAGGCAGTTTAGAGCCACAGGAAGTGGACAAACAGCTTCTCAAGCAGTTTAACAGAGGCTGCTGGGATGATAATCAGCTAAAGGAGCTACAGCTGGAACTAAAAGATAAATAACCACCTGCGTATGCAGAATTATTGCTTCACCTTCGCACTGTTGAAAACACACAAGAAGTTAAAAACACACGCATGAAAAAACACTTGGGTGCCACAAAACCAAAAGCAGTCTCCTATGAACAAACAGTCACCGAAACAAGTACCAATAGTGAAGTAGAGTCGGACAGTCTGAAAGAACTGAAAAAGCAAGTCGCTGATCTAAAAAGCCAATTAGCTGCTGTCGTGAAACAAAAGAAACAAGCACCACCGAAGAAAGACCCAACTAAGAAATCTGGAAATAAAAAACCTGACCATGCCAAACCTGAAAACTTACCTTCATCCAGCCGTCCCAGTACTAGGCCCAAACCATGGTATTGCTTCCGCTGTGGCGAGATGGGCATATTGTAGCCACTTGTGAGTCAGAGCCAAACCGTGCACTTGTAGCTGCAAAACGCAAAGAACTAAGAGTAAAAAGACAGATTTGGGACAGTCAGAACCCCCAATCTTCTTTACAACTGAAGTCTACCCCTGTTGCAGGACAAACAGAGGCTAGTTCAGAGATGACCCATCCCAAACCAAAAGCTCCATTCAAGACGCGCTAAACTGAAGTCACACTACAAAACAGACCCCTTTAACTTTCCTAATGGTCTAATTGGTACAAAAAGTACAGCACAAGTGAAAGTGAATGGCTGGACTGTGAACTGTTTGTTAGATACAGGCTCCCAGGTGACTACTGTCCCTGAGTCCTATTACAGACAGTACTTATCCAACCATGAGATTAAGCCACTTTTTGAGCTGTTAGAAGTGGAAGGAGCCAACGGTCAGAGTGTACCTTATTTAGGCTACATTGAAATGCATGTCACTTTCCCAAAAGACTTTTTTGGTATTGAAGCTGAAGTGCCAACACTTGCATTAGTGGTTCCTGATGTACGTGCAGCTGATCAGCCCTTAGTGTTAATAGGGACAAGCACATTAGATGTACTTTACGAGCTGTACTCTGATGCATGTTCTGAACTGCAGCCAACCATGTCACTTGGTTATAAGGCAGTGTTAAAAGTCCTTGAGCTACGGCACAGACAGTCCAAAGACATTAGCCTTGGTTTAGTGACCATGCACAACAAAGAGCCACAGTTAGTTCCTGCAGGCCAAACAGTTGTTCTAGATGGTGCTGTAGCTGTGTCAGCCGGCAACAGTGAAAAATCTGTCTTGTTAGAACACCCGTTAATGTCAGCCTTACCTGGTGGTATCCTGGTAAAACCATCTCTCATAGACTTACCTGAAAGAGCACCTTACCTTGTTCCAGTTATACTCACCAATGAGTTGGAACATGACGTGACAATCCCTCAGAAGTGTGTCATTGGAGAAATTTGTGCATATCAACGAGTCCTATCGCAAGAACACTCCGTGAAAGTTGCAAAGTCCAAAACTGAACAAAAGTCCACTCTGAAGTTCAACTTTGACTCTTCCCCCATTAGTGCTGAATGGAAAGAGCGCCTAACAGAAAAACTCAGTCAAATGCCTGAAGTATTTGCACAAAACGATCTTGACTTTGGCAAAACGGATCAAGTGAAACACACAATCAAATTATCAGATGAAACACCGTTCAAACACAGAGCACATCCCATACATCCAAATGACCTGGAAGCAGTCCATAAGCATCTCAAAGAACTCCAACAAACAGGCGTGATAAGAGAGTCCACTTCCCCATTTTCTTCGCCTATTGTAGTGGTGCGAAAGAAGTGATGTCCGCCTTTGTATTGATTACAGGAAGCTTAACATGCAGACTGTAAAAGATGCTTACGCCCTCCCCAACTTGCAGGAAACGTTTTCCACCTTGACCGGTTCGCAGTGGTTCTCCGTCCTCGATTTAAAGTCGGGGTGCTACCAAATTGAGGTAGAGGAGCTGGACAAACCAAAGACGGTGTTCGTATGTCCCATGGGCTTTTGGGAATTCAATAGAATGCCCCAAGGCATTACAAACGCCCCCAGCACGTTCCAGCGCCTCATGGAGAAATGCATGGGCAACATGAATCTGCATGAGGTGATTGTGTTCCTCGATGTGTTCCTCATTGTATTCTCCAAGACGCCCGAAGAACATGAGGCTCGCTTAATGAAAGTTCTTAATCGCCTAAAAGAGTACGGGCTTAAACTCTCCCCTGAGAAATGCAGATTTTTTCAAACTTCTGTCAGATACCTCGGTCACGTTGTGTCCAGTAAAGGAGTTGAGACCGACCCCGAAAAAGTGAAAGCCCTAAGTACCTGGCCTGTGCCCCGTGATCTCAAACAGCTCCGCTCATTCTTAGGCTTTTCAGGGTACTATAGGCGGTTCATTAAGAACTATTCCAGCATCGTTAAGCCCCTCACTGACTTAACATCAGGCTACCCTCCTTTGCACAAAAGCACAAAGCCCAAAGCTAAGCCTGCCCAGTACCACGACCCAAAGACACCGTTTGGCGAATGGTGGACTTCTTCCTGTGATCTTGCATTCAAAACCATCATTGAAAAGCTCAGTACTGCGCCTATCCTGGGTTTCGCTGACCCTCAGTTGCCATATACACTCCATACTGACGCCAGCACTACAGGGCTTGGTGCCACCCTCTATCAAGAGCAGGAGGGCCAGACTAGGGTCATAGCTTATGCAAGCCAGGGGTTGTCTAGAAGTGAGTCCCGTTACCCCGCCCATAAGTTAGAATTTTTGGCTTTAAAGTGGGCAGTAACGGAGAAGTTCGCAGACTATTTATATGGCAATCATTTTATTGTCGTGACAGACAGTAACCCCCTGATGTATATCTTAACTACTGCTAAGATGGATGCCATGAGTTACAGGTGGCTAGCTGCTCTGTCGACGTTTAACTTTAAGCTCCAATACAAAGCAGGCAAGCTTAACTCAGATGCAGACGGTCTCTCTAGATGGCCACATGGTGAGGTACTTAAAGACTTGGTGTCCCAAAGGAGTTTGACCGCATACAGCAGTTCACTCAAACTCACTTGTCTCTTCCTGAGAACAGTTTAAGTTCTGAGGTAGTGTCTGCTATATGTGAAAAACACCTTGTCTGTAGCTCTCCAGACAACACCTTCCCTTTGGTTCACTCATTAGCCCTCTCTGTAGCCGCTATTCCAGATGGCTACGCTGATGAAGATGGCTGTGGTGGTCTTCCAGTTGTACCCCACATGACTCCTGAACAGATCAAAAACGAACAAAGAACTGACCCCTGTTTAAGAAAAGTGATTGCACAAATTGAAACTGGGCTAAAAGTTCCACCAACTGTACGAACTGAGCTTCCTGACATCAACTTGTTACTCCGAGAACTCGGTCGACTTGAAATGTGCAATAGCATCCTAAACCGCACTCGTCAACACGGAGGAAATGTTACTTACCAGCTCGTCTTTCCTGAACAGCTCCGCGATTCAGTCTTTCAAAGCCTCCACTGTGACATGGGCCATTTAGGCACAGAGCGTACTTTGGATCTCACCAGAACAAGGTTCTATTGGCCTCGCATGGCGGCAGATATTGAAAAGAAGATCAAGACATGTAATCGCTGCGTAAGACGTAAAACCGCTCCAGAACGAGCTGCTCCGCTTGTCAACATCAAGTCCACCCGACCGCTTGAACTTGTTTGTATGGATTTCCTGTCCATTGAGCCTGATCAAAGCAACACAAAGGATGTGCTTGTGCTAACTGATCATTTCACAAAATATGCTATAGCCATCCCTACCAGCAATCAGAAAGCTCAGACCGTTGCAAAGGCACTTTGGGACAACTTTATAGTCCACTACGGGATACCCGAACGGTTACATAGTGATCAGGGTCCCGATTTTGAGTCCCGTATCATAAAAGAACTTTGCAAAATCATGGGCATTCGCAAAATCCGGATGACACCCTATCATCCCAGAGGTAACCCAGTATAATGTTTCAATAGAACGTTATTGAGCATGCTGGGCACTCTGGAGGAAAAGAACAAAACTCATTGGCACAACTATGTAAAACCACTTGTACATGCGTACAATTGTACGAAGAATGACACTACTGGTTTTGCCTCGTATGAGTTAATGTTCGGTCGTCAGCCGAGATTGCCCATCGACCTTGCATTTGGGCTCCCGTTTCACAGCAAAAGTTTCAAGTCACATTCCCAGTATATTGAAAAACTGAAGACAACTCTACAAGAAAGCTACAAACTAGCAACCGAAAATGCTAACAAGATGGCTGAAAGAAACAAAACAAGATTTGATATGCGAGTGAAACCCTCAAAACTAGAACCAGGCGACAGAGTTTTGGTACGTGCAGTCCGCCTCAGAGGCAAGCACAAACTAGCAGACAGGTGGGAAGCTGAAATTCACATTGTGGTGAGCCAAGCAGGTGACTTGCCTGTTTACACTATAAGACCTGAGACAAAAGATGGTCCTGTTCGCATCGTTCACCGCGACTTCTTGCTTCCCTGTGGTTTTCTTGCCCCTGTTGAAGAAGAACCTGTCCAACCAAAATGTGTCCGCAAACCTAAGACAAGACAATCACCTGAACAAAATGAGGAATGTGGGAATTCAGAACCGGAAAATGAAGATGTCTATTGGTACAGAGAAGAACCAATCCAAATGCCCATAAAGCTCACTCGAGTTTATGAAATTCCCCATCCAAAGACATTCTTTAAAGGAAACATTCCTGCTGAAACTCACTTACCTGAGAATGACAACCAAATAGAAAATGTCACTTCACCTAGATGTGACAACTTACCGAATGATGGAAACCTGGAGGAAACTGAAACAAATGTGGAACCATTGAACAATGATAATGGAACTGGAAGAGAAACCAACTTCCCTGATAAAAGTACCTGTGATGAACCTGTGGAAGAAAAAGAACCTGAAAAAGAAGTCCCACAGACTGTGAGACGCTCCGAGAGGACAACCTCCCAGCCAGAAAGACTACAGTATAGTCAGTTGGGAAACCCTCTCCTAACTGTTGCCAAGTCCCTGTTTCAAGGATTAAACCTGGCTTTTACCAGAGCCTTAACAGAGACAGATCCTAAGATTATTCGAACCTGGCTTTTACCAGAGCCTTAACAGTTTCAGTTTCAGTTTCTTTGGCATTTGAGCCATCAATCATTCTTTTATCCAGTTTTCACAAGTGGTTCTGAATCGAGACATTTTAAATCACTGAAAATACAGTACACATCTTAGAGACACTTGCTTACAGGACTAACCCTCCAACTGGCATTTTATACCATCCATAAGTAACAAACAATTAAAAAAAAGAGGCTTATTGTACACTACCAGTAACCATACATATACAAGTCTTGACAAGTATGACCAACTCTGTAGTGCATTTCAATTTGAGAACAAGGACCAATTTAGATGTCAAAGGTACCATCAAATAAAATTACCCAACCACTACTTGTAAGATTGATTAAAATGTACATTGTACAGTTGCAAGGTAGTACTGAACATTAAATAGAACTCTGGAAATTTCAAATCTTCCATCAGTTACGGATTTTCCAAACACAAAAGGTTCTAAAATTATTTTAAGATGCCTCAGAAATGTCAAGTAAATTGCCCCCTTAACAGCATGACTGCATATCATAAAAAAAAAACCAAAACCCCACTTAAACCTTAAGACAAAGCCCATTAGAATACAAATGAAATGGTCCCATCGCAGAAGCTTAGAATTTTAAAGGAACTCACACTGCTTTAAAAAAAAAAAAAAAAGTAATCATACACCCCTAAAAACACTGCCATCTTAAGAAAATGGTAGATAAAAAATATTCTCTGCATTTTACAGCAAAAGAAGGTACAGGAATTCTTGGCGAGTCATCACTTCTACTCTGGTCCTTAGCTCTGCTCTTCCTGAGCATCCCCCTCTGCAGCCTCATCTTTGGTGTCCCCATTCTGTGCAGGTGCCTCCTTGTTGTCTTCACTGGGTTCTTTCTGCACCAGTTTGGGCTTTTTACGCTGTTTACCCTTGGAAAGCTCTTGGTTTTGTGTAGTTTGTTGGCATTGCCCAGCAATTCTTGAAGATCTTCTACATGCCTGTGTTGGTTCAGCATCCCCAGTTCTTTTCTTTCCCATTGTTGCTTATCTTGCACAGCAGGGATATTAAACTAAAAAAAATAAAATAAAATACAGGCTTTAACTGTGGAGGAACCTAAAGAAAATGTTGGTCAACCTCTGACACCTCCAGCCGCGCTCTGTCACTTAACATGTAAACGTCCGAGCAAGTACCAGGACTTGAGAGTCCAGTCCGACAGAGTCGGATCATAAGATTGTTCCCATGAACACTAGTTCTCCCGTCATTACTATTTAGCTAATCCCATGCAAAGGGACTTGCATGATTCTAAGGGGGGATAGTGTAACCCAGTGTTAGAAACGTGATTAAAATTATGAATGTCGATACCGCTTTAAGAAGAAGGGGGGACATTCATTTCACAATGGGAGTAGATAGTTTAACGTGAATTAAATTATAAATATCGATACCGCTTTTAGAAAAGAAAAACACCCATTTCACAATGGGAATACATAATTTGAATATGAATATTTAAATAAATATATATTCATAAATAGTTAGGAACATTTTCTAGAAGGTTCTGATAAAGTTCCTAGTATTGTGTGTTGATATTTATTGTAACCAATGGCTGCGCCGTTGCTGGGTCACGTCACCCAAATAGGTTAAGCGCTCTCTCCCTGGGTCTGGGATGACTTGCATTTTTGGCTCAGTCACGCCGGACGCCGAAAGACACAGACCAGAGAGAGAGACGGTCCTTGGTGATATGGCGACGCTAGCATGCTGGTAGCAGCCTTTGCCTGGATAAAATCCTTGAAATTGGTAAACCTAAACCAAAATGAGAAATGAGACATTGCGGTATTGCCAAATTCTAATGCCCCATCTATTAAATTTTAAGATTGGGATCCAAAGGTTGTCGACGCCGTTGAGTGTGGGAACTCCATTGAAGCACGCGCCACTTGGCATGGTGAGTGCTATTTATTCATTGTGTATGTGGATGCTAACCGCTAGCTTAAAAACGCTAGCCGCCGATGCTAAATTCGGCTAGTTTTTTCATCTGAAAAAGCTATTTTTCAAGGCTGTAATGGTTAGCGAAGGTCCCAGTTCCCTTGCCATTAATTGCTACTTGATGATGAATGATGAATCTGTGGTCTGTGTGTTTAAAGTGCAAAATTGTGATAAATTGTTGTGCTAGATGTGATGTTAGCTTGGTGCAGCACACTGCACAAATGTCCTTTGATGTCAAGTGTTCCAAATGCACTTTATTCATCGTTATAGCACCATGTTGATGGGTTTGAATGGTAGATATGTTTGTTTTATGCACATTTGTTGATGTGGGGAAATTGATTTAGATTATAGACTAAGCTCTTTGTGTTCTGACCTATTTTATAGGTCAGGTTCTTTCTTTTTTTTTTCTCCTTTGGGCTGGTTTGACCAGAGTGTGGATTGTCCAAATCTGGATGGCGAGCCGAAGCCCGAACCCTATGAACTGCTAAAGGTGACTCCACTAGTCACCTGGAAAGGACAAAAAGGGACTGTTGTGGAGAATGTGCACAAGGATGAGACTGAGTTTATTCCTCAGGTTCAGCTTTATTCACAGATCACATACTCCAACAATCTCAAAGCAGGAAAAAAAGGAAGAATAATCTCACAACTCCTTTTTTTATACCCCGGACATCGAAACTGAAGTCACACGGTGTTTAAGCAAACATGCAGTCACATGGTACTTAATCCCAGTCACAATGTAACCCCTTTGATCTTCCACACCATTGTCCTTTAGTCTCTGGTGGTCCGGGAATCTCCCCAGGTCATCTCGCTGAAACAAAGGCCAAATCTCACACTCTCTCGTTGTCTCTTGGAGACTCAGTCCTTTTGTTCCCTGAGACGTGCAGCACACAATAAACACACAGCAATATATTTGTGGAGCATATATAACCAACATATGGGCCTTCGCCAACTGCACTGCTTCATCTGCCAAAACAAAAGCGGGTTTGAGTCTGTTTATACCAATTAACTCCTTTCTGTCTCCCAAATCCAGCAAAAAATGCTTCTCTCCTGTTTCCAGCACCCTAAACGGTCCATCGTAAGGCGGCCGCAAGTTTGGGCGGTGGGCATCATGTCTGACAAAAACAAAGTCCGTATTTTTTAAAGCTTTCGGCACAAAAACGCTTGGAAAACTGTGATGAACTGGGCCCGAAAGCGTGTTTGATCCCGTGTCACTGTGCAACAGCTGAGCGGGGGGGGCAATTTGGCGCAGGATTATCGGGGAGAAATTCCCCGGGCAGGCGGAGAGGCTGTGCGAAAACTAACTCAGCTGGGGAGGCTTGCAAATCCTCCTTAGGTGCAGAACGCAACCCCAATAAAACCCATGGAAGCCTGTCTACCCAATTTGTGTCCGTAAGCGACGCTCTGAGGGCTGCTTTCAATGACCTATGGAAACGTTCGCATAAACCGCTAGCCTGTGGGTTGTACGCGGTAGTGCGGTGGATCGTTACCCCTAGGCTGTGGGCCATCGATGACCAGAGCTTGGAAACAAATTGAGGGCCCCTGTCGGACGTTATATCCAACAGAACTCCAAAGCGCGCTACCCAAGCTGTTAAAAACGCGCGCGCCACCTCCTCGGCTGTGGTTGATGCCAGTGGGACCACTTCTGGCCAACGCGTGGTGCGGTCCACCATAGTCAAAAGATGTGTGTACCCCTGTGACGACGGAAGGGGGCCTACCAAGTTGACATGCACATGATCAAAGCGCTTAGCCGGGATGTGAAAAGGCTCCAAAGGAGCTCTAGTGTGTCTGTGTATTTTGGCTCGCTGACACGCTACGCAGGCTGTCGCCCATTCCTTGACCTGTTTGTGCAACCCCGGCCATACAAATTTCTCTCCTACCATTTTGACTGATGCGCACACCCCCGGGTGCGCCAGAGAATGGATCAAGTCAAAAACACAGCGGCGCCACGCAGCTGGTACCACCAGACGCGGACGCCCAGTGGAGATATCGCAGATTAGCGGGGGCATACCATCTTGCAGCACCCTGTCCTCCAGCCTTAACCCTGTTGGTCCAGACTGGAGCGCGCGCACATCCGCGTCGCTAACCTGCTTCGCGGCCATGGCTGCATAATCTAACCCTATGCGGACCGGGGCTGCGCACGCTTCCGCGTCGCTACCCTGGCCCACGGCCATGGCTGCAGAGTCTGCCCCCACGGGGCCTGGAGCTGTCACAGCACGTGAGAGGCAGTCCGCCACTACATTATGTTTACCTGCGACATGCTGGATATCGGTGGTAAACTCCGATATCGCGGCCAGCTGTCTCTGCTGCTGGCCCGACCAAGGTTCCGAAATCTTGGCCATTGCAAAAGTCAGCAGCTTGTGGTCCACGAACGCGGTGAAACGGTGTCCTTCCAGCCAGAACTGGAAATGGCGGATGGCCAAGTGTAGTGCCAACAACTCCCTGTCGAACGCGCTGTACTTTCGCTCGCTATCGCGCAAGGTTTTGCTGAAAAACGCGAGCGGTTGCCAGGTCCCAGCTACATACTGTTCAACGACCGCCCCTACTGCTAAATCGGACGTGTCAGTGGTGAGCGCCATGCGTGCCGTTGGAACTGGGTGTGCCAACAAGGTAGCGTTTGCCAAAGCTGATTTGACTTGAGAGAATGCACGCTCCCGCTCAGGAGACCATTCGATTTTATTCGTGGGTTTTTGTTTTTTTAGTGCAGCGTACAATGGTTGCATGAGCTGCACTGCGCTGGGGAGGAAACGGTTATAAAAATTAACCATTCCCAAAAATTCCTGTAATGCTTTAACCGTTTGAGGGTGGGGAAAATTTGTTATTGCGCACACTTTATCGGGCAGAGGGACCGCTCCTTCTGGTGAAACGCGATGCCCCAAAAAATCAATCTGCGCCGCCCCAAACTGACACTTCGCTGGGTTAATTATTAACCCGTGCTCTGCCAACCTCCGGAAAACTGCTGTGAGATGGCTTTCGGCTTTCGTGTTCGTCTTCGGACGTGCTGGCTACCAAAATGTCGTCCAAATAGACGAACACGAAAGGGAGGTCGCGTAGGACCGCGTCCATCATGCGCTGGAACGTCTGCGCCGCACCCTTGAGTCCAAAAGGCATGCGTAAAAACTCAAAAAGCCCAAAAGGAGTTATTACCACTGTTTTGGGTATGTCCTGAGCACGCACTGGAACCTGATGGTAACCGCGTACCAAATCTATTTTAGAAAAAATGCGCGCCCCCGCCAAATGAACCGAAAAATCTTGGATGTGCGGGAATCGGGTAGCGGTCGTGTGCAGTGGCGTTATTCAACCTGCGGAAATCACCGCAAGGTCGCCATGAGCCATCAGCCTTAGGGACCATGTGCAATGGTGAAGCCCAGGGGCTTGTGTTAAATGTGAGTCAGGCTGTTATATTTGTGTATTTATAATATTTTATAATATATGTGTATTTATAATATTTATGTTAAATGTGAGTCAGGCTGTTATATTTGTGTATTTATAATATTTATAATATTTATAATTGTGTATTTATAATTTTTCTGCATTGATGTATGTGGTTATTGTGTATATTTTTTATCTTGATTCTTTTTTCTAAAGCCCATCCAGGGACAAGAGTTGCAAATTAGCTAATAGCTATACACTCTATGTGCAACACATCAGATTGATTGTCTTTGATTAATTGTCTATGTTTATTGCACTGTCCCTGTCAAATAAACTAATCTACTACTACTTTTCGAACGCCTGATGATGCCCAGTTTTTCCAGGTTGGCAAACTCCTCGCGCGCTATGGTCAGTTTAGCTGAGTCCAGGCGCCGAGCTTTTGCAAAAACGGGCGGGCCGGTGGTAGTGATATAATGTTCCACCCCATGTTTAGCCACTGTCGCCGAAAACGTTGGGACCGTGAGTGCTGGGAACTGAGTGAGGAGTGCGTGGAACTTACCACCCGCAGCTGTGATGTTGGCTTGTGCAGTTGGCGGCGCCACTCGAGCTGTGCAGGGAATAGAGTGAAAAGACCAGACGTCTATTAGCAAGATCAACCAATAAACCATGTGAGCACAAAAAATCAGCCCCTAACATGTTGAAATTAACTGCAGCTACAACAAAAGTCCACTCAAATGCACGGCCCTGCAAAGACAGAAGCAGAGTCCTCTCACCGAAGGTCCTAATTGCTGAGCCGTTCGCTGCTGACACCAGGGGGCCCTTAGACGGTGTCAGCCGGTCCGCGTAGGAAGGCGTGATGAAGCTCAGCTGGGAGCCTGTGTCCACGAGGAAATGCTTCCCCGAGCGTGCATCTGTCAGGTAGAGCAGCTTGTTCTCCTCCCCGAGGGCCGCAGCCGCTACCGACCCCCGGTCTTGGCGTTTCCCGAACGCTTGAAGTGGCACGGTGGGAGGCACTTGTGTGCCCTCTCTGCAAAGCGGCGATGATAGAAGCACAGGACGTCATCTGCTCCGTGTCGCCTGGTCCTCGCTGCTGCCGTCGTCGGTGCGTCTGGTACTGTAACCACTGGCCCCATGCTGTCTCCGGACGTTGCTCCTAGCTCTGCTGCTGCGGCCGAAACCGCGCTCCGTTTGTGGGCGTCGACGAGTCGCTGCGCCTCCTTGCTCAGCCCATGGTAGTCTCGCAGGGCCAACCGAGGTGAGTCTGCCAAGGTAACTCTCACCGCTGGTGGCAGGGTCCGGAGGAAAAGGTGGGCGAAGATAAATTCACAATCCTCTGAGTCTTTCAGCCTCAGCATTTTCACCATCATGTCTACGGGTCTGTCGTTCTCCGACTCCGTCAACGTTAGGAGCCCTTCTGCTCGCTGTTGCACCGAGGGGGTGAAGTGGCTTATAAGCGCAGCCTTCAATGTGCTGTATTTGTCGCTGTCCGGTGGGTGATTGACCAGATCTTCCACCCTCTGGACTGTGTGGCTGTCCAGCTTCGCCACCACATGGTAGAATTTCGTGTCGTCCTTCGAGATTCTCCGGAGGTTGAACTGCGCCTCAACCGCGCTAAACCAGGAGCGCGGACTGCTGCTAGAAGTCGGGCAGCCGGAGTGTGGTGGTAGCCATCAGGCTGGCTTCTGCCGAGCCCCGCTCGGGAGAATTATCTCTGCTCATTCTTTGTCGTAAGGTCACCAGTGTGGAGAATGTGCACAAGGATGAGACTGAGTTTATTCCTCAGGATCAGCTTTATTCACAGATCACATACTCCAACAATCTCAAAGCAGGAAAAAAAGGAAGAATAATCTCACAACTCCTTTTTTTTATACCCCGGACTAGGGATGGGCATTCGGTGAAATTTTCTTCACCGATCGCCGGGAGAATTACTGATTAATAATCGGTTAATCATTAACATTTTTAGGTAGGTAGACTGCATTAGAACATCAGGTATCAGCACGGAGGGCACGGAGAGCCGCACAACTCAAATCTACCTCTCTCTCTCAAATCTCTCTCTCTCTGTTCTCGTGTTTGCTCGGCTCGGGAATCTCGCAAGCTGATTGGCCGAGACGTTTCACCCCGCAAGCTGATTGGCCGAGACGTTTTACCCAGCTCTCTCTCCCTGCCGAGCGGCCACCCAACAAACGAAGACCGCATTCATTGCTCTATCGCTCGTATTGCTTAGTCTAGCCGCGTGGAACTTTTTGCTGTTCTCTTGTGCCATTTTGTGCGAAATAGTCTTCCCGTCGAGGCACTACGGCGCCTCCTGCAGCTTCCCTCGACGTGTGTACACCGAATCTTCATGACCTTCTCAATAAAGTTTCTGAAAAAAAAAAAAAAAGAATCTTCACGACCGCCATTACTCAGCGCGCAACCACTGTTGGCGGTTTCTTCGCGTAATAAGGGTGTTCCATGGATCCTGTCGATGAGGTATATTTGTATGCTGCATTGCAGTGATTGCAGTACACCTGGTCATTTTTTAAATTGAAATGGTCCCACGCAACACTTCGCCGTAACCGCCTCATGATTTGGCGATCGCCCTACGGAAGCCCGCATGTATCAACGGAGGCACGCCAGGGTACGGCGATGGTGTAATGTTGCCCCCTGGTGCCCAAATTTTGCCATTGCATTGTTTGAGGACGGCCGTGCACTAGGCCTTAATAACCTCGGATTGTTTAAAAAAAAAAAAAAAACGGTTTGTCGACGAAAATGAACTTCCTCAGTGAAATTCTTAATGATCAATTATCGGTTAATCGGTAAATTATGCCCATCCCTACCCCGGACATCGAAACTGAAGTCACATGGTGTTTAAGCAAACATACAGTCACATGGTACTTAATCCCAGTCACAGTGTAACCCCTTTGATCTTCCACACCATTGTCCTTTAGTCTCTGGTGGTCCGGGAATCTCCCCAGGTCATCTCCCTGAAACAAAGGCCAAATCTCACACTCTCTCTTTGTCTCTTGGAGACTCAGTCCTTTTGTTCCCTGAGATGTGCAGCACACAATAAACACACAGCAATATATTTGTGGAGCATATATAACCAACATATGTGCCCATATGTGCCCACACTGTGAACATTGTAAATATAATTTGAGTTTATGGATTGTGGGTTTTTTTTTATCGTGCTGTGTATTTTTTTATATATGTACATATTTTGAAATATACTTAGTTCCAAGTTCCATATACGGCTGTGTATGTGTCCTCTGTTGTTGCACCTCCCAGGCTCTTACGAACGCAGAGTCGGTCTGACCTGGCCCAATTATCCCTTTTCCCTCAGGTAGAAAAGTTAAGGTAAATACATTGCCATAACACACCACTACCAAAAAGGGTACTGTGGAGCGTGTAAATAACAAGGCGGATTTGGCTCAGACGATTTATTACACATCTCACACAAGAAGCATAGACAGAATGACATCTCAGCAAAGACTCTTCTCTTAAATAACATGGCATTCCTCTAGAAGCTTCTAACACACAAAAGGTCACACTGCATTCATCCTTCACACCTCCCTGTTATCTCACCAGGGAACCTCTGCTCTTTGTTCTTGTCTAAGATGTTACACAATTATGCTCTCCCCATGTGCCGCCAACCCCCCCCCCCCCGAGCATCTTGGATAGAACAATAGAATAACAGTCTGTATGCTGTGATAGAACCATCAAACATCAATCCACATGCTGCTTGGGCTTCAGTCTTCTCCCGTATCTGCTGGAACCAGGATTCACCACCTCTGCGGTGCTGTCATGCTCGGGGGTTGATGTTTGGGGGGTAAAACTTTTTGTCTGTCCGTGTGGGTGCTCTGGGGAATCTTTTCTCTGGGGAGCTCCCCGTGGGGGTCTTCCACGCCGAGGGGCCCTCGCCAACAGCAGTTGCTCATCCGCCACCACGAAAGCGGGTTTGAGTCTGTCTATGCCAATCTGCGATGTCTCCACGGGGCGCCTGCGTCCCGGCCGCGTGGCGCCGCCGCGTGTTTGACTCGATTCATTCTTTGGCGCACCCGGGAGTGCGCACGTCGGACAAAATGGTAGGGGAGAAATTCGTGTGGCTGAGCCTACGCAAACAAGTGAAAGAGTGGGCGGCAGCCTGCGTGGCATGCCAACAAGCCAAAGTACACAGACACACGAAGGCTCCCTTGGAGCCGTTTCGTATTCCGGCTAAGAGGTTCGACCATGTTCACGTGGACCTCGTGGGCCCCCTCCCACCATCACAGGGATGCACGCACCTCCTGACAATGGTGGACCGCACCACGCGCTGGCCGGAAGCGGTTCCGCTAGCGGCAACCACAGCCAAGGAGGTGGCGTGCGCATTTTTAACAGCATGGGTGGCGCGTTTTGGAGTCCCGTCGGACATTACGTCCGACAGAGGCCCTCAATTTGTTTCCGAGCTCTGGTCAACAATGGCCCGTAGCCTGGGTGTCACAATTCACCGCACAACCACGTACAATCCACAGGCTAATGGGTTATGCGAACGTTTTCATAGATCATTGAAAGCGGGTCTCAGGGCTTCATTGACGGATGCAAATTGGGTAGCGGTGAAATTGGGTAGCGGAACCCACCATGAACCCTCAGCTTTAGGGACCATGTGCAGCGGGGAAGCCCATGGGCTGTTTGAGCGCCTGATGATGCCCAACCTCTCCAGGTTGGCGAACTCCTCGCGCGCTATGGCCAGTTTAGCTGCGTCCAAGCGCCGAGGTCTTGCAAAAACGGGCGGCCCGGTGGTGGTGATAAAATGCTCCACCCCGTGTTTAGCGATAGCTGCCGAAAACGTCGGGACAGTGAGTGCTGGGAACTGAGTGAGCATTGTGTGGAACTTACCGCATGTAGCTGTGACGTTGGCTTGTGCTGTTGGCCGGGTCACTCGAGCTATACAGGGGAGAGAGTCAAAGGACAGTGCATTAACAAGGCGTCTGTTAGCGACATCTACCAACAAACCATGTGCACACAGAAAATCAGCCCCCAGTATATGGAAATTCAATGTTGCTATAACAAAAGTCCACTCAAATGTACGGCCGTGTAGAGACAACAGTAGAGTCCTCTCACCAAAGGTCTTAATCTCCGAGCCATTTGCTGCTGCCATCTCGGGGCCGCCAGATCCTGCCAGCCAGTCAGCGTAGGTCGGCCAGATGAAACTCTTCTGGGCGCCAGTGTCCACAAGGAAATGCCTCCCCGAGCGTGCGTCCGTCAAGTAGAGCAGCTTGTTCTCCTCCCCGAGGGTCGCGGCTGCTACCGACCCCCGGTCTTGGCGTTTCCCGAGCGCTTGAATTGGCACGGTGGTAAACATTTGCGTGCCCTCTCTGCGAAGCGGCGGTGGTAGAAACAAAGCGTGCCTCCCCTGTGTTCCTTGGCCCCCACTGCTGTTGCCGTCGGTGGCTCTGCTGCTGCCGTCGATGGCTCCTCGCCTCCTCCGGCCGTCGCGCCGAGCTCCGTCACTGCCGCAATGGTCATGAACTCCCTGCTGGCGACGATGATCCGGTTTGCTTCCCGGGCTAGCGCACGATAGTCCCGCTTGGCCAGCAACGGCGAATTGGCCAGGGTCGCTCTCGTCGCTGACGGAAGGTTCTGGAGGAAGAGGTGGGTAAAATTAAAATGGTCGTCATCTGTGCCCTTTAACGCTGTGCCCTTTAATGCTCAGCACTGGGTGTGTTTATATTTATATATCTATATATTTATTCCATCTAGCTACAGTGCTCCGCACTGTGTTTTTATATATCTACATATTATTCCATCTAGCTACATTGCGCCGCACTGTGTGTTTATATACTTGCATATTTATTCCATCTAGCTGCAATGCTCCGTACTGTGGGTGTTTATATATTTACATATTTATTCCATCTAGCTACAATGCTCTGCACTGTGTGTCTGTGTGTGTGTGTGTGTGTGTGTGTATATATATATATTTTATAGTAATATGTACATATGTATATTAGCTGCTCTTGCTTGCTTGTTTTTTTCTTGCCTTCTGATTGTTGCTCTGAGTGTTGCTATCCCTGTGCTGTTGCAATCCTGGAATTTCCCCGTTGTGGGACTAATAAAGGCTTATCTTATCTTATCTTAACCTCATCATCTTCTCCATCAGGTCTATGGCCGACCCGTCTCCCAACCCGGTCCGCGTCAGGAGTCTCTCTGCTCTCTCGCCATCCGAGAGTCTGTAGTGCTGGATGAACGCAGCCTTCAGTGCGACGTATTTGTCGTCGGTTGGTGGCTGATTGAGCAGGCTCTCTACGTGCTGAGCCGTGCAGGCGTCGAGCGCTGCGACCACATAGTGGAACTTTGTGTCATCCGCCGATATCCCCAGGAGGGCGAACTGCGCCTCGACTAGGTGGAACCAGGAGCGTGGGTTGTGCAGCCAAAACTCCGGTAGCTTGATCGCAACAGCACATGCGTGGCTGGGGGTTCCCATCGAGGTTGGCTCCGGGGATCTTTCACCGTGTTCCATGATTCGTCTTGGGTCACCAGTGTGGAGCGTGTAAATAAAGAGGCGGATTTGGCTTCAGACAATTTATTACACAACTCACACAAGAAGCATAGACAGAATGACATCTCAGCAAAGACTCTTCTCTTAAATACTATGGCATTCCTCTAGAAGCTTCTAACACGGGCTGCATGGTGGCGCAGTGGTTTAGCACTGCGGCAGCACAGTTTACCCTCGGCCGGGGGATTGCGGGGATCATGAGATCGTGGGTTCGATCCCAGCCCCCGACCAACAGTGAGCTGTGTGGAGTTTGCATGTTCTCCCCGTGTTGCGTGGGTTTACTCCGGGATTTCTCCGGTTACCTCCCGCATACCAAAAACATGTAGGTATAGGGCGCTCGCGCACGCAGCGACCAGCAGCCGATGGCTTGTCACCAGACTGCAAACCAAATCTACCGACGGGTACAAATAAGTAACAAAAAAAAACAAAAACACACAAAAGGTCACATTGCATTCACTTCCTTAATCCTTTACCATTCCTCTAGAAGTTTCTAACACACAAAAGGTCACACTGCATTCATCCTTCACACCTCCCTGTTATCTCCCAGGGAACCTCTGCTCTTTGTTCTTGTCTAAGATGCTCGGGAGGGTGGTTTGGCGGCACATGGGGAGAGCATAATTGTGTAACATCTTAGACAATAACAAAGACCAGAGGTTCCCTGGGAGATAACAGGGAGGTGTGAAGGATGAATGCAGTGTGACCTTTTGTGTGTTAGAAACTTCTAGAGGAATGGTAAAGGATTAAGGAAGTGAATGCAATGTGACCTTTTGTGTGTTAGAAGCTGTGACACCCAGGCTGCGGGCCATTGTTGACCAGAGTTCGGAAACAAATTGAGGGCCTCTGTCGGACATAATGTCTGACGGGACTCCAAAACGCGCCACTCATGCTGTTAAAAACGCGCGCGCCACCTCCTCAGCTGTGGTTGCCTCCAGCGGAACCGCTTCCGGCCAGCGCGTGGTGCGGTCCACCATTGTCAGGAGGTGCGTGCACCCCTGTGATGGCGGGAGGGGGCCCACGAGGTCCACGTGAACATGGTCGAACCTCTTAGCCGGAATACGAAACAGCTCCAAGGGAGCCTTTGTGTGTCTGTGTACTTTGGCTCGTTGGCACGCCACGCAGGCTGCCACCCACTCTTTCACTTGTTTGCGAAGGCTCGGCCACACAAATTTCTCCCCTACCATTTTGACCGACGCGCGCACTCCCGGGTGCGCCAAAGAATGAATCGAGTCAAACACGCGGCGGCGCCACGCAGCCGGGACCACGGGATGCGGGCGACCCGTGGAGACATCACAGATTAGGGGGGGCATGCCGTCTTGCAGCACCCTGCTCTCCAGCCTTAACCCTGTTGGTCCAGACTGGAGCGCGCGCACGTCCGCGTCACTAACCTGCTCCGCGGCCATGGCTGCGTAATCTATCCCCACGCAGACCGGGGCTGCCACGGCGCACGAGAGGCAGTCTGCCACTACATTCAGTTTACCCGACACATGCTGAATATCGGTAGTAAACTATGAGATCGCGGCCAGCTGTCTCTGCTGCCGGCCCGACCACGGTTCTGAAACCTTGGCCATTGCGAATGTTAGCGGCTTATGGTCAACGAACGCGGTGAAACTGCGCCCTTCCAGCCAGAACTGGAAGTTGCGAATGGCCAGGTGGAGAGCCAGCAACTCCCTGTCGAACGCGCTGTATTTACGTTCACTGTCGCGCAGAGTCCTGCTGAAAAAGGCGAGCGGCTGCCAAGCTCCGGCTACGCGCTGCTCCACGACCGCCCCTATGGCCACATCTGAAGCGTCAGTGCTGAGCGCTATGTGGGCCGGTGGGTCTGGATGTGCCAGCAATGCGGCGTTTGCCAAGGCTGCTTTGACTTCCGAGAACGCCCACTCTCGCTCCGGGGTCCATTCGACCTTATCCGCGGGTTTCTGTTTTTTCAGCGCGGCGTACAATGGTTGCATGAGCTGCGCTGCGCAGGGAAGGAAACGGTTTTAAAAGTTCACCATTCCCAAAAATTTGTGTAGCACCCTGACCGTTTGCGGCCGGGGAAAATCTGCTACTGCGCGCACTTTGTCAGGCAGCGGGACCGCTCCTTCGGGAGAGACGCGGTGCCCCGAAAAATCAATCCCCGTCACCCCGAACTGACATTTCGCTGGGTTAATTATTAACCCGTGCTCTTCCAACCTCCAGAAAACCGTCGTGAGGTGGGTTTCATGTTCGTCTTCGGACGCGCTGGCTACTAAGATATCGTCCAGGTAGACTAACACGAAAGGGAGATCGCGCAGCACTGCATCCATCATGCGTTGGAACGTCTGTGCAGCCCCTTTAAGCCCAAATGGCATGCGCAAAAACTCGAATAAACCGAACGGAGTTATTACCGCTGTTTTGGGTATGTCCTCAGCGCGCACTGGAACTTGGTGGTAACCGCGGACCAGGTCTATTTTAGAAAAAACGCGCACTCCTGCAAGGTGAACGGAAAAATCCTGAATGTGAGGAATTGGGTAGCGGTCGTGCGCTGTGGCGTTGTTCAGCCTGCGGAAATCCCCGCAAGGTCGCCACGATCCCTCAGCTTTAGGGACCATGTGTAGCGGGGAAGCCCATGGGCTGTTTGAGCGCCTGATGATGCCCAATCTCTCCAGGTTGGCGAACTCCTCGCGCGCTATGGCCAGTTTAGCTGCGTCCAAGTGCCGAGGTCTTGCAAAAATGGGCGGCCCGGTGGTGGTGATAAAATGCTCCACCCCGTGTTTAACGATGGCTGCCGAAAACGTCGGGACAGTGAGTGCTGGGAACTGAGTGAGCAATGTGTGGAACTTACCGCATGCAGCTGTGAAGTTGGCTTGTGCTGTTGGCCAG
This sequence comes from Pholidichthys leucotaenia, assembly GCA_020510985.1. Taxonomy (NCBI): domain Eukaryota; kingdom Metazoa; phylum Chordata; class Actinopteri; order Cichliformes; family Pholidichthyidae; genus Pholidichthys; species Pholidichthys leucotaenia. Next base: position 88,907,459 of record CM035842.1, on the reverse strand, counting down.
GTCACTCGAGCAAAGGTCTTAATCTCCGAGCCGTTTGCTGCCGCCATCTCGGGGCCGCTAGATCCTGCCAGCCGGTCAGCGTAGGTCGGCCGGATGAAACTCTTCTGGGCGCTGGTGTCCACGAGGAAATGCCTCCCCGAGCGTGCATCCGTCAAGTAGAGCAGCTTGTTCTCCTCCCCGAGGGTCGCGGCTGCTACCGACCCCCGGTCTTGGCGTTTCCTGAGTCGCTTGAATTGGCACAGTGGTATACATTTGTGTGCCCTCTCTGCGAAGCGGCGGTGATAGAAGCAAAGCGTGTCTCCCCCACGTTTCTTGGCCCCCGCTGCTGCTGCCGTCGGTGGCTCTGCTGCTGCCGTCGATGGCTCCTCGCCTCCTCCGGTCGTCGCGCCGAGCTCCGTCGCTGCCGCAATGGTCGTGAACTCCCTGGTGGCGACGATGATCCGGTTTGCTTCCCAGGCTAGCGCACGATAGTCCCGCTTGGCCAGCAACGGCGAATTGGCCAGGGTCGCTCTTGCCGCTGACGGAAGGTTCCGGAGGAAGAGGTGGGTAAAAATAAAATGGTCGTCGTCTGTGCCCTTTAACCTCAGCATCTTCTCCATCAGGTGTATGGCCGACCCGTCTCCCAACCCGGTCCGCGTCAGGAGTCTCTCTGCTCTCTCACCATCCGAGAGTGTGTAGTGCTGGATGAGCGCAGCCTTTAGCGCGCCATACTTGTCGTCGGTTGGTGGCTGATTGAGCAGGCTCTCTACGTGCTGAGCCGTGCGGGCGTCGAGCGTTGCGACCACATAGTGGAACTTTGTGTCATCCGCCGATATCCACCGGAGGGCGAACTGCGCCTCGACTAGGTGGAACCAGGAGCGTGGGTTGTGCTGCCAAAAATCCGGTAGCTTGATCGCAACAGCACATGCATGGCTGGGGGTTCCCATCGAGGTTGGCTCTGGGGATCTTTCATCGTGTTCCATGATTCTTCTTGGGTCACCAGTGTGGAGCGTGTAAATAACGAGGCGGATTTGGCTCAGACGATTTATTACACATCTCACACAAGAAGCATAGACAGAGTGACATCTCAGCAAAGACTCTTCTCTTAAATAACATGGCATTCCTCTAGAAGCTTCTAACACACAAAAGGTCACATTGCATTCACTTCCTTAATCCTTTACCATTCCTCTAGAACAGGGATGTCAAACTCATTCCATGGAGGGCCAAGACCCTGCAGGTTTTACTTCCACCCAGTGTCTTCAGCAGGTGTTTTCACTGATCAGCAATCAGTGGGAAGAAATTCAGTGAACTCACCTGTTGAAGACACTGGGTGGAGGTAAAACCTGCAGGGTCTTGGCCCTCCATGGAGTGAGTTTGACACCTGTGCTCTAGAAGTTTCTAACACACAAAAGGTCACACTGCATTCATCCTTCACACCTCCCTGTTATCTCACCAGGGAACCTCTGCTCTTTGTTCTTGTCTAAGATGTTACACAATTATGTTCTCCCCATGTGCCACCAAAGTAGTACACCTAAAGTGAGTAGGTGTTAGTTAGTAAGGGTTACACACGTAAATCTGGTGAGCGCAGGTGTTACCCAATTACCCAGTGATATTATACCCCCAATTACCCTGTATTACATATGTTACAGTGGTGTATTGTTACAAAATTTGGCAAGTAAGTGTCACAGGGTTGCAATAAAAAGGTATCAATATACACAATGACTCCATTTCTGCTTGTCACACCATCACACAGAAGAATAGGAAAGCCAAGCCTCTGATTATACTGAGATTATCCAGTCGAAAACAAAAAAGAGTTATTAAGAAAAGCAAAATAGCTGAAAGGAACAAATGTCTACTTAAATGATCATTTAACCAAAAAAAAGAAAAGTGTTGATACTGCTGGGCAATTGAGACAATTAAGGAAGCTTAAAAAATTTTTGCTACATGGGTATGGAATTCCAAAATCTGGGTAAAAGAACAAGAAGGATCAAACGCTGTACAAATAAACACAAAATATAAATATCACCCTTAGGGGAATGGTCAGGTGGAACGTTTTAATCGCACTCTGATTCAGATGCTTAAAACAACCTTAAATATAATATTAAAGGTATATTAAGTTATTCCCTTCCACAGCATGTAGGACACCATGCGGTGCCGCCTATCTCCACTTCACTGACCCTAGGCCACACAGCTACTGTGAGTAGTGAAAGCTACAGTGGGGGGGTCAGTCCTCTGGTAGCTCTGTGCATTACCTTTCCTTTCCCCATTCTGTTATGCTGAGCACCAAGCTAGAAGGCAGAAAGTACCATTTTTTTAATATGGTCTTTGGTATGACCCGGCCTGGATTTGAACCCACAACCGGGAGGTTGAGGGGTGGATGCTCTACCAACTAGGCCACCACTCAGGTATTAAAGGTGTATGGAATATATTAAATAAAGTAATTCGAAATGGAGATAGACAAGATAATTATCCTCAATATTATATAGATAATGATATAAATATTAATAATATAAATGATGCAGTAAATAGATTCAATGAATTCTTTGTAAATATTGGACCAAAATTAGCAGAAAAAATCCCTGATCCATTCCTATCTGAAAAGGGGAATAGTAAATTAATCAAAAAAAAAATCCAAATTCAATGTTTTTAACAGCAGTGGAAGAGAGGGAAATCATTGAGAGTGTATATAAATCCAAAAATAAAGTTTCAACTGACTGTGATGACAGTGACACAGTAGCTGTTAAAAAGGTTATTGAGAAAATTGCCAAACCACTGAAACACATTTGCAACTTGTCATTCCAAACTGGTATAATTCCAACTAAAATGAAAATAACTAAAGTTATACCTCTATACAAAACTGGAAACAAACACCACTTCACAAACTACAGGCCTGTTTCTCTTCTACCCCAATTCTCAAAAATAACAGAAAAACTCTTTAACGACAGATTAGACAAGTTCGTAGCTAAATACAAATTATTCACAGACAGCCAGTATGGATTTAGAATCAACCACTCTCCATTATCAACTTTAATGGGTGTTATAGAAGAAATTACTAATTCTATAAATGGAAAGAAATCTGCGGTGGGAGTAGGTGTCACGATCTGTGCACGGGGGGATTCCGCCATGTACAGTCTCTTTGCCTTTTTTCCAGATTTGTATAGTGTTGTATTTTTGAGTTCTAATTCCTGTTATTTTATTGCTGGTTGGTTTTCACATATTCTGTATTGTTTCTTAGTATGATTTATTTTCCTGTTTACATTCATTGGAGTTTTGTTATTTACATATTTGGGTTTACTTGTCTTTATTTGTCATCACATTGTAATCGTTTCTTGCCGGTTTTCTTCTCTTTCTCCCTCTCTTCGGGGGTTGCAGCTGTCAGAGGCTCTTCTGGGTTTTTCCCTGAGTTGTGGGCGGTGCCCCTGTCAAGCTGTCAGCCCCGTCTCCTCTCCTCATGACTCACAGCTGATTGTCATCACCTTCTCCTCCAGCCCGCTCATGTGATTCACACCTGTTACTATTTATGTTCATTTGTGTCTGGCCCTATTTAAGGATGGTTATTTATTTTCTTTATTGCCGGAGTCTCAAGAATCGTTTGTGTCAGAACCCTCAGAACTCAGAACTCAGAACTCAGAAAAAGATTTATTGCCAAGTACATTCACAGTAAATAACTGATAAATATACAAGGGATTTGACTTGACACTGAGAACAACATAGTTGACATTTTCAGTGACGCGGCAGTGTCAGCAGAATGGGAACAGGAAGCAATGGGGGAGAAAGAGGATAAACACAATAGGAGAGAGAAAAAAGCATTGTTTGTCAGAATACAGTTCATATATATGATCAATATTGTGATTACAAGAAAAAACTCTCAATGCACAAATAGCAGACAATAGAATCCATACAATGACAAAGAGAGCAGTGAATGAGTAATCTTCACATCAGTATAGTGAGTCAGTGTGAGTGAGGGTGTTGAGTGAGGGTGTTGATATCAGTTAAGGACAACAAAGTCTCTTCAGCAGCAGATGTTTTGTCTACCGTCTGGGCAAAGGCGCGTGTCCTTGGCACGGCAGATGGAATGGTTTGCCAGACAGCTGGCTGTCCTTAAGAGTCAAATGCTGCCCGCCATGTTATGAAAACAAGTAAAACTGAAGATAATCTGGAGGACTGTGAGCTGAGGGCGTCAAAACAGGTCGAATAGCACTGACTTCAGAGAAAAAACTTTATATTCTCTTACAGATTCAGTGCTCAAATCCTTCATGGCTGGATGTTGAAATTATCATGGACGGCTCTCAGCGTGATCGTGATGTAATCCATTTTCCTAGACAGTTCTCCATTAGCCGCTGTGAGAGTCCTGCCTAGTTGGTCAATTTGATGGTTAAGCCTCGCCGGGTCCACTTTTTGATGAAAATAAAGCAGCGTTGGTGAAGGTTTTAAGCAGGTTTTATTAATCATGTCGCCTTCACGGGATCCCCTCTCCGGTGCATAGTGGAGCAGCCCGGAGCGGGATCCCTAGGCTCTCAGAGCAGGAGAGGCGGACACAGTGTGTCCACCAGTTGCAGGATCAGAGTGAGAGAGAAAGAGAGAGAGATTGCGTTACAGAGTTGCACCTTAAATACTTGATCATAACAATACATCAAAAAGACATACCCCACAGTCTAGAATGATCAAAGGGACAACAGAACAGGCAGGAGGTATTTGCATTTGTAAGCCATACATCACAATGGGCAGATTAGCTAGACCTCGCTCTAAGTGCAAGACAAAGAGGCTAACAAGCACATCTACATATTGATCTGAGTCTCTAGGTCACAGTAAGGACAGGACGCATGAGTACAAAGGATGACAGGCATCGATTAACATCACATAGGTGAGACAGAAGAAACTCGTCTACCTGTAGACATTAATACACCAAAGCACATCTAAGATGCTCAGAAAAAGCACAGTAAGGACAAGCCATATGCACACTATACAGAATGGCGCATTACATCACAACACATGCATGTTTGCATCACAAATACATGAATGGCACATTGCTTCTCAGTAATGCAGCAGAAAAACAGAGAAAAGAGGGCTGAGTGTCCTTAGTCTGTTGTGGGGTTAAAACGAACCGCCACACGCTCCCCCCCAGAGGACGCGGCAGGGGGCCGCGACCTCGATAATCCATCTGTGTGAGCGAGCTGTGGGAGAAGCTCGCTGCAGGCGGAGGGGGAGGGAGGGGAGGGGTGGTAAGTGCCGGCAGGAGCTGTGAAATCGTCCTGAGCCGCGCAAAAATTGCTTGCTGCTCCGTGACGTCGAGGGGTTGTCCCGTTGCACGTGCGGAGATCACAAGAAGAAAAACTAGTCTCTGACTCCTCTCGTGGCCATGAAGAAAAGCAGGGGCGGCTGTAAGAAAAAAAGTAAACAAAACATAGGGACTGTTGGCTTTGGGTGCTGAAGCAACCCCAAAGCTCCCGGGAACAGCTGACGGCTGAAATCCCGTTGTGCCGTGGCTAAGACCATTAAAAAATCCAGTGGCGAGCTGCGTGCTTGCTTCAGGTGAACGAGCAGCCCTGAAGGTTCTGTGGGCAGCGGCGGAGGACGATGGCGGTCTGTGGCGTGGCTGAGACTGTTAACAAATCCTTCCAGTATGCTGCATGCGTGCCTCAGGTGAGCAAGCAGCCCTGAAAGGCAGCGGCGAAGGAGGAAGGCAGTCTGTGGAGCCATTACTTGTCCCATGCGTGATGCGCCGTCCTTGTAACTCCCCGATGCGTGCGCGGGGGTTCAGTGCGTGGGTGGGCCGCTGGAGTGGTGAGTCAGGGTGCAGAAACTTGGTGGAGAACGGCGCAGACGGCGCCGGTAAAATCCAGGTTGAGCTGTGGCTGTAGATTGGCCATGGTGCGTTGGAGCGGTGAGAGGAAATAGACGATCTTTAGTCCCTCAGGCCCGTGCAGATGCGTTGGAGCGGCGGGAGGGAATAGACGATCTTTTGTTCCTCAGGCTCATGCAGCTGCATTGGAGCGGTGAGAGGGAGGAGACGCGTTGGAGCGGTGCGAGGCAATAGGCGATCTTTGTGCCCCGGGCTCGTGCAGCCATGGTGCGTTCAGTTCCACGCGCTGCGCTCTCCATCGGCCCTGGAGGTTGCCGTCGTGGAGAGAGGACGAGGTGCGTGCGCTCTCTGTGAGAGCGGCCGGTCCAGCGTGGATGTGCAGATCTCAGGCGTGCAGATCTCACCGTGAAGCGTGAAGCGGGGTCACCAACGCAGCTGTGCGACTGTCCAGCTCGGAAGGTTGCTTTCACACAAATCGTGTGCGTGTTCAAGGGGTCACCAGTGAAGCGTTCACTGGCAGCATATTCTTTTCTGCCTTCAGGTCATGGTGCGTTGGGGCGGCGAGAGGGAGGAGACGTCTTGTGTCCCTCGGCCGGTTCAGCGTGAATGTCCAGACCAGAAGGCTGCGTCGCACAAAGCGTGTGCGTCTTCGGGGTCACCAGTGAAGCGGCATGAAATAAAGCAGCGTTGGTGAAGGTTTTAAGCAGGTTTTATTAATCATGTCGCCTTCACGGGATCCCCTCTCCGGTGCATAGTGGAGCAGCCCGGAGCGGGATCCCTAGGCTCTCAGAGCAGGAGAGGCGGACACAGTGTGTCCACCAGTTGCAGGATCAGAGTGAGAGAGAAAGAGAGAGAGATTGCGTTACAGAGTTGCACCTTAAATACTTGATCATAACAATACATCAAAAAGACATACCCCACAGTCTAGAATGATCAAAGGGACAACAGAACAGGCAGGAGGTATTTGCATTTGTAAGCCATACATCACAATGGGCAGATTAGCTAGACCTCGCTCTAAGTGCAAGACAAAGAGGCTAACAAGCACATCTACATATTGATCTGAGTCTCTAGGTCACAGTAAGGACAGGACGCATGAGTACAAAGGATGACAGGCATCGATTAACATCACATAGGTGAGACAGAAGAAACTCGTCTACCTGTAGACATTAATACACCAAAGCACATCTAAGATGCTCAGAAAAAGCACAGTAAGGACAAGCCATATGCACACTATACAGAATGGCGCATTACATCACAACACATGCATGTTTGCATCACAAATACATGAATGGCACATTGCTTCTCAGTAATGCAGCAGAAAAACAGAGAAAAGAGGGCTGAGTGTCCTTAGTCTGTTGTGGGGTTAAAACGAACCGCCACAGCTCCATCCATCTTCTTCAATTTGCGGTACACCAGAACAATCCCAGATCCAATCAGTAAAATTCCGATGACCATTGCTATGAAGAGGTATAAATCTTCAACATCTTCGATAGAGAGATCACACAGGCACAAGAGTTTCCAATTACTTGTGTCCTTCAAATAACCCACGGCAGCTGTTCCTGCGGGGCAAATCGGCTCCCCCGGGCCACTTTTTCTCGTTGAAAAAACAGTGTCAATTGCGTTCAAAGCCCAGCTTATTAAATCCATAATTTTGTTTGATAATCAGCAGTAAGGACACGCAGACAGACAATAGCAAGCTGGGATCCAGTCAGTTAGGGAAGGAGAGAGATAAGAAGCCGGAGCTGGGAGAAAAAGCATCTGCTCTCTTTGGAGGGCGGAAGACTCACCCTGTCCCCGTTCTGACGTTTATTATCCATGTGTATCCTGTTTTCCTCCTGCCATTCGGAAGTTTTGCTTTGTGCGCTATTTGGCTTTTATGTTTATGCACTGTTTGGACTTTTTGTGTTTCTTTAATAAATATCACAAACTGCAGTTCAGCGTCTGGGTCTCCCCTCTCTGCCCCGAGGGGCAATTTATGACAGTAGACTCCAGTGTTGGGCAAGTTACCACAAAACAGTAACTAAATACAGTTACGAGTTACTTCTTTTCAAAAGTAACTGAGTTACTTTTGAATTACTGCATGATTAAAGTAACTAGTTACTTAGAAAAGTAACTTTCACGTTACTTTTAAATGCATGCTTACATCATCTTGCACACACAGCAAGATCAAGGACCCCTTGTTCTCATCAGAAAAAAGAAGAAAAAGAAAACTGATGAGAAAAAAAGTCTCATCTTACAGAGAAAAAATGTCTCAGATTTACACACAGCTATTGTAATCAGTAGAAAGTCAGAAATTTACTAGAAATAAAGCTGTGAATTCACAGAGAAAATTATGGGCCCCCTGGTGGGCCATTTTTGGCCCACGAGCCATATATTTGACATTCCTGGACCAGCCCATTAAAAATGCATATTTGGAGGATTTACTTCAATGAAATAGTTGAATATCACAACAGCATGTAAATTAATAAGGTAAAATAAAACGGAACGCACAGATAAATGAAAGTTCACCGCTTACCGCAACAAATCAAAGTCACTTTTTCTCTGTGTGTAAGAAAACTTTAAATGCATTTAATGCGTACATTAAATGCGAGCTTCTTGCTCAAAAAATACTCATGTTTAACCACAGAGGTAGGAGTTGGTAGGGGCTACTTACTACTCAGACAACAGGTGATCAGGGCTCGATATGAGAGGTCGCCACGGCCACGGCATTTCTTCACCAGGTTGTGATGTGAACTGGGGCAGGACAGGAAACGGACCCACGGAGGAGACTGTGTGATGGCTGCATCAATTACGGTAGAGTCAGTTTATATTTATTTGCTTATTCATTTGATTGCCTTTGCCTTTGGCATGACATCCTCCAGTGGCTTGAGGCCGGTGGTGGCGCTGGGGATGCAGTCCCGCCCATACCCACCAAAACTGTGTATTCATCCCCAGCTGGCAGCTGATGCGGAGGATGTCTAGCAACTGCAAATTGTACGATCGTCTATTTGCGCTAAAATATCTATCCATATTAATAAAACGAGTAACGCATCTGATCAAATTTCAGTAACTGTAACGTATTACTGAATGTTTAAACAGTAATTTCGTTACACAGCACGTTACTGCAAAAGTAATGGCGTTACAGTAACACGTTCTTTGTAACGCATTACTCCCAACACCGGCCAGTTAGAGACCCAGCTGCTGCAGTTTGTGTTTATTTTTTCACTCACCTGTGGTGTGGCGATTTGGGCAGTAAGACGTGGCCAAAAGGGGACCCGGCCAATTTAAAAATGCCAACAGCAGCTCTTGGTCTAAGTGAAAAAGAGCGGTGGGCTGTGAGTATTGTGGGGGACATCCTCATGCAGACTCGTGCCTCCCGTACCCCCAAGGCAGCCCGAGAGTGTCTGGAGAGTGCAGCGCAGGTACTCGAGGCATGCCCTAGCCTGTGGGACCACCCGGAGCTCGCTGACCTACTCCTCTCCATAGTCGCCCCACAATCTATGAGTCATGGGCTGGGGGGAACCACTCCGATATCCGTGCCTGCGCCGACAAAGAGCAAGCATCCGCGTACATGGAAGCCTCCAGCTTCTCACCGCTCTCCAGTGGCAGCTCTGTCTCCTCCTCCCAAACACTGGCCTGCACCTTCAGCTGAGGAGCTGGAGGAGCGCAGGCGGGTCATATTAGCAGAGACAGAGCTTCTACTAGAATATAAGCCATGGCTCCTCCCGGATCTTGCCCAGGAGCTGGAGGAGGTTTCACCAGGGGGCCCGGAGTTTGAGCCGATGAGTGAGCGTCCCCTGACTCCGGGGCCTCTCCCACTTTTCCATGAGCTGACGTCTCCGCCTCCCGCTTCCCGCCGTGGCCCAGGGAAATCTCGCCAGAGGAATGCCTCCACCTCTTAGGCAGCAGTTTCTCCCGTGCTGAGTCAGACAATCCCCGCAGCAGCTCCTTCGCCAGCTGTCCCGTCAGCCTCCTTCTTCTCCTTGGCTGCTGCAGCTCCCATTTCCTCGACGTGTCCTCCTGCTGTTGAGGGCCCAGTAGTCTCTTCCCCAGCTCCACCCGTCGCCATGTCTGCAGGGGCGGCTCCTCCACGTTCCTCTGAGGGGCCCACAACCGCTGAAGTCACGGAGAGGGCTGATTCCCAACCAGCTGCAGCAAAAGACATCGCACCCCGGGAATTCAGGCAAGTGTTTTTTCACTCTCATTCAAGTAAACATAAATTGTCTTGCCTGATTCCTGGTGGTGAGGCTCAGACTATGCAGTCCCCTGAGTCCTCACCATCTGCTGCAGCTATAGACTGTTCACCTGCTCTCTCTGTGTCTCCTCCTTTTCCCCTTGAGTGTCCGCCGGCTCCAGGACTGAGCCGCCAGATGATGGAGGAGACTGCGGCCCTGGGGGACCTAGTTCCAGCCCCGCAGCCACGGTCTGGACAGAGGGAGAGCACTGGGACAGAGCTGAAGCCTGTGTCAACATTGGAGTGTCCCCTGGCCTCAGCAGAGCAGGATCCCGTGCCAGTGGGGAACCAACCTCCTGTATCCACGCCAGACGAGTCACCTGCGTGGGCTGTTTCGCTGGGGGGTCCCAGGACTGCACCTACCATCACGCCTGCTGCAGGGTTCGCCGCAGCAGAGTTAAAAACCTGGACCTCTGGAGGGTTGGGCCCGAGACGTCGTCACCTGGATCGATGGAGTCCTGGACAGCGGTGGAGCTTGAGCTCAGGCAAGTGCTCTTTTGTTTTCATTGTTTCTATGGAGAGATCTTGTCTGGCTCTTGGTGGGGAGAGTGAAGTGCAGTCATCAGCTGCACCTGAGCTCACCTAGCTGGGCTCCACTGCCGCTGGTGACTCTGACTCTGTTTCTCTGCCTCTCCTGTCCGAGCCTTTCCCCAGGGTCACCAAGGATCGTCCAGCTTCGCCAGAGGTCTCCGTGGGTCCAGCCTCGCCATCCGAGATCACCGTGGGCCCAGCTCCAGCTCCAGGTCCTTGCGGGTACACCATCCCAGCCCGGGGCTTCTGTGGGTGCTGTTCCCCCTTCTGCTGAGGTCATCACGGGTGGTCCGTCCCAGCCCAGAACCTCCGTGGGTACTGCTTCCCCTCCGGTTGAGGTCTCCACGGGTGTTCTGTCCCAGCCAAGGGCCTCAGAGGGTACTGCTTCTCCATCAGTTGAGGTCGTTGCGGGTGCTCCATCCCAGCCCGGGGCCTCTGTGGGTGCAGCGCTTCCTCGGTCCTGGTCCACCATGGGTGAAGCTTTGGCCCAGTCCGGGTCCACCGTGGGTGCAGCTTTGGCCCAGTCTGGGTTCACTGTGGGTGCAGCTCTGGCCCAGTCCGGGTCTACCATCGGTGCAGCTGTGGCCCAGTCCAGGTCCATGGTAGGTGCAGCCTCACTCCAGCCCGGAGCCACCACAGGTGCAGCTTTGCTCCAGCTTGGAGCCACCACGGGTGCTGTGATGTCCCAGTCCGTGACGATCTAGAGTGCTATTGGCCAGTCCGAGGGCGTCGTGGTTCCCTCTCCTTGGCTAGATGCCATCATGGTCCCCAGTCCTCTGCCAGACGCCGTCGTGGTTCCCTCTCCCCTACCAGATGCCGTTGTGGTTCCCTCTCCTCTGCCTGAGGCCGTCGTGGTTCCCTCTCCTCTGCCCAAGGCCACTGAGGTTCCCTCTCCTCTGCTTGAGGCCGTCTTGGTTTCCCCTATCCCTCTATCCTCCTCATTGCTGGTTGTCCCTGTTGGGCAGCCATCCCCAGGACCACTTTTTCTGTTTAGGTGGTTAAAGAACTCTGGTAGATCGCCTGACAGACTGTGCTGTTAGGTTGGGTGGCCCACATTCTCCGGCAGGCCATCCAACTCTTACCATCATGCCTGGGACTTTAGCTTGCCACCTGAACTGTCCAGCTATCCGGTCCAGGGGGCCTAGGTGCCTGGCCCTGCCTGGTGTGGATCATGAGTGGGGTTTTTGTTTGTTGTTCCCTCCTAGCCTGGATTGTGCTGGGGTGTGAGTCATGAGGGTTTTTCTTATTTTCTCTGGTTTGTTTCGGTCACTCCGTGCCTGGATCCCCCTCCTCCTGCCCGGGGTGGGGCTGTTTTCTTGTTGTTTGGTGAGGGGGAGTTCTCTGTGTGGGTGGATGTCTAGCAACTGCAAGTTGTACGATCGTCTATTTGCGCTAAAATATCTATCCATATTAATAAAACGAGTAACGCATCTGATCAAATTTCAGTAACTGTAACGTATTACTGAATGTTTAAACAGTAATTTCGTTACACAGCACGTTACTGCAAAAGTAATGGCGTTACAGTAACACGTTCTTTGTAACGCATTACTCCCAACACCGGCCAGTTAGAGACCCAGCTGCTGCAGTTTGTGTTTATTTTTTCACTCACCTGTGGTTTGGCGATTTGGGCAGTAAGACGTGGCCAAAAGGGGACCCGGCCAATTTAAAAATGCCAACAGCAGCTCTTGGTCTAAGTGAAAAAGAGCGGTGGGCTGTGAGTATTGTGGGGGACATCCTCATGCAGACTCGTGCCTCCCGTACCCCCAAGGCAGCCCGAGAGTGTCTGGAGAGTGCAGCGCAGGTACTCGAGGCATGCCCTAGCCTGTGGGACCACCCGGAGCTCGCTGACCTACTCCTCTCCATAGTCGCCCCACAATCTATGAGTCATGGGCTGGGGGGAACCACTCCGATGTCCGTGCCTGTGCCGACAAAGAGCAAGCATCCGTGTACATGGAAGCCTCCAGCTTCTCACCGCTCTCCAGTGGCAGCTCTGTCTCCTCCTCCCAAACACTGGCCTGCACCATCAGCTGAGGAGCTGGAGGAGTGCAGGTGGGTCATATTAGCAGAGACAGAGCTTCTACTAGAATATAAGCCATGGCTCCTCCCGGATCTTGCCCAGGAGCTGGAGGAGGTTTCACCAGGGGGCCCGGAGTTTGAGCCGATGAGTGAGCGTCCCCTGACTCCGGGGCCTCTCCCACTTTTCCATGAGCCGACGTCTCCGCCTCCCGCTTCCCGCCGTGGCCCAGGGAAATCTCGCCAGAGGAACGCCTCCACCTCTTAGGCAGCAGTTTCTCCCATGCTGAGTCAGACAATCCCCGCAGCAGCTCCTTCGCCAGCTGTCCCGTCAGCCTCCTTCTTCTCCTTGGCTGCTGCAGCTCCCATTTCCTCGACGTGCCCTCCTGCTGTTGAGGACCCAGTAGTTTCTTCCCCAGCTCCACCCGTCGCCATGTCTGCAGGGGCGGCTCCTCCACGTTCCTCTGAGGGGCCCACAACCGCTGAAGTCACGGAGAGGGCTGATTCCCAACCAGCTGCAGCAGAAGACATCGCACCCCGGGAATTCAGGCAAGTGTTTTTTCACTCTCATTCAAGTAAACATAAATTGTCTTGCCTGATTCCTGGTGGTGAGGCTCAGACTATGCAGTCCCCTGAGTCCTCACCATCTGCTGCAGCTATAGACTGTTCACCTGCTCTCTCTGTGTCTCCTCCTTTTCCCCTTGAGTGTCCGCCGGCCCCAGGACTGAGCCGCCAGATGATGGAGGAGCCTGCGGCCCTGGAGGACCTGGTTCGTCCAGCTTCGCCAGAGGTCTCCATGGGTCCAGCCTCGCCATCCGAGATCACCATGGGCCCAGCTCCAGGTCCTTGCGGGTACACCATCCCAGCCCAGGGCTTCTGTGGGTGCTGTTCCCCCTTCTGCTGAGGTCATCACGGGTGGTCCGTCCCAACCTCCGTGGGTACTGCTTCCCCTCCGGTTGAGGTCTCCACGGGTGTTCTGTCCCAGCCAAGGGCCTCAGAGGGTACTGCTTCTCCATCAGTTGAGGTCGTTGCGGGTGCTCCATCCCAGCCCGGGGCCTCTGTGGGTGCAGCGCTTTCTCGGTCCTGGTCCACCATGAGTGAAGCTTTGGCCCAGTCCGGGTCCACCGTGGGTGCAGCTTTGGCCCAGTCTGGGTTCACTATGGGGGCAGCTCTGGCCCAGTCCGGGTCCATCGTAGGTGCAGCCTCACTCCAGCCCGGAGCCACCACAGGTGCAGCTTTGCTCCAGCCTGGAGCCACCGCGGGTGCTGCTTTGCTCCAGCTTGGAGCCACCACGGGTGCTGTGATGTCCCAGTCCGTGACGATCTAGAGTGCTATTGGCCAGTCCGAGGGTGTCGTGGTTCCCTCTCCTTGGCTAGATGCCATCATGGTCCCCTGTCCTCTGCCAGACGCCGTCGTGGTTCCCTCTCCCCTACCAGATGCCGTTGTGGTTCCCTCTCCTCTGCCTGAGGCCGTCGTGGTTCCCTCTCCTCTGCCCAAGGCCACTGAGGTTCCCTCTCCTCTGCTTGAGACCGTCTTGGTTTCCCCTATTCCTCTATCCTCCTCATTGCTGGTTGTCCCTGTTGGGCAGCCACCCCCAGGACCACTTTTTCTGTTTAGGTGGTTAAAGAACTCTGGTAGATCGCCTGACAGACTGTGCTGTTAGGTTGGGTGGCCCACATTCTCCGGCAGGCCATCCAACTCTTACCATCATGCCTGGGACTTTAGCTTGCCACCTGAACTGTCCAGCTGTCCGGTCCAGGGGGCCTAGGTGCCTGGCCCTGCCTGGTGTGGATCATGAGTGGGGTTTTTGTTTTTTGTTCCCTCCTAGCCTGGATTGTGCTGGGGTGTGAGTCATGAGGGTTTTTCTTATTTTCTCTGGTTTGTTTCGGTCCCTCCGTGCCTGGATCCCCCTCCTCCTGCCCGGGGTGGGGCTGTTTTCTTGTTTTTTGGTGAGGGGGAGTTCTCTGTGTGGGTGGGTCCTTTTCTTTCCTTTCGATGTTGCCCGGGGTGTCTTGTATCCACCCCTTAAGGAGGGGCTCTGTCACAATCTGTGCACGGAGGAATCCCTCCGTGTACAGTCTCTTTGCCTTTTTTCCAGATTTGTATAGTGTTGTATTTTTGCGTTCTAATTCCTGTTATTTTATCATTGGTTGGTTTTCACATATTCTGTATTGTTTCTTAGTATGATTTATTTTCCTGTTTGTTTATTGGAGTTTTGTTATTTACATATTTGGGTTTACTTGTCTTTATTTATCATCACATTATATTTTTTTCTTGCTGGTTTTCTTCTCTTTCTCTCTGTCGCCGGGGTTGCAGCTGTCAGAGGCTTTTCCAGGTTTTTCCCTGGTTGTGAGCGGTGCCCCTGTCAAGTTGTCAGCCCCATCTCCTCTCCTCATGACTCACAGCTGATTGTCATCACCTTCTCCTCCAGCCCGCTCATGTGATTCACACCTGTTACCATTTGTGTTCATTTGTTTCTGGTATTATTTAAGGGCGGTTATGTGGCACACATATTTGAGATGCTTAAGCTGCATATGTATATTACTTTTGAGATGCTTAGGCTGCATATGTATATCACTGTTACCTCACGTCTTAGAAGGAACAATAAGTCTGGACCTCCTGGGGATGACAGGAGGGTGTGAAATGTGTCTTTAGAAATGGCTCTGAGAAGACTTCCTGACCACCAGGGTTTAGGTGGAGAAGAGAGGACCTGGGGGGGGGGGTGATGTATTGTCTCTGGGGGAGTGAATGACAATGTGATTCTGTACTCTGATGTCCCTGGTATAAAAAGGGGAGATGTGGGAAGTTAGTTCTTTTTCTGTTTGAGAAGATGTTGGAGACACGTGATGGTTAATAAACCTGAATTGAGAAATAAAATCAGCCTCTTCATTTCACGCTCTCCACAGTTATTTCTTTTCTTTATTGCCGGAGTCTCTAGAATCGTTTTTGTCAGAACCCTGTCCCCGTTCTGACGTTTATTATCCATGTGTATCCTGTTTTCCTCCTGCCATTCGGAAGTTTTGCTTTGTGCATTATTTGGCTTTTGTGTTTGTGCACTATTTGGACTTTTAGTGTTTCTTTAATAAATATCACAAACTGCAGTTCAGCGTCTGGGTCTCCCCTCTCTGCCCCGAGGGGCAATTCATGACAGTAGGGCTATGCGATATGACCAAAATTTCATATCACGTTATAAGTAATCTTATTTGACAATTATGATATATATCATGATATACATTTTCTGTAAATTCTATAGTTTATATGTGATAACCAATAAAAAGGACCATTGTGGAGATGTGTGGAAAGGATGAGGCTGAGTTTATTCCTCAGGTTCAGTTTTATTCACAACACATTCTCCAACATTCAAAAGCAGAAAGAGAACGCAACCCCCAACATCTGTCCGTTTTATACCCCCGGACATCAAAGCACAAAATCACATTGTCTTTACATCCCAAACACAATGCATCCCCCTACAGGCCTTCTCGCCTCCACCAAAATCCCGGTGGTCAGGAAATCCTTCACAGCCACCTCTTTGCATATCAAAAGGCCAACTCTCACATCCTCCTCTTATCCCCAGGAGGCTCAGACCTTTTGTTCCTCTTGAGACGTGAAGCCACAATAAACATATAGTGATATACATGTGAGCATATGAAAAGTAATATACATGTGAAGCATATGAAACCACATATGTGCACCACATATAACCCCCCCAAACGTCTAAGATGGAACACATAACCACAGATTGCATGTCATAATAAAATCACTACACATCAGTCCACATGCTGTCTTGGCCGCAATCTTCTGCCGTATCTGCTGCAGCCGGGCTTAATCACCTCCACGGCGTCCTCCTGCTGTGGAGCTGCTGTCTGAGGATTAAAACTGTTAGTCAATCTCTGTGGGTGTTCTGGGGAATGCTCTCTAGGGGGTCTGCCCCGCTGAGGAGCCCTCGCCAACTGCACAGTTTCATCAGCCATCACAAAAGCGGGTTTGAGCCTGTTTATGCCAGTCATCTCTTTTCTGCCCCCCAAATCCAGCAAAAAATGCTTATCACCTGTTTCTAGCACTCTAAATGGTCCATCATAAGGCGGTCGCAGAGCTGTGCGGTGGGCATCATGTCTGACAAAAACAAACTCCGCATTTTTTAAAGCCTTGGGCACAAAAACACGCGGAAAACTGTGGTGAACGGGGCCAGGTAGGGTACTCGGGCCCATGCTATTCTGTAACCACTGAGCCGAGGAGAACTCTGGCGCTGGATTGTCCGGGAGAAATTCTCCAGGCAGCCGAAGTGGCTGTGTGAAAACTAGCTCCGCTGGGAGGCGTCTAAATCCTCTTTAGGTGCAGAACGCAACCCCAATAAAACCCATGGCAGTTTGTCCACCCAATTTGCATCCGTAAGCGACGCTCTGAGAGCCGCCTTCAGCGACCTGTGAAAATGTTCGCATAACTCGTTAGCCTGCGGGTGATACGTGGTTGTGCGGTGGATCATTGCCCCCAGGCTGCGGGCCATCGCTAACCAAAGTTCGGAAACAAATTGCGGGCCTCTGTCGGACATAATGTCCGACGGAACTCCAAAACGCGCTACCCATGCAGTTAAAAAAGCGCGCGCTACCTCCTCGGCTGTGGTTGACGACAGGGGAACCACTTCCGGCCAGCGCGTGGGGTGGTCAACCATTGTCAGATGTGTGCAGCCCTGCGAGGGCGGTAGGGGGCCTACGAGGTCCACGTGGACATGATCAAACCTTTTAGCTGGGATATGAAATGGCTCCAAGGGAGCTCTCGTGTGTCTATGAACCTTAGCCCGCTGACAACCCATGCAGGCTGCCGCCCACTCTCTAACTTGCTTGTGCAGGCTCGGCCATACAAATTTTTCTCCTACCATTTTGACCGAAGCGCGCACACCCGGGTGCGCCAGAGAATGGATCGAGTCAAAAACGCGGCGGCGCCACGCGGCCGGAACCACCGGACGGGGTCGCCCGGTGGAAACATTGCGGATTAGGGGGGGCATACCGTCTTGCAGCACCCTGTTCTCCAGCCTTAACCCTGTTGGTCCAGACTGGAGCGCACGCACGTCCGCGTCGCCACCCTGCTCCGTGGCCATGGCTGCGTAATCAATACCTACGCGGACTGGGGCCGCGCGCACTTCCGCGTCGCTACCCTGGTCCGCGGCAATTGCTGCGAAATCTACCCCTACGCGGGCTGGAGCCGCCACGGCACGCAAGAGGCAGTCCGCCACTACATTAAGTTTACCCGCTACATGCTGGATATCGGTAGTGAACTCCGAAATCGCAGCCAGCTGTCCCTGCTGCTGGCCCGACCAGGGTTCTGAAATCTTGGTCATCGTGAAAGTCAGTGGCTTGTGGTCAACGAACGTGGTGAAACGGCGTCCCTCCAGCCAAAACTGGAAGTGACAAATAGCCAAATGGAGAGCTAACAACTCTCTGTCGAATGCGCTGTATTTTCACTCACTATCGCGCAAAGTCCTGCTGAAAAACGCAAGCGGCTGCCAGGCTCCAGCCACATACTGTTCCACAACCGCCCATATGGCCACGTCTGACGCGTCAGTAGTGAGTGCCATGCGGGCCGTTGGGACTGGGTGTGCTAACAACGCAGCGTTTGTCAGGGCTGTTTTGACTTCAGCGAATGCGCGCTCCCACTCCGGAGACCATTCGATTTTACTTGTGGGTTTTTGTTTTTTAAGTGCAGCGTACAATGGTTGCATGAGCTGCGCCGCGCGGGGGAAGAAACGGTTATAAAAATTCACCATTCCCAAAAACTCCTGTTGTGACGGCATGAAATAATAAGCGGCGAAGTGAGAGTTTTTGAGGGATTTTATTAATCATACCGCCATCACAGAACTCGCCCCAGCCCTGTGGGTGCGGGCTAGAGCGAGCCCTCAGGCTCTCGTAGCGTGTAGTCAGAAGCAGTGTCAGAGAGAGAGGAAGAGTTATAGAGCAATGCTGTTTAAATACCCCACTACAGACAATGCATTCACAGCAGTAGTCATGGACATTTGCATTTGAGAGTCACCCACATCAATAGGAGGATTACTGACAGGAAGACATTTGCATTTGAGAGTCACCCATAACAACAAGAAGATTACTGGCAGGAAAAAGCTAGACAAAGGGAGACTGCCTATTGATATCAATACACACATCTCATTGTTCTGCCAATTGCTCCAGCTGAGCGCTCTGCTTGTCCCAGTCTGTTGTGGGGGTCACCCACAGTACTCCCCCTCCAGAGGGCTCAACGGGGAGCTGAGGCCTCGATAGTCCGGCTTTGGAAGCAAGCTGCGGGGAAGGCTCTGTGCCAAGGAGGTGGAGGGAGGGGGGTGGGGGTAGCAAGTGCCGGCCCAGGACGGCGAAATTGTTTGGGCCGCGCAAAAATTGCCTGTGGATCCGCGATGTTGAGGGGCTGTTCCGTTGAACATGGCGGAGGTCCACAGCGGCTGTGCGAAGAAAAATTTGTCTCTGACTCCTCTCGTGGCTATGAAGAAAAACAGGAGCTGCAAGGCTGCGTAGCGGCTGTGAGAAAAAAGGAGCTGCAGCAGTGAGGGACTTGGCGTGTTGGCTTTAGGTGCGCGCGCGCAGCCCTAAAGCCCTCAGGGACAGCTGACGGCTGAATTCCCTTTGTGCGCCGTGGCTGAGACCCATACAAAATCCTGTGAGCGAGCTGCGTGCGTGCTTCAGGTGTGTGAGCAGCCCTGAAGGTTCTGTATGCAGCGGCGAAGGACGATGGCGGTCTGTGTGGAGCCGGTATTGTCCCGTGCGGGGTGCGCTGTCCTCATAACCCCCCGGTGTGCGTGCGGGGTTCGGTGCTTGGCAGGTCCGCTGTAGAGGCGAGTCAGGGTCAGGGAGCTTGCTGGAGATCAGCGTAGTCGGCGCCGATGGTCATCCCTGTTCAGGTTGTTGCTGTAGTTCGGTCATGGTGCGTTCAGGTCCACGCACTGCATTCTCCGTCGGCCCTGGAGGTCGCCGTCGTGGAGAGAGGACGAGGTGCGTGCGCTCTCGTGTGGAGGAGCTGTGAAAGCGGCCGGTCCCAGCGTGGATGTGCAGATCTCAGGCGTGCAGATCTCACCATGAAGCTTTCTGCAGCTTTCCCGGTCGTGGGTGATCTCCGGAGAGTTTCGCCTGGTGGTGGCTCTGCGTCGAGGTCTCCCTGTAGCAGAAGGGAGGGCAGATCATTTGCGTCAGGCTGCTGCGTTCGCTTGTCATCGGAGAGTCACCACCGGGGGCTGCCAGCGTGTTCTTTTCTTGGTCGGGTCACCAGTGTGGCTGTCCAGACCAGAAGGTTGTGTTGCACAAAGTGTGTGCTTTCTCGGGGTCACCAGTGTGGCGGCATGAAATAATAAGTGGCGAAGTGAGAGTTTTTGAGGGAATTTATTAATCATACCACCATCACAGAACTCGCCCCAGCCCTGTGGGTGCGGGCTAGAGCGAGCCCTCAGGCTCTCGTAGCGTGTAGTCAGAAGCAGTAGTCAGAGAGAGAGGAAGAGTTACAGAGCGATGCCGTTTAAATACCCCACTACAGACAATGCATTCACAGCAGTAGTCATGGACATTTGCATTTGAGAGTCACCCACATCAATAGGAGGATTACTGACAGGAAGGCATTTGCATTTGAGAGTCACCCATAACAACAGGAAGATTACTGGCAGGAAAAAGCTAGACAAAGGGAGGCTGCCTATTGATATCAATACACACATCTCATTGTTCTGCCAGTTGCTCCAGCTGAGCGCTCTGCTTAAGTTATGCCACGTGCCATCCTGCCTCAAATCCTCCACCATCATCCCTGTCCCCAAGAAGCCACGGATCACTGGACTTAATGACTACAGACCTGTAGCGCTCACCTCTGTAGTCATGAAGTCCTTTGAGCGCCTGCTCCTGTCCCACCTCAAGTCCATCACCACCCCTCTCCTGGACCCGCTGCGGTTTGCCTACCGAGCCAACAGGTCTGTAGACGATGCAGTCAACCTGGCCCTCCACTCCATCCTGCAGCACCTGGACTCCCCGGGAACCTACGCCAGGATCCTGTTTGTGGACTTCAGCTCCGCATTCAACACCATCCGCCCCGCTCTGCTCCGGGACAAGCTGTCCCTGCTCAACGTGCCTGACTCCCTCTGCAGGTGGATCATCGACTTCCTGACGGACCGGAGGCAGCATGTGCGGCTGGGAAAGACTGTCTCAGACTATACTAGCATCAGCACCGGATCACCCCAGGGCTGTGTACTTTCCCCCCTACTCTTCTCCCTTTATACCAACTCCTGCACCTCCAGCCACCAGTCTGTCAAGTTGATCAAGTTTGCGGACGACACCACCCTCATCGGGCTCATCTCCAACGGCGACGAGTCCGCCTACAGGAGAGAGGTGGCCCAGCTGGCGTCCTGGTGCAGCAATAACAACCTGCAGCTGAACGCTCTGAAGACAGTGGAGATGATTGTAGACTTCAGGAAAGTCACTACTCCTCTGCCCCCCCTCACCCTCTCAGGCTCTCCCATCACCACTGCTGATTCCTTCCGCTTCCTAGGCACTACCATCACCAGGGACCTCAAATGGGAGCTGACCATCAGCTCACTCATCAAAAAAGCCCAGCAGAGGATGTTCTTCCTGCGGCAGCTGAGGAAGCTCAAGCTACCCACCAAGATGTTAGTGCAGTTCTACACAGCCATCATCGAGTCCATCCTCACCACCTCCATAACCGTGTGGTACGCAGGAGCCACTGCCAGGGACAGACTAAGGCTGCAGCGCGTCGTGCGCACTGCTGAGAAGGTGATCGGCTGCAAGCTCCCATCTCTCCAGGATCTGTACATCTCCAGGACCCGGAGGCGTGCTGGCCGGATCATAGCCGATCCCTCACACCCTGGTCACGTACTGTTTGCCCCCCTCCCCTCTGGTAGAAGACTTCGGTCCATCCAGACTAAAACCTCCCGTCACATGAACAGCTTCTTCCCCTCTGCCATTAGACTGCTGAACACTAAGTGACTCTCGTGCACCATGTACAGCAGCTCAACCAGACTCATGTCAATCATCACTGTTTTCTTCCTGCATTACCGACTGCACTATATAGTTCTCCACAGTATCTGCTGCTGGCTAATATATATTTTAACTGTTGACCAGTATCACTTAATCTTATCCTACACTTTATTACATGTATAGTTTATTTCTCTTATCTTATCATGTTTAATGTTGCAGCATTGTACCGAGACAAATTCCTAGTTTGTGTACTACATGAACAATGGCAATAAACCTGATTCTGATTCTGATTCTGATTCTGATTCTGCTTGTCCCAGTCTGTTGTGGGGGTCGCCCACACTGTAACGCTTTGACCGTTTGTGGCTGGGGAAAATTTGTCACCGTGCGCACTTTGTCAGGCAGAGGAACCGCTCCTTCGGGAGAGACACGATGCCCCAAAAAATCAATCTGCGCCACCCCGAACTGACACTTCGCTGGGTTGATTATTAGCCCGTGCTCTGCCAACCTCCGGAAAACTGCCGTGAGGTGGCTTTCGTGTTCGTCTTTGGACGCACTGGCCACTAAAATGTCGTCCAGGTAGACGAATACGAAGGAGAGATCGCGCAACACCACGTCCATCATGCGTTGGAAGGTCTGCGCTGCGCCTTTAAGCCCGAACGGCTTGCACAAAAACTCAAAAAGCCCGAAAGGAGTTATTACCGCTGTTTTGGGTATGTTCTCAGCGCGCACTGGGACCTGGTGATAGCCGTGTACTAAGTCTATCTTAGAAAAAACGCGCGTCCCCGCCAAATGAACTGAAAAATCTTGGATATGTGGGATTGGGTAGCGGTCATGTGCTGTAGCATTGTTCAGCCTGCGAAAATCACCGCAAGGCCGCCACGAGCCATCAGCTTTAGGGACCATGTGAAGCCCAAGGGCTCTTTGAACGTCTGATGGTGCCCAATTTTTCCAGGTTGGCGAACTCCTCGCACGCTATGGTCAGTTTAGCTGAATCCAAGCATGGAGCTTTTGCAAAAATGGGCGGTCCGGTGGTAGTAATAAAATGCTCCACCCCGTGTTTAGCCACGGTCGCCGAAAACGTTGGCACCGTGAGTGCTGGAAACTGAGTGAGGAGTGTGTGGAACTTACCACCTGCGGCTGTGACGTTGGCTTGTGCTATTGGCGGGGCCACTCGCGCTGTACAGGGAATAGAATAAAAAGAGAGTGCATTAACCAGGCGTCTGTTAGCAAGATCGACCAACAAACCATGTGAGCACAAAAAATCAGCCCCTAACATGTTGAAATTGACTGCTGCTATGACGAAAGTCCACTCGAATACACGACCGTGTAAAGACATAGACAGAGTCTTCTCCCCGAAGGTCTTAATCGCCGAGCCGTTCACTGCTGACACTCCGGGGCCACTGGAAGGCGCCAGCCAGTCGGCGTAGGAAGGTGTGATGAAACTCAGCGGGGAGCCTGTGTCAACGAGGAAGTGCCTCCCCGAGCGCGTGTCCCTCAAGTAGAGCAGCTTGTTCTCCTCTCCGAGAGCTGCAGCTGCTACCGACTCCCGGTCTTGGCGTTTCCTGAGCGCTTGAAATGGCATGGCGGAATGCACTTGCATGCCCTCTCAGCGAAACGGCGATGGTAAAAGCAAAGGACGTCGTCTGCTCCACGTCTGCTGGCCCCCGCCGCCGCCGTCGTCAATGAGTCTGGTGCTGCAGCCTCTGGCCCCCTGCCATCTCCGGACGTTGCGCCCAGCTCTGCTGCTGCGGCCGTGGCCGTATGTCGTTTATTGGCGTCGACGAGTCGCTGCGCCTCCTGGCCCAGCTCGTGGTAGTCTCGTCGGGCCAGCAGCGGTGAACTGGCCAGGGTAACTCTCACCGCTGACGATAGGGTCCTGAGGAAAAGGTGGGTGAAAATGAAGCCATCATCTTCGGAGTCTCTCAAACTCAGCATCTTCACCATCAGGTCTGCAGGTCTGTCGCCTTCACCTTCAGTCAGCGCCAGGAGCCTCTCTGCTCGCTCTCCCAGCGAGGGGGTGAAAAAACGGATGAGAGCGACCTTCAACGTGCCGTACTTGTCGTCGTCTGGCGGGTGGTTGATCAGGCTCTCTACTTGCTGGGCTGTGTGGTTGTCCAGCTTTGCAACCACATGGTAGAACTTTGTGGCGTCTGCCGAAATCCTCCGAAGATGGAACTGTGCCTCGACTGTGTTAAACCAGGAGCGCAGACTGTTCTGCCAGAAGTCCGGTAGTTGGACTGTGGCTGCATTAGTTTGGCTGGCTCCTGATGAGTCCGGCCCAGGAGAATCGTCTCCGGCCATAATCCATCTTAAGGTCACCAGTTTGGAGATGTGTGGAAAGGATGAGGCTGAGTTTATTCCTCAGGTTCAGTTTTATTCACAACACATTCTCCAACATTCAAAAGCAGAAAGAGAACGCAGCCCCCAACATCTGTCCGTTTTATACCCCCGGACATCAAAGCACAAAATCACATTGTCTTTACATCCCAAACACAATGCATCCCCCTACAGGCCTTCTCGCCTCCACCAAAATCCCGGTGGTCAAGAAATCCTTCACGGCCACCTCTTTGCATATCAAAAGGCCAACTCTCAAATCCTCCTCTTATCCCCAGGAGGCTCAGACCTTTCTTTCCTCTTGAGACGTGAAGCCACAATAAACATACAGTGATATACATGTGAGCATATGAAAAGTAATATACATGTGAGTATATGAAACCACATATGTGCACCACACCATCTCCTTTTCTTCATTTTAAATTACATACTGAAAAAATAATCAATTGTACAAGTTCATCGGTCATTAATTTTTATGCATTTTTCCCCTCAGTTTTGCAGTGTTATAAAATTGTTTTTAATGTGCATTTGAGATGACTTCAACTTTATTCTTTATTGCTACTGGACTAATTAAAAATGATTAGAAATCAAGTGACATTAAGAGCCAGTTTCTTCCTCCGACATGTTTTAATTTATTTATTTAGTGTGTATGCGGCCGTTGTCATGCACTTTTGCAGCTATAGTAATGTTTTTTCAGACAAAATTAAGAAACTCAGCAGTGATTTAAACCAGAACGATGGTCTGATACACTATAATGTTTCCTGTTAGCGACAAGTTAGCATCGTCATTTAGCATTTGCCATCTTATAAGATGGTGTTGATGTGACTTACCTCCAATTAAAACGAGGTTGGAGGACTATCCTCTCTGACACAACATGGTGGGAAAAAGTCCGACATCTCTGGCTGGCACAGAAGTAGCAACTCCACAGAAGTAGTGGCAAAACATTAGCTTGCACTTAGCTGCTGTGGCGCGCCTGGCGCACTGCAGGGAAGAGGCAGGTCGGTGACAAGTAGAAACAGGTATGACTCTTAAATCCCGATATAAATGATACAGTCTTATATGAAACGGTAGATGTTTTTTAATCGCGTCACCGATATATATCATCATATCGCACAGCCCTAGGTGGGAGTATTTTTTGATTTAAAAAAAGCATTTGATACAGTAAATCATGAAATATTACTTAAAGGGGTCACTGATTAAAAACTGGTGCGTTTGTAGGTTTTAACTGTCTCAAATGTGTCAACTGGTCATTTAATTAGCCAAAAAAAATTCCACAACATCAAGTGTCTGAATAAACCACACTTCCTTTATCTTGTTTTTCTCTCAGAGAAATTCCCCAAAACATTTTTTGACTCATCCAGGTAAATCGTACATGTCAAGTTTCAAAAAAGCCAACCCACTGCCGTCTTTCAGACCCACCCACTGCTCTATTATTGGCTTGCCTAGCTGTCTGTGAAGTAGATGGAAGTGGGAGCTAAAGATAGCCTATTAGCCCACGAGCTAACACTGTTACCAGGATGCTGGCTCTAAGCGCGGCTTATAATGTTATTTTCTTCAGATCTTAGTCACCCTAATAGCCATCCCTGTTACCGCCTGGTTCACTCCGGCCCATCTCCGAGTGGTTTCATCGTGATTCTGCGGCGGATTGCCCGCCCCGCCACATCAGTCGCTTTTATGGCCTGGGACCAGGGCTACCGGCCGCTGTTACACCAAGAACTCCACCGGATTGGCGGGGGAGTTATCGGCATAACAGCGGTATGTGCGATCTGCTGCAGAATCACAATGAAACCACTGAGAGATGGGCCGCAGTGACGCGTGGCACACCGCCGAACCAGGTGACAACAGGGATGGCTATTAAGGTGACTAAGATCCAAAGAAAATAACAGTATAAGCCGTGCTGACAGCCAGCGTCCTGGTACCAGTGTTAGCTCATGGGCTAATAGCTCAGGGGCTTTTAGCCCATACTAGCTACCTTATGAGCTACACATATTAGCTACCTTTGGCCGTGCGAGCCACAAGCTCAAGATACAGGCAATTGGCCGCAAAATCACGATGAAGCCTCCGGCTCCCTAAAATCAAAATGTCCCAGGACCAGATGCTGCTGGCTCTCACCCCCAGCAACCCCACCGTCCTCCGTGGATCCACTCTGTTCTCGCAGGCAGCAGCTTTCAGTTGTGTGTGAGAGAAGAGTGGAGTCCCACAGAGCCACATTACCCTTTGAGATCCCTTGGCACTGTAGTGTACCCCTTTTTCAGAAAAGGGAAAAAATATCAAGAGAGAACCAGGAGACGTGCGCACTTGTTCACTCACTTGTATTAAGTAACACATATGGTATATTCAGCAGTTACAAAATTACAATGAAATTTACACATTCTAATAAGCTGATATTGTGGAGAGTGTGGAAGGACGAGACTGAGTTTATTTCACAAGTCAGGTTTATTCCATTCTCCAACATCATCCAAAACAGAAAGAGAAAGAATCCCCCAACATCTGTCCCTTTTATACCCCAGGACATCAAAGCACACAGTCACATTGTCTTTTAATCCTAAGTCACAATTCGTCTTCTTCCAGGTCTTCTCACCTCCACCTAAAGTCACTGGTGGTCAGGAAATCCCTCAAGGTCATCTCTTTGCATACAAAAGGCCACATTTCACATCCTCCTGTTACCCCTAGGAGGTTCAGTCCTTTTGTTCCTCTAAGACGTGAAGCATACAATAAGCATACAGTAATATACATGTGAAGCATATGAAACCCACATATGTGTCCCACATGACCCCCCCCCCCAAACATCTAAGATGGAACAACATAATAACAGATTGCATGTCATAATAAAATCACTACACATCAGTCCACCTGCTGCTTGGGCCTCAGTCTTCTCCCATATTTGCTGTAAGCAGGCTTTATCGCCTCCGCGGCGACCTCCTGCTGGGGAGCTGCTGTCTGAGGATGAGAACTGTTAGTCAATCTCTGTGGGTGTTCTGGGGAATGCTCTCTAGGGGGTCTGCCGCGCCGAGGAGCCTTAGCCAACTGCACACCTTCGTCAGCCACCACAAAAGCGGGTTTGAGCCTGTTTATGGCAATCATTTCTCTTCTGCCCCCCAAATCTAGCAAAAAATGCTTATCCCCTGTTTCCAGCACTCTATATGGTCCATCATAAGGTGGTCGTAACGGTGGGCGATAGGCATCATGTCTGACAAAAACAAACTCCGCATTTTTTAAAGCCTTAGACACAAAAACGCGCCGAAAACTGTGGTGAACGGGGCCAGGTACCGTGCTCGAGTCCATGCTACTCTGTAACCGCTGAGCTGGGGAGCACTCTGGCACCGGATTATCTGGGAGAAATTCCCCGGGCAGCCGAAGTGGCTGTGCGAAAACTAGCTCAGCTGGGGAGGCTTCTAAATCCTCTTTAGGTGCAGAACGCAACCCCAATAAAACCCATGGTAGCCTGTCCACCCAATTTGCATCCGTAAGCGATGCTCTGAGGGCCGCCTTCAATGACCTGTGAAAACGTTCGCATAACCCGTTAGCCTGCGGGTTGTACGCGGTCGTGCGGTGGATCGTTGCCCCCAGGCTGCGGGCCATCGCTGACCAAAGTTCGGAAACAAATTGAGGACCTCTGTCGGACGTAATGTCCGACGGAACTCCAAAACGCACTACCTATGCCGTTAAAAACACGCACGCCACCTCCTCGGCTGTGGTTGACGACAGTGGAACCACTTCCGGCCAGCGCGTGGTGCGGTCAACCATTGTCAGAAGATGTGTGCACCCCTGTGAGGGCGGGAGGGGGCCTACGAGGTCCACGTGAACATGATCAAACCTCTTAACCGGAATGTGAAACGGCTCCAAGGGAGCTCTCGTGTGTCTATGTACCTTGGCTCGTTGACAAGCCATGCAGGCTGCCGCCCACTCTCTAACTTGTTTGCGCAGGCTCGGCCATACAAATTTCTCTCCCACCATTTTGACCGACGCGTGCACTCCCGGGTGCGCCAGAGAATGGATCGAGTCAAAAAGGCGGTGGCGCCACGCAGCCGGTACCACAGGACGCGGTCACCCAGTGGAGACATCGCAGATTGGGGGGGCATACCGTCTTGCAGCACCCTGTTCTCCAGCCTTAACCCTGTTGGACCAGACTGGAGCGCGCGCACGTCCGCGTCGCTAACCTGATCCGCGGCCATGGCTGCATAATCTATCCCTACGCGGACTGGCGCCGCGCGCACTTCCGCGTCGCTAACCTGATCCGCGGCCATGGCTGCAAAATCTACCCCTACGCGGGCTGGAGCCGCCACGGCGCGCGAGAGGCAGTCTGCCACTACATTAAGTTTACCCACCACATGCTGGATATCGGTAGTAAACTCCGAGATCGCGGCCAGCTGTCTCTGCTGCCGGCCCGACCAAGGTTCTGATATCTTGGCCATCACGAAAGTCAGCGGCTTGTGGTCAACAAACGCGGTGAAACGGCGTCCCTCCAGCCAGAACTGGAAGTGGCGAATGGCCAAGTGGAGAGCTAACAACTCCCTGTCGAATGCGCTGTATTTTCGTTCACTATCGCGCAAGGTCCTGCTGAAAAAGGCGAGCGGTTGCCAGGCTCCGGCTACATACTGTTCCACGACCGCCCCTATGGCCACATCTGACGCATCAGTAGTGAGCGCTATGCGGGCCGTTGGGACTGGATGTGCTAACAACGCAGCGTTTGCCAGGGCTGTTTTGACTTCAGAGAATGCGCGCTCTCGCTCCAGAGACCATTCGATTTTATTTGTGGGTTTTTGTTTTTTTAGTGCAGCATACAATGGTTGCATGAGCTACGCTGCGCGGGGGAGAAAACGGTTATAAAAATTCACCATTCCCAAAAACTCCTGTAACGCTTTGACCGTTTGTGGCTGGGGAAAATTTGTTACTGCGCGCACTTTGTCAGGCAGAGGAACCGCTCCTTCTGGAGAGACGCGATGCCCCAAAAAATCAATCTGCGTCACCCCGAACTGACACTTCGCTGGGTTGATTATTAACCCGTGCTCTGCCAACCTCCGGAAAACTGCCGTGAGGTGGTTTTCGTGTTCGTCTTCGGACGCGCTGGCTACCAATATGTCGTCCAGGTAGACAAACACGAAGGGGAGATCGCGCAACACCGCGTCCATCATGCGTTGGAACGTCTGCGCCGCGCCTTTAAGCCCAAACGGCATGCGCAAAAACTCAAAAAGCCCGAACGGAGTTATTACCGCTGTTTTGGGTATGTCCTCAGTGCGCACTGGGACCTGGTGGTAACCACGTACCAAGTCTATCTTAGAAAAAATGCGGGCCCCCGCCAAATGAACTGAAAAATCTTGGATGTGCGGAATCGGGTAGCGGTCGTGCGCTGTAGCGTTGTTTAACCTGCGGAAATCGCCGCAAGATCGCCACGAGCCATCAGCTTTCGGGACCATGTGAAGCGGTGAAGCCCATGGGCTTTTCGAACGCCTGATGATGCCCAACTTTTCCAGGTTGGCGAACTCCTCGCGCGCTATGGTCAGTTTAGCTGAATCCAAGCGCCGAGCTTTTGCAAAAATGGGCGGTCCGGTGGTAGTAATAGAATGTTCCACCCCGTGTTTAGCCACGGTCGCCGAAAATGTTGGGACCGTGAGTGCTGGGAACTGAGTGAGGAGTGTGTGGAACTTACCACTTGCAGCTGTGACGTTGGCTTGTGCTGTTGGCGGGGCCACTCGAGCTGTACAGGGAATAGAATAAAAAGAGAGTGCATTAACCAGGCGTCTGTTAGCAAGATCAACCAACAAACCATGTGAGCACAAAAAATCAGCCCCTAACATGTTGAAATTGACTGCCGCTATGACGAAAGTCCACTCGAATGTACGGCCGTGTAAAGACAGAAGCAGAGTCCTCTCACCGAAGGTCTTAATCGCCGAGCCGTTCGCTGCTGACACCCCGGGACCACTGGAAGGCACCAGCCGGTCAGCGGAGGAAGGTGTGATGAAACTCAGCTGGGAGCCTGTGTCCACGAGGAAATGCCTCCCCGATTGCGCATCCCTCAAGTAGAGCAGCTTGTTCTCCTCTCCTAGGGCCGCAGCTGCTACCGACCCCCGGTCTTGGCGTTTCCCAAGCGCTTGAAAATGGCACGGTGGTATGCATTTGTGTGCCCTCTCTGCGAAGCGGCGATGGTAGAAGCAAAGGACGTCATCTGCTCCGTGTCTCCTGGCCCCTGCCGCCGCCGTCGTCGGTGAGTCTGGTACTGCAGCCTCTGGCCCCCTGCCATCTCCGGACGTTGCCTCGAGCTCCGCTGCCGCGGCCGTGGCCACACGCCATTTATTGGCGTTAACGAGTCACTGCGCCTCCTGGCCCAGCTAGCGGTAGTCTCGTCGGGCCAACAGTGGTGAACTGGCCAGGGTCACTCTCACCGCTGACGGTAGGGTCCTGAGGAAAAGGTGGGTGAAGATGAAGTGAGGTCCGCAGGCCTGTCGCTTTCAAATTCAGTCAGCGCCAGGAGCCCCTCTGCTCGCTCCTCCACCAAGGGGGTGAAGTAACGGATGAGTGCAGCCTTCAACGCGCTGTACTTGTCGCTGTCCGGCAGCTGGTTGATCAGGCTCTCCACCCGCTGGGCTGTGTGGTTGTCCAGCTTTGCAACCACATGGTAGAACTTTGTGTCGTCTACCGAAATCCTCCGGAGGTTGAACTGTGCCTCGACCGCGTTAAACCAGGAGCGCGGATTGTTCTGCCAGAAGTCTGGTAGCTGAACTGTGGCTGCATTCGTTTGGCTGGCTCCTGACGAGTCTGGCTCGGGGGAATTACTTCCGCTCATGATACATCTTAGGGTCACCAGTGTGGGGAGTGTGGAAGGACGAGACTGAGTTTATTTCACAAGTCAGGTTTATTCCATTCTCCAACATCATCCAAAACAGAAAGAGAAAGAATCCCCCAACATCTGTCCCTTTTATACCCCAGGACATCAAAGCACACAGTCACATTGTCTTTTAATCCTAAGTCACAATGCGTCTTCTTCCAGATCTTCTCACCTCCACCTAAAATCACTGGTGGTCAGGAAATCCCTCAAGGTCTTCTCTTTGCATACAAAAGGCCACATTTCACATCCTCCTGTTACCCCTAGGAGGTTCAGTCCTTTTGTTCCTCTGAGACGTGAAGCATGCAATAAGCATACAGTAATATACATGTGAAGCATATGAAACCCACATATGTGTCCCACAATATTAAATATTAATTACAAAACCCCCGCGACCCGAAAAAGATGAAGTGGAAGAAGATGAATGAATGAATGTCCAACATTTTCTTTCAATGACCAAAATCTCTTAAATATAGCAATTCCCATATAATTATTATGCTATAGAAAAGACAAACCCCAAGAGAAACACACATTGCTGAAGTGAGTAATTGTAACAGGTAACTTCAGCAGATGGCTATAGTAAATTAATACAATCAAAAAGAATAATGCAAATCAAGAGAAACACATATTGATAAATCTAAATTTAAATAAGAGGTAAAAGGTACTACTGTAGCACCTTGGGAGGGCCAGATTTCTAGCATCTCAGACAGGAGACAGTGGATAAGCATGGGAGATCAAAGAGCAGGAGGCTCCTGGTGAGATAGCAGGAAGGAGTCAAAGATGTAGGGGGTTAAATGCAGTGTGAAGCAAATGTCCTGTTGTGTGTGATGTAAGCCATGAAACTTAAGAGGAGAGTCTCTGATAAAAAGTTCTTTCTGTTCTGTGCTCGTGAATGAGTGTGCAATAAATCATTTGAAATGAATCTGCCTGTGATTTCACACACTCCACACTGGTGACCCAAGACGTATTATGGAACACGAGGCAAGATCCCTGGAGCCAGCCCGGTCAGGAAGCTACAGCGAGGCGGCAGCCATCCCACAGACAGCCCGGACTGGAACCTCCAGCCACGCGTGTGCAGTTGCAGTCAAGCTACCGGATTTCTGGTAGCACAATCCGCACTTTTGGTTCCACCTCACCGAGGCCCAGTTTGCCCTCCGGGGAGTAACGGCAGATGACACCAGATTCTACCATGTGGTCGCAGCGCTGGATGCCCGCACAGCTCAGCAGGTAGCGAGCCTGCTCGATCAGCCACCAACCAGCAACAGATATAAGGCGCTCAAGGCTGCGCTCATCCAGCGCTACACGTTCTCGGACTGTGAGAGAGCGGAGAGGCTCCTGACGCGGACCGAATTAGGAGATGGTTCGGCCATAGACCTGATGGAGAAGATGCTGGCATTAATGGGCACGGACGACGGGCACTTTCTGTTTGCCCACCTCTTCCTCCGGAACCTTCTGACTGTAGTGAGAGCGGTTCTGGCCAATTCGCCATGGCTGGCCGCGCAAGACTACCGTGCGCTAGCCCAGGAGGCAGACCAGATCATCATCACCACCAGGGCGATCAGAGTCAACGCGACAGCGGCGGAGCCCAGCGAGACGACCAGAGGAGGCGAGGAGCCACTGACGGTAGCAGCAGCGGGGGCCAAGGAGCGCCAGAGAGACACGCTCTGTTCCTACCACCGCTGCTTCGGAGAGCACGCACGCAGATGTGCGGCACCGTGCCAATTCCAGCGCTCAGGAAAACGCCAAGGCCGGGGGTCGGTAGCAGCAGCGACCCTCGGTGAAGAGAACAAGCTGCTCTACCTAACAGACGCACGCTCGGGGAGGCATTTCCTCGTGGACACCGGAGCCCAGAAGAGCTTCATCCGGCTGACCTACGCTGACCGGCTGGCAGGATCTAGCGGCCCCGGGATGTTGGCAGCAAACGGCTCAGATATTAAGACCTTTGGTGAGAGGACTCTGCTCTTATCTCTACACGGCCGTACATATGAGTGGACTTTTGTCATAGCAGCACTGAATTACCATATACTGGGGGCTGATTTTCTGTGTGCACATGGTTTACTGGTTGATGTTGCTAACAGGCGCCTGGTTAATGCACTGTCTTTTGACTCTCTCCCCTGTATAGCTCGAGTGACCCAGCCAACAGCACAAGCCAACGTCACAGCTAGAGGCGGTAAGTTCCACACACTGCTCACTCAGTTCCCAACACTCACGGTCCCGACGTTTTCCGCGGCCATCGCTAAACACGGGGTGGAGCACTTTATCACCACCACCGGGCCGCCCGTTTTTGCAAGACCTCGGTGCTTGGATGCAGCTAAACTGGCCATAGCGCGCGAGGAGATCGCCAACCTGGAAAGGTTGGGCATCATCAGGCGCTCGAACAGCCCATGGGCTTCCCCGCTACACATGGTCCCTAAGGCTGAGGGATCGTGGCGACTGTGCGGTGATTTCCGCAGGTTGAACAACGCCATGGCGCACGACCGCTACCCGATTCCCCACATACAGGATTTTTCCGTTCACCTCGCTGGGGCGCGCATTTTTTCCAAAATAGACCTGGTCCGCGGTTACCACCAAGTCCCAGTGCACGCTGAGGACGTACCCAAAACAGCGGTAATAACTCCGTTCAGTCTATTCGAGTTCCTGCACATGCCATTCGGGTTAAAAGGAGTGGCACAGACGTTCCAGCGCATGATGGATGCAGTGCTGCGCGATCTCCCGTTCATGTTCGTCTACCTGGACGATATCCTGATAGCCAGCGCGTCCGAAGACGAACACGAAACCCACCTCACGACGGTTTTCCGGAGGTTGGAGGAGCATGGGTTAATAATCAACCCGGCGAAATGCCAGTTCGGCGTAACGGAGATTGATTTTTTTGGGGGCACCGCGTCTCTCCAGAAGGAGCGATCCCGCTGCCTGACAAAGTGCGTGCCATGGCGGAATTTCCCCGGCCTCAAACGGTCAGGGCGCTGCAAGAATTTTTGGGAATGGTGAACTTTTATAACCGTTTCCTTCCCCGCGCGGTGCAGCTCATGCAACCATTGTACGCCGCGCTCAAAAAACAGAAACCCGCGGATAGGGTCGAATGGACCCCGGAGTGAGAGCGGCGTTCTCGGAAGTTAAAGCAGCCCTGGCAAACACCGCACTGCTGGCACATCCAGACCCGACGGCCCGCATAGCGCTCACCACCGACGCTTCAGACGTGGCCATAGGGGCCGTTGTGGAGCAGCGCGTCGCCGGGGCTTGGCAGCCGCTCGCCTTTTTCAGCAGAACTTTGCACGACAGCGAACAGAAATGCAGTGCGTTCGACAGAGAGTTGCTGGCTCTCCACCTGACCATTCGCCACTTCCAGTTCTGGCTGGAAGGGCGCAGCTTCACCGCGTTCGTGGACCACAAGCCGCTAACATTCGCGATGGCCAAGGTTTCAGAACCGTGGTCGGGCCGGCAGCAGAGACAGCTGGCCGCGATCTCAGAGTTTACTACCGATATTCAGCATGTGTCGGGTAAACTGAATGTAGTGGTGGACTGCCTCTCGCGCGCCGTGGTGGCCCCGGTCTGCGTGGGAATAGATTACGCAGCCATGGCCGCGGAGCAGATTAGCGATGCAGACGTGCGCGCGCTGCAGTCTGGACCAACAGGGTTAAGGCTGGAGAGCAGCGTGCTGCAAGACGGCATGCCCCCCCTAATCTGCGATGTCTCCGGTCCCGGCCACGTGGCGCTGCCGCGTGTTTGAGTCGGTTCACACTCTGGCGCACCCAGGAGTGCGCGCGTCGGTCAAAATGGTGGGAGAGAAGTTTGTGTGGCCGAGCCTACGCAAACAAGTGAAAAAGTGGGCTGCAGCCTGCGTGGCGTGCCAACGAGCCAAGGTACACAGACACATGAAGGCTCCCTTGGAGCCGTTTCGTATTCCGGCTAAGAGGTTCGACCATGTTCACGTGGACCTCGTGGGCCCCCTCCCGCCATCACAGGGGTGCACGCACCTCCTGACAATGGTGGACCGCACCACGCGCTGGCCAGAAGCGGTTCCGCTGGCGGCAACCATGTCCGCAGACGTAGCGCGCGCTTTTTTAACAGCATGGGTGACGCATTTTGGAGTCCCGTCGGACATTACGTCCGACAGGGGCCCTCAATTTGTTTCCGAACTCTGGTCTGCGATGGCCCGCAGCCTGGGTGTTACAATTCACCGCACAACTGCGTACAACCCACAGGCCAATGGGTTATGCGAGCGTTTTCATAGATCACTGAAAGCAGCACTCAGGGCTTCATTGACGGATGCAAATTGGGTAGACAGGCTGCCATGGGTTTATTGGGGTTGCGCTCCGCGCTGAAAAAGGATCTAGAAGCTTCCCCGGCAGAGCTCGTTTTTACACAGCCACTACGGCTGCCCGGGGAATTTCTACCAGACAATCCCGCTCCAGGTAGCTCCTCGTCTCAGCTTTTGCAGCGTAGCGCAAACACAGGCACGCTGCCGGGCCCTGCCCACCACAGTTTTCCGCGTGTTTTTGTGCCTAAAACTTTGAAGAGCGCGGAGTTCATGTTTGTCAGACACGATGCCCACAGCCCTCCATTGCGCCCACCCTATGATGGACCGTTCAGAGTGTTGGAAACAGGGGATAAGCATTTTTTGCTAGACTTGGGGGGTAGGAGGGAAAAATTGGCATAGACAGACTCAAACCCGCTTTCGTTGTGGCGGACGAGCAAGTGCTGTTGGCTAGGGCCCCTCGGCGTGGAAGACCCCCACGGAGAGCTCCCCAGGGAAACGATTCGCCAGAGCAGCCACACGGACAGACCGAAGTGGCCCCCCTCCCAGCAGCCTCCCACCAGCACAACAGCGCCGCGGAGGCGGTAAAACCCAGTTACAGCAGATACGGAAGGAGACGGAAGCCCAAACAGCATGTGGACTGATGTTCTGTTGTTCTATCACAGCATGTGGACTGTTATTCTATTGTCCTATCTAAGATGCTGGGGGGGGGGGTATTTGTAGCACCTTGGGAGAGCCAGATTTCTAGCATCTCAGACAGGAGACAGTGGCTAAGCATGGGAGATCAAAGAGCAGGAGGCTCCTGGTGAGATAGCAGGAAGGAGTCAATGATGTAGGGGGTTGAATGCAGTGTGATGCAAATGTCCTGTTGTGTGTGATATAAGCCATGAAACTTAAGAGGAGAGTCTCTGATAAAAAGTTCTTTCTGTTCTGTGCTCGTGAGATGTGAGTGTGCAGTAAATCATTTGAAATGAATCTGCCTGTGATTTCACACACTCCACACTACTGAAATATCTTGAGTTATTAGACAGTTAATTAGTATTCACACTGCAAATATTGCCTACCACAGCAATCGTTACTTCAGCACAACCCAGTCTTAACGGTCAGTGCAGGAGCAGTTGGCTAAGGTCGTCATTGATATCAAGCAAAACAAAATATCAGAAACGACTCGAAAGATACACACAACAAGCTACCAGTTAATCATTTCAGGTTATTATACAGTTATTAGATATTAGCATCACAAGTACACAGTAGCTATATAACCGTTAATTCAGCTCAGCATAATTTTAACAGTCAGCACAGGGGCGATTGACAATGGTAAACTGCTAACATTAAACAGAAATATCTCTATGAAAAATATCCTCTAAGCTCTTATGCTTAGCTAAGTTGGTTATAAATTGGCTATAAGTACCTATTTTATGTTTATAACTATAAATAACATATAAATGATTGTGGCGGGTTGATTCAACCCCCCCACAACACACAGGACAGTCAGCTCTCTTCTCTTGGTTTTTCCCGCTGCACTACTGAGATGTAATGTGCCATGCATGTATTGTGATGTAATGTGCCATTCATGTATCGTGATGTAATGTGCCATTCATGTATTGTGATGTAATGTGCCATTCATGTATAGTGTTCATGCATCCTGTCCTTACTGTGACCTAGAGGCTGAGATCAATATGTAGATATGCCTTGTAACCTCTTTGTCCTGCACCTGGAGCAGAGGCTAGCAAATCTGCCTGTTGTTATGTAGGTCTCTTAAATGCAAATGTCTCATGCCTGTTCTGCAGTCCCTTTGATCGTACCAACTGCTGTGAATCCGCTTTGATGTATTGTCTGAGTTGGGTATAAATACTGCACAGGTTCTGTAACTCGCCCTCTCAATCTCACTTCTGCAACTGCTGCTGCTGGACACAGACTTTGTGTCCTCCTTCTCTGAGAGCCGCTGAGCTCGCTCCCGGCGCGCACGCACGGCGCCGGGAGCAGAGCTCGTGACGGCGGTATGATTAATAAAACCTGCTTAAAACCACAGCATCGCTGCTTATTTTTTCATGCCGCTGCACTGGTGACCCCGAAGACGCACACGCTTTGTGCGACGCAACCTTCTGGTCTGGACATCCACGCTGAACCGGCCGAGGGACACAAGACGTCTCCTCCCTCTCGCCGCCCCAACGCACCATGACCTGAAGGCAGAAGAGAACACGCTGTCAGTGAACGCTTCACTGGTGACCCCGAACATGCACACGTTTTGTGCAAAGCAACCTTCTGATCTGGACAGCTGCACTGGTGACCCGTTCTTCATGAGATCTGCACGTCTGAGATCTGCTCATCCACGCTGGACCGGCCGCGCTCGCAGCTCCTCCACACGAGAGCCCAGGCACCTCGTCCCCTCTCCACGACGGCGTCCTCCATGGCCGGCGGAGAACGCAACACGTGGACCTGAACGCACCACGGCCGAGCGGTGCCCAAGATCGTCTATTCCCTCCCACCGCTCCAACGCATCTGCATGAGCCTGAGGGACAAAAGATCATCTATTTCCTCCCACCGCTCCAACGCACCATGGCCAATCTGCAGCCACAGCTCAACCTGGATATTATCGGCGCCGATCTCCACCAAGATTCTGGACCCTGACTCGCCACTCCAGCGGCCCACCCATGCACGGAACCCCCGCGCGCGCACCGGGGAGTTACGAGGACGGCACACCACGCACGGGACAATAACGGCTTCACTGACCGCCTTCCTTCTGCTGCACACTGGCCCTTCAGGCTTGCTTTTACACCTGAGGCCCGCAGCTTGCTCACTGGATTTTATGGTCTTAGCCACAGCACACAAGGGGAATTCAGCTGTCTGCGGTTCCCGAGGCTTTAGAGTTGCGCCTGCCCTAAAGTCAACACGCCAGTCCCTCTGCTTTTATTTTTTTCTTACAGCCACTCCTGCTTTTCTTCATGGCCACGAGAGAAGTCAGAGACAATTTTTCTTCTTGTGATCTCCGCACGCGCAACGGGACAGCCCCTCGACGTCGCAGAGCAGCAAGCAATTTTTGCGCGGCTCGGACGATTTCACCGCCCCTGCCGGCACTTACTACCCCTCCCCTCCCTCCCCCTCCGCCTGCAGCGAGTTTCTCCCACAGCTCGCTCCCATAGATGGATTATCGAGGTCTCGGCCCCCTGCCATGCCCTCTGGGGGGGAGCGTGTGGCGGGTTGATTCAACCCCCCCCACAACACACAGGACAGTCAGCTCTCTTCTCTTGGTTTTTCCCGCTGCACTACTGAGATGTAATGTGCCATGCATGTATTGTGATGTAATGTGCCATTCATGTATCGTGATGTAATGTGCCATTCATGTATTGTGATGTAATGTGCCATTCATGTATAGTGTTCATGCGTCCTGTCCTTACTGTGACCTAGAGGCTGAGATCAATATGTAGATGTGCCTTGTAACCTCTTTGTCCTGCACCTGGAGTAGAGGCTAGCAAATCTGCCTATTGTTATGTAGGTCTCTTAAATGCAAATGTCTCATGCCTGTTCTGCAGTCCCTTTGATCGTACCAACTGCTGTGAATCCGCTTTGATGTATTGTCTGAGTTGGGTATAAATACTGCACAGGTTACTCGCCCTCTCAATCTCACTTCTGCAACTGCTGCTGCTGGACACAGACTTTGTGTCCTTCTTCTCTGACAGCGGCTGAGCTCGCTCCCGGTGCGCACGCACGGCGCCGGGAGCAGAGCTCGTGACGGCGGTATGATTAATAAAACCTGCTTAAAACCACAGCATCGCCGCTTATTTTTTCATGCCGCTGCATGATTACCTTTTTGAGAAAAGGGGAAAAAATATCAAGAGAGAGCCAGGAGACATGCAGCACTTGTTCACTCACTTGTATTAAGTGAGAGTTGCGCACAAGCTCTCCTCTTCTGGAATGCTAAGACGTAACGTAACTGACAAAGCACAGACAGAAGTGAATTAGGTCTAATCAAAACATATAATCAAATGATTTCAACCTATTATATACTCCCCCTCAAAATTAGATGTTGTCCCCAACATGTAGTACCCGCAACCTCTTATACATTCAAAACAATGGCAAAAATCAATTACAATGAGTTACACTTAGTCTTATTTGAGTGTATTCAATACCCTACAGACTGGAACTCTTTTGATACATTCAGTTATGAGTCCATAAGGACATAGAACAATGTACATGTGGTTTGAAAATGTAATTTCTTTGTCAATCAGCACAATCTATTTACTATAAATCATTAACTGTACCATCACCTTAATGTTCTTGTGTATGAATCAGCTATATCCACACCCTGTTACAAGTCCCGAAGAGTAGTCCACATCACTCAAAGATATATGGGGCTTGTAGTAGTATGACTAGACTGAGTGCTGGGTTCTTGGAGAAGGCCACACGGCAGTTGTGCTGTAACAGGATGGTGTTCCGATTTGATCATATCTGAACATTTTTAGTGGCCAGCAGTTTCGCCTGGTTGTTGTGGTTTTGCCACATCCAGAGGTTGATCTGTGGTGAAGTCTTCTTCTGTGTCAGATGGACTGTCACTGTGTGGTTCCTGGCTTACTGAGAGGTAATCCTCATTTTCCAGCTGGACAGGTTGAATAGAAGATTCCTCTAAGTCAGGTTCAGCTGTTTCATCTGCTTTGGCAGGAAACTTGCTTGGTCCTAGTGACTGAGGTAGATACTGAGGTGGTATGGGATAATAACAATTGTCATCATCATCGTCATCATCTTCCACAGAATCACCAATGTTTTGTTGTGGTCTCCATTTTTTTCGTTGTTTTTTCAGGTACAGTGCATCCGGAAAGTATTCACAGCGTTTCACTTTTTCCACATTTTGTTATATTAACCACTTGCACTCCGTTGTTCCGCGGGCGGGCAAGTCTCTGCTCCCTCGGACGCATAGTCCAGATTGTGGTGATGTAGGTGGTGTTGGTGTCCAAGCGCCACTGAAAAAAAAAGCTGCAGACACAGCCGCGAACAGATTAGTTCATCTGATTGACCTCTCATTCGACTAATAAGAGCCTTGAATTGGGTTTCTGAAACCTTGAAGAACCAATGAATGAAAACCTAAGAAGGAGGACCTGCCTACTGTGAATGCAGGAGCCAATTGAAGCACAGAAGTTCGGGCTGGGTGAAGAGAGATTTACTGTTGCAGCTGATGAAAAAAAGGACACTGGACGAACCTGCTACAGACCCAGCAGCATGGAGAACACCCACAAGTGGGACCTGCACTCATTCCAGCAGAATAGACGTTAAGGATTCTCTTCCGTCATCATAGACCGACGGAGGCTGACGACAAAAGTCGTAAATCATTCACCAAAACCGCAATATTGGAATTATGTTTTGACCGGGATCCACCAGTGGACCAGCGTCGCGTTCGTCTGACAATGAGGAAGAGAAGTTCGCCAGGACTCTGCTGCTGTGAAGAGGTAAGGTGTTATAAGCTAAATTATTATT
Source organism: Pholidichthys leucotaenia (assembly GCA_020510985.1). NCBI lineage: Eukaryota > Metazoa > Chordata > Actinopteri > Cichliformes > Pholidichthyidae > Pholidichthys > Pholidichthys leucotaenia. The sequence continues at coordinate 88,867,073 of CM035842.1, read as the reverse complement.
TATCCCTGAAAACTGTAATCCAAAAATGACTTTTGACCGATTGGTAAATTACAACTGTACGGCACACGAAGTACGAAGTGCGTGCGCCGCGATAAACGGTTCATTTGCCGTGTTCGGACCGTGAACGACCCCCCCCCCCCCCGCTACAGAAGAGGAGCGGGGGGGGGGCGTTCACAGTCCGAACGCCCCCCGGTCTGCGGGGGGAAGCTGCTGTGACAGCGTTGCTGTGGAAACATGCAACGAGTGTAATCCGTCATGTAGCGAGGGCTGAACTCCGTCCTTTGTAGCGGGGGGGGGACAACCCCCCCCCACACACACACACACACACACACAGACACAGCCCTGAATGTGACCTTTCATTAGAGCCCAAAATGAAGATTCTACATTGAATTATTCAAAAGTTACAGACGTTTTTCCAAACTGTGCCATTTGGCACAGTTCCAAAACGCCTGGGAACAGCCTGAGAACAAAGCTGTGTAAAATATTCATTTTTTGTGGTATTGTTACAAAATTTGGACCTCAGCTGGATAACACTTGGTTCTACATTTCTGTTGCATTTTCCAGCCGGATCGGACAGCTGTGTGTTATTTGCAAGCATTTGTATCCAAAAAAACACCGTGGCCAAATTTATTTTCTTCAAGTTCAGTATGTTTAGATGACTGTAACTCAGTGGCCGGAGCACGTAGAGAGATTATGGGTTTTTTGCCAAAAAATTCAAAGTGTTTTCTTTTAAATGAGACCAACCCCATGAAGATGCTGCAAAGGGTTGAAGAACAGCTTTCGATTTACTTTGGGCACGTTATTTTTTGGCGTTTTTAGGAAAATTGCCCAGAGTGCAAGGGGTTAAAGCCTTATTCCAAAAGGGATTAAATTAATTTTTCCCAAAAAATTCTACACCATACACACCCATAATGACAATGTAAAAAAAGTTTTGGTTTTTTTTGAGATTTTTGCAAATTTATTAAAAATAAAAATCTAAGAAGTCACATATACAGAAGTATTCACAGCCTTTGCCATGAAGCTCAAAATTGAGCTCAGGTGCATCCTGTTTCCACTGATCATCCTTGAGATGTTTCTACAGCTTATTCGGAGTCCACCTGTGGTAAATTCAGTTGATTGGACATGATTTGGAAAGGCACACACCTGTCTATATAAGGTCCCACCATTAACAGTGCATGTCAGAGCACAAACCAAGCATGAAGTCAAAGGAAATATCTGTAGATCTCCGAGACAGGGTTGTTTTGAGGCACAAATCTGGGGAAGGGTACAGAAAAATTTCTGCTGCTTTGAAGGTCCCAGTGAGCACAGTGGCCTCCATCATCTGTGAATGGAAGAAGTCCAGAACCATTTGCAATCTTCCTAGAGCTGGCTGGCCGTCTAAACTGAGTGATCGGGGGAAAAGGGCCTTATTCAGGGAGGTGACCAAAAACCTGATGGTCACTCTGTCAGAGCTCCATTGTTGCTCTGTGAAGAGATTAAAACCTTCCAGAAGGACAACCATCTCTGCAGCAATCCACCAATCAGGCCTGTATGGTAGAGTGGCCAGATGGAAGCTACTCCTTAGTAAAAGGCACATGGCACCTCACATGGAGTTTGTCAAAAGGCACCTGAAGGACTCTCAGACCATGAGAAACAAAATTCTCTGGTCTGATGAGACAAAGATTGAACTCTTTGGTGTGAATCCCAGGCGTCATGTTTGGAGGAAACCAGGCACCGTTCATAACCATGCCAATGTTGATAGTGTGGCGGCATGAAATAATAAGCGGCGAAGTGAGAGTTTTTAAGGGAGTTTATTAATCATACTGCCATCACGAGAACTCACTCCAGCGCCATGCATGCGCGCCGGAGCGAGCCCGGAGGCTCTCAGGCAAAGGCAATGCGTGTCGTCAGATGAGCAGTCAGAGAGAGAGAAAGAGTTACAGAGCGATGCAGTTTAAATACCCCACTACAGACAATGCATTCACAGCAGTAGTCATGGACATTTGCATTTGAGAGTCACCCACATCAATAGGAGGATTACTGACAGGAAGACATTTGCATTTGAGAGTCACCCATAACAACAGGAAGATTACTGGCAGGAAAAAGCTAGACAAAGGGAGGCTGCCTATTGATATCAATACACACATCTCATTGTTCTGCCAATTGCTCCAGCTGAGCACTCTGCTTGTCCCAGTCTGTTGTGGGGTCACCCACAGTACTCCCCCCCCCAGAGGGCTCAGCGGGAAGCTGAGGCCTCGATAGTCCGGCTTGGGGAGCGAGCTGCATGGAAAGCTCGCTGCAGGCGGCGGTGGAGGGAGGGGGAGGGGGGTGGGGTAGCCAATGCCGGTCTGGGACGGCGAATTTGTCTGGGCCGCTCAAAAATTGCCTGTGGATCCGCGATGTTGAGGGGCTGTCCCGTTGATCGTGCGGAGATCCACAGCAGCTGTAAGAAGAAAAATTAGTCTCTGACTCCTCTCGCGGCCATGAAGAAAAAAAGGAGCTGCAGCTGTGAGGGACTTGGCGTGTTGACTTTAGGCACGCTTGCAGCCCTAAAGCCCTCGGGAACAGCTGACGGCTGGATTCCCTTGTGCGCCGTGGCTGAGACCCGTACAAAATCCTGTGAGCGAGCTGCGTGCGTGCTTCAGTTGTGTGAGAAGCCCTGAAGGTTCTGTGTGCAGCGGCGAAGGACGATAGCGGTCTGTGGAGCCGGTATTGTCCCGTTCGTGGTGCGCTGTAGAGGTGAGTCAGGGTCAGGGAACTTGCTGGAGATCAGCGTCGTCGGCGCCGATGTTCATCCCTGTTGAGGTTGTTGCTGTAGTTCGGTCATGGTGCGTTCAGGTCCACGCACTGCATTCTCCGTCGGCCCTGGAGATCGCCGTCGTGGAGAGAGGATGAGGTGCGTGCGCTCTCGTGTGGAGGAGCTGTGAGAGCGGCCGGTCCCAGCGTGGATGTGCAGCTCTCAGGCGTGCAGATCTCACCATGAAGCTTTCTGCAGCTTTCCCGGTCGTGGGTGATCTCCGGAGAGTTTCGCTTGGTGGTGGCTCTGCGTCGAGGTCTCCCTGTAGCAGAAGGGAGGGCAGATCATTTGCGTCAGGCTGCTGCGTTCGCTTGTCGTCGGAGAGTCACCGCCGGGGGCTGCCAGCGTGTTCTTTTCTTGGTCGGGTCATAGTGTGGCTGTCCAGACCAGAAGGTTGCGTTGCACAAAGCGTGTGCTTTCTCGGGGTCACCAGTGTGGCGGCATGAAATAATAAGCAGCGAACTGAGAGTTTTTAAGGGAGTTTATTAATCATATCGCCATCACGAGAACTCACTCCAGCGCCGTGCATGCACGCCGGAGCGAGCCCGGAGGCTCTCAGGTAAAGGCAATGTGTGTAGTCAGATGAGCAGTCAGAGAGAGAGAAAGAGTTACAGAGCGATGCAGTTTAAATACCCCACTACAGACAATGCATTCACAGCAGTAGTCATGGACATTTGCATTTGAGAGTCACCCACATCAATAGGAGGATTACTGACAGGAAGACATTTGCATTTAAGAGTCACCCATAACAACAGGAAGATTACTGGCAGGAAAAAGCTAGACAAAGGGAGGCTGCCTATTGATATCAATACACACATCTCATTGTTCTGCCAATTGCTCCAGCTGAGCGCTCTGCTTGTCCCAGTCTGTTGTGGGGGTCACCCACAAGAGCAGCATTTTGGCTCCCTTCCTGTTCACCCTTTATACTGCGGACTTCTCACACAACACAACAAACACACTGCCATCTACAGAAGTTCTCTGACGACTCTGCGATCGTTGGCCTCATCTCCAATGGAGATGAAGCTGAGTACAGAGGACTAATCCAGGACTTCGTGGACTGGTGCCATCGGAACTGCCTCCAGATCAACGCGAGGAAAACTAAGGAGCTGGCGGTGGACTGCCGCAGGCAAGGACAACCCCTCACAGCACCAGTAAATATACAGGGAACAGACATCGAGATGGTAACATCCTACAAGTACCTGGGTGTTCATCTGAACAATAAACTAGACTGGTCACACAATACCGACGCACTCTACAAGAAGGGACAGTGCAGGCTGTTCCTACTGAGGAGACTCAGGTCTTTTGGTATACAAGGGGCGCTGCTGAAGTCATTCTATGACACAGTGGTGGCATCAGCCATCACTTTTGGAGTGGTCTGCTGGGGCAGTGGCATTACAGCAGCCGATAGGAAGAGACTGAACAAACTGATCAAGAAAGCTAGCTCTGTCCTGGGGCAGCGCCTTGACCCAGTGGAGGAGGTGGGAGAGAGAAGGATTTTTTTTTTTTTTTATTATTACTTATTTTGTACCCGTAGGTAGATTTGTTTTGCAGTCTGGTGACAAGCCACCAGCTGCTGGTCGCTGTGTGCGCAAGCGCCCCGTAACTCCCTAACCTGCATGTTTTTGACATGTGGGAGGAAACCGGAGAAATCCCGGAGTAAACCCACGCAAACACGGGGAGAACATGCAAACTCCGCACAGATCACTGTTGGCCGGGGGCAGGGATCGAACCCACGATCTCACGGTCCCCGCGATCCCCCGGCCGAGGGTAAACTGTGCTGCCACAGTGCTAACCACTGCGCCACCGTGCATCTGTCATCTCTGCTGGAGTCCGAGTTCCACCCTATGCAGGACATACTGAATGCACTGAGGAGCTCATTTAGCAGCAGACTACATCATCCTAGGTGCACAACCGAGAGGTTTGGCAGGGCCTTCCTACCTACGGCTGTCAAACTGTACAACCTAAGCAGGGCTGCTCGCAGAGATAGCAAAAATACGTGACAACCTAATAGTATTGAATGCAAAAGACGCAATAGACTTACACAATGGTCCCCTCCGGTATACAACTAGGAAAATACCGGTCGCTATGGAGGGTGAGAATATGTATGGGTACATAATCATACCATGTAGGATAACTAAGTAGACGGTTGTGCTGTTTCATTCCATCTAGCTACAATGCTCCGCACTGTGTGTGTTTATATATTTATATATTTATTCCATCTAGCAACAACGCTCCACGCTGTGTGTTTATATATTTACATATTTATTCCATCTAGCAACAATGCTCCACACTGTGTGTGTTTATATATTTACATATTTATTCCATCTAGCAACAATGCTCCACACTGTGTGTTTATATATTTACATATTTATTCCATCTAGCAACAATGCTCCACACTGTGTGTGTTTATATATTTACATATTTATTCCATCTAGCTACAATGCTTCGCACTGTGTGTTTATATATTTACATATTTATTCCATCTAGCAACAATGCTCCACACTGTGTGTGTTTATATATCTACATATTTATTCCATCTAGCTACAATGCTCCGCACTGTGTTTATATATTCATATATTTATTCCATCTAGCTACAATACTCCGCACTGTGTGTTTATATACTCATATATGTATTTATTCCATCCAGCTACAATGCTCCGCACTGTGTTTATATATTTATATATCTATTCCATCTAGCTACAATGCTCCGCACTGTGTGTCTATATATATATATTTATATTTATATGTACATATGTATACTCGCTGCTCTTGTTTTTCTCTTGCCTTCTGATTGTTGCTCTGAGTGTTGCTATCTCTGTGCTGTTGCAATCCTGGAATTTCCCCATTGTGGGACTAATAAAGGCTTATCTTATGTTGTGGGGATGTTTTTCAGCGGCAGGAACTGGGAGACTAGTCAGGATAGAGGGGAAGATGAATGCAGCAATGTACAGAGGAATCCTGGATGAAATCCTGCTCCAGAGCGCTCTTGAACCTCAGACTGGGGTGATGGTTCAGCTTTTAGCAGGACAACGACCCTCAGCACACAGCCAAGATATCAAAGGAGTGACTTCAGGACAACTCTGTGAATGTCCTTGAGTGGCCCAGCCAGAGCCCAGACTTCAATCCAATTGAACATCTCTGGAGAGATCTGAAAATGGCTGTGCACCGACGCTTCCCATCCAACCTGATGGAGCTTGAGCAGTGCTGCAAAGAGGAATGAGCGAAACTGCCCAAAGATAGGTGTGCCAAGCTTGTGGCATCATATTCAAAAAGACTTGAGGCTGTAACTGCTGCCAAAGGTGCATCAACAAAGTATTGAGCAAAAGCTGTGAATATTTACGTACATGTGATTTCTTAGTTTTTTATTTTTAATAAATTTGCAAAAATTTTAAAAAAAACTTTTTTCACATTGTCATTATGGGGTATTGTGTGTCGAATTTTGAGGAAAAAAATGTATTTAATCCATTTTGGAATAAGGCTGTAACATAACAAAATGTGGAAAAAGTGAAGTGCTGTGAATACTTTACGGATGCACTGTAAAGACCCCTTTGTCTCTAGTGGAAAGCAGTCACATGGTAACAGGAGATTTAGGTGCAGCGTCCTTGACTTCTTTACACCTTGCTCCGGTCTCACTTCATAGATGGGAACATCCTTTCCCACTTGCCACAATGTGAATTCTGTCTTCCCAGTAGTTTCACAGTTTGCCAGGTCCACCTCATGTGGTCAAATTCCGCACCAAAACACGGTCACCTGGATGCAGTACTGAGTTCTTCATTTTGCCGTCATAATTTCTCTTATTCTGTTGTGCGGTTTTTGGATGCATTTTGTTGTGCTATAGCATATGCCTCTTGCATGCCTTGCTTCCATTTTTCAACATAGTCACAGTGAGAGAAGTGACCTGCTTCACTAGGTAAGTTGAATAACATACAGTATCAATGGGCAGTCTTGGAGAGCGGCCGTACAATTGATTTCGCCAGTGTTACATATTTTCAGTTGAATTGACCCAAGTGCTTTCTGGGTAGGGTAGGTTCGCTGAGATCACGTCAACGTAGGAGACATCATCACAAAGCAGCTGTGTTTTAAACTTTAATAGTCGTTCTCACAACCGCCGTGGAGAAAAGGTAAACCACGGAATAGGCTTTTATCGTTTTCCAGCATGGAAGAAGAACAGCACAGCTCACGTTTCGGATGTAACTAAGAGGCGACGCCTGGCCTGGATTGCAGCAGTCAGAAGACCCAACATAACTTTCAAACACGCACCTGTATCGATGGTGGTGCGCTCAAAGCATTTTCATAAAGGTACGTTATGATTTATTGTGTACGTCTGTTGTTAAAACTTGCTTGTGTTGTGGTTAAGACTTGCTTGGTCATAGCTTTTACCCTACGTCAGCAGTGCTAAGCTAAACAGAGCTAAGCTAAAGAGACTCCGATATCAGAGTAGCTAGAAAAAGTTCCCACTCACACACCTGTGTGAGCGGGTTTAATTTGTTCTACTCCAAAGTATTTTCTAACCGTTTCCTTTGCTTTAACAGCAGACCAGCTTATAAAATGCTAGACTGTGATCCTGACTGGGCACCTTCTCTAAACCTTGGGCGTGCAGAGCTTCCAGCTGCTACTCCTGACAGGTTTAACCGCTTATGCAGAAGGACAAGATTATGACAAAAAAGAATCAGCAGGGCATGCAAGTGACCCCCAACACAGACCCCCAACATCACTGGCCCTGTGACTGAGATGGATAATGTAGCTCCTTCAGGTAGTCTTTTTTTATTTTACCTATGTTTTTCTTTCTAAAATGTGTCTTGGGGTTCCTTTTGATGACAAAATATATTAACTACAGTTGTTTATTGTCCTGATCAGCAACAGATGACACCACACCTCTGGCTGAGATGGAGGAGACGACATCTGATGAAGCAGCACTGATCCGTCAGGCTGATGATGCTCCAGAGGAAAATGCACAAGAGCTACAGAACTGCAGCATGTGTCACCGTAGACTTAAAGAAATTTTACTCTTGCAAGAGGAGAACAGAAAGTTAAAGGGAGAGCTCTCCAGAAAGACCCTGGATGAGAATTTCCTCAAAGATAATGACTCAAAGGTGAAATACTACACTGGGCTTCCATGTTTCAGTTTAGGCCCTTTTCGACTAGCCCCGCTCAGCCCCGATTTGAAAACCCGGCTCTACTCACTTCGGTTCGGTTTGGCCTCAGTTGCTTTTCAACTACTGCTGGCGCACCTGCTGGCACACCTGCTGTGGGTGGGATTTGTTGAACAGCAGGCGGCGCCACACCCTTGTGACGTGAAACACGTGACCAATCCTCCACAACAAACAAAATGGCTGATGACGAGAAGAGAAGGAGAGAGGAATGACTGTGACATGAAACTGGTTAAATCTATGGTGCTGACTTGTTGTGCTCTGCACAATCTGTGTGAGAGTCATGGAGAGACGTTTGACACTACATTGGATGATGCAGTAGATGAACCAGTGGTGGCAGCGGCACAGAGAGCAGAGGAGCAGGGTGGTGATATTGTAGCGAACTCAATATAAGCACCCTACTTGGCTTGACAAGTGGGTTGACCCTATTGGCGACACAGGTAGAGTGCGGGACTCCGGAGCAGGAGGCGTGAGTTCAAACCTCCCGGTGGGACGTCGCCATGTCGAGCTGCACGTTACAATATAATACGAGATGCTGTGATGCAATACTTGTCTATTTTGTCCACATTTACGTGCATACATATTTCAAAAATGTTTTTTGTAAATAAAATGTTGTGCATGGTCCATCTACCTGTCCTCTTGTTCATAACACTTATCTGTTAAGAAGGTGCGAAGCCATCAGCCTAATGATGAGTCCACACTTCTGTTGTGATAATTGCTCACGCTGAGCGCTCTGACAGCCCCATACGCTGTGGGGGTCACACACGACATGTTCCTCCCCACACTCTCAATTTTTTTTCCCGTATATTTTTCTCTTTGGCGTACAGAAATGGCAATACGCCCGTATTTGCTAAAATTGCATTTTCCCCGTATTAAAATATGGTGAAACCGTATCACTTGACAGGTATGTAATTACATGCAGAAACACCGCACAGGCCATCTTCACAAAAATCCAGCTCGACAAGCCACTTTTGCTTAGGTGGAAATGCAAATTGAACTATAAATCATGTGCTGATACATGTCATTATTTTCCCATGTAAAGGTCTCCCACTTTTACTTACAAATTGATTTTTAATTTTTGGGAAAAGGGAATATAAATTTTGCACTTGTTGGTAACAACAGTTGTGTGCAACAAAAACACAGTTGTGTATCCTTGTCCGATTTGTCTACTGTTATTAGTGCCAAATTTTTGCTAGATTCCTTCATAATTTATTAAATTTTGACTGGTGATGCAACATTCAACTTACACGTACTTACCTTTATCAGTGTCTACAAGTTCAAGCACACCTGTACAATTGCTTATAACCTAAAAAATGTACCCGTTCAAGAGAAATGGATTCAGCATTGCAAATTTGTTTAAAATTTAAAAAAAAAACTACCAAGACATTACGTTTCGTTGTGTTGTTAAAAATTAAATTACCATTAGAAGGCTATACACCTGACCTGATGAACAGCAGCATGTGGAGTGAACAGAGAATGGAATGTGTATGTAATTATTGGCTTTTCTCATACGGTGTCATAACAGATAAACCAGACTTTTGATGCAAACAGTACAGTTTTATTCCAGAAGCAAAATTTACAAACAAAAAAACAGACTGGGCGATGACATCTCTGCGAGCTCTTCCCTTCGTAATGCAGCATCCTGCTCGAGGGCTTCACGCGCATCTGCCCGCACATCTGCGGCCACCAGTCGCAAATGCTGCATGTACTCCTGATTCTTGCCGCTGGTCATGTTGCCGTTCCAAGAGCCGCATCTCTTCGTCATGCATGTTGACCATCGCTAATGTAAGGTCAGCGATGGGAGTTGTCTGTTTTCGTCTTGCCTAGATGGAAAGACAGAAAGGCATGGTCGTTAAAGCTGGATCACTACATATATTATGGAATTACACAGGTGAAGGTCTGTGGTGGAATGTCACTATTATATTATGCTTCATTGCTGTATATAAGCTGAACTGTCATGTTGCTGCCACTCAGTAGAGCAGATTTTGCAACACGCAGGGTGCTGTCTTCGGCTGCAGCCCCCCTGCAAAACTAAAAAGGATTAAGATTAAGAATATGGATGGATGGATGGGTAATGTTTAAACTAGTTGCTTGTAGTGTGGCCACAGAAATCTGAATGGGTTAATACAGTCAGCTGACGCGAAGCATTTCAATGAAGCATGTTGATTTCAACGGCAGTTCATGAGCTTTGTTTGTCTAAAACAGGAGTTACAACAGCACCAATCACCACACCTAAAAATGGTTGTGGAACACCGATAAGTGAAGACCAAAGAATAACCTTTTTGTACATTTAAAAAGACATTTTCAATTAATTAATATGCAGCTACAGGAAATTGCATTAATCAGTTTGGTACATAACTTGTTAGGCTCCAGCCCCCCCGCGACCTGTAAAGGATTAAGCGGTAGAAGATGGATGGATGGATGGATTTTCGACCCTGGTTTCCGCTGCTGGACCTGTTTCAACCACAAAAAAAAATCGTGGTTATTGTGCCTTACCGGCACTTGAACGTGATCCAGATGGAGCTGGTGATGTGGAGTGATTCAGCTGGCGCTCCGGCAGACGCACACACAGACGCAGCACCAGGAGAGTCCGGTGTGTCCATCATGTCCGCTGAGGTGGACCCCTGTGATATGAAATGCGATTCTAGAAAGAAAATGCACGCAATTTAAAACTTAACACCAAAGTGCAACATGTACACAACACTCTCAAGTTTTTAACTGGAATACAATAAGCGTAATTCAGCGTTTTGTTCGCGCTAATACTTAACACAAAGCAAGCGTGAATCTGCAGTTGGCTGCAAAACAATAGGAAAGCCTCAGTAACAACCATTACCCACAATCTAACAACCTTCCTATTTCTTAAAAACAGTGAGCTTGGCACAGAAAGGATCAAGTGGCGAAAAGATGCGCAATATCAAAAAACACTCACCATCCACGGTTTCCAAGGCCGTGACCGTGACTGTGACAGTGGCCGTGTTGAGCCCAATGTCTCTCAGCGAACTACTTCCACTCTTTCCGATCCGCTGAACTTCGACCACTGTGGTCCTTCACTGCTCGGTAATCGCTTCTCAGCTTTTTCAGCTTCTCCCGACACTGTTTGGCAGTACGGATGTGCCCTTGGGAAGCCATCTGCTCGGACACCTGCATTTCAAGTAGATCCGTCCAACTCGCGCTGGATGTGATCATCGCCTAATATAGAAAGAAAATTGCGCACCTCCTAATATAATATTAGGAGTATATTATTTTATAAGTATATTATACAGTATATTAATATAATATACTGTATTAAAGGGGCGCACTGTGTTCACTGGCTGAACAATTACAAATGGCGGTCGTGGAGTAAATTCAGCAGAAAGTCGCTTTCATGACGTTACGACCTGACCAATCAGCGGCGACCAGTCTCTTAAAGTCATATCACAGCCATACTCAGCCCTACTCAGCCCGGTTAGACCCTGCCCTGGATCAGGTATGAAAAAAGCACCTGCTAACCGGTGCTGGGGCTAGTGGAAAAGCGCCTAAAGCGGGCTGAGTGGTGCGGTGTAGGGCTAAGTGAGGCTAGTGGAAAAGGGCCTTTTAATGGCTCTGCTGATGCAATTTTTTCCCAGCCTACCAAAGACAGAAAAATTTCCCAATTTCAAATTCTCCTTTTAACTAAGATACATTTGCGGATTAATTTGCCTCTTGAACATATTGCACATCTTTTTGACATAAGCAGACAAACTGCATCTATCCTATTCTGCTCCATGCACACCTCAGCCCTTTGGTGTACTGGCCAGAGATCTTGTTTGCAGGCTAGCATGCCACATCAGTACGTTGAAATGTTTGGCAATAAGGTCACAGTTTTTATTGACTGCTTTTTAATTTTAGAATGTAGGCCATGACTAAATCTCTATACTCAGAGAGACTCCAGCAGCAGTAGTTCACTGCTAATGATTCGGCTTCCGTGTGGAGAGGACTGAGGCAAATCACCAACTATCGACCTCAGGCTCCTAAAGGTCAAGATGACAAAGCCCTTTGTCAAAGACTGTCCCAACACTATGCCCGTTTTGACACCTCGTCATCTGTGTCCAACTCCCCCCCTCCCTCCAGCTCCACAGCCTTCACATTCCCTACTTCATTTAAGGCACCCCCCCCTCCTCCCCCCCTCCCCTTATCATCAGTGAGCAGGATGTGCTCAAACAGTTCTCCAGACTGAACCCGCGCAAGGCCCCCGGCCCAGACGGCGTGTCTCCCTCCACCCTGAGACACTGTGCGAAAACAGCTGGCTCCTGTCTTCACAGACATTTTTAACACCTCCCTTAAGTTATGCCACGTGCCGTCCTGCCTCAAATCCTCCACCATCATCCCTGTCCCCAAGAAGCCACGGATCACTGGACTTAATGACTACAGACCTGTAGCGCTCACCTCTGTAGTCATGAAGTCCTTTGAGCACCTGGTCCTGTCCCACCTCAAGTCCATCACCACCCCTCTCCTGGACCCGCTGCAGTTTGCCTACCGAGCCAACAGGTCTGTAGACGACGCAGTCAACCTGGCCCTCCACTCCATCCTGCAGCACCTGGACTCCCCGGGAACCTACGCCAGGATCCTGTTTGTGGACTTCAGCTCCGCATTCAACACCATCCGCCCCGCTCTGCTCCGGGACAAGCTGTCCCTGCTCAACGTGCCTGACTCCCTCTGCAGGTGGATCATCGACTTCCTGACGGACCGGAGGCAGCATGTGCGGCTGGGAAAGACTGTCTCAGACTATACTAGCATCAGCACCGGATCACCCCAGGGCTGTGTACTTTCCCCCCTACTCTTCTCCCTTTACACCAACTCCTGCACCTCCAGCCACCAGTCTGTCAAGTTGATCAAGTTTGCGGACGACACCACCCTCATCGGGCTCATCTCCAATGGCGACGAGTCCGCCTACAGGAGAGAGGTGGCCCAGCTGGCGTCCTGGTGCAGCAATAACAACCTGCAGCTGAACGCTCTGAAGACAGTGGAGATGATTGTAGACTTCAGGAAAGTCACTACCCCTCTGCCCCCCCTCACCCTCTCAGGCTCTCCCATCACCACTGCTGATTCCTTCCGCTTCCTAGGCACTACCATCACCAGGGACCTCAAATGGGAGCCGACCATCAGCTCACTCATCAAAAAAGCCCAGCAGAGGATGTTCTTCCTGCGGCAGCTGAGGAAGCTCAAGCTACCCACCAAGATAAGATAAGATAAGATAAGCCTTTATTAGTCCCACAACGGGGAAATTCCAGGATTGCAACAGCACAGGGATAGCAACACTCAGAGCAACAATCAGAAGGCAAGAAAAAACAAGCAAGCAAGAGCAGCTAATATACATATGTACATATTACTATAAAATATATATATACACACACACACACACAGACACACAGTGCAGAGCATTGTAGCTGGATGGAATAAATATATGAATATATGAACACACAGTGCAGAGCATTGTAGCTAGATGGAATAAATATGTAAATATATAAACACCCACAGTATGGAGCATTGCAGCTAGGTGGAATAAATATGCAAGTATATAAACACACACAGTGCGGAGCAATGTAGCTAGATGGAATAATATGTAGATATATAAAAACACAGTGCGGAGCATTGTAGCTAGATGGAATAAATATATAGATATATAAATATAAACACACCCAGTGCAGAGCATTGTAGCTAGATGGAATAAATATGTAAATATATAAACACACACAGTGCAGAGCATTGTTGCTAGGTGGGATGAAACAGCATAACCGTCTATTTAGTTATCCTACATGGTATGATTATGTGCCCATACATATTCTCACCCTCCATAGCGACCGGTATGTTCCTAGTTGTATGCCGGAGAGGACCATTGTGTAAGTCTATTGCATCTTTTGCATTCAAAAAAAAAAAAAAAAACTATTAGTTTGTTACGTCTTTTTGCTATCTCTGCGAGCAGCCCTGCTTAGGTTGTACAGTCTGACAGCCGTTGGTAGGAAGGACCTACGAAACCTCTCGGTTGTGCACCTGGGATGATGTAGTCTGCTGCTAAATGAGCTCCTCAGTGCATCCAGTATGTCCTGCATAGGGTGGAACTCGGACTCCAGCAGAGATGACAGTTTAGCCACCGTCCTTCTCTCTCCTATCTCCTCCATCGGATCAAGGCGTTGCCCCAGGACAGAGCTAGCTTTCTTAATCAGTTTGTTCAGTCTCTTCCTATCGGCTGCAGTAATGCCACTGCCCCAGCAGACCACTCCAAAAGTGATGGCTGATGCCACCACCGTGTCATAGAATGACTTCAGCAGCGCCCCTTGTACACCAAAAGACCTGAGTCTCCTCAGCAGGAACAGCCTGCGCTGTCCCTTCTTGTAGAGTGCGTCAGTATTGTGTGACCAGTCTAGTTTATTGTTCAGATGAATACCCAGGTACTTGTAGGATGTCACCATCTCGATGTCTGTTCCCTGTATATTTACTGGTGCTGTGAGGGGCTGCCCATGCCTGCGGCAGTCCACCACCAGCTCCTTAGTTTTCCTCGCGTTGATCTGGAGGCAGTTCCGATGGCACCAGTCCACAAAGTCCTGGATAAGCCCTCTGTACTCAGCTTCATCTCCGCTGGAGATGAGACCAACGATCGCAGAGTCATCAGAGAACTTCTGTAGATGGCAATGTGTTGTGTTGTGTGAGAAGTCCGCAGTATAAAGAGTGAACAAGAAGGGAGCCAGCACCGTTCCCTGGGGGGGCCCCCGTGCTACTGATGATCGTGTCGGAAACACAGTCCCGGGTTCTCACAAACTGAGGCCGGTTCGTGAGGTAGTCCAGGATCCATGATGACAGGTGCTGGTCCACCCCTGCGCGCAGCAGCTTGTCCTTCAGGATCATCGGTTGGATGGTGTTGAAAGCACTGGAGAAGTCAAAGAACATGATCCTCACCATATTCCCGGGCTTCTCCAGGTGGGACAGAGAACAGTGAAGGAGGAAGATCACCGCATCCTCCACCCCAATGCCATGCTGGTAGGCGAACTGGAGTGGATCCATCGCTGGTTCCACCAGGGGGCGGAGATGAGCAAGGAGCAGTCTCTCCAGGGTCTTCATCAAGTGGGACGTCAAGGCCACCGGTCTGAAGCTGTTCAGGTCTTTGGGGTGGGAAGTTTTTGGTACAGGTACCACACAAGATGTTTTCACAGCTGTGGTACCCTCCCCAGTTTCAGGCTCATGTTGAAGATATACGTCACAATCCCACACAGCTGGTCTGCACAGGACTTGAGGAGCTTTGCGCTGATGCCGTCCGGTCCCGACGCCTTCCTCGCCTTGATCTTCCTCAGCTCTGTCCTCACCTGGGTCTTGGTCAGGGTCAGGATGGGGGGCTGTGTGTTGGGAGTGGGGGGGGTGTCGGTGGAGTGGGGAGTGGGTAGCAGGACTTGATTTCTTAGAGGCAGCAGTGGTTGTTGTGCAGACAGGGGGGAGGGCGGTTGGTCAAATCTATTGAAAAACAGATTCAGGTTGTTCGCCCACTCCCTGCCCCCCGTGGCCTGGGGGGAGGTATTCTGGAGCCCCGAGATGGTTTTGAGGTTTCTCCAGACCCCGCTGATGTCGCTCTGTTGCAGCTTGTCCTCCATCTTCTTCCTGAAATGAGATGTTAGTGCAGTTCTACACAGCCATCATCGAGTCCATCCTCACCACCTCCATAACCGTGTGGTACGCAGGAGCCACTGCCAGGGACAGACTAAGGCTGCAGCGCATCGTGCGCACTGCTGAGAAGGTGATCGGCTGCAAGCTCCCATCTCTCCTGGATCTGTACATCTCCAGGACCCGGAGGCGTGCTGGCCGGATCATAGCCGATCCCTCACACCCTGGTCACGTACTGTTTTGCCCCCCTCCCCTCTGGTAGAAGACTTCGGTCCATCCAGACTAAAACCTCCCGTCACATGAACAGCTTCTTCCCCCTCTGCCATCAGACTGGCTGAAACACTAAGTGACTTATTGACTCTCGTGCACCATGTACAGCAGCTCCAACCAGACTCATGTCAATCATCACTGTTTTCTTCCTGCATTACCGACTGCACTATTATAGTTCTCCACAGTATCTGCTGCTGGCTAATATATTTTAACTGTTGACCAGTATCACTTAATCTTATCCTACACTTTATTACATGTATAGTTTATTTCTTTTATCTTATCATGTTTAATGTTGCAGCATTGTACCGAGACAAATTCCTAGTTTGTGTACTACATGAACAATGGCAAAAAACCTGATTCTGATTCTGATTCTGATTCTGATGACATGTTTTTGGTGTGGTTTAGCCATTTTGACATCATGTCTTTAACTGTGTCAATAATATTGAAGCAGTTAAAGCAGCACCTCTTCAATTTTTCTTATTGCTCATTTTGCTTTCTTTCCTCTTTTTATATATGTAAATCACACTGAGTTTCCCTTGTGTATGAAATGTGCTATATAAATACACTTGCTTGCTTTGTAACAATTTTTGGAATAAAGTACACAATGGCTTACAAACTCCAGCTCTTTATTTCAAAGATGCAAAACTGGAACCATAACCATAACACAATACAAGAATATAAATTGACATGCATGATCAACATGTATCATTGTTCTACCATGTTATAGCGCATAACTGTCTCATGTTACAGCACTACTCTAATGTGCACGTCACAAAACCACGGCTGCTGTGGGGTTGGTGCTTCAGAATCCCACACATCCTAAATAGAACCACTGAATTTCACAGTTTTGGTTCTCACAGGCAACCATGTCATCCAGCTCTTCTGGCTGCCTGCAAGTCCACCACACTGCTGCTGTGTTCTGTGCCTGTCTTCTGGGATTGTGTGTGGGACCTGGCTGTAATGCAGTTAGACGTCGTCTTCTGGGCTTCTGGGTGGGTTTATCAGCTGCAGCTTGCCTCTTTTGTGTTGTAGGGTCTCAGAGTCAGTGAAGTGACGGGCAACAAGCTCAGGTAGGAAAACTTTATAAAAAAAGTTCTGGGCCACTGGTAAAAGTGTTTGCTCCCACAGGTCAGAATCTGGTGTGACGCGTACAACAACACAACTTTTTGTGGTCCACACAACAAAGTCACAGAAATGTGAGCCTGTCACAAAGATTTGCGTTTGTACCTGCTTGTAGTACTTGGGACTGTGCTTGAGTTCTAGTCTCTCATCAGAGAGTTTCAGGTAAAAATCCTTGTCTGCACAGGCCTGCAGGATGTTGTTGCGGTGCTTATATGGGGATTTTATTTCCACACAGCCTTTTTCACAACAGGTGCAGGACACAAGTGCATCAGGGGTTGCACCAACTTCAGAAAGGAGGGGTTGATTATAAAATATTATAAGCACACTTTCGCATGTATATTGGGTGCATAATTCAATTTACGGCATGCACTTATTTTATTTAGTAAATAAATACTTGTAATCAAGACAAGAAATTAAAAAAACACCTTTGTGAGCACAATTGTCTCCAAGTCTACCTTGTACATCTACAAGTCATGCACCCATCCGTCTGTGAACTGCACTTTTTCTTGCTTCAAAGACCTAAAGTTACTAAAAACTTCATGTGTGTGTGGACTTATGCTTACAGTCATATAATTATAAATGAAGGCATGGTCGAAGTTTGGCAGAATGTTTACATCCGAACTCCATGTGATATGCTGGTAGAGATCTAGTCCATTAACCCCTTCAAGCTTCGCCAAATCGCGTGCCTTTGCAGTCCCATTCAATTTGGCGGAGTATGGTCCCTTTAAATTTTCCTTCACGGTCCATTTTGTGATTTATTTTTTTTTTCCATTCATTCACAAGAAATGCCGAGGCGCTGTGAGTTTGCAGTCCGTCTACATCACTGAACCTACCCCACCCATAATGCATTGCACGTTTGTCACGTGGGCTGGCGAGGTTAATAGGAAGAATGGGGAGAAGCCTGTTACCTCTGTATGTGTACAGTTATAAGCAAAGATTAGCTTATTCAGGGAGTCCTTCCAGTTCAACTTATCGTCTGTGAGTGTTTTAAGCATCTGCATCAGAGTGCGATTAAAACGTTCCACCTGACCATTCCCCTAAGGGTGATAAGGGGTTGTCCTGGAGTTGGTCATGCTGCAGTATTTACTTAGTTAAGAAAACAGCTGATTTTCAAACTCAGCTCCCTGGTCATGATGAATGTGTGATGGAAAACCAAATTTCAGCGCATAGTCATTGAATATCCGGTCTGCCACTGTTTTGCCTGACTTTGATGTTGTTGGGTAAGCCTGTGCAAATCGTGTGAAGTGATCTATAATCACAAGTATATATTCAAAGCCTCCTTTGCATTTTATCAAGGTGAAGAAAATCCACAGAAACAAGCTCAAATGGATGAGTGGTAAAGATGTTTGTGAGTGGCGCCCTTGTCTCACGGCTGGGTTTCTTTTGTTTCAGGCATGTACAGCTCATAATATACTGCTCTATTTCCCGCTGTATATGTGGCCAGAAAAAACGATCTTTCACCAGAGATACTGTCCTATTTGTGCCTTGGTGGCCCATCTTGTCATGTAGCTCCTGTAACACCTTAGCTTTGTGTTTGTCAGGCAGCACCAATTGTTTTCTTTGTGCAGTTTCTCTCATTAAAATCCCATGTTCCTCAATTTTTAATTTATCGCATTCTCTGAGAAGACAGTGACTTTGCATATTGAACAGATTCAGTTCCTGGTGTGTAGGTCTTGTACCAGATAATTTACACTGAGCCACTGGTCCAATATTTGGGTCATCTCTCTGATCCTGTTGTATCATTACAGGTGTTAGGGGAACATTTAAGGTGTTTTGGGCTGCTTTGATGTTTTCAGCAGAGATAGCCATTGACCATGTAGCATTTAATTCTGGCTGCATCTCCACTGCCTGAACAGTTGTTCCCACTGCCTCATATGACATCTCTGTGCACTCATTTATCAAAGCCTCAATGTCCAATTGCATCCTAGACAGAGCATCAGCATCAGTGTTTTCTTTACCTGGACGGTATTTGATTGTAAAGTTGAAATCTGCCAATTCGGCGATCCATCTGCTCCCTGTGGCATTTAATTTAGCAGTGGACAATATATATGTTTGGGGGTTGTTATCACTGTACACTGTGAAGAATGGGGTATAGTAAAGATAGTCATGAAATCGTTCTGTGATAGCCCACTTAAATGCAAGAAACACCAATTTGCCTGAATGAAGGTGATCATTTTTTTCTGATGCTGATAGTGTCCGAGACCCATATGTAATTACACGTAGCTTTCCATTTTGCTTTTGATACAGAACAGCTCCAAGCCCTTTACTGGAAGCATCTGTATGGAGCACAAATGGATCAGAAAAATCTGGGAAAGCAAGGACAGGGGGCTGAACCAAATACTCTATTAGCTCCTCCAAGATTTGTTGATGAGTGTCAGTCCACTCAATTGGTGTGTGAGAAGGAACCAGACTATCATTTCTCTTGCTGCATAACCTCTTTCCTTTCAGGTTTAGAAATTGTTCTTGAACATGGCCTTTGGTCAAGTCATAGAGGGGAGAAGCATCACGAGAGAAGTCCTTTATGTATTGGCGGTAATAGCTTAATAATCCCATAACTGCTCTCAATTCCCCTACAGTTCTGGATCTCTTGTCTTTTAAAGCCCTGACAGCAGCAGTATCAGCAGGGTGGATTTTGTTTCCTTCTGCTGAGACATTTCTTCCAAGGTAGCGGATTTCAGGTTTGAACAACTCACACTTGCTGGGTTTTAGCTTAATCCCACACTGCCTCAACCTTTGCAACACTGTCCTTACATCATCAACATGGCTCTCAAAAGTTTTACTAAAGACAAGAGTGTCGTCTAGATATAGGATCCATACAGTATTTTGTCTCGTATTCCCTCTAAACATTCTTCCATGCAGTGCTGGAATGCTGCAGGGGCATTCATTAGTCCAGATGGGATCCTAACTCACTCATATAAGCTCCATGGGGTTACGAAGGTGGTGAGGTGCTTACTTTCTTTTGCCATGAATCCCTGGTGATAAGCTTTGCCCTGATCTAATAGGGAGAACATTGTGTTTCCACCAAGGCCATCCATGACATCCTGAACCCTAGATATTGGCTGCCTGTCAAGGTGAGTTTCGTGATTTAACTCTCTATAATCTATGCACAGGCGTAAAGACACATATTTTTTTCCTTACACAAACAACTGGTGAAGCATAGGAGGAGTGAGACTTTTCTACCCAGCCTTGTGTGATTAAATCCAATGAATAGTCCTTCATTTCTTGATATAGAGGTTTGGGGACAGACATGTAAATTTTTGCTACAGGCTCAGGATCCTTTAATGAAATTTTTAACTGTAGCTTCTCAATGCATCCTATATCATTATCAGCTCTAGAGAAGGAAACTCTTCCCTAAGCATTCCACGCATCTTTCTTTGAGGTTCATCTAGGTGACTGAGCTCTATTGGAGGGTCCCAAAGCTCATCATTGGTTTCCTGGCTGCCAGTGTGCTCTGCATGAATATTATTTATATTTACAGGTGAGCCCAGCTCCTCAGCTAAGGTGAGGGGGTGTACTATTTTGGCCAGTTGTGCAGTACCAGCAACAACTCTTCCCGATAGCCTGATGTCATGGTCAGTCGGGTTTTGCACATTGAGTAAGACATTCGATTGTGTGCCTTTTGTCACCATGAACAGAGTGTCACAAAATTCCAGCCCTGCTGGTCACTCAGGATTGTCACTAGGGTCAGATATTAATGTGGTGTCTTCTCTAAATAGTTTTGCATGTACTCTGCAGTTAACTTGCACAGCACTGTGTTTTGGAACACTAATACTTTGGTACCCGGTTCTTACCAGGACTGTTCAGCACCGACAGCTTTAATGAATTCTTTGGCTTTCCTTTTATTCAGGTTTGGAAAATCAATTTTTACAGACTTGAGCAATTTATCTTTTTCTGAGCTCTCAGGATGATTGGTTTGATGGTCAGTTACAACACGTTCAATAACACTGAAACCTATAATCGGGCAGGATTGCTGGTTTCCTTTCATGAAAAGCATGGGGACATAAAATTCCGGAGCATCAGCTGTTAGGCTGAAGGATACCCCCAACCATCCCACATATTGCATCTCTGTACCATTAGCTGCTTCAACCTGTATGGGGTCATTTGGGTCCACTATCTCTGCTAGGTTTCTGAGTCTGGCCTCAAGTAAGTAGTTAGCTCGCCAGGTTTCATCAATTGCAGACACCTGTGACCGAGTATCCCAAAGTACTTGAGTCTTTTTCCCTTGCAAGTAGCAGCTAATAAGGCTTTTTTTTTTCCTATAAGCTCTGTCACTGTAGACTGGAGTTTTTTTTAGGATAGTTTTTCTCTTATCACTGACAGCATTACATGAATGCCTTCATTCATGACTGACTCTCATGCTTGTGATGTTCATATGGACTGGCCAATAGTTAGCCTGACATTCTTTGGAACAGTATATTTTCTTGCTCACACTACATTGTTTCAGACCCTGATGCCTCCTTTTTTTTTCCCACAGCATAAAGCTGGTCACACCCTATCCCGCGGGGGTAACTATTCCTCGTTTAAAGGGGACTCTTGCACTGTAACACACTCTCTATATGCCCTGCAACCTGAATGAAAATGCTCACTACTCCCACATTTATAGCAGTGTTGACAATATTCTTCACCTTTCTGCTGGCATACAAAACATTGTGGCCACACACGTGGCACTGGATATCGCTGGGGTGCAACCCTTTGTTGAAATTGGGCTGTCCCGCTGTGGAACACTGGGCTCCTAGGAAACCAGGATCCCTGGACTGGTCTACTAAACTGTTGCAGAGGAGGGTACTGTGATTGAACATATGAGGGTGGGTGAGTGGTTCCATAGGCCGATTCTCCATTTGCATTGGGATACATCTTTGGTAAGTTTTCGGTTTTATGCATGGATTCCTTTATTTGTGATACTTGTACCTTAAGATCGTTTAACATGACCATGTCTGCTTTTATTTCTTTTAGGTCTGACAACACATCTGGGGAAAGTGTGGTAACATTCTGCTGGGCGAAGGGTTTCTTCTCTTTTCTATCATCACTTGTCTAAATAGTGTGGATACTGGTTGCCCACTGTGTTATAGACTGTTTTTTCTTATCCTGCCTCTCTTTCTCATTTGCGCATGCTACATTCACTTTCTCTAGTAGCAGTTCATCTGATGCTGTTGTCTGCAGGAGAAGGGGCTGGAGGTCACTTCTGATGCTGTCATTTTGCAGTCCCGTTAATACTGCATGCATAAACATACTTTGCACAAGGGCTGGGTCATACTTGAGATTGGACTTGACTTCCTATGAGGCAAACAGTATCTTCTGCCTTAAATCCATAGCTTGGATTAAGAAGTTCTGTGGGGTCTCTCTATTTTTCTGGACCTCTGTAGTCAGCTGTTTATAAAGCTCTGTGCCACTTTTTTCTTGATAGTGTGACCTGAGTGTTCTTCCAAGAGTGGGAAGAGGCAGGTCGCTCTTCCCTTCAAGATAACTTCTTAATTGTAACCCTGGCACAATGTCTCTGATAACAGCATCCACTATTTCTGACTCGGGGTATCCTTTACTAAGACCATTCTCAATTTGGCGCGCTAAGCTGGAGAATGTGAGCCTATCTTTTTGCCCAGGTTCACCAATTTGGCCTGAGATTTTGAAATCTTTATACCTTGGTGTATTATTTACCACAAGAGGAACTGTGGTGTTTAAGGCAGGACTGTCATTTGCTGGAGAGTGTACCCTCTTACTGGTTATTGCTTGCATTTCAGCTTCCTTTTGCCACATAACCAATTTCAGTTGCTCCAGTTCTTTGGCTAACTTCTTCTCAGTTTCCATTGTGTGCGACAAATCATTTGGATTACCATGCTTCATAATTTTTATCACATCTAGTAAACTCAACAGTTCTGATATGCCCTCATCTTCAAGTTCACTTAATTCATCACGCTCAACATGTTGGCTGATGTAAGACACCAAGGCGCGGCAGGTTTTTCCAGTTATTTTCCCTTGGTTGTCTCCTGGAGTCTCAAGCAAGTCACATATTTTTATCATCTGGTCTACACTTAGCTGAAACAGAGCTCCTTTAATCTCAAACAACACATTTTCAATCTGTCTCCATCTTGGAAGGTGAGTAACACGCAGCTAATGTTGATGCTGACGCCTGACACTGAAGACCTTATGGTTCCTTGGTGGATATCTACACCTCGGGATATCTGCTACGCTTGGCTGGCTTGCACCTTTACTCAGTCTGTAGTTGAAATTTCCTGCTGCCTGGGTTGTTTTAGGGGATGAAGGATGCAAGACGTCTCTCTCTGAACCGAGTGTCAGCCTCACTCCTTACATCTCAGCAGTGCCTCCAAACCCACCCATCCATCCATCCGTCTTCTTCCGCTTAATCCTTTTCGGGTGGCGGGGGGGCTGGAGCCTATCCCAGCATCTTAGGACGAGAGGCAGGGTACACCCTGGACAGATCGCCGTTTTTGAGAAAACGGAAAAAAATATCAAGAGAGAGCCAGGAGATATGCGCACTTGTTCACTCACTTGTATTAAAGCAGACGGACAGACGAAAATTCAATATCGCTAATTCATATCTCAAATTGTTGTCTGAGACGAGCTAAGTCGAACCGCACATGTTTTGCCAGGCTCGCGAACGGCGCTGCCTGGCATATTTCTGTCCAATACCAACTCTCTCTCTAACAAGGTGGATGAACTGAGACTGCTGATGCGTTTTAAGGACCTCGCCTCCTCAGCTGTCCTCTGCTTTACTGAGACCTGGCTCCGGGAAAATATACCGGACAGCGCGCTGCGCCTCGACGGCTTCCAGCTCTTCCGTGCTGATCGTGACACAGAGCTTTCCGGCAAGACCACAGGAGGCGGTGTCTGCTTCTACATCAACTGTAGCTGGTGCTCTGATGTAACGGTAATTTCCAAACACTGTTCTCCTGCCTTGGAATTTCTTGTTATCAATTGCAAGCCCTTCTATTCCCCGCGGGAGTTTGCTTCTTTCATAATGATCGCTGTGTACGCCCCTCCCGACGCGGACACGCGCGAAGCTCAGCGCGTGCTCGCGGATCACATTCAACACACAGAGCGGAGTTTTCCAGACTCGCTGATTATTGTGGCTGGCGACTTTAATCAGTGCAATCTGAGCCACGATCTCCCCCGCTACAAACAGTTTATTAAATGCCCCACCAGAGGATTAAACACACTGGATCACTGTTACACCACAGTGAAAGACGCATATCGCGCTGTCCCTCGAGCTGCGCTGGGATTATCTGATCACGTGATGGTTCGCCTCATTCCCACATACAGACAGAGATTGAAGCTCACTAAACCTGTTGTGAGCACTACGAAGGTACGGACCAGTGATGCTGAGGAGAAGCTGGAAACGTGCATGGAAATATCTGACTGGGGCATGCTTAAAGGAGCCACGCATGATCTGGATGAGTACACGGACACTGTGAACTCATATATCCACTTTTGTGAAGAGAACATTCTTCCATCACGCACCAGGGTGAGTTACTCTAATGACAAACCCTGGTTCACAGCTAAGCTCAGACAGATCAGGAAGGAGAAGGAAGCAGCGCTGAAAAGTGGAGACAGGGACTGCTACAGGGAGGTTAAATACCGGTTTAACAGAGAGCTGAAGAGGGCTAAATCTGTGTACTCAGAGAGACTCCAGCAGCAGTTCACTGCTAATGATTCGGCTTCCGTGTGGAGAGGACTGAGGCAGATCACCAACTATCGGCCTCAGGCTCCTAAAGGTCAGGATGACAAAGCCCTTTGTCAGAGACTGTCCCAACACTATGCCCGTTTTGACACCTCGTCATCTGTGTCCAACTCCCCCCCTCCCTCCAGCTCCACAGCCTCCACATTCCCTACTTCATTTAAGGCACCCCCCCCCACCTCCCCCCCTCCCCTTATCATCAGTGAGCAGGATGTGCTCAAACAGTTCTCCAGACTGAACCCGCGCAAGGCCCCCGGCCCAGACGGCGTGTCTCCCTCCACCCTGAGACTCTGTGCGAAACAGCTGGCTCCTGTATTCACAGACATTTTTAACACCTCCCTTAAGTTATGCCACGTGCCATCCTGCCTCAAATCCTCCACCATCATCCCTGTCCCCAAGAAGCCACGGATCACTGGACTTAATGACTACAGACCTGTAGCGCTCACCTCTGTAGTCATGAAGTCCTTTGAGCGCCTGGTCCTGTCCCACCTCAAGTCCATCACCACCCCTCTCCTGGACCCGCTGCAGTTTGCCTACCGAGCCAACAGGTCTGTAGACGATGCAGTCAACCTGGCCCTCCACTCCATCCTGCAGCACCTGGACTCCCCGGGAACCTACGCCAGGATCCTGTTTGTGGACTTCAGCTCCGCATTCAACACCATCCGCCCCGCTCTGCTCCGGGACAAGCTGTCCCTGCTCAACGTGCCTGACTCCCTCTGCAGGTGGATCATCGACTTCCTGACGGACCGGAGGCAGCATGTGCGGCTGGGAAAGACTGTCTCAGACTATACTAGCATCAGCACCGGATCACCCCAGGGCTGTGTACTTTCCCCCCTACTCTTCTCCCTTTACACCAACTCCTGCACCTCCAGCCACCAGTCTGTCAAGTTGATCAAGTTTGCGGACGACACCACCCTCATCGGGCTCATCTCCAACGGCGACGAGTCCGCCTACAGGAGAGAGGTGGCCCAGCTGGCGTCCTGGTGCAGCAATAACAACCTGCAGCTGAACGCTCTGAAGACAGTGGAGATGATTGTAGACTTCAGGAAAGTCACTACTCCTCTGCCCCCCCTCACCCTCTCAGGCTCTCCCATCACCACTGCTGATTCCTTCCGCTTCCTAGGCACTACCATCACCAGGGACCTCAAATGGGAGCTGACCATCAGCTCACTCATCAAAAAAGCCCAGCAGAGGATGTTCTTCCTGCGGCAGCTGAGGAAGCTCAAGCTACCCACCAAGATGTTAGTGCAGTTCTACACAGCCATCATCGAGTCCATCCTCACCACCTCCATAACCGTGTGGTACGCAGGAGCCACTGCCAGGGACAGACTAAGGCTGCAGCGCGTCGTGCGCACTGCTGAGAAGGTGATCGGCTGCAAGCTCCCTTCTCTCCAGGATCTGTACATCTCCAGGACCCGGAGGCGTGCTGGCCGGATCATAGCCGATCCCTCACACCCTGGTCACGTACTGTTTGCCCCCCTCCCCTCTGGTAGAAGACTTCGGTCCATCCAGACTAAAACCTCCCGTCACATGAACAGCTTCTTCCCCTCTGCCATTAGACTGCTGAACACTAAGTGACTCTCGTGCACCATGTACAGCAGCTCAACCAGACTCATGTCAATCATCACTGTTTTCTTCCTGCATTACCGACTGCACTATATAGTTCTCCACAGTATCTGCTGCTGGCTAATATATATTTTAACTGTTGACCAGTATCACTTAATCTTATCCTACACTTTATTACATGTATAGTTTATTTCTCTTATCTTATCATGTTTAATGTTGCAGCATTGTACCGAGACAAATTCCTAGTTTGTGTACTACATGAACAATGGCAATAAACCTGATTCTGATTCTGATTCTGATTCTGATTTTGGTGTCAACGAATGTCGCATAAGGTGACAATGCGCTCTTGAACTATGCTGTCGTTGAGAGCTGGCGGACCCAGCCAAGCGATCAGCGGCTAAGATGGCCACTGACTGTGTGACGTCACCACCGGCAAACACACGCACACGGTCGGCGGCCAGTGCTGTGTTTTGCTTCATGCGACACTTGATGTTTACGTCTTAAAATCGGCGATTACGGATATTTCTCGGAATACTTGTGGATTACAAATAGATTATTTATGAAGATTAGGATTTCAGGAATTTAATATGGTTTGGCGTTGTGTTGTCTACGGGTGCGATGGTATACCTGCTGTGTTTTGCTTCATGCAACACTTGATGTTTACGTTTTAAAATCGGCGATTATG
Source organism: Pholidichthys leucotaenia (assembly GCA_020510985.1). NCBI lineage: Eukaryota > Metazoa > Chordata > Actinopteri > Cichliformes > Pholidichthyidae > Pholidichthys > Pholidichthys leucotaenia. Next base: position 88,840,206 of record CM035842.1, on the reverse strand, counting down.
GATATTTCTCGGAATTACCAAATATTTTCATGATCATAAGAACGGTTAGGGGGAAAAAACATGCTGAAGAAAGACAGTTTAACTCACCGGTTACTTATATTGGAAGTCCATCCTCCTGTGTTTTATAGAAGCAAAGTTCTCAATTACAGAGACATACAGTGTTCCCTATTGCTTCAGCTTCTGTTTTAAAGCAGACTCCAGTGAAATAGTACCCAGGTTTGTCAGTCTTTCTTGTCCACATATATTTTGCAGGTGTCACGGCTCGCCGCTCTCAGGCATCTGCCTCAGCTGTGCGCACACCTGCACCTCGTTAGCGCCTTACATGTGCAGTAGACATTTCGTTTACAGCGATTTCAAAAATAAGATGCAATTTGAAATGAAATTTGCAAAAAGATTGGTGATAAAGAAAACGGCTTTTCCAACTATATATCCCTCGATTCCCAAGTCTGACTCTGAGACAAGTGTCAGTGACAGTGGCGTGAAAAGCAAGGGTGATCTACCGATGCAATCAGCTGTCAGAAAACGAGAAGTAAACAGGGTAAGTTTTGTATTTTTAATATTCACTGCAAATGTTTACTAAACATTTTATATGAATTCCAAGCAATGGGTGATTTTCAAAATCAAACATGTAAAAGTAGAAGAAATTACCAATTACCAATGACAGTTCAGCTTTCAATTTTTAGGGAAGCAACATATTTGCTAAGAAAAACAAATATAAGCCTAAGATTGTAAGAGAAATGTGCTTTTAAAAATGGAACCCCAATTTTCTACCATAAAATGGTACCCATTATAACTGTGAAATGTTATTTATTGGAATATAATAATTGCTATATCTGGAAACTAGTTATTTTCTTAATCTGTAGTGATACTCCATTGATTTTTGTATTTCTTTGTATATTTCTGCTGTGTTTTCAAACATTCATACAAAGGTGGTATAGTATGTAATATTTCTTTTCAAATTGAGAAGAATTTAGTGTGTTCAAATTATTCAAATGTACTGTATATGACATGCGACTTTGATGAATGCTGAACTATGAGAATTATAACATTGACATGAACATTAATAAACTCAATATATGATTTTACAAAACTTTATTTAAATATCATTGTTCGCAAATCTAATCTTGGTAGGCAAAATCCCTTGTAGTGATCAGATGGGAATGTTTCTCTGATGAGGCTCACCGCACAGGCAGGCAACATAACCCTCACTTCTTTACCACAAATAAGGCTGAATACCCCCATCAGCACCACCCAAAACTACTTCATCATCTGATTCTTCATTTTCAATGTCATCATTTATATTGAGGTCGTCAAACTCGAGAAAATAATTGCTGTCCGAATCACTTTGCTCTCGTTCGGCCATTTTGTTTCTATTCCTGTGGTGACGTCACTAATGCCCGCACCTATCAAGAGATGGCGGTACTGCAGCCTCACTAAGTGAAGGCTGGGCTATGACCACATAAGGTCATTTATGGAGGATGGTGACACATATTAAATCAAGGGAATGGGCAGAATGAAATATTTTCATACAATCAGTTGATTGGTTCAATAAAAAAATGTCACCGTCCGTCTGCTTTAAGTCACACATATGGTATATTCAGCAGTTACAAAATTACAATGAAATCTACACATTCTAATAAGTTAATATTAAATATTAATTACAAAAAAATGTGTCCAACATTTTCTTTCAATGACCAAAATCTCTTAAGTATAACAATTCCCATATAACTGTTATAAGATAAGATAAGATAAGCCTTTATTAGTCCCACAATGGGGAAATTCCAGGATTGCAACAGCATAAGGATAGCAACACTCAGAGCAACAATCAGAAGGCAAGAAAAAACAACATCTAGTAAACATATGTCCATAATACTATAAATGTATATATATAGACACACAGTGCAGAGCATTATGGCTGGTGAATGTGCAGCAGAAAGTCTAAGCTCTCTCTCCGCGGATGCAGCGGGCCAGCTGGAAGTCTTTGGGCATGATGGTGACCCCCTTAGCGAAGGAGACCCACCAGGTGGGCCTCGCTGGTCTCCTGCAGAGCCATGACGGCGAAGCACAGGAAACGCAGGACGGTCTTGAAGTCCTGAGCGATCTCCCTCACCAGGCGCTGGACGGGCAGCTTACGGATGAGCAGCTCCGTGGATTTCTGGTAGCGACGGATCTCTCTCAGAGCCACGGGCCTGTGACGGCGAGGCCTCTTCACTCTGCCGGTGGCAAGAGCGCCTCTCCGAGCAGCCCTGGTGGCTAGCTGTCTCCTGGGGGGCTTCTTCCTCCAGTAGATTTTACGGGCGGTCTGCTTGGTTCTTGCCATCGCTCTTTATTATTCTGTCTTATATTTCTTTCACGCCGCCTAAACTCCAGCCCGGCACCCGCGTCCTTTTCGCTACAGCTCCCGGTATGTCGAGTTTCCCATTAGCACCGGGCGGCGGCCAAGTGCTAGCTAGCACTAGCTCCTCCCCGTTGTAACGTCTCCCGCTGCAAACCGTGGCTCCGTCCGCCGACCCGGGAGACCCCCGGGGCGATCCGTGCGTCCGTGATATATATACAGAGTGAAAGGTGTAGAAAGAAGAAGGAAGATTTTAAAAAAAGGCTGTTGCAACAGGCAGCCGACTCGTGTGGCGCCGCCGGTCCGGCGGAACCAGAACCGGGTTGCTATAGAAAAGACAAACCCCAAGAGAAACACACATTGCTGAAGTGAGTAATTGTAACAGGTGACTTCAGCAGATGGCTATAGTAAATTAATACAAGCAAAAAGAATAATGCAAATCAAGAGAAACACATATTGATAAATCTAAATTTAAATAAGAAGTAAAAGGTACTACTGAAATATCTTGAGTTACTAGACAGTTAATTAGTATTCACACTGTAAATATTGCCTACCATGGCAACCGTTAATTCAGCACAACCCAATCTTTCAGTCAGTGCAGGAGCGATTGGTTAAGGTTGTCGTTGATATCAAGCAAAACAAAATATCAGAAACGACTCGAAAGATACACACAACAAGCTATCAATTAATCATTTCAGGTTATTATACAGTTATTAAACATTAGCATCACATGTACACAGTAGCTGTATCACCATTAATTCAGCTCAGCATAATTTTAACGGTCAGCAGAGGGGCAGTTGACAACGGTAAATTGCTAACATTAAGCAGAAATATCTCTATGAAAAATATCCTCTCAGCTCTTATGCTTAGCTAAGTTGGTTATAAATCAGCTATAAGTACCTATTTTATAAATTTATAGCTATAACTAACATATAAATTATTATCTTTTTGAGAAAAGGGAAAAAATATCAAGAGAGAGCCAGGAGACATGCGCACTTGTTCACTCACTTGTATTAAGTGAGAGTTGCGCATGAGCTCCCCTCTTCTGGAATGCTAAGACGTAACGTAACTGACAAAGCACAGACAGAAGTGAATTAGGTCTAATCAAGACATATAATCAAATGATTTCAACCTATTACCTATTATAGTAGCTCACCTAAGGTTGCGGTGATTGTCCAGTGCGCGGTGCTCGTGATTTGTTGTAGAATCACAGCAAAATTTATTGGGAGAGAAACCGGACTGAAGCAAGCTACACCATTGACTGTGGATCGGTGAACCAAAGCACTGCTCAGTGCTCAACCGAGGTGGAAGGAGCTGGCTGAAAGCTACTCAGCTAATGGCTAACTGCCATAAGAGGGAGGTTGGAGTTGAACAGCTTAAGTCTGTTTCTTAAAGTGACAGTCTTTGAATCAGAGCATTTGAAGAAAGTCAAGAAATATAAAAAAAATTTGCTTCAATAATTAAAACATTTAAGAAAATCTGAACAAAATATGTCACAAGCACTTCATTAAGACACAAGTGAGCTGTTGAAATGTCTATAAAGAGCAGTCAATGACCCCTTTTGTCATGAACCTGGGTCTGGTGGTTCCAAACCCAGTTCTGACCATTGTTGTTGGCCCTATTTCCATCAGGTGCGTCAGGGAGCTATTTGGGTCCTTCCCTTCCTGACAGTTCGGGCACGCCTCCTCCTCCTGTCAGTGCCATCAGCTGTTTCTCATTACGGGTGTTTTCACACACATACACACACACTCCATTCATTCCCATTCACATGCTTAGACACTCACTCATGCACACCTGGGAGTTATTATGTCCAGCCCACGCTTCCTCACACCGGCGGTCTCTTCCCTCGTTAGTATCATTATTACATATACACTGCGTTAGGAAGAGACCGTCGGAGCATTGACCTTCATTCACAGCAGCGTGTTCCTCTGTGTTTGGTTATTCCATTACCTTCGCCGATCTTCAGCCTGGCATTGTCGGCTGTTCCTGTTATCACCTTCATCCACCGGACTACACGGACAGCCCCAGATCGTTCCAGCCGTAAGTCATGTTTGCCTTTCTCTTCGTGCTATCAGCCTACAGTGGCACTAGGCATTCCCTCCCAAAGGCTGCGGAACATCTAGGTGGCGTCCCTGCATGTCTGGTGGCCTCATATCATCATTGATACAACCCTCTTTTAGTAATCGTGTCTGTAAGCTGGACTAGTTATTTTGGTGTTTATGTTCAATAAAGTGCAAGCTCTACTCCCGCAATTGGGTGTTTTATTTCTTCCTCCGTGCGCTACTACGCAGCGCACGGGAAATCATACCAGAATGCTCCGACCCCGGAAGGAAAGAGAGAGAAACCAAGTCAGGGACACCGGCAGCGGTAGAACCCGGTGAGGTGGCCCCGAGGGCTACTGCGAGCTGCCTCGGGCCCTCCTCGCCATGAGTCGGGCAGTGTGGCAACAACAAAGACATAACTGACATGATGGAGCATACTTGCCTGAACTTGGGTTCCACCGCCGTCCAGGACTCCGGCAACTTAGGATGCGCAGGCTCCATCCGGTCATCTAGTGTTACCCCCCACGTCGACCTCACCCGGGGCGGCTGGGCTCGCATCTCTGTCAGCTGTGGACCACCTAGGTTGTGGTGGCTCCTCTCCGGCGACCCTAGAGTGGAGCTCGGAGGGGACGGAAGAGGGGAGACAGTTAGGGTCACCGACAGCGGCGGAGCCCGGTGAGGGGGGTCCAGATGCAGCTGAGATCTGCACCCGATTCTCCTCCCCAAGAGCCAGGCAAGATCTCTCAACTATTGACAGAAGAACTACAGGAGAGATTACTTGCCTATGCTCAAGCTCCACCGCTGTCCAGGACTCCGACGATGAAGTTCCGGGCCCACTCGGCTGAAGGTCAGGTCCGGGGAACAACTCTGTCACGGTGGCCTCCGCAGCAGGCGTGATGGTGGTTGCAGTATCGGTGACCCCCTGCACCATCCTCCTCGCCACCGGCTCCTCTGGCGTGGCAGCCGGGGACAGCCTCACCACTGGGCCATGAGCAGGACCCTCCTGGGCCTCTGGTTCCTCTCCCCCCGAGCGACCAGATTCCTGAACTGGGGAGCTCATGGGGGCACACAAAAAGGATTTGGTGAGGTCGGGTGAGGGAGCACTATATGCAGCTGGGGCGGAGCACTCGGGGGTCTGCACATCCCAAGTCTCCTCGCCAGGAGGCAGACAAAATTGTTCATCAACAGAAAAAGTTAAATGAGGAAAAACTTGCTTGTTCTCCCGGCACTGGGCCTCCCCAGCGGACTCCGGGGCATCTCCTCTCCTCTCCTGGTGTTTCTCCTCGCGCTGCGGCTCCCCCTCCCTCGGGGAAAATTCCTTCAGTCTCTCAGCCATCTCCGGGAGGAGCCATGGCTTCACCTTCAGGATGAGGTCCATCTCCACCTGAAGAGCCAGCCTACATTCCTCCAGCTCCTCCGGGGATGGAGCAGGCCACGGCTCAGGACGGGGAGGCAGGGCTGTCGTCGGCGAGGCTGGACGCTTCTTCCAGCAGTAATTCCTCCTCTTCTTCTTCATGGGCGGCTCAGGAACCAGATAATCCGGGATATGAAGCACCACACTGGGCAGCACGTCACCCATGCTGAGAAGCTCCGTATTATCTGGAGAAGTAAGCGGAGTGGCCGCGAGGAGCTCGAGCACTGGGAGATCCTCATCCAATTCCTTGCATGGCACAGCGAAGATGTCCCGGAGAATCTCCATTGCCCCGGGATGATCCCGGAGGCTGTTTCACTCCATCACCCTCCTTGTGGTGTCCCGAGCCTGTCGAACGGCCCGGGAGGAACAGGGCTTCTGTGTCCACCAAAAAATCTCCTCCAGGAAGCACAGTGAGCACAGCTTCCTCTCCAGCTCCCTCTTCTTCTGAACCACCATGTTGACACTCGGGGAGAAAAAAGAGGGTGAAAAGAAAAAGAAAAAATGCACATCTACTCCGCTGGATTTTTTCTGACTGGTCAGAGCATTCTGTTATGATTCCCTGCGCTACTATGCAGCACACGGAGGAAGAAATGAAAAACCCAGTTGCGGGAGTAGAGCGTGCACTTCATTGAACATAAACACCAAAATAACTAGTCCAGCTTACAGACATGATTACTAAAAGAGGGTTGCAATAATGATGATATGAGGCCACCGGACATGCAGGGACGCCACCTGGATGTTCTGCAGCCTTTGGAAGGGAATGCCTAGTGCCACTGTAGGCTGACAGCACAAAGAGAAAGGCAAACATGACTTACGGCTGGAACAATCCAGGCCTGTCCATGTAGTCCGGTGGATGAAGGTGATAACAGGAACAGCCGACGATGCCAGGCTGAAGATCGGCGAAGGTAATGGAATAACCAAACACAGAGGAACACGCTGCTGTGAATGAAGAGCAATGCTCTGACGGTCTCTTCCTACTAACGCAGTGTATATGTAATAATGATACTAACGAGGGAAGAGACCGCCGGTGTGAGGAAGCGTGGACTGGACATAATAACTCCCAGGTGTGCATGAGTGAGTGTCTAAGCATGTGAATGGGAATGAAGAGTGTGTGTGTATGTGTGTGAAGATAAGATAAGATAAGCCTTTATTAGTCCCACAATGGGGAAATTCCAGGATTGCAACAGCACAGGGATAGCAACATTCAGAGCAACAATCAAGAAGACAAGAAAAACAAGAGCAGCGAATATACATATGTACATCTCTCTCTCTGGTAGTCCATCGATTCGATGATGACCATCTTCTTTATTTGTGAGTCTGCTGGTGTTTGAATAGTCCGATCCTGGATCTGCAGATTCGGTTACAGACCGGGCATGTGAAGGAGGTGCTGGGGAGAGCAGGGGGGATTTGGCGAGCATGCCTCTTTGCACGCTTTGCTGTCCGGTGTTGTGCGCGCTGTTCCTCCATATAATCCACTCCCTGTGAGGAGTGGAAGCGCTAGATGTCTCGGCAGGAAGCGAGTTCCTCCAGTGAAGAGGGGTTGATCTGACATCTCTTCAGGATGGACTTCATTTGATCTTTGAAGCGCTTCTTCTGCCCACCAGCGCTGCGTTGGCCACGGTGTAACTGACCATACAGGATTGTGCGTGGGAGACTGTGGCTGGGCATCCGGATGACATGCCCCAACCACCTGAGTTGATGCTGGGCCATGATGGACTCCACACTGCAGCTGCCAGCTCTCTCCAGCACTTCTGTGTGCGGCACTCTGTCCTTCCAAGTGATGCCAAGGATCTTCTGGAGACATCTTACATGGAAGGTCTCCAAGCTTCTCAGATGGTGGCTGTAAATAGTCCATGCCTCACATCCATATAGTAAGGTGGTGATACATACAGCTCTGTAGACCAGCACCTTGGTGTGGAGTTTGAGATTGCTGTTCTGAAGAACCCTTCTCCTTAGACAACCAAAAGATGCTGATGCTTACTTGAGGCGGTTCTGGATCTCGTCATCCATTGAGCAGGTGTCAGACATTATGCTCCCCAGGTATTTGAATGTGGGCACTGTGAGCAGCTGTTGCCCTGCTGCTGTGAGGGTTATTGGGTTTTGTGGGGGGGTCTGTACTGGACTGACAGAGTACCTCTGTCTTCTGGGTGTTGATTGTCAGTCCCATTTTGGTGTATGCAGTTACAGCTGCCGAGAGGATGTTTTGTAGAGCATCTGGTGTATGAGCAACCAGGGCACAGTCATCGGCGTACTGTAGCTCAATGATGGTCTCTGATGTCAGCTTGGAAGTTGCCTGTAGCCTCCTGATGTTGAACAGGTTACCATCAAGCCTGAAGTCAATGGTAACTCCAGCTTGTTTCTCCACCCTCCTACGTAGCAGAGTTGTTACACAGACAAGGAAGATGTTGAAGAGAACTGGGGCCAGCACACAGCCTTGCCTCACTCCGGTTTGCACTCCAAAAGGTTCTGAGCTGTGCCTTCCCACTACCACTCGGGCCATCATCCCAGAATGGAACTGCGCAAGGATGGTGAGAAACTTGGGTGGACACCCAAATCTCTTTAGGACTTGCCACAGTAGTTCCCTGTTCACTGTGTCAAATGCCTTTGACAGGTCGACAAAGGCAATGAACAGGTCCTTATGCTGCTCCCGACATTTCTCTTGTAGCTGACGCGTCACAAAGATCATGTCAACTGTTCTCCTGTCCTTCCGAAAACCACACTGTGACTCTGGGATGACCTGCTCTGATATTGCAGAGATGAGTCTGCGGAGCATGACCTTGGCAAGGACCTTTCCAGCAGTAGCCAACAGAGAGATACCCCTACTACTGGAGCAGATGGCTTTGTCTCCTTTGTTCTTGTAGATGGTCACAATGTTGCCGTCTTTCCACTGTTATGGGACACACTCTCGTCTCCACACCTCTGAGATATAGAGATACAGTGTCCGAGTACAGAGGTAGCCTCCTTCCTTGAGAAGTTCAGCTGGGATGCCGTCAGGTCCAGGGGATTTATTGTTTTTCAGGGTTTTTACTGCATGCAGGGTTTCTTTGAAGGTTGGGGGGAGGTCGAGATCTGGCAAGGTAGGATGTTCAGGGAGCTCTGCAAGGACAGTTGGGTCCACTGAGGTGGGCTGGTTAAGCACAGTGTTAAAATGCTCAGCCCACCGCTCCACTATCATGGCCTGATCCTTGATTAAAGAAGAACCATCAACAGATCTCACAGGTGCCAGGGAGCAGTTTCTGGGGCCGTAGATGGTTTTGACTGCATCATAGAAACTGTGCATATCATTTCTATCAGCATGAGTCTGGATTTCGTTGGCCTTTGAGATCCACCACTCATCTTGCAGTTTCCTGAGAGTTGTTTGGACCTCAGAACGAAGGGCTTGCCATTGCTTCTTATGGAATTGGGATTGTGGGTTGTTCAAGGTGGCTCTGTGTGCCCTGTGCATTCTGTCCAGGAGGGTGGAGATCTCTCCAGCATTCTGGTCAAACCAGTCCTGATGTTTCTTGGTTTTGAAACCAATGGCTTGGGCTGCAGTGTCAAAGAGAATGGTAGATAGAGCGGTCCACTTCTCATCCATCCCAGACTCTGAGATGATCAGTTGTTCAATACCTGCCAGCCTCTCAGCTAGGGAGCGACGGAAGTTGTCACAGATATCACTGCTGGAGAGTCTGGCACAGTGGAGTGTTTTCCTCTTTGGGCCACCGTGGCGAGCTAGGGGCCAAACATGCATTCTGACCTTTGACAGAATCATGTGGTGGTCGGTCCAGCAGTCTGCCCCTTGCATAGCTCTTGCGATGAGCATGTCCTTGAGGTCAGCCCTCCTCACGATCACATAGTCGATCAGGTGCCAATGTTTGGACCTGGGATACATCCAGGATGCCTTATATTTGTTCTTTTGCTGGAAGATTGTGTTAGTGATGGTAAGATCATGTTCCGCACAGAGACTAAGAAGTCTCATGCCATTGGGGATGACTTTTCCAATGCCGTGGGCACCGATCACACCATTCCAGTTTTGCAAGTTCTTTCCGACTCTTGCATTGAAATCACCAAGCAGCATGATTTTGTCGCCCTTCGGGATGTGACTGAGGATGTCATCAAGTGCCTGGTAGAAGCGGTCCTTCTCTTCAGCGTTCGATGACAGAGTTGGTGCATAGGCACTTACCAAAGTGACATACCTGCATTTTGCAAGGGGGATGCGAAGAGTTATGAGCCTTTCACTGACACCCACTGGTGATTCTGTGAGCTTGTGCAGGAGGCTGTTCTTGATTGCAAAACCAACTCCATGAAGGAGTTGACCACCAATGGGGTATCCTTTCCAAAAGAATGTATAACCCTCTCCTACTTCATTGAGTGAGCCTTCCTCGAGGAGTCGTGTCTCACTGAGTGCTGCCACATCCACATTGTAACGCTTCAGCTCGCTGGCAACGAGTGCTGTTGTGCGCTGTGGTCTGTCCGGACTGGCATCCAGGAGTGTCCTTATGTTCCATGCTGCAATTCTAAATGGTATTGTTTTTATTTTTTGACCGCATAGTGGAATGTCCCGACAGGTGCGGTTTCCTATCCGGGTGCTATGCTAAGTGGGCAATGTTTAGGCCACCTTTTCTAGGCCTTTCCCCAGTTGGGGTGAGCAGTGCGGTCCCTGAATAGGGCTGCTCAGATGCACAGGAGTCTGCCGGAAGCAGCTGCCACTCAATCCCAACTGCTAACGACCGTTGTCCTGTGCCGCTGACGTGCAGAGTTCCAGCTAGAAGCTTCCAGCTCATTCAAACCTGCCCCCGTAACTGGATGCTCCATCGCCACCAGACTTTAGAGGTCGGAAACTCAGGTAAAGAAGATACCTGCGCAGTGATGGTTTTTAGAGTGGCATGGGGGGTGCGCTTTTCCCGATGCCACTACCTTGATTATAGAGAAGATGGTTCCAGTGGCAAGGAAGACCCTAGACGACCGGCATCTTCTCACAACTGCAGGAGGCTGCCGGAATCCAGATTTTTGGGAAACCGCCTCAAAGTTTGCCACCACCAGCTTGCTTTTTGTCAGGGTGTGCTCCCTTAGCCTTCGTCCGCTATTACAGCCATCGTGGTGTTTATCGTTACTACCAGCTTCTGCCTGCTCTACCGTTGAGGTCTTCATCTTCATCTTCGGGATCACTCTTAGATGAAGATGAAGATGAAGATGTACATATAAATATATAAACACACAGTGCAGAGCATTGTAGCTAGATGGAATAAATATATAAATATATATACACACAGTGTGGAGCGTTGTAGCTAGATGGAATAAACAGCATAACCGTCTACTTAGTTATCCTACATAGTATGAATATGTACCCATACATATTGTCACCATCCGTAGCGACCGACATTGTCCTAGTTGTATACTGGAGGGGACCATTGTGTAAGTCTGTTGCGTCTTTTGCATTCAATACTATTAGGTCGTCACGTTTTTTTGCTATCTCTGCGAGCAGCCCTGCTTAGGTTATACAGTCTGACAGCCGTAGGTAGGAAGGACCTGCGAAACCTCTCGGTTGCGCACCTAGGATGATGTAGTCTGCTGCTAAATGAGCTCCTCAGTGCGTTCAGTATGTCCTGCATAGGGTGGGAACACCCATATTGAAAAACAGCTGATGGCACTGACAGGAGGAGGAGGCGTGCCCGAACTGTCAGGGAGGGAAGGACCCAAATAGCTCCCTGACGTGTCTCATGGAAAACTGGGCCAACAACAATGGTCACAACTGGGTTTGGAACCACCAAACCCAGGTTCATGACACCTTTAATAAATTGGAGCGATATAGACTCAGGGAAGTAATAATAATAATAATAATACATCAGTCTTATATAGCGCTTTTCTAAATACTCAAAGACGCTTTACAAAGTAGCATAGGAACAAACATACAGTGAACGGGTAAACAGGCAAGGTAGGTACACATAGGTAGAAGAGGCAGTCAGTTTTCGTAGGTAGATTTGAAGAGATGAGTTTTGAGTTGACTTTTGAAGGAAGCAAGTGTGTTGGCGGACCGGATGTGAAGGGGCAAGGAATTCCAGGGGGTTGGTGTGGCAATGGCGAATGATCTGTCACCCAGGGTGCGGAGTTTTGTCTTGGTGATGGGGGTGAGAAGGTGAGTGTCACCAGAGCGGAGGAAGCGAGTGGGGGAATGACGAGACAGAAGGTCAGTTAGGTATGAGGGGGTGAGGTTATGAAGAGCTTTATAGGTGATGAGGAGGATCTTGAAGTTGATGCGCTGTTGAATGGGGAGCCAGTGGAGTTGACGGAGGAGAGGAGTGATATGGTCTCTGGCGCGGGAGTGAGTAAGTAGACGGGCGGCTGAGTTTTGGACATACTGTAGTTTTTGGAGGATGGTGGAAGGAAGTCCATACAGAATGCTGTTACAGTAATCAAGTCTGGAGGTGATGAAGGCATGGATGAGTATTTCAGCAGCAGAGGGGGAGAGGGTGGGACGGAGGCATGCAATATTACGAAGATGAAAAAATGACGTAGTATTGATATATACAGTAGATTGATATAGATCTAGATCTATATATCTGATTCTATATCAGATAGATAGATAGATAGATTCTATATCAATCAGATCTATAGATCTGATTGATATAGAAGTAGTATTGAATTGGGTCAGAAACTATTTAGAAAACAGGCAACAATTTGTGATGATAGGACAAAGTAAATCAGAGTTTGGACATTGTGGTGTCCCCCAGGGGTTAGTATTGGGACCTAAACTTTTCATTTTATATATCAATGATATTTGTAATGTTTCTGAACTGTTGAAGATTGTGATGTTTGCAGATGACACAAAGGTTCTGGGTACTGGTGAGGATCTACAGAAACTTGAATATAGTCACTCCCAAATTCAGTAAAATAAAAGAATGGTTTAATAAAGATCAAAGAGAAAATAAAGATTATCATTAAATTTGAGCCAAACAAAGTTCATGGTATTTGGAAATGTTAAGACAAATATTCAAGCGAAGATACAGATAGATAACATCAATATCGAAAGAGTTCAAGACAATAAATTTTTTGGTGTAATTATAGATGAAAAAAATTTGCTGGAAACCTCACATTAAATTTACCACAGCAAGTCTTCTAGGTTCTGAAACAGCAAAACAGCCCCAGACCATCACACTACCACCACCATATTTTACTGTTAATATGATGTTCCTTTTCTGAAATGATGTGTTACTTTTATGCCAGATGTAATGGGACACACACCTTCCAAAAAGTTCAACTTTTGTCTCGTCAGTCCACAGAGTATTTTTCCAAAAGTCTTGGGGATCATCAAGATGTTCTATGGTAAAAACTGAGACAAGCCTTTATGTTCTTTTTGCTCAGCAGGGGTTTTCGTCTTGGAACTCTGCCATGCAGGCCGTTTTTGCCCAGTCTCTTTCTTATGGTAGAGTCATGAACACTGACCTTAACTGAGGCAATGAGGCCTGCAGTTCTTTGGATGTTGTTGTGGGGTCTTTTCTGACCTCTTGGATGAGTTGTCACTGCACTCTTGGGGTAATTTTGGTCAGCCGGACGCTCCTGGGAAGGTTCACCACTGTTCCATGTTTTCACCATTTGTGGATAATGGCTCTCACTGTGGTTCGCTGGAGTCCCAAAGCTTTATAAATGGTTTTATAACCTTTTCCAGACTGATAGATCTCAGTTACTTTGTTTCTCATTTGTTCCTGAATTTCTTTGGATCACAGCATGATGTCTAGCTTTTGATGACCTTTTGGTCTACTTCACTTTGTCAGGCAGATCCTATTTAAGTGATTTCTTGATTGAGAACAGGTGTGGCAGTAATTAGGCCTGGGTGTGGCTAGGGAAATTGAACTCAGCTTCCCAAAGATGTGATAAACCACAGTTAATTTATGTTTTAACAGGGAAGGCAATCACTTTTTCACACAAGGCCATGAAGGTTTGGATTTGTTTTGTCATGTCCGCTGCGTACTTGCGCAGCGAACAAATAAATTGGTTCAAGCCCAATGTGCAGTAAAGTCAGCATGTTCATTGACAGAGAAGAGAAAAGCACAACATGTCCATGTAACAGTCCAAACAGAGTAGTAATGATGAGACAACCGGCTTCAAACTACGTTGGCTAGGGAGAAATGCCACACGCGCTCTAGGCAGAACAGGAGCGGAGAGGAAGGGCATAACACAGGGTTACAAAAATAATTTTTTTGTAAGTTGTCTGTGTTTATTTCAACTGATTTAAGACAATTTTGCACCGCTGAATCCGAAAATGACATCCGTTTCTCTCGATCAGGTGCTAAGTAAAAACCTGTACTTACTTAGTACTTACTTAGTACTGTGCATGTACTTACCTTTATATAAAGGCAAGTACATGTAAATTGAATGCTACGTCATCATTGTTTAAAATTCAAAGAATTTCAAGACATAAAAAAGAATTTTGCATCATATAATGCAAAAATACCCGTACATGTAAACAAAAACGTATAACTAACTAACTAACTAACCTGCACTTATATAGCGCTTTTCTAGTCACAAAGACCACTCAAAGCGCTTTCATTATAAAACAAGATGTGGCCATAATTCAAAAAGTTGACCTGATTGAACAAAACCAATGTGAATTTTTGGATTCAGCACATCAGAATTGTCCTAAATCAGCTAAAAAAAACAGGCAATAAATTTGGTGTTGACCAGTGTAATTAAAGGATGACTTACATGAGCGTTGGAGCAAGAAAGCTCTGAAAAAAACAACACCATATAGTCCAATGGGAAAGGAGCCAACCACAAGCGAGCCTGGATGTCCAATGTTGACTAAGCCGCCACACTGGCTGATCACACTGCCTCACATAAGTACACAGATCGCTAATGAGGCAAGTGGACACAGCAGTGTGGCTAAGCAGGTGCATGAATGACAGAATGTGTGTGTGTGTGTGTGTGTGTGTGTGTGTGTGTGTGTGTGTGTGTGTGTGTGTGTGTGTGTGTGTGTGTGTGTGTGTGTGTGAAAGAGTGTGCTGAATGCATGTGTGCATGTGTGTGGTAATGACACACAGCCGGTGAATGTCTGGCGAGGGGAAAGCAAGAGGAGGAGGCATGACCATAGAACTGGCAGAGAGCCAGGCTCAAATAATCTGCCAGCTGGAAATAATAAGCAACAATCAAAGCCCTACAGCCACAGATCATATGCGGGGTTGTTCTCAACCCCGCACATGACAAGTTTAACCTTAATAATAAACACCATTTAAAAACTGCATTTTGTGTTCACTTGTGTTACCTTTGTCTAATACCTAAATTTGTTTGATGATCTGAAACATTTAAGTGTGACAAACATACAAAAAAATAAGAAATCAGGAAGGGGGCAAACACTTTTTCACACCACTTTATGTATGTGTATATGTGCAAGTAGGTACAGTGGATTTAAAAAGTCTACACACCCCTGTTCAAATGCCAGGTTTTTGTGATGTAAAAAAAAAATGAGACCAAGATAAATCATCTCAACACTTTTTCCACCATTTATGTGACCTACACATGTGGACAAAATTGTTGGTACCCCTCTGTTAATGAAAGAAAAACCCACAATGGTCACAGAAATAACTTGAATCTGACAAAAGTGGTAATAAATAAAAATTCTATGAAAATTAACCAGTGAAAATCAGACGATGCTTTTGAATTGTGGTTCAACAAATTATTTTAAAAAACAAACTCATGAAACAGGCCTGGACAAAAATGATGGTACCCTTAACTTAATATTTTGTTGCACAACCTTTTGAGGCAATCACTGCAATCAAACGATTTCTGTAACTGTCAATGAGACTTCTGCACCTCTCAGCAGGTATTTTGCCCCACTCCTCATGAGCAAACTGCTCCAGTTGTCTCAGGTTTGAAGGGTGCCTTCTCCAGACGGCATGTTTCAGCTCCTTCCACAGATGTTCAATAGGATTTAGAGCAGGGCTCATAGAAGACCACTTTAGAATAGTCCAATGTTTTGCTCTTAGCCATTCTTGGGTGTTTTTAGCTGTGTGTTTTGGGTCATTATCCCATTGCAAGACCCATGACCTGCAACTGAGACCAAGCTGTCTGACACTGGACAGCACATTTCTCTCTAGAATACCTTGATAGTCTTGAGATTTCATTGTACCCTGCACAGATTCAAGACACCCTGTGCCAGATGCAGCAAAGCAGCCCCAGAACATAACAGAACCTCCTCCATGTTTCACAGTAGGGACAGTGTTCTTTTTTTGCTATGCTTCATTTTTGCATCTGTGAACATAGAGCTGATGTGCCTTGCCAAAAAGTTCCAGTTTTGTCTCGTCTGTCCATAGGACATTCTCCCAGAAGCTTTGTGGCTTGTCAACATGCAGTTTGGCAAATTCCAGTCTGGCTTTTTTATGATTTGTTTTCAACAGTGGTGTCCTCCTTGGTCGTCTCCCATGAAGTCCACTTTGGCTCAAACAACAACGGATGGTGCGATCTGACACTGATGTACCTTGACCTTGGAGTTCACCTTGAATGTGTTTAGAGGTTGTTCTGGGCTCTTTTGTTACCATTCGTATTATCTGTCTCCTCCTGCGGCCACGTCCAGGGAGGTTGGCTACAATCAATCAATCAATCAATCAATCAATCAAAGACTTTATTCCAGACTCAAGGTCCATCAAGAGAAAAAATAAACAAGTAGAGTAAAAAAAAAAAAAAAAAACAAGACAGTTGAAACAATCAAAAAAGTTACAAGAAACACTAAGACATAACTGCTTAAAGAAGTACAAAGACAGTACAGACTTTAAAAAGACTTAAAAAGACTACTGTACCAGTGCCTTCTAAACTGTGACTGACAGCGAATAGAACTGAGCTTAATGCTAGACATGACTTGAATGATTTCATTTCTAGATACATCAAGCCGACAGATGAATTTATACATAAAATTCCTTATTACTGCATGCAGAGTATTTACACGTGTTGAGACAAATAACTCGGAAGCACTGCACCATCGAGGCTTTTTAAGTAAAATTCTTAAGGCATCATTGTAGGCAACCTGTAATTTCTGCATACTTAGTTTCCTATAATTTATCCATAAATGAGCAGTGTATAAAGGTGTACAATAGGTTTTAAAAAGAACCAGTTTCACCTCATCTGAACAAAAACCAAATCTGCGTGCAAGAATATTTGCTTGCATGTAGATTTTGCAGCGTTGTCTGAAAATATCATCATCATCCGTCATTCTATCATTAATAACATGTCCCAGATATTTAATTTTATCCCTGACAATTAATTCCCTGCCTGCCAATTCAAAGACAGGGAATTTCATTAACAAATCTTCTTTAGTGCGGCAGATCAGTACACAACTCTTATTTGTATTATATTTTATGTCATTTTCCTCTCCATAAGCACTACACACTCTTAATAACTCCTGAAGACCAGCACTACTTGGACTGAGAATAACTAGATCATCAGCATACATAAAATGATTCACTAACTTATTCCCTATTAAACACCCAGTTTTACAGGCATTCAGTTGCTTTGACAACTCATCCATGTAAAGATTAAATAGAATAGGGGACAGTATACTGCATATACAGTATACAGTCCCGTGGATCTTAAAATTCTGAATAATATGTGCAACTGTAGTCACAGGAACATTAAGCTGCTTGGAGATGGTCTTATAGCGTTTACCTTTAACATGCTTGTCTATAATTTTTTCTTTCTAATCTCCTGAGACAACTCTCTCCTTTGCTTCTTCTGGTCCATGTTTAGTGTGGTACACACCATGTCAACAAACAGCACAGTGACTACTTGTCACCCTTTAAATAGGCTGACTGACTGATTACAAGTTTGTACAGTGGGGTAAAAAAGTATTTAGTCAGCCACCAATTGTGCAAGTTCTCCCACTTAAAAGATGAGAGAGGTCTCCAATTTTCATCATAAGTATACCTCAACTATGAGAGACAAAATGAGAAAAAAAAAATCCAGAAAATCACATTGAAGGATTTTTAATGAATTAATAAATTCCTCGGTAAAATAAGTATTTAGTCAATAACAAAAGTTCATCTCAGTACTTTGTTATATACCCTTTGTTGGCAATGACAGAGGTCAAACATTTTCTGTAAGTCTTCACAAGGTTTTCACACACTGTTGCTGGTATTTTGGCCCATTCCTCCATGCAGATCTCCTCTAGAGCAGTGATGTTTTGGGGCTGTCGCTGGGCAACACGGACATTCAACTCCCTCCAAAGATTTTCTATGGGGTTGAGATCTGGAGACTGACTAGGCCACTCCAGGACCTTGAAATGCTTCTTACGAAGCCACTCCTTCGTTGCCCGGGTGGTGTGTTTGGGATCATTGTCATGCTGAAAGACCCAGCCACGTTTCATCTTCAATGCCCTTGCTGATGGAAGGAGGTTTTCACTCAAAATCTCACGATACATGGCCCCATTCATTCTTTCTTTTACACGGATCAGTCGTCCTGGTCCCTTAGCAGAAAAACAGCCCCAAAGCATGATGTTTCCACCCCCATGCTTCACAGTAGGTATGGTGTTCTTTCTCCTCCAAACACGACAAGCTGAGTTTTTACAATAAAGTTCTATTTTGGTTTCATCTGACCATATGACATTCTCCCAATCCTCTTCTGGATCATCCAAATGCTCTCTAGCAAACTTCAGACGGGCCTGGACATGTACTGGCTTAAGCAGGGGGACACGTCTGGCACTGCAGGATTTGAGTCCATGGCGGTGTAGTGTGTTACTGATGGTAGCCTTTGTTACGTTGGTCCCAGCTCTCTGCAGGTCATTCACTAGGTCCCCCCATGTGGTTCTGGGATTTTGCTCACCGTTCTCGTGATCATTTTGACCCCACGGGGTGAGATCTTGCGTGGAGCCCCAGATCAAGGGAGATTATCAGTGGTATTGTATGTCTTCCATTTTCTAATAATTGCTCCCACAGTTGATTTCTTCACACCAAGCTGCTTACCTATTGCAGATTCAGTCTTCCCAGCCTGGTGCAGGTCTACAATTTTGTTTCTGGTGTCCTTTGACAGCTCTTTAGTCTTGGCCATAGTGGAGTTTGGAGTCTGACTGTTTGAGGTTGTGGACAGGTGTCTTTTATACTGATAACGAGTTCAAACAGGTGCCATTAATACAGGTAACGAGTGGAGGACAGAGGAGCCTCTTAAAGAAAAAGTTACAGGTCTGTGAGAGCCAGAAATCTTGCTTGTTTGTAGGTGACCAAATACTTATTTTACCAAGGAATTTACCAATTAATTCATTAAAAATCCTTCAATGTGATTTTCTGGATTTTTTTCCCTCATTTTGTCTCTCATAGTTGAGGTATACCTATGATGAAAATTGGAGACCTCTCTCATCTTTTAAGTGGGAAAACTTGCACAATTGGTGGCTGACTAAATACTTTTTGCCCCACTGTAGACACCTGTGATGTTAATTAGAGGACACATCTTGGTTGGACATGTCCCTATGGTCACATTATTTTCAATCTTTTCTAGGGGTACCATCATTTTTGTCCAGGCCTGTTTCATGAGTTTGTTTTTAAAAGTAATTCTGTTGAACCACAATTCAAAAGCACTGTCTGATTTTCATTGGTTAATTTTCATAGAATTTTTATTTATTACCACTTTTGTCAGATTCAAGTTATTTCTGTGACCATTGTGGGTTTTTCTTTCATTAACAGAGGGGCACCAACAATTTTGTCCATGGCTGTATAACCTGTAGAACCCAATTGAAAAACAAAATAAATCTTTTAAAGGGAAAAATAAAAAATAAAAAACTTACAATTACCTGTTTGCATAAATATGCACACCTTTAAAGTAATACTTTGTTGCAGCACCTTGTCACGTTCTGAGCGCGGAGAGATTCCGGGTTCAGGTTGTCTCCCTTTGTTCATATTTGTACTGTTATCATTTTTTGAGTTCTGTTTTCCTGTATTGTTTTTCAATGTGATTTATTTTCTGGTCTACCTTCATTATAGTCTGTTTATTGTATTTATGAGTTTTGACTATCTCCATTCGTTGTTATATCATTGTGTGTATTCTGTTGTGTTTTCTCTCTCTCTGGGTTGACAGGTGTCAGTGGATTCCTGGGGTTTCTCTCTGCATAGGCATGGCCCTGTCAGCTGCCAGCCTCGATTGCTCCTTTCTCCCTCATCATTCCCAGCTGGTCTAGATTGTTTGTTTGTTTTCTCCTGCCCGCTCAGGTTCACCACACCTGTTGTCAATCATTTTAGTTAGGTCTTAGCCTTATTTAAGGGGCTGTGCACCATTGTTGGACACGGCACCCAACTATCGATGTTTGACTCTCGACTACACCTGAATTTATATTGTTCTTTGTAATTCTCCTAGCGTGCGCTCCACAACTAGTGTTCCCAGGTGAAGCCAACGCCTCCCCTCACCTTAGCCACTGCTATTTTGGCTTCACCCGTTTCTCCCCTTTTGCCAGTTTTTTTTTTTAATCTAATCTTATTTGTGCACCTGTGCCTTATTCTCTATTAAAATCTGCAAACTCACGGCCGGCGTTTGGAGCCTTATTTCTGCCTTAACAAGGGAATTATGACAGAAGGGTGTTGCCAGTGTGGGCTCCAGCAGCTGTGAGTTGCCCTTTGTTTTTGCTTTCTGTTTTTTCTTTTTCGTCTGGTGATTAGGGTGAAATTGCCACCATGGACTTTAGGGTCTTGGGATTAAGTGAGGAGGAGTGTGCGGTGGCAGAACTGGTTGTGGATTTTGCCTCTAAGGCTCAAGCCGCCCACACTCCCGAGACTGTGTTGGGATTCGTGGACATGGTAGCCGGGTTTATTGAGACGTGCCCCAATCTCTGGAGCTACCCGGGTCTAACTCCCCTCCTCACTGTGGTGGTCGAGTCTAGATGACGACTCGGGGAGTTGGTGAAAGATTCTCCCTCAGTTCAACCCGGACTGAAGAAGAAACGCTCCCAGGAGAGGAGGGCTCACCATTTCTGCCTCAAGACCGAACCATTATCCTCCCACCAGACAGCCCTCGAGGCTCCCGGAGAGACAGGGCCTGACCCCAGAACAGCAGCTGACTCCATCACCCCCCAGGAATTCATGCAAGTTCTCACTCACTCTCTCGCTCTCTCAATTGAAACCCCTTGCTTAATTCCTGGTGGTGAGATTCAAGCATTACAGTCCACTGGGTCCTCACCATCAGCTGCTGTAGCCGCTTTTTCACCTTCTTCTCCTGTCTCTCCAAAATGTCCGCTGGTCCTGAGAGGGAACCGCAAGACGACAGCAGGGTCAATGGATTCTGAGACCCTTGGTTCGGCGCCACCTCCATGCCCAGCAAGGGAGAGGAGTACCAATTGTGTCCTAAAGCCAGTGTCGACGAATGAGCGCCCCTTGGTTTCGACATCGTGGGATCCAGCACCGTCGAAGGCCGAGTCGCCACCTGTGATCATACCTGTGGGCGCGGTGCCTCCATGTTCTTCTGAGGGGCCCACAATCACCGTAACCACTGAAAGGGATGATCCCAGACCTGCTGCAGCAAGGACCATTGTGCACTGGGAATACAGGCAAGTAAACTCTTGTTCTCCATTACTAAAAAAATTAATATTCTTGCCTGGTTCCCAGTGAGGAAAACCAGTCTCTGCAGTCCACTGAGTTTTCACCACGTGCTGCAAACAGTTGTCTCACACCTGCTGCCCTCGTGTCTCCTCCAGTCCTCCTTGAGTGCCCGCCGGTCCCGGGATCGTGCCGCTGGATGATGGGGGGTGGGGGGGGCTGCAGTTCTGCAGGGCCTAGTCCCAACCCCGCAGCCACAGCCTGGATGGAGGGAAAGCGCTGGCACCGAGCTGACATCTGCGCTGATGATAGAGCGTCCCCGGACTTCAGCTACACAGGATCCAGCGCCTGCAGAAAGCCAACCTCCTGTTGCCATGCAGGGCAAGCCTCCTGCATGGTCCACATCACTGAGGGGTCCCAGGACTGCAGTGACCACCATGCCTGCTGCTGGGGCCACCATAGCAGAGTTGGAGCTGGACCTCCAGAGGGCCGAGCCCGAGGCATCGTCATCTGGATCAACGGAGTCCTGGACTGCGGTGGAGCTAGTGCTCTGCTTGTTTTGTCCGAGCTCTCCCCCAGAGTCGCCGAAGTACTGTTAGATCTGCCAGATGTCTCCGTGGGTTCTTGTTCACCGCCCGAGATCATCATGGGTCCAGTTCCTCCTGCTGAGGTCGTTGCGGGTGCTTCATCCCAGCCCAGGACTTCCATGAGTGCTGCTCCCCCTCCAGCTGAGGTCCTCGAGGGTGCTGCTTCCTTTTCTGCGGAGGTCATCATGGGTGTTCCGTTCCAACCCGGGGCCTCTGAGAGTGCAGCCATGGCCCAGTCCGGGTCCACCAAGGGTGCAGCCGTGGCTCAGTCCAGGTCCACCGAGGGTGCAGCCACGGCCCAGTCCAGGCCCACCGTGGGTGCAGCCACGGCCCAGTCCAGGCCCACCGTGGGTGCAGCCATGGCCCAGACCGGGCCTACCGAGGGTGCAGCTCCGCTCCAGCCAAGGGCCACCAAGGGTGCAGCTCCGCTCCAGTCCGGGACCTCCGAGGGTGCCTCTGGACAATTCGTGGGCGTCATGGTCCTCGCACCCTTGCCAGACACCGTCGTGGTCCCTCCTTCATCAGACATTGTCTTGGTTCCTCCGACTCCTCCATTGTGTCCACTACTTGCCCTTCCTATCAGACAGCCGCCTCCTGGACCACCTCTCCTGCTCAGGTGGTTAAAAAACTCGGGCAGACCACCTGACAGGCAGTCCCACAGAGTTGGGTGGCCCATGTTCTCTGGGAGGCCACCTGACCCGTTCCATATTACCATCTGGAAGGCCTGGGACTCTGGTCGCCCGCCGGAATTGTCCAGCTCCTCGTTCCAGGGGGCTTAGGGGAGTTGAGGGTTTTATCCTGTGTGGGTCCTGAGCAGGATTTTGTTTTTGATGTTTTCGCCCAGCCTGGGCCTTAATGGGGTCCTTCTTGAGAGCCTTTCTTGTCTCTTTTGGTTTGGTTCGGTCCCTCCATGCCTGGGTCCCCCTCCTCTCCCCCAGGGTGGGGTTGTTTTCTTGCTGGGATGGGATTTCTGGGGGGGGGGGGGGGGTTCTTTTCTTTTGTTATTACCCCAGGGTGTCTAGTCTCCACCCCTAGGGGGGAGGGGGGCTCTGTCACATTCTGAGCGTAGAGGGATTCCTCCGGGCTCAGATTGTCTCCCTTTGTTCATATTTGTACTATGTTACCATTTTTTGAGTTCTCTTTTCCTGTATTGTTTTTCAATATGATTTATTTTCCGGTCTACCTTCATTATAGTCTGTTTATTGTATTTATGAGTTTTGACTATCTCCATTCGTTGTTATATCGTTGTGTGTATTCTGTTGTGTTTTCTCCCTCTCGGGGTTGACAGCTGTCAGTGGATTCCTGGGGTTTCGCTCTGCGTGGGCGTGGCCCTGTCAGCTGCCAGCCCCGATTGTTCCTTTCTCCCTCATCATTCCCAGTTGGTCTAGATTGTTTGTTTGTTTTCTCCTGTCCGCTCAGGTTCACCACACCTGTTGTCACTCATTTTAGTTAGGTCTTAGCCTTATTTAAGGGGCTGTGCACCATTGTCGGATGCAGCACCCTACTATCGACTTTTGACCCTCAACTACACATGTAAGTGTCTTTATATTCTTCTTTGTAATTCTCATAGCGTGCGCGCCACGACTAGTGTTCCCAGGTGAAGTCGGTGCCTCCCCTCGCCTTAGCCTCCGCTATTTTGGCATCACCTGTCTCTCTCCTTTTGCCAGTCTTTGGTTATATCGTGGAGAAAGGATGCAGGCAAGGCAGCGAGCTGGATGACACAAGGCATTATTCATTCTCAAACAGCATAACATCAAACACGCTTCTGAGCTCTACTGAGGTACTGCGCTATCTGGGTCTCCTCTTTTATATCCTTATTTCCATACGTAGAGACCCAGAGCTTCTGACCATCATACATTGTTATATGAACAAAGAGAAATGCAGCACATTGACATAATATACGTGGGTCCTGCACAAACACACTTCTTCTCTCCGGCATTTACTCCTCTCCCCAGAGGGCGCATAGTTTGCTGTCCCGTTTGATACCCCCCGGTGCCACCTCCTCCTACTGTCCATTATTCTCCCCTTCCCCCTGGCTTCTGGGTGTGAGAGAACTCCCAAACTGTGCCCTCCCGAACACCCAGAAGGGGCTCTAATCCCCCGGTCCTTTGGGCCCGAGCCGGCGCTCATGGCTGTAGCGGGGGTGGGGTGGGGGGGGTTGCTGATCCAGTAGAACCGTCCTGCTGCTGAAGTGTATCAGAGGGCATGTCAGTCTGAGGAGGGAAAGGGGGAGGGTGGGAAAACACCTTATGCTTCACCCCAGGTTCCAGCACGTTGAACGGTCCGTAGTATGGTGGGCGCAGCAGGGTCCAGTGGACATCGTGCTTGACGGGAACAAAACCGGCATTCTGCAGGCTTTTAGGGATGAAGGTGCGGGGAAAACAATGGTGGGCCGGCCCGGTACGTTAAAAGCCCCCGGGCCATGCAAAAATTGTGTGGGCGGATCAGCCTTGGGTGCAGGATTTTCCAGTAAAAACTCTCCGGTGATCCACAGCAGCTGAGAAAAACAAGTTTTGTTGGGGAGGCTGCCAAATCTTCTTTAGATTAGATTAGATTTGTTTATTTGACAGGGACAGTGCAATAAACATAGACAATTAATCAAATGACAATCAATCTGATGTGTTGCACAAAGAGTGTATAGCTATTAGCTAATTTGCAACTCTTGTCCCTGGATGGGCTTTAGAAAGGAGAAACAAGTAAAAAGGAAAAAGGAAAGGAAAAGATTTTAAAAAATTAAAACAGAATAAACAATAACCATATACATCAATGCAAAAAAGATTATAAATACATTATAAATACACAATTATAAATATTATAAAGATTATAAATATTATAAATACACAATATAACAACCTGACTCACATTTGCCTATTTCAGGCCTCCCTCCCTTCGTCACTCACTATAAACAAACACATTCATTCCTTCCCTTCATTCACTCTCACCCTGCAGACAATCATTTCATACATGGGTGCATTCTTGTTTATTTTTCAGCCAGTTTTTAACCTTTTTAGTGAATGTTTTAAAGTCTGTTATTATTTTAATTTCGTTTGGCATTGTGTTCCAGATG
This sequence comes from Pholidichthys leucotaenia, assembly GCA_020510985.1. Lineage (NCBI taxonomy): Eukaryota > Metazoa > Chordata > Actinopteri > Cichliformes > Pholidichthyidae > Pholidichthys > Pholidichthys leucotaenia. Next base: position 88,815,285 of record CM035842.1, on the reverse strand, counting down.
TGACTGCCCTTTATAGAGAAAGCTGTTTGTCCAAATGTGGTTCTGCGGTGGAATATTTTACAGTTATTGTTAACAGAACTCCTGGTGGCTCTGCTGCTGTCCTGTCTTTGGATGAAACCAGCAAGTGGCTCGGGCGCTGATCTATGGAAACATTTGAAAGTTAATTTCAGAAAACAGAGGTCAATGAAACTCTCAAAACTCAATAGGTTGTATTTTTTTAAAAATATAACAGTGATGCCACCTAATGGGCTTTTTGTCCAAGATTTTTAGAGTTTGATTATATAATGAACCTATATGTCTTATTGTGGAAGGGGCTGCTTGAGCCCAGACTGTCAAACAGTATGATATATGAGAAAAAACCATAGAATGCATATACAGTACAGCTGCTTCATATGGTATGTAATATCTAATTAATTTAAAGCAGTTCAGATTTTTTTTTACTGTTTTTGAAATTTTCTTTATATGAAGATTAAATTTGAATTGAGGATCTAGTACAATGCCAAGGTATTTGAATTCTGTAACTAAACTGATGGCTTGATCATGTATATTAACTTTAAAACGTTGCAGGTTACATTTTTTTGATTGAAAAGCACATTGAAACTGTTTTCTGAAGGTTCAGCAATAGATGGTTCTGGAAGAGCCACTCTTGGACACCAACCATACTTGTGGACAGTACATCTGCAGCCTGTGCTGGAGTCTTGGCAGCTGTGTAAATAACTGCATCATCTGCATAAAGTTGGCATGTTGCAGCTGAGCAGTGTAGCGGCGAGTCATTAATAAAAATGCTGAAAGGTAAAGGACCAAGAATGGACCCTTGTGGGATACCCATGCGGTTGTTTAAAAATGAGGATTTATCCTGGTGAACTTTTACACACTGTTCTCTATTCTGGAGATAAGATGCAAACCATTCTAATGTATCTGGAGAGAAGTTAAAAGATACCATTTTGGATAAAAGCAAACTGTGGTTTACAGTATCGAAAGCCTTTTTGAGATCTAGAAAAACAGCTCCTACCACATTACCCCTGTCCAAGGACTGTTTGACATTTTCAATAAGGCAACAATTTGCTGTTTCTGTTGAGTATCCTGGTCTAAAACCAAATTGATGTGGATGAAGAAGTTGACTGTCTTGTAAATAGTCTATCAGCTGTGTAGCTGCAACTTTTTCAAGAACCTTAGACAGGACTGGTAAAATAGAAATTGGGCGGTGAGGTGAGGAGCGTAGCCCTAAAGGAACTCTGGTAAAACTCTCCGGGGATCCGTTGCGGCTGAGAGAAAAAAAACAAGTTCTAACAGGGAGGCTGCCAAATCTTCTTTAGGTGCGGAGTGCTGCCCTATAGGAATTCTGGACAGGCAGTCGACCCAATTGTGTCCGTGGGCGACATGTCCTGATGGTGGATCCATTGGTGGCTGTAAGCTCGGGACCGCTGCCCACTGCCACCCTGCAGCGTTGACTGGCAGGATGCTCTTCTGGGCATGGAAATCCACCAGAAACCATCTCCCCGAACGTGTGTCTGTGACACAAAACAGGTTTTTGTTTTTCGCCAGCAGTGGCAGCTGCTAATGGCTGCTGGCCGTGCCGTGTCCCGACTTCTTCACTGGGCATGGCGGCACACATCGCTGGGCATTTGAGCTGGATGGTGGATCCGTTTCCTGCGCCAGTGCATGGTAGTCCTTAGTCACTTGCAACGGCGAGTTGGCCAGGTTCGCTCTCGCTGCGGCCAGTCAGTTCCTGAAGCAGGCTTGTCGCCTGTTGCATGGCGACCACTTAGTAGCTTATTGTGTCATCCATGGTTCTCCCGCAAAGTGCACACTGGGCTTCTATGCGCTGAAACTCCGCTGTCGGGTTGTGAAGCCAGAGTCTGGGAGCTTGACTGAAACAGCGCACACGGTGCTGATGCGCTCTCTCCCGGCCTTCTCCGGGGTTGTGCTCGGCTTGCTTTCCATGGCGCATCTTCGCTCACCAGTGTGGAGAAAGGGATAGGCGATCACTCTCCATGGCATGTCAAGGGTCACCAATGTGGAGAGAGGAATAGGCGCTCCATGGCAAGTCAGGGGTCACCAATGTGGAGAAAGGATGCAGGTGAGGCAGCGAGCTAGATGACACAAGGCTTTATTCATTCATTCAACAGCATAACAGCAAACAAAACGCTTCTGAGCTCTACTGAGCTACTGTGCTATCTGGGTCCCTGTACACTCCTCTTTTATATCCTTATTTCCATACATAGAGACCCAGAGCTTCCGACCATCACAGATTGTTGTGTGAACAAAGAGAAATGCAGCATATTAACATAATACACACGGGTTCTGCACAAACACACTTCTTCTCTCCGGCATTTACTCCTCTCCCCAGGGGGCGCAAAGTCTTTGCTGTCCTGTTTGATATCCCCTGGTGCCACCTTTTCCTACTGTCCATTATTCTCCCCTTTCCCCTGGCTTCTGGGTGTGAGAGAAATCCCAAACTGTGCCCCCACAATATTATCCTTTGTAATTCTCCTAGCATGTAGTCCACGACTAGTGTTTTCAGGTGAAGTCGGCGTCTCCCCTTGCCTTAGCCACCGCTATTTTGGCTTCACCTGTTTCTCCCTTTTTGCCAGTTTTTTGTCTAACCTTATTTGTGCACCTGTGCCTTATTGTCTATTAAAATCTGCAAACTCATGGCCGGCGTTTGGAGCCTTATTTCTGCCTTAATGAGGGAATTACGACACACCTTTGGTTTTTATTACAACACTCAGTCTTTTTGGGTAGGAGTCTATCAGCGTAGCACATCTTGATGTGGCAATATTTGCCACTCTTCTTTGTAAAAATGCTCCAAATGTGTCAGATTGCGAGGACATCTCCTGTGCGCAGTCCTCTTCAGATCACCCCACAGATGTTCAATCGGATTCAGGTCTGGGCCATTCCAAAACCTTAATCTTCTTCTGGTGAAGCCATTCTTCTGTTGATTTGGATGTCTGCTTTTGGTCATTGTCGTGCTGAAAGATGAAGTTCCTCTTCATCTTCAGCTTACTAGCAGAAGCCTGAAGGTTTTGTGCAAACTCTGACTGGTATTTGGAACTGTTCATAATTCCATCCACCTTGACTAAGGCCCCAGTTCCAGCTGAAGAAAAACAGCCCCAAAGCATGATGCTGCCACCACCATGCTTCACTGTAGGTATGGTGTTCTTTTGGTGATGAGCAGCGTTGAGTTTGTGCCAAATATACCTTTTGGAATTATGGCCAAAAGGTTCAACCTTGGTTTCATCAGACCATAACACATTTTCCCATATGCATTTGGGAGATTTCAAATGTGTTTTTGCAAAATGTTGCCAGGCTTGGATGTTTTTCTTTGTAAGATAAGGCTTCTGCCCTTGCCACCCTAGATGGGAGATTGTTGTAACATGTACTAAACAGCCAGTACTTGCCAGAAATTCCCACAGCTCCTTCAATGTTGCCATTAGCCTCTTGGCAGCCTCCCTGACCACTTTTCTTTTCGTCTTTTCATCAGTTTTGGAGGGATGTCCAATTCTTGGTCATATCACTGTTGTGCCATATTTTCTCCACTTAATGATGACTGTCTTCACTGTGTTCCATGGTATATTTAATGCCTTGGAAATTCTTTTGTACCCTTCTCCTGACTGATACCTTTAACAATGACATTGTTCTGATGCTTTGGAAGCTCTCTGCGGACCATGGCTTGTGCTATAAGATGTGACTACAAGATGTCAGGAAAAGCCTACTAATGGTGGCAGGTGTGTGCTGACTCCCATTTAATGAGTTTGAATGTGATTGGTAAATTCTGAACACAGCCACATCCCCAGTTATAACAGGGCGTGCATATTTATGCAAACAGGCTATTGTAAGTTTTTTATTTTTTATTTTTCCCTTTAAAATGTGACAATGTGAAGAATATAGTAGTGAGCTGTGTATATAGAACACCTGGATCAAACATTGACTTATTTAAGGACTGGATGGAAAAAATGTATGCAAAACTAACTCATAAAGTTATGTTCGTCTGTGGGGATTTCAGTATAGATCTGATGAATTCAAAACAACATAGTCTGACAGAAGAATTTATCAACACAATGTACAGTATGGGCTTACATCCAACAATTACCGGACCTAGCAGAATCACGTCACACAGTGCCACACTAATAGATAACATATTCACAAACATTATGGAAAATAATATCAGGAGTGGGCTTTTATTGAATGATATCAGTTGACCACCTGCCGATTTTTGTTGTCTATCAATGTGATTATAGGAAGAAAAAGTATACCAAAAATACTAAATATAAAAGAATAAGAACCGAAGAATCTATGTATTTACTGACAAAGGAATTATTAATACAAGATTGGAAGATAATTTATGATGAAAATGATATAAATAAAGCATATGATAAATTTTTACAAATATTTCAATCATTGTACAATAAAAACTGTCCTGTAAAACAATACAGTGACAGACAAGAAAAGAAAAATATTCCTTGGGTCACCAAGGGGTTAATAAATGCATGTAAAAAGAAGAATACATTATATAAATAATTCATTAAGTGCAGAACGGTGGAGGCTGAGATCAAATATAAAAGATATAAAAATAAGCTTACTAATATAATGAGGACCTGTAAGAAAGAATATTACAACAGAATATTAGAGGATAATAAAAATAACTTAAGAGGAATATGGCAAGTACTCAATGGGATTGTTAGTAATCGACCTAAGAGTGCTAATTATCCAGAATATTTTATTGAAAATGGCAATTTGATAAATAATATGGAGGATGTGGTCAGTGGTTTCAATAAATTTTTTGTAAACGTTGGTCCTGAATTAGCAAAATCAATAGTGACAACAGAAACAAACAACAGTGGTTCTGTAAATGAAATAGAAGATAGAAATCCAAACACAATCTTTTTGGGTGCAGTTACTGAAAAGGAAATTATCGAGACTGTGAGTAAATTTAAGAACAAAAAATCAATGGACTGGAATGAAACTGACATGACAATAGTGAAAAAAGGAATTGAAGGAATTGTTAAGCCACTCACCCACATCTGTAACCTGTCATTTCAAACTGGTAAATTTCCAAACAAAATGAAAATAGCAAAAGTAATACCTCTATACAAAACAGGAGACAGTCATTGTTTCACAAATTACAGGCCAGTCTCTTTACTCTCACAATTCTCCAAAATACTTGAAAAAATCTTCACTAAGAGACTAGATGATTTCATTGAAAAACACAACCTCCTTACAGACAGCCAGTATGGTTTTAGAGCAGATAAATCTACATCTTTGGCACTGATCGAACTTATAGAAGAAATTACTAGTTGTATAGATAAAAAAAAAAGTTTGCTGTAGGAGTATTTATAGATTTAAAGAAAGCTTTTGACACCAGTGACCACAGAATACTACTAAGGAAACTGGAAAGGTATGGGATAAGAGGGGTCGGACTGAGTTGGGTGGAAAGTTATTTAAGTAACAGACAACAATTTATACAAACAGGTGAGCACAAATCACCCTTCATGGACATCACTTGTGGTGTTGTGGGGATCATGAAATGATGAGACTGGATAATTTCTCAGTATGGTTTATTCATCTCAAGTCCCCAGCTCTCTCTCTCTCAGTCAGGAAAAAAGAGAAAGAGCTGCGGTAAACCCACATACATTTATACCCACACATCAAACACACAATCAAGTCAAATCCTTCTATTTACACTTAATCACTTCAAAGTCCTCTTTGCTCTTCTGTCTGACCCCAGGAGGTCAGACAGTCCTTTCAGGCTCTCGCTCCAGATCCTCTGACTTCCTCCCAAGTCTGCAGGTGGTCCAGACTCATTGTCCATCTGAGGCGTGATGTCAATACACACCGCAAGCTTAAAGTCCTTCTATGCTTGGGTCTCTGCAGTGAAATATGTGAGCTTACATAATGTTACCATTATGGGTGCTACATCACTCCCCCACAAACGCCAAAGAATGGACACACCCGATAACAGTATCCTAATGGCAATACAGCATATGTCACCCCCCACCTGTGGAATTTACAGCACGGCCTACACAGTTTGATCGAAACACACATCACTCTGCCCGTAGTCTGGGCTTCAACCTCCTCCCAAACCTGCTGTACGCAGGTTTCACAGTCTGTGTTGTGCCGTCCTGCGGCGAATCTGTGGAATGAGGGGGAGAAAGGTTATTTGTCCCCTGCGGGGGCTCCAGGGGCCATTCCCTGGGTGGTCTGCCGCATCGAGGCGTCCTCGCCGGTCGTACAGATTCGTCATGCAACACAAAGGCAGGCTTTAATCTATCAATACTGATTGTTTCTTTCCTGCCCCCCAAATCTAACACAAAATATTTCTCCCCGGTTTCCAGCACTCGAAATGGACCGTCATATGGTGGGCGGAGACTGTGTCGCTGAGCGTCGTGCCTGACAAAAACAAATTCAGCATTTTGTAAAGCCTTGGGAACAAAAACACGCGGAAAAGTGTGATGAGCGGGGCCCGGGAGCATTTCTGCTCCCGTGCCAATCAGAGGTCCCCGCACCGGGGGGCGCCCTGGTGCCGCGTGGGCTGGTAGGAACTCGCCGGGCAGCCTGAGAGGTTGCGCAAAAACCAATTCTGCGGGTGAGGCATCTAAGTCCTTTTTGGGTGCCGAACGCAACCCCAATAAAACCCATGGTAGTTTGTTTACCCAATCTGCATCCGTGAGCGACGCTCTGAGGGCTGCCTTCAAAGACCTGTGAAAATGCTTGCATAAACCGTTGGCCTGGGGGTGATAAGCGGTAGTGCGGTGGACTGCCGCTCCTAAGCCGCTGGACATTGCTGACCACAGCTCCGACACAAATTGAGGTCCCCTATCGGACGTAATATCTGACGGAACCCCGAACCGCGCTACCCAGGCTGTTAAAAAAGCGCGAGCCACCTCTGCCGCTGTGGTCGATGTTAACGGGACCACTTCCGGCCAACGTGTGGTTCGGTCCACCATTGTCAAGAGATGTGTGAACCCTTGTGACGGCGGCAGGGGGCCCACTAGGTCTACGTGCACATGATCGAATCTCTTAGCCGGAATGTGGAACGGTTCTAAAGGGGCCTTCGTGTGCCTGTGGACTTTGGCCCGCTGGCAAGCCATGCAGGCTTTCGCCCACTCTTTCACGTGCTTGCACAGGCTCAGCCAAACAAACTTCTCCGCTACCATTTTCACAGAAGCGCGTACTCCCGGGTGCACCAGGGAGTGCACCGCGTCAAAAACGCGACGGCGCCACGGGCGCGGTCGCCCGGTGGATACATCGCAGATTAGAGGGGGTGAACCGGTTTGTAAACTTATGCTGTCCAGCCTTAACCCTGTTGGTCCAGACAGGAGCGCGCGCACGTCTGCGTCTCCGCTCTGCTCCGCTGCCATGGCTGCATAATCTATCCCCACGTGAACAGGGGCTGCGTGCACGTCCGCGCTGTTACCCCGCCCCGCGTCTGCGATAGTAGTAGAATAGTACAACCCGCTTCCGCGCGGACAGGCGCTGTTACCGCGCGTGAGAGACAGTCCGCTACTACGTTGAGTTTACCGGCTACGTGCTGAATATCGGTGGTAAATTCCGAAATTGTGGCCAGCTGTCTCTGCTGCCGTCCTGACCACGGTTCTGAAATTTTGGACATTGCAAACAAATTTTGCAAATTTTGGACATTGCAAACGTGAGCGGTTTGTGGTCGACAAACGCGGTGATACGTCACCCCTCCAGCCAGAACTGGAAATGGCGAATGGCCAGGTGGAGCGCTAGCAGCTCCCTGTCAAATGCGCTGTATTTCCGCTCAGCATCGCGCAAGGACCTGCTGAAAAAAGCGAGCGGTTGCCAAACCCTGGCGACTTGCTGCTCTACAACGGCCCCTATGGCCACATCTGACTCGTCGGTGGTTAGCGCTATGCGGGCTGATGGGTCTGGGTGAGCCAGCAGTGCTGCGTCTGCCAGTGCTTTTTTAACCTCTGTGAATGCGTGCTCCCGCTCCGGGGACCACTCGATCGCATTGGAGGGCTTCTGCTTTTTAAGCGCTGCGTATAACGGTTGCATTAGCTGCGCTGCGTGGGGTATGAAACGGTTATAAAAATTTACCATTCCTAAAAACTCTTGCAACGCTTTGACCGTTTGTGGCTGGGGAAACTCCGCCACTGCGCGTACTTTGGCCGGCAGAGGGATTGCTCCCTCTGGGGAGATGCGGTGTCCTAAAAAATCGATTTGCGCTTCGCCAAAATGGCACTTGGCTGGGTTGATTATCAACCCGTACGTTCCCAGCCTCTGAAAAACCGTGGTGAGGTGTTTTTCGTGTTCCTCCTCGGAGGCACTGGCGACTAAAATATCGTCCAAGTAAACAAAAACGAAAGGGAGGTCGCACAACACGGCATCCATCATTCGTTGGAAAGTTTGCGCGGCGCCTTTAAGGCCAAAAGGCATGCATAAAAATTCAAAAAGTCCGAACGGGGTTATTACCGCTGTTTTGGGAATGTCCTCTGGTCGAACCGGGACCTGATGATAACCGCGGACCAGGTCTATTTTAGAAAAAATGTGCGCCTTCGCTAAGCGCACTGAAAAATCCTGGTTATGCGGAATTGGGTAGCGGTCCTGCGCTGTGGCATTGTTTAACCTGCGGTAATCACCACAAGGTCTCCACGAGCCGTCAGCCTTAGGCACCATATGCAGCGGGGAGGCCCAAGCGCTCTTCGAGCGGCGAATTATGCCCAACCTTTCCAGGTTGGCGAACTCCTCGCGCGCAATGGAAAGCTTAGCTGCATCCAAGCACCGAGCTTTCGCAAAAACTGGTGGGCCACTTGTGGTGATAAAGTGTTCCACCCCATGCTTCGCAACCTTAGCTGAAAACGTGGGAACTGTGAGTGCTGGGAACTGGGTTAGAAGAGTGTGAAACTTACCGCCTGCTGTGGCGACGTTGGTCTGTGCTGGCGGCGGGGACACTCGAGCTGCACAAGGGATAGAACAAAAGGAGAGTGCATTTACTAGGTGTCTATTAACCAGATCCACTAACAAGCCATGTCAGCACAAAAAGTCAGCGCCTAACATGTTGAAACTCACCGCCGCTACTATGAAGGTCCATTCATAGGTGCGGCCGTGCAAGGACAGGCGTAGAGTCCTTTCCCCGAACGTTTTGATCGACGAGCCGTTCGCCGCCGTTGCTCTGTCTCCGCGGGGCCCCGCCACACGATCCACATAGGTCGCGGGGATGAAACTCCTGTGGGCTCCGGTGTTCATGAGGAATTGCAGCCCGGAGCCCGCGTCTGTTAGGTAAAGCAGCTTGTTCTGTTCACTGAGAGTCGAAGCTGCTAACGACCCCCGGCCCGGGTGTTTCCCTGTTTCTTGAACTTGCACGGCGGGATGCATCTGTGCGCCTTCTCAGTGAAGCGTCGATGGTAAAAACAGATGCCGTCCCCTCCTCTGCCTCGGGACCGCGCCGCTGTCGTCGTCGCTGGGGTTGCTCCTGCTGCCTCCGGCTCCTCACTGCCTCTGGCCACCGTGCCGAGGTCTGCTGCTGCCACGGGAGTCTCCTGCTCGTCGCAGGCGTCGAGGAGCCACTGCGCTTCCCTGGCCAGCGCGCGGAAGTCTTGCTGGCTCACACACCTCATGCCAGACAGGGTACCTCTCATGTGTGCTGGGAGGGTCCTCAAGAAGATGTGTTTGAACAGAAACGCATTGTTGTCTGTCCCGATCAGCTGCAGCATGTCCTCCATGAGGTCGGTCGCTCTGCGTCCTCCTCTGTCGCGCAGGTCCAGAAGCTGCCTGGCCCTCACCTCGGCTGATGGCACAAAACTCTCGATGAGGGCGGCTTTCAGCATGTCGTACTTGCCAGCAGCGGGCGGCTGCTGCACCAGGCTCCGCACACATCGAGCTGTGCGGCTGTCGAGTCTTGCGATGACATTATGAAACTTGGTGTCATCTGCTGATATTCCCCCAAGCACGAACCGCGATTCCGCATGTTGGAACCATGAGTGCGGGTCATCTTGCCAGAACTCGGGGAGCTTAATCGAGCCTGTGCTCGTGCGGTCGGTCTCCGGTGAATCCGGGTCAGGGTAACGTTCTCCCGGCATCGTACGTCTTGGTCACCAATGTGGGGATCATGAAATGATGAGACTGGATAATTTCTCAGTATGGTTTATTCATCTCAAGTCCCCAGCTCTCTCTCTCTCAGTCAGGAAAAAAGAGAAAGAGCTGCGGTAAACCCACATACATTTATACCCACACATCAAACACACAATCAAGTCAAATCCTTCTATTTACACTTAATCACTTCAAAGTCCTCTTTGCTCTTCTGTCTGACCCCAGGAGGTCAGACAGTCCTTTCAGGCTCTCGCTCCAGATCCTCTGACTTCCTCCCAAGTCTGCAGGTGGTCCAGACTCATTGTCCATCTGAGGCATGATGTCAATACACACCGCAAGCTTAAAGTCCTTCTATGCTTGGACTTCCGGGAAGATGGCGGAGAGACATAACACTTAAACAAAGAGCTCTCCCTAGCCGAATTAAAAATCATCGGTAAATGGCCAACTCGACATAAACGAATCAATAAACCAAGGGATGAAAACACGAAGGAACCGGGCACAAGGACAAAAACAGGGTAAAATTGAAGAATTCCTCTCCAACAACGCAGGAAAAACCGCTGTACGCAAAGCCCAAAAAAACGAGATGTCCACAGCAGAGAAAATGGAGGACGCCAGACTCGACAACATGAACGCTGGCATCGCCAGTTTGGGTGAAGAGTTGAGAGAATTCAAGCGACAGCTACAACAGGATTTAGCGGCTCTTAAGGAGGAACTGAAAAAAGAAATTAAGGAGGAAATCATGGACCTCCGAAGAGAAATGGAGCGTAAATTAACGGAAAACATGGAGGAGCTGCGCTACCAGCGGGCGTGTATGACAGAAGCGCAGACCCGAATTTCGGAACTAGAAGATTGGAAAAGCGAGGCAAACGAACAACTACAGACCCTGACGACGCAAACGCAGAGGATGCAGGAGAAAATAAACGACTTGGAGAGCAGATCCCGACGAAGCAATATGCGCATCTTTGGAATTCCGGAGGGCATTGAAGGCAACTCGATGACAAAATTCATGGATCAGTTCTTAAAAAAAGAACTGGAAATACCCGGAGAAACGGATCTGCAGATTCAACGGGCGCACAGAACACCGGCACAGAACCCGAAAACAAACTCTCCACCCAGGTCAGTTGTGGTAAACTTTGTGAAATATGACATAAAGGAAAGAATCCTGATGCAAGCATGGAAAAAAAAGATACGAATCGGCGACAAACAGGTATTTTTTGACCATGACTACCCGACAGAAATCGTGCAGCAGCGGAAGAAATATGCCAATATTAAAAAAACGCTGAAAGAGAAAAAAATTAGATTCCAAACGCCGCTAACGAAAATGAGGATTCATTGGGAGGAAGGCACAAGAACCTACAACACGGCCGAAGAGGCAGCGCGGGATATGATGGAGCGGGGCCTTGAGGTGAGCGTGCCGAAGGAGACGGCTGGAGCAGCGGCGGCCCTGAACGCACCACGACAGACGGAGTGGAGACGAGTGAACGGCGGAAGAAGGGGGAGAGACGTAGAGCAGCGGGCCCAGGACAAGCTACAAGGCTTTCAACTGAAAGCCTAGATCATAACAAAGATTAAGAAAGGCACAGAAGAAATGAAGGCCAAGAAGACAAGGTAAAAGAGAAACAGACGGCTAGGAGAGGTTTAAGTGATATTTGTTGGACATTTCTAGACTTATGACTATTACTTTGATAGTAAATACAGGTCTAGGGAGGGCCCTTCACTCTGTGAAGACAAACCCCCCACCCACCAACAGGGACCAGTGGGCAGAAGAAAGGCCCAAAGTACGGAGGTCGAGTTTTTTTAATGTGTTTTTATATAAATATGTGTTATTTTTGTTGTTAAAGGGGCTAGGAGCACAAGTTAAAAAAATGGAAAAACATGAATATGGGTAAAAATCTTAAGATAATGACACTAAACGTGAATGGTCTGAACTCACCTGTTAAAAGGGAAAGAATAATAAGAAAATTCAAGAAGGAAAAAGCTGAAATTATATTTATGCAAGAGACACATTTGAGCAAGGCAGAACATGTGAAACTAAAGAGATTTGGCTATAAGAACTCCTACTACAGTTCATTTAAGGGAGGAGCAAAAAGGGGGGTTATGATACTAATCTCAAACAAAATACAATTTGAAAGTGAACAGGAAATCCAGGATAAAGAAGGCAGATATGTAATAATAAAGGGAAGAATAGATGGTATGCAGATCACATTAGTGAACATCTATGCCCCACCAGAAAGTGACAAGGGTTTTTTTCAACATCTGTTTGATCTCATAGCAACACACAGTGAAGGAGTCCTAATTTGTGGAGGAGACTTAAATGCTGTCATGGATCATGAAGTTGACACAACAAGTGTTAAGAAGACAAAAAAACATGTAACAAAGTTCATAAGAACCTCACTGGCAGAAATGGGTATGGTAGACATATGGAGGGACCTACACCCACTCGAAAAAGACTATACACATTATTCAGCAGCCCATAAAGTACACTCTAGAATAGATTACTTCCTTATGAATGAAGGTGACAGACACAGGGTGAGAAATTGTTGGATTGGAGGGGCAGAAATATCAGATCATAATCCTATATACATGGAAATATATTTAAACAATAGAAAACGACAAACAACATGGAAACTTAACGTAGGACTGTTAAATGATGAGAAAATGAAAGAAAGAATAAAAATAAACATAAACGAATATATCCAAGAGAATGACAATGAAGAAGTGGACCCAACAATACTATGGGACGCACTAAAAGCCGTGTTAAGGGGTAAATTAATTGTTGAAACAGGAAAAGCAAATAAGACTAAACTGGAAGCATATGAACAAAGATGTGAGAGACTAAGGGAATTAGAACGTAAACATCAAAGCACAAATGATCCAAAAATATATCAAGAAATTAAAGAAGAAAAAACAAAGATAAAAGAAACACAAATGGATGAAATTGAAAGGAAAAATAGATATCTAAAGCAAAAATATTATGAAACGGGACCAAAAGCCACAAAACTGCTGGCAAAACGGTTAAGAAAACAACAAACAATGAATAATGTATACAAGATTAAAGACCCCACCACAAATAAAACCACAGTTAACCCAGAAAACATCGAAGAAATTTTCCATAATTTCTACCAAGAACTATACTCGCAACCTGAAGAAACAAATACTAAAGATATCAAAAAATTTCTAGACACATTGGACTTGCCATCAATAGGAAATCAACAAAATGAAAAACTAACAGCAGAAATAACAACACAAGAGATCAGAGATGTGATTAAGTCACTTAAAAATGGTAAATCACCAGGTAGTGATGGATACCCATCTGAGTTTTATAAACTGTTTATAGAAGAACTCTTGCCACAACTCCTAAAGTCATTTAATTGGACGCTGAACAACAACAAAATACCTCCAACATGGAACGAAGCAATCATTTCAGTTATTTTAAAACCAGGGAAAGATAAAGAACAATGCAGAAACTATAGACCAATCTCTTTATTAAATGTAGATTATAAAATATACACAACAATTATATGTAAACGAATAAAGACATTCTTGACGGAATTGATAGAAGATGATCAAACTGGATTCATAGAGGGACGCCAAACACATGACAATATCAGGAGAACAATACATATAATTAACCAAATACATAAAGAAAAGAAAAGCGCAGTAATAATGAGTTTAGACGCAGAAAAAGCATTTGACAGGGTTAACTGGAAATTCCTATATAGTGTACTGGAGCGCTTTGGATTTAACGAAAAATCAGTACAATGCATAAGGACGCTATATCAAGAACCTGTGGCAAGAATCAAGATAAACGGTAGCTTAACAGACAAAGTAAATATACAAAGATCAACTAGGCAGGGATGCTGCTTATCGCCCACCTTGTTTGCTCTGTTCATAGAACCATTGGCTCAAGCGATACGACAAAATAAGAAATTAAAAGGTGTAACAATAAAGGGGGCGGAACACAAGATTGGGCTATTTGCAGACGATATTATAGTTTATCTTGAACAACCAGATAAATCAATAATGGAAATGATGAACTTGATAGAAAATTTTGGAAAATTATCAGGATACAAGATAAACATAACAAAAACACAAATACTGACATTCCACTATAACCCTCTAAACCAGATAACTGATAAGATCAAACTAAACTGGAAGCAAAAAGAAATAAAATACCTTGGAGTGAACATACCTAAAGACCTAAGCAAAATATATAAAGCAAACTATGATAGGTTGGAACAAGAAATAAAAAAAGATATTGATAGATGGTCAATCTTAAATATGGATCTGAATTCAAAAATTGAGACAGTCAAAATCAGCATACAACTTAGATTACTTTACCTCTTCCAGGCTATACCAACAGAGATTCCAGATGCCCAATTCTCAAAGTGGGACAGGATGATATCGAGATTTGTTTGGGGAGGTAAAAAACCAAGAGTGAAATATAAAACCCTCCAATTACCAAAAGAGAAAGGAGGCATGGGCCTACCGAGTCTAAAGGAATATTACTACTCAGCACAAATAAGATATATCATATGTTGGTGCGACGAGGGATATGAGGCAAAATGGAAAGAAATGGAAAAGGAAATTGAGGGACTCCCAGTACAAAGCATAATAGGGGATAAAGATGCATATAAGCAAATCAAACAAATAGACCCAATCACTAAATTTACTTTAGAACTGTGGTATAAAATAGTACAAAAATATAATATAAGGGAAGACATAAAACTATTGAAATGGGTAGCATTTGACAGTCAGTTTGAACTGGCAAAACAAGATAGGGGATACAAAAATCTGGTGAACAAGGGAATCACAGCATGGGGCAATATCGGAAAAAAAGATCTCGGGAGCTTTGTAAATATCAGGAGAAAATTTAAATTAGAAAGATCGGAATTTTTCAGATATCTGCAGATGAGAGATTACTATATGAAGAAGATTAGGCATAACCTCCAAACAGATGTGAACGAGATTATACAACTTATTTTAAGTTCATATGCAGGAAATAAAATAAGAATTATTTCAAAACTATATCAGAAACTTATGACAAACAATCATACAAGTAACTATATAAAGGAGAAATGGGAGAAAGAGCTCAATTTAAACATAACAGAAGAAAGCTGGCAGGAAATATGGAAAACACAACACACATCAACAAATTCAAGGGCATGGAGGGAATTTGGATGGAAAAACCTGATTCGCTTTTTCATTACACCACAGATTCAAGGAAAATATACAAATACCCAATCTTTATGCTGGAGGGGATGTGGGGCTCAAAATGCAGACCACTCACATATGTTTTGGAAATGCTACAAAATATCATCATTTTGGAAATCTATGCATGTGACAATACAGAGGATATTAGGATATAATATACCAATGAACTGTAACCTGATGTACTTATGTGATCTTAAAAAAGACAGTGTTATACAGGCTGAGGACAGATATCTAGTTAAAATCTTGTTGATTGCATGTAAAAAAACTATCACAAAAAAATGGCGATCAGAAGTTCTTCCTGACCAAGAACAATGGACTGACATTGTTGAGGACATACGTATGATGGAAAAACTAACATATCGACGAAGAATGCAAGAAGGAATATGGGAGAAAAAATGGCGGAAATGGACACACTACAAAGTGCAACAACGAGGCAGAAATTGAAAGAATAACCAAAGACACTGAAAAAACCAGAAGAATTAAGAGATGGAAACTAAAAACTTGATGCTCCAACATTTGTCCCCCCCCCCCTTTTATTTTTTATTTTTTTTTTATTTTTTATTTTTATTTTGTTTATTTTTTTTTTATTTTTCCCTACCCTAACCCCTTTGTTTTTTAAATGTAGAATGTGATCTGAATGCATTATATATGATGAAAAATGAATAAAAATCTAAGTTACAAAAAAAGTCCTTCTATGCTTGGGTCTCTGCAGTGAAATATGTGAGCTTACATAATGTTACCATTATGGGCGCTACAGTGTGCCTCAGGGGTCAGTTTTGGGACCCAAACTCTTTATTTTGTATATAAATGACATATGCCAAGTATCAAAAATTCTGAAATTTATTTTGTTTGCGGATGACACAAATATCCTTTGCACTGGTGAGAATTTGCAGCAGGTTTTAGAGGTGGTCACAACTGAAATGAAAAAGTTAACGCAGTGGTTCAACAAAAATAAATTATCTCTAAATCTAAAAAAAACAAAGATTATGTTGTTTGGAAATTATAAAATAAATCATGAAATAATGGTAACGATAGATGATACCAGAATAGAAACAGTACAGGAAAATAAGTTTCTGGGGGTGACACTAGACAATAAAATGTGCTGGAAACCTCACATCAGTCACATCCGGGCCAAGTTGGCAAAATGTATAGGCATACTGGGGAAGACAAGACACAACTTGGACTATAAATCATTGGTCTTACTGTACAATTCACTGTTTCTACCTTATCTTAACTACTGTGTAGAAGTCTAGGGAAACACCTACAAGACCAACCTACAGTCAATATGCACATTACAAAAAAGAGCTATAAGGATAATAAATAATGTAGGATATAGAGACCATACCAATTCGTTGTTTTTAAAGTCACATGTCATAAAGTTCATCGATTTAGTTAAATTTCAGACAGCACAAGTCATGTACAGGGCAATTAATAATCAACTCCCAACTAATATACAAAAAATATTTTCAAAAAGAGACAATGATCATAATTTGAGAGGAGACTTAAACTTTACAAAACCCAAGATACGAACAACCAAGAAAAGTATGTGCATATCTGTCTGTGGGGTGGATTTGTGGAACAGTCTGTAGCCGGAACTGAAACTATGTACAAACAGAAATCAATTCAAAAAGAGGTACAAACATTATTTGCTGAAAGGATATATGTTAGAAGGGTAGTATTTATATGTACGATTCACTGTGCTCACTCTGGGACACTATGGGACACTATGGAATGGTGGGTGGGACAGCACTGTGTATATCTGTGTTGTTTGAGGCTGGTTTTGATATATGGACATCAATGTATGCTAGGATGGATGGGTGTTAATGTTGATACGTACAAAATACAGTTAAATTGTTTACTTGGGGTCTTAAATGTGGTAATTTGTATATAATTCACATGAGTGTATTTATGGAAAAGAGGAGATGGAATTCATAAGTGTTCACTTCTTCCTTCTCCCTTTCGAACACTGTATACTGTTACTTTATTGCATTTGTCATTTGTTTTGTTTTTGTTATACTTTTTTGTTCGAAATAAAGTATCTATCTACAGTGATCCCTCGCTACTTCGCGCTTCACCTTTCGCGCCCTCAGTGCATCGCGGATTTTTCAAAAATATTCATCAAAAATTCAAAATTGAGAAATAATGGGCGGGCGCTACCAGAAGGCAGGGAGACTACATTAGACCATCAGGTATCAACACGGAGAGCCGCACAACTCAAAAAATCCACCTCTCTGTTCGCTATTCTCATGTTGGCTCGGCTCGGAAATCTCGCAAGCTAATTGGCCGAGACGTTTCACCCCGCAAGCTGATTGGCGTTTCACCCACCTCCTCTCCCTGCCGAGCGCCCATGAAGGGAAGGAAGACCGCATTCATTGCTCTTTATCGCTCGTGTTACTTTTAGTCTCGCCGCGTGGAACTTTTTGCTGTTCTCTTGTGCCATTTTGTGCGAAATAGTCTTCCCGTCGAGCCACTACGCCGCCTCCTGCAGCTTCTCCAGCTCTATCGGAAGCTGCCCTCGATGATCCTGCGCTTCTAGCACCTGACGATGAGGCGTCACCTGAGGAGCAGTAAAGCTCTCATTAACCTGTGCAGTAAATCATTTTCACCTTGAGTTACGTGTCTTGTTATAAGAATAAAAGAGTTCTAAAAACATATTTATGTACACTTTATTTACATCTACGTATGTATGTACACGTACACACACACACACACGTATCATATGAGAGAGAGAGAGTGAGAGAATGAACGTACGTATTATTTATGGATGACGTCATTAGGGGTGACGCTACTTCGCGGTTTTTCACTTTTCGCGGTCGGTTCTGGAACCCATTAACCGCGATAAGTGAGGGATCACTGTATCTATCTATCTATCTATCTATCTATCTATCTAAAAGATTTCAGTTTGTTTTTCAGTTGGGTTGTACAGGTTATAGGTCACATTAATGGTGGAACAAGTTTTAAAATGATTTATCTTGGTCTCATTTTTTTACATCACAAAAACCTGACATTTGAGCAGGGATCTGTAGACTTTTTATATCCACTATATATAGGTGCATTAATTAGTTAATGATGGGACAGGACAAGATAAGCTTTGGGTTTCAACCCTGTTCCTTTTTGGACTGCACTTACATTTTTTGTTTTATTCTTGTTTTTATGTTGTCTTCTTTGAAATAAAATGGTATCAATCAATCAATCAATCAGTTTAAGACTTTTTCTATTAAAAAAATCTTTTCTTACAAACATGCATTCCCCCTCCCAAATTTGCATTTTTTTTCCACAATATTTTTATTGAACCTTTTTTACAAACATGACACAGTCAGACACTAACACTAAAGTAATTTAAAAATTAAAAAGAACACTAACAACAACAACAACAAAAATGTAATAAAAACAACAACAACCATTAACAGAAACAAGTCAACAACAATGCTCCTCTTTTTAGTCTAGGTAATCTATTACATAAGAATACATAATATACATTCACCAGCTTGGAATTTGCAAGGTCCACACATATCATTCACCTTCTTCTTCAGAAGTTATGTTTACTTTCTTTACATAATTAATGAAAGGTCTCCATATATTCTCAAACACATTTTCCTTTGATTTCAGTATGTATGTTATTCTTTCTAGTGGGAGGTTTGTTAACATCTGTCTTAACCACTGAGTCACATCTGGTCTATGAGTCATTTTCCACAGTAGTGCAATACATTTTTTTGCATTAAGCAAACTGAGGTCTATGAATGCTCTTTCACTCTTATTAATTAAAGTTATGTTTTTCTGGATACAGACCCAACAAAAACAGTTTAGGGTTCAATGTGAATTGTTTTGAAATTATTTTTTCAATTGTTACCCTCACCTCTTCCCAAAACATTCTGATTTTTCTACATTCCCATAAACAGTGAAATAGGGTTCCTTTACTTTCCATACAATTTGTGCATGTATCTGGTATGTTTTTGTTATATCTATTTAATTCTACTGGTGTAACATACATCCGCATTAACCATTTAAAATGTATCAGTTTAAGACGTACATTTATTGATTTGGTTTGAGCTCATGCACCAGCCATTTCCCATTGTTCCTCTGAAATTTCAATTTGCAGGTCTTCTTTCCAATAATTCAGTCCTTTCTGTGAGTTTTCACATGAGAATAGTGTCAATGAGTTATAAAACTCTGAAATAATACCCTTTCTCTTACTATCTTTCGTCAAAATTTTTTCCAAAGATGAATAAGTAGGTCGGATGAGAGCATTATTTTGATTTGATCGAATAAAATTTCTAAGCTGAAGATATTTTAAAAAAAATGTGTTCTATTAAGATTGAATTTAATCCTCAGTTCTTCAAAAGACATTATGTTATCTGAGTGTGACAAATATAAGTCTTGAATCTTTTGAATCCCTTTTAAATTCCATATTTTAAATACAGTATCCGCTCTCCCTGGTGTAAAATATTGATTACCCCATATTGGGCTAAATTGTGACAGTGTGGTTCTTTTAAATATTTTTTGGTTTCACACCATATTTTGATCATGTGCTTTACAATTGGGTTTTTAACTTGTTTCTGTAATTTTTTAGCCGAGTCTGAGTATATGAATAAGGGAAAAGGTAAAGGTAAATTGTATGATTCCATTTCAGTCCAGTGAGGAAGATCATTTGATGACAAATAATATGTCATAGACCTCAGTTGTGCTGACCAGTAATACAACATAAAATTTGGACATTTCAGACCTCCACGATCAAATGGTAAATATAGTAAGGACAAATGTAATCTAGCCTTCCTATTGTTCCATATAAATTCCACTAACTTTTTTTTAATTCTTGTGAATAGATCTGAAGGTGGTGGTAAAGGAATGTTTTGAAATAAATAAAGTATTTTTGGTAAGATATTACTTTTAAGTATATTAATTCTCCCGATCATCGGCATTGGTAGTGACATCCATCTCTGAAGTAACTCATTAATATCTGTCATTAAGGCTTCATAGGTGGCATTGGTGACTGATTCTAGCTTAGGCAAAATTTGAATTCCTAAATATTTAAACTGATTTACAACATTGAATTGGTTTACCTCAGGAGCTGGGTGATTTCTCTGGGTCTCATTTAGCATTAATATTGAAGATTTTGTATCCTGATATATCCCCAAAGTTCTTTATTAAATTTAACAAGGTCGGAATTGATTTTTTTTTTGTAACTTAGATTTTTATTCATTTTTCATTATATATATTGCATTCAGATCACAGTCTACATTTAAAAACAAAGGGGCTAGAGTAAGAAAGAAAAAAAAGGGAAAAAAAAGGGGGGGGACAAATGTTGGAGCATCAAGTTTTTAGTTTCCATCTCTTAATTCTTCTGGTTTTTCCAGTGTCTTTGGTTATTCTTCAATTTCTGTCTCGTTGTTGCACTTTGTAGTGTGTCCATTTCCGCCATTTTTTTTTCATATAGTCCTTCTTGCATTCTTTGTCGATATGTTAGTTTTTCCATCATACGTATGTCCTCAACAATGTCAGTCCATTGCTCTTGGTCAGGAAGAACTTCTGATCGCCATTTTTTTGTGATTGTTTTTTTACATGCAATCAACAAGATTTTAACTAGATATCTGTCCTCAGCCTGTATTACATTGTCTCTTTTAAGATCACATAAGTACATCAGGTTACAGTTCATTGGTATATTATATCCTAATTTCCTCTGTATTGTCACATTTATAGATTTCCAGGATGATGAGATTTTGCTGCATTTCCAAAACATATGTGAGTGGTCTGCATTTTGAGCCCCACAACCCCTCCAGCATAAAGACTGGGTATTTGTATATTTTCCTTGAATCTGTGATGTAATGAAAAAGCGAATCAGGTTTTTCCATCCAAATTCCCTCCATGTCCTTGAATTTGTTGATGTGTGTTGTGTTTTCCATATTTCCTGCCAGCTTTCTTCTGTTATGTTTAAATTGAGCTCTTTCTCCCATTTCTCCTTTATATAGTTACTTGAATGTTTGTTTGCCATAAGTTTCTGATATAGCTTTGAAATAATTCTTATTTTATTTCCTGCATATGAACTTAAAATGAATTGTATAATCTCGCTCACATCTGTTTGGAGGTTATGCCTAATCTTCTTCATATAATAGTCTCTCATCTGCAGATATCTGAAGAATTCCGATCTTTCTAGTTTAAATTTTCTTCTGATGTTTACAAAGCTCCCGAGATCTTTTTTTCCAATATTGCCCCATGCTGTGATTCCCTTGTTCACCAGATTTTTGTATCCCCTATCTTGCTTTGCCGGTTCAAACTGACTGTCAAATGCTACCCATTTCAATAGTTTTATGTCTTCCTTTATATTATACTTTTGTACTATTTTATACCACAGTTCCAAAGTAAATTTAGTGATTGGGTCTATTTGTTTGATTTGCTTATATGCATCTTTATCTCCTATTATGCTTTGTACTGGGAGTCCCTCAATTTCCTTTTCCATTTCTTTCCATTTTGCCTCATATCTTTCGTCGCACCAACATATGATATATCTTATTTGTGCTGAGTAGTAATATTCCTTTAGACTCGGTAGGCCCATGCCTCCTTTTTCTTTTGGTAACTGGAGAGTTTTATATTTCACTCTTGGCTTTTTACCTCCCCAAACAAATCTCGATATCATCCTGTCCCACTTTGAGAACTGGGCACCAGGAATCTCTGTTGGTAGAGCCTGGAAGAGGTAAAGTAATCTCGGTTGTATGCTGATTTTGACTGTCTCAATTTTTGAATTCAGATCCATATTTAAGATTGACCATCTATCAATATCTTTTTTTATTTCTTGTTCCAACCTATCATAGTTTGCTTTATAGATTTTGCTTAGATCTTTAGGTATGTTCACTCCAAGGTATTTTATTTCTTTTTGTTTCCAGTTTAGTTTGAGCTTATCAGTTATCTGGTTTAGAGGGTTATAGTGGAATGTCAGTATTTGTGTTTTTGTTATGTTTATCTTGTATCCTGATAATTTTCCAAAATTTTCTATCAAGTTCATCATTTCCATTATTGATTCATCTGGTTGTTCAAGGTAAACTATAATATCGTCTGCAAATAGCCCAATCTTGTGTTCCGCTCCCTTTATTGTTACACCTTTTAATTTCTTATTTTGTCGTATCGCTTGAGCCAGTGGCTCTATGAACAGAGCAAACAAGGTGGGCGATAAGCAGCATCCCTGCCTGGTTGATCTTTGTATATTTACTTTGTCTGTTAAGCTACCGTTTATCTTGATTCTTGCCACGGGTTCTTGATACAGCGTCCTTATGCATTGTACTGATTTTTCGTTAAATCCAAAGCGTTCCAGCACACTATATAGCAGTCCTTCTCGATGCGATGCCGGGGGGGGGGGGGGGGGGGGGGGCGCGTGTGACCCCGGGGAACAGGCTTTGCTTTTGCCGTGTAAAGTGTAATTGCACATCCACGGCAGCAGGTGGTGCAGTGGCGCTCTCATTGTCAAAGTCTGTGCGGGAGTTTAAAACTTTTTAAATTGCTGTCAACAAACCCCTCGAGAGACACCATGGAGAAATATTTAACAGTAACGAAAAGAAAGGTGGAGAGAGACACAGGTAAAGAGACAAATGAAAGTCTCCCAAAAGCTAAGATGAGGAAATATGACGAAGCTTATCTAGCGCTTGGCTTCACTCTGACTACGGTGGGAGACGAGGAAAGACCGGTGTGTTGTACCCATCACTACCTGGTGATTTACTGTTTTTAAGTGACTTAATCACATCTCTAATCTCTTGTGTTGTTATTTCTGCTGTTAGCTTTTCATTTTGTTGATTTCCTATTGATGGCAAGTCCAATGTGCATAGAAATTTTTTAATATCCTTAGTATTTGTTTCTTCAGGTTGCGAATATAGCTCTTGATAGAAATTATGGAATATTTCTTCGATGTTTTCTGGGTTAACTGTGGTTTTATTTGTGATGGAGTCTTTAATCTTATATACATTATTCACTGTTTGTTGTTTTCTTAACCGTTTTGCCAGCAGTTTTGTGGCTTTTGGTCCCGTTTCATAATATTTTTGCTTTAGATATCTATTTTTCCTTTCAATTTCATCTATTTGTGTTTCTTTTATCTTTATTTTTTCTTCTTTAATTTCTTGGTATATTTTTGGGTCATTTGTGCTTTGATGTTTACGTTCTAATTCCCTCAGTCTCTCACATCTTTGTTCATATGTTTCCAGTTTAGACTTATTTGCTTTTCCTGTTTCAACAATTAATTTACCTCTTAACACGGCTTTTAGTGCATCCCATAGTATTGTTGGGTCCACTTCTTCATTGTCATTCTCTTGGATATATTCATTTATGTTTACTTTTATTCTTTCTTTCATTTTCTCATCATTTAACAGTCCTACATTAAGTTTCCATGTTGTTTGTCGTTTTCTATCATGTATGATGTAAAATCCAAGATGGCGCCCACAGCGGTCGACATGGTGCTTCGCTGCGCTCTTTGTTTGTTTTTGTTTGTCAATTGTGTGTCTGCCTGCACTTATACCCGTGAAGAACTTTTAAATATCAGGACTTTGACCCCCACGGACCTCCTCCCAGTTTTTCTAGCCCCTGCCGCCGATCTGGTTTATTGTTTGGCTCGGAAAGTGAGACGGCGGAAGAGAGGAAGACGAGCGGGCGCTCTCGTACGACTTCGCAGGAGAGGCTCGCGAACGGCGCTGCCTGGCATATTTCTGTCCAATACCAACTCTCTCTCTAACAAGGTGGATGAACTGAGACTGCTGATGCGTTTTAAGGACCTCGCCTCCTCAGCTGTCCTCTGCTTTACTGAGACCTGGCTCCGGGAAAATATACCGGACAGCGCGCTGCGCCTCGACGGCTTCCAGCTCTTCCGTGCTGATCGTGACACAGAGCTTTCCGGCAAGACCACAGGAGGCGGAGTCTGCTTCTACATCAACTGTAGCTGGTGCTCTGATGTAACGGAAATTTCCAAACACTGTTCTCCTGCCTTGGAATTTCTTGTTATCAACTGCAAGCCTTTTTATTCCCCACGGGAGTTTGCTTCTTTTATACTGATCGCTGTGTACGCCCCTCCCGACGCGGACACGCGCGAAGCTCAGCGCGTGCTCGCGGATCACATTCAACACACAGAGCGGAGTTTTCCAGACTCGCTGATTATTGTGGCTGGCGACTTTAATCAGTGCAATCTGAGCCACGATCTCCCCCGCTACAAACAGTTTATTAAATGCCCCACCAGAGGATTAAACACACTGGATCACTGTTACACCACAGTGAAAGACGCATATCGCGCTGTCCCTCGAGCTGCGCTGGGATTATCTGATCACGTGATGGTTCACCTCATTCCCACATACAGACAGAGATTGAAGCTCACTAAACCTGTTGTGAGCACTACGAAGATACGGACCAGTGATGCTGAGGAGAAGCTGGAAACGTGCATGGAAATATCTGACTGGGGCATGCTTAAAGGAGCCACGCATGATCTGGATGAGTACACGGACACTGTGAACTCATATATCCACTTTTGTGAAGAGAACATTCTTCCATCACGCACCAGGGTGAGTTACTCTAATGACAAACCCTGGTTCACAGCTAAGCTCAGACAGATCAGGAAGGAGAAGGAAGCAGCGCTGAAAAGTGGAGACAGGGACTGCTACAGGGAGGTTAAATACCGGTTTAACAGAGAGCTGAAGAGGGCTAAATCTGTGTACTCAGAGAGACTCCAGCAGCAGTTCACTGCTAATGATTCGGCTTCCGTGTGGAGAGGACTGAGGCAGATCACCAACTATCGGCCTCAGGCTCCTAAAGGTCAGGATGACAAAGCCCTTTGTCAGAGACTGTCCCAACACTATGCCCGTTTTGACACCTCGTCATCTGTGTCCAACTCCCCCCCTCCCTCCAGCTCCACAGCCTCCACATTCCCTACTTCATTTAAGGCACCCCCCCCACCTCCCCCCCTCCCCTTATCATCAGTGAGCAGGATGTGCTCAAACAGTTCTCCAGACTGAACCCGCGCAAGGCCCCCGGCCCAGACGGCGTGTCTCCCTCCACCCTGAGACTCTGTGCGAAACAGCTGGCTCCTGTATTCACAGACATTTTTAACACCTCCCTTAAGTTATGCCACGTGCCGTCCTGCCTCAAATCCTCCACCATCATCCCTGTCCCCAAGAAGCCACGGATCACTGGACTTAATGACTACAGACCTGTAGCGCTCACCTCTGTAGTCATGAAGTCCTTTGAGCGCCTGGTCCTGTCCCACCTCAAGTCCATCACCACCCCTCTCCTGGACCCGCTGCAGTTTGCCTACCGAGCCAACAGGTCTGTAGACGATGCAGTCAACCTGGCCCTCCACTCCATCCTGCAGCACCTGGACTCCCCGGGAACCTACGCCAGGATCCTGTTTGTGGACTTCAGCTCCGCATTCAACACCATCCGCCCCGCTCTGCTCCGGGACAAGCTGTCCCTGCTCAACGTGCCTGACTCCCTCTGCAGGTGGATCATCGACTTCCTGACGGACCGGAGGCAGCATGTGCGGCTGGGAAAGACTGTCTCAGACTATACTAGCATCAGCACCGGATCACCCCAGGGCTGTGTACTTTCCCCCCTACTCTTCTCCCTTTACACCAACTCCTGCACCTCCAGCCACCAGTCTGTCAAGTTGATCAAGTTTGCGGACGACACCACCCTCATCGGGCTCATCTCCAACGGCGACGAGTCCGCCTACAGGAGAGAGGTGGCCCAGCTGGCGTCCTGGTGCAGCAATAACAACCTGCAGCTGAACGCTCTGAAGACAGTGGAGATGATTGTAGACTTCAGGAAAGTCACTACTCCTCTGCCCCCCCTCACCCTCTCAGGCTCTCCCATCACCACTGCTGATTCCTTCCGCTTCCTAGGCACTACCATCACCAGGGACCTCAAATGGGAGCTGACCATCAGCTCACTCATCAAAAAAGCCCAGCAGAGGATGTTCTTCCTGCGGCAGCTGAGGAAGCTCAAGCTACCCACCAAGATGTTAGTGCAGTTCTACACAGCCATCATCGAGTCCATCCTCACCACCTCCATAACCGTGTGGTACGCAGGAGCCACTGCCAGGGACAGACTAAGGCTGCAGCGCGTCGTGCGCACTGCTGAGAAGGTGATCGGCTGCAAGCTCCCATCTCTCCAGGATCTGTACATCTCCAGGACCCGGAGGCGTGCTGGCCGGATCATAGCCGATCCCTCACACCCTGGTCATGTACTGTTTGCCCCCCTCCCCTCTGGTAGAAGACTTCGGTCCATCCAGACTAAAACCTCCCGTCACATGAACAGCTTCTTCCCCTCTGCCATTAGACTGCTGAACACTAAGTGACTCTCGTGCACCATGTACAGCAGCTCAACCAGACTCATGTCAATCATCACTGTTTTCTTCCTGCATTACCGACTGCACTATATAGTTCTCCACAGTATCTGCTGCTGGCTAATATATATTTTAACTGTTGACCAGTATCACTTAATCTTATCCTACACTTTATTACATGTATAGTTTATTTCTCTTATCTTATCATGTTTAATGTTGCAGCATTGTACCGAGACAAATTCCTAGTTTGTGTACTACATGAACAATGGCAATAAACCTGATTCTGATTCTGATTCTGATTCTGATTCTATTGTTTAAATATATTTCCATGTATATAGGATTATGATCTGATATTTCTGCCCCTCCAATCCGACAATTTCTCACCCTGTGTCTGTCACCTTCATTCATAAGGAAGTAATCTATTCTAGAGTGTACTTTATGGACTGCTGAATAATGTGTATAGTCTTTTTCGAGTGGGTGCAGGTCCCTCCATATGTCTACCATACCCATTTCTGCCAGTGAGGTTCTTATGAACTTTGTTACATGTTTTTTTTGTCTTCTTAACACTTGTTGTGTCAACTTCATGATCCATGACAGCATTTAAGTCTCCTCCACAAATTAGGACTCCTTCACTGTGTGTCGCTATGAGATCAAACAGATGTTGAAAAAAGCCCTTGTCACTTTCTGGTGGAGCATAGATGTTCACTAATGTGATCTGCATGCCATCTATTCTTCCCTTTATTATTACATATCTGCCTTCTTTATCCTGGATTTCTTGTTCACATTCAAATTGTATTTTATTTGAAATTAGTATCATAACCCCCCTTTTAGTTCCTCCCTTAAATGAACTGTAGTAGGAGTTCTTATAGCCAAATCTCTTTAGTTTCACATGTTCTGCCTTGCTCAAATGTGTCTCTTGCATAAATATAATTTCGGCTTTTTCCTTCTTGAATTTTCTTATTATTCTTTCCCTTTTAACAGGTGAGTTCAGACCATTCACGTTTAGTGTCATTATCTTAAGATTTTTACCCACATTCATGTTTTTCCGTTTTTTTAACTTGTGCTCCTAGCCCCTTTAACAACAAAAATAACACATATTTATAAAAAAACACATTACCAAATCTCGACCTCCGTACTTTGGGCCTTTCTTCTGCCCTCTGGTCCCTGTTGGTGGGTGGAGGGAATGTCCTCACCGAGTGAGGGGCCCTCCCTAGACCTGTATTTACTATCCAAGTAATAGTCATTAGTCTAGAAATGTCCAACAAAAATCACTTAAACCTCTCCTAGCCGTTTGTTTCTCTTTTACCTTGTCTTCTTGGCCTTCATTTCTTCTGTGTCTTTCTTAATCTTTGTTATAATCTAGGCTTTCAGTTGAAAGCCTTGCAGTTTTTCTTGGGCCCGCTGCTCCACGTCTCCTCCCTTCTTCTGCCGCTCACTTGTTTCCACTCCGGCTGTCGTGATGCGTTCAGTGCCGCCGCTGCTCCAGCCGCTTCCTCCGGCACGCTCACCACAAAGCCCCGCTCCATCATGTCCCGCGCTGCCTCTCTGGCCGTGTTTTAGGTTTTTACGCCGTCCTCCCAATGAATCCTCATCTTCGTTAGCGGCGTTTGGAATCTAATTTTTTTCTTTTTCAGCGTTTTTTTAATGTTGACATATTTCTTTCGCTGCTGCACAATTTCTGTCGGGTAGTCATGATCAAAGAATATCTGTTTGTCGCCGATTCGTATCTTTTTTTTCCACGCTTGTGTCAGGATTCTTTCCTTTACATCATATTTCAGAAAGTTTACCACAGCTGACCTGGGTGGAGAGTTTGGTTTCGGATTCTGTGCCGAGGCTGTGTGCGCTCGTTGGATCTGCAGGTCCGCTTCACCGGGCAGCTCCAGCTCTTTTTTTAAGAACTGATCCATGAATTTCGTCATCGAGTTGCCTTCAATGCCCTCCGGAATCCCGAAGATGCGTATATTGCTCCGTCTGGACCTGCTCTCCAGGTCGGTTATTTTTTCCTGCATCCTCTGCGTTTGCTCCATCAGGGTCTGCAGCCGCTTGCTTGCCTCGCTCTTCCAGTCTTCCAACTCCGATATTCGGGCCTGTGCTTCTGTCATACACGCCCGTTGAGAGCGCAGCTCCTCCATGTTTTCTGCTAGCTTGCGCTCCATTTCTCTTCGGAGGCCCATAATTTCCTCCTTCATCTCTTTTTTCAGCTCCTCTTTAAGAGCCGCTAAATCCTGTTGGAGTTGTCGCTTGAAGTCTTTTAACTCTTTACCTAAATTGGCGATGCCAGTGTTCATGGTATCGAGTTTGGCGTCCTCCATTTTCCCTGCTGCAGTCACCTCGTTTTTTTGGGCCTTGTGTTCAGCAATTTCTCCTGCGTTGTTGAAGAGGAATTCTTTAATTTTACCCTGCTTTTGTCCGTGTGCCCGGCTCCTTCGTGTTTTCATCCCTTGGTTTATTGATCCGTTTATGTCGAGTTGGCCATTTACCAATGATTTTTAATCCGGCTAGGGAGAGCTCTCTGTTTAAGCGTTACGTCTCTCCGCCATCTTCCCGGAAGTCCGGAATTGATTTTTTAAAATTCGACATAAACAAAATTATGTCATCGGCATTTTATGTTCTGTTGGTCCTACTTTAATTCCATATATTTGTGGATGTAAACGTACTGCCATCGCTAAAGGTTCAATTGCCATAGTAAACAGTAAAGGTGAAAGTGGACAGCCTTGTCGACATCCTCTATTGATTTTGAGATATTGCTGTTTGTTAGGATTTCTGCTGTAGCATTATTGTATATTATCTGGACCCATTTTATGAAATTATTTCCAAGTCCAAACCTTTGTAGGACTTCAAAAAGATAGGGCCATTCGACCCTGTCAAAGGCCTTTTCGGCGTCCAATGATAGGAGAGCTGTATCCGGTGCTTCTTTATTGGAATAAATAATATTAAATAGTCTTCTTACATTATGGAAGCCATGTCTTCCCATAATAAAGCCATTCTGATCTCGGTTAATAATATTTGGTAATATTTCTTGTAGTCGTTTTGCTAAAATTTTACAGATTATTTTAAGATCAGCATTTAATACGCTTATTGGTCTCATGTTTTCACATTTACTAGGTAGGGTAAGGGTGTTTACCTGGTTTTGGCAACAGTATAATTAAGGCATTATTCATGTATGGTGGTAAATTACCATTTTGAAATGCTTCTAAAACCATTTCCAAAAGTGGTTTTATTAATGTATTCTTAATTTTTTTTATAGAGGTCAACTGGAAGACCATCTGGTCCTGCTCTTTTTCCTGATTTCATATTATCAATGGCTTGCCCAACTTCTTCTTGACTAATTTTAGACTCCAGTATCTCCCTGTTTTCATTTGGAATACATGGTATAGATAATCCACCCAAAAAGTTTTGTTAAGTCAGTTTCATTTTTTTGTATCATATAGTTTTTCATAATAATCTCTAAAGGTACTATTAATTTCTAAAGGATCTATAACTACCTGTCCGTTACTTCTAATACTGGTAATTGGTGTTTTAGATTCTAATTGTTTAATCTGCCATGCCAATAATTTTCCTGATTTTTCACCTTGTTCATAAAAAGTTTGCTTCAATCTTAGAAGACTCGAGGCAGCTCTATTTGCTGATTTTTTTGTCATATTCAGCTCTCAGAATCAGTAATTCGTTCTAACTGTGGGTTACTTCCTGCATACACCTTTTCTTGAAGAATTTTTATTTTACGTTCCAATTGGACTCTCTCCTCTCGGGTCTTCTCAGATTTTGAACCTGTATAACTAATAATATGCCCCCTAATAAAAGCTTTGAAAGCCTCCCACTTTATACATGCCGTTGTTTGTGTAGTATTAATATCAAAGAACTCATCTATCTGTTTTTCTGTGTACTAAACAAATTCCTCATCCTGAAGCCATTTATGCTGAAAATGCCACCTACCTGGGTCCTTTGTCACTTTCTTATCTACATATATTAGACAGCAGGGTGCATGATCAGAGATCACAATGTTATCATAGAAACAGTTTTGAATCTTGGGCCTTAATTCTGAAGAGATCAAAAAGTAGTCAATACGTGAGAATGTCTTATAGGTATTAGAATAACAAGAATAGGCTTTGACTTGTGGTTTCATTTCTCTCCATATATCTAGCAATCTCAATTCTTTCATAAAATGATTAATGGTCATCCTACATCCATTGTGCGTACAGTCCAGTCCTGTTGATCTATCTATACTGGGATTCAATGTATAATTAAAATCCCCCGCTATTATATGTTGCCCTGTAAGTGATGATAAAGTAAGGAAGAAATTAACATAGAAGTTTTGATCATCAATATTGGGGCTGTATAAGTTCACCAGATTTATATTTTCTAATAACAAAGATCCTTGGATGATTAGATATCTTCCAAATTTGTCTCCAATTACATTTTTCACTTGAAATGGGACTGTTTTGTGTATGAGAGTCATAACTCCCCTAGCTCGGGATGAAATTGATGAGGTAAACACGTTACCTTGCCATCTTCTCCTAATTCTTTTTACATCCTCCTCTATTAGATGAGTTTCTTGTGAAAATACAATTTTGAATCTGTGTCTTTTATTTTATTCATAACTTGTTTAAGTTTTTTAAGATTTTGTAGACCTCTGCAATTCCATGAAGTTAAATTAAGATTAACGCTTTGATCTATGATCAATAAGGAGTTTGAGATTACCTTGCAATATGAACATGCTCATACAGAGAAGAAAAACATGGATGATAGAACATTCATCCTACAAACTAAACAAAAACAGATTCCCTTTCCCCACATTCGTGGTGATCCCCCCAAAATCAAAAAATTCTGTCTCCCGTTATAGCTAGTGACTGTTCCACACCTGCAAGGATCAGCCAAACCACTCTCTCTTTCTCCTCTCAATCACCCTGACTCTACTACTATTCTTATGACATGACATGACATTAACTCTCTTCTGTAGTTTTTTCAACATAACTTCAGTTTTATAGCAACGTTGCACATCATAGCTTTTTTTTTTAAAATACAGTCTGTATTTTGTAGACTTATTATATGTTTCAGATCAATCAGATGTCTGTACATATGCTTAAATGTTCTACCTTTGTCATGTTCATGCTTAGCTCCCACCAGTTTCCTTTTGGATCTGCTTGATGAGCTCCTGCGCCTCTTGAGGGGTCTTGAAGGTGTGGGTTCTCCCCTTATATAGCCTGTTTTCCACTAGCCCATCACACCTCGGTACGGCTCGATTCACTTCAGTACGGCTCGGAATGCTTCTGTCTCCATTAGCACGGTGTTGTGCTTGTGCTGTGATGGTTTGTGTTAGGAGGTTTTAGAAGCGGGGCGGCGGCAGATTCCCAGCGAGGCGGGGCCACACTCCCGTAGCGTTACGCACCCGACTGAGTCCTTATTTACACGAGACAAAAAATGGAGGATCCAAGGATTATTGCCTTGCTCGCTCTGTGGTTTTATCTCACAATTAATTTTATCTCATAATTAAGCTGCAACAACACAAGTCACTTTTGTTTTGAATTAACTGCCAAATGACCTAGAAATAATGAGCTGAAACTTATTTTTATTCATATTAAATAATGAGACAGTGGCACACTGGCCAACACCAAATTGTATTATTTTTTACATCCTAGGGCATTTTGGATGTACTGAATAAAAAAAATTCATGTTTTTCACCTTCAGGTCAACGTTTGGAACAACAGTATTATTATTTTCCGTTTAGATGATGCTACACTCCTTCTAAAGTATTGTAATTCTCTGAATTTGGAATGCCGATAGAACATTCAATTTACATATACTTGTACCTACTTTGACTTGGTGCTAATTTTTTATGATATTTCAATAAAAAGAACAGAAAGCTTACAAAAACATTTGTTTTTTGGTCTAGTTAAAAATTACATTACCTTTACAATGGTTGACCCCTGACAGGATAATCAGCATCATTTTGATCAGACTAGGCAATGGAATTTCTATGTAATTATACTGTTTTATAATTCAGTGTTATAACAGACAAACCACACTTTCCAAAACAATTCCATTTTATGATATACAAAATATTAAAATTAAAAAAAAACTTTGCAACACAACATGAAGGTTAATCGACATTTTATACACGCCGACCACTGAGTGCCTCTACACCAGCTTCCCAAACTGGGTCAGCAAGGCTCGGTTGAATGAAGCCGTCTCTGCCAGCTCTGGTTCAGGAAGGCTCGGTTGAATTAATCCGGACGGGCTGTCGCGGCGGACGCGTGGGATGATTCTACAAGGAAAATGCACACAATAAAATACAGTACGAAAGTGCAAGATATACAGAAAAGACAATAGTTTTTAACAAGATTACATAAGCTTATTTCAGCGTATTGTTCACATGAATAATTAAAATAAAAGCTTTAGTCCGCAGTGTGCTGCAATAAAGCAGCGATCGTCATCCACAAATGAACAGCTTTTTTATTGCATAAATAAACTGAGCGTCTTACCGAATATATTTGCGAAAAAACGCACAATAAAAAAAAAATTAAAACTCACCGTTAAAGGACTCCGATGTCGAGACCTCCCGGTATATTTTTTCATTCCGGGCGGCTCCGTCTAACTCGCCCTGGATACGTTCGTCTGACAATGCAGTGAGCAGACACTGCAGCTCCTTATTGGTCCATGGAACACCCTTATTACGCGAAGCCATTTTTGATAGAGAATAAATAAAAATAGCACAGCAATACACTGAAAAGAAACCGCCAACAGTGGTTGCGTGCTGAGTAATGGCGATCGTGAAGATTCTTTTTTTTTTTTTTTCAAAAACTTTATTGAGAAGGTCATGAAGATTCGGTAGAAGAGGAGGAGGAGAGAGGCGGTTACAACCTGACCAATCAGCGGCGACCAGTCTGTTAACGTCACAACACGGCACAGCTCAGCACTGCTGTACCCTGCCCTGGAGTGGGGCTGAGAATCGCGGCTGTTAAACCGTGTTGGGGCTTGTGGAAAAGCGTACAAAGCGTGCTGAGCCATCCCGTGTCGCGCTAAAGCGTGCTAGTGGAAAAGGCCCTTATGTGACCAGCAGTCTTGCCGGATGAATCACTCCGTGACGAATCCCGAGGTTGCGCAGCTCTTTGTGGGCCGGGTCGAACTGTCTCCTTAATTGTTGAATTCCTGTGGCGGAGTCTGGGTAGAACCGCACCTGTTGATCCTGGTATTTAATTTCCCCTTTAGCCCGCGCCGCATTGGTGACTGTCATCTTGTCTCTGTAGTTGAGGAACTTCATAATCAGCGTCCTCGGTGGTGTCTTATTATCTCTCGGTGGGCCGATTCGGTGAGCGCTCTCTAAAACGACCGATGACTGCAGGTCCGCGTTGTTCAGCGCTTCTGGAATCCACTTTTCCAAAAAGGAACATGAGTCCCGTCCCTCCGCTCCCTCTGGGAGGCCCACCAGCCTCAAATTATTCCGTCGCAAGCGGGATTCCAAGTCTAGAACGTTATCTTCCAGACGTTTCCATTTTAACCCCTTAACGCCTGAATTTATTTCCAATTATGAAAAAAAAAAAATTTCACTTGTGTTTTTGCTTTCAAGTAGATGCTAAATTAAGTTGAGAAAGTTAATTTGACTATAGCATATAAAATAGATATAATTTTAGGTATGATGCAAATTAGCGACAACAGGCATCTATGGTAAAAAAATGGTAAAAAAAAAAAAAGCACCTGTTCCCATCTCAAGTATGAAAAGTCTTTTTTTTTTTTCCACAATATCTTTATTGAACCTTTTTTTTTTAACAAACATGATACAAACAATCAAACACTAACACTAAAGTACTACAAAAAAAAATGCACTAAAAACACCAACAACCACCAACAAAATCAAGTCTTCAACAATGCTCCTCTGTTTAGTCTAGACAATCCAATACATAAGTATACATATTATGTTCACCAGTTTGGAACTTACAAGGTCCACACACATCATTCACCTTCTTCTTCAAGAGTTATGTTTAAATTTTTTACATAATCAATAAAGGGTCTCCATATATTCTCAAACACAATTTCCTTTGATTTCAGTATATATGTTATTCTTTCTAATGGAAGGTTTGTTAACATCTGTCCTAGCCACTGAGTCACATCTGGTCTATGAGTCTTTTTCCATAATAGTGCAATACATTTTTTGGCATTAAGCAAACTGAGGTCTATGAATGTTCTTTCACTTTTATTAAAATTATGCTTTTCTGGGTACAGACCCAACAAAAACAGTTTAGGATTCAATATGATTTGTTTTGAGATTATTTTTTCAATTGTTACCCTCACCTCTTCCCAAAACATTCTTATTAATCTACATTCCCATAAACAATGAAATAGGGTTCCTTTACTTTCCATGCATTTTGTGCATGTATCTGGTATATTTTTGTTATATCTATTTAACTCCTCCGGTGTAACATACATCCGCATTAACCATTTGAAATGTATCAATTTAAGGCGTACATTTATTGATTTGGTTTGAGCTTCTGTACAAGCCAATTCCCATTGTTCCTCTGAAATTTCAGTTTGCAGATCTGCTTTCCAGTAGTTTAATCTTTTCAGTGAATTTTCACTTGAAGATAGTGTCAATGAGTTATAAAACTCTGAAATAATACCCTTTCTTTTACTATCTTTCATCATCATTTTTTCCAAGGGTGAGTAAATAGGTCGAGTGAGAGCTTTATTTTGATTTGATCGAATAAAGTTTCTAAGTTGAAGATATTTTAAAAAATGTGTTCTATTGAGATTAAATTTGATCCTCAGCTCTTCAAAAGACATTATGTTATCTGCACATGGCAAATATAAATCCTGAATCTTTTGTATCCCTTTTAAATTCCATACTTTAAATACAGCGTCCGCTCTCCCTGGTTTAAAATATTGATTACCCCATATTGGACTAAATTGTGACAATAACTGTGGTTCTTTTAAATAGTTTTTAGCTTCACACCATATTTTGATCATATGCTTTACAAATGGATTTTTAACTTGTTTTTGTAATTTTTTTGCCGAATCTGAGTATATGAATATGGGAAGAGGTAAAGGTAAATTGTATGATTCCATTTCAGTCCAGTGAGGGAGATCATTTGATGAAAAATAATATGTCATAGACCTCAGTTGTGCCGACCAATAATACAACATAAAATTTGGACATTTCAGACCTCCACGATCAAATGGTAAATATAATAAAGACAGACGTAATCTAGCCCTCCTGTTGTTCCATATAAATTCCACTAACTTTTTTTTTATTCTTGAGAATAGATCTAAAGGTGGTGATAAGGGAATGTATTGAAATAAATAAAGTATTTTAGGTAAAATATTACTTTTAAGTATATTGATTCTCCCGATCATCGACATTGGTAGTGACATCCATCTCTGAGTTAACTCATTGATATCTGACATTAAGGCTTCATAGTTGACACTGGCGACTGATTCTAGCTTAGGCACAATTTGGATTCCTAAATATTTAAACTGATTTACAACATTGAATTGATTTACCTCAGGGGCTGGGTAATTTCTCTGGGTCTCATTTAGCATTAATATTGAAGATGTAGTTTTATTTATTTTATATCCTGATATTTCCCCAAAATTCTTTATTAAATTCAACAAGGTTGGAATTGATTTTTTTAGATTCGACATAAACAAAATTATGTCATCGGCGTACAGGGAGATTTTATGTTCTGTTGGTCCAACTTTAATTCCATATATTTGTGAATGTAAACGTATCGCTATCGCTAAAGGTTCAATTGCCATAGTAAACAGTAAAGGTGAAAGTGGACAGCCTTGTCGACATCCTCTATTGATTTTTATTGGTTTTGAAATATTGTTATTTGTTAGGATTTCTGCTGTAGCATTATTGTATATTATTTGAACCCATTTTATGAAATTATTTCCAAGTCCAAACCTTTGTAGGACTTCAAAAAGAAAGGGCCATTCAACTCTATCAAAGGCCTTTTCGGCGTCCAGTGATAGGAGAGCTGTATCCGGTGCTTCTTTATTAAAATAAATAATATTAAATAGTCTTCTTACATTATGGAAGCCTTGTCTACCCTTTATAAAGCCATTCTGATCTCGATTAATAATATTTGGTAAAATTTCTTGTATTCGTCTTGCTAAAATTTTACAGATTATCTTAAGGTCGGCGTTTAATAGGCTTATTGGTCTCATATTTTCACATTTATTAGAGGGCTTACCTGGTTTTGGCAGCAGTATAATTAAGGCATTATTTATGTATGATGGTAAATTATTATTTTGAAATGCTTCTAAAACCATTTCCAAAAAAGGTTTTATTAATTTATTCTTAAATTTTTTATAAAGGTCAACTGGAAGACCATCTGGTCCTGCACTTTTTCCTGATTTCATATTATCAATGGCTAGCCCAACTTCTTCTTGACTAATTTTAGACTCCAATATCTCCCTGTTTTCATTTGGAATACACGGTATAGATAGTTCGTTCAAAAACCCATTTAGTTTTGTTAAATCAGATTCATTTTTGGTATCATATAATTTTTCATAGTAATCTCTAAAGGCTCTGTTAATTTCTAAAGGATCTATAACTACCTGTCCATTACTTATAATACTGGTAATTGGTGTTTTAATTTCTAATTGTTTAATCTGCCATGCTAATAATTTTCCTGATTTTTCACCTTGTTCATAAAAAGATTGTTTCAATCTTAGAAGACTCGAGGCAGCTCTATTCGCTGATTTTTTGTCGTATTCAGCTCTCAAAATCAGTAATTCATTCTCCAACCTTGGGTCACTTCCTGCATACACTTTTTCCTGAAGACTTTTTATTTTATGTTCCAATTTAGCTCTCTCCTCTCGAGTCTTCTTAGATTTTGATCCTGTATAACTAATAATATGTCCCCTAATAAAAGCTTTGAAAGCCTCCCACTTTACACATGCTGATGTTTGTGTAGTATTGATGTCAAAGAACTCGTCTATCTGTTTTTCTATATACTTGACAAATTCCTCATCCTGAAGCCATTTATGCTGAAATTGCCATCTACCTGATTCCTTTGTCAATTTTTTATCTACATATATTAGACAACAGGGTGCATGATCAGAGATCACGATGTTATCATAAAAGCAGTTTTGAATCTTGGACCTTAATTCTGTGGAAATCAAAAAATAATCAATACGTGAGAATGTCTTGTAGGTACTGGAATAACAAGAATAGGCTTTAACTTGTGGTTTCATTTCTCTCCATATATCTAACAATCTCAATTCTTTCATAAAATGATTAATAGTCATCCTACATCCAATGTGCGTGCAATCCAGTCCTGTTGATCTATCTATACCTGGATTCAATGTACAATTAAAATCCCCTGCTATTATATGTTGCCCTGTAAGTGATGATAAGATAAGAAATAAATTAGCAAAGAACTTCTGATCATCTATATTGGGACCATATAAGTTCACAAGATTTATATTTTCTAATAGCAAAGAACCTTGAATGATTACATATCTTCCAAATTTGTCTCCAATTACATTTTTCACTTGAAAAGGAACTGATTTATGTATGAGAGTCATAACTCCCCTGGCCCGGGATGAGAATGATGAGGTGAAGACACTTCCTTGCCATCTACTCCTAATTCTTTTTATATCCTCCTCTATTAAATGAGTTTCTTGTAAAAACACAATTTTTGAACCCATGTCTTTTATTTTATTCATAACTTGTTTAAGTTTTTTTAAATTTTGTAGACCTCTGCAATTCCATGAAGTTAAATTAAGATTAACACTTTGGTTTATGATCAATAGAGAGTTTGGGATTACCTTGCAGTGTAAACATGCTCATACAGAGAAGCAAAAACATGAGTGGTTGAACATTCATCCTACAAACTACACACAAACAAATTTCCCCTTCCCACACTTGTGGGAAACCCCCCAAAATCAAAAGAAAAATTCCGTCTCCCGATATAGCCATCGACCGCTCCACACCCACGGGGAACAGCCTAAGCCACTCCTTCTTCATCCTCCCAATCACCCTAACTCTACTGCTTTTAATGACGTAACATTAACTCTCCTCTGTAGTTTTCCAACTTAACTCCAAAATTTTTAACAACTTTGTACATCATAGTTTTTTTTTGTTTGTTTGTTTTTTTTTTTTTAATATATAATACAATCTATATTTTGTAAACTTACTATTTACTTCAAGTCAGTCAGATGCCTGTGCAAATGCTTAATTATTCTACCTTATATTTTGTTCATGCTTAGCTCCCACCAGTCTCTTCTTCTTCTTTGATCTTCTTGATGAACTCCTGCGCCTCCTATGGGGTCTTGAAGATGTGGGTTCTGCCCTCATACGTGGTCAGCAGTCTCGCAGGATAGATTACACCATGACGAATCCCAAGGTTGCGCAGCTCCTTACGTATGGGATCAAACTGCTTCCTCAATTGTTGGATTCCTGTGGCCAAATCTGGGTAGAACCGCACCTGCTGGTCCTGGTGTTTAATCTCTCCTTTAGCTCGTGCAGCGTTGAAGATCTTCATCCTGTCTCTGTTGCTAAGAAACTTCATAATTAAGGTCCTCGGCGGTCCCTTATCTCTCCGTGGGCCAATACGATGTGCATTTTCCAGAACCACTGCTGATTGCAACTCCTCGCTGCCCAGCACCTCCGGAATCCACTTTTCCAGAAAGGAACATACGTCCCGACCTTCTGATTCCTCTGGAAGACCCACCAGCCTCAAGTTATTCTGTCTCGACCGAGATTCCAAATCCAAAATATTATTTTCCAGAGATTTATTTTTTTTTTCCAAAGTGCGCACCTTTAATTGAAGACGGGTGACATCATCTTCAGCACTAGCGAGACGGAGCTCCATCTGCGCCGTTCGTTCTACACAGTCACCCAATTCCTTTCTTATTCCTTCCAACGCTGTCATAATCCCATCAAATCTAGAGGAAAAGTCCGCTCTCATTGAACTCATGGCAGCCATCAGCGCATCTGCGCCTCTCCCCGCAGACGTCGCACCGTTGCCAGCCTCCTCCGCCATATATGGAGTTTTATTTGCTGCGTCACAGACCTGAAAGTCCGTTAATTTGGACTGTTTCGGCGGCTCGCTTTTTCCTTTACCTGGTTTTCCAGCCTTAGGCTTCGCCGACATATCCTCGCCCAGACGCTGGGATACGTTCTGTCCCAAATAAGAGAGTTATTTGCCGATTTTTTTTCTCCAGGAGCAGAGCAGAGTGAGACACATCCGT
Organism: Pholidichthys leucotaenia; assembly: GCA_020510985.1. Lineage (NCBI taxonomy): Eukaryota > Metazoa > Chordata > Actinopteri > Cichliformes > Pholidichthyidae > Pholidichthys > Pholidichthys leucotaenia. The sequence continues at coordinate 88,775,519 of CM035842.1, read as the reverse complement.
CCTACGTGGCAGCCATAACCGGAAGTCAAAAGTCTTTTATTTATGCAACAAAGTTATTTTCAGTATTTTCAACTCTCATGACTGCCAAACTATAACCCTAACCCTAAACCTAACCCTAACCTTAGCAATCAGGAAATGGATGGTGCTCCGTCTCTGACCGTTCCTACGAGAAACTAATGCTTGTAAAAGGTTCCTAGGTATGTGTTGGAAGTGCTCCAACCGGAAGTGGAGGAATACAGACGGTATTTTGGTTGCATTTGGAGCGGAAGTGGTTTGATGCGAATTCGCGACAACAGGCGTCAAGGGGTTAATTCCAGTGTTTGAAATTTAGTTTTCAGGCTGGTGACGTCATCCTCAGTGCTTGAAATTCGGAGCTCCACCTGCGATACTCGCTCCATACAGTCATTTATTTCTTTTCTCATACCTTCAATCGCTGCTATAATCCCATCAAATTTAGACGAAAACTCTGTTCTCATGGAGTTGATGGCAGCGAGCACTACGCTTGTCCCCTCCCCAGCAGTTTCCGCTCCGCCGCTGGCTCCATCCTCCGCCATTGTCTCTGGAGTTTTCCCTGCCTCGCCTCAAGCGTGGAAGTCCATTAGCTTGGGTTGTTTTGTCGAGTTGCCTTTTCCTCCACCTAATTTTCCAACCTTGGTCTTTACCATATCCACGCCAAGACGTTGGAATGGGTTTTTGTTCCAATTGAGAGAGTTTTAGTAAAATTTTTAGTTTTACGAGCAGAGCAGTGTGAAACACGTCTTCCTACGTGGCCGCCATAACCGGAAGTCCCCAAATTTACATTTTTAACATTTTTTCCTCATGAATGTATTACTTTTTGTATTCATTTAGAATTTTAAAAACCCTCTTTTTGTGACTTTTTCATTTAAATTTGTGATGTTTCTTTAGCGATTTTTTAAAATGTAAATTTCATAATTTTCTCACAAATTTGTGACTTTTTTCTTGTAAATTTTAAAGCTTTCCAATAATAATGTATTTTCACATAAATGTAAGACTTTTTTTCTTGCAAGTTTGACATTTTTTTTATTATTTTTTTTTTTTTTATTTAAGTTTTTGTAAAGGGTATACAGGTCGTTACAGCAATGCATTGTTTACATTTTCATCACATGTTCCCTTATTTTCTGATATCTGACAACATTGGAAGATTAATTCTTACAACACCCCTTTTTTTTTTTTAAAGTGAAAGAAAAAGTGAAATTAAAGAGAAAAAAACAAAAAACAAATAACAAAAAAACAAACAAACCAGTAAAAAACAAACAAAAAGAAAAAGTAAGTAAATAAAGATAAAAGAGCATCTGAGTAGTGATGGAACAAAGAGCGGAACTATTATTGAAATGGTATTTGTCAAAGATTAGATCTAATGGAAGACACATATGCGGTCCAGGGTTGCCAAAAGTTCATGAACCCATCCATGTCCTGTCTCAGTGCGAATGTCAACTTTTCCATTGAGTAAATGTCTTGGATCACGTTAGTCCAATCTTCAGGTGTAGGACAGTCCTTCAACATCCATTTTTTAGTTAGAGCTTTTTTGCTTGCCAATATTAAAACATTGAATAAGTATTTTTCTCCTCGTCTTTCCAGTGAGTCCGGTAGTAAACCCAAATACAAAGTTACAAAAGAAAAGGGAACTGTAATTTTGAATATTTTCCCCAATATTGTCTGTACCTTGGTCCAATATTGGTGGATAACTGGGCATGACCAAAACACATGAAAATGATTTGCAGTCTTTTCACCACACAAGCGCCAACAGTTCAATCCCTTATGGGTAAATTTGTTTTGTGCAGGTGTTCTGAAAAATCTTGCCAAGTTTTTCCATCCAAATTCTCTCCACTGCAGGGATGAGGTACTTTTCCATTGCTGTTTATTTAGCTTTTCCCATATTTCCAGTTGTAAAGTGAAATTCCCCTCTTTTTCCCATCTCTCTTTTATATAAGATGTGTTGTCTCCTTTTAAGTCTTGAAGACCTTGGTATATTTTAGAAATGTATCTGATCCCTGGGATCCCTTTATATGCCATTAAGAAGACCTTCAGAACACCTGACTGGGCCCTTTCCAAAACCTCCTTTTTAAGTATATTGTTTATGTGGTGTCTAAGCTGGAAGAACCTGTAAAGGTCTTGATTTATTAGGCCTTGTTTTTTCAAATCTTCAAAACTTCTTAAGATTTGCCCTTTAAAAAAATCGTAATATTTTATCAGCCCTTTCTCCTTCCACTTTTTAAATCTGGTGTCTGTTTTATTAGGAGTAAAGTCCTGATCATAGGCAATCCATTGCAGAAGTCGATAGGGCTCTTTAGTTTGATTCTCTCTGACTATCTTAAACCAAATTTTTAGCGGGGTCTCTATCCACGGGTTAGTGTTATTCAAAAGCTTAGGTAAGGCATTGTTCCCTATTATCGCCTGTAGGGGGATGTCACTTGTTATTTGGCATTCGATCTCCTTCCATTGTGCAGTGTAGACTGGGTTACATATCTCTACTAAAGTTTTAATTTGTGCGGCTTTAAAGTAGTCCCTGATATTTGGCAGCGCGAGCCCACCTTTGTCTTTGTTTAGCCGTAGGGTTCTATATCTGATTCTAGGTCTCTTGCCCTGCCATATGAATCTTGAGATCCTTCTGTCCAGCTCCTGCCATGTTTTTTTGGGAGGTTCTACCGGTATTGTTTGGAAAAGGTATAGAAGACGTGGAAGTATATTCATTTTGACTGCTTCAATTCTTTGTGCAGTACCCAAGAATGGTATCATATTCCATCTTGCTAGGTCAGATTTTATTTTTGTCACCAGTGGATCATAGTTTAGTGATATAATTTTGTTGAGTTGTTTCGGGATATTGACCCCCAGATATTTCATAGATTCCGACTCCCAGTTAGTTTTGAGTTTGCTTAGTGAATAACGATTTGGGTCATAGTTGAATGTTAAAACTTGGGTTTTATGCATGTTTAATTTGTACCCCGATAAATCTCCATACTCTGAAAAAACTGAGGTTAGTTCTGCTAAAGAAGTGTTCGGCTGCCCTAGGTATATTAAAATGTCATCAGCAAAGAGTGCTATTTTATGTTCCTTCTGACCAAGTGTAATACCTTGAATTTTTTGGTTTTGTCTTATCCAATGGCTCAGAGGTTCTATGAAGATTGCAAAGAGCAGTGGAGACAGGGGGCAGCCCTGACGACATCCTCTTTCCAGTTCAAAAGATGATGATAAATTACCGTTAATCCTTATTTTAGCTGTTGGTTTTTTATATAATGCCTGTATAGTTCTAATGAAGTTGTTATGAAAATTGAAACTGGATAAGATTCTATATAGAAAAGACCAGTCAACCGAATCGAATGCTTTTTCAGCATCTAATCCCAATATGACTGCATTTAAGTTATATTTTTTTATATGATGAATTATGTGTAAAGTGCGTCGAATGTTGTCTTGTGTCTGTCTTTGTCTTATAAAACCTGTTTGGTCTAAATGAATTAGGTCTGTCAGTATATTCTCTAACCTTTTGGCAAGGATAATGGTAAAAAGCTTATAGTCCTGATTTAGTACACTGATTGGTCTGTAGTTGGAGCACTCTAGTTTATCCTTTTCAGGTTTAGGTATAACTGCAATGACCCCTTCTCTCCAGGAGGGGGGGATTTCCCCTGTGTGGAGGACATAATTAAATGTTTTCAGGAGGAGAGGAGATAGTTGCTGTTTAAAGGTTTTGTACCACTCTGCTGTATAGCCATCAGCTCCTGGGGATTTGTTAGCTTTAAGCTTCATAATTGCTTTTTCCAATTCTTTAGGATGTATTTCTGACAGTAGTGTTTTATTTTGTGACTCCGTAAGTTGGGGAAGGTTTAATGTGTTTAGGAATGCCTCGGATGCGTTTTTATGTTTTTTGTGGGAGTATAAGTTCTTATAGTAATTCTCGAAGCTTTTAAGAATATCCTGAATTCTGAATTTTATTTCCTTTGATACTGGGTCTCTGATTTTGTAGATTGCTCTTTCTGTTTGATGTTTCCTCAATTTATAGGCTAGCAATTTTACCGATTTACTGCCTGCTTCATAGTATTTTTGTTTCAGAAATGTAAGTTTCTTCTGGATTTCTATTGTGTAGATCTCATTTATTTGGTTTTTAATTTCCTTAATCTTGAGCGAGTCAGTAGAATGAGTGTTGCCTTTGTGTTCTTTTTCTAGGTTCCTAAGTTCTGACTCTAATGTGGATAGTTTTTCTTGTCTTAGTTTCTTTTGGGTTGCCAGTTTTGCAATAATCTTTCCTCTTATTACAGCTTTGCATGCATCCCACAGTATTAAAGGGGATACTTCTTCATTATCGTTATCTTCCAAATATCTGAGAATATCTGATTCCAATTCATCTTTCAATGGTCCTTTCAGGACATTTGAATTTAACCTCCAAGAAAATGTATTATTTGTGTATTTTTGGATATTTAAGTCCATGTAGATCGGACTGTGGTCGGAGAGATCCATCAGTCCTATTTTACATGTTTTTACTCTTCCAATGTCTCTATTAAACATAAAAAAATAGTCAATCCTTGAGTAAGATGAATGTGGAGTTGAGTAAAATGTATAGTCTTTTACACTGGGGTTGAGTTCCCTCCACACGTCACAGATTCCCATTTCTTTTAGTAGCATCCGAGTCTTCCTGTTTTGGGTGTTATTTTGATGTGGGGAATTACCAGAAGCATCCCAGTATGGATTCAGTCTAAGATTGAAGTCCCCACCACATATCACTAAACCTTGAGCTTTAGTTATCATTAGGTCGAATACATTTTTATAAAATTTCCAGTTAGCCCCTGGGGGAGCATACACATTCAGCAGGGTGATATCTTCTCCCTCTAGCCGCCCAGTTACCAAACTGTATCTCCCTTCTTTATCTTTGTGTTCTGATTTTTTTTCAAATGTAATTTTGGTTGATATCAATGTCGCTACTCCCCTCCTCCTCCCTGATTTATATGAAGATGAAGAGATCATTTTAAACCCTTGTCTACTGAGTTTATTGTGTTCCACGTCTGTTAGGTGGGTTTCTTGTAAAAATATTATTCCTGCTTTGTCTTTTTTCATTTTGCCTAGAATCTTGGATCTTTTAACTGGATTCAGGATTCCTTTTACATTATATGAAATTATTTTGGTTACACCCTGTTTCTCCATTGTGTTGTTTTGTTTAGTATAACTGTGTGGTGGCCCTCATTTGTGCTACTCAGAAACTGAAAGAACATTAAAAACAAGAAAAACATTAAGAACATAGTGTAAAAAACTTTAAAACAAAAAGCTGTCATAAGAACTTCCTGAGCTGAGGTCTTTTTAAAGACCCTGGAAGAGCCTTGATGGAGTGAAGGCCCTGAGGGAAATTCCTCAAACTCTGTTACGTGTTGAGGGCCCTCTCTTACCACTGAAAGTAGTCCCATGCTTTTAACGTGAGTTTCAGAACCCAATCCAAACTTGTAATGATTTTTTTTTTTTTCCTTTTATGCCTAAACCCTGTGAAATTGTGTGCACCCTCCCACCCCCATCACATCAAACATTCACGCAAAAACAGTATTTGTTAGTATGAGGAGAACATGTGGATTATTGTCACATTTCTATTTTAACAAGTTTTTTTTTTTTTTTTTTTTTTTATTACAAAGACTTATTTGTTTCAAATAATATGATTGTTCCATGAAATGTTTTACCACATGCTGAATATGCATCTCCTTTAATGTTTGTTACCTTGTATGAGGGGGGTTGGATGTGCGGATTGATTCAAGAGAAAGGAAAAAAAAAAAAAAAGGTCGCTATTCCAACCTGAAAACGGATAGTTTATCCGCGACGCTCTGGCGCTGGGTTTCCCGCTGCTGGTCCGTGGATTTTGAGGGTCTTTGTGTTGTCCATGTTTGCGCTTTGATCTTCTCACTCGGGTCTGCTGCGGGTTTAAATACCGTTACCGGGAGCCCTCTTCTCGCCATGTCAGCTGTTGCTTCTTCCGCCGAATTATAGAGACACGTTTCATCGCCGTAGAAGACCCTTAACTTCGCAGGAAATGGAGTCTGAAAGCGCAATTTCTTCTCTCTTAACACCTTTTTCGCGTCATTGTATTCCCTGCGCTTTTTAAGGACCTCCGGGGCGTAATCGTGTTCCACGTAGACTTTTCTCTCCTGGTGCATAAATCCTTTTTTCTGCCAGGCCAGTCTTACAACCTCTTGTTTTATTTTGAAATTGGAAAATCTTACCAACACCGAACGTGGGGGCGCTTCCGCCGCCAGCCTAGCGGCTAATGAACGATGTGCCTTTTCTATCTTCAAGTCGGTGGTTTGTGGAATATCCAATTTCTCTCTTAGTAAGGATTCCACGCATTCTGCCATTGAGTTAAAACCATTTTCGGTTCCTTCTATCAGACCATGAATTCTTATGTTGTCTCTTCTTTGTTTTCCTTCTTGGTCGGTTAGCTTAGCCTCTATAGCTGCTTGTCTTTTGCGTAGGTCTAGCACAGAATCTTCGAGCACTTTTATTCGATCCTCTGTTTCCAAGATTCGGTTCTCGGCCTGGTCCACTCTGCTGTTTGTCCTTTTCAATTCTTCTCTGAATTCCCGAAATTCGGCCGTAACTTCTCGGCGAAATCGTCGTAGCTCCTCAAATAGTGATTTCAGGCTAACCCTTTTGTTAGCTATCACCAGTTCCTCGTCTTCTGAACGGAGATCTTCCAGTTCAGATTCTCCGGCCGATACGTGTCCTGGCCTGGAGAATTTCAGTTTCTTCTGTTTTCCTTTAGACATGATGATTTTGTCTTTTGATTTTCACTCCTCCAAAAATCCGTTAAGTTTGATTTTCAAGGTGTTATCCTGGATTGGGTCTGAGAGCTTCAGTGTTAAGCTGCAGTCGCCATGGCGTCCAGACCGGAAGTCCGACATTTTTTTTATTATTTTGCAACATTTTCATTTAATAGGGCTATGTGGAACTTTTTTCTAAAGAAAATGTGACCAAGTCCATTTTAGAATTAATTTTAAACTTTTAATGTTTGTTTTTAAAACTCTTAATGGCCTTGCTCCAGCTTATTTATCTGAGATGTTAACTATCTGTGACTAAGGTAGAACTTTGAGGTCATCCAACCAACTTTTGCCAGATGTGCCCAGGTCAAAACACTGGGGTGACCAAGCCTTTTCAGTTGTTGCCCCCAGGCTCTGGAATAATCTCCTCCCTGACTTACGTGTTATCCCTGACCTGGACCTTGTCATGGTCTGAGCGCCGATCTCGTCCGCGCTCACGTCATGCAGTATTTTCCTCCCATTCTGTATCTAGTCCTGGTGGGCTCTCAGAGCTCTTATTCTGACAGTGTCTCTGCAGGGCTTCCAGCTGTCAGAGCCAAGCAGTAACAGCTGGTTTTGATTCAGCTGATGACACCCTCATCAGCTGATTAATTATCTTGCACTATTTAAGGGAGCAGCTCCTGTCACTCGGGGCTGCGACCTCGCATTTTCCAGACTGGTTTCCCTACGTCCGAAGCCAGTTCCTTTCAGCATCCTATTCGCATGTAAGTGTTGTATCCTTGTCTCCCGTCAGTCTCTCTAGTTCTCAGTATATCATAGTGTGTCTTAGTCCTAGTCTTTATTTGTGTTTTGCCCCATGAGGCTTATTATTTTGTATCGTTGTCAGTCCTTTAATAAATACGCAAACTCACAGGTTGCCTATAGTGTCTCATTAGCGGTCTGCGAGGACTGCACCATGACAGACCTTTTTTAAATCAAAACTTAAAATGTATTTATTCAGGATGGCTTTTAATACCCAGTAGTGCACTGACACTTATTCTTTTTTATCCTTTTTAATTTACTTTTATTTTTACTTATTTATGCTTAATCCTTTGTTACCTCCACCAAGGAGGTAATGTAACTGGTGTGGGAATCATGAAATGACGAGACTGGATGATTTCTCAGTATTGGTTTATTCCATCTCACGTCCCACAGCTCTTTCTCTCGGTCAGGAAATCAGAGAGTGAGCTGCAGTAAACCACATACATTTATACCCCCACATCAAACACAGAATCACATTTACATTTAATCCCTCCATTGTCCTCTTGGCTCCTCTGTCTGACCCCAAGAGGTCAGACAGTCCTTTCAGGTTCTCTCTCCAGTTTTTCTCACTTCCTCCCGAGGTCGCAGGTGGTCCAGACTCATTGTCCATCTGAGGCGTGATGTCAATACACACCGCGAGCTTAAAGTCCTTTTATGCTTGGGTCTCTGCAGCGGAATATGTGAGCTACATAATGTTACGCCACATCACTCCCCCCGAAACGCCAAAGAATGGACACACACCAACATTACCCAAACGACCATAAAACATATGTCACCCCCCCCTTTGCAGGATCTACAGCACAATCTACACGGGTTGGTCAAAACACACATCACTCTGCCCATAGTCTAGGCTTCAACCTCCTCCTGAATCTGCTGTACGCAGGTTTCGCAGCCTGTGTTGTGCCGTCCTGCGGCGCACCTGTGGAATGAAGGGGAGAAGGGTTAATTGCCCCCTGCGGGGGATCCCGGGGCCGCTCCCTGGGAAGTCTGCCGCGTCGAGGCGCCCCCGCCGGTCGTACAGATTCATCACGCAACACAAAAGCAGGCTTTAATCTGTCAACACTGACTGTTTCTTTCCTGCCCCCCAAATCTAGCACAAAATATTTCTCCCCAGTTTCCAGCACTCGAAATGGACCGTCATAAGGTGGGCGGAGGCAGTGACGCTGAGCGTCGTGCCTGACAAAAACAAACTCTGCGTTTTGTAAAGCCTTGGGAACAAAAACACGCGGAAAAGTGTGATGAGCGGGGCCCAGGAGCATTTCTGCTCCCGTGCCACTTAGAGGTCCCCGCACCGGGGGGCGCTCTGGTGCCGCATGGGCTGGCAGGAACTCTCCGGGCAGCCTGAGAGGTTGAGTAAAAACTAATTCAGCAGGTGAGTCATCTAAATCCTCTTTGGGTGCCGAACGCAACCCCAATAAAACCCATGGTAGTTTGTTTACCCAATCTGTATCCGTGAGCGACGCTCTGAGGGCTGCCTTCAACGACCTGTGAAAACGCTCGCATAAACCGTTGGCCTGTGGGTGATAAGCGGTAGTGCGATGGGGTGCCGCTCCTAAGCCGCTGGCCATTGCTGACCACAGCTCCGACGCGAATTGCGGACCCCTATCGGACGTAATATCTGACGGGACTCCGAACCACGCTACCCAGGCTGTTAAAAAAGCGCAAGCCACCTCTGCCGCTGTGGTCGATTGTAATGGGACCACTTCCGGCCAACGTGTGGTCCGGTCCACCATTGTCAAGAGATGTGTGAACCCTTGCGACGGCGGTGGGGGTCCCACTAGGTCTACGTGCACATGATCGAATCTCTTAGCCGGAATGTGGAACGGTTCTAAAGGGGCTTTCGTGTGCCTGTGAACTTTGGCCTGCTGGCAAGACATGCAGGCTTTCGCCCACTCCTTCACGTGCTTGCGCAGGCTCGGCCAAACAAACTTCTCCACTACCATTTTCACCAAAGCGCGTACTCCCGGGTGCGCTAGGGAGTGCACCGCGTCAAAAACGCGACGGCGCCACGTGGCCGGTACCACCGGGCGCGGTCGCCTGGTGGATACATCGCAGATTAGAGGGGGTGAACCGGTTTGTAAACTTATGCTCTCCAGTCTTAACCCTGTTGGTCCAGACAGGAGCGCGCGCACGTCCGTGTCTTCGCTCTGCTCCGCTGCCATGGCTGCGTAATCTATCCCCACGTGCACCGGAGCCGCGTGCGCGTCTGCGCTGTTACCTCACTCCGCGTCTGCGGCATTACAGTCCGCATCCGCGCGGACAGGCGCTGTTACCGCTCATGAGAGGCAGTCCGCTACTACATTAAGTTTACCGGCTACGTGCTGTATATCGGTGGTGAATTCTGAAATTGCGGCCAGCTGCCTCTGCTGTCGGCCTGACCAAGGTTCTGAAATTTTGGACATTGCAAAAGTGAGCGGTTTGTGGTCGACAAACGCAGTGAAACGCCGCCCCTCCAACCAGAACTGAAAATGGCGAATGGCCAGGTGGAGCGCTAGCAGCTCCCTGTCAAACGCGCTGTATTTCCGCTCAGCATCGCGTAGGGACCTGCTGAAAAAAGCGAGTGGCTGCCAAACTCCGGCGACCTGCTGCTCCACAACGGCCCCTATGGCCACATCTGACGCGTCTGTGGTTAGCGCTATTCGGGCTGAAGGGTCTGGGTGAGCCAGCAGTGCTGCGTCTGCCAGTGCTTTTTTAACCTCTGTGAATGCGCGCTCCCGCTCTGGGGACCACTCGATCACATTGGAGGGCTTCTGTTTTTTAAGCGCGGCGTACAACGGTTGCATGAGCTGCGCCGCGTGGGGTATGAAACGGTTATAAAAATTTACCATTCCTAAAAATTCTTGCAACGCTTTTACTGTTTGTGGCTGGGGAAACTCCGCCATTGCGCGTACTTTGGACGGCAGAGGGACTGCTCCCTCTGGGGAGGCGCCGTGCCCTAAAAAATCGATTTGCGCTGCGCCAAAATGGCACTTGGCCGGGTTGATTATCAATCCATGCGCTCCCAACCTCTGAAAAACTGTCGTGAGGTGTTTTTTGTGTTCCTCCTCGGAGGCGCTGGCGACCAAAATGTCGTCTAAGTAGACAAAAACAAAAGGGAGGTCGCGCAACACGGCATCCATCATCCGTTGGAAGGTTTGCGCGGCGCCTTTAAGGCCAAAAGGCATGCGTAAAAACTCAAAAAACCCGAACGGGGTTATTACCACTGTCTTGGGAATGTCCTCTGGTCGGACCGGAACCTGATGATAACTGCAGACCAGGTCTGTTTTAGAAAAAATGCGCGCCTTCGCCAAGTGCACCGAAAAATCCTGGATATGCGGAATTGGGTAGCGGTCCTGCGCTGTGGCATTGTTTAACCTGTGGTAATCGCCACAAGGTCTCCACGAGCCGTCAGCTTTAGGCACCATATGCAGGGGGGAAGCCCAGGCGCTCTTCGAGCGGCGAATTATGCCCAACCTTTCCAGGTTGGCAAACTCCTCACGCGCAATGGAGAGCTTAGCTGCATCCAAGCACCGAGCCTTCGCAAAAACTGGTGGGCCACTTGTGGTTATAAAGTGCTCCACCCCGTGCTTCGCCACCTTAGCTGAAAATGTGGGAACTGTGAGTGCTGGAAACTGGTTTAGAAGAGTGTGAAACTTACCACCTGCTGTGGCGACGTTGGTCTGTACTGGCGGTGGGGACACTCGAGCTGCACAAGGGATGGAACAAAAAGAGAGTGCATTAACCAGGCGTCTATTAACCAGATCTACCAACAAGCCATGTGAGCACAAAAAGTCAGCGCTTAACATGTTGAAACTCACCGCCGCTACTATGAAGGTCCATTCATAGGTGCGGCCGTGCAAGGACAGGCGAAGAGTCCTTTCGCCAAAAGTCTTGATAGACGAGCTGTTTGCGGCTGTCGCCCCGTCTCCGCGGGGGTCAGCCACACGATCCGCATAAGTCGCGGTGATGAAACTCCTCTGTGCTCCGGTGTCAACGAGGAATTGCCGTCCGGAGCTCGCGTCTGTCAGGTACAGCAGCTTGTTCAGTTCACCGAGAGTCGAAGCTGCTAACGACCCCCGGCTCGTGCGTTTCCCTGTTTCTTGAAGCTGCATGGTGGGACCCATCTGTGTGCCTTCTCTGCGAAGCGTCGATGATAAAAACAGAGGTTGTCCCCTCCTCTGCTTCGGGACCGCGCCGCTGCCGTCGTCGCTGGGGCTGTTTCTGCTGCCACTGGCTCTCCCCCGTCCTCGGCCGCCGCGCTGAGGTCTGCTGCTGCCACTGAAGTCTCCTGCTCGTCGCAGGCGTCGAGGAGCCGCTTCGCTTCCATGGCCAGCGTGCGGAAGTCCTGCTGGTTCACACACCTCATGCCGGACAGGAGACCCCTCATGTGTGCTGGGAGGGTCCTCAAGAAGATGTGTTTAAACAGAAACACGTCGTTGTCCGCCCCGATCATCTGCAGCATGTCCTCCATGAGGACGGTCGGCCTGCGTCCTCCTCTGTCGCGCAGGTCCAGAAGTCTCCTGGCCCTCACCTCGGCTGATGGCACAAAACTCCGAATGAGGGCGGCTTTCAGAGCGTCGTACTTGCCAGCAGCGGGCGGCTGCTGCACCAGGCTCTGCACACATCAGGCTGTGCGGCTGTCGAGTCTTGCGATGACATGGAACTTGATGTCATCTGCTGATACCCCATTGAGCACGAACCGCGATTCCACGTGTTGGAACCATGAGTGCGGGTCATCTTGCCAGAACTCGGGGAGTTTAATTGAGCTTACGCCCGTGCAGGCGGTCCCCGGTGAATCCGGGCCAGAGAAACTGTCTCCAAGCCTTTCCATATATCTCACGTGTGGGTCACCAATATGGGAATCATGAAATGATGAGACTGGATGATTTCTCAGTATTGGTTTATTCCATCTCACGTCCCACAGCTCTTTCTCTCAGTCAGGAAATCAGAGAGTGAGCTGCATGATTTCTCAGTATTGGTTTATTCCATCTCACGTCCCACAGCTCTTTCTCTCAGTCAGGAAATCAGAGAGTGAGCTGCAGTAAACCACATACATTTATACCCCCACATCAAACACAGAATCACATTTACATTTAATCCCTCCATTGTCCTCTTGGCTCCTCTGTCTGACCCCAAGAGGTCAGACAGTCCTTTCAGGTTCTCTCTCCAGTTTTTCTCACTTCCTCCCGAGGTCGCAGGTGGTCCAGACTCATTGTCCATCTGAGGCGTGATGTCAATACACACCGCGAGCTTAAAGTCCTTTTATGCTTGGGTCTCTGCAGCGGAATATGTGAGCTACATAATGTTACGCCACACTGGGGTGGTTTGTTTGTTTGTTTAGATTAGATTAAGATTAGATTCAACTTTATTGTCATTACACATGTATGAATACAAGGTAACGAAACACAGTTTAGCATCCAATCAGAAGTGCAAAGGACAGCAGTGCAGTATATACGGTAATTAACAGTATGTGCAATTTAAGCAAATATATGCAAATATATGCAGCAGTGCAGAAAGTTAAAAGTACTGTTATGTGCAAATAATGTGCAATAAGTTAGATGTAGTTATGTAGTTATGCAGTTATGTACAGGTGAGGATGGTAAAAGATGATTGTAAGAGAGTCAGCGGGGAACTAAGTTCAATAACGTGACAGCTGTTGGAAAGAAACTGTTCCTAAACCTGCTGGTTCTAGTCCGAAGGCTTCTGAAACGTCTTCTGGAGGTGAGAAGCTGGAACAGTCCATGAGCAGGATGGTTGGAGTCCCTAAGAATGCTGCGTGCCCGGCGCAGACATCTTTTCCTGTAGACGTCCTCTATAGCTGGAAGTGGAGTCCCTGTGATGTGTTGGGCGGTTTTCACCACCCGCTGCAGCGCCTTGCGGTCAGCTACAGAGCAGCTCCCATACCAGAGTGTGATACAGTTGGTCAGGGTGCTCTCTATCACGCAGCGGTAGAAGTTGCCCAGGATGTCAGTTGACAGATGGTTCTTCTTCAATGTCCTCAAGAAGAAGAGGCGCTGATGGGCCTTCTTGATCAGGCTGGTGGTGTTAACTGACCAGGACAGGTCCTCCGAGATGTGGGTCCCCAGGAGTTTGAAGCTGGGGACACGTTCAACAGCTATGCCATTGATATGGATGGGGTCATGTGTCTCTTCCCTCTCCTTCCTGTAGTCCACTATGAGCTCCTTGGTTTTGCTGGTGTTAAGGAGCAGGTTATTGTCAGCGCACCAAGTAGCCAAGTGCTCAACCTCTGCCCTGTAATCTGACTCGTCGTTGTCCCTGATGAGTCCAATCACCGTGGTGTCATCTGCGAACTTTATGATGGAATTGGATCCATACATAGGCCTGCAGTCATGGGTGTAGAGGGAGTAGAGGAATGGGCTGAGCACACAGCCCTGTGGTACACCAGTGTTGAGTGTGATGACGGAAGAACGGTTGGGGCCTGACCTAACATGCTGGGGTCTGTTGGTCAGAAAATCCATGATCCAGTTGCAGGTGGAGGTACTGATTCCCAGGTCCCCAAGTTTGGTGAGCAACTTGGAGGGGATAACTGTGTTGAATGCTGAGCTGAAGTCAATAAACAGCATTCTTGCGTAGGTGTTCTTGTCATCCAGGTGTGAGAGTACATAGTGCAGCGCTGTAGAAACCGCATCCTCTGTACTCCTGTTGCTCCGGTAGGCAAACTGATGAGGGTCCAGTGTAGGGGGCAGGCCTTTTTTGAGCTGTGCCAAGACCAGTCGCTCAAAGCACTTCATGACTATGGGCGTCAGTGCCACAGGGCGATAGTCATTTAGGCACGATGGTGTTGAATGTTTCGGCACTGGTACTATTGAAGTGGTCTTGAAGCACGCTGGTACCACGGCCTGGGCCAGGGACAGATTGAAGATGTCTGTGAAGACCCCTGCCAGCTGCTCAGCGCATGCCCTCAGCACACGCCCAGGAATGCCATCAGGGCCAGCAGCCTTACGTACGTTGACATGACTCAGTGCATTACGGACATCGGTGTGGGTGAGTGTGAGGTGGTGGAGGTCATCAGAGGGTGGGAAATTGATGTTCTTTTCACTGTTGTCCTTGTCAAAACGAGCACAGAAGTTATTTAGCTCATTGAGAAAGGGCACAGTCATGGCTATAGGTATGGAGTTGCTGGGCTTATAATCAGAGATAGCTTGAATGCCCTGCCACATACGTCGGGGGTCAGAGTCCCCAAAATGTTCCTCCACCTTCAGCTTGTAGCTGTGCTTGGCCTTCTTGATGCCCCTCTTCAGATCTGCCCTGGATGAACTGTAGGCCTGTGCATCACCAGATCTAAAGGCATTGTTACGTGCTTTTAGCAGAAGTCGCACTTCTCTGTTCATCCACGGCTTCTGATTTGGGTACGTGGTGATCTGTCTTTCCGTGGTGACACTGTCAATAGTGGTGTTGATATGGTCCAGGACTGAGTGGGTGTAAGAGTTGATGTTTATGTGGGAGCCACAGGTAGCTTGAGAGGTGAACATAGTCCAGTCTGTGTTCCTAAACTTCTCCTGGAGTACAGAGTCAACCCCCTCTGGCCACACTTTGATGGTCCTCACTGATTGTCTGTCTTTTAGCAGGATTACGCAAAAACTACTGGATGGATTTTGATGAAAATTTCACCAGAGGTAGCCCTTGGGCCAAGCATAAACTCACTAAATTTTAGTGATGATCTGAGAGTGCAAACCTCCACCAAGGACCTTGTTAGTAGTTGTGCAGCAATATTACACAAAAACTACTGGATGTGTTTGGATGAAATTTTCACCAGAGGTGGTTCTTGGGCTACAGACCAACCCATTAAATTTTGGTGATGATCTGAGAATGCATACCTCCGCCAAGGTTCTTTTCTTCTCACAGTGTGTTTGCAAGAATCCTCCAAAACTTGTGGCTAGACTTTGATGCAATTTTCACCAGAACTGGCTCGTGGCCTACACACAAACCCATTACATTTTGGAGGTGATCCATGAGGGACAGAAGGCACCTTGGCGGAGGTATGTGCTGTCTGGGTGCTTTTCTAGTTTATGTAACTGTTCTTATGTTGTGTATGTCTCTAGTGCTGTTCGATCTTCTGTATAGCACTTTGGTCACCTATGGGTTGTTGTAAAGGGCTATAAAAATGAAGTACATTACAATACATTTACATTACCTTTTCATGTAAATTTACATTTTTTCATGAAAAATTTTTAGGATAAATTTGAATGCAAAGTTTATAATTTTTTTTTTCTTGTTGATTGGGACTTATTTCTTGTAAAGTTGCAATTTTTTCATCTTAACTGCAAATCTGAAAAACATTTTTTGATCCCTAATATGTGACTTTTTTTGTGTGAATTAGTTTCATGGAAATGTGCAACTATTCACTAAAAAGGTTCCATCCACTGAAAATAGTGTTTTTGTCAGTTTTAACATTCTGAAAAGTGCCTGGGATTGGCACTTTTGGGATTCGGACCTCTACTTATATAGCACTTTTCTAGTCTCAAAGAGCTTCACTGCTACTAACGCTCTATCAGAGACAGATACCTAGGGACAATTTAAAATCATCAATTAACCTAACATGCATGTCTTTAGATTGTGGGAGGAAACTGGTGCAAACCCACACAGCACAGGGAGACCATACAAATTCCACACAGAAATGTTCCCACACATGGCAACCTGGGGATTCGAACCTGGATCCTTCTAGCTGTTAGGCAACAGTCCTAACCACTGTGCCACTGTTCTGCCCATGTGGTACAGTGGTCACGTGATTATCGAAAAAACATTAAAATACTCACTTCTCTTAAAATAATGTACTGAGGGCATGCAATGATGTCACTTCGCTTACAGCCATGCCCCTCTCCTTCCAGATTGAGTGGCAAAACAAATCAACGATGGCTATGTGTAGCAGTAAAAATGCCGATACGGAGAGGAATACAAATGATTATATGCTCAAACTGAAGGCAGTTGGACTCGACAGCGACCCTCATAGCTCTCAAAAGAATCAGTGGTCCGCTAATATCCACATGTGGCCAGAAATTGGGTTTGGTTTAAAATGTAATTCTCAACAAATAGAGGGAAATAAATTAGGACACCCCCTATTTTTTTTTAGGACACTCCCACATTCATTTCAACTTACAATGGCTAAAATAAATGTTAAAGAATGGAAATAAAAACAAAAACAAGGTTAGACAAATATGTAAACATTTCTTAATAAAGAACTGAATACTCACACCCAGAAAGCATGGTGGAGAGGAGAATAATAGACTGAAGGAGGAAGCATCTGGTTGGTATCAAATGAGACAGTTAGATCTATGCACCCCCCGGGGAGAGGAAGAACCGGGAGCAACAGAGAAAATAAAGGTGTCAAAGCGGCACCCGTGTATTTTATGTTAATGGTGTGCATTGTCTGGCAACCTGAATGTAATGTGCCACACTTCTCTTTGTTCAGACAGCAATGGTTATGGTCGCATCCCTCGGTCTCTATAGACTTAAAGTTATACTGTAAAAGGAGCGTGCACAGAGACCTGGCTGTATTGCTGATATGTAAAGAATAAAGATTCTGTATCGTCCAGCTTGCGCCTCGCCTCCTTTCTCTACAGTATAGTCTTTATATTGTTTCTTTTTCTGAAGCGTAGTTTCAGCTATTCTGGGTTTGTTCCTACGTCAAGAAAAGGTAAGCTTGATACATGCTCCTGCTCTATTTTACTGGCCAGCATAACTGTCTAAAGGGGGGGAGCTCAGCCAAGGTGTTAGCTTCAGAGCTAACAGCGCTACTAGGGAGTTAGCTTACTTGGTTTGGCGGTTGGGGCTGGTCAGCCTCAATGCATAAAGCTTGCCTCATCAGGGAGATGCTGACAGACAGGCTGCCTGGCATTAACTGTCCGTCCGCTGGTGATCCCTGTTTTCTATAAATTCTATTCACCCCCACTGGAATCCTTGTTCATCTACCAATGGGACCTTTAAGTTGCAACTTTTCCCATAAATCTGTGGCTTTCTTTGTCTCAGCTTTACTAGTTTTTCTTGTAAATTTGCAGAAGTTTTCTCAGGTTATGCCAAAAGATCCAAAGATATCAGGCCCCCTGGTGCCAACTGCCAACTTCTGTTTGCTTCCTGGTGCTCAGACAGGGAGCCACCCTCCCCCTGCACTCACCAATGGGGAAACAACGGGAGGAGGAGACTGCTGCCTGAAAAGTGCAACTCCGACACCCTTTTTGCTTCACTCTCAGTCAGCCAAGTTCAGCAGAGGAACCGCTCCTTCATTCAGCATGGCAACCCCACTCACCGACCAGGAGAAACGCAAGCAGATCAGCATCAGAGGCATTGTTGGGGTGGAGAATGTTGCAGAGTTGAAGAAAGGCTTCAATCGGCACCTGCACTTTACCCTGGTTAAGGACAGGAACATTGCCACGCCCAGGGACTACTACTTTGCCCTGGCCCACACTGTCAGGGATCACTTGGTGGGCAGATGGATCAGGACGCAGCAGTTTTACTATGAAACCGACCCAAAGGTATAAATCAGAGGTTAAAACTGGAAAGGCTGCACACAGCAAACTAAAAAGTATGATTCTGAAAGGCCTGAGATTGGCATTTGAAAGCTGTAGAGATCTGCTTCCTTTGCATGGTTGCAGCATAGTTGTGTTGCATAAAGCTGAGCATGTTACAGAGGTTCTTTATTTTCAGGTCGTTGCTTCGTGTTTACATACTGGCTCTCTTTGGGGCAGAACAGACTTGCTTCTTCCTGTTTCATTTACTGGCTACTCAGCTCTGTCTCTGGCAGTTCTCAGCTCATTCCTGCACCTCTGCCCCAGCCAAAATACTGAGTTGCAGTTAGCGTTACTTTCTCATATGACTTTGAAAGATGCATTTATTTTCTTCTGCCCAGAGGGTGTATTATCTGTCTCTGGAATTCTACATGGGTAGGACACTCCAGAACACTATGGTAAACCTGGGGCTGCAGAACGCCTGTGATGAAGCCATCTACCAGGTCTGCTTAATAAACAAAAAATCTTTATGAAGAGCCACAGATGAAAAAAGTTTGAACATGTAATAACTGCGCTGTTGGTTTCATTGCTCTGCTGCAGTTGGGCTTGGACATGGAGGAGCTTGAGGAGATGGAGGAGGACGCGGGCCTGGGGAATGGAGGTCTGGGCCGGCTGGCAGGTAATAGTGTCCCGGTGAAGTGCACGCCCCCTCCTCTGAGAGCCCTAATTTATAGGAAATAATGCAAAACAAAAGATGATTATAATGACTTCTCAAACAGGCAAATACATGTAATACACCAATTGTTCATCTTCCCCCTTATCTGTCCAAACATCAATACCCCGCTGCCATTTCCGTGTATTTTTGGCAGTTCTCCATCAACTATTTTTGTCTGTTGAGGCAACCTGCAGCACAGAGTCATTGTAACAAGAGGAGCACATGACCAAAGCTATTTAATTTCATGTCTGATTAGTTTATATATTTGCAGTTTTATGTCTGTGCTCTTCTGCATACAGCATGCTTCTTGGATTCCATGGCCACCCTGGGTCTTGCAGCCTATGGTTATGGCATTCGTTATGAATATGGGATCTTTAACCAGAAGATCAGAGATGGCTGGCAGGTAACCACAGTGCCTTTTTTTATTTTCTGGAAAGCCATAATAACAATTTGTCTTTAAATATAATCTCCAACTGGATTTGAATTAAAATAATTCAGGTTAACAGAAGCTCACTCACATCTTGTCTTGTATTATTTTTTCCTAAAAATCAGGATCAGGATCTCAAACTCTAATGAGGCCAAAGTAGAAAAGAATTAGGTAAAACTGTTGAACACAATTATCATTAACAGCCTCCCCATAGCCTTGGATGAAGTGTTGCAAGCTTCTGGAAAAACAAAACAAACATTATGGATCTTCTGATAAAGGATCCCAAAATTTAAGGCTTTTGCCCTTTTGATCCCTGCTGTGTGTGTGCAGTTGAAGCCCTCAGCGTAAACATGGACAACTGAGCACTGACCTGGAAACGTGCTCAAGCCTTAACGAGCCTGCATGAACCTGCACCTCTAATCCCTGCTGCTAGTGAAAGTTATTTACATAACACAGAAAGCCAAACTCTGTTACTTCAAGCTGTGCTGTACATCTACCCCATGGGTCTGTAACCTGTGGGTCCGGAGCCGCATATGGGTATTTTGCCCGTAACCAGTGGCTTCCTGTGATTTTGACAAAAACAAACAAAAAAAAGGTTCCAAATTTGAGAGGGAAAAGGGTGTCAGTTCTAGAGGAAAAGGTCCCAGATTCTAGAGAAAAGGTTGGAAAATACCCAAAGGAGCCACATGTGTCTGCCCTCCAGTGGGCTCACCACCTACAGGAGGAATCACGGTGTTATGTGAACCGGGTGGCAGTCTGGACTTCTTTGCTTGGACCACTGCTCCTGCAACCCAGATCCCGGATAAGCGGCAGAAGATGGATGGATGGATGACATTCATCTTCTAACCCTTGTCTGCATTGCAAAGGCAGCAGTCTAAGAAGAGAAGCCTAGACTTCCCTCTCACCAGCCACCTCCTCCAGCTCTTCAGGGAAGATACCGTGGCTTTCCCAGGCCAGCTGGGTAACATGGTCTCGCCAGCATTTCCTGGTGCCCAAAACACCTCATATCTGAGGCGACCGGGAGGCATCCTGATCAGATGCCCAAACCACCTAAACTTTTGTTGTGGAGGAGTAGTGTCTCTACTGAGCCTTTTCTGAGCAACTGAGCTCCTCACCCTATCTCTAAGTGCTAGCATCCAGCTTTATGTTTAGCGTAGATGCATCTAGACTAGCATCGTGTAGATCTGCAGTACTCTGGGGTGGCAATACTGTATCAATTCAGAGACACCAGTATTGTGATATTTTATTAAAAATTATTAATACATGTTGCAAATACAATCTTACCTTATGAGGTACCAGACTAATAAAAACCAGTTGAGTTCTCAGTCCACTAGATGGTGCTAAATGCTCACTGTCTGGTTAGGTCAGCACAGCACAGGAGTGACTAATGAGGTCTGGCCAGGAGTTGAACAAGACAAAGATCTGGATGAGAAATCATAATATATGATACTACAATACTTGGCATATCGCAAGATTGAGATAATTTCGCATTGCAGCGCAAGTACGTGATAGTATCGTATTGTGGTGCCTCTGGTGATTCCCACCACTACCAGCCACCCTACAGAGAACGGTCATTTCAACCATTTGTATCTGCAGTCTCATTCTTTTGGTCATTACCCAAACTTCATGACTATAGGTGATGTAGGAATGTAGATTGACTGATAAATTGAAAGCTTTGCTTTGCACCTCAGCTCCCTCAAATACAGAAAAAAAATTTAAAAAGTTGCAATTTAAAGAGTGAAGAAAAGCTGCAAATTCCAGAGGCTTAAAAAATAAGCACATTCTAGTGAAAATGTTACAAATTTCAGGGAAAAAATGAGAAAAAAGTTGCAAATTAACAAGAAAAAGGTCACTAATCAACAGTCTACTTTAAAAAGTTGCAAAAATTAGAAATATATAAGCCTGTAATTTATGTGGAAATATAATACATTTATGCAAACACATTTGACACAAGTTGCAAAGTCATAAAAGGCTTAACTTTACATGAAAAAGCAATACATTTATGATGTAAAAGTAAAGAAGAAAGAATTCTCCTATTTCTAATGTTGACTGACCACTTTATACTCTATTCATTTTGAGGCACAAATATATTTTGTGGCTCTATGCAGCTAAATACTGCTTACAATGGCTCTTTTCATCCTACGGGTTCCCTGACCTAACCTCTGCTATGCTGTAGGTGGAGGAGGCCGATGACTGGCTCCGACATGGAAACCCATGGGAGAAGGCTCGCCCCGAGTATATGCTGCCCGTTCACTTTTATGGACGGGTGGAGGAGACCAGAGAGGGCTCCAAATGGGTCGACACTCAGGTACTGGTGTTGAATTGGTGAATTATGGATCAGTTAAACCGCAGACAGGAGACCTAGTCGAGCAGGAACTGACAGTTTTATAGCTGTGCACGTATAGAAAGATATTCCAGGATGAGATGATGGTTTATTTGTGAGTGAGTCAGGTCAGCAAGTCTGTTAGTGCAATGTTTTATTACAGGAAGTCACATTGGGACCTTCTGACTCATTGCATATCATGTTCTGGACAAAATGCATAAAATATCAGTAGTTTTTGGTGTGTATTAATTTGTAATGATTTAGAATTAAAATGTTTGGTAAAAAAAAGTTATGTACCTTTTTATACGCACCTGATGATTCTAAATGTTCTGACTGTAAATGATACTTTAGAAAAACATGATGTATATATTTCAAACACCAGCTTTAACACATACAGAAAGTGCCTTTAGTGAGAGGAAAAATTAAAACTAAGGACCCCAGAATATTGAGTAAAAAAAATTTCTTCTGTAATGGTTTGTTGAAAGGATGCACCTTGACTTAATTCTGCAAGATACTTCTCTTATACAGTTTTTTAGGTTATTTTGAAGTGTCAACAAATTTTCAATGTTTTCATGCAACATTTCCTTACAGTGGTGTGAAAAAGTGTTTGCCCCCTTCCTGATTTCTCTTTTTTTTTTTGCATGTTTGTCACACTTAAATGTTTCAGATCATCAAACAAATTTAAATATTAGACAAATATAACACAAGTAAACACAAAATGCAGTTTTTTAAATGAAGGTGTTTATTATTAAGGGGAAAAAAGCCAAACCTACATGGTCCTGTGTGAAAAAGTGATTGCCCCCTAAACTTTGGCCAACCTTAGCAGCAACAACTGCAATCAAGCGTTTGCAGTAACTGGCAATGAGTCTTTTAAAGCGCTGTGGAGGAATTTTGGCCCACTTATCTTTGCAGAATTGTTGTAATTCAGCCACATTGGAGGGTTTTCAAGCTTGAACCGCCTTTTTAAGGTCATGCCACAGCATCTCAATCGGATTCAGGTCAGGACATTTACTACGTCATTCCATAGTCTTCATTTTGTTTTTCTTAAGCCATTCAGAGGTGGACTTGCCTGTGTGTTTTGGATCATTGTCCTGTTGCAGAACCCAAGTGCGCTTCAGATTGAGGTCACGAACAGATGGCCGGACATTCTTCTTCAGGATTTTTTGGTAGACAGCAGAATTCATGGTTCCATTTACCACAACAAGTCTTCCAGGCCCTGAAGCAGCAAAACAGCCCCAGACCATCACACTACCACCACCATATTTTACTGTTGGTATGAAGTTCCTTTTCTG
This sequence comes from Pholidichthys leucotaenia, assembly GCA_020510985.1. NCBI lineage: Eukaryota > Metazoa > Chordata > Actinopteri > Cichliformes > Pholidichthyidae > Pholidichthys > Pholidichthys leucotaenia. The sequence continues at coordinate 88,752,776 of CM035842.1, read as the reverse complement.
AAATGCTGTTACTTTTATACCAGATGTAATGGGACACACACCTTCCAAAAAGTTCAACTTTTGTCTCATCAGTCCACAGAGTATTTTCCCAAAAGTCTTGGGGATCATCAAGATATTTTCTGGCAAAACTGAGACAAGCCTTTATGTTCTTTTTACTCAGCAGGGGTTTTCGTCTTGGAACTCTGCCATGCAGGCCATTTTTGCCCAGTCTCTTTCTTATGGTGGAGTCATGAACACTGACCTTAACTGAGCCAAGTGAGGCCTGCAGTTCTTTGGATGTTGTTGTGGGGTCTTTTGAGACCTTTTGGATGAGTTGTTGCTGCGCTCTTGGGGTATTTTTGGTTGGCTGGCCACTCCTGGGAAGGTTCACCATTGTTCCATGTTTTCGCCATTTGTGAATAACGGCTCTGTGTTTCGGTGGCGTCCCAAAGCTTTAGAAATAGCTTTGTAACCTTTTTCAGACTGATAGCTCTTAATTACTTTGTTTCTCATTTGTTCCTGAATTTCTTTGGATCGCAGCATGATGTCTAGCTTTTGAGGATATTTTGGTCTACTTCACTTTGTCAGGCAGGTCCTGTTTAAGTGATTTCTTGATTGAGAACAGGTGTGGCAGTAATTAGGCCTGGGTGTGGTTAGAGAAATTGAACTCAGCTTTCCAAAGATATGATAAACCAGTTAATATATGTTTTAACAGAGGGGCAATCACTTTTTCACACAGGGCCATGTAAGTTTGGATTTTTTTTACCCTTAATAATAAACACCTTCATTTAAAAACTGCATCTTGTGTTTACTTGTATTATCTTTGTCTAATATTTAAATTTGTTTTATGATCTGAAACATTTACATAAGTGTGACAAACACAAAAAATGAGAAATCAGGAAGGGGGCAAACACTTTTTCACACCACTGTATATATTTGTAACTTTTTTCTATTTTATAAATCCACAGTTTTTACTTGTAAATTTGCAACTCTTTTCTCTTATTTTGAGATGCCTTTCTCATAAATTTGAATCTTTTTTTCTTATGAATTAGCTTTTTTTCTATGCAAAGTTCAGTTTTAGGATTGTTTTGTTTTTTTTTTCCACAATATTTTTTATTGAACCTTTTTTTTTACAAACATGACACAAACAATCAAACACTAACACTAAAGTAATTTAAAAATTAAACACTAACTACAAGAAAAGAAAAAAAAATGTACTAAAAACACCAACAACCACTAACAAAGGCAAGTCATCAACAATGCTCCTCTGTTTAGTCTAGGTAATCCATTACATAAGTATACATATTATACATTCACCAATTTGGAATTTACAAGGTCCACACACATCATTCACCTTCTTCTTCAGAAGTTATGTTTAATTTCTTTACATAATCAATGAAAGGTCTCCATATATTCTCAAACACATTTTCCTTTGATTTCAGTATGTATGTTATTCTTTCTAGTGGAAGGTTTGTTAACATCTGTCTTAACCACTGAGTCACATCTGGTCTATGAGTCTTTTTCCACAGTAGTGCAATACATTTTTTTGGCATTAAGCAAACTGAGGTCTATGAATGCTCTTTCACTCTTATTAAAGTTATGCTTTTCTGGATACAGACCCAACAAAAACAGTTTAGGGTTCAATGTGAATTGTTTTGAAATTATTTTTTCAATTGTTACCCTCACCTCTTCCCAAAACATTCTAATTTTTTTACATTCCCATAAACAATGAAATAGGGTTCCTTTACTTTCCATACATTTTGTGCATGTATCTGGTATGTTTTTGTTATATCTATTTAACTCCACCGGTGTAACATACATCCGCATTAACCATTTAAATTTTTTTTTTTTTCTTAACTTTCCAACTTTTTTCTAAGTAAATTTGCAACTTGGGTTTAAATTGTCTTTGAGTATGAATATGAGATTGAATGGTTGTCTGCCCTGTCCTGTCTGTGTTGTCCCTGTGATGGACCGGTGATCTGTGTCCCCCACCCCCACCCCTGTAACCCAAAATGTTTCAAGTGGTTGAAGATGAATGGATGAAAAATTTGCAACTTTTTTTTTCATAAATTTTCAACTTTTTTCCTCATGAATTTTTAGCTAATTCTGGCAAAGCTGAAAGGAGCTAATGCGATGACGTGGTGTCCGTCATCTGTCTGTCCGCCCGTCTGTCCGTCCACATTTCATGACAATTGCTACTCCTCCTAGGCATTTGCCCTGCCCAAACTCACTCACAATGACCCTCAGGTCAGCCTGCATCCAGCTTGTGTTAAAGGACAAGACCACTTTTAGATGTTATTTTGTTTTATATGTTTAAGTCTTTATTTTGTATGTTTTTGTCCTTGTTGTTGTGATAAGATATGAAATGACCACACGAATTTCCTTTTTGTGGGATAATAAAGTTTACTTCGACCTCAGCCTTGACCTTGGCATAGTTTTCCTCTGTGTAGGTGGTCCTTGCGATGCCATATGACACGCCCATTCCTGGCTACATGAACAACACAGTGAACACCATGAGGCTGTGGTCCGCCCGAGCCCCCAACGACTTCAACCTGAGAGACTGTGAGTAGTGGGGACATTTTATGTCCTCTCTGGTTTTCAACACACAAGCTTTGCGAGACTTGAAGAATGCTGCAACAAGATTCCTGTGTTGCACAAATGACCAAAGTGCAACAGCAGTCTCCTCGACTGCATGTCGTAATTTATGAAATTCCGAATGAGTGTAGCATGTGTTGTGATCTGTTTGTAGTTAACGTTGGAGATTACATTCAGGCCGTTCTGGACAGAAACCTGGCAGAGAATATCTCCCGTGTGCTCTACCCAAATGACAATGTAAGTCCAGTCAGCACATCTTTCACTTGGAATAGAAATGATATTTTTTAGCATTCATTCATCAGTCACCTGCTGGTCTCTATACACTGTAGTTCTTTGAGGGAAAAGAACTTCGTCTGAAGCAAGAGTACTTTGTCGTGGCAGCCACGCTCCAGGACATCATCCGTCGTTTTAAGACCACCAAGAAGGGCACCCCTGGTCGCACATCCTTCCAGAGCTTCCCAGCGAAAGTAAGTCAGCTGCAGAGTGGGGTTTCAGTCAGCTGGGTGTCCAAAATGAAGGTCTTAATGATATACTATAAAAATCATAAATATTCCTAAATATTCTTTCAGGAGTCTTAAAAATACCACAGACAACACTGTAATATTTGCTTTCATTATACTGGAAAAACTTCTGTATTCTGGTTTTTGAATTTGTAATCATATTTTTGCATTTTAACAGGGTAATGCATTGATTGAAAAATGACTAATTAATTGTACTTTTTTTTCTAAAATTAACTTGCTTAAAAGAATCAGTGAAAAAAAGTATAATTTTAGCAGCTTTTAATTGCATGTTTTATTCATTGAACATAGCTACCTGTGACCCTCATTCAACAAAAATACTGTTAGAGCAGCATAAAACACTTCATAGTCATGAATGTATATTTAATTTAAAAATAACTAGGTTGATGTCGTGTTTCATCACCTCATATTAAGTTCATGCACCAAAACAGTTCTTGCTTGACATGCTGTATCTGGCTTGTAAACACCAAAGAACTGAGATTGTAGAATAGTCTACACTGCATGTTGATCTTTGTCTCTACCAAGTAAGAAGTACAACATTATAGTTGGGCAACAGTAAGTGCAACACCTACTGGCCAGGAAGTCACAATGTTTTCTCTTTCACCTTTAAAAGTACCAACAAATAACAATAAAAACACAAAATATAACAAAGACACAAAACTTACAAAGCAGGGAAAAGTGAAGGTCGAATAGCATAAAGGTTAAGGCAAAAGGAAATGCCGGGTTGACCAAAAGGAAAGGCATGTGGAAATGCCGGGATACAATAATAATTAGACGTGGGACTCACGTCTGGATTCAAGGTGAACACTGAGAAGGACGCAGCACCAAGCTGCAGTGCAGCCGCCCTTAAATAGGACAAAGGGAAATGATAACAGGTGTGGGTACAAGAGCGAGGATAATCAGACTTAAATAGTGACAGCTGTGACAGCCTGCAAACTTGAGCTAAAAGAGGAAGTAAACAAAACATGCTGCCAAAATAAAAGCACAGACTGGGAAAGAATAATAAATCATGATACAGAGGATGACTAAAGAACATACAAGGAATGGTGACTATACACCAAAGCAAAAATAAAAGGGAATATAACCAAGAGATACTTATAAAACAACACTAGAAAATACCAACATTGCAAAAAGAAGACTGCAAGCAAAGGTGAGGGTAAGCTCATGTACAGTATGTCTAAACAAGCAAATACAAGTTAACATACAAAACTGGATGGCTTTGGACGCATAATATAAATAACAAGTTACAGTAACTGAACTAAGAACAGACACTTTCATAAACAGAAACAAATGGCAAATGCAAATAACATAAAACATCCAAAACCAACCAGATAAATACTAACTGAAGTGGGGCATGGTGGCAGAGTGGTTAGCACTGCGGCAGCACAGCAACTCACCCTTGGCCGGGGAATCCTGGGTTCGATCCCAGCCCCCAACCAACAGTGATCTGTGTGGAGTTTGCATGTTCTCCCCGTGTCTGCGTGGGTTTACTCCAGGATTTCTCCGGTTTCCTCCAACATGCCAAAAACATGCAAGTTAGGTTAATTGGTATCAAACCAAGGATTCTAAATTGTCCTTAGGTATGACTGTGAGAGTGAATGGTTGTCTGTCTCTCAGTGTTGGCCCTGCGACGGACTGGCGATCTGTCCAGGGTGTACCCTGCCTCTCGCCCAAAGATGCTGGGATAGGCTCCAGCCCCCCCGCGACCCGAAAAGGATTAAGCGGAAGAAGATGAATGAATGAATGAAGTGGGGAAATTACAGTCAGAATAACAAAAAGCGTGTGCACGGTTCCCCTTCCATGCTCTGCATCATGACACACTTCCAGTTCCTGTAAATATTTAGTCACACCTTTGTAATGCAGTTACAGACTTTGTACCATTTTTGCAAATCTAAGGTCTTTTAAAAAAGTCTTAAAATCATGGTATTACAAAAATAGTTTATTTTCCCATTTGGATCAGTGTACTGCAGTGCCAACATAACAGACTGTCGTGCATGTGTCACTGTCCATAGGTGGAGGAAGTTTTTAAAAAATCATTAAAAAAAAAACTTTCTTAAACAAAAAGATTGTGTTACTCTCTAAAACTGATTTATTACCCAACCCTACAGTACACTGTATACTTGATTGTTTTGTAATGACTGCCATGTTGTGTTTTCAAGGTTGCCATCCAGTTGAATGACACTCATCCAGCCATGGCGATCCCCGAGCTGATGAGGATCTTCGTGGACATTGAGAAGCTCGACTGGGACACGGTGGGTTGGGTGACTTGCAGCAGGTGCAACAGGTTTATCTTAGAAAACCATAAATAACTACTGAGGAAGGAAAGAGCAATAAAACCAGTACTAGAGTGTTGTATAACATTTCAGGACTTAAAATTAACATTTATGCTAAGCAGTAACTGTGGCTCGTAGCTTTCTAGAGTTAGCAGCCACTCAGCCCTTTTTGCTAGCCAATGGTTCGGCAACCTCTACTATGGATGGAGCCATTTTGAGTCATTTTTAGCGAAAGAATCTGTGCGCATTCACAAAAAACTTGATTTTTTTTTAAAAAACAAAAGTAAAAAGGTTCTAAATTTTGTTATGCTTTGTATAAAGCCAATACGGACAAATTGGCCAGTCAACATTATCAGCAGGCACTTTTTTCTCATAAAATTATTAATGTCATGCAATTTTGTGCTGTTAATTTGCTTGCATATTTTTTCTGTCATAAATTTGCAACCTCTTCATTGTGGTTTTGCCACAATTTATAAAAAAAACTTGACACTTTTTATATCATAAATTTTGACATTTTATTGGTAGAGTTTAAAATTGGAGAATATACGAGGGGGCTGAAAAGTTCATAGTGGTCAAATTTGACCAAATGTGATTTATTTTTCAACATAGTCTCCCCTTCGGTCCACACACGTCTTCCAATGGTGTTGCAGCGCTTGCATCCCTGCGGTTGAAAAATAAACCACATTTGGTCAAATTTGACCGCTCTGAACTTTTTAGCCCCCTCTCATAGTGTTCTTGTTTTCTTCTTACATTTGTTTCTGTCAGCGGTGGCCCTCGCGAGCCACCATAAGACGCCACAAGTCACCGGTGAGTTTGCACGGTTTATTAAGGCGAAAAGAAAAGAACACAAAATAACCAGCCACGGGGGGCTAAAACACACTACAACAACATACAGACAATGGTAGGGAATAATGGGTACATAAGGAAGCACACTTACGATCCCAGAAGTAGAATGGTCAGCGTACGAACAGAGGGATGCTCGCTCACGTCTGACAATGGAGAGGTTTTTGACGAGACTGCCGCACATTTCGCTCCCAACTGCCCTCTAAAGCAGGGGACCGCTGATGAGGCGAAGTGTGACACAGCTGACAGCTTTGACAGCCGGAAGCCCCTCCGAGCGCTGTCATAATAAAAGCTCGGAGAGCAAAAGGGGCTCACAGCCGCCAGATGGCCAGGAATGGTGCATGGCTCGAGCGTGGACGAGCTCGGCGCTCGAACCATAACAGTTTCTTGCTTCAGGTAAATTTGCTAGTTTTCCTTGTAAATACAATGTGCTTATAGAGAGCCTAAGTCACACCCCCTCTACTTCCGCATATGGGATCTTAAATCAGAAAAAATCTTCACTGAAATGAATGCAAGAGAGAAATTATCTTTTGATCCCGATCGAATTTTGCCACGAGTTACACATATGATGTTTGCCAATTTAAAAGATAATTTTCCACGTAATTAAAGTTGTCGGCTGTCATATAATAAGAGCAATATTTGGTTTTTGTGAAACTGTTTAGTGGGCTACATCCTCTTGTCTCGGACTGTACATGTCACCAAATACGATTACGGCAGTTCCCCTCTCAAAACTCACCTCCGGTTTTCTGACCGATGAAAGAAGGATCCAAAGAGGAGAAAAACAAAACAAATGTATTGTTTTGTATTTTGAGAGCTATTGCTGATCCAGAGGACTGGTAGTTACTTCCTCCTGGGCACTCTTTGAAAACGATGATGTAACATGAGTCTGTGTTTGTAGTCTTTCAGTATAGGTATTTTCACAACCTTATACCTTAATAGTTAAACAACAGCATACACCGTTATTTACGTGGAAAATTATGTTTTAAATTGACAAACATCTGTGTAACTCGTGGCAAAATTTGATCAGGGTAGAAAGATAATTTCGGGTAGAAAGATAATTTCTCTCTTCAATGGAGATTTTTTTCCGATTTAAGGTCCCATATGCGGAAGTAGAGGGGGTATGACTTAGGCTCTCCATAGACACAATATCACAGAATCTACCACCTACCAACCAAAATTAACTTATAAGAGTGACCGAGCTACAGGGAAGCTGCTGATTTTCAGCGCTAATGTGCAGAAGTGCTGCTAACCTCATTGCTACTGTGCAGGCATGGGACCTGACCCGACGAACCTTCGCCTACACCAACCACACAATCCTCCCCGAGGCTCTGGAGCGCTGGCCCGTGGAGCTGCTGGAAAACCTGCTGCCCAGACACCTGCAGATCATCTACCAGATCAACCAGGCCCACCTTGACGTATGCAAAACAGCACACAAGCCCATCAAAAAAAAAAAAAGTTCCAATAATGATGGAGTCTGTTTTGTTCCTGCAGAAAATCTCCGCCCTCTTTCCAAACAACATTGGCAAGCTGAGGAAGATGTCCCTGATCGAAGAAGATGGGGTGAAGCGGGTGAACATGGCACACCTGTGCATCGTGGGATCTCACGCTGTGAACGGAGTAGCTGAGATACACTCCAACATCATCAAGACTGAAGTGTAAGGCTTGATGCTGACACGCACAAAAATAATGAAGATCTACTGAAGTATAAATGATCACAATAGAAAAATAAGACCGAACAACAGAACCAAGGGAAGCTCAAACCACAATTCGAGTTGCTACACGAGAATGGCCTCATATCGCGCCACAAGATTGATTCATCACCTCTGCCGTAACTCCATGATGAAACACAGAAGTTGCAACACAGTAATAAATGTGGCTTCTTTAACAGTGAAAAAGCCATATGCTGCTTTGGTGTTTTTGAAAAAAAAAAATAGATTGATGTACTCTAATGTATTTTCCATCATACAGGGTTATACATTGGAGTATTTCTATACAGTTTTGTACTCTGGCCACATCACTGCACTGTATAAGAGTTATTGTATGTTCAAAGACATTCTCAGGGGTCAGTCTTATTGATTTGATCTTCTTTTCAACATTGCTATGCAGAATACTTTTAGCAAATGAAAGCCCGCCTTCACCTAAATTTTTATATTTTAATATGGATGCGCTTAACCAGCAAACCCCCTCGTCTAGTCTAATTTAAAATGGAACACTGTCAACTTTATTTCTACATTTTCTTTTTCCTGGTACCAGTTTTACGTGATCTAAGTTTAATTAAATGATGCTATTCAGATATGCCGGTTAAAGAAATTCCTCTTAAAACATTTCCTCCTTCTCTCCTGCAGATTTCGTGATTTCAGTGATCTGGAACCTGGGAAGTTTCAGAACAAAACCAACGGCATCACTCCCCGGCGCTGGCTGCTCCTCTGCAACCCCGGGCTGGCCGAGCTGATCGCTGAGGTCTGTTTGAACTGCAGTAAGCAAACAGTCTTGGAAGGAGTGTAGTGTTTGAAATCCCAACAATCTGTAGAGATGCTGTCCAGCTGTCAAAGCCCGGCTGAGGTAAACACTCGCAGTTTGTTATTGTCATCTTTAAATGCTTCTTTCAGTTCATTGGGGAGGAATACGTGAGGGACCTCAGTCAGCTGGAGAAGCTGAATGACTTTGTGGACAACAGCACCTTTGTCCATGACGTCTTTAAAGTGAAACAGGTTGGTCCGTAATTAGTAGGAATTGTTCATTAACCTGAGATTTACACATTAAGAGAAAAAAAACAGACAGTGCTTTGGAAAGTATTTGCCCCCTTCCTGATTTCTTATCATCAAACAAATCTTAATATTAGACAAAGATAACCCAAGTAAATCCAAAATGCAGTTTTTAAATTATGATTTCATTTATTAAGGGAAAAAAATCTATCCAAACTTACCTGCCCCTATGTGAAAAAGTAATTGCTCCCTAAAACCTAATAACCGGTTGTGCCACCGTTGGTGGCCACAACAGCAATCAAGCGTTTGTGATAACTGGCAGTGAGTTTTTACATCGCTGTTGAGGCAACGCAAGGCAAGGCAAGTTTATCTGTACAGTGCATCTGGAAAGTATTCACAGCACTTTACTTTTTCCACATTTTGTTATATTACAGCCTTATTCCAAAATGGAATAAATACATTTTTTCCTCAAAATTCTACACACAATATCCCATAACATGAAAAAAGTGTTTTGTTTTTTTTTGGGGGGGGGGTTAGATTTTTACAAATTTATTAAAAATAAAAAACTAAGAAATCACATGTACAGTACATAAGTATTCACAGCCTTTGCCATGAAGCTCAGAATTGAGCTCAGGTGCATCCTGTTTCCACTGATCATCCTTGAGACGTTTCTACAGCTTAACTGGAGTCCACCTGTGGTAAATTCACTTGATTGGACATGATTTGGAAAGGTACACCTGTCTATATAAGGTCCCACAGTTGACAGTACATGTCAGAGCACAAACCAAGCATGAAGTCAAAGGAATTGTCTGTAGACCTCAGAGACAGAGTTGTCTTGAGACACAAATCTGGGAAAGGGTACAGAAAAATTTCTGCTGCTTTGAAGGTCCCAATGAGCACAGTGGCCTCCATCATCCATAAATGGAAGAAGTTCAGAACCACCAGGACTCTAACTATAGCTGGCCAGCCATCTAAACTGAGCAATCAGGGGAGAAGGGCCTTAGTCAGGGAGGTGACCAAGAACCCAATGGTCACTCTGTCAGAGCTCCAGCTCCAGCTCTCTGTGGAGAGAGGAGAACCTTCCAGATGGACAACCATCCCTGCAGCAATCCACCAATCAGGCCTATATGGTAGAGTGGCCAGACAGAAGCCACTCTTTAGTAAAAGGCACATGGCAGCCTGCCTGGAGTTTGCCAAAAGGCACCTGAAGGACTCTCAGACCATGAGAAACAAAATTCTCTGGTCTGATGAGACAAAGATTGAACTTTTTGGCATGAATGCCAGGCGTCATGTTTGGAGGAAACCAGGCACCGCTCATCACCAGACCAATACCATCCCTACAGTGAAGCATGCTGGTGGCAGCATCATGCTGTGGGGATGTTTTTCAGCGGCAGGAACTGGGAGACTAGTCAGGATAGAGGGAAAGATGAATGCAGCAATGTACAGAGACATCCTGGATGAAAACCTGCTCCAGAGTGCTCTTGACCTCAGACTGGGGTGACGGTTCATCTTTCAGCAGGACAACGACCCTAAGTACACAGCCAAGATATCAAAGGAGTGGCTTCAGGACAACTCTGAATGTCCCTGAGTGGCCCAGCCAGAGCCCAGACTTGAATCCAATTGAACATCTCTCTGAAAATGGCTGTGCACTGACACTTCCCATCCAACCTGATGGAGCTTGAGAGGTGCTGCAAAGAGGAATGGGTGAAACTGCCGAAAGATAGGTGTGCCAAGCTTGTGGCATCATATTCAAAAAGACTTGAGGCTGTAACTGCTGCCAAAGGTGCATCAACAAAGTATTGAGCAAAGGCTGTGAATACTTATGTACATGTGATTTCTTCGTTTTTTAAATCTTTAATAAATTTGCAAAAATCTCAAAAAAAAACTTATTTCACATTGTCATTATGGGGTGTTGTGTGTAGAATTTTGAGGACAAAAATGAATTTAATTCATTTTGGAATAAGGCTGTAACATAACAAAATGTGGAAAAAGTGAAGTGCTGTGGATACTTTCCGGATGCACTGTATAGCACATTTCCTGTACAAAACAATTCGAAGTGCTTTCCGTACATAAAACATTAAAGGATTACAGCATGTTGCAATAGAAATGCATAAGAATTTAAAAGCAAACTAAAAAATGAATTAAAGAGAAACAGAAACAAGCTGAAATAGAATAACAATTGTTCTACTAAAAGGCAGCAGCAAATAGAAAAGTTTTTAACCTGAATTTAAAGCAGCTGAGAGTTTCAGCAGCCCTGATGCTTTCTGGGAGTTTGTTCCACATGTGAGTGGCATAAAAATTGAATGCTGCCTCACTATGTTTGGTTCTAACTCTGGACATAGATAGTAGACCTGACCCTGATGATCTGAGGGCTCTGGGTCATTCATAATGGACGAGAAGATCTGAAATGTATTTTGGCCCTTAACAATTCAGAGCTTTATAAACCAACAGCAGCACTTTGAAATCTGTTCTTTGACAGACAGGAAGCCAATGTAAAGATTTGAGGACTGAAGTTATATAATCTACTTTTGTGGTCTTAGTGAGGACTCGAGCAGCAGCATTCTGAACTAACTGCAGCTGCCTGATGGACTTTTTAGGGAGGCCTGTGAGTAGTCCAGTTTGAGGAATTTTGGCCCACTTTTCTTTGCAGAATTGTTTTAATTCAGCCATATTGGAGGGCTTGAGCTTAAGGTCACGAACTGATGTCCGGACATTCTCCTTCAGGATTTTCTGGTAGAGAGCAGAATTCATGGTTCCATCAATTACAGCAAGTCGCCCAGGTCCTGAAGCAGCAAAGCAGCCCCAGACCATCACACTGTCACCACCATGTCTGACTGTTGGTGTGATGTTATGTTTTGAAATGCTATATTATTTTTACATGAGATGTAATGGGACACATGCCTTCCAAAAAGTTCAACTTTTGTCTCATCAGTCCACAGAATATTTTCTCAAAAATCTTGGGGATCATCAAGATGTTTTTTGGCAAATGTGAGACGAACAGTTGAGTTGTTTTTGGTCAACAGCAGTTTTCACCTTGGAACTCTCCCAAAAATCTTATTGTTGAATCATGGACCAGTGTCCAAACTGAAGCAAGTGAGACCTGCAGTTCTTTAGATGTTGTTCTGGGTTTTTGTTTCTCATCTGTTCTTGAATTTCGTTAGATCGTGGCATGACGTGTTGCTTTTTGAGATCTTTTAACCTACTTCACTTTGTCAGACAGGTTCTATTTAAGTGGTTTCTTGATTCAACAGGTCTGCTAGTAATTAGGCCGAAGTGTGGCTAGTGAAATTGAACTCAGCTTTCCAAAAAATGAGGTTAATCACAGTTAATTCATGATGTAACGGGAGGGATTACTTTTTCCACATGGGGACAGGAAGGTTTGGATTGCTTTTTTTACCCTTAATACATTTAATCATCTTTTAAAAACTGCATTTTGTATTTACTCGGGTGTCTCTCTGTGTTGGCCCTGCGATGGACTGGCCATCTGTCCAGGGTGTACCCTGCCTCTCGCCCAAAGATGCTGGGATAGGCTCCAGCCCCCCCACGACCCGGAAAGGATTAAGCGGAAGAAGATGGATGGATGGATGGATGGATCTGAAACATTTAAGCGTGACAAATACGCAAAAATATAAGAAATCGGGAAGGGAGCAAATACTTTTTCCACAGCACTGTATAATACATGGTATATATGGTCTTGGTTAGTGTGGACAATGATGGATTTGTCTGGCAAGCCCATGTTCCTTTGGACGAGAGACTAGCTCAAAATAAGAACATTTTAAATAGTTAAACTAACCCCCTCTTAATGATCTACTACAAAAAAAAATATGAATTTACAAACTTATATACAGATAAAACAGTCACAGCAGGCACTGATTTAGAAGTAGAGGGAACCTCCACTATGGAAAGAATTGTTTTGAGCAATTTATGGCTAAAAAAAATGAATGGAGCCACAAAACCTTAAAATGGAAATAGCTGAGTTATACCTATAAACAGGACAGTCAATATTGGTAAGATGTTTTTCCCTCTTAAACATTTCTCTCATCGATTTGTAACATTACTTGCAAACTTGTTCTTTTTTAAATTGTGGATTTAGTTGGGGGGGGGGTTCAAGTAATTTTACAATATTATTCTTCTTAATTGGTGACTTTTTCCCTGGTATTTTTAAAACTTTTTCCCCCAATTTACAACTTATTCCCCATAAAGCTGTGTTATTTATTCAGTTGGTCAAAGCTGCAGGGAACACCCTGGTAATAGACGACAAACTCACATGTGGCTGCAGATTCAACCCAGATTTTTGCACCCTCTCTGTCAGGATTTGCCCCTCGGGGCAGGAATGAAGACCCAAGCGCTGGACTGCTAGTTGTGAGAGTTATTAAAGAAAACACAAGTCCAAACAGTGCACAAAAATAAACTTACAACAGAGGAGAATGGCGAGATGAAAAACACAAAGGCACACGTCGGAACAGGGATGGGGTCCCGACAGAGTTTAGTAGAATCAATGATGCTCTGACAAGGAGAGACTAACAAAGCCCGTCTTAAATAGGGCAGAAAATTAAACATAACAAGTGGCATCAGGTGTGGGTCTCATGAGCGGGCAGGTGACCTAATTACTGAGCAGGAGCAGCTGAGCAACACACAAGATGATAACAAGGTAGGAGTGTCTGGAAGCAGAGGTGGAGGGCTTATGTCACAAAGAAACAAAATATAAACACTCAGAACTAAATGCCAGGATAATAACAATAATAATAATAATAATAATGAGGACATGAATGCACGACAGAACAACTGACAACTCAGAACACCTCCTAAATCACGCACATAAAGATACATAACACTGGAAAAAATATGGAAAATACTCAGGGATAAATAAAAAGCCTGAGCACGGTGACACATCGCGTTCAGCCTTGTGACAGAGCACCCCCCCCCCCATTCCAGACACCCCAAGGTCAAGTAGGTTCATTTTGTCTTCTTTTAATTATTTATCTTTAGAGACAGAGATAGATAGATAGATAGATAGATAGATAGATAGATAGATAGATAGATAGATAGATAAACCCCAAGGTCACATCAAAGAAAAAGGAACACCCCCCCCCCAACAGGAGAAACACAAAGACCCAACGCGGGAAGGCAGTGGGGGAACCAGGCTAGGAGGGACTGAAAAAACAAAACCCTGCTCAGGACCCACACCCAAGCAGAACCAGGCACCTAGGTCCCCTGGACCAAAGAGCTGGACAGTTCAGGTGGCTGGCCAAAGTCCCAGGCCTGGCAGATGGCGAGGTGGTAAGAGTCGGGTGGTCTGCCGGAGAATATGAGCCACCCAACCCAATGGCGCAGTCTGTCAGGCGGTCAGCCAGGGTTCTTCAGCCACCTAAACAGAAGGGGGGAGGAGGAGGAACAGGCGGACAGGGGGAGGAGAAGGACGTCTGCCGCGGAGAGTGCCTTCACGACGGCTTCGGTCCTGCTAAAGACGGCCCCCACATCAGCCCGGGGAAAGATTGCTGGAGGATGGAGAGCGTGGCCAACAACTCTGCGAACTGGGAATGCCTCCACAATCCTGGGTGCGCTTTGACAATAACAGTTGCCGAATTCACACTCTCCCAGATTTTCTTTGGTCTGCAAGAGGCGAGAGCTTCATCCAGAAAGCCCTGGATGAATTCGGCGGCCCATTCCTTCTCCAGGCTCGGAGACCCAGCTGCCGATCTTCCTTTATTTGCCGAAGGCCGACGTGCTGGGGACATGATAACAGCTCCGAACCCACAGGCGATATAACAGAAAAAACACAAACTAGCAGCGGCTGGGTCCTAACTGAGAGCATACTGTCAGGATTTGCCCCTCGGGGCAGGAATGAAGACCCAAGCGCTGGATTGCTAGTTGTGAGAGCTATTAAAGAAAACACAAGTCCAAACAGTGCACAAAAATAAACTTACAACAGAGGAGAACGGCGAGATGAAAAACACAAAAACACACGTCAGAACAGGGATGAGGTCCCAACGGAGATTAGTAGAATCAATGATGCTCTGACAAGGAGAGACTAACAAAGCCCATATTAAATAGGGCAGAAAATTAAACATAACAAGTGGCATCAGGTGTGGATCTCATGAGCAGGCAGGTGACCTAATTACTGAGCAGGAGCAGCTGAGCAACACACAAGATGATAACAAGGTAGGAGTGTCTGGAAGCAGAGGTGGAGGGCTTATGACACAAAGAATCAAAATATAAACACTCAGAGCAAAATGCCAGGATAATAATAATAATAATGAGGACCTGGATGCACAACAGAACAACTGACAAATCAGAACACCTCCTAAATCACGCACATAAAGATACACACATAACACTGGAAAAAATACGGAAAATACTCAGGGATAAATAAAAAGCCTGAGCACGGTGACACACCGCACTCAGCCTCATGACACTCTGATACTTCAGTAGCTGTTGTGTACTGCTGTGCTGCTTAAATTTTTATCAGTTTATGGTGACTGCTCTGATTGCCTGCATTCTCTCTTCATATTATCAGTCCTAACACATCAATGGAAAATCATTTCTTCTGTGCGCTGCAGCAGGCAGTGATATTATAGACTTGTGCTGGGTTGCATTTCACAGCTCTGTCCTCACTGCAGGTCCCGACAGGACTCTGCTGTGATTCAGCAGTTTCACCTCAGACTTCCTCCTGCCAGGTCACATATTTCTCCTTCTTCCTACAGGACAACAAGCTGAAGTTTGCGCAGTTCCTGGAGAAAGAGTACAGGGTCAAAATCAACCCGTCCTCCATGTTTGACGTCCACGTGAAGAGGATCCACGAGTACAAGCGGCAGCTCCTCAACTGTCTCCACGTCATCACTATGTACAACCGTATGTTTGATTGCTAAATGGTTCTGTGAGTGAAAAATGACATGACACAGTCTGACATGCATCCCATTGAGGAAGACTCCCCACCCAGCTGTGCTCCAAGCGAGTTAAAACAAACATGAAGAATGCCACCGTCAACCTAGATCAGCTGTGGGGATTTTCCACTTCTCTCATGTGGAACATGCTGTGTAGCTTGATGAGCGATAAAAGTCCATCGTTTTGTCTTCCGCAAAGCTGCCACACATAATTTCAGTGCTTATGAAG
The DNA here is from genome assembly GCA_020510985.1 of Pholidichthys leucotaenia. Classification (NCBI taxonomy): domain Eukaryota; kingdom Metazoa; phylum Chordata; class Actinopteri; order Cichliformes; family Pholidichthyidae; genus Pholidichthys; species Pholidichthys leucotaenia. Next base: position 88,736,750 of record CM035842.1, on the reverse strand, counting down.
CAATTTCAATCCACTTTTGTAATCTATAAAGGTAAACTTTCATATATTCTACAGTATATTTACACATAAAGTTGAACATTTTAGGCCTGGTTACTCTGGCTTAAAGCTTTTTGAATTGAATTACAAATCACAATATCCTCATGGTTTTTTTAGATGCACATAAATACCCTCATACACTGAATTTATAGTTGAGTGGTTTTCAAACATTTTCTTTCATGGCACCATTTAGAAAAAAAAAATATGGAACCCCTCCCTCACAATTTTGAGGGATCAAAGCAAGTTATCTGCTTGAAATTGAGGATGGGGAGGAGCACTTCCTGAACACAGACTTTCTGTTTAAGGCGCCTTTCGGAAGAGAAATTTTAGACTGAAAAAGCCGGAAAATTCCAAAGTGCTCTGTTTTGTGAACACTTAAAATTCCCTTACTCTAATTGTATGGTCATATTTTAGACTCCAGCACATTTGTCTTGTAAGCCCTCATTAGAACACAAAACAGATTTCATGCAAACACTTTTTTCCGTCTGTTTTCCTCTTACAGAACACAACTTGAGTGTGTTCGGCTGATGGCACGTGTTCACTTGGGCTAAAGTTGGAAACTTTCCACTAGTAATTTCCTATCCTTATTGTTTATGTGAAATAATGGTCACAATAGCATCAGAACACTCACACTGACTTATTTCCCCCTCATAGTCATTCAAGACTTTAACCCCTTTTCTGCTGCCTGTGTGCAGTGCCTCTACAGTCATGTGAAAAAATTAGGACACTGTAGAGAAAAGGATGCGAGGCGAGGCACGAGATGGACGACTCAGATTCTTTATTCTTTCTCTAACAACATATCAGCAATACAGCCATAAGCCTTCAGCGCAAACGCGCTGAGGCTGAAAAGCCTCTCAGGTCTCTGTGCACTTTCCTTTTATCCTTTATTCCCCATGTGTAGAGACCTGAGGTTCCGGCCATACACATTGTTGTATGCACAAAGAGAATGTGTGGCACATTATCATGACATAACCTGAAACACACGTCACAGAGCGTGTCTTGTTACAATACATTCACACCCCTGCGTCTTCAGGTGCCAGCTTGGCGCGGCAGGGGGCGAAAGGCACCTCTTTGTCTGGTTGGCTCTAGGTTAATCTTCCTCTCCCCAGGGGGGTGCATAGCCTCTACAGTCCCGTCTGATCCACCCCGGTGATGCTTCCTCCTTCAGTCCGTTATTCTCCTCTCCACCCTGCTTTCTGGGTGTGAGGAAAACCCCCAAACACTGTGCCTCCACAACAGTCCTTTAAATATTCAGTTCTTTATTAAGAAATGTTCACATATCTATGTCTAGCCTTGTTTTTGGTTTTATTTCCATTTTTAACATTTATTTTAGCCACTGTAAGTTGAAATGAGGCTTTTCGAGACGCACGCCATAAGGAGCATTTTATGAGCACTGGGAGTTTAACCCCAGTGCCGCTCCTGGCTATGACAACCTTGGAACCACTAAGTCCAACTCCTAGCCTGCCCGTGTGGTTTAGTCTCTAAGCCCGGCGGAACTGCTTTTACTAATAGGAGAAGGGGCGAGGGCGGATCTCTGGCGCCTTAAAACCAGGTGCTTCGGGTAGATGGTGGCTCGTCAACCTGGGAAGGTAGCCCATCTAGGGGAAGGTAAACCCTGATTTCAAACCTCTGCTGCCTTGTGGCATACCCGGTCACGGGAAAGGCTTCGGGAGTCAACCCTGAGGAAAAATCCGGAGTCGGAGCCCCTAAGGCAGTTCTATGTTGTGCTCAACATCGTTCTGGCAGCTCCTGCAACGGCGCTGGTGCCAAACTGTAGCAGCCCTGCTGTTCCTTTGGATTCATCAGTGACGTGGAGAGGGGGGACATGCTGCATGGGTAACATCTTGTCCTCCATATCTTCCTGCCCAGGCTTGAATCCTACCAACGCCCAACGTTGGAAGGTAGAACACCGGATCACTGGAGAGGACACTCCAGCTTCGCCTTTGGCGTAGACAAAACACGGGGAATGACAGTTACCGGTTATAAGCCATTGCTCAATTGGCGTAGAGCGTGGTGCCAGGGGTTGTTCCCGACGGCGGGAGGGATCATCAGATCTCACTGGACAGCTACTGCCCGCCTCAAGCTGGGCAGCCCCCAGCCAATAAGGTGTTGTCCCGCCACAGCTTGCTTTCCTCATTGGGTGCGTGGGGATAAGGAGAAATCCAAACAGCAGGCTGAGAACCTTCGCACCAGGCAAGACAATAAAACAAAAGAGACCAACTCTAAAACTGGGAACTTGGAACATCCGCACTATGATGACAGGACTCGCTGCTAACCTCAAGGACATCACGACACCAGGAAGACTGCCATCATCAATAATGAGCTGAAGAGACTGGGAGTGGATATCGCCACTCTCCAGGAAACACGGTTAGCTGATGCAGGCACACTGAGAGAGAAGGACTACACGTTCTACTGGCAGGGAAAGGGCAGTGACGAACACAGGGAACACGGAGTGGGCTTCGCAGTGAAGAACACTTTGCTGAAGATGGTGGAACCGGGTAGCACTGGCTCTGCACGACTCCTCACCCTCCGCCTGAACACCACTCAAGGCCCAGTCACCCTCGTCAGTGTGTATGCCCCAACACAGACAGCCACACCAGAGGCAAAAGACGAGTTCTACGAGAATCTCGCAACAACTGTCAGGATCATCCCCAACTCTGAACAACTCATTCTCCTTGGAGACTTCAATGCCAGAGTGGGTGCTGACCACGACTCCTGGCCCTCCTGTCTTGGACCTTTTGGCGTGGGCAGAATGAACGACAACGGACAGCGGCTGCTCGAGTTCTGCACATATCACGATCTGTGCATCACAAACTCGTTCTTCAAGACCAAGCCCCAACACAAGGTTTCCTGGCGACATCCGCGCTCAAAGCACTGGCACCAGCTAGACTTGATCCTGACCAGGCGCACCTCACTGAAGAACGTGCTAATCACCCGTTCGTTCCAGAGTGCAGATTGCGACACAGACCATTCATTGGTGTGTTGCAAGGTCAAGCTGCAGCTGAAGAAATTCCATCGTGCTAGACAACCTGGAAAGGCACGGATTGACATCAGCAAGATGGCCCAACCAGAACTTGTTGAGCAGTTTGCCTCCACCTTTGAGAAGGAACTTGGTGTACCACAAGGAGGAGAATCTGCAAAGCAGAAGTGGGAAGAGCTGCGAAACACCATCTACCGCACAGCCTTGGCTACCTTTGGGAGGAAGACCTCGAAGTCACAGGACTGGTTTGATGCCAAGTTGACCGAGATGACCCCCGTCATTGAAGCCAAGCGCTCAGCACTTGCTGAGTACAAGAAGTACCCAAACGAGAAGAATCTCCAGATTCTCAGGGCTGCGAGAAGCAAAGTTCAGCAGACTGTTCGGCGCTGTGCCAACGAGTACTGGACTCAGCTCAGCCAAGACATTCAAACCGCTGCCATAACAGGGAACATCCGTGGTATGTACGATGGCATCAAGAAAGCACTTGGTCCGGCTCAGAGCAAGACGGCCCCCCTCAAATCTTCCACTGGGGAGATGATCACAGAGAAGAACAAGCAGATGGAGAGATGGGCGGAACACTACTCCGACCTCTACTCTAGACAGAACACCGTGACACCGTCAGCCCTTGATGCCATCGACTGCCTGCCATCCATGGACGAACTTGACGCCGAGCCAACCATCGACGAACTCAGTAAGGCCATTGATAGCTTGGCCGCTGGCAAGGCACCCGGCAACGACGGCATACCCCCTGACCTGATCAAGCACTGCAAGACCGCCCTACTGCTGCCATTGCATGACGTCCTCTGCCAGTGCTGGAAGGAAGGTGCCGTACCACAGGACATGAGGGACGCCAAGATCATCACCCTCTACAAAAACAAAGGGGAGAGAAGCGACTGCAACAACTACAGGGGCATTTCCCTCCTCAGCGTTGTTGGCAAAGTCTACGCATGAGTTGTTCTCGTTCGTCAACAGAAGCTTGCCGAACGTGTCTACCCCGAGTCTCAGTGTGGCTTCCGCGCTGAGCGATCGACGGTAGACATGATATTCTCCATCCGCCAACTCCAGGAGAAATGCAGAGAACAGAACATGCCTCTGTACGTCGCCTTCATCGACCTCACCAAAGCGTTCGATCTGGTCAGCAGAGAGGGCCTTTTCAGATCCTGCCAAAGATAGGATGCCCACCAAAGTTGCAAAGCCTCATCGAATCGTTTCACACCAACATGCAGGGGATAGTGCAGCACGATGGCAACGTCTCAGAGCCATTCAACATACGCAGCGGAGTGAAACAGGGCTGTGTACTTGCGCCAACCCTCTTTGGGATTTTCTTTGCTATGCTCCTGAGGCATGCCTTCAGCACAGCAACAGAGGGAATCTACCTGCACACAAGATCTGACGGCAGGCTTTTCAACCTCGCCCGCCTGAAAGCCAGAACCAAAGTACGCGAGGCTCTAATCAGAGACATGCTGTTCGCAGACGACGCTGCAGTCGCAACCCACACACAGCAGGAGCTTCAGACCCTGATGGACCGCTTCTCACAGGCATGCAAGGACTTCGGGCTTACCATCAGCCTGAAGAAGACTAACGTCTTGGCGCAAGGCACTGAAGCACCACCAACCATCACCATTGATGACTACAAGCTGGAGGTCGTGAATCAGTTCACGTACCTGGGGTCCACGATCAGCAACAACCTCTCCCTTGATACAGAGATCAACAAGAGGATTGGAAAATCAGCCTTCACACTCGCTCGCCTCACCACACGAGTGTGGGAGAATCCCAAACTCTCTGTCAAGACGAAAATGGCAGTGTACAACGCCTGCGTCATCAGCACACTGCTCTATGGGAGTGAGACGTGGACAACATACGCCCGGCAGGAAAAGAGACTGAACTCCTTCCACTTGCACTGCATTCGCCACATCCTGGACATATCCTGGCAGGACAAAGTGCCCAACACAGAAGTTCTGTCCCGCGCCGGCCTTCCCTCCATGTTCACTCTACTCAGGCAGCGCAGGCTCCGCTGGCTAGGCCACGTTCACCGTATGGAGGATGGCAGAATCCCCAAAGACGTCCTCTATGGAGAACTGGCAACTGGCAGGAGAGACGTTGGCCGCCCACAGCTGCGCTTTAGAGATGTCTGCAAGAGAGACATGAGGGCCCTGGATATCAACACAGAGCGCTGGGGGGACCTTGCAACGGACCGCTCCAAATGGAGAGGCACCCTGACCAGACAGCTCAAGGCGGGTGAAGAGAGACTGACTGCTGCAGCAGATGAAAAAAGGACCCGCAGGAAGAACCGCCACAGACCCAGCAGCACGGAGACCACCCACAAGTGTGACCTGTGTGACAGGGACTGTCATTCGTGCATCGGCCTGTTCAGCCACAGGCGGTGCTGTTCCAGCAGAGTAGACGTTTAGGATTCTCTTCCATGGTCAAAATAGACCGACGAGGCCGACGAGAAGTTGAAATGAATGGGGGAGTGTCCTAAAAAAGATGGGGGGTGTCCTAATTTATTCCTCACTATTTGTTTAGAATTGCATTTTACAGAAAATTTGAAAAAAGTCTTTAATTCATTTTTAATTGTTTAATTAATTGTTAATTGTTTAATTAATAGTTGTTAGTTGTTTAATTAATTAATTGTTTAATTGTTTTAATTGTAGTTGCATTACATGAATCTCCCAGTATTTTTAACATTGATATTAAATATTCATATGTCTAAATATATTTTTAAAAAAACACGGGCTTATACAGGGTGTCCTAATTTTTTCACATGACTATGCTCCACAGATTAAGAACAACTGCACTAACTGGAGCTATGGTAGAGCTATGGTAGATCTTAATTTAGCATTAAAATATGTCATAACAACTGTTTCTTAAAAAGAAACCATGAAACCCCTCCAGGAATCCAAATCCACATCATAATCCAGTTTATAACCCCCCACTGGAAAAACAAATGATTTTTTTTTTTTTTGTATTCAGTTTATAGAGCTAACTGTCATCCATTTCTATAAATATACGGGGGGAGGGGGGGTTGTTGTTTTTTTAAGCATTTTAAAAGCATGGAATGTGATTGGAGAATGTATTAATAATAATACCACCTGAATCAGAAAAAAAGGCAGGCTTTATGGAAAATGCTAATTAAAAACGGATAATGATTCTTAAATGTACTGTTTCGATTTGGGTAGGATTACATCAGGGATGAGCTCTGAGCCCCTTCTTGTTTGCCATGGTGATGGACAGTCTGACAGATGAAGTCAGGCAGGAGTCTCTGTGGGCTATGATGTTTGCAGACAAAATTGTGATTTGTAGTGAGAGTAGGAAGCAGGTGGAAGAGAACCTGGAGAGGAGGTATGTACTGTTGAGAAGATGAATGAAAGTCAGAAGAAGCAAGACAGAATACATGTCTGTGAATGAGAGGGAGGCAGGTGTATTGTATTCTTATTGGGAGTGACTAGGAGGGACAGGATTGGAAATGAGTATATCAGAGGTACAGCTCAGTTTGGAGACAAAGTAAGAGAGGCAAGACTGAGATGGTCTGGACATGTGCAGGGGAGGAATAGTGGATATATTAGACAAAGGATGTAGAAGATGGGGGAAAAGAGGGAGACCACAGAGAAGATTCATGAATGTAGTGAAGGAGGACGTGGAGAGGGTTGGTGTGAAAGAAGAGCATGCAAGGAATAGGGTGAGATGGAGGCAGGTGATCAGCTGTGGCCACCCCTAAAGAAGGGTGTGGCACAAGTTTGAAATGCAGGAATGGAGGTGTATTAGTAAAAGAAATGAAGATGACCAGGCAAAACATTTTTTTTCCTGATTTTTTCCTGATTTGGGGTTGTATTCCAAAGCAGAGGTCTGAGTTTTGACGTGATGTGTTGTATCTGTTTAAATTGACCTCTTATACTGAGTTGCTTCTTATTCCCAAGGTATCAAGAAGAACCCTACTGCTCCTTTTGTACCGCGCACGGTGATCATCGGTGGAAAGGTACCCGATCAGTCAGAAACCTGAAAACATCAGATTCATTGCTAAGCACAAGCAAAAAGACAACGCTAACATTTCTGTTTTGTGCATTGCCTCCCTCTGCAGGCTGCACCTGGGTATCACATGGCAAAGATGATCATCAAGCTGATCACCTCGGTGGCTGGTGTGGTGAATAATGACCCTGTGGTAGGAGACAAGCTGAAGGTCATTTTCCTGGAGAACTACAGAGTGTCTCTAGCAGAGAAAGGTACCATTCATTCTAACACGTGGTTTGTTCTTGTTGTAGAAGGGGGAAGAAAACCAACAATATTTAAATTCTCTCTCCTCTTCCTCAGTGATTCCAGCCACAGATTTGTCTGAGCAGATCTCCACTGCTGGTACAGAGGCTTCAGGAACTGGCAACATGAAGTTCATGCTGAATGGAGCTCTGACCATCGGCACCATGGATGGGGCCAACGTGGAGATGGCCGAGGAGGCTGGAGAGGGCAATCTGTTCATCTTTGGCATGAGAGTGGAGGATGTCGCTGAACTGGACAAAAATGGGTAGAGGAGGCTTTGACTGATTACTGCGTGATTTATTTTGGTTGATATTATGATAACTTAATTTTTTATTATTAGATATGATGCCATGTTGTACTACAAGAAGATTCCTGAGCTGAAGGAAGTGATGGATCAGCTCACAAGTGGATTTTTCAGCCCCAAAAATCCAGAGCTTTTCAAAGACCTCACTAACATGCTCTTCAAGTATGACCGGTAAGAAATTCTACATTTCTTCCCTTTTAAAAATACATTTTTGTTGAGTACAAGCTATCAGATTTATTGATTTCTGCATATGATTTATTTATCCTTTACCATTTTTGTTTAGCTTCAAAGTGTTTGCAGACTTTGAAGACTACGTGAAATGCCAAGAAAGAGTCAGCAAACTTTATGAGGTAATAGGAGCATCAAGTCATGTTTGCAAATGATCAGGATTTCCATTTCAAATATTCTCCTTATAAACAGTTTTGGTAGGCACTATCGTGATTATTTTTGCTGGAGGAGATCTAAATACTTTAAGATGCAGAGCATGTTGTGGTTGTCTCTCAGGAGCTGCAACGCAAACCAGCATGTCGATATTGTCTGTTTACTACTCGAGTGCACATTTTTTACTTTGATCTCAGCTGTGCAGTTTCACTGTTGTGATATTTTGTTGTTGTAGTCTAAATGGCTTGACTATAGACCAGGGACAGCAGCTTCTATTGTGGAAAAGAGATTTTGAGGGATTAATGATGAAGAAAAATTTGCAACGAGGTGCGAAACATATGAGATTTAAAATGAAAATTTAAGCATAAACTGTACTGTCAACATTAGTATTAAGGCATTTTTTTTTTAAATACGTAACTCTCAAATATGATGGGATTTTGATTATATTTCAAGAGACATTTTTAATTGGATTTGGTTAAAAAGTCCACTGCCATCTATCCTTTGGAGATGTTTAGGAGAGATGGCAGTGGCCTTTTCAACCAGATTGTTTAACACAATCTTGGAGAGTGAGTGGATGCTTCAGGAGTGGAGAAGGAGTGTTTTGGTACCAATTTTCAAGAACAAAGGTGATGCTCAGAGCTGTAGTAACTACTGAGGCATAAAGCTGATCAGCCACATTATGAAGATATGGGAAAGAGTTGTTGAAGCCAGGTTAAGAGGTGCGGTGATAATCAGTGAGCAGCAGTACAGTTTCTTGCCAAGAAAGAGTACTACAGGTGCAATGTTTGCTTTAAGAGTGTTGATGAAGACATACGTATAGAGAAGGTCAGAAGGAGTTGCACTGTGTCTTTGTGGCTCTAGAGAAAGCATATGATGGGGTGCCATGAGAGGAAGTGTGGTACTGTATATTGCTGTGTTCAAATTGTCCACTTATAGTGCACTATGTTTTGATTGACTGTCATTTAAATGTGATGCACCATGTAGTAAATAAGTGGACATTTCAAATGCAGCATATGAGAAAGTCAGGAGTGGCAGAAAAGTATGTGAGGGTGGTGCAGGACATGTATGAAGACAGCAAGACGGTGGTGAGGTGCACTGTAGGAGTGAGATGGATTCAAGATGGGGGTGGGATTACATCAGGGATCAGCTCTAAGCCCCTTCTTGTTTGCCATGGTGATGGACAGGCTGATAGACAAGGTCAGGCAGGAGTCTCCATGGACCATTATGTTTGCAGATGACATTGTGATCTGTAGTGAGAGTAGGGAGCAGGTGGAAGAGAACCTGGAGAGGTGGTGGTATGCTCTGGAGAGAAGAGGAATGAAAGTCAGTAGAAGCAAGACAGAATATATGAGTGTGAATGAGAGGGAGGCAGGTGCAACGGTGATGATGCAAGGAGTAGAGGTAGTGAAGGTAGATGAGTTCAAATACCTGGGGTTAACTATCCAAAGCAATCTACAGTGCAAAAGAGAGGGGAAGAAGTGAGTGCAGGCAGGTTGGATAGCAGTTAAGAGTGAAGGGAAGATTTACAAGAGAGTAGTGAGACCTGCTATGATGTAAGGGTTAGAAATGGTGGCACTGACAAAAAGACAGGAGGCGGAGCTGGAAGTGGCAGAGTTAAAGATGCTAAGCTTCTCAGTGGAAGTGACTAGGAGGAGCAGGATTAAAAATTAGTATATCAGAAGGACATCTCAGGTTGAGAGAGCTGAAAGAAGTTAACTTCTACATGTGTGTATGATTGTTGTTGGTGCTGTGGTAAATGTTAATGTCCAGGTTAACGTTTTTATACACTGAGATAAGCCTTGGTATACTTTGCTACCAACTCTTTTCGGTATTAGTTACTTGGAAAAACCACAGGGTAACATTGGTAAAGGGCAAGTTGCAGGTTAAATTGACGGTGCCAGTGTGACATCACCCATTGGTTTGCTTTTCCCCTTATTAGAATTGGGTCCTTAGTCTTTAAAGTCAAAGGTGGCTCTGACTGAGAACTGTAATGACTTCATACTCTGAGCCTACCCCTCTTTACTGTCTCTTTTACTTCTAATACAAAAATTTACAGAACTAACAAAATAAGGTCATAAACACATCAAGAAATATATTTACTAAGGTATGAGACAAAGCTGCAAACACTCATTTTCTTAGTAGCGCTAGACTTCCTTTTGCAACCAAATGAGTTGCCCCGTGACAATTCAACTTTATTTATGTAGCGCCATTTCACAACAGTCATCTCATAGCACTTTCAAACTGTAGGGGAAAACCCCACAATTGCAGAAAGACCCCAATAATCAAGCAATCCCGTGAGCAAACACTTGGCGATCGTGGAGAGGAAGAACTCCCTTTTAGCAGGAAGAAACCTCCAGCAGAACCAGGCTCAGGGAGGGGCAGTCATCTGCTGCAATTGGCGGGGGGGGGGGTAGAGAAGAAGAAGAAAAGAACAGACATGTAGACAAAGGGAGATGTATAGAACACCTGCTGGTGTGCTAAAAACCAGCAAGAAGTTGAAATAAAATATTTTCTGTCTCCATTAGAATCAAACAGAGTGGACGAAGATGGTGATCAAGAACATTGCAGCAACCGGAAAGTTTTCCAGTGACAGAACCATCAAAGAGTACGCAACCGAGGTGTGGGGTGTGAAGCCGACTGACCTGAAAATCCCGCCCCCAAATGAGCCCAGAGAGGCCATCGATGAAACCGTCAAAGCTCTGAAGAAAATGTGAGGCCTGTACCACAAGCAGAGGGCTGCCTTTACGTTTACATCGCAGTAACTGCTCCCTTGTGCGTTAACCTTCAATTAACATATCACTGAACTTTTTAAAGCACTGGAGGGGGTTGTCTGAGTCTAAGCATTGTTACACATCCTTAGCACAATGTATAGAGTAGAATTAGACTGAATCTCGGTGCTGTTCTAGCTCATATTTAACATTCAGGAGTGGGCTGGTGTTTCAGGAATCCAGTCACAAAGTAACTACCTGAGTTTTGTACTACTTTCCAGTGCCTTTATGTGTAATAAAAGAAAAACATGTCTATGCAATAAATGACACCACTGTCAGTGTGATATATTTACTGATTTTATTGACAATTTCAAGAGACATACATAGTTTCTGTGTCACAAATCAGGCTGTTTGTATCTGCAGTACTTCAATATAAAGAGTACAACACTGAAATTTGACATCTTGGGGAGCCTGGAGGAGTAGATTCAATCTTACTTTTTCAGGTTTTGTAGAAATTTCCTGCAACCAAAACATAAGGTACATTACTTTTATTTTGGTTCACAGGCTGGATTTGTGGAAAAACACATCATCCTTGGCTTTAAAAAATACAAAGAGCAGCTGTTCATTTTGTATTCACTAAAAAGTGTCAGTATAAAAATTATGGCTATTTTTTCTTTTTTTAATTCCCTTACCTAACTACATCTGGCAAACTGGGATCCAAATAGATGTGGCTGTGAGAATATCCAAGATTTGCATCATAGGACATCATTTCAACCTGAGCGTTGGTGTTGCTTTTTTCCCGGGCCTGGAGCGCTATCTGGTACAGCTGCAGACAACAAAACAACATTTCAGCCTGGAGGCAACACCAGTCACGAGAAGGAATTGCCTAAATGGAGATGAAGGGTAGCTGCTGTACCTTCTGGCCCATGTGATAAGGAACAACATTGTCATCCTCTGCATGCAGAATGAGAAGTGGACTGATCAGGGTCTTTAAACTAAACAGATGTTAGAAAAATGAAATAATCATACTCAGATCGTTTATGACAAGTAAATCCAGAACCACAGAAGTTATGACATAATAGCAGAAATTTCTCTTCAACACACTTACTTATCATCATTAGGGAATACTATATTAATTCTTTCCATTATGTTCTGAAGCAAGCTGTCAAATCCTGGGAGGAACTTGTACATCTGGAAGAAAGATAGCATGCATGAGACCGGAATATGCACCAATATCCTGTGTACTGAATACTGGCACACAAATATTGGCAGAACACAAATGGCCCCATCACAGACAAAAGCCTACTTTATAACTGTACACTTAATAATGAGTGTATAATTGCTGCTGCAATCCTGGAATTTCCCCATTGCGGGACTAATTAAAGGCTTATCTTGTCTTATCTCACAGTTCTATTGGGTCATCCCCCCCCCCCCACACACACACACACACATGCACTCGGCTCATTGGTAAAGACATGCAAAACCCAACAGAGAACCATTACTTTCCTTAGAATAACTCATGAATTTTAATGAAATTGCTACAGCAAGGTACATAAGAGAATCTTCAAGTGAGAGAAGAACATCTGCACGATCCGACAGCATCATCTCAACAGGCTAATGGGATTTATCCATAAGAAGTATGTGGAATTGATAACTCTTTGCACCGATCCAGCACATCCAAAGCCCCCAATTTGTACAAATACATTTTGCTTATCTCGTATTTTGAGGGCACTGATCAGTAAGTAAATGACCAAAAGTAAACAAATTAAGATTATTCAGTCTGCTGGAGCTACGGAGGGCTCACACGTCTGCCTTCATGACACCCGTCATGTGTTAGAAGGTTGATGGAATAGACGTGGAAATCTGGGAAGAAGACAGAATTAACTTAACAGGAATAATATACACTACTCACAAAAAGATAGGGATATTTTGCTTCCAGGTGAAATTTCAGCATGTACCCAAAATGCACTATAACCTTTACAGGTGAACTTAATTTGACCTTCTATAACTTTTTGAATGCATATGTTCAGCTGTTCGATGTTTCAATACTTTTTGCATAACTTGCTGTTCTCTAACAAGGTGCTTAACAGCAAAATTCACAACGGGTGTTTGATCCATGAATCGACCAATAAATTTTCTGGTTCAATTAGAATTGGTATTTAAACAGTCCTCTTCATCATGCTGTTCCCATTTTGACATCATGAGACCAAGACGACACCTCACAATTAATCAACAGTACGAGGCTTCAAACAGGATGTTCTCAGATGGAAGTGGCCACTGAGCTTAGAGTGTCACAGAGTGTCATCAGCAGGTTGCAATAGAGATACAGAGAGACTGGAAGAGTCACAGAAAGGCACAGAAGTGGACGTCCTTTGGCCACATCCCACGCTGATGACCACGTCATTGTGAACAGTGCCCTGCAGAACAGGATGATGAATGCCATTCAACTCCAGGCACATTTAAGGGAGGTGAGAGGAACCCAAGTGTCACATCAGACCATTCGAAACGGTTTACATCAGCGTGGTCTGCGTTCTAGATGACCTGCAAGGGTACCTGACCACACCACCAGGCACAGGCTTCATTGTCTTGCATGGGCCAGGGAGCATTTATGCTGGACAAGAGACCAGTGGGCCTCAGTGCTGTTCTCTGGTGAAAGTCAATTCATGCTGAGCAGAAATGATGGCCACCAACGATGTTGGAGACATCAAGGAGAGTGCTATGCATCAGCCACTGTTGTCACCAGACGAACCTTTGGTGGTGGTGGTGTTACAGTCTGGGCAGGTGTGTCTAGTCAATACAGAACTACCCTACACCTTGTGTATGGTACAGTGACAAGCTGATACTACCGGAATAACATCATTAATCCAGTCATTGTGCCCCTGCATGAACAACACAGGCCTAATTTAATCTTCATGGAAGACAATGCTCCAGCTCATCGAGATCACATCATCAGGGAATGGCTGCTGGAGGCTGGGGTACCTCAAATGCAGTGGCCTGCACTTTCACCAGACCTGAATACCATAGAAAACCTATGGGATCAGCTGAGTCGCCATGAAAAGGCTCGTGACCCTGCACCCCACAACCTCAATGACCTGAGGGCCGCCCTTCAAGAAGGGTGGAATGCCATACCTCAGCAGACAATAAGTCGACTTTTGAACAGCATGAGACGTCATTGTCAAGCTGTAATTGATGCTCAAGGGCACATGACAAGTTATGGAGACACTGACATTTTTGTTGTGGTATACCCACCACTGTTGTTGGCTTTTGTTTCAATTGTTTGAGATGAGGAAATCACCATTGCACGCTTCTACTTAAATGCCCTACTTTCATGATATAATATCACTGTAGCGTGAACATTTACATTTTCCATAAATTTCACCTGAAAGCCAAATATCCCTAACTTTTTGTCAGTAGTGTATATATTTATTATTATTATTGTAATGGGGCAGTCCGTCCATCCCACCTGTTTTGTGAAATCAACTTCTACAGTTTTGTTCCGACTGTTTTCAAACTTGGTACCAGGATTTGATGTACACTGACGATGCAAATATTGCAATTTGGCTCAGAACAGATGATTTCTGCAGGAGTTATAGCCCCTGACTTACTTCAGTTAAGACAGTAACTTTTTTGTGAAATCAACTCCTCCTACAGTTTTAATCCAAATGTTCTGAAACTTGGTACTAGAGATTTATATACACTGATGATGCAGATACTGCAATTTGACTCTGATCAAATTATTTTTGCAAGAATTACAGACCTTGAGGTCAAGGTCAGAGGTTAGTTTTTCCCTAAATCTTATAAATGCAATAACTATTGAAAGAAATGGTGTAGGATTTTCAAATCAATACCATAGTTGTATTTAAGAAAAATCTTGGATGGCTTACACCCTGACCTCTGACTATGGATACGGGGTCAAAGGTCAAGGTTAACATTCCATTTGCACTATTACTATAGAATGAGTAAAGCTACGCTCACCAAACTTGGTACACATGTTCATCCTGAGACCCTGACCTCTGACTATGGATTTGGATTCAAAAGGGCAAAGGTCAAGGTTGTATATTTGTGCATTTTTGTTGTATATTCATGGATGACAGGCTTATCATAATTTGGTTCTGCCCCAGTAATTATACGAAAAAGTTGAAAATTGATCTCCTTCAGTGACATATTGGGCTCTTCAAAGAAAACAGATGGGGGAATACTGCACTTGCCTCAGAGTGCTCTTGTTGTCTGTGTGTGGCTGCTGTTTACTGCTGCCTGTTTACTGCAGCTTCTCTGGACTATGCCCATTATACCAAGTTTTTGGAAGTCATCTGGTTATCAAATCAAATCAAATCAAACTTTATTGTCATATTGCTGTACATACAACTGTAGTGCAGGCAAGATGAAATTGCATTTCTCTCGGCATCCATATAAATAGAAGCAGCATGATATAAGACACACTCACACATATCTTCACCCCCCATCCATTCACACATCCCTGAGACATACTTGGGAAAAACTAACTGACTATAATATACAAATAATATACATAAAGTCCGTGGTGCAGTAGTGTGTATGACAGATTCCGGGTCAACTGTTCAGCATCCTGACAGCTTGTGGAAGGAAGCTGTTGATCAGTCTGGTGGTTCTGCCTCTGATGCTCCGGAATCGTTTACCAGATGGCAGAAGTTCAAAGTGTTTATGCAGAGGGTGAGAACGGTCCTTGACAATGTTCAGTGCCCTGCTCCTACAACGGTTCTGAAAAAGTTCTTGGACAGAGGGGAGGGAGACTCCAATTACCCTCTCAGCTCCCTTGACTATCTATGTGTCTGGAGATATAGAACAATGGCGACTGCTCAGGCTTTTGCTAACCTTTTGGTCAATGCACACTTGATGTGTGATGCCACTCACAAATATATCTATAAACACAAACAGCAGGAAGCTTAGAATTTACCTAATAAACAATATGGGCATGAAATAATAGTGCTAATTAACTGAAATGCTATTTACAGCCCCATCAATAAACAGTACTGTAGGCTGTATAGTTACACTGTGGCTATATTTTTGACACTGTCACTGCAAAGAAAAACAAGCGCTTTGGTATCCATTAATCACCTCAGTTTATCTAGTGTTGCTATATACTATATATATTTTTCAATTTTCCTACAAATGTTTGTTAGAGCTGTAATCCACTGATTAATGCCTTAGCATTTTTAGGGCAGTCACCTGAAAACAGAATCACAAAATGGTAAATGGCATTCACTTATATAGCGCTTTTATTCTCATCTCTTGATGACCAAAGCGCTTTACAGCTCCTGCTATCCACCCATTCACACACACATTCGCACACTGATGGTGGCATGCTGCCTAACATGGCGCTTCCAGACCCACCAGGAGCAATTGGGGGTGAAGTGTCTTGCCCAGGGACACAACGGCAGGATATCTGGGGAGAGCGGGATTCGAACTGCCAACCATGTGGTTATTGGACGACCTGCTCTACCTCCTCAGCCACTGCCGTCCCCACAAAAAAATAACATAGCTGTGTATGTGTAGTTATCTAAACAACATCCTGGTAAAAGTGCAACAGCTGGCCACACCTGAGTGAGCCGGTGATTGTCAACAACTTCTCCAATTCTTGTGTATGGACCCTCAAGTATTACAGCGTCGACAGCAGACCCTGGTGTTAAAGAAAATTAGGTGTAAATAATGAACACTCAACACAAAAGGAACTGGTACTAAGAATTGAGCAGAACGGAGAGAACTGGGGCACGTTCAGTTGGCAAAACAGTTTGCAACTGTTCAGAACTGTTCGTTAGTTTCCGTAACTGAATGACACAGTCACTGCAAACCGTTTTCTCTTTGGCCAAACTCTTTTGGAAGTGACTCGCATAGCGAACAAAGATGGCAGCTAGGTAAGATAGTTTATGATATTCTTTTGTTTTATTTTCGGAGCAATTCCATCAATGAGAGTAGAGGTTATGTCAGTTTGTAAGTAAAACAATATCACACAAAATATTGTTTTTGGTGGGGGTATAACAGAGAATTCTTAGGTAATATAAAGCTGAAGTAGGCTACAGTCTACGCCGTAGTTACTAGGGTCCTCTACCAGCTGACAGAGGACCATAGGTCTACACAACTACAGAATGCGTGAGCCGAACAGAAAAAACGTTTGCTGAGAACTGCCCATTTAGGTCAGTTCGCCTTGCAAACTATGTTCAGCGAACTATTTTGTCAACTGAGCGCAGGGCTAGTCGATCTCAGTACCAGCCAACATCATCTGGTGACTCTTAACTCATTTTTTGAGAAATCTCAAAACAATGTATTTGTGATGCCTATATTTGTTCTGCAGCTGTAAGACATTTTACAACAAACCTACACCACAGCTCCTGCTCTTCATGTTGCATCTGATAATCATGTTGTCATTTACTCTGTTATCTGCTGAGGTATTGCAGCCGCCTTTCGAAGGAATGAATCTCCAACCTGCAGCTCTTTTGTCCAGAACCTGTCGCTCTCTGTGGCTTCCACAAAATAATAAAAAAAAAAAAATAGAGGAAACTTGAAGAGTGCATACTGTACCTCCGGCAAGGCTCCATGCCTCCCTCCCTCTGTACATTGCAAGATAGGGCCTTGGCAAAGGTTTACGCTCATGGATCACCTCCAAAATCTAATGGGTTCATCTGTAGCCCTCTGGTGAAATTTTCACCATAATCCAGTAGTTTTTGTGTAATCCTTCAGCACATGAACAAACAAGAGCCTTGGCAGAGGTATGCACTCACTAGAGGTATCACTTCCAAAATCTAATGGGTTCATCCTGAAGACAAAGGCCACCTCTGGTGAAAATTTCATCAAAATTTGTTGAGTAATTTTTGCATAATCCTGCTAACAGACAGACAAACAAAAAAACTGCTTTGATTACATTACCTCCTCAGTGGACGTAACAATCAAATTTACAAATTTAGGAGAAAAATGTAAAAAAATTGAAGAAGAATTTGCAAATTTACATGAAAAAAGTGTAAAATGTATGTGGAAAATAAAATTGCAAATCAAAGAAAACTGGAAAACTTCCAAGCTAGGTCTCAAATATGGATGAAAAAAGTGCAAATTAATAGGTCAAAAGTTGCAACGTTATGAAGAAAAGTAATAGAAAAGTTGCAAATGTATTAAAGACATACTGCAGACTATATACAGTGGTGTGAAAAAGTATTTGCCCCCTTCCTGATTTCTCATTTTTTTGTATGTTTCCATCCATCCATCCATCTTCTACCGCTTTTCCGGAGGTCCGGGTCGCGGAGGCAGCAGTTCAAGCAGAGAAGCCCAGACTTCCCTCTCCCCAGCCACCTGCTCCAGCTCTTCAGAGAAGATACCAAGGCGTTCCCAGACCAGCTGGGAGACATAGTCTCTCCACCGAGTCCTGGGTCTGCCCCGGGGTCTCCTCCCAGTGGGACGTGCCTGAAACACCTCAAGTGGGAGGCGTCCAGGAGGCATCCTAATCAGATGCCCATACCCCCTCATGGATCGTCACCTTATCGTGGTGGGGGGGTTTGCGTGCCCCAGTGATCCCAGGAGCTATGTTGTCCGGGGCAGTTTGCCTCTGATAGGGTCTCCCAAGACAAACTGGTCCTGGGTGAAGGGCCAGACTAAGAACGATCCAACAGACTCTCATGATAAATTGTATGTCAAGGATTCAGTGTACCCCGCCCGGTATGGGGTTACCGGGGCCCCACCCTGGAGCCAGGCCTGGGGGAGGGGCTCGAAGGCTAGCGTCTGGTGGCCGGGTTTCCACCCATGGGACCCGGCCGGGCTCAGCCCGAAGGAGTTACATGGGTCCGCCCTCTAGTGGGTTCACCACCTGCAGGAGGGATCATGGGGGTCCGGTGCTATGTGGATTAGGTGGCGGTCAAAGGCGGAGACCTTGGCGGACTGATCCCAAACTTTCTAAACTGGCTTTTTGTATGTTTGCCACACTTAAATGTTTCAGATCATCAAACAAATTTAAATATTAGACAAACACAAGTAAACACAAAATGCAGTTTTTAAATGAGGGTGTTTACTATTAAGGAAAAAAATCCAAACCTACATGGCCCTGTGTGAAAAAGTGATTGTCCCCCCTGTTGAAACATAAATTAACTGGTTTATCACATCTTTGGAAAGCTGAGTTCAATTTCTCTAGCCACACCCAGGCCTGATTACTGCCACACCTGTTCTCAATCACGAAATCACTTAAATAGGACCTGCCTGACAAAGTGAAGTAGACCAAAAGATCCTCAAAAGCTAGACATCATGCTGCGATCCAAAGAAATTCAGGAACAAATGAAAAACAAAGTAATTGAGATCTATCAGTCTGAAAAGGTTACAAAGCTATTTCTAAAGCTTTGGGACTCCAGAGAACCACAGTGAGAGCCATTATCCACAAATGTCAAAAACATGGAACAGTGGTGAACCTTCCCAGCCAACCAAAATTACCCCAAGAGCGCAGCAATGACTCATCCAAAAGGTCTCAGAAGACCCCACAACAACATCCAAAGAACTGCAGGCCTCACTTGGCTCAGTTAAGGTCAGTGTTCATGACTCCACCATAAGAAAGAGACTGGGCAAAAATGGCCTGCATGGCAGAGTTCCAAGACGAAAACCACTGCTGAGCAAAAAAAAGCATCTTGATGATCCCAAAGACTTTTGGGAAAATACTCTGTGGACTGACGAGACACACAAACACAGCATTTCAGAAAAGGAACATCATACCAACAGTAAAATATGGTGGTGGTAGTGTCATGGTCTGGGGATGTTTTGCTGCTTCAGGACCTGGAAGACTTGTTGTGGTAAATGGAACCATGAATTCTGCTGTCTACCAAAAAATCCTGAAGGAGAATGTCCGGCCATCTGTTTGTGACCTCAAGCTGAAGTACACTTGGGTTCCGCAGCAGGACAATGATCTAAAACACACCAGCAAGTCCACCTCTGAAGGGCTGAAGAAAAACAATATGAAGACTTTGGAGTGGCATAGTCAAAGTCCTGACCTGAATCTGATTGAGATGCCATGGCATGACCTTAAAAAGGCGGTTCATGCTCGAAAACCCTCCAATGTGGCTGAATTACAACAATTCTGCAAAAATGAGTGGGCCAAAATTCCTCCACAGCGCTGTAAAAGACTCATTGCCAGTCATTGCCTTTTTAAGATCATGCCACAGCATCTCAATCGGATTCAGGTCAGGACTTTGACTAGGCCACTCCAAAGTCTTCATTTCATTTTTCTTCAGTCATTCAGACAGAGGTGGACTTGCTGGTGTGTTTTGGATCATTGTCCTGCTGCAGAACCCAAGTGTGCTTCAGCCTGAGGTCACGAACAGCTGGCCGGACATTCTCCTTCAAGATTTTTTGGTAGACAGCAGAATTCATGGTTCCATTTACCACAGCAAGTCTTCCAGGTCCTGAAGCAGTAAAACCCAGACCCCAGACCATCACATTACCACCACCATATTTTACTGTCGGTATGATGTTCCTTTTCTGAAATGCTGTGTAACTTTTACGTCGGATGTAATGGGACACACACCTTCCAAAAAGTTCAACTTTTGTCTTGTCAGTCCACACAGTATTTTCCCAAAAGTCTTGGGGATCATCAAAATGTTTGCTGGCAAAACTGAGATGAGCCTTTGTGTTCTTTTTGCTCAGCAGTGGTTTTCGTCTTGGAACTCTGCCATGCAGGCCGTTTTTGCCCAGTCTCTTTCTTATAGTGGAGTCATGAACATTGACCTTAACTGAGGCAAGTGAGATCTGCAGTTCTTTGGATGTTGTTGTGGGGTCTTTGAAACCTCTTGGATGAGTCGTTGCTGCACTCTTGGGATAATTTTGGTTGGCCAGCCACTCCTGAAAAGGTTCACCACTGTTCCATGTTTTTGCCATTTGTGGATAATGGCTCTCACTGTGGTTCACTGGAGTCCCAAAACTTCAGATATGGCTTTATAACCTTTTCCAGACTGATAGCTCTCAATTACTTTGTTTCTCATTTGTTCCTGAATTTCTTTGGATCGCAGCATGATGTCTCGCTTTTGAGGATCTTTTGGTCTACTTCACTTTGTTAGGCAGGTCCTATTTAAGTGATTTCTTGATTGAGAACAGGTGAGGCAGTAATCAGGCCTGGGTGTGGCTAGAGAAGTTGAACTCAGCTTTCCAAAGATGTGATAAACCACAGGGGGGGGGGGGGAAATCACTTTTTCACACAGGGCCATGTAGGTTTGGATTTTCTTGACTCTTAGTAATAAATACCTTCATTTAAAAACTGCATTTTTGTGTTTACTTGTGTTATCTTTGTCTAATATTTTAATTTCTTTGATGATCTGAAACATTCAAGTGTGACAAACGTACAAAAAATGAGAAATTAGGAAGGAGGCAAACACTTTTTCACACCACTGTAAATCCCCTTAAAAACAAATCTGAATTGTCTAAAATGGTATCTTATGCCCTATTTTTTCCACCAAAAACCTTTCATTGTCTTACAGTTGCTTGTAAAAATCTTTTCTCTTTTCCTCCTCCTTCAAACCCCAGGATCTAATTAGGCCCACCCACATGCTACCCACCAGAACAAAGAAGTCTGCAGGCTGGCAAATTTGAACAGCCAGTGCTTAATCCTGATTGGTTCACCTGCTATACTGACGTCATAAAAATGCTCTGTCTAAACTTGCCTTTTTTTCCCAAGGGGAGGAAAGTTGGGCCACTCTAAACCAACAAAAATGTTGGTTTAGAGAGAGGTTGATTTACCAAACACCCTGAAGAAGATGGTATGTCAAACATCAAATCTTACAGAGTTGGATCTGTAAAGAAATCATGAACCAACCTTGTTCCTGTAGTTTCACAGCAGCATTAGTCGCCACCCTACAAAAACACAAACAGGCATACATACTTCTTTGATTAGTCTTTTTAGACTTATGGTCACTGATTGTTTGAGTACCTGAAAAGAGGAAAAACTGACCCAGAACCCAGAGATTGTCCCCACATACAGACGACACTCCCTCTGCTGTGTGTCTTTACCCAGTTGTACAGGTAGAGGGCATCACTGGTCAATCCAGCTTCACTGGGCTCCCCGATGGAATCCCCAAAACCTCAACAAAACACAACCTGTTGTGTAGTCAAACTGCAGTATGTGTAAAATAGGAACATGACATCAAGAACAAGAAAATGTCACTGAAAATCACAGCTGTAAGAACTGAGAAAACAGCTTTATTTTACCAGGATTTATATCGAGAAAAAGATGCTTATTTTTCTGTGGTCATGAAATAATTGTATTATTAGAATTTATAATGTGTTTAGGAACAGGGCTTGACATTAGCTTCTGTGTTCAAATCAGCCACTGTGGGTACAGGTTTTCCAGAGTTGGTAGCTACTAAACTTTTTTACTATAGCCAAGGGATATTTGCAACCCGCGCTGTGGAAAAAGTAATTTTTTGAACAATTTTTATTCCAACAAATCTGCATAGAGACACAAAAATGTAGAAACAGTTCTAAAGTGTATTGAGCTCTGTAAAAAGTAAATAAAACATTCACACTATAACAATAAACAGGCCTATCAGTGTTAGTAAAAAGTGTGTATATTGCGCTTGAATTTGTATTTTTTTCTTGCAAATTATGCACATTTTTTCATATAAAATTACTGTTTTTCTTGCAGATTTGCAATTTTTTCTCATAAATTTATTTTTTCTTGCAACTTTTTTCCTCAAATTTACATATTTTTAACATAAATTTTCAACTTTTTATCACAAATTTGTAACTTGCTGATTCATAAATACAGTATGCTAATTTTTACACAAAATGGTGAGGTTTTTTTTCCTCACAAATTTGTAACATTTTTTCTCATAAATTCCAGACTTGCTTATGGAACATGTATTACTTCTATTGCATTCTTATTGTGGATTTTCACCTTCATTCTTGGAAATTTGTAAGTTTTTTTTCTCTTAGGTTTGCTTCTTGTATATGGCAAATTAGTGATTTTTTTTTCCTGATAATACAACTATCACAAATTTGCTATATCTTCCTCATAAAGGTAATGGGTTTATTAATTCAGCTGTCTTTTGTAGAAACTACGTATATAACAGCATATCTCACTTGCCAAAGTGGCTAGTAAGAGTGACTGAGCTACAGGCAACTATTGAATTCTACTAACATTTGGCTGGCAGGCTGCTGGGCCACGCTAATGTCAAGCCCTGTTTCGGGATATCAGAGAGCATCAGCATTTAAGATAAATCAAGGATAACTGTGGATTATAAGCTGTTTTACATGGCCTTGACATCTGGATCATATGACGAACATTAGGTTTGAATTAAGTATCAATAATCGTCTTACCTCTGTAGTCTAAAGCTAAGACATGGAACCCTGCAGCACTTAGGATCTAAAATGTAAAAATAAACAAATTTTTGAATTAAAAAAAAAATCACAAGAACTTAAAAATACTAAATGTGCTCCAGAACAGAAAGCTTACCTTCACCAGTTGTACTCTGTGATTCATTGCCCTATAATTAACAACAAAGAGCTCTCAGATTTATCCATCTTTACCCACAACCCCCTGCACTCATTGTTCCACTGCATAAAACCAGGGGCCTGAGCAATCATGCAATACCCACTAGATGCTATTAGGATCAATTCAAGTATCTCTATCCTGCTGCTCTTATCCCACCTGGACCCTACGTTGCCATGGAGATAGATAATAACAGGGCTGCCATCTCCCAGAGTCTCCTGGTACCACTCAGGGCTTCTCCTGGCTGATTGCTCCCATTGGCTGGCTGGGAGGGTATGCCTATGAGACACAATGACACAGACGGAGAGAGGAGAAAGAGTCAAAAACAAAAACAACTCTGCTGTGTTTTTAAGAGGCATAGCAGGTTTCTGACTGTGTCTCATGTAGCTAAATGAATACTCTTTCCCTATTCACTCTGGAGCCACATACAGCTGCGACGCATGTGGTATTTTCAAGGAAGCATGCATTTAAATGGACACTAAAGGACCCCACGAATGACCCACCACACTCCCACTGAGACGCCTTTGTCTGTGTTGAGGTAGAAGTTGCATGTGTGGTTCAGCACATGTTCAGGTCTGCTCAGATCAACAAAGAATGGAAACCTCACTGCGGCAGGCGAGAGGACACAAGGTCAGTCAGTACATCATCAGTGTAGTTTATTAGTGTAGAAATAATCTGTGTTGGTCATATTGCATTGTATCTGCATCATATCATAGGTATAATTTATTTATTACATTTTAATATAACATTGTAACATAAGATTATACTGTAGGGTAATTATTTCATCATAATTCAATTTGCATTAACACATAATGTTTAAAATAATGTAAGACAGTGGTGTTGCACTGTAATCTGTTGTACTACAGAATATCAGGTTGTTTTGTGTTATACTGTATCAGATTGGATAAACATGCATTTCACTGTATCATACCGATGACACATTATACTGTATTGTGGGGTGCCACATTACATCAATTTGTATTACAGTGGTGTGAAAAAGTGTTTGCCCCCTTCCTGATTTCTCATTTTTTTGTATGTCACTTAAATGTTTCAGATCATCAAACAAATTTAAATATTAGACAAAGATAACACAAGTAAACACAAAATGCAGTTTTTAAATGAAGGTGTTTATTATTAAGGGTCAAGAAAATCCAAACCTATATGGCCCTGTGTGAAAAAGTGATTGCCCCCGAATAACTGGTTGGCCCACCCTTAGCAACAACAACTGCAATCAAGCGTTTGTGGTAACTGGCAATGAGTCTTTTACAGCGCTGTGGAGGAATTGCAGAATTGTTGTAATTCAGCCACACTGGAGTTTTTTCGAACATGAACCGCCTTTTTAAGGTCATGCCACAGCATCTCAATCAGATTCAGGTCAGGACTTTGACTAAGCCACTCCAAAGTCTTCATTTTGTTTTTCTTCAGCCCTTCAGAGGTGGACTTGCTGGTGTGTTCTGGATCATTGTCCTTCTGCAGAACTCAAGTGCGCTTCAGCTTGAGGTCATGAACAGATGGCTGGACATTCTCCTTCAGGAATGTTTGGTAGACAGCAGAATTCATGGTTCCATTTACCACAGCAAGTCTTCCAGATGCTGAAGCAGCAAAACAGCTCCAGACTATCACACTACCACCACCATATTTTACTGTTGGTATGATGTTCCTTTTCTGAAATGCTGTGTTACTTTTACACCAGATGTAATGGGACACACACCTTCCAAAACGTTCAACTTTTGTCTCATCAGTCCACAGAGTATTTTCCCAAAAGTCTTGGGGATGATCAAGATGTTTTCTGGCAAAATTGAGATGAGCCTTTATGTTCTTTTTGCTCAGCAGTAGTTTTCGTCTTGGAACTCTGCCATGCAGGCCGTTTTTGCCCAGTCACTTTCTTATAGTGGAGTCATGAACACTGACCTTAACTGAGGCAAGTGAGGCCTGCAGTTCTTTGGATGTTGTTGTGGGGTCTTATGTGACCTCTTGGATGAGTCGTCGCTGCGCTCTTGGGGTAATTTTGGTCGACCGGCCACTCCTGGGAAGTTCCACCACTGTTCCATGTTTTTGTCATTTGTGGATAATGGCTCTCACTGTGGTTCGCTGGAGTCCCAAAGCTTTACAAATGGCTTTATAACCTTTTCCAGACTGATAGTTCTCAATTACGTCCTCATTTGTTCCTAAATTTCTTTGGATCGCAGCATGATGTCGAGTTTTTAAGGATGTTTTGGTCTACTTCACTTTGTCAGGTAGGTCCTATTTAAGTGGTTTCTTGATTGAGAACAGGTGTAGCAGTTATCAGGCCTGGGTGTGGCTAGAGAAATTGAACTCAGCTTTCCAAAGATGTGATAAACCAGTTAATTTATGTTTTAACATGGGGGGACAATCACTTTTCACACAGGGCCATGTGTGTTTGGATTTTTTTTACCCTTAATAATAAACATCTTCATTTAAAAACTGCATTTTGTGTTTACTTGTGTTATCTTTGTATAATATTTAAATTTGATGATCTGAAACATTTAAGTGTGACAAACATACAAAAAATGAGATATCAGGAAGGGGGCAAACACTTTTTCACACCACTGTATGTCATACACTACTCACAAAAAGTTAGCGATATTTGGCTTTCAGGTGAAATTTAGGGAAAATGTAAAAAGTAAATGCTACAATGATATTATATCATGAAAGTAGGACATTTAAGTAGAACCATGCAATAGTGATTTCCTCATCCCAATTTACTGAAACAAAAGCCAACAACAGTGGTGGGTATACCACAACAAAAAATGTCGGTGTCTCAATAACTTGTCATGTGCCCTTGAGCATCAATTACAGCTTGACAATGACGTCTCATGCTGTTCACAAGTCGACCTAGTGTCTGCTGAAACATGGCATTCCACTCTTCTTGAAGGGCGACCCTCAGGTTGTTGAGGTTGTGGGGTGCAGGGTTACGAGCCTCTATACGGCAACTAAGCTGATCCCATAGGTTTTCTATGGCATTCAGGTCTGGAGAAAGTGCAGGCCACTGCATTTGAGGTACCCCAGCCTCCAGCAACTGTTCCCTAGTGATGTGACCTTGATGAGCTGGAGCATTGTTGTCCATGAAGATTAAACTGGGCCTGTGTTGTTCATGTAGGGACACAATGACTGGATTAATGATGTTATTCAGGTAGTATCAGCTTGTCACTGTACCATTCACAAGGTGTAGGGCAGTTTTGTATTGACTAGGCACACCTGCTCAGACTGTAACATGGTGACAACAGCAGTTAATGCATAGTGCTCTGTTTTACATCTCCAACATCATTGGCAGCCATCATTTCTGCTCAGTGTGAATTGACTTTCATCAGAGAACAGCACTGAAGCCCACTGGTCTTTTGTCCTGCATAAATGCTCCCTGGCCCATGCAAGACAATGAAGCCTGTGCCTGGTGGTGTGGCCAGGTCCCCTTGCAGGTCATCTAGAACGCAGACCACACTGATGTAAACGGTTTCAAATGGTTTGACGTGACACTTGGGTGCCTCTAACCACCCTTAAATGAGCCTGGAGTTGAGTGGCATTCATCATCTGGTTCTGCAGAGCACTGTTCACAATGAAATGGTCATCAGCGTGAGATGTGGCCAAAGGACGTCCACCTCTATGCCTTTCTGTGACTCTTCCAGTCTCTCTGTATCTCTGTTGCGACCTGCTGATGACACTCTGTGACATTCTAAGCTCAGTGGCCACTCCCGTCTGAGAACATCCTGTTTGAAGCCTCGCAATGGCGAGGTACTGTTGATCAATTGTCAGGTGTCGTCTTGGTCTCATGATGTCAAAATGTGACTAGCATGATGAAGAGGACTGTTTAAATACCAATTCTAATTGAACCAGAAAATTTATCGGTCAATTCATGGATCAAACACCTGTTGTGAATTTTGCCGGTAAGCACCTTGCTAGAGAACAGCAAGTTATGCAAAAAGTACTGAACAGTTGGACATGTGCATTCAAAAGATTACAGAAGGTCAAATTAAGTTCACGTGTAAAGGTTATAGTGCATTTTAGGTGCATCCTGAAATTTCACCCGAAAGTCAAATATCCCTAACTTTTTGTGAGCAGTATATATCAGCATGTTTTATTTCATCACATGCAATATTGTATCACAGTAATACATTATGTCTCATACTCTCATCAAGAGTTGTTACTGCACGATATAGTTGAAATTATATACACTAAAGAAAAATTTGATTTGTGGCATATTTCCAATGTTTATTTTTGAATCCCACATATCATCTTAGTCCTTGATCATATTACTTTTCAGCAAAATAATCATCAATACAGGCATCATTACATTTTTGCAAGAATGAGTCTGTTGGTTACTTATGGTGGCAATTAGTGTCCTTAGAATAAACAAAGGCATTACTTACACAAGTGAGCAAATATGACATGGCTCACTATCGAAGGAAACACGTAGAGAATGACAGGCACTGAAACATACAGAGTTATCAGAAACGAGACAACTTTCTTCATAATTTCTACCAGCTCAATTAATCTTCAGCCTTTTAGGTCGCTGGACTCTTGTTTCAGGCTCCACAAAAGGAAAATTCTGCAGGGCTCTTGTCCTGACAACAGAAATATTGTGAAACGGTGAAAGAAGAAAGGCCAAAGTTCAAGTGACACCAATCACATTTCGACGTGACGTAGTCACGCATGTAGAACAGGAAGTGAAAGCAGTTCTCCGTGAAGTACAGCGTTACAAAAATAATAAATGCGTGTCTGAAATGTTTCGTCAACCCAACATCCGTTTACAAACACAACAGACAAACAGGAACTGATATTTTGAGACAGAAACGCCCTTACCATGGCTAAAATGAAGTCACTAGTTCGCTAAAGAGAGTCACCTTCTGTTGACGTCCCGTGCAAAGCATTGTGGGAAATGAAGTTCTGGGATGAACACACGATCGTAGTCACCACATTTTTAGTTACAAACAAATTAACCTTAGGTTGGCAAACGACAAACCTATGGTTAGTTTTTCAGCCACACTAAAACCGTTTCTTTTACAAATCTTAAAGTCCCAGTATGGCCAGTTTTCAAATTTAGCATAGCACAACAACGCACAGCGACATGTGAAGTGGGTCGCTGAAGCAGTTTAGGAACTGCCTCTATTTTGCAGCACTCTATTTTGGAACTGTTGCTACTTTGTTCAAATTTGAAGAAAGTAGAAACAGTTCCAGAAGAGTCTATTTATTTATTTATTATCACTAAATACTGCCTTTGTAGAGGATGCCTTCACAAACGAGACTGAGTTTATTTCTCAGGAAAGGTTTATTTGCAGTCTCATCCTCTAACAAGCAAGTATCTCAACAAAAGAGAGAGGACAATCTTTCCTCACAGCTCTTATACCCCCAGAGACACAAAACCCCCAACATCAAATATCACACCCTCAACCCACAGTCCTTCAGTAAACATATAGCCTCTGAGGCTGGCGTCTCTATTGTCTCTTCCACCTCAGGGGCTCCTGCTGGGACATTCTCTCTGACTTCCCGTCTCTCCAGAAACCACTTCACACCTGCCGAGGTCTCTGCCGGGTCAGGTCCTTTTGGACGGTTGAAGTCTCCAGAGTATGCACCATCATGCCTACTAAATACATGTGAGAGAAAATGCGTACCATACAAGCATGCCATATATGCGCCCTAAATGTGCGCCATACCTTTTTTGTTCTTACCCCACCCTTATGAGCTTTGAAGAAAACATTATCTTTTTTTTTATGCACAGCGTGAAGGTGCATGAAAAATAAGTCAGTCAGATACTCCACCGCCATGGTGGTGGATCCTCATTATTGTGACGTTTCAAGGGTTCACACACGAGAGAGGATTTGGAACAGGCATTTATTTCTTCACTAACAAATTACGCACAACAGTGGGGAGGTCATCCACACACACACTCACTTCACTCAGGGTGACACAGACACTTAAATCTCTCACACGCAGGGAAAACACCACTATCACAGCCAGACTTATAACACAGCTATAACACTACAACAATAACACTCAGAACACAAGAATTATAACAGTCTTTGAATACCCCGTGGCACAAAGCATGCTGGGAGAATCCCCACCCCTTATCACAGCCCCAACATTACATTGTCCCTTGATGGACTGGTTTCTGTCCCCAGAACAATAAGTCCAACTCTAAAGTCCAATACGAGCCCGTCGAGGTGTTGGGGCCCCCGCCGTTGTTGGCGGTTGGCACGCATGGGTCCATTAATGTCCATCCAAGCCTCGACCGGGCTCTCCGGTCAGGATGGGGCCTCTGGCTTGGCCACCCGTTGAGCAGCTGGCTGGTACAGTGTGAGGCGGTTGTGGTGAAGCACCACCACCCTGTTCCTCTTCAGCAGCCTCACTCTGTACACTACATCCGACAGTCTCTGTAGGACCACACACGGTCCCAACCAGCGGCTCACCAGATTGGGTGACAGTCCTTTTTTCCGCTCCGGGCAGAAAACACAGAATTGATCCCCAGGTGCAAAGTCTCTCGTCTGACAGCGAGAGTCATACACTCGCTTCTGTCAACTCCCCACCGCTACCAGGGCCTCCTGAGCCAGTTCGTGCACCGTGTGAAGATGTTCTCTCAAGCAAAACAAATAATCCAACCCTGGTTTGCCCTCCACCTCCGGCTCCGGGGGAGAAACGAACACCAAGTCCACCGGGGTGCGCAGCTCAGGTCCAAACATCAGTGCCACCAGGGTGCACCAGGTGGATTCTTGAACTGCTGTCTGGTACACCCATAAGACCAGGGACAGGGCAGTTCCCAGTCTCGCTGTCGCTGGTCCACTAGGACGGTGAGCTGGGTGGTCAGGGTCCGGTTAAAGCGTTCAACCAGGCCATCGCTCTGTGGGTGCAGAGGGGTGGTCTGGGTCTTCCAGATGCCCAGCTGCCTGCAGACCTCCACGAAGACTTCTGCCTTGAAGTTACGTCCCTGGTCGCTGTACAGCTCCTCTGGGGTACCGAACTGACAAAAGATCTTATCCACCAGCTTTGATGCTGTGGTGGCAGTGCTCTGATCAGGGACCGTGTACCCCTCTGGCCACTTGGTGAAGTGGCTGATGTACCATCAAAATAATATGGTGTGGCACATATGTTTGGTTCATATTTCCCACAAATGTATGGCTTATGTGGATTGGGGCTTCACGTCTGGAGGAACAAGAGTCTGGATCGACGGGGGGCCGACAGGAGATGGCGAGGAGGTGTGAAGTCGAGCCCTTGTCTCAGAGAGGAGGCCCTGGGGGGTTCCCGGAACACCAGAAGAATAAGAGACAATGGTGAATCTTCAGAGACTTGCATTGTGATTGAATGTTTGCAGAAGCACCATGTGACTTGAGTTCTTAATCCCCCGGAGGTATAAGAGTGAGCTGTAACATTATTCTGCCTCTTCTTGCTTTTTGAGAATGTTGGAGGATTGTGTTCTGCAATAAAGCCGAACCTGAGAAATACACTCAAGTCTCGTCATTGAACTAACTAACTAAGTAACTAACCTGCACTTATATAGCGCTTTTCTAGTCACAAAGACCACTCAAAGCGCTTTCATTAATACTAACCCTCTATTCTAAGGGCCTATAGGAAACACATCTTCCACAATGGAAACATTATTTTAAGGTGAAAATCTTACAGAGTGTTGCTTTAAGAAGTTATTTACAGTGGACATGAAACTATGTGTAAAGCTTCTAACATTAGAAGATTTACAGCATGGCTGTTAATTACCCAAGTAAGTAACAGGAGTCAAGAGTGGGAGGGTGCATCAGGTTCTTCTTCTTAGATTTGATTAGCGGTTGGCAACCAGCTTACAGGTGCATTACTGCCATGTACTTCACTCTATATCATCACTCTGTCTGGTCAGGAGCTGTAGTCCTTACCGCCACGTACTTCACTAAGTAAACATCACTCTATGTATCAAAAGTCAGAATTCTTCTACGTTGGCAACCTCTTCTTTGTCTTCATCACTCTATATCTTTGTATAAGGAGTTCTTATAAGGAGTTCTGAACAATCTTCTTCTTCAAACAGTGAGATTTCCATGTAGAGCAACTCTGATGTAATCAGAGCTTGACATTAAGCATGAAGCAGGCCACCAGCCACTGCTGAAATCCACCGGCCATTGGCCGGTTGGCCGGTGTTGACAGCCACACTCACTAGCCACTTTGACCAGTTGTAGTTTTCTGAAATGGCATCTAAAATCATAAACCTATTGCAACGTGAGACTATGAAATTACAACTCCCATAAGTACTGTGTTTTTTCTCATCAGTTTTCTTTTTCTTTCTCTTCTTTTCCTGGTGAAAACAGGTAGTGTCCATCCATCCATCTTCTTCTGCTTAATCCTTTTTTGGGTTGCGGGGGGGCTGGAGCCTCCAGCCCCCCAGCATCTTTTGGGCGAGAGGCAGGGTACACCCTGGACAGATCGCCAGTCCATCGCAGGGCCAACACAGAGAGACAGACACCCATTCACTCTCACAGTCATACCTAAGGACAATTTAGAATCCTCAGTTGATGCCAATTAACCTAACTTGTCCATTTAGGTTAAATCCATCAGCAACTACTGACTTTGTGCAGCCATGAAGGGGTGTCCCAATTCACAGGGGTAGGTGAAGGGTTAGGGGTACAAATGAGAATTGGGATGGACCCAAACCTACCTGCACTTCACTCTCATATTGCAAATATTTTTCTCTACTGTTTTATGGTATTTACTGCTCTTCATAAATAATTAAACAGACAGTGTTTCTCTTGCTATTTTATGCGTAGAAGGGTAATTTAAATTGAAAAAGGCTGTAAATTTAGTTCAAGTAAATTTTACCATGCCATAGTCCAATTTGATGATATTAAACATAATTTTTCCAACCACAAAATCGTGGCTAGTAACTTTGGAAAATCCCTAGCAACAGTGGCTGGTGAGCAGAAAAGATAATGTCAAGCCCTGAATGTAATGTATCAGTTTATCTGTCCATGTTTCCATGCACACAAATAAATTGATTATAAGTGGATTTCTGGAGTAGTCTTGTAAACCCACCAGGTTGTGAGAAATCACATTGACTCAAGTAATTCAATAATCAGTTTATTCAGTACATATAAACACATCAAATCTGATTATTATCATTATGTAGAAGCATGCTCAAATAACGAGGCTGAGTTTCAGTCATAAAACCAGCTTTATTTGACAGAACGCAGCTTCTAGCATTCTCAAAGCAGGAAAGAGAAAGAATCATACTTCAACCCCCTTTTATACATTTCCAGCATCAGAATTCAAGTCACATGGTGTCTTCAGTCAACATACAGTTACAAAGCATCCCCTTGAAGCTTCACCATTGTCTCTCATTTCCTGATGAACCGGAAAACCCTCCGGGGCGTCTTCTGTGGGACAAAGAGACAAATCTCACACTTCCTTGTTACCTCCTGTAGATTTGAGTCCTTAGTCCTTGCAGACGTGACACCCCACAATACACATTCAGTCCTGTCTCTGTGGCAGCGTGAGCCCACAATGTGTGTCGGCCACACTACCCCCCCCCCCCCCACACACGTCTAGTAAGGCAAAATCTAAATGGCATAACAAAAAGAGAAACACAAAGCACTCCATACATCGCTAATCAATCCACCAACTGCCTAGGTTTTAATCTTCTGCCGAATCTGCTGCAACCTGGCTTGGCTGCACCTGCAACATCTCTCTGCACCTGTGGATTAAAGCCGTTAGCACCTCTCTGTGAAGACTTTGGAGAATGTCCCCTCAGCGGCCTGCCCCGGCGGGGGGGCCTCGCGAGCTGCACCTCCTCGTCAGCCAGAACAAAAGCGGGTTTGAGTCTGTTAATGCAAATCAGCTCCCGTCTGCCCCCTAAATCTAGCAGAAAATGCTTCTGCCCGGTCTCCAGCACTCGAAACGGTCCGTTGTAAAACGGCCGCAAACTTGGACGCCGGGCGTCATGTTTAACAAAAACAAACTCTGCATTTTTTAAAGCTTTGGGCACAAAAACGTGTGGGAAACTGTGATGGATTGGGCCAGGAAGTGTGTTTGCTCCTGAGTCGCTCTGCCACGGCTGAGCGGGGGGGCCACTAGGTGCGGGATTATCAGGAAGAAATTCCCCGGGCAAACGAAGCGGTTGGGCGAAAACTAATTCAGCCGGGGAAGTGTGCAAATCTTCCTTAGGTGCAGAACGCAACCCTAATAAAACCCATGGAAGTTTGTCTACCCAATTTGTATCCGTTAGCGACGCTCTGAGGGCTGCTTTCAATGACCTGTGAAAGCGTTTGCATAAACCATTAGCCTGGGGGTTATACGCGGTGGTGCGATGAATCTTCACCCCTAAGCTGCGGGCCGTCGATGACCACAGCTCGGAAATAAATTAGGGACCCCTGTCGGACGTTATGTCCGACGGTACACCAAAACGCGCAACCCATGCTGCTAAAAATGCTCGCGCAACTTCTTCCGCTGTGGTTGATGCCAGAGGAACCGCCTCTGGCCAGCGCGTGGTGCGGTCTACCATCGTCAAAAGGTGTGTGTGCCCGTGTGATAACGGAAGCGGGCCGACCAGGTCAATATGCACATGATCAAAACGCTTAGCGGGGATGTGGAAAGGTTCTAACGGGGCCTTAGTGTGTCTGTGTATTTTAGCTCGCTGACACGCTACGCAGGCTGCTGCCCATTCCTTGACCTGTTTGCGCAACCCGGGCCAAACAAATTTCTCCCCCACCAACTTAATCGATGCGCGCACCCCCGGGTGCGCGAGAGAATGGACCAAGTCAAAAACACGGCGACGCCACGCGGTTGGCACCACCGGGCGGGGCCGTCCCGTGGAGACATCGCAGATTAGCGGGGGCATACCGTTTTGTTGCACCCTGTGCTCCAGCCTTAACCCTGTTGGTCCAGACTGGAGCGCGCGCACGTCCGCGTTGTTAACCTGCTCCGCAGCCATAGCTGCATAATCTAACCCAACACAGACCAGGGCTGCGCGCGCTCCCGCGTCGCTGCCCGGGCCCGCGGCCATGGCTACAGAGTCTGCCCCTATGGGGCTTGGCGGTGCTACTGCACGCGAGAGGCAGTCTGCTACAACATTGTGTTTACCCACGACATGCTGAATATCAGTAGTGAACTCCGATATGGCGGCTAGTTGCCTTTGTTGCCGGCCTGACCAGGGCTCTGAAATTTTGGCCATCGCAAACGTTAGCGGTTTATGATCCACAAAAGCGGTGAAACGTCGCCCCTCTAACCAGAACTGAAAATGACGGATGGCCAAGTGTAGGGCCAAAAGCTCCCTGTCAAACGCGCTGTATTTCCGTTCACTATCGCGCAAGGTCCTGCTGAAAAACGCGAGGGGTTGCCAGGTACCTGCCACAAACTATTCAACTACCGCCCCCACCACTACATCGGAAGCGTCAGTGGTGAGCGCCATGCGGGCCGTTGGAACTGGGTGCGCTAACAAAACTGCGTTTGCCAGGGCTGAGTTGACCTGGGCAAAAGCGCGCTCCCTCTCCGGAGACCATTCAACTTTATTTGCGGACTTTTGTTTTTTAACGCGGTGTACAATGGCTGCATGATTCGTGCTGCGCTTGGGAGGAAACGGTTGTAAAAATTAACCATCCCTAGAAACTCCTGAAGCGCCTTGACCGTTTGAGGTTGCGGAAAATCCGTTATGGCACGCACTTTATTTGGAAGGGGAACTGCTCCCTCTGCCGAAACGCGATGTCCCAAAAAATCAATCTGCTCCACCCCAAACTGACACTTCGCTGGGTTAACTATTAACCCGTGCTCTGCCAACCTCTGGAAAACTGCTGTGAGGTGTTTTTCATGTTCGCCTTCGGATGCGCTGGCTACCAAAATATCGTCCAAATAAACGAACACGAAAGGCAGGTCGCGTAAAACTGCATCCATCATGCGTTGGAAAGTCTGCGCGGCCCCCTTGAGGCCAAAAGGCATGCGCAAGAACTCAAAAAGGCCGAAAGGCATTATGACCGCTGTTTTGGGTACATCCTGCGCGCGCACTGGCACCTGGTGATAGCCGCGCACCAAGTCTATTTTAGAAAAAATGCGCGCCCCCGCCAAATGGACAGAAAAATCCTGAATGTGCGGAATCGGGTAGCGGTCATGAGCTGAAACGTTGTTCAACCTGCGGAAATCACCGCAAGGTCGCCACGAGCCGTCAGCTTTTGGGACCATGTGTAACGGCGAAGCCCAAGAGCTCTTGGAACGTCTAACAATGCCCAGTTTTTCCAGATTAGTGAACTCCTCGCGCGCGATGGCCAGTTTAGCTGGGTCCAAGCGCCGAGCCTTTGCAAACACGGGAGGGCCTGTGGTTGTTATGAAATGTTCTACCCCATGTTTGGCCACTGTTGCTGAAAACGTGGGGACTGTGAGTGCTGGAAACTGAGCAAGCAGAGTGTGAAACTTACCACCCGCAGCTGAGACGCTGGCATGTGCAGTTGGCGGGGCCACCCGAGCTGTGCAGGGAATAGAATGAAAGGACAGTGCATTAATCAGACGTCTATTAGCAAGGTCAACCAATAAACCATGTGAGCACAAAAAATCAGCCCCTAACATGTTGAAACTGACTGCTGCTACAATAAATGTCCACTCAAATGAACGGCCCTGTAAGGACAGAAGCATGGTCCTCTCACCAAACGTTTTAATCGTGGAGCCGTTCGCTGCTGACACTGACACCCAGGGGGCTTTAGAAGGCGACAGCCGTTCCACGTAGGTGGGTGTGACGAAGCTCAGCTGAGAGCCCGTGTCCACGAGGAACTGTTTCCCCGAGCGTGCATCCGTCAGGTAAAGCAGCCTGTTCTCGTTGCCGAGGGTCGCAGCTGCTACCGGCCCTCGGTCTTGGCGTTTCCCTGGCGCTTAAAATTGCACGGTGGGACGCACCTGTGCGCTCTCTCTGCAAAACGGCGGTGGTAGAAGCACGAGCCGTTCTCCGCTCCGCGTCGTCTGGCTCCTGTCGCCGCCGTCGTTGGTGCGTCTGGCGCCGCGGCCGCTGTACCCGCACTGTCTCCGGACGCCGTTCCTGGACTGGCCGCCGCGGCCGAGACCGCGTTCCGCTTGTGGGCGTCGACCAACCTCTGCGCCTCCTTGCTCAACCCATGGTAGTCTCGCCTGGCCAATCGGGGTGACTCTGCCAGGGCCACTCTCACTGCTGGTGGTAGGGTTCGAAGGAAAAGGTGGGCGAAAATGAATTCGCCATCCTCAGAGGCTTTGAGCTGCAGCATCTTCACCATCAGGTCCGCAGGTCTATCGTTTTCGGCCTCCGTCAGCGCCAGGAGCCCCTCTGCTCATTGTTGGACTGAGGGGGTGAAATGGCTGATCAGCGCGTCCTTCAATGCGCTGTACTTGTCGCTGTCTGGTGGATGATTAACCAGATCTTCCACTCTCTGGACCGTGTCGCTGTCCAGCTTCGCTACCACGTGGTAGAATCTTGTGTCATCGCTGGAGATTCTCCGGAGGTTGAACTGCGCCTCGATTGCGCTAAACCATGAGCGCGGGCTGTGCTGCCAGAAATCGGGCAGCCGGATCGTGGAGGCGGCCATCAGGCTGGCTTCCACCGAGCCCCGCTCGGGAGAATTCTGTCTGCTCATTTTCCGTCATAGGTCACCAGTGTAGAAGCATGCTCAAATAACGAGGCTGAGTTTCAGTCATAAAACCAGCTTTATTTGACAGAACGCAGCTTCTAGCATTCTCAAAGCAGGAAAGAGAAAGAATCATACTTCAACCCCCTTTTATACATTTCCAGCATCAGAATTCAAGTCACATGGTGTCTTCAGTCAACATACAGTTACAAAGCATCCCCTTGAAGCTTCACCATTGTCTCTCATTTCCTGATGAACCAGAAAACCCTCCGGGGCGTCTTCTGTGGGACAAAGAGACAAATCTCACACTTCCTTGTTACCTCCTGTAGATTTGAGTCCTTAGTCCTTGCAGACGTGACACCCCACAATACACATTCAGTCCTGTCTCTGTGGCAGCGTGAGCCCACAATGTGTGTCGGCTGTGGGGAGACTTGAATAACGAAACCGAGGGTGAACACACCAAAGTTCTCTCATTTAAACATTCTCACATCAAACCATTTCCCTCGCGGGGGAAATCACACCTCAATCTCAAAATCTCTTTATTCACATTCATTAGCCTTTTATTTACATAACTCCCCCTTCTCTCCTCTCGAGCCTCAGTGGTCAGGAAGTCTTCTGTCCCCTGTCCTCCGCAGGGGGTCCAGGCTCTGTGGCTCCGCACCGCAGGGGGCTGGCTCTCCTTCATCGTGGTTAAATCACATATGCAGTGTCCAACATATACATGTCTCACAACACAGCCATATAACCCCCCCAAACGATGAAGAACAGACTAATTCCTAAAATTTAATAGCACCTTACTCACTACTGAGTAATCAACACCAACATTCAGTCTGTGCGCCGCTTGGGCTTCAGCCGTCTGCCGAATCTGCTGTGAGCTGGCCCCGCCTTGCCTGCGGTGCATTTCTGCTTCGGTTCTGTTGACTGAGGAAGAGAGTGATTAATTGCCCCCTGCGGGGGCCTGCCTCGTCGAGGCGCCACTGCGACCGGTACAGACACGTCCTTCATGACAAAAGCAGGTTTTAGTCTGTCAATACTGACTGTCTCTTTTCTGTCTCCAAAATCTAGCACAAATTGCTTATCACCTGCCTCCAGCACTCGAAATGGCCCTTCGTAAGGTGGTTTGAGCGTTGCTTTAAGGGCTTCGCGCCTGACAAAAACGAAATCGGCATTTTTCAAAGCCTTGGGGACGAAAACTCGTGGAAAAGCGTGATGAACCGGACCCGGGAGCGTGTCTGCCCCCGTGCCGACTAACGGTCCCAGAGCCGAGAGAGGTGGGGGCTCTGGGGGCTCTGGTAAAAACTCGCCCGGCAGCCTCAGAGTTTGTGCGAATACCAGCTCCGCTGGGGAGGCGTCTAAGTCCTCTTTAGGCGCAGAACGCAACCCTAATAAAACCCATGGAAGTTTATTTACCCAATCTGCATCCGTGAGCGACGCTCTGAGTGCTGCCTTCAAAGACCTATGAAAACGCTCGCATAAACCATTGGCCTGAGGGTGGTAAGCCGTAGTGTGGTGAATTTTGGCTCCTAAGCCGTTGGCCATCGCTGACCACAGCTCAGAGATGAATTGCGGTCCTCTATCGGACGTAATGTCCGACGGAACCCCGAAGCACGCCACCCAAGCCGTTAAAAAAACGCGAGCCACCTCCGCGGCCGTGGTCGTCGCAAGTGGGACCACTTCCGGCCAACGTGTGGTGCGGTCCACCATTGTCAAAAGATACGTGAACCCCTGTGATGCCGGTAGGGGGCCCACAAGGTCGACGTGCACATGGTCGAACCTTCTGGCCGGAATGCGGAACGGTTCTAACGGGGCTCTTGTGTGCCTGTGAATTTTGGCCCGTTGACAGGAAATGCAGGTTTTTGCCCATTCCTTCACGTGCTTGCGCAGGCACGGCCAAACAAACTTTTCCGCCACCAGTTTCACCGACGCGCGCACCCCCGGGTGCGCCAGTGAGTGGACCGAGTCAAAAACACGGCGGCGCCACGTGGCCGGCACCACCGGACGCGGGCGCCCCGTCGACATGTCGCAGATCAGGGGGGGCATACCGGTTTGTAAACACTTGGTCTCCAGCCTCAACCCTGTTGGTCCAGACTGGAGCGCGCGCACGT
Source organism: Pholidichthys leucotaenia (assembly GCA_020510985.1). Taxonomy (NCBI): domain Eukaryota; kingdom Metazoa; phylum Chordata; class Actinopteri; order Cichliformes; family Pholidichthyidae; genus Pholidichthys; species Pholidichthys leucotaenia. Next base: position 88,697,948 of record CM035842.1, on the reverse strand, counting down.
CTGCGTCCGCCCCCTGGTCCGCTGCCATGGCTGCGTAATCTATACCCACGTGCACCGGGGCTGCGCGCGCCACCGTGCCGCTCTCCTGCGGCGCGGTCACGGTGGCCCGTTCTGCCTCTGCGCGTGTTGGGGTCGTGAACGCGCGTGAGAGACAATCCGCTACTACATTGAATTTGCCCGCGACGTGCCTAATGTCAGTGGTAAATTCCGAGATTGCGGCCAGCTGCCTCTGCTGCCTGCCGGACCACGGATCTGAAACTTTGGCCATGGCGTATGTGAGCGGCTTGTGGTCCACATAAGCGGTGAAGCACCGTCCTTCCAGCCAGAACTGGAAATGATGAATAGCCAAATGCAGCGGCAACAGTTCTCTGTCAAACGCGCTGTATTTTCGTTCAGCCGCGCTTAAAGATTTGCTAAAGAAAGCCAAAGGCTGCCAAACTCCGGCTACCTGTTGCTCAATAACGGCCCCTATGGCTAAATCTGAAGCGTCTGTCGTCAGCGCGATACGTGCTGCAGGGTCTGGGTGGGCCAGGAGCGCAGCGTCAGCCAAGGCTTTTTTAACCTCTGTGAACGCGCGCTCCCGCTCCGGGGACCATTCGACCGCCTGGGTCGGTTTTTGTTTTTTGAGCGCGGCATATAACGGTTGCATGATTTGAGCTGCGTGGGGCAGGAATCGGTTATAAAAATTCACCATCCCCAAGAATTCCTGTAGTGATTTGACCGTTTGTGGACGGGGAAAATCCGCTACCGCGCGTACTTTCTCTGGTAATGGAACCGCTCCCTCCGGGGAGACGCAGTGACCCAAAAAATCGATCCGCTCGACGCCGAACTGGCACTTGGCTGGGTTAACTATTAAGCCGTGCTCTCCCAGCCTCCTAAAAACTGCTGTGAGGTGCGTTTCGTGTTCGTCCTCTGAAGTACTCGCGACCAAAATGTCGTCGAGGTACACAAACACGAAAGGGAGATCGCGTAACACGGCATCCATCATCCGCTGAAATGTTTGCGCCGCCCCTTTGAGACCAAACGGCATGCGTAAAAATTCGAAAAGTCCGAACGGGGTTATTACCGCTGTTTTAGGAATGTCCTCCGGTTGGACCGGGACTTGGTGATAGCCGCGAACTAGATCAATCTTTGAAAAAATGCGCGCCCCCGCCAGGTGCACCGAAAAATCCTGAATGTGCGGGATGGGATAACGATCGTGCGCCGTAGCGTTGTTTAGCCTGCGGTAATCCCCGCACGGTCTCCAGGAGCCATCGGCTTTCGGTACCATGTGCAGCGGCGAAGCCCACGGGCTCTTCGACCTACGAACGATGCCCAGCCTCTCCAGGCTGGCGAACTCCTCGCGCGCAATGGCGAGCTTAACTGCATCCAAGCGCCGAGCTTTTGCAAACACGGGAGGACCAGACGTGGGGATAAAGTGTTTCACCCCGTGCTTCGCGACCGTCGCTGAAAAAGTGGGCACAGTGAGCGCTGGAAATTGGGTGAGGAGTGTGTGAAACTTACCACCTGCTGTAGCGACGTGGGTCTGTACTGGTGGCGGGGACACTCGAGCTGAACAGGGGAGAGAGTAAAAAGAGAGTGCATTTACCAGCCGTCTATTAGCAAGATCAACTAACAGATTGTGTGAACACAAAAAATCCGCGCCCAACATGTTGAAACTCACCGCCGCTATTACAAAAGTCCATTCATATGTGCGGCCATGTAAGCACAAAGGCAAGGTCCTTCTCCCGTAGGTGTTGATGTTCGAGCCATTTGCCGCTGTAGCTCCGCTACCGTGGGGTCCAGCCACCCGGTCCGCGTATGTTGGGGTGATGAAGCTCACTTGTGCTCCGGTGTCGATGAGGAACTCTCGTCCGGAGCGCGCATCCGTGATGTAGAGCAGCTTGTTGCGTTCTCCGAGGGTCGAAGCTGCTAGCGACCCCCGGTCTTGCCGTTTCCCGAACTCCTGAAGATGCAGGGCGGCACACACCTGCGTGCCTTCTCCGTGAACCTCCGATGGTAAAAGCAGAGATCTTCTCCTCCGCTGTGTCGTGCCCGCGCCTCTGCCGCCGGGCTATTGGCTCCACCTCGTCGCGGCCGTGTTGCCGCTGTTGTGTTCGTGTTCGTTGAGGAGAGAAGAGACTTGCAGTTGAACCAACGTAACTTTATTTTTTAGCGGCAGCTCACACAGACACTTTCACATCGGCTCCCATGTTGGCCGTTTCTTATTCTACTGAGTGCATCATTCCAACAAGCGGTAACAAGGTAGCAGCGACGCCTAGTGGTAAACACTGATCATTACATCCCCCTTTCTTTGAGGTGAATAAACATTAATAAACATTGATGCAAAACAGTGTATATGTATTCAGTATGAATGGACTAATACAAAACACAAATTTCAGTTCTCCCTGAATCAACATGCCCAAAGAAATTAACATCTGTTACATTTTTCTTATTCTTTGCTTTTTGCTTCTTTTTTTTTTTCTTATAAGTCCAACCTATCTGGTTTCTTTATTTCTCGTTTTGATCTTCTCGGTTCATCTTTGTCAGGTGGAACATTTGCTTCACAGTTCATAAGAGGTATGGTTGTGGGAGATTCTGGGTGAGCATTATTGGGCCCACCAGGTGCTTGTGGAGTCTTGAGGAGACTGCGGCGATTGCGCCTGAGCACCTGTCCATCCTCGGTTCTCACTGTGAATGATCTTGGAGCAACTTCCTGTAATACAACTCCTTTAGTGTTCCAGCCAGATGCATCCTCGATCCTAACTGGGTCGTTGTTGGCCAGTGGAGAGAGTGGTTTGGCTGAAATGTCATAGAATGTCTTTTGTTTCAGTTTCTGCTTCTCAAGCTTGTTTCTGAGTTTTGTATCTTTCCTTTGTGAAGTAGCATTTGGGTAGCTGGGAAGCGTTGTACGCAGCTTTCTGTTCATTAGTAGCTCAGCAGGTGACAGTCCGCACTGAAGTGGAGAGGCGCGGTAACTGAGTATAGCCAAGTATGGATCCGAGTTGCTGTCTGCAGCTTTCTTAAGCAGTTGCTTCAGAATGTGGACGCCTTTTTCTGCTTGTCCATTTGATTGTGCATAGTGTGGGCTTGACGTCACATGCCGAAATTCATACTGTTCTGCAAACTGCTGCCATTCCCTGCTACTGAAACATGGTCCATTATCTGTCACCACAAGGTGTGGGATGCCATGCCGAGCAAATGTGGATTTGGTATGAGTGATCACACAGGCTGATGTAGTGCTTGAGAGTAGTGCCATTTCTGGAAAGTTGGAAAAGTAGTCCATGACTACTAAGTAGTCTTTGCCTTTAAGGTGAAACAGGTCTATCCCTACTTTGTGCCAAGGGGATGCAGGACTTTCAGATATCACCATTGGCTCTTTGCTTTGTTTACTTCGGTGTTTCTGGCACGTTTCACAACTACTCACAAGCGTCTCGATGTCTTTGTTTAGTCCAGGCCAGTACACTGACTCCCTTGCTCTCCTTTTACATTTTTCAATCCCAAGGTGTCCTTCATGTATCCTGTTTAACAAATCTGGTCTTAGAGCCTCAGGGATGACTATTCTTCCTTTCTTCAGTAATAGTCCATCAACAAAACTGAGATCTCCTCTGACATGGTAATAGCGAGGGCAAGATCCTGCAGGCCATCCCTCGTCCATGTTCTGAATGACACGCTGTAGCTCGGTGTCCTGTGATGTCACCTCAGCTATTTGTTTCGACTTTGTGTCAGATACTGGCAGAGCACACGACACCATGTTGATGTGATTTTCAATATCCTCATCTGTGGAACTCAGACACTTTTCAGCAGGTGCTCTGGACAAGGCATCTGCGAGTATCAGGTGCTTTCCCGGTGTATAAACCAGTTCAAAATCGTACCTTTGCATTTTCATCATTAGGCGTTGGATCCGTGGGGACATTTCGTTAAGATTCTTCTTGATAATGGAGACGAGTGGGCGGTGGTCAGTTTCCACAGTAAAAGACGGCAGTCCATAGACATAACTGTGAAACCGCTCCAGCCCGTAGGAAACGCCTAAACACTCCTTTTCAATCTGGGCATATTTGCATTCAGACTTTGTCATAGCCCTTGACGCATAGGCTACTGGTTTCCAGTACTCTCCTTCTGCCTGTAGGAGCACTGCTCCGATGCCATCTTTGGACGCGTCAGTTGACACTTTGAGCTTTTTCCGGTGGTCATAGTAGGCTAATGCTGGTGCTCTGGTAAGAGTTTGCTTAAGTCTTTGCCACTCTTGCTCATGTTTTTCGGCCCATTTAAAGTCACAGTCATTGTGTAAGAGCTCTCGGATGCATGACGTCTTTGCTGTGAGGTTGGGAATAAATTTGCCTATGAAATTTACCATTCCCATGATACGTAACACGCCTGTTTTGTCTGTTGGTCTTGGCATGTTCAGTATTGCTTTCACTTTATCGCCATCTGGTTGTATGCCTTGAGCTGTGAGTTTGTCTCCGAGGAAGAGAATCTCTTGTACTGCAAACTCACACTTGGCTCTATTGAGTTTCAGCCCGTACTTCTGAATGCGCTCCATCACTTTGTTAAGTCTCTGGTTGTGCTCTTGGAGAGTCGAGCCCCATACAATAATGTCATCTATGTAAACTTTGACTCCCTCTAGGCCTTCAATGATCTGTTCCATCGCTCTGTGGAATATTTCTGGTGCAGATTTTATTCCAAATGGCAGCCTAAGAAAACAGTATCTACCGAAAGGTGTGTTAAAAGTACAGTACTTAGTGCTGCTCTCATCCAGTTTTAACTGCCAGAAACCCTGAGAAGCGTCGAGCTTTGTGAAGTAGTTAGCTCCTGCCATCTCACTGACTATTTCCTCACGTGTGGGGATTTGGTAGTACTCGCACTTAATGTTCTCATTTAGATCTTTTGGGTCCATGCACATTCTCAACTCACCATTCTTTTTCTTTGTGACGACCATCGAGTTGACCCAGTCTGTGGGCTCCTGCACCTTTTTGATCACGCCCAAGTTGGTCATCCTGTCCAGTTCTCGTTTGAGGGCTTCACGCAGTGGAGCTGGGACCCTACGTGGTGCGTGCACAACTGGTTGGGCGCCTTCTTTTAGCTGGACTTTATATGTAAAGGGCAGTGTGCCAAAACCTTTGAACACATCAGAAAAGTTTTGCACAATAGCGTTAGTGTCACACTTGGAATCTGATTCAATGCAGTACACTCTTTTCACTAACCCTAGCTCTTCACAGCTTTTATCACCCAACAGTGATTCACATTTCTCATTCACAACAGAAAAGTTTACATTGTGCACTTTACCTTTAACAACAACATTCAGTTTACAGGTACCAAAACACTGTATGGGTTGCCCATTGTAATCTTTCAACCCTGATTTCTTTCTGTATATGTGTGGCTTAACCTGCATTTCCTTTACATCAGACATGCTAATGAGGTTAGCTTTTGCACCAGTGTCCAGTCTCATAGTGACGATAGTCCCGTTAACCAGCAGAGGAGTGGTCCACTTGTCCTCATTGGTAATGCTGTTGACTTTTTCCTCTTCATTTTCACAGTCAACGATGCCCACAAAGAAAGTGTCACTTAAGTCTGTGTCTTCAACTACATTCACGTTTTTGCCTTTCTTTCCTTCCTTTCTTTTGGTGAAGCATTGCTTGGCAAAATGATTCTTTCCATGGCAGTTGGAGCATACTTTACCAAACGCTGGGCATTGCTTTGGCTTGTGCTGTAATCCGCAACGCTTGCAGAAGAACGTGGGATCCTCGGTCCGCTGTGCAGTCCCGGCCCATGAGCGACGCCTCCCGCTCTGAGATGACACGGCGCCGACCGCTGCTCCTTCACTCGGAGGTGTGGCACCTGGCATGCCGCAGAACGTTTTCATGTGCTTCTGGGACAGTTCGCTTGCCTGGCAGAGTTTAACAGCCATCTCCAGCGTCAACTCCGTCTCACGAAGCAGTCTCTCTCTTAACTTTTTGTCCTCAACACCAAAAACAATTTGATCTCTGATCATTGAGTCCTTCAATGTCCCAAAATTGCAGGATTGTGCTTTCAAACGGAGAGCTGTCAAAAAACTGTCAAAGGGCTCACTCTGTTGCTGCATACGAGATCTAAACATGTATCTTTCATATGTCTCGTTTTTCTTAGGAGTGCAGTGAGCATCAAACTTAGCGAGCACGACATCCAGCTTATTTGGGTCTTCACCCGTTCCGAACACGAACGTGTTGTACACTTCAATGGCCTGTGGCCCCGCTAAGTTCAGCAAAAGTGCTACCTTTCTCAAGTCCGGCTTCGTGTCCAGTCCCATGGCCGTGACATACAAGTTGAACTGCTGCTTGAATGCCCGCCATTTTTCATCCACGTTACCTGCCAATTTCAGGTTTTCCGGCGGCTTCAACTCCATGACGACTTCTCACGTGGTCGCTCAGTTCATGCAGTTTACTCCTGGTACCATGTTGTGTTCGTGTTCGTTGAGGAGAGAAGAGACTTGCAGTTGAACCAACGTAACTTTATTTTTTAGCGGCAGCTCACACAGACACTTTCACATCGGCTCCCATGTTGGCCGTTTCTTATTCTACTGAGTGCATCATTCCAACAAGCGGTAACAAGGTAGCAGCGACGCCTAGTGGTAAACACTGATCATTACAGCCGCCGTCGTCGGCCAGTCTGGTTCTGCCACCTCTGGCTCCCCGCTGTCTCGGGTCGCCGCTGTGGTTGCTTGCCCGCCGCTGGCGTCCAGGATCCCATCTGCCTCCTGGGCCAGCTCCCAGAACTCCTCCAGGGTGTGACACTTTTTGCCGGCCAGCGTGCTTCTCGCATGCGCCGGGAGGTTGGAGAGGAAGATGAACTGAAAAATGAAATCATCGTTGTCCAACCCTCTCAGCTGTATCATCTCCTCCATCAGGGCGCTCGGCCTGTGTCCACCTTGGTCTAGCAAAGACAGGATCCTCCTCGCCCTCACTTCAGCCGAGGGGGTGAAAAACTTGATGAGGGTGGATTTCAGCTTGCCGTACCTGTCGGTTGCGGGTGGCTGCTCCACCAAGCTTTGCACGCACCGAGCTGTGCTGTTGTCCAGTTTAGCGATGACATGGTGGAACTTAGTGTCATCCACCGTTACTCCTGCGAGCGCGAACTGCGACTCTGCTTGCAGAAACCACGACCGTGGGTTATCCTGCCAGAAATCAGGCAGCTTAACGGCCACTGCGCTCGCCAGCTCTGAGCGCTGTGAGTCCGGGACCCTGAGAATTTCTTCGTTCATTCTCAACGTCGTCAGTCACCAATGTGGGGAGACTTGAATAACGAAACCGAATTGCCTTTTTAATTTCAGTTTATTTCAAGTAACCATTCCACTGTCTGCTCTCATTCCTGAGCAGCGAACAAAGAGGGTGAACACACCAAAGTTCTCTCATTTAAACATTCTCACATCAAACCATTTCCCTCGCGGGGGAAATCACACCTCTATCTCAAAATCTCTTTATTCACATTCATTAGCCTTTTATTTACATAACTCCCCCTTCTCTCCTCTGGAGCCTCAGTGGTCAGGAAGTCTTCTGTCCCCTGTCCTCCGCAGGGGGTCCAGGCTCTGTGGCTCCGCACCGCAGGGGGCTGGCTCTCCTTCATCGTGGTTAAATCACATATGCAGTGTCCAACATATACATGTCTCACAACACAGCCATATCGGCCACAATTATCTATTTATTCCCAGTTATCGGATCATTGTGACCATGTAGCCCAGCTTCATGTCTCAAGTCAATTCAGTATGCAGAAGCACACAGACAGAGTGGACAAAGCTCATTAAAGAACTTTGTCCTCTCTTGCAGGTGAAGTAATAGCAAAACAAATGTAATCTAATCATAATTGCATTAATCAAGTATGAGACTAAAGGATGATAGACTTGGTTAAAATAACTAATGCTAATTAAGTTAGGAAATTGTGTGCAAATAAATTAATTAGAAAGGAAGCAAAAAATATCTACTTCAATATTATGGCCCTGACAGACTGCTATGATGATGATGATGATGATGAACAAAAAAAGTGTTTTGTTTTTTTATTTTATTTTATTATACAGAGAGGAAAAACGCAACATACAATGAAAAAAATTCTGTATATCTTATGTGTTTTCAAATGTTAATGCATGTACTACAAAAAAAACAAAAACAACAAAACCTTGTCATCTCAATAAAGCACCCCATCAGAACATGTCTGGGGTGTTCTGGATCAGCATGTATGCAGTCAGGATCCTGCACCAACAAATCGTGCTGAGCTTGAGGAGGCACTACACGCTGAATCTTTAAAGACACAAAACTACCTTTATAAATGGGACCATTTCTTCAGCCTTAAAACAACTCAGCGGCATGAGCCCCATGCAGAATTGAGACTTTGCTGGGCAGCAAATGGTGGTCAATATCACGAGAAATTTAATATTAAGCATTAAGTTTTGTTGCATACACTATATTGCCAAAAGTATTGGGACAACCCTCCAAATGACTGGGCACTAATGCACAAAACAAGGTCCATAAAGGCATGGATGAATGAGTTTGGTGTGGAGGAACTTGACCAGCCTGCACAGAGCCCTGACCTCAACCCGACAGAACACGTTTGGGAGGAATTACTCCGGAGACTGCGAGCCAGGCCTTCCTGACTTCAAAAATGCCTTCTGGAAGAATGACCAAAAATTCCCATAAACACACTCCTAAACCTTGCGGAAAGCCGCTGTGGGTAACCCCCACAACATACTGGGACAAGCAGAGCGCTCAGCTGGAGCAATTGGCAGAACAATGGCTGATAGCAATAGGCAGCCTCTCTTTGTCTAGTTCAGGCGCCAGTATCCTGCTGTTATGTATGACTTCCTGCTCTGTACTCAAATGCAAATGTCCCATGCCTTCCTGCAGTTTCTTTGATGATAACATGCCTTTCATGTATTGTCTGTAACTGGGTATTTAAGTGACTGAATATCATATGCTCACTCGCTCTCTGACCACTGCTTCTGACTACACGCATTGCCTGTATCTGCTGAGGAGAGCCTCCGGGCTCGCTCCGGCACGCATGCACGGCGCTGGAGTGAGTTCTTGCGATGGCGGTATGATTAATAAACTCCCTTAAAAACTCTCAGTTCACCGCTTATTATTTCATGCCGCCACAGCCGCCAGCTGCGGCTGTAACAGCTTCAGCTCTTCAGGGAATGCGTTCCACAAGGTTTCGGACTAATTCTTCCCAAAGGTGTTCTGTCGGGTTCAGGTCAGGACTCCGTGCAGGCCAGTTGAGTTCACATCAAACTTGCTCATCCATAGCTTTACATAACCTACCTTGCTTGTGCATTGGTGCCCATTCAGCTGGAGGGGTTGTCCCAATACTTTTGGTAATATAGTGTATCTACACGTCCAGATGCCCTGAATTTGTGCACTCATAGCCAGTAGCCGATAAATATCATGATTATCATGTGTGTCAGTAGGTTATATTATTATTATGATGATGATGATGATGATTGGGTTAGAGAGCAGTCTGGTTCTTAGTCACCGCCCCTTCCTCTTTGCAGCTGCTTTTCAAAATCCGCTTCCAGCCAGAGGAGAGAAAAAAAACATCCGCAGATGCAAAGCAGCCACCAATCGTGGAGTGATGATGAAAAATAAAATCTATCTGCACTCAGACTAGCTGACCATCAGTGTCTGGACATGATAATCCGACCGGAGAAATTGTAAAAATGCTTTAAAGTTCGTTTTTAGAGCCGCGCGTTTTAATCAGTGTGATCAAGTGGAGACGGAGCCTCCGGCCGAGTTTGGAAACTTTGGTGAGTTGTTGTTGTTTTTTTTTTTAGCATAACGTTTTAACGCTAATCTTACATTGTTGTCTGGTGTTCTGTTTTAATATTTGTTGAGAGGAAGGCAGTTGCCAGTTTCCTCCAAAATGCCTGCGGTAAAACCCAGCCCGTTAGCATAGCCGTCAGTTTTAAACGGATGTCCCAGTGAGAGGCTAAGCTATCCAAAACCTTGTCTTTTTTACGATGTTCATTTAGCTTAACACGGGTTCGGTCAGCGAACGGCAGCTGTTTCCACTACCACGCGATGACTAAATGCATCGAGTCTGAATTCATCCTGAAGTTTTTGTCGTTTTTGACTCCGTTAACCCAAACCTTACAGCCCCTTGTTCTTCACATGAGCCATGTGTTTGTACGGAGGTGATGTTTGACTTCTGAATTTAACTGGATGAAATATGTACTGTTAAAGACACCCAGTTCAAATTAAGACTACTTAAGTATTTACTGTCTGATTCCTATAGCTTAATTTCCCCATCTAATCTGGAGTAAAAGCTGACTTGTTCCATTTCCGATATGACCCAAATTTGGCAATCTTAAAAAAAAAAAAAAAAATGTTATGAAGGCATATAGACCTGCTGTGGCTGCTCCTTCATAATATTTTCTGTAAGGCATAATGAACAGAAAAAAAAAAGATTTTCAAATGATATTGTTTGGCTGACGCTGAAGGAGAAGTTTTGGTTTGCTGACTGATATCTCTTGGCGATAATTGGCTTTCTCGCCAGTGAATGTTGGGCTTGTGAGAGCTCGTCCTTGCCACACCCTGGACTGGTGTGACTCTTTGGCCGCAGCAGCTGTCGGTCCACGGCCACAGTGAGCCGCACCATGAGCTGGGCAGGAGAGCTAATGGAGATAAGTGGCTCAGATCCAGAACTTGCTTGCAGAAAGCAAACTCGCTCTATGAGACAAGATGGGACAAAAATCTCACGCCGCTCTTGTTTGTGTCTTATTCTTGCCCGGTTTTCTTTTTTCCTGCAGGTTTACAAAAGCTTACAGCTGTTCTGCTAAGCCATTATTTTCCTGCGCTTCATAAGCTGCTCAAATGTGCAGATGCAAAATGCTGATCTGGCTTTTGTGGATGGCCTATTGTCTGCGGGGAATGGGTACCCCAAGTCTGAAGTGTGGGGGACACCTGGCCGAGAGCACGTCAATGATCACACTGGGGAGCAGCTGGAAAAGCAGCTGGTCGGGCAGTGTCTTTATTCCTTTTGTATGAGCTTAAACTGGAAAGTTATTAAAGGAGAGGAAAGTGGCATGCTCCTTCATTTTCAGCTTTCTTCTACAGATCTAATAAAATGTCTGTGAGCAAAAGTTGGTATACTTTGTGCAGACAAAGCTGAGTAATGCAACAGCGATTAGCATTTGCAGAACCTAAACTGGAAGTGTATGCGTAACCTGTAGTCTGCTCAGCTCTTTGCTGCTATTTCTATTCACGTTAACTAATGTTTGCCTTGTTTAAGCCTAAAGGTGCTGACCTCAACTGCTGCATCCACGGGTTATGTCACTGGTTATGTTAGCGAGGCTCCAGTCATTCTTTCTGGCGCCACAATATCATCTCCTCTTCCAAACTGAGATTAACTGCCAGATATTTCTCTCAAGGTTAATTGTTTAAATTTATATTATTGCTGTGTGTTCCATTATTGTGCTAATGTAAACTCTCAGTTTCTGTTGTGAGGTGGTCCTCTTTGCCCCCATTGATTTTTATTGTTTTTCAGTCACAGAAGTGATGAATCTTAATTAAAAGAACAATAACTCAGTGCTTGTTTCTGTAACTGATGCTGCCAGAAGGTGAATGGTAGCTCTGCTGGAACTTTATTAATTAGACAAACTTTGTGTTTGTCACTAGTTTAACTAGAAAATCACTGAGAGTGCATACCTCTGCCAAGGCTCCTTCCATCCCTCATGGATTACCTCCAAAATGTAATGGGTTCCTCTCTAGCCCAAGGACCACCTCTGGTGGAAATTTCATCCAAATCCATCCAGTAGTTTTTGTGTAATCCTGCAGCACAAATACAAACAAGGTCCTTGGTGGAGGTATGCACTCTCAGATCATCACCAAAATTTCATGGGTTCATCCTTTGCCCAAGGGCTACCTCTGGTGAAAATTTCATCAAAATCCAGACAGTAGTATTTCGTAATCCCGCTAACAAACAAACGGACAAACAACCCAATCACATTACCTCCTTGGCGGAGGAAGGAGGTAATATGATGGGGTGGTTTGTCTGTTAGCAGGATTACGCAAAAACTACTGGATGGATTTGGAAGAAATTTTCACCAGAGGTGATCCTTGGGCTAGGGAGGAACCCATTACCTTTTGGTGATGATCCCAGAACACATTCCTCCGCCAAGGCTCTTGTCTTCTCACAGTGTGTTAACAAGAATACTCCAAAACGACTGAATAGACTTTAATGCAGTTTTCACCAGAACTGGCTCATGGTCTATACATGAACCCATTACATTTTGGAGGTGATCCATGAGGAGTGAAAGGAGTCTTGGCGGAGGTATGTGCTCTCGGAGTACTTTTCTAGTTAGCATCTGCTTTCTCTCTTTTTGATTTTGAATGATTAACATGAGAAAAATCCAGCATTTTTGCTCTTTATTTTGTGTAGTTATTACATTCTTTATAAGATTTAAAGTACACAAAACTAAGAAAAAGTGGGCACCTCTTATTGAATCACACGGGTTATGAAATACCACAGATAATAGTGCCGAATGAGAGGTGACCATTGCCTAATTGTTGTAACTGGATTAACCAAATCCTCGGCCACAAATGCTGTTGGAGCAGCATGCTGAATGCTCACTCACTGAGCAAGGCTCTCAGATGAAGATCCTCTTAAGAGCAAACGCTGTTGAGCTCGATGACTACTTCCCGTTTGTATGTGTTTGGACTGTGACCGTTTGTTCTGTAACTGTAGAGTACAGTATCCTAACTCATTGCCTGTTTCTCTATCCATGTCTGACATGTGAGCTGAAATATAACAAAGTGCTTGTTTCTCTCCAGGGCAGGGTGCTGTCCTGTGGGATGGGTGACAGCCAAGAGCAGGACAACTATGAGGAGCGCCTAAAAGAAGTTTTTAACAGTTTCGACATCAACGGCTGTGGGTTTTTGTCTCCAGAGGAGCTCTCGGACCTCTGCCTGTCTCTGCACCTGGATGATGCCACACCAGGGCTTCTCCATACCCTCCTGCAGAACCAGGACCCCCTCACTGCCAGAGTAAGTTGATTCCTCTGTCACCAAATGAGAAAAGATGTTGATCTGCTAAAGAAGATAAAATAGATACATGTTTCTGGCACATCTGTGATAAATGTGACCCAGTGTCTTTAGGCTTTAATTTGTCGTACACATATATTTGCTCTCATATATTTGAACTGGCTCTTAGGTCAGTATGCTGCTACAGTTTTAGTTTGTTTATCCAGAATGACTGCCTTACTTATCTTTTAAAAGCAAGGATCTGTTCTTTAGCCTGCCTTTCAAAGGTCTTGGAAGATACCACAGATATGATGATCATAACAGCTTTTTTTCCTTGTCTTGTAGGGTGAAATCATCTTATTCATTCAATTCTTATTCTGTGAAGTTGCCATTATTGTTTTGTTGTTGTTAGAAGGTTCCAGGTTCGAATCCCCAGACTGGCAGGGGTAGGAACCTCTCTGTGTGGAGTTTGCATGTTCTCCCTGTGCTGCGTGGGTTTACTCCGGGGGCTCCGGTTTCCTCCCACAATCCAAAGACATGCACGTTTGGTTAATTGGTTGTTCTAAATTGTCCCTAGATATCTGTCTCCTATAGGCCCTTAGAATAGAGAGTTAGTACTAGTGAAGCGCTTTGAGTGGTCTTTGAGACTAGAAAAAGCGCTATATAACTACAGATCCTTATCCCCCCCTTGTATTTTAACATAATGGAAAATGAAATTAGGTGACCATACATCAGACATTTAAAAGAAAATGTATGCAATTTGTCATGTAAATTTACAGTTATCTTTTTGTCATAAATTTGCATTTTTCTCCCATAAATTTGCACTTTTTTCCTCATAATTTGTAACATTTGGTTGTGGGGGTTGCTGATAATTCCAGGTATTTCAGTTGAAAAACTTTATCTAGTGATGACATCAATCCTATGAATGTCTAAATTTAACGTGAGCTGCACTGATGATTAAATCTTGCTCTAATTTCATTTCTGTAGCTAACTGGGCATGGCCAAATGTAATGTGGTTACATTCTGTGAAAGTGAGGCCTTAAATTTGAGCATGTGGCTATAAAGAAGGTCTCAAAAGTCTTAAAGGTGCATTGTGTAAAATCTTTGGTTATCAGAAAGCTTAAATTAAGTGCAGCATAAAGTCTTTACTTTGTTTTCATTGTCATGTAATCACTTTTCAATAAAAGTTGTGGTTTCTGTGCCTTAAGATTTTTAACACGCAGGAAGAGAGTCCTTCTCTATGGAGGCAGCTATCTTGGACCACGAAAATGTCTTTCCAAGTTTTTGTGCCAAACTTTAATGATGAAAATGACTTCTGCAGGATTTCCTATCTGCTTTGGAGGAGAGTGATGGCTGATAAAATGTCAGCTGTTTGCATTTTTTTTATCCGACTGCTACTTTGTGCTGAATCTTGCACACTGCACCTTTAAATTTAACTTGACTATAGCTGTAGACGGGTTTATTGTTACTGAGATAGTCAAGCGAGCAATGAGGGGGAAAAAGGACACCTGTTGAATCTGTACAGCTATTCCTTTAGATTGTTCAGTATATCACCTTAAGTTTGCTTCTTAAACTGAAAAAAGGAAAGGTCCAAAACTGCTCACCTCCACACTTTTCCATCAAGCTTTGTTTGTAAGCATGCAGACAGACGGGTGTCTATTGTCTTGCCTGTGCGGGTGTTAGCAAGGGGGGTTGAATGTTTGTGGCGAGGCCAGTGAACTGATCGCCTACCCGTGACATCCAACAATAAAAGCAAAAAGAATCTGCTCCTTGTAGCCCAAAGCTGCCAGCCGTCAGCCTCTGCAACACAAAGAAAATCAGCATTTTCAGGGTTAGCAGCTGTTGATTCTTAAAATGTGACCTCGCTGCTCCTAACTCAATCTCTCCTCCACCCAGGGACACTCTGGCTCCACCTGGCACAAGGGGAATTACACTCAGTCTAAGGAATTTCATGAGGACTCTTCTCTCTCGAACTGTCTGCATTGTATTCAAGAAATTTTTATCTCTTGTTCCAGGTTGACTTTGAACAGTTCAAGGATGCACTTATTATGGTTTTGTCTGCAAACATTGAAGAACCTCTAGCAGAACAAGAACCCCTACCAAAACCAGGTGAAGTGTCAACTGTAGTGAAACAGGTTTTTGTGAAATTTAAAACAGTGGCAGCAACATTATGGGGGTTGAAATGACATCATTCGCCTAGTTCATTGTTTATGCTGGTATTAGTTTATCACCAAACCTAAATGACAGTTTTTCCATTCACATAGTCGGTCAGAGTAAAGCCCAATCTATGCCTCTGCATCATGCCGGCACTGTTACAAGTAATCTTTAAGTTTGTGTGCTGGTTTTGAATATGTTCTTCCTTTGCCAAAACAGGTTTCTGCCAATGTGGAGAGTGTTATGCACCCTTCCATAGGGAATTAGTCAGTGGCGCAGTCCCTAACACCTTAAAGTACGCCTCTGTTACTAGCCGAGAGCTAGTGAGGAATTCCTCTTTGGCTCAGTGGTAGAGGTTTTCAGACCACGGTGTCATGGGTTCGAGACTTAGCCTGGGATACTAGGAGGTGTATGTCTACCTTGTCTGAGGGTGAAAGTGACTTGGGTATGTCCACCTTGACTGAGGATCAAAACAGACTTTGTGATTTGTGATCCCAGGCTGATGTAGGCAATTCTGGCCTTGGCCCAGAAAGTGGGTCGTAACAAGAGTGATGTATGCTCGTCGTGTGTTTTTATTTATTAAATAGTGACAGGCAAGTGCAGATTGTGACGGAGTTAGAGCTAAAGAAACTTCTCACCACAGAAAAAAGATAAGATGTGAAAACCGTATGACCGCTGCCGCTGCTGACAATATACTGTATGTACTTAATGGAGTAATACCCCCTTTACTCAAGAGTGGCGATCATTGAGCGATCGTTAAAAGATCTGGCCAATTTTTGATCTATCAATGATCTTCAGTGATCTCCACAGTCTCCTCAAGGTTTTGACTCCTTCAGAAACACACTAGGATCAAAACAATCCCATAGATCAAATATTGACCCAGTGTCTTAACAATCTCCGTGCTGTGTAACGAGGCCCTTAGGATTTTTGCAAATGCTCAATATCGCCTTAATTTCCACAATATTCCTTTGATTTTGGACTGTCGCAAGTTGGGCGACGGAGTGGGTGACAATGTCTCTACTGCGTTGTACGCATGGTGACACAGTTGCAATACGTGATGCGGTGGCATAAATTGGGCTTCATGGCCCCCATGCTGATTCAGCTCTAAATCTACTTATAGAGACACAGACCCCAAACAGCTCTGTTTGGTTTATAGCTTTTTTGCTGCAAATGAACGAGAGGCTTTATAAACACAGTCCTTATTTTTGAGATGAAAGTTCAATACATGAAGAACAATGTCTTGTTTTAATCATTCAAAGGAACATGTGTTTTGGATAAAATAAGTGAAGGTTACAGCAAACATGCCTAAAGTTAAAAACCACATAGATGCTATATTCACATATAGGTCTTGATCATTTGTTTGAGATCACCACTTAGCAGTTATTTAAGATAAGATAAGCCTTTATTAGTCCCACAATGGAGAAATTCCAGGATTGCAACAGCACAGGGATAGCAACACTCAGAGCAACAATCAGAAGGCAAGAAAAACAAGAGCAGCTAGTATATATATATATACACTACCGTTCAAAAGTTTGGGGTCACCCAGACAATTATTTTGTGTTTTCCATGAAAAGTCACACTTATTTACCACCATGAGTTATAAAAGGAATAGAAAATATAGTCAAGACATTGACAAGGTTAGAAATAATGATTTGTATTTGAAATAATAATTTTTTCTTTCAAACTTTGCTTTCGTCAAAGAATCCTCCATTTGCAGCAATTACAGCATTGCAGACCTAACATGATTGCACAAGGGTTTTCTAATCATCCATTAGCCTTCTGACGCAATGAGCAAACACATTGTACCATTAGAACACTGGAGTGATAGTTGTTGGAAAAGGGCCTCTATACACCTATGCAGATATTGCACCAAAAACCAGACATTTGCAGCTATAATAGTCATTTACCACATTAGCAATGTATAGAGTGTATTTCTGATTAGTTTAAAGTTATCTTCATTGAAAAAAAGTGTTTTTCTTTCAAAAATAAGGAAATTTCTAAGTGACCCCAAACTTTTGAACGGTAGTGTATATATATATATATATATATATATATATATTATAGACACACAGTGCGGAGCATTGTGGTTGGTGAATGTGCAGCAGAAAGTCTAAGCTCTCTCTCCGCGGATGGGGCGGGCCAGCTGGATGTCTTTGGGCATGATGGTGACTCTCTTGGCGTGGATGGTTGGTGTCCTCGAAGAGACCCACCAGGTAGGCCTCACTGGCCTCCTGCAGAGCCATGACGACGGAGCTCTGGAAGCGCAGGTTGGTCTTGAAGTCCTGAGCGATCTCCCTCACCAGGCGCTGGAAGGGCAGCTTACGGATGTGCAGCTCCGTGGATTTCTGGTAGCGACGGATCTCTCTCAGAGCCACGGTACCGGGCCTGTAACGGTGAGGCTTCTTCACTCCGCCGGTGGCCGGAGCGCTTTTCCGAGCAGCCTTGGTGGCCAGCTGCTTCCTGGGGGCTTTTCCTCCAGTAGATTTACGGGCGGTCTGCTTGGTTCTTGCCATCGCTCTTTATTATTCTGTCATATATTTCTTGCACACCGCCTAAACTCCAGCCTGGCACCCGCGTCGTTTTCGCTTCAGTTCTCCCGGTATGTCGAGTTTCTCCGTTAGCACCAGGTGGCGGTTGAGTGCTAGCTAGCTCTTCCCTGCTGTATCGTCTCCTGCTGTAAACAGTGGCTCCGTCCGCCAACTCGGGAGACCTTTGGGGCTATCTGTGTGTCCGTGATGTATATAGAGTAGATTTATAGTGATTTTTTTACTTATTCCTTTTAGAACTTTTGGGGACTGGGCAGAGACGGTCCATAGGCTAAGTCCATCTGTTTTGACATATTTAGCCCATATGTACTGTGGTGTGAAAGTGTTTGCCCCCTTCCTGATTTCTCATTTTTTTGTATATTTGTCACACTTAAATGTTTCAGATCATCAAACAAATTTAAATATTAGACAAAGATAACAGAAGTAAACACAAAATGCAGTTTTTAAATGAAGGTGTTTATTATTAAGGGTAAAAAAAAAATCCAAACCTACATGACCCTGTGTGAAAAAGTGATCCCCCCTCAAAAAAAAAACATAAATTAACTGTGGTTTATCACATCTTTGGAAAGCTGAGTTCAGTTTCTCTAGCCACACCCAGGCCTGATTACTGCCACACCTGTTCTCAATCAAGAAATCACTTAAACAGGGCCTGCCTGACAAAGTGAACTAGACCAAAAGATCATCAAAAGCTAGACATCATGCTGCGATCCAGAGAAATTCAGAAACAAATGAGAAACAAAGTAATTGAGAGCTATCAGTCTGGAAAAGGTTATAAAGCCATTTCTAAAGCTTTGGGGCTCCAGCGAACCACAGTGAGAGCCATTATCCACAAATGTCGAAAACATGGAACAGTGGTGAACCTTCTCAGGAGTGGCCGGCCAACCAAAATTACCCCAAGAGCGCAGCGACGACTCATCCAAGAGGTCACAAAAGACCCCACAACAACATCCAAAGAACTGCAGGCCACATTTGCTTCAGTTAAGGTTAGTGTTCATGACTCCCACCATAAGAGACTGGACAAAAATGGCCTGCATGTCAGAGTTCCAAGACAATAACCACTGCTGAGCAAAAATAACATAAAGGCTCGTCTCAGTTTTGCCAGAAAAAATATTGATGATTCTCAAGACATTTTGGGAAAGTACTGTGGACTGACGAGACAAAGGTTGACCTTAAAAAGGTGGTTCATGCTCAAAAACCCTCCAATGTGGCTGAATTACCACAATTTTGCAAAGATGAGCGGGCCAAAATTCCTCCACAGCACTGTAAAAGACTCATTGCCAGCTATCGCAAACGTTTGATTGCAGTTGTTGCTGCTAAGGGTGGCCAAACCAGTTATTAGGTTTAGGGGGCAATCACTTTTTCACACAGGGCCATGTAGGTTTGGATTTTTTTTTTTTTCCCTTAATAGTAAACAGCTTCATTTAAAAACTGCATTTTGTATTTATTTGTGTTATCTTTGTCTAATATTTAAATTTGTTTGATGATCTGAAACATTTAAGGGTGACATACAAAAAAAATGAGAAATTAGGAAGGGGGCAAACACTTTTTCACACCACTGTATCTATGATTTAATAAACACATAAATATGTCTTATTCTTAATTATTTATGACTCTTTTAATTATTAGGTTCCCCAGTCAAGTGTAAAGATTATCAAACCCATATAGTTCCTACTATTTCTCTCCACTTTTGTTTAATTGAAATGAACCAGAAGCTTTTAAAGGTTCCATTATTAGTAGTTTTAGAGAAGTTGACATTTTTTAGAGAAGTAACTACTAAAGGCTTGAAGTCTTCCTCATCCTTCTCCTGCGTTGCTGTTAACATGACTGACTGTACTCGTGTGATTTTTTTTTTTAAAGTTGCTTTCTGTCTCTCTCAGAGTCTCCTGAGATCCAACCAAAGTTTGTGAAGGGTGGGAAACGGTATGGCCGCCGATCCACGCCGGAGTCCTTTGAGCCTATTTTGGACTTCTCTGAAGTTACAAACATAGATCTGGCTGATGAGGATTTGGAAGACAACTATGACTCAGCTGTTCCCCGGAAGCGTGAGGTAAAGAGCTAAGGCTGATAAGTTTTTCCATCTTTCTGAACCCTCCCAGACGCATAGGTGCCATACTTACCGCCTCCTGTCCTTGTGTGGGCCGGGTTTCTCAGCAGCTACAGGCCTGTGCCATGGTGTTATTCTTGGCTAATCAGCTTAGCTACATGGATGACAGATCTCAATATGTAATATGTAGGCTGTAGTGTAGGATTCCCAAGGCCCCATTCATTACATAACAAATTAGTACTGTCTGTAAATGAGAGTGGAGGAATAATTATAATTATTGTTTGTGTACTATGATACTTAAGTTACATGATGGGATTCTGCATTTGCTGATCAGGCATCTGTGTGAAATCAAACTTCTTTGTTTATGTTGGCAGTTATGTTATTGACAAGTAGCGTAGGCTCAAAGGATCGATTTTCTGATTCAGATCGATTCACGTTTGAATGAGCTGCTATTGATTCACAAACTCAGTGAATTTATCTTTTAATATAATGCTTTTTTCGGGTGTGAAATATGCCAGAGGTCTCTGGACCGGCCGAGCTCCTGTGGACGTTCAGCAGTGACTGCGTGTGCATCGTCATGGCTGCACAGTGCGCATGGCCAATGGCGCTGCCAGGCCTGGGGGCAGACGGCACCCCGGATTCAAGAGCTGCAAGGACAGCGAGGAGCTCAACAGGTCCAGGGCTGTGTGTGGGAGAGAAGGTGAAATACCGCCGGTATGGCGGGCAGACTGCACTGGAGGGGGCGTGCCCAGAGGGCAGTGGAGGCTGTTGCAACTCATGTATGGATGTACGCTAGTACAGTGTTGTTGAGGATGATGACTTGCAAATGCTTCAATGAAACGGTAATCCTGGGCTTGTATGAGGAGGTGGGGCACCACATTGTGGTTTCACGGCCAGGAGAGACAGCTGGACATGTGGTTTGACACTACACACCCTTGGCATTAAGGAGGGCACTTGTTGGCATTTTATCAGATCATAAGTTGGCTAAGGAACACATTGTTGTGTCTGATTTTTGGGTCAGTTCTTAATGTGATAATTTATGTATTTAATTAACCAGGCTGGCATATTCCTGGTAGAGTTTGCAGTATTGGGTCTCTGAGAATTGTTTCCCCTAGACAAGTAAAATTGTTATTACAATGGTAATTTTCTCCGAGCAAATCCATATCCAATCAGAACTGAATCAATTCAGAACCTCAAGAATCTGAATTGAATTGATTCTTTAAATTACTGAGGATTCCCAGCCCTCATCGTCCTCATGCGTTTTGAGCTCCTGCAAAACTGCTCGTTTGAGGGTGTTAGTTTGGTTTTATTTTCAGGGTGTTAGTCATTCTTATCGATGCTGGTTATGAAAAGCTTCTTCTGTAAATATATATTGCAAAATGACTGAATTGGTTGCTCTTTTCAAATCAAAGGTGCACAATGCTGATTTTCAGAAGAATGTACATATTGTAAATAACAGGCCCTTTACACAGCAAAGAGATAATTGAGAGATTGGGCCAATTTATGATCTTTGGGAGCGTTAGAGAGATCCTTGTGTGTTTTGGACTGAGTCAAAACTTTGAGGAGACCGTGGCGACTGTGGAGATCACTGTAGATCATTGATAGGTCAAAAAATGGCCAGATCTCTGTGATCTCTCAACGATCTCCACCTCTGTGTAAAGGAGGTATAAGGACTGATGCACTTATTGCTGTTTCATTAACATATTGTAAGTATATTTTTATTAGGATTTTTTTCCTTTTTATTAGTTTATTTGATTTACCATAGTATTCAGGAGATGAATATTCAGTATCTGGGCAGCCCCAGTTGGAACTCACCATTATTTTCATTGTTTCACCTTAATGTCAACCCACTGTCCAAAGTTAATTTTGTCTCTAACAGTTAAAACAAACAAACAAACAGTAGCTGTAAATGTTTTATCCAAAATGACTGAACTAATCACCTGTTAAATGATTTTTAAAATGTACCAACTCAAGTTTGACTATGCAGAAGTTACTCTTTATCAGGTGATAAATGACAACTTTTCAGTCATTCACAGATGACCATCAGTTTGGCCTCAGCACGGATGGACATATTAATATTCTGTCTATTGTCTCTGGCTCCACCAGAGATGTCTGCCAGCCTTGAGACAAACACTACTGGAGGCACTGAAGTGTGTCTTGCATTGACTAATCTAGACTGCAACAATGCTACAGTGTCCGGCCTGGGGACCGACAGATGGGGCTGGGTCAGGGGCCCCTCTGCCTCGCAGACTGCAGACACGGAGCTTTGGGGAAGAGGAGGTGGTGGCAGGAGCGTGAGGAACAATGAACCCCCGCTACCCCCTCCATCCTGGATGCCGACGCTCCATGTATCAAAATGCCACTTGCAGAATCCCATCTGCTCTTCATTCCCTCGCTGCTGGCTGCACAGACAATGGACTGCCACTCTGTGATGTGGCTGCACCGCAGTGGGTCACGCCTGGCTAAACCTTCCTTTAATATTCACTGTCAACAAGAAATGATTGCGCGAAGAACATCAAAGAAAATGTTGGGTTTTTTTTCTGCTTTTTGGTTTGTGTAGATGTAAAGTGATTAATTGATTTATTATTTCATTTGTGATGGTTCATGATGATTTGTTAAAGGCTATACAGCACAGGGCCTGAAAGGCAGTTATTTAAAATTATTGTGGAGAATAAAAAACAGGAAACAGAATATTTTTTAAATCACCACCATTCCCTAGTGACTCCCATTCAGCACCCAAGTCATCACAGAAGCTCCATTGTAAGTTTTGTCCCCCCCCCCAGTTCCAACTCAAACTTAATTTAAAAACATGCCTGAATGCACAAACAGCCGATGATAATCGCTTGAGTAAATCTGGTGGTTTAGCATGATAATTGTTCTCACAGATGATTGAGTCTTTATAATTCTCAGGACATTTGTGGTCGTGTTTATTTACATCTTAATGATTTTGTGTCCCACAGTGCTGGAATGCTCATGAAACGAGCACAGAGGAGTACGAGGCTGAAGGTACGTCCAACTCTCACTCTTATCCAAAACTCACACGGGACATATTTGTTTCAATGAGTGGCTTTTCTAATGTTTGGCGTGAAGGTCAGATGCATCTCTGGAACCCTGACGAGCCGAACACGCCTCGGGGATCCATTGTTTCCCTTTCAGCGCAGTTGGAGGAGAGACTGCGGGAAGCCTGCGGGGAGTTGGCGATAGCTTGGAACGGATGTGCTGGTCGCACCGAGCTGCTCGCTCTCTGTGAACATTTAGACCTAGAGGTTTGTTTATTTTACATATTTTAGAATGAAATTATTATTTGCTTGGGGTTTTTTTTGAGTGATTTTGAATGATTTGTACTAATAATAAACTACTTCGACTCCTTGCATCTTGACCATTACACCTGCCTTCCTCTTATTTACACACATGTATTCTGTCTTGCTTCTACTGACTTTCATTCTTCTTCTCTCGAGA
The DNA here is from genome assembly GCA_020510985.1 of Pholidichthys leucotaenia. Lineage (NCBI taxonomy): Eukaryota > Metazoa > Chordata > Actinopteri > Cichliformes > Pholidichthyidae > Pholidichthys > Pholidichthys leucotaenia. The sequence goes on along the minus strand of CM035842.1, from coordinate 88,674,786 downwards.
GCATACCTCCTTCTCCCCAGATTCTCCTTCACTTGCTCCCTACTCTCGCTACAGATTGCGAACATCATGGTCCATGAGAACCCCATCCTCAATGGTCTCATCCTACTAGCTCTACAAACACTGTAATCATCTCCATAAAACATTTTCAGCACAAGCTGCTCAGCCTTTAACCTAATAACTTCCAAATGCTTATATGTTATAATGGACATAACCCAGAGAAGCTGCATTTAAGGCTATGTTAGCACAAACTCTTATTGTACTTATAAAATTAGCAGTTAGAAGCAGCCAGATATATGCATAACACCCACATACAGTATACACACAATATCAAGCAGCCATGTTTTTTTAAAAAAAAAAGCAAAATAGTCCTGCCTGTTCAGAGTTCATTCTTTAATCTGTGAGGTGTAGAAGTTCCAAATAACAGCCACAGATGGGTATGACTTCCCGATATTTCTTACGTTTAAGCCTGTCAGTTCAAGGGCTAGTGTGCCATCTTCTGCTAAAAGCTTCTGCATGTACCCTGCCTTCATAGTTTGGTTTTATTTTTCTAAATCTAAGTTTTTCTGAGGACACCCTTGTTTTGCTTAGTTTTTTCCCCACTGGGTCCCATATAGTTTGCTCTGCTTTACCAATCGGTCTAGTGTGCATGGGCAGGGGGAAAAGCATATCTGTAAATTCTTTACACATCTTACATATTTAATTATTTCTCAACAGGAATTTCAGTCACAATTCAGTGTAATTTTACACTGTTGTGGATTTTATCATGAATTTGAGTTAACTAGTGCATACCAGTGCATGCCCGTAGAAACCAAGTGTAAGCAAGTATTTCTGCATGCCCATAGAAAGCAGGTTTAAGCAAGGGTGTAAGCAAGCACATCAGCACTCGTTCAGTGATGCCTGCCTTTGATCTTTGTGTCATAGCGAGTCCTATGATCTTTGATGTCATATTGAGTCCTATGATGCCTGCATTTGAACTTTGATGTCATAGCGAGTCCTATGACCGTAATCTTTGATGTCATAGGGAGTACTATGATCTTTGCTGATGTCATAGCGAATCCTATGATCATGAGTGACGCCTGCATATCGTCATAGTGACTCCTATGATCTTTGATGATGTCATAGCGAGTCCTATGACCGTGATGCCTGCCTTTGATCTTTGATGCAATAGAGTCCTATGATCTTTGATGATGTCAAAGCAACTCCTATGATCGTGAGTGATGCCTGTGTTTGATCTTTGATGATGTCATAGCAAGTCCTGATCGTGAGTGATGCCTGCCTTTGATCTTTGATGTCATAGCGAGTCATATGATTGTGAGTGACGCAGTCCAAGGACAGATTTTTTCACACGAGTCGTTACACATCGGAACATCATAGGACATCATGCAGATATCATAGGAACATCATAGGCGGTCCTATGATCTTTCAGCGACTGCTATGATTGTGACACACACACACAGACCGAGATTCCTTGAATTATGCATAGTGATGCGGTATTACAAACGTAATAAAGTCTTCAGCACGTTGTTTACATCTGCATTACCTTGTTCTTCTCCTTTCTTTCTGGTATGTCCTTCCCATTCTTCAGCTTATGAAGAGTTTAATCCTTTTTATTATTTCATATACTAGTGCCTACCTGTGCATGCCCGTAGAAAGCAGGTGTAAGCAAGCACGTCAGCACTCATTCAGTGATGCCTGCCTTTGATCTTTGATGGTGTCATAGTGAGTCCTATGAACTTTGATGATGTCATAGCGAGTCCTATGATCGTGAGTGATGCCTGCCTTTGATCTTTGATGTACTATGATCGTGAGTGAGCGTGAGTGATGCGTGCCTTTGATCTTTGATGTCATAGCGAGTCCTATGATCTTGAGTGATGCAGTCCAAGGACGGATAATTTTTTCACACCTAAGGAGTTGTTATTACATAGGAACATCATAGGACATTTCACACATAAGAAGTCATTATACATAGGAAGATTATAGGACTTTTCACACATAAGGAGTCGTTATATATAGGAACATCATAGGACATAGGCAGTCCTATGATCTTTGGTCGTGCCAGACACAGACAGACACACACAGAGATTTCTTGAATTTATATTGTGATGTATTTAAGGCTGCAGTTTTGGATATGCATGAAGAGGCGGCAACTCTCTGCTGAAGAAGAAGACGATTCGATAATCTAGTCAATGGCGGTAATGCACCTATAAGCTGGTTGCCAACCGCCAATCAAATCTAAAAGAAGAAGAAGACCAGGACACAAATTCAACTAGGAGGAATGGAGGTGGGAAGCAAGGAAATCGGATCCCAATAATTATACGCCAATAGCTGTTACCTCACAGTTAGGGAAAACAATGGAACGAATGGTGACTGAAGGGCTGAATTGCATTTTGGAAAGGAGGGGAATGTCTTTCTCCTTTTCAAAGTGGGTTCCGAAAAGGGAGAAATGCTATGGATTCCATTTTACACCTAGAATCTGAAATTAGGAAGGCCCAGGTAAATGGAGAAAATGTGATAGCTGTCTTCTTTGATGTAGAAAAAGCATATGACATGCTGTGGAAGGAAGGGTTGCTGATTAAATTAAATCAATTTGGTATTGAAGGTAATTTATACAACTGGGTATTAGATTTCCTGTATGATAGAATGATTGAGGTAAGAGTTGGTACAGAGTACTCCAAAATATATCAAGTTGAAAATGGTACTCCCCAAGGCAGCGTGTGTAGCCCTGTTCTGTTTAATATTATGATTAATGATATTTTTGAAGGAATAGATAGGAGAATAGGGAAGGCCTTGTATGCAGATGATGGAGCCTTATGGATAAGGGGACGTAATCTTGAGTACATTCAGAGGAAAATGCAGGCAGCAATGGACCAAGTTGAACAATGGACAAACCAGTGGGCTTTTAAATTATTGGTCTCAAAGACACAAGTGATTTGCTTCTCTAAAAGTCATGAAGAAATTTCTTTAAAACTTTATGGCCAAAAGTTAGAGCAAGTAAAGGTAGTTCGATATTTAGGTGTGTTATTCGATGAAAAACTAACCTGGAAGCAGCATATTTAAAAAACTAAAGGAAAATGTAAGAAAATAAATAATATTTTGAGATGTCTGGCAGGACGGGACTGGGGGGCCTCTAGGTCCTCTCTGTTGAGGGTATGTCGAGGACTAATGAGAGCGACACTAGACGATGGATGTGTTGCATTCATGTTGGCTGCTGATTGTCACCTGAACCAACTGGACATAGAGCAGACAAAGGCTCTTAGGATATGTTGTGGTGCATTTAAAACTTCTCCAGTATCAGCGATCCAAGTAGAGACAGGTGAAATGTCCTAAAGGTTAAGAAAAACCAAATTAATGCTGGCATACTGGATCAACTTGAAGGGGCATAAGAGGTCACATCCTGCAAAAGCTATTCCTTATGATTGCTGGGAACACAATGAGTCCAACACTAATAGCTTTGGATGGATAAGTGATGCCATTGCTGAACAGGCAGGATTAAAACACATAGATTTTAGCCCAACAGTCCTGTGGTCTGTTATTCCTCCATGGCTGTTTAAGATGCCACTAGTAGATTTTGAAATACAGCAACTGAGGAAGCAACATGAGCAATCAGCAATGGATTAGTGCATAAATATATTGAACAGGACTTTAGAAACATGCTGATAGCATTTACCGATGGTTCCAAGGACGCTACAACTGGTCGTAGTGGAGCTGCTGTATCCATTCCTCAGTATAAAATATCTATCAATAAAAGAACCAGCAATCACTTATCAGTATACACAGTTGAGCTAGTTACCATTATATTAGCTCTACAGTGGTTGGGAGATAAATTATTGGAATAATGCAGTCATTGCTTCAGATATTTGGGCAGCTCTCAAGAATGTTCAGTCACTGCAGTCGTGTAGGCAGGACCTAATTGTAGAAATCCACAATTTGCAACCTCTACAATAACTGAGTTATGGCAAAAAAGATGGGATGAAGATCTTAAAGCTAGATTGTATTACAAAATACAAAAATCTATTGCAATAAAAAATTATAAAACAACAAACAGGAGGGAAGACATCATTATGGCAAGACTCAGACTGGATCATACAGGTTTAAATGGCACTTTATTCATGGGGAAAAGCGAAAGTGACAAATGTAGAGAATGTGGAGAGGAAAAAAAATGTCGAGCACATCTTATTACACTGTCACAAGTATGGAAATGAAAGAGAGAATGAAAAATTAAATTCGAGAGGCCGGTAGGGAATGGGATTTAACTGGGATTCTGGGAACAGATGGAGATGGAGAGGCACTAAGAATCATGAGAAGGGCTCTTTTCTCGTTTTTAAATAACACAGGATTCAGTCATAGACTTTAGGGGTCGGGCTCAGATGACAGTGTTACACTCTCTTGTACAGTAGGTGACGGTATGCGCTTTTCAGTTGTTTGCTATCTGCCAGTAACCGAGAGAAGAAGGCCGGTCAGTAAGCTTTCTTTGGGTTCCAGCCCATGTTGGAATAGAGGGTAATGAGGATGTGGACTTATTAGCAAAACAATCATTGAAATTTGAGGCAGTGAATCTGGAGATCTCACTCAGTAAGGCAGAAGGCAAATCAATAATTAACAAGTATATAGTGGAAAAGTGGCAAGAATATTGGGACTCAATAGATACAGGAGGATATCATTATGACATTCAAAAGCGGGTGGTCTCTGGAATGGGAATTGGCAGAAACAGGGAAGAGGAGATACTCATCACCTGATTAAGAATAGGACATACTACTTTGAACCAGACATTACATAGAATAGGTAAACACGCAACTGGCAGCTGTACACATTGTGGTTCTCCGGAACAGTTCAGCACATTTTGTTGGAATGTCAGGGATACCAGGAACAAAGGAAACATCTGATTGCAGTAATGGAAAGGGCTAATTTAAGTTTTGGTTTGGAAAACATGTTAGGAACTTCAGTCAAAGAAATATATGTAGCTCTATGTAGATATTTAGGTGCAACTGGATTAATTAAAAGAATTTAGATTTGGTTTTTTGTTTGCTTTTTTTTTTTTCTTTTTTTTTCCCTACCATTCTCTTGTCCACGCTCCAACCCAGTGGGTGGCGATGGTGCACCTGCGGGCTGGTTGCCAGCCGGCAATCAGATCTGGAAGAAGAGTGATATAAGTAGTGGCGCGGGTGACGACAACAAAACCTGGATGAATCCCAAATCTTGGTCAAAACATCACAAAGCTATGAGGAAGACGTCACAAAGCGATGAGTTTAACGTCACAAAGCTATGAGGAAGATGTCGCAAAGCTAAAGGAAAATGTCACAAAGCGATGAGTTTAACGTCACAAAGCTATGAGTAAGAAGTCACAAAGCTATGAGGAAAACAATCAAGTCAGTGGCGGTAATGCACCTTTGAGCTGGTTGCCAACCACCAATCAAATGTAACAGAAGAAGAAGGGAAGCGAGGAAGAGGAAGTTTGGAGCACGTTGGAGTCTAAAAGAAACAACCGTAGATGTCAAGAAACTCAATCAATACGGTTGTCAAGTGCTGAGGAATCAGGATGAACGATCCCGGAATGAACAGAAGGAGTGGAAAGTAATCAGTAAACTTACTCAGGAAGGGGCATCGTTTTGTGAGTGGAACCCAATTAAGCTCATGAATGCAATTAATGGGTTACTTGGAGAAGTTTTAAATGCAAGGGTTCTTCATAGTGGTTCGTTGCTGGTTACATGTAAAGATAGTGTTCAACAAGGAAAAGCAATCAGTTGCTCAGATGGAGGGAAAAATGTGCGGTGTTCAGTATTGGAAGGAAATAAGGCAATGAGAGGAGTGATATCAGGCATTTCAACGGCTGTCTCAACTGATGAAATAATGAGGAACTTAACTGGAGCAAAAGTGACAGAGGTACGGAGATTGTAAGCTAATAGAAATGGTGAAAAATGTGACAGTCTGCCAGTAATGTTAAAATTTGATGAAACAAGACTGCCAAGTAAGGTGTATTTTGGCTACATGAGCTATGAAGTCAGACTTTACGTTCCTCCTCCACTCAGGTGTTTCAAATGTTCATGTAGCAGCAGTATGCAAAGGTAGCCAACGATGTGCCTGCCCGTGGAGCTGGAGAGGGTACAACCTGTTCATAGGAGATCTGGAGAGGGTGGTCAGCCTGCTGCTGTCTGTCTGCCCGGCTGGCACGGGTACAGAATGCCCTGAGCACTGCCAGATGCTCCAGTGAACATGAATATGGCGAGGTTGTGAAGCCAGCAAAAGAGTAGCAGAAATTCAGCAGATAAAAAGTCTTCCAGGGAGTCGACTAACATATGTAGAAGCTGCGAAAAAGGTGCCAGCTAAAAAAGTGGGAGTGGACTCGAACAGGGAAAGTGTGCAGACTTCCAGTGCATGCAGTAGAATTAAGGAAGATACTCTGGATTTGAAGGAAAATAATTTTGTCTTATTTGTGGTAGATGTGATAAACTGCACTGCACAGATTTCCAAGAAAACCAAAAAATCAAAATCATTGTGAAAACAGCAGAAAAATATCTTGGCATTAAGAGGCTACTGTGGGAAGCAGTTGAGGACTTGTTAAGTGGGGGACCTTTAAGTTTAAAGACATCATGGGCTGGTGGATCAACCGCCAGTCAAGTCTAAAAGAATAATAATAATTTTTTTTTTTTTTTTGTTACTTATTTGTACCCGTAGGTAGACTTGGTTTGCAGTCTGGTGACAAGCCACCGGCTGCTGGTCGCTGCGTGCGCGAGCGCCCTAAACCTACATGGTTTTTTTTTTTTTGGTGTGCGGGAGGAAACCGGAGAAATCCCGGAGTAAACCCGCGCAACACGGGGAGAACATGCAAACTCCACACAGCTCACTGTTGGTCGGGGGCTGGGATCGAACCCACGATATCATGATCCCCGCGGTCCCCCGGCCGAGGGTAAAACTGTGCTGCCACAGTGCTAAACCACTGCGCCACCGTGCAGCCATGAGAGATGAGATGAGATGATGAGATAATAATGAGAGATGATAATGAGATGAGAAGCAGATACAGACTACAGCTAGAAGAAGAATGAGATGAGACGCAGATATGAGATTAAAAAAGAACGTCAAAGCTACGAGGAAAACGTCACAAAGCGATGAGGAAAAACGGACACACAGAAGGACATATATGGAATGTGTGGCGGTTAAGCTGGTTGCCAACCGCAATCAAATCTTAAGAAGAAGGCTGCAGTTTCGGACTTCCACTGATTGCTATACTGTTATGGTCTTTAAAAGCATTGTTTTCACAGTAAAAATGAGCGATATCTGTGTCAGAAAACCCTAAAAACTGCACCAATTTTTTAAGTTGTTTAGCAGCATTATTTACATTATTGATCATTTAAAAAGGTGACTAGTTTTCTGCCCATTCATCAACTAATAATTAGTGCAGTTCTGCAGGCAACCCTGTAGCTCTTGCATTAGTGTTTCCAAAGAAATCGGTGTAATAACAAGACTCAGTCACTCAAAAAAATCTGCAAAAAAATCTTGTATTTAAAAAGAATTGTGCTTTGCTCAGATAAATGAAGATCTGCTCCTGAGTTTGTCTACCAATGGAGCGATGGACGTTCAGGAGTTTGTTTCCAGGGTTGCAAACCACAACAAACCTCCCACACCATCAGCCTCCACCCCGTACAGGCAGCTTAAACGGCATCACTCCACTCAGGTATGCCTTTGTTTTGTTTGCCGAGTTCCACTGAACTCCTCAACTTTTCTTTTGTGTATTTACCAAATTTCTTGTACTTGCAGCCCTTTGATGAGGAAGGTCGTAGAATAGCTGCACCCGCTGCTTTGGCCGGCACCATCAGCATGTGCCTCTTCTCGTCCCTTGATGACGGTACGGGTTACACTCCGGTTGAATACATCCTGGATGCTTGGATAGAGGAGGGGATAGAAAACAGTACTGAGATCCTGCAGGTACTGAACAAACACCAACAGTGTAAAGTTGTGATAGCAGTCCACTGGGAAAAAAAGACTATAAGGTGTATTTTTTTTTTTTCCCCCAGGCTTTGAATTTCAATCTTGATGGAAAACTGAGTCTCAGTGATTTGGCTATTGCACTTGAAAATGAGCTGCTCATTACTAAGAATGTGATTCACCAAGCTGCCCTGGCAAGTTTCAAAGCTGAAATAAGATATCTTGTGTGAGTAGGACTCATTGCTATAAGCCTTTCTTGATTTATTATTGGTCAGTTCCTTTTTATAACTGTATTGCAATTGATTTTAAGTGTTTGCTTGACCTTTACATGATTTGTTTCCTATATTTGTTATATCATTTAAAACATTTATTGTATTACTGTTTTGTTTTGTTTTTCCTGGTGCAGAGAGCGTGTAGAGGTAGAAATCAGGGAAAAAGAAAAAATCCGTTCTGACCTGGAAAAAGCAGAGAAGCAGAAAAGCCAGCTGGCCACTGAGGTGGATGAACATCACTCTGCAATTGAGCACATGAATAGCCTTAATCTCAGGTAATTTGGCACACAGTTCCCTTATATTTCAGTCTTGGAGACTATTTTTAACAGAATTTTGGCCTTGCGTTTAAGATGCTGTGTTTAGTTGCTTCTATTTTGTCTGTTTCCACTTTTGGATCTTGACCTCATGACTGAGGTGGATTTTAGAGATTAAAATGTTAAGGGATCACAGCTCTTGGCAATGCTGATCCATTCATAGGCTGCAGTTCAGTCGCTTAATCAAACATTCACTTACTGTAGGACACACTCGTACTGTTTTGAGTTGCGCCATCCCATTAATACGACTTGCATGGATTTATGTCACTATGAAGTGCCCTTTTGTTTGAGAAGTGAGGTTCGCAAATTTCTCCAAATACCTCCACTTTGGATTTTATCCAACTGGCTACTAATATTTGTATTTTCACAAATTAGAGTAAACACGATCTCTGCATCAAACCAAAATGAACTGTCAAGAGGAACAGCCACACTGCACAGGGATGCGAGTGGCCGCTCTGTGCTCAACCACACCTCTTAAGAGTGCGAGAGCTGAGGAAGTGTTCTGCGCTTGAGTGCAATATAAACGATCACACGAATCAAGCATTCTTGACTTTTATGGTCAAATGTATTTTGAGTACAGTAGGGATGGGACAGTCTGAGTGTGCCCTTCATGTTGACGTATTCCTGTAAATGAAAATACTGAGTTCACTGTGGGTGAATGTCTGTAGGAAGCTGGAACAGGACCACAAAGAGAAGCTGGCGGCAGTACGGTCGGAGCTGATTAAGGAGATGGACCAGATCCAGCAGCAGGCGGGCCTGCAGCACGAAGAACTGGAGACGGAGATCAAGAAGATAAGGGAGGAGGAATCTTTTCTCAGGGACCACCTTTCCACCTCAGTAAAGGTATCAAAGCCACGCTGCTTTCTCATATGAGGATGTTTGTTGTGCCATTTCATTTAATTCGTAATCATTTTGAGGATCCAAATTTTATTTGATACCGTGTATTTGAATAACTTCTTTAGGGGTTAATATTGATTGGCTTAAATTTTTCAGCAGTTGTGCTTTTCCAATTAACATCTGACATATTCCATATATGTTGCTATTTCCATTAGTTATTTTAAAAACATACAAACGGGATCTAATTTGTTTATTTTGTGTTTTCAGGAGAACAGGCATCTTCAAGTGGAGTTGCTGGAAAGGACTGAAAAACTAAGTGAAACACAAAATCAAGTTATAAAACTCCAGACAAATTTGGATAACATAATGAAGGAAAAGGTAATGAGACACTTTGTGGATTTCCTTAATTGGGCCTCATTATACAGACTTTTTGTCTTGTTTCTGTTATTGATGATTAAGTGTACATGATCACATTTCTGTATGACTTTTTTCAATGTGATTTCAGTGAAAACATAATCTCAACTTTGTACATGTGTCATTCTTTTTTTTTTAGTTTGGTGAACTGGACCCCGGCAGTGCAGAGTTCTTTATCCAAGAAGAGCGCATCAAACAGCTGCGCAACAGCTATGAAACACAATGTAGAGTAAGTGTAACAAACTTTGGCAACCAGCTTACAGGTGCATTACTGCCACGTACTTCACTCTATATCATCACTCTAGCTGGTCAAATATTGTTAATATAAATATAAACTAGTGCATACCCGTGCATGCCCGTAGAAACCAAGTTGCTACGGGCATGCACATACCTGCTTTCTACAGGCATGCAAGTATTTCTGCATGCCTGTAGAAAGCAGGTGTAAGCAAGGGTGTAAGCTTTGATCTTTGATTGTGTCATAGCGAGTCCTATGACCGTGAGTGATGGCTGCCTTTGATCTTTGATGATGTCATAGCGAGTCCTATGATCTTTGATGATGTCATAGCGACTCCTATGATGGCTGCATTTGATCTTTGCTGATGTCATAGCGAGTCCTATGAGCTTTGCTGATGTCATAGCGAGTCCTATGATCATCAGTGATGCCTGCCTTTGTTACATAGGAACATCATAGGACATTTCACACATTTGGAGTCGTTATACATAGGAACATCATAGGACATCATGCAGACATCATAGGAACATCATAGGCGGTCCTATGATCTTTGGCCGTGACAGACACACTGACAGATTTCATGAATTTATAGAGTGATATACAGTATGTATAAGATGTAGAGTGATGATAACACAGGGTTACAAAAATTTTTTTTGTAAGTTGTCTTGTGTTTTTTCAACTGATTTAAGACAATTTTGCACCGCTGAATCCAAAAATGACATCCGTTTCTCTCGATCAGGTGTTAAGTAAAAACCTGTAGTTAGTACTGTGCATGTACTTACCTTTATATAAAGGTAAGTATACATATACATAAGTACTTTATATAAAGGTATGTACAGGTAAATTGAATGGTACATCATCGTCGTTCAAAATTCAGAGAATTTCCAGACATAAAAAAGAATTTTGCATCATATAAAGCAAAAATACCCGTACATGTAAACAAAAACGTGTAAAACAACATGTGGCCATAATCATTTGCGGCCAGAGTCTGCACAGTAGCAAGCATTAGGCAGAGCAGCAGTGTCAAATTCCCACCCATACAACCACCCAATACAGTCCATGCAGCAGCCCAGAGGCAGGTCCCTCAAACACGACCAATCATGACCACGCTCATGTTTGACCACACCTCAGTTTTTATTATTGTCTCAAATATCTGATTAAAACCAAACTGATCTGGAAAACTAACACTTGAACATCAGGATAAGAAATATGCATGAGAACAGAAACCACTTTTTCGGAGAATTTATTTAAAGGGCATTTTTTAGTTTTCAGTAGGGAGACAGCCGCGCACAACAGTGGTGGAAGGTGAGGCTTATTGTCTTACCAGCCACCAGAGGGCGAAAATGTCACTTTTTGAGAGCTCTCATGGCATCCATCTTTATTTGCAGTCTTTGATCCAAACAGGGTTATTTTTAGTTTCTTAAAACTTTAAAGGCAAAAAAACTATTTGTTTGGAGCATATACGTAAAGGCAGTAAATTGAGAAAAGCACCCTTTCTGGAAAAAAACGCAAAAGCTTTCTTTTTGTGCAAAATAGAAGCAGCAAGATGAGCTGTTCTAATATTGCACATGTGATTAAGTTAATTGTCTGCCATATAGGAACTGCAGGATCGTATTGATGAACTGCAGTCAGAGTTGCAGGAGTTCCGTGGTCTTGGTCGAGTTCACCAGCCTGACAACAGACCCCTGTCTGAAGAGCTGGAGAGTAAAAGCCCTGGCATGGAGTCTGACCCAGGTAGGCCATAGGAATACCTAAACTATACTGCCTTCTGAGGAGAACTTCATGCAAGGGCACTAACAACCACCAAACCAGGAAACTGCATCAAACAGAGACTGAAGCACAACTTCTAACTTTGCTTTTTGCAGGTATCGGTTCAGAGGAGGTTCAGCCTTTTAGCATGAACCTAGAAGCAGAAATGATGCTGGAGCACCTGAAGGAGCAGCACTCTCATGAGATGGAGGATTTGCGAAGCCAACTGGAAAGCAAGGTTAGTTAAACAGGGTCAACGCTTTCGTCTGTGAAATTCTGTCTGGCTAGAAAGATTTCAGCTTATCAATCTTCTGTATTTCTGCTTCAGTGTGCATCTCAGGGGTATAGTAGCCTCTGGGGAAAAAAAAGTGACTGAACTGTTGCCATTCACTTGGTGGATGTTTGTTGTTGTTGTTATTTTCAAAATTCTCATTGGCACCACAAAAGTATTTATAATTTGTTTCCTTACATACATCTACTGCATGGGTCAGCAACTACGTTTGTCCAAGGGCCAGAGTTTTTCTTGGCAAACACTGTGAGGGCCAGATGCTCTCGTAAAATAAATATTGTATCCTAAGTAATGTATTATTATTTGATGTATTAATTGTCATTTCAAATTTGTTAGTATTTTTTAGATGAGTATGCTTAAGCACAAGAAAACATGTACTTAAAAACTTATTTGAGATGTGTTCTTATAAATTAAGGACTTTTCTGTTGTAAGTTTGATTTTTGTCAATTGTGATTTTTTTTCTCATTATTTTTTTTAAATTTTTTTGTTTTTGCCGCTCTAAATTTAGGACTACGGTACATTTGAGATTTGTGCTCGTAAATTTCTTAGGGGTTTTCTCATAAATTTCAGACATTTTTCTTGTAGATTTATTACTTTCCCCCATATCAATCTGTGGATTTTTCACAAAATTTATGTCTATTTTAAAATGAATTTACTATGTTTTTCCTAAGGAATTTGGAAAGCTTGTGGTAAAATTGACCTTTTCCTCATATAGAGTCATGTGAAAAAATTTGGACACCCCTTTAAAAATTCAGTTCTTTATTAAGAAATTTTCACGTATCTATGTCTAACCTTGTTTTTGTTTTTATTTGAATTTTTTTTAATTCATTTTAGCCATTTTAAGTAGGAATCAATGTGGGGGTGTCCTAAAAAAGATGGGGGGGTCCTAATTTATTCCTCACTATTTGTTTAGAATTACATTTCACAGAAAATTTGAAAAAAGTCTTTAATTCATTTTTAATTGTTTAGTTGTATCACATGAATCTCCCAGTATTTTAAACATTGATATTAAATGTCTATATGTCCAAATATATTAAAAAAAAACAACACACACAGGCGTATACAAGGTGTCCTAATTTTTTCACATGACTGCAGTAGCCTATCTTAGACTTAATTTGGTGAGCCAGACTAGAACAATGATTTCAACTCTGATTCTCAAAAAAATAACTAAAGCTAAATTTGTCAAATTAATTAAAATGACCAAAGTTGACTTCCGGTTATGGCTGCCACGTAGGACGGACGTGTCTCGCTCTGCTCTGCTCCTGGAAAAAAAAAAATCGGCAAATAACTCTCTCATTTGGGACAGAACGTATCCCAGCATTTGGGCGGAGATATGTCGGCGAAGCCTAAGGCTGGAAAACCAGGAAAAGGAAAAAGCGAGCCGCCGAAACAGTCCAAATTAACGGACTTTCAGGTCTGTGACGCAGTAAACAAAACTCCATATATGGCGGAGGAGGCTGGCAACGCTGCGATATCTGCGGGGAATGGCGCAGATGCGCTGATGGCTGCCATGAGTTCAATGAGAGCGGACTTTTCCTCTAGATTTGATGGGATTATGACAGCGTTGGAAGGAATAAGAAAGGAATTGGGTGACTGTGTAGAACGAACGGCGCAGATGGAGCTCCGTCTCGCTAGTGCTGAAGATGACGTCACCCGTCTTCAATTAAAGGTGTGCACTTTGGAAAAAAAAAATAAATCTCTGGAAGATAATATTTTGGATTTGGAATCTCGGTCGAGACAGAATAATTTGAGGCTGGTGGGTCTTCCAGAGGAATCAGAAGGTCGGGACGTATGTTCCTTTCTGGAAAAGTGGATTCCGGAGGTGCTGGGCAGCGAGGAGTTGCAATCAGCAGTGGTTCTGGAAAAAGCACATCATATTGGCCCACGGAGAGATAAGGGACCGCCGAGGACCTTAATTATGAAGTTTCTTAGCAACAGAGACAGGATGAAGATCTTCAACGCTGCACGAGCTAAAAAAGGAGAGATTAAACACCAGGACCAGCAGGTGCGGTTCTACCCAGATTTGGCCACAGGAATCCAGCAATTGAGGAAGCAGTTTGATCCCGTACGTAAGGAGCTGCGCAACCTTGGGATTCGTCATGGTGTAATCTATCCTGCGAGACTGCTGACCACGTATGAGGGCAGAACCCACATCTTCAAGACCCCAGAGGAGGCGCAGGAGTTCATCAAGAAGATCAAAGAAGAAGAAGAGACTGGTGGGAGCTAAGCATGAACAAAATATAAGGTAGAATAATTAAGCATTTGCACAGGCATCTGACTGACTTGAAGTAAATAGTAAGTTTACAAAATATAGATTGTATTATATATTAAAAAAACAAAACAAAAACAAAACAAACAAAAAAAAAACTATGATGTACAAAGTTGTTAAAAATTTTGGAGTTAAGTTGGAAAACTACAGAGGAGAGTTAATGTTACGTCATTAAAAGCAGTAGAGTTAGGGTGATTGGGAGGATGAAGAAGGAGTGGCTTAGGCTGTTCCCCGTGGGTGTGGAACGGTCGATGGCTATATCGGGAGACAGAATTTTTCTTTTGATTTTGGGGGGTTTGCCACAAGTGTGGGAAGGGGAAATTTGTTTGTGTGTAGTTTGTAGGATGAATGTTCAACCACTCATGTTTTTGCTTCTCTGTATGAGCATGTTTACACTGCAAGGTAATCCCAAACTCTCTATTGATCATGGACCAAAGTGTTAATCTTAATTTAACTTCATGGAATTGCAGAGGTCTACAAAATTTAAAAAAACTTAAACAAGTTATGAATAAAATAAAGGACATGGGTTCAAGAATTGTGTTTTTACAAGAAACTCATCTGATAGAGGAGGATGTTAAAAGAATTAGGAGTAGATGGCAGGGAAGTGTATTCACCTCTTCATTTTCATCCCGAGCCAGGGGAGTTATGACTCTCATACATAAATCAGTTCCTTTTCAAGTGAAAAATGTAATTGGAGACAAATTTGGAAGATATGTAATCATTCAAGGTTCTTTGCTATTAGAAAATATAAATCTTGTGAACTTATATGGTCCCAATATAGATGATCAGAAGTTCTTTGCTAATTTATTTCTCATCTTATCATCACTTACAGGGCAACATATAATAGCAGGGGATTTTAATTGTACATTGAATCCAGGTGTGGATAGATCAACAGGACTGGATTGTACGCACATTGGATGTAGGATGACTATTAATCATTTTATGAAAGAATTGAGATTGTTAGATATATGGAGAGAAATGAAACCACAAGTTAAAGCCTATTCTTGTTATTCCAGTACCTACAAGACATTCTCACGTATTGATTATTTTTTGATTTCCACAGAATTAAGGTCCAAGATTCAAAACTGCTTTTATGATAACATCGTGATCTCTGATCATGCACCCTGTTGTCTAATATATGTAGATAAAAAATTGACAAAGGAATCAGGTAGATGGCAATTTCAGCATAAATGGCTTCAGGATGAGGAATTTGTCAAGTATATAGAAAAACAGATAGACGAGTTCTTTGACATCAATACTACACAAACATCAGCATGTGTAAAGTGGGAGGCTTTCAAAGCTTTTATTAGGGGACATATTATTAGTTATACAGGATCAAAATCTAAGAAGACTCGAGAGGAGAGAGCTAAATTGGAACATAAAATAAAAAGTCTTCAGGAAAAAGTGTATGCAGGAAGTGACCCAAGGTTGGAGAATGAATTACTGATTTTGAGAGCTGAATACGACAAAAAATCAGCGAATAGAGCTGCCTCGAGTCTTCTAAGATTGAAACAATCTTTTTATGAACAAGGTGAAAAATCAGGAAAATTATTAGCATGGCAGATTAAACAATTGGAAATTAAAACACCAATTACCAGTATTATAAGTAACGGACAGGTAGTTATAGATCCTTTAGAAATTAATAGAGCCTTTAGAGATTACTATGAAAAATTATATGATACCAAAAATGAACCTGATTTAACAAAACTAAATGGGTTTTTGAACGAACTATCTATACCGTGTATACCAAATGAAAACAGGGAGATATTGGAGTCTAAAATTAGTCAAGAAGAAGTTGGGCTAGCCATTGATAATATGAAATCAGGAAAAAGTGCAGGACCAGATGGTCTTCCAGTTGACCTTTATAAAAAATTTAAGAATAAATTAATAAAACCTTTTTTGGAAATGGTTTTAGAAGCATTTCAAAATAATAATTTACCATCATACATAAATAATGCCTTAATTATACTGCTGCCAAAACCAGGTAAGCCCTCTAATAAATGTGAAAATATGAGACCAATAAGCCTATTAAACGCCGACCTTAAGATAATCTGTAAAATTTTAGCAAGACGAATACAAGAAATTTTACCAAATATTATTAATCGAGATCAGAATGGCTTTATAAAGGGTAGACAAGGCTTCCATAATGTAAGAAGACTATTTAATATTATTTATTTTAATAAAGAAGCACCGGATACAGCTCTCCTATCATTGGACGCCGAAAAGGCCTTTGATAGAGTTGAATGGCCCTTTCTTTTTGAAGTCCTACAAAGGTTTGGACTTGGAAATAATTTCATAAAATGGGTTCAAATAATATACAATAATGCTACAGCAGAAATCCTAACAAATAACAATATTTCAAAACCAATAAAAATCAATAGAGGATGTCGACAAGGCTGTCCACTTTCACCTTTACTGTTTACTATGGCAATTGAACCTTTAGCGATAGCGATACGTTTACATTCACAAATATATGGAATTAAAGTTGGACCAACAGAACATAAAATCTCCCTGTACGCCGATGATATAATTTTGTTTATGTCGAATCTAAAAAAATCAATTCCAACCTTGTTGAATTTAATAAAGAATTTTGGGGAAATATCAGGATATAAAATAAATAAAACTAAATCTTCAATATTAATGCTAAATGAGACCCAGAGAAATTACCCAGCCCCTGAGGCAAATCAATTCAATGTTGTAAATCAGTTTAAATATTTAGGAATCCAAATTATGCCTAAGCTAGAATCAGTCGCCAGCGTCAACTATGAAGCCTTAATGTCAGATATCAATGAGTTAACTCAGAGATGGATGTCACTACCAATGTCGATGATCGGGAGAATCAATATACTTAAAAGTAATATTTTACCTAAAATACTTTATTTATTTCAATACATTCCCTTATCACCACCTTTAGATCTATTCTCAAGAATAAAAAAAAAGTTAGTGGAATTTATATGGAACAACAGGAGGGCTAGATTACGTCTGTCTTTATTATATTTACCATTTGATCGTGGAGGTCTGAAATGTCCAAATTTTATGTTGTATTATTGGTCGGCACAACTGAGGTCTATGACATATTATTTTTCATCAAATGATCTCCCTCACTGGACTGAAATGGAATCATACAATTTACCTTTACCTCTTCCCATATTCATATACTCAGATTCGGCAAAAAAATTACAAAAACAAGTTAAAAATCCATTTGTAAAGCATATGATCAAAATATGGTGTGAAGCTAAAAACTATTTAAAAGAACCACAGTTATTGTCACAATTTAGTCCAATATGGGGTAATCAATATTTTAAACCAGGGAGAGCGGACGCTGTATTTAAAGTATGGAATTTAAAAGGGATACAAAAGATTCAGGATTTATATTTGCCATGTGCAGACAACATAATGTCTTTTGAAGAGCTGAGGATCAAATTTAATCTCAATAGAACACATTTTTTTAAATATCTTCAACTTAGAAACTTTATTCGATCAAATCAAAATAAAGCTCTCACTCGACCTATTTATTCATCCTTGGAAAAAATGATGATGAAAGATAGTAAAAGAAAGGGTATTATTTCAGAGTTTTATAACTCATTGACACTATCTTCAAGTGAAAATTCACTGAAAAGATTAAACTACTGGAAAGAAGATCTGCAAATTGAAATTTCGGAGGAACAATGGGAATTGGCTTGTACAGAAGCTCAAACCAAATCAATAAATGCACGCCTTAAATTGATACATTTCAAATGGTTAATGCGGATGTATGTTACACCGGAGGAGTTAAATAGATATAACAAAAATATACCAGATACATGCACAAAATGCATGGAAAGTAAAGGAACCCTATTTCATTGTTTATGGGAATGTAGATTAATAAGAATGTTTTGGGAAGAGGTGAGGGTAACAATTGAAAAAATAATCTCAAAACAAATCATACTGAATCCTAAACTGTTTTTGTTGGGTCTGTACCCAGAAAAGCATAATTTTAATAAAAGTGAAAGAACATTCATAGACCTCAGTTTGCTTAATGCCAAAAAATGTATTGCACTATTATGGAAAAAGACTCATAGACCAGATGTGACTCAGTGGTTAAGACAGATGTTAACAAACCTTCCATTAGAAAGAATAACATATATACTGAAATCAAAGGAAATTGTGTTTGAGAATATATGGAGACCTTTTATTGATTATGTAAAAAATTTAAACATAACTCTTGAAGAAGAAGGTGAATGATGTGTGTGGACCTTGTAAATTCCAAACTGGTGAACATAATATGTATACTTATGTATTGGATTGTCTAGACTAAACAGAGGAGCATTGTTGAAGACTTGATTTTGTTGGTGGTTGTTGGTGTTTTTAGTGCATTTTTTTTTTTTTTTTGTAGTACTTTAGCGTTAGTGTTTGATTGTTTGTATCATGTTTGTTAAAAAAAAAAAAAAGGTTCAATAAAGATATTGTGGAAAAAAAATGACCAAAGTTGCAGTCCTTTCTGTTATGTTTTTATGCCTAAGCTCCCCACCACTCTTGTGAAAACCTCCCGTTTTTAAAAAAAAAAAAAAAAATATTGGCAGGTATGCATTCTCTACTATACTGAATAATTTCAGAAAGACCCAAAAATATCCAGCATTTTGCATTATCTTATCTATAAACGCAGCATATCTCTGTCTGTGTGTTCCTCAGATATCTCCCAAACCGTTTGTCAGACTGGCCTCAGATTTTATAAGTGCTTTGCTGATTTTATGAGGGTGTGCATCTCTGAATATGGAGTTGCTCAGTCAAAATATGTAATTTTTATCAATAAAAGTTTAGTCTCCGCTCTTCTTTCTCTTTCCTCATACTCTGGCTTCTAGGAGTGTGGGTGGGGTTTCGGATTGACCCTGTACTGATTGGATAATACGCGGCATCATGACCAGTCACCAAAGCGCTCCATGAACAAAACAAGGAAGTGAAAAGTGACAAATTTGACCAGAAAAAGAGAATACTGAAGATTTAATGCTTAAAATCTTGTACTATGATGTTGCTGTAATTGCGTAGCTCTAAAGGATAATTTGGTGTATGTGGAGAATACGACGTGCGCTGGGGGGAGGCAGCAGCCGGATCGCCTTATCGTAGTCCTTCGCAGGAAGCCAAGCCCAGCCTGCCCGGTTAACAGGAGTCACGGCTGCTGCTTCACCTGTGCTTTACCCGTGTGCCACCACTGTCCTTTGCAGCTTTGCGGGTTCAACATGGCGCTCCTCCTGGTGCATGATTGTGGAGCGGAATGGCCAGATCAATTGCATATCATATGCAGACACATATAGCACGCTTTGAATGAACGACAACTGTGACCAAACACACAAAAATGCACAAATAACGAAATAAATAATTTTTTATTTACTGACAAATGGGCAACACTGATGGAACAGTTGCAGCCAAACGGGTCATTCTGCTGTGTGTAATAATGTTGGGTGTTTTGTACTTACAATATTGCTAAAATATTATAGAATACTTGCTTTCTACAGGCATGCACTAATAATAATAAAAGCCAAGGTGTAGGTTACCTGTAGAAGAACTACAACTGGCCTCACATTCCTCACATTCTCCCGCTGTCTGGGATGGGAGTGGGCCTCTGATGCTGCATTCACTTGACTATCTGTTGGAACTTTTCATAAATGTAAATTAATGAAACAGAGTTTGAACTAAACTATTCCTGAATTCAGCAATATTCTGGGGGCCGGATGGAAAGCTCTGGTGGGCCGGACGTGGCCCGCGGGCTGCCAGTTGACGTTCACTGATCTACTGTATGTCTATCCCATAATTTCAGATGAATGAGTTCAACCAAATGGTAGAGAATCAGCGGGTTAACCACGAGGACCAGAAAGCTGCCTTGGCCCTCAAGCACCAGCAGGAGATCAGGATTTTGACGGAGAAAATGGCTGAAGTTCAGAACCAGGCACAAGAGCTCCAGAGCCAGCTAGAGCATGCCAAGCTGGAAGTGACCCATTTAGAGGAGAAGCAGGCAAAGGAAAGGGAGGAGCTTGAGAAGCGGCAAGAGGAGAAGATAACAAACCTTCAACATCATCTCCTAGAGGCCCAAACCTGCACTAGAGACCTGGAGAAGCAGCTGAAGACACTAAATGATAAACAGATAGAGATGGCAGAGATCAGGGAAGAACATGCCACTGAGCTTATGAAGTTAAAGGAAGAGCATGCAGAGCTGCTTGAGGTCAGACTTGCAGAGGAGAGGAAAGAGCAGGAGGAGGAAAAGGCCAAGCTGGAGAAGAAATTAATAGGTGATTGGGAAGAAGAGAAGAAGTTGCTGCTAGAAAGCCATGAGTTCAAATTAATGGCTAAATTTGAGGAGGCAAAGATGAAGTTTGAAGTGGAGCATGATGGAATTGTGAAGGAACTGACAGAGCAGTGGCAGAGAGAGAGAACTCAGTTGGATGAGCAGAACAATGAGTCTCTGCAGATGCTGCTGGAGGAGGAGATGTTGAGACTGGTAAGGGAACAAGAGGAGAAGGAGAGCAAGCTGAGGGAGCAGTGGGAGAACGAGCGGGCTCGTCTTGAAGAGCAGCGTGAGACTGCACTGTTTGAAAGCGTACTCAAGGAAAGGTCGCAGTTTGAGGAGAAGGAGAATAGGCTAAAGGAGGAGTGGGAGAGGGAGAAACTACAGCTGGAGGAGGACTATGAAAGGATGGTCCAGGAGAGAGTGAATGAGGAGGTGGAGAAGTTTGAGACTGAGAAAGAGGAGGTGGAGAAGAGACTGGAGAGCTTGATGGCAGAGGAGAAAACCCATCTAGAGGAGAGCCACCGAGAGGCCATGAAGGAGCTGAGAGTCAAGCACGGCGAGGAGAGGGAAGCACTCAGCGCCATGTTGGACAAACTACGAGGAGACATTGCTCAGGAGAGGTGAGACAGAAAGCTTTTGAGAGTTTGTTTTTCACTGTATCTTATCAACCAAACTGAAGAGGGGGAATTTTCTAAACTCTTTAACTATTCTTAGTATTAAAGTGCTTAAATTGTTGGTTCTGTTGTTTTTTTGTTTGTTTTTTACTATAAAGGGTATGCACATGACGTTGCATGTACTCCAAGTCACTGAGTGGCAAAAAGACATGTGGCAGGATTAGTTTGAATGCAGAAAAGTACACACTAAAAACAATACACAATATTCAGTCAGAACAGTACATGGAGTGCCTGCCTGCGGCACGGAGAAGATCCTCCTATTATTCCACCTTGTTTTAATTTACAGAAAAAGGCTCTCGGATGTGTGTTTATTTGTTAAAATGAAGTACATGGGGATTTGTCGCCTTACTTTGGACATGACTCCAAACATTTCAAAATGCCAAAGTCACTGTACCATGATCTTACGAGTTATTTCCATGATAACATTCATCTTAAGTTTTGTTGTTAAACCAACAATGGCCTTACAATACACAGTGTACTAATGCTGATCACTAGTGATGTGTGTGACAAGGTCACCAACAGGTTGGTAAGCAAGCAACCAGACGTAGTGTCAACATCTATAGCGGTGTTAATTTTTAACAATTTTAGTGGTAGGTATTTTATATAAAACCAGGGTCATTAAACATCCCGACAATTAAGAAATTGACTTTGTTTGAATTAGCCATGCTAGCACCTAGAACGCTAAAGGCTTTATTACAGAAGAGATTTCTCTGAAACTGGGTAACTCATGCGCTAAAATATTTCCAAGGAAAAGTGGTTAGAAAGAACCTTGTGTACGGTTCATACAAAGGAGACGTCACCTAGGTAATCGCTATTTGCTTGCAGCTAACCCTGTGTTAGTCCTGTTGTAGCTCTGAGAGGGGGCTAACCTAGAGGTTTTTCTGAAATATGGCTAATAGCTAATGTTAGCAACTTCATTAGCATCACAATCTACTTAAGCAGGGGTCTCCAACCTGGAGCTCCTGGAACGTTCAGGTTTCTGTGGGAAATTTTCTAATTTCACTTCTTAATTGGTCCAAAGATTTGCAAATAATTTCCTGTTGTTGTGCAAGGGTGCCTACAGAACGCATCCACAACAATGACAAATTATTTGCAAATCTTTGGACCAATTAAGAAGTGAAATTAGAAAATTTCCCACAGAAACCTGAACATTAAAGGAGTCCAAGGTTGGACACCCCTGATAAAGTATTGATTTACTTCAACTATTGTAATTTTGTTGTTCAAAGGCAGGAAAGACCAAAGCTGATAGCTGCTTGAACAAAAATCTGTAATAAAGGAAGGAAAATCCCAACATACAGGTGTCAAAGGAAAAGGAAAGGACCAGTATGTCATACAGTTCTACTAAATGCTTCACAATGCCTTTTTTGTGATTGTTGGAACAAGTGGTTTTGTATGCCTTGAATTGAAAATGGTCCACTTGCCTTTACGTTGAACATATATTGTTCATTTTACTCCCCATTCTGCTGTTCTCTCAGCTAAATTCATACTTAGCCACTCAGGCTGGCTGAGAGGGTGTGCTCTAAAATGGATATGACGTCAGTGCATGCCCTCTTTAGGCTAATAAGTTATTCATGTTCAAACTGTTGCTGTAACAAAAAAATGCATAATTATGTACAGGAGGGAAATGGAGATCAGCTTCAACCAGAGAATCGCAGAGGTGGAAGACCGTTTCTCATGTGATCAGGAGTCTGTTGCTGAGCGTTTTCAGGCTGACATTTTGAAGCTGGAACAGCACTACCAGAGTGAGCTGAAGGTTCTTTCTGAAAGCCACGACATGCAGAAGCTTCAGTGGGAAGCTCAGATGCAGCAGGCTACTGAGCACGCCAAAGAGCAAAGAAAAGTAATGGAGGAAGCAGCTAAGGTGGAAAGGGAGAGATTAAATGAGGTGTGGACAAAAGAAAAAGAAGAGCTAGAAAGCATCCACAAGGAAGAAATGGAGGGACTCATGAAGGAGAACAAGCAAATGCAAAGAGAGATGGATAGTTTGATTAGTAATGCCCAGACTAAAGAAATAGAGCTCAGTAGGCAGTTAAACAACCTTCATTGTAGGCTCCAGGACAGCCTAAATGCCAACCAGGAGCTTCTTGTCCAATATGAGGATAAAGCCCATCAGAGTGAGCTGCTTTTAAGTCAAACGGTGGATGATCTTAGAGAGGAGAGGGCAGAATTTCTGAGCAACATTTCAGAACTTGAAGCAAGATGCAACAAGATGGTTTCTGCATCTCGGAGGCAGATTACAGAGACAACAGAACTTTTAGCTGAGCGTGATGATTTAAAGGCAAAGAACAAAGCACTGGAGCTGCTCCTAAAAGAGGCAGCAGAGGACTTTGAGCATGAGAAGAAGGAAGTACAGGAAAGTCTGATCATTCTTGAGCAAAAGTTAAAAGATGATGAAGAGACTGACAAAAAAGAGCTTAAGGCACAGAGAGAGATGTTAAAGATGAGAATTAAAGTGCTAGAAATGGAAGTGGGAGAGCGTTTAAGTTCTGAAGCAAAGGCAGAGAAAAATGAAATCAAAAGCATTACTCTATGTGGTGAAGAATGCCATCAAGTTCTTGCTGAACAAGACGACGATGAAGAGACTCTAACAGAAATCACCAAAAATGAAAAAGATTGTGGCACAAACTCTGATGAAGATAATAAAGGAGATCTGGAGTGGATGGATGCGTCTAATAACCAGGAACAAAATGGTCAAAGCCAGAAGATGATTGTAGCTCGTGACGTGGGAACCGAAAGTGCAGAGGTGCTAGAGCGAAGGGATGATCATGTTGTTGTTGTTCCTAATTACCAGCTGGGAGATTCAAGCCGAAAGCAACCTGAACTTTGCAGTCAAGGCTGTGCACTGACAACATGTGATCACCACAACAGAGATTTCCCAGAGATGGAGAGTGAACCCATCTCATCTGTCAAGGTGTTTAGTGATTGTGAGAGGAAATCCTGTAACGAGGGCAGCAAACCCCACAATGCTGCAGTGGCGGCTTCTGAAAGTTCTTCCCACGAAGATGTGCAGGATTATGAGACTGCGGTCATGCCCTCAACACCGGACGAGGCAGGGGACCTGAGTGAACCATTTCTGGAGGATGCTGAGGTTTACTGTTCCCCAGATAACGCTCATGATTCAGACTGTGAACATTCAGCTGCAGAAATAAAGGATCAAAAGGATGACTGTGCACATGATTGCATGGAAATTGGAGGTGAAGATGCCGATTGTTCTCTGCTAAAATTGCAGTCTGTGTATAACGCGGCCACAGAGGAGAACATTCTCCTGCACGAGAAGATTTCTTTGCTTCAGCAAAAGTCAGTGATACTAGAAAATCTACTAGTCCACAGTGGCGAAAAGATCAAACAGGGCCGCCAGGTTTTAGAAGAGAACTACAGCCTCAAAGTTAAAATGCTGCTGTTAATGGAGCATGTCAAAGAGATGCAGAGTAAGGGCTTCAGACTGACAGATCTGCAGATCAGATATGAAGATTGCTTATGTGAGAATGCCAAACTGAAGGAGCAAAACAATGAACTTGAGAAAAGGGTGTGGAGCCTCGAGGGCAGGATCAACACTTTCCACAGCTTCTATGGTCAGCATATTTCACTGGTGGATGAGATCAGCAAGATGAGGGAGGAAAACACAAAGCTGTCTGAGCTGTTTGATGACCTGGACAGGCAGGATGAGCTTCTTTGGATCTCGAGCCCGGATGCTGGACAGCCAGGAAGGCCCATGGAGGAGGCTTTCCTGGATCTGGAAAGCCAGCTGGAGGTGAAAGTGCAGGCAGTGGGCAACCTGGAGGACTGCTGCTTGGCGGTCGAGAAGGAGAACGCCCAACTTCGCAGAACAATCACAGAGCTGCAGGAGAAGTCTCAGACACTAAAAGAAATGGCCCAGGCTCATAGGTAACGTGGAGAAACTATGATCCTGACCCTGCGTGTCTAATGTGGCCCTGGTTACTTAATCCCTTAGTGTTTTCATGTGTATTTATGCTTGTGAATACACAAAATGGTATATATGATCTCAGTGTAGTGCTGTTGTTCTGCTTGAGATTCAACTCCTAAACCCTTTTGTGTGGTGTGACAGACCTTGTACATTTGTGGCTTAGCCGCTTTTCTGTAGATCACCAGTGAAGAGGCTGAATTTGTGTGTATAAATCATGTTCCTCTTAATGAAAATGTGACAAAAATGCTTCTCCCTAGTTTTTATGCAATCAGGATAAGTTACATGTGCATTCGTTTTATTACCACTTCTTTTTAGAAATCTCTTCAGTCTTTCCTTAATGTAACTTTGTCTGTTTGCAGTTCTGAAGCCAGTTGTCTTTCAGAAGAAAATGTCATCCTTAGGCAAAAGATCGCTGCACTTAAAGAAGAGAACGTGAAAGAAGCCCAGGAAGAGCTCACGTAAGAACCACCACATACAGCATTATTTGCAAGTAATGCCACGTTCAGGGAACCTTGCATGTCTGAACAAAGAGGTCAGAATGACATCACCGCGTTCCAGCAAAACAAGTCAGAAAACCTTAACTCTCTTGCTAGCTGGTTATCAATGCTGACCAGAAACAACTCTGTTAGATTATTTTTCAGCATAATCATTCTGAGTCAAAAAAAATCAGGCAGAATATTTAAACATAAATAAATTTATTCCGTCATGGCCAATGAGGGAGGAGTACAGACACAGCCCCAATCTGACCACCCATACTCCTGAATCAAACATTCCTCGCTCAAGGTTTATAAAAGTTGTTTTATCAATGGGAAGACGGAGATTAATGTCCTGCAAGATGTACAGTCTTGTCCTTGAGAGTCCATGAAGCATAGTCCTTATCTTCTTTACTCACAGGAAACAGGGAGATAAATACACTCTGTCACACAGAACTGAACAAGACTAATTGAAAAGAGCTGCAGTCATTTAGAAAAATATCTGAACATTCTCACCACAATCACTCACAAACTGGACATTCTTATTACAACTATGTAATTGCTAACTCATGCATTCTTAAACACAGAATGAAGCTGCCCAAAGGCCATATATAAAATGTACATATGAGAATATAAAAGACATGGAATAATATAAGAATAATCTGGAATTTTTCTATCATATTCCCCCCTTGATACTTAATAAAGCATCACAATTAAAAGAAAAACAACAAAAGAAATAGTCTGACAAAGTCATAAAAGAAAAGTAGATTGAATAATGAATGATATAAGGATACATATACTGTATGTAAGGATGTATATGTTCTTATGTGTCTTTACAGATTAGCAGCAATTGTATGAGGTAGTTTAACCTAAAACAAAGCTATGATAAAATGTGTTGCAATAAAAGTGAATATGTGTAGTGATTAATGATATGATAACAATAAGTGTAATGTGATAGAAATAGTAATGTGAAAATGATATGGAAAAACTCCAAATAGATTTAGACAATATTGCAAACTTCACACCCCTTAGGCTAGTATCGCCCCTTTTACCATCCTCATCATCTACAGCAATTGTATGAAGACATATCACTAAGTTTACATGAATCAGCCTCATCATCATATTACGGACACAAGGACTCACACAGGGAAAGACCAAAATTATCACTATAAAAAACACAAGTTTATGATGAGACTTCTTCATGAAGAGAATCACTAACAGTCAATTTTGTGCATCAGTGACATTATTCTCAGCCTCAGCAGCCTGCAAAGCAATGAGGCTGTGTGTAACCGAAGTAATAATATGACCATTTGCATTATTTTCAGGGATAAAAGTACAACAATGACCTCCTATAATAGGGCACACGCCCCTACGGGTGGCAGTTAATTGACCAAGTGCCATTCTTATTTTGTGTCATAAATTTTACAAATAATTGTAGCCTATAATTAAGTGTTTCAATCCATAAGGTGTTCTTGCCCACTCTCACTTAAGAAAACAGTGAATGAAGGACCCTCACTCCTGTGCTTTCCATCTGAAATTGCTCTGGTACATATGTGCCCCAAATGGCATCATGTAACAAAAAGGGCAGCATCCTGTTGTAAGAAAGCATCTCTCTACACCCTGCCCACCTGGCCTGCCGACATAATGAGGCCTCTCTTAAGAAACAAAACAGCCTGTGGTAGCTGCATTATTTTAGCAGTAGCAGATAATTTGTCCAGCTGATAGTGGCATTAAGGAACAAACATAACAATTCTCTACGGTGTATAGGCAGTGGAACAACTTAAAAATAACTAAAACAAAAGTGTTACTACGAGGATGGTGAGGATAAAAAGGCAACAACACCAACTGCACCCTTCTTTCCCTTGCATTTTTCCCCCTCCATGATAAACAAAACAGTTGCTTTGCTATGTAAAGCTGTTACTGGACGCCAGGGGGTGCCATCAGCCGACACCTGCATAGAGAAACTGTTAGTCACTTGTTGAGGGTTTTGGGATTTGTTTTTTAGTGAGTTTGTAATGTGTATTAAACAGTCTCTTGCTGAGGGTTCCAAGTGGGGTAAAATGTTAGATGCACCCAAGAGTCACGTCCTTCGCCTTTCACAGCTGTTGGTGTCGCCAGGATAACCTTTGTGTTGTCCTTGCCAGGGAGTATGGTCCAGTTTTTTTTGATAACCAGATCCCCTGGTTTGGCCAAAAGATGGGTGCACCTCCCACGGTTCCTTCGTCACATGGTCCCTCCTGGGAAGGGCAGTATGAATAACATCTCTATCAGTTGTCATTCTTTGCATGTAATCAACCAGAAACCCTTCCTCATCACCTAAGTTAAATGGCTTTAATAGTAGTGTTAATAGTAGGGTTTCATAATTTTCCTATTTTTCTTTGTCACTATTTTCATAATCTATCTTTCATAATCCTATTTGTGCATTATGCTAATCCTGTTCAGGGGTGTCAAACTGATTCCTTGGAGGGCCAAGACCCTGCATGTTTTACTTCTACCCAGTGTCTTCAGCAGGTGTTTTCACTGATCAGCAATCAGTGGGAAGAAATTCGTTGGTACCCCTCTGTTAATGAAAGAAAAACCCACAATGGTCACAGAAATAATTTGAATCTGACAAAAGTGGTAATAAATATAAAGTCTATGAAAATTAACCAGTGAAAATCAGACAATGCTTTTGAACTGTGGTTCAACAGAATTATTTTAAAAAACAAAACTCATGAAACAGGCCTGGACAAAAATGATGGTACCCTTAACTTAATATTTTGTTGCACAACCTTTTGAGGCAATCACTGCAATCAAACGATTTCTGTAACTGTCAATGAGACTTCTGCACCTCTCAGCAGGTATTTTGGCCCACTCCTCATGAGCAAACTGCTCCAGTTGTCTCAGGTTTGAAGGGTGCCCTCTCCAGACGGCATGTTTCAGCTCCTTCCACAGATGTTCAATAGGATTTAGATCAAGGCTCATAGAAGGCCACTTTAGAATAGTCCAATGTTTGGCTCTTAGCCATTCTTGCGTGTTTTTAGCTGTGTGTTTTGGGTCATTATCCTGTTGCAAGACCTATGACCTGCGACTGAAACCAAGCTGTCTGACACTGGGCAGCACATTTCTCTCTAGAATACCTTGATAGTCTTGAGATTTCATTGTACCCTGCACAGATTCAAGACATCCTGTGCCAGATGCAGCAAAGCAGCCCCAGAACATAACAGAACCTCCTCCATGTTTCACAGTAGGGACAGTGTTCTTTTCTTGCTATGCTTCATTTTTGCGTCTGTGAACATAGAGCTGATGTGCCTTGCCAAAAAGTTCCAGTTTTGTCTCGTCTGTCCATAGGACATTCTCCCAGAAGCTTTGTGGCTTGTCAACATGCAGTTTGGCAAATTCCAGTTTGGCTTTTTTATGATTTGTTTTCAACATTGGTGTCCTCCTTGGTCGTCTCCCATGAAGTCCACTTTGGCTCAAACAACGACGGATGGTGTGATCTGACACTGATGTACCTTGACCTTGGAGTTCACCACGAATGTATTTAGAGGTTGTTCTGGGCTCTTTTGTTACCATTCGTATTATCCATCTCCTCCTGTGGCCACGTCCAGGGAGGTTGGCTACAGTCCTGTGGATCTTAAATTTCTGAATAATATGTGCAACTGTAGTCACAGGAACATCAAGCTGCTTGGAGATGGTTTTATAGCCTTTACCTTTAGCATGCTTGTCTATAATTTTCTTTCTAATCTCCTGAGACAATTCTTTCCCTTGCTTCCTCTGGTCCGTGTTTAGTGTGGTACACACCATGTCACCAAACAGCACAGTGACTACTTGTCACCCTTTAAATAGACCGACTGACTGATTACAAGTTTGTAGACACCTGTGATGTTAACTAGAGGACACATCTTGGTTGAACATGTCCCTATGGTCACATTATTTTCAATCTTTTCTAGGGGTACCATCATTTTTGTCCAGGCCTGTTTCATGAGTTTGTTTTTTAAAGTAATTCTGTTGAACCACAATTCAAAAGCATTGTCTGATTTTCATTGGTTAATTTTCATAGAATTTTTATTTATTACCACTTTTGTCAGATTCAAGTTATTTCTGTGACCATTGTGGGTTTTTCCTTTCATTAACAGAGGGGTACCAACAATTTTGTCCACGTGTGTAAAACCTGCAGGGTCTTGGCCCTCCATGGAATGAGTTTGACACCCGTGCTGTAGATTGTTGATGGTAACCTACAGTAAATGATTTCCTAGGTAAATGTTGGGTACTGTACCTAAATGTAATATGATTTGATTTACAAAGTATTTTCCATTAAATTATTCCATTATCTAAGTGAATCATTTCAGCTATTTTAAATCTTGATATTGTTTCAGTTGAGGGTTTCAGTGTTACCATAGCAGTATTTGGATTAGTGTAAGGGAAGGCCTTTGTCTATTTAGTAAGTATGTCAATAATTACTGAACAACATCTTTGCCTTCACACTTATATAACTCAATGAGATCCATGCAAAGGTTTTGAAAAGAATAAGTTTATTCAAGGAAGGTCAAATTATTTTTGCTTTGAGCTCCCTTCAGCATTGTTTTCTTCTTACATAGTTGAGTAAAAGTCTGTTTTGTTTTTGTAGTGAATTTTATATGGAGTTCCACAGTAAGCTTCACCAGCATAAATTGGACTTTCCTTAGACATTTGGAACTCTTCCCATAAATTTGCATGGTTTTTCTGTTTCGTTATTAGTTTACTTTTTTCTTATAAACATATTTTTTTCTTTTCTTTTTCTCTTCTTAAATTTAACTTCTCCTATTGAATGTTGTGATTCCATTACCAAGCTGTTTCACCTATATTTTTTCTTTCCTACATTATTGTAATGTAATGTACTTTATTTATATAGCCCTTTAAAACAACCCATAGGTGACCAAAGTGCTTTACAGAAAATAAACAGCATTAAAAACACACAGAGCATTAAAAACAAATAACATAAACAAAAAAAAATACCTAAAAATAATATAAAAACAAATGCCAAGACAAATATCACCACTACTGGGTATTAAAAGCCATCCTAAACAAATATGTCTTAAGTTCTGAATTAAAAAGGGCCAGGTCATCTTCAACGCTGCACATGCTAAAGGAGAGATTAAACACCAGGACCAGCAGGTGCGGTTCTACCCAGATTTGGCCACAGGAATCCAGCAATTGAGGAAGCAGTTTGATCCCATACGTAAGGAGCTGCGCAACCTTGGGATTCGTCATGGTGTAATCTACCCTGCGAGACTGCTGACCACGTATGAGGGCAGAACCCACATTTTCAAGACCCCAGAGGAGGCGCAGGAGTTCATCAAGAAGATCAAAGAAGAAGAAGAGACTGGTGGGAGCTAAGCATGAACAAAATATAAGGTAGAATAATTAAGCATTTGCACAGGCATCTGACTGACTTGAAGTAAATAGTAAGTTTACAAAATATAGATTGTATTATATATTAAAAAAACAAAACAAAAACAAAACAAACAAAAACAAAAAAAAACTATGATGTACAAAGTTGTTAAAAATTTTGGAGTTAAGTTGGAAAACTACAGAGGAGAGTTAATGTTACGTCATTAAAAGCAGTAGAGTTAGGGTGATTGGGAGGATGAAGGAGTGGCTTAGGCTGTTCCCCGTGGGTGTGGAACGGTCGATGGCTATATCGGGAGACAGAATTTTTCTTTTGATTTTGGGGGGTTTGCCACAAGTGTGGGAAGGGGAAATTTGTTTGTGTGTAGTTTGTAGGATGAATGTTCAACCACTCATGTTTTTGCTTCTCTGTATGAGCATGTTTACACTGCAAGGTAATCCTAAACTCTCTATTGATCATGGACCAAAGTGTTAATCTTAATTTAACTTCATGGAATTGCAGAGGTCTACAAAATTTAAAAAAACTTAAACAAGTTATGAATAAAATAAAGGACATGGGTTCAAGAATTGTGTTTTTACAAGAAACTCATCTGATAGAGGAGGATGTTAAAAGAATTAGGAGTAGATGGCAGGGAATTGTATTCACCTCTTCATTTTCATCCCGAGCCAGGGGAGTTATGACTCTCATACATAAATCAGTTCCTTTTCAGGTGAAAAATGTAATTGGAGACAAATTTGGAAGATATGTAATCATTCAAGGTTCTTTGCTATTAGAAAATATAAATCTTGTGAACTTATATGGTCCCAATATAGATGATCAGAAGTTCTTTGCTAATTTATTTCTCATCTTATCATCACTTACAGGGCAACATATAATAGCAGGGGATTTTAATTGTACATTGAATCCAGGTGTGGATAGATCAACAGGACTGGATTGTACGCACATTGGATGTAGGATGACTATTAATCATTTTATGAAAGAATTGAGATTGTTAGATATATGGAGAGAAATGAAACCACAAGTTAAAGCCTATTCTTGTTATTCCAGTACCTACAAGACATTCTCACGTATTGATTATTTTTTGATTTCCACAGAATTAAGGTCCAAGATTCAAAACTGCTTTTATGATAACATCGTGATCTCTGATCATGCACCCTGTTGTCTAATATATGTAGATAAAAAATTGACAAAGGAATCAGGTAGATGGCAATTTCAGCATAAATGGCTTCAGGATGAGGAATTTGTCAAGTATATAGAAAAACAGATAGACGAGTTCTTTGACATCAATACTACACAAACATCAGCATGTGTAAAGTGGGAGGCTTTCAAAGCTTTTATTAGGGGACATATTATTAGTTATACAGGATCAAAATCTAAGAAGACTCGAGAGGAGAGAGCTAAATTGGAACATAAAATAAAAAGTCTTCAGGAAAAAGTGTATGCAGGAAGTGACCCAAGGTTGGAGAATGAATTACTGATTTTGAGAGCTGAATACGACAAAAAATCAGCGAATAGAGCTGCCTCGAGTCTTCTAAGATTGAAACAATCTTTTTATGAACAAGGTGAAAAATCAGGAAAATTATTAGCATGGCAGATTAAACAATTAGAAATTAAAACACCAATTACCAGTATTATAAGTAAGGGACAGGTAGTTATAGATCCTTTAGAAATTAATAGAGCCTTTAGAGATTACTATGAAAAATTATATGATACCAAAAATGAACCTGATTTATCCATCCATCCATCCATCTTCTACCGCTTTTCCGGAGGTCCGGGTCGCGGAGGCAGCAGTTCAAGCAGAGAAGCCCAGGCTTCCCTCTCCCCAGCCACCTGCTCCAGCTCTTCAGAGGGGATACCAAGGCGTTCCCAGACTAGCTGGGAGACATAGTCTCTCCACCGAGTCCTGGGTCTGCCCCGGGGTCTCCTCCCAGTGGGACGTGCCTGAAACACCTCAAATGGGAGGCGTCCAGGAGGCATCCTAATCAGATGCCCATACCACCTCAACTGACTCCTTTCAATGTGGAGGAGCAGCGGTTCTACTCTGAGCCTCTCCCGGATGACTGAGCTCCTCACCCTATCTCTGAGGGTGAGTCCAGCAATCCTACGGAGAAAGCTCATTTCAGCCGCTTGTATCCGCGATCTCGTTCTTTCGGTCATTACCCAAAGCTCGTGACCATAGGTGAGAGTAGGAACGTAGATTGACTGGTAAATCGACAGCTTTGCCTTAGAACTAAGCTCCCTCTTCACCACAACAGACCGGTACAACGTCCGCATCACTGCAGATGCTGCTCCAATCCGTCTGTCGATCTCTCGCTCCATTTTCCCCTCACTCGTGAACAAGACCCCAAGATACTTAAACTCCTCCACTTGGGGCAGGAGCCTGTCCCCAACCCGGAGAGGACAATCCACCTTTTTCCGGCTGAGGACCATGGACTCGGACTTGGAGGTGCTGATTCTCATCCCAGCCGCTTCACACTCAGCGGCAAACCGTCCCAGCAAGAGCTGTAGGTCATTGCTGGATGAAGCCAACAGGACAACATCATCTGCAAACAACAGAGATGAGATCCTGTGGTCACCAAGCATGACACCCTCCATTCCCTGGCTGCGCCTAGAAATCCTGTCCATAAAAATTATGAACAGGACCGGTGACAAAGGGCAGCCCTGGCGGAGTCCAACTCTCACTGGGAATGACTCCGACCGAGTGTTGGCAATGCGAACTAAACTCTCACAACGGTCGTACAGAGACCGAATAGCTCGTAACAACAAGCCCGATACCCCATACTCCCGAAGCACCCCCCACAAAAATCCACGAGGGACGCGGTCAAATGCCTTCTCCAAGTCCACAAAACACATGTAAACTGGTTGGGCAAACTCCCACGAACCCTCAAGAATTCTCGAGAGGGTAAAGAGCTGGTCCGATGTGCCACGGCCAGGACGAAAACCACATTGCTCCTCCTGAATCCGAGGTTCGACCAACGGCCGGACTCTCCTCTCCAGTACCTTGGCATAGACCTTCCCAGGGAGGCTGAGGAGTGTGATCCCTCTAAAGTTGGAGCACACCCTCCGGTCCCCTTTTTTGAAGAGAGGAACCACCACCCCGGTTTGCCATGCCAAAGGCACTGCCCCCGACCTCCACGCAATGTTGCAGAGGCGTGTCAACCATGACAACCCAACAACATCCAGGGCCTTGAGGTACTCGGGGCGAATCTCGTCCACCCCCGGGGCCCGGCCACCAAGGAGATTTTTAACCACCTTGGCGACCTCAGCCCCTGTGATAGGCGAGTCATCCCCCTCGTCCCCAAACCCTGCTTCCTCTGTGGAAGGCGTATCAGTGGGATTGAGGAGATCCTCGAAGTATTCCTTCCACCGCCCGACGATATCCCCAGTTGAAGTCAACAGTGTCCCATCCGCACCATACACAGTGTGGACGGGGAGCTGCTTTCCCCTCCTGAGCCGCCGAACAGTTTGCCAGAATCTCTTTGAAGCCGACCGAAAGTCTTGTTCCATGGCCTCACCGAACTCCTCCCATACCCGGGTTTTTGCTTCAGCAACCACCCGAGCTGCACTCCGCTTGGCCTGCCGGTACACCTCAGCTGCTTCGGGAGTCCCACAAGCCAACCAAGCTTGATAGGACTCCTTCTTCAGCTTAATGGCCCCCCTCACCACTGGTGTCCACCACTTGGTTCGGGGGTTGCCACCACGAGATGCACCGACCACCTTGCGGCCGCAGCTCTGGGCTGCCGCTTCAACAACAGAGGTGGAGAACATGGTCCATTCAGACTCCATGTCTCCAGACTCCCTCGGAATGTGGTTGAAGTTCTTCCGGAGGTGGGAGTTGAAGACCTCCCGGACAGGGGCCTCAGCCAGACGCTCCCAGCACACCCTCACTATACGTTTGGGTCTACCAGGTCTGAATGGCTTCCTCCCCTGCCATCGGATCCAACTCACCACCAGGTGGTGATCAGTTGACAGCTCTGCACCTCTCTTTACTCGGGTGTCCAAGACATACGGTCGCAGGTCTGATGATACGATAACAAAATCGATCATCGACCTGCGGCCTAGGGTGTCCTGGTGCCAGGTGCACATATGGACACCCTTATGCTTGAACATGGTGTTCGTTATAGACAGACTGTGGTTAGCACAGAAGTCCAATAACTGAACACCACTCGGGTTCAGATCGGGCAGGCCGTTCCTCCCAATCACCCCCCTCCAGGTTTCACTGTCGTTGCCCACGTGCGCATTGAAGTCCCCCAGTAGGACAATGGAGTCTCCAGGAGGAGCACCCTCCAGCACCCCAGTCACAGACTCCAAAAAGGGTGGGTACTCTGAAACATCATTTGGTGCATAGGCACAAATGATGGTCAGGACCCGTTTCCCAACCCGAAGGCGCAGGGAAGCAACCCTTTCGTCCACCGGGGAAAACTCCAATATAGAGGCAGCAAGGTGGGGCGATACAAGAATACCTACCCCTGCTCGTCGCCTCTCGCCCGGGGCAACTCCAGAAAAGGCCAAGCTCCAGCCCCTCTCCAGGAGACTGGTTCCGGAACCGGAGCTGTGTGTTGAGGTGAGGCCGACTATATCTAGCCGGTATCGCTCAATCTCGTACACCAGCTCAGGCTCCTTCCCCACCAGAGAGGTGACATTCCACGTACCAAAAGCCAGTTTAGAAAGCTTGGGATCAGTCCGCCAAGGTCTCCGCCTTTGACTGCCACCTAATCCACATAGCACCGGACTTCCATGATCCCTCCTGCAGGTGGTGAACCTACTGGAGGGCGG
This sequence comes from Pholidichthys leucotaenia, assembly GCA_020510985.1. Classification (NCBI taxonomy): domain Eukaryota; kingdom Metazoa; phylum Chordata; class Actinopteri; order Cichliformes; family Pholidichthyidae; genus Pholidichthys; species Pholidichthys leucotaenia. The sequence goes on along the minus strand of CM035842.1, from coordinate 88,639,009 downwards.
ACCCATGTAACTCCTTCGGGCTGAGCCCGGCCGGGTCCCATGGGTGGAAACCCGGCCACCAGACGCTAGCCTTCGAGCCCCTCCCCCAGGCCTGGCTCCAGGGTGGGGCCCCGGTAACCCCATACCGGGCGGGGTACACTGAATCCTTGATATACAATTTATCATGAGAGTCTGTTGGATCGTTCTTCGTCTGGCCCTTCACCCAGGACCAGTTTGTCTTGGGAGACCCTATCAGAGGCAAATTGCCCCGGACAACATAGCTCCTGGGATCACTGGGGCACGCAAACTCCCCCACCACGATAAGGTGACGATCCATGAGGGGGAACCTGATTTAACAAACCCAGTTTTGAACCTGATTTAACAAAACTAAATGGGTTTTTGAACGAACTATCTATACCGTGTATTCCAAATGAAAACAGGGAGATATTGGAGTCTAAAATTAGTCAAGAAGAAGTTGGGCTAGCCATTGATAATATGAAATCAGGAAAAAGTGCAGGACCAGATGGTCTTCCAGTTGACCTTTATAAAAAATTTAAGAATAAATTAATAAAACCTTTTTTGGAAATGGTTTTAGAAGCATTTCAAAATAATAATTTACCATCATACATAAATAATGCCTTAATTATACTGCTGCCAAAACCAGGTAAGCCCTCTAATAAATGTGAAAATATGAGACCAATAAGCCTATTAAACGCCGACCTTAAGATAATCTGTAAAATTTTAGCAAGACGAATACAAGAAATTTTACCAAATATTATTAATCGAGATCAGAATGGCTTTATAAAGGGTAGACAAGGCTTCCATAATGTAAGAAGACTATTTAATATTATTTATTTTAATAAAGAAGCACCGGATACAGCTCTCCTATCATTGGACGCCGAAAAGGCCTTTGATAGAGTTGAATGGCCCTTTCTTTTTGAAGTCCTACAAAGGTTTGGACTTGGAAATAATTTCATAAAATGGGTTCAAATAATATACAATAATGCTACAGCAGAAATCCTAACAAATAACAATATTTCAAAACCAATAAAAATCAATAGAGGATGTCGACAAGGCTGTCCACTTTCACCTTTACTGTTTACTATGGCAATTGAACCTTTAGCGATAGCGATACGTTTACATTCACAAATATATGGAATTAAATTTGGACCAACAGAACATAAAATCTCCCTGTACGCCGATGATATAATTTTGTTTATGTCGAATCTAAAAAAATCAATTCCAACCTTGTTGAATTTAATAAAGAATTTTGGGGAAATATCAGGATATAAAATAAATAAAACTAAATCTTCAATATTAATGCTAAATGAGACCCAGAGAAATTACCCAGCCCCTGAGGCAAATCAATTCAATGTTGTAAATCAGTTTAAATATTTAGGAATCCAAATTATGCCTAAGCTAGAATCAGTCGCCAGTGTCAACTATGAAGCCTTAATGTCAGATATCAATGAGTTAACTCAGAGATGGATGTCACTACCAATGTCGATGATCGGGAGAATCAATATACTTAAAAGTAATATTTTACCTAAAATACTTTATTTATTTCAATACATTCCCTTATCACCACCTTTAGATCTATTCTCAAGAATAAAAAAAAAAAGTTAGTGGAATTTATATGGAACAACAGGAGGGCTAGATTACGTCTGTCTTTATTATATTTACCATTTGATCGTGGAGGTCTGAAATGTCCAAATTTTATGTTGTATTATTGGTCGGCACAACTGAGGTCTATGACATATTATTTTTCATCAAATGATCTCCCTCACTGGACTGAAATGGAATCATACAATTTACCTTTACCTCTTCCCATATTCATATACTCAGATTCGGCAAAAAAATTACAAAAACAAGTTAAAAATCCATTTGTAAAGCATATGATCAAAATATGGTGTGAAGCTAAAAACTATTTAAAAGAACCACAGTTATTGTCACAATTTAGTCCAATATGGGGTAATCAATATTTTAAACCAGGGAGAGCGGACGCTGTATTTAAAGTATGGAATTTAAAAGGGATACAAAAGATTCAGGATTTATATTTGCCATGTGCAGACAACATAATGTCTTTTGAAGAGCTGAGGATCAAATTTAATCTCAATAGAACACATTTTTTTAAATATCTTCAACTTAGAAACTTTATTCGATCAAATCAAAATAAAGCTCTCACTCGACCTATTTATTCATCCTTGGAAAAAATGATGATGAAAGATAGTAAAAGAAAGGGTATTATTTCAGAGTTTTATAACTCATTGACACTATCTTCAAGTGAAAATTCACTGAAAAGATTAAACTACTGGAAAGAAGATCTGCAAATTGAAATTTCAGAGGAACAATGGGAATTGGCTTGTACAGAAGCTCAAACCAAATCAATAAATGCACGCCTTAAATTGATACATTTCAAATGGTTAATGCGGATGTATGTTACACCGGAGGAGTTAAATAGATATAACAAAAATATACCAGATACATGCACAAAATGCATGGAAAGTAAAGGAACCCTATTTCATTGTTTATGGGAATGTAGATTAATAAGAATGTTTTGGGAGGAGGTGAGGGTAACAATTGAAAAAATAATCTCAAAACAAATCATATTGAATCCTAAACTGTTTTTGTTGGGTCTGTACCCAGAAAAGCATAATTTCAATAAAAGTGAAAGAACATTCATAGACCTCAGTTTGCTTAATGCCAAAAAATGTATTGCACTATTATGGAAAAAGACTCATAGACCAGATGTGACTCAGTGGTTAAGACAGATGTTAACAAACCTTCCATTAGAAAGAATAACATATATACTGAAATCAAAGGAAATTGTGTTTGAGAATATATGGAGACCTTTTATTGATTATGTAAAAAATTTAAACATAACTCTTGAAGAAGAAGGTGAATGATGTGTGTGGACCTTGTAAATTCCAAACTGGTGAACATAATATGTATACTAATGTATTGGATTGTCTAGACTAAACAGAGGAGCATTGTTGAAGACTTGATTTTGTTGGTGGTTGTTGGTGTTTTTAGGGCATTTTTTTTTTTTTTTTTTTTTTTTTTTTTTTTTGTAGTACTTTAGTGTTAGTGTTTGATTGTTTGTATCATGTTTGTTAAAAAAAAAAAAGGTTCAATAAAGATATTGTGGAAAAAAAAAAAAAAAGGGCCAGGTCAGAGATGGCACGTAGGTCAGGGGGGAGATTATTCCAGAGCCTGGGGGCGGCAACAGAAAAGGCTCGGTCACCCCAATGTTTATACCTTGACCTAGGCACATCCAGCAAAAGCTGATTGGATGACCTCAAAGCCCTGCCTTGGTCACGGACAGTCAAAGTCTCAGACATATAAACCGGATAGGCCATTAAGGCCATATAAACCGGAGCAAGGCCATTAAGAGCTTTAAAAACAAAAAGCAAAAGTTTAAAATTAATTCTAAAATGGACTGGAAGCCAATGAAGTGAATAAAGGAGCTCTCGCCTAGGTGTACATTATTGATCATTTATTGATTATCTATTTTTCTGATGATTTTTCTAATTAATTATTGTGGTACCCCCCCCCCCCCCCCCCCCCCGGATGCATGGAGACGCCCATGCATCAAAATGGCGGCTTACTTGAACAGTGTGATAGTTTTTCCTTGCTCTAGTGTTTTCCTTAGAGATACAGTCTGCGCCATTAATATTTGTGGCACATTTACACATGGTTAATTTAGATGAAATTTTGTGAGTAGTGTAACACCCTTAAAATGAGATTTCTGTAATCATGCCTTTTGTGAGTGTCTTCCCTTGACCTAATTTGCAAATATCAGTTACAACAATTAACCCAGTTGTCTGTGCAGATTTAATGTGATTTAGCATTTATTGTAACCAATTCTGAATTATTCATTAAGGCCACATCTGCCTGTCCTGTTGACCACAGACAATTTGAATTTGTGTTAGTGCATGTTTGTGAAAGGTTTATGTCCCACTCCTTCTGTTAATGGAAAGGTGGACATATTGCTTAATTTGAAGTTGGCTTCATTCACACACATTCACAAGGAATGCTTTATTTCCATTCACAAGGAATGCTTTATTGGGCTGCACGGTGGCGCAGTGGTTTAGCACTGTGGCAGCACAGTTTTACCCTTGGCCGGGGGATCGCGGGGATCATGAGATCGTGGGTTCGATTCCAGCCCCCGACCAACAGTGAGCTGTGTGGAGTTTGCATGTTCTCCCCGTGTTGCGTGGGTTTACTCCGGGATTTCTCCGGTTTCCTCCCGCATACCAAAAACATGTAGGTTTAGGGCGCTCGCGCACGCAGCGACCAGCAGCCAGTGGCTTGTCACCAGACTGCAAACCAAGTCTACCTACGGGTACAAATAAGTAACAAAAAAAAAAAAAAAAAAAAAAATTTCCTGTTTCTTCCTAAATTTTGATCGGGCCTGGCATCCAACACCATCTTCTGTACTCTGTAGCGATCATTTCACTGCAGACAGTTTTGAGGAGGCGCCTGCTATACAGGAATCTTAGGCTTGAAAGTTCGTTACAAATGGGTTCTAAAACCGACTGCCGTACCTACAGTTTTTAAACGAAAACCCACAGATCAAGACATATCAACATATCAAAACAGCGCAGAGAAGCAACAGTGTCAAAACTTGCCCGGAAAAGAGTTTGTGTAATTGATTATTTTTTTTTCCCCCCCACATAAGGCGATCGTGATTTTACTATATTTTTTCCACCAAAAGTAAAATCTTCCCCGATGAGTTTTGAAGCAGAGTGTTGACTTTACTCCAAATGGAACGACTTTGTGTTAAAAACGTTATATTGTGGAGGAATAAGTTCAGGCGAGATATGACGAGCTGGAAGGTTGCAGTTTTATTCCCTCCATCAAAATGAGACACACTTGTAGTGCTGTGCGCTACAGTGGTCTACTGTGCTGTGCTGTGTTGTGTTGTGTTGCCCCTTGAGACATGTCACACAAGCTCTTTTATGCAGTGATGCAGGAAGAGAGAATGCATGGCACATTAGCATAACAGTCAATACACATGATTAGCATGACATTGGTTGGGTCTTTGTCCGTCTGTGCATTGTCCTCTGTATGCAAATTGCCTTCCGTTTCCTCCACCCTTGCTGAGCTGTGCTGGGTCACCACACGGCTCCCCCCAGAACACTCAGAAGGGGCTGTGATCCCCCCCCGTCGTTTGGGCTCCAGCTCCGGTAGAACTGTCATGCTGTAAAGGAGTGCCGGAGGGCACGTCAGTCCGTGGGGGGGACGGGGGAGGGGTGGAAAAGACAGTGTGCTCTGCTCCGAGTTCCAGCACATTGAACGGCCGTGGATCATGGGTGCTGGGGCCGGTGTGCGTTGTGCGTAATGGAACAAGATGGCCATCGGCCAGCTTTAGGAAGTGAGGTGCGGGGAGAGCGCTGTGGAGGAGGAGGGGGAGGGGGTGGGAGTAAGTGAGTGCCGGCCCGGGACGTCAAAGGTGTCTGGGCCGCGCAAAAATTGCGTGTGGATCCTCGATGGGGAGGGACTTTCCCGGTCACCCTGGTGGTGATCCACAGCGGCTGTGAAAAAATTAAGTCTCTGACTCCTCTCGCGACTCGGTCCAGTGAGGATGTGGGGAAGGCGAAAGGCCAAATTCCCCGAGGATGCATAGCGGCTGTGAAACAACTGCAGCTGTGTGAGGGACTTGGCGGTTTGGCTTTTAGGTGCGGAAGCAGCCCTAAAGCCACCGGGGACAGCAGTCAGCTAAACTCCTGGTGTATGCCGTGGCTGAGAAACCTATACAATGTCCTGTGTGCAGGCTGCACGTCTGCTTCAGGTGCATGAGCAGCCCTGAAGGTTCTGAGGGTGGCGATTGGCCGTGTTTCTTGGGCATGTGCAGCGGCAGAGGACGATGTATCAGTCTGTGGAGCCGGTTCGTCTCTGTGCGTGGCACGTGCACAGAGACGAACCAGCTCAGGTCACCAGTGTGGAGGTAAAAGATCAGGTGAGGGGTGCACCATGACGCATGCTGGTGCTTCCCGTCCGGGTCATCTCTGGGGTGTTCGCCTTGTGTTCTATTCTTCGTCAAGGGTCACCAGTGTGGAGGAATAAGTTCAGGCGAGGTATGACGAGCTGGAAGGTTGCAGAGTTTTATTTCCTCCCATCAAAATGAGACACACTTGTAGCGCTGTGCACTACAGTGGTCTACTGTGCTGTGCTGTGCTGTGTTGTGTTGTGTTGCCCCTTGAGACATGTCACACAAGCGTTTTTATGCAGTGATACAGGAAGAGAGAATGCATGCGACATTAGCATAACAGTCAATACACATGATTAGCATGACATTGGTTGGCTCTTTGTCCGCCTGTGCATTGTCCTCTATATGCAAATTGCCTTCCGTTTCCTCCACCCTTGCTGAGCGTGAATAAGAGTCAATCTGCATTGTGCTGGGTCACCACAATATTACTTTTTTTAGTTTTCATTCATCTTCTTCCGCTTAATCCTTTTCAGGTCGCGGGGGACTGGAGCCTATCCCAGCATCTTTGGGCAAGAGGCAGGGTACACCCTGGACAGATTGCCATTCCATCGCAGAGCCAACACAGAGAGACAGACAACCATTCACTCTCACAGTCATTCCTAAGGACAATTTAGAATCCCCAGTTTGATGCCAATTAACCTAACTTGCATGTTTTTTGGCATGTGGGAGGAAACCGGAGAAATCCCGGAGTAAACCCACGCAGACACGGGGAGAACATGCAAACTCCACACAGATCACTGTTGGTCAGGGGCTGGGATTGAACCCAGGATCCCCCAGCCAAGGGTGAGTTGCTGTGCTGCCGCAGTGCTAACCACTCCGCCACCGCGCTGCCCCCTTTTTTTTTTAGTTTTCATTTTTATAAATCTCATTTCCTACTGAAACTGAATATCTGAGCATTTTTTTTTTTTTTTTTTTTTTTTTTTTGTATTTCCAATCAAAATTTCTGTAAACCAAGCGATTAAATAATGATGGCCATATGTGGGGAAAAAAAATCAGTTACACAAACTCTTTTCCGGGCGAGTTTTGACACTGTTGCTTCTTTTGGGCTTTTGTCCCTGCTTAAGAGTGTGTAATATTGCAATTATTTCATTTAGGAAGTCTCAGAACTGCTGACAAAAAAAGCCAGAAGCGACAATCATTAGTGAAGAACTTCAAGAGGAACATGAAGAAGCAGGCTTATCTTCAAGCGACATTTTTCTACCTACATATCTGCAGATTATGATGGTAAAGACCCATAAATGTCATATAACATATGATTCAAAAATTAGGCGATTGTTATTTTACAGTTTTGTTTACAAACCCGCCCATGTGACCAGAATTTCCCCGACAAGAGGAAAAAAAATTAGTACACTTGATTTTATTATATTTTTTCCACCAAAAGTAAAATCCTCCCTTATGAATTTTGAAGCCGAGTGTTGACTTTACTCCAAATGGAACGACTTTGTGTTAAAAACGTTATATTACTTTTTTCAGTTTTCATTTTTATAAATCTCATTTCCTACCGAAACTGAATATCTGAGCATTTTTTTTTTTCCCCGACCACCTGATCGGGGAAATAAAAAAAAATAAATTGAAGCCAAAATTTCTTTAACCCTAAAGATTAAATAATGATCGCCTTATGTGGAAAAAAAATACATAATTATAATAATTACATAAATATATGCACAAAATCAATGCCTATGGTTGATAGTTACAACATAGCAAAGGTACATGATCAAAGTGGCACATCCAGTTCTTTTAGAGCTATCTGTATATTACCATTCAGTGTTTCGGAGGCGACCGATGTCCATCTCTAATCCTTCACCATCGGACCCTTCATCCTCTGAAACATGCAAGTAAATAGGGTTGCAGTCCTTCGTTAGAACCAACTCACTCTTCTTCATCACTCGGTCCTGCTTCTTCCTCAAAAACTTTCGAAAAATCGCTCAAATCTTCGCTGAAATCACTCACAACTTCCTCCGCTTCAGTGTACTCAGCCATGCTTGTTTACATATTGGGTTCCTCTCATGACGTCACAATATGGCGGCGCTGTTTGACCTGATTTCGACAAACGAACATCGTAATCTGCTACATCACAATGTAATTTATGGTAGTATATGGGGGGGGGGGGGTTACTGAATTTTTTTGTCTACACAGACAAAAAAACTTGTTCCATTTTGTTACGGGAAAATTTTTTTACAGAGTATATGTTGTTTAAATGGGAAAGTCAGACTGGAACTGTCTTGAGTTCCTTTTCTAGGTAAAATTTTAAGCATTATAGTACTTAAGGAGTAACGTGAACTTGTTTTCTGTTCATTTTCATTTCATTGTTTTCTTTTCTTATTCAGTACTTGGCTGCACGGTGGCGCAGTGGTTAGCACTGCGGCAGCACAGTTTACCCTTGGCCGGGGGATTGTGGGGATTGTGGGATCGTGGGTTCGATCCCAGCCCCCGACCAACAGTGATCTGTGTGGAGTTTGCATGTTCTCCCTGTGTTGCGTGGGTTTACTCCGGGATTTCTCCGGTTTCCTCCCACATGCCAAAAACATGCATGTTAGGTTAATTGGCTGTTCTAAATTGTCCCTAGATATCTGTTTCCTATAGGCCCTTAGAATAGAGGGTTAGTATTAATGAAAGCGCTTTGAGTGGTCTTTGTGACTAGAAAAGCGCTATATAAGTGCAGGTTAGTTAGTAGTTAGTTAATCCAAAAACTCGTCAAGGGCAACATCTTTGTTTTTGGATATTTGCCATGTGCTCATAAACGATAATTTTTATTTTTAGTGATTTATTTTCAGTAGGTTAGAGAATAAATAAGAGAGTTCCTTTTACTCAAGCACACCCATATAAATATTAAGACAGAAAAAGTGATTATTTTATAGTATTCCAGTAGTGATTTGCATATTTGTCTGTCCTCATAATGTCCCTTACCCATACATTGTGCAGGGATGTGATTTTTCCGCTAATTTGCAGAATTCCACTTTTTTTTTTTTTTTTATCTTCCAGGAAGGTAAAGTACGTTAAGTACGTTAGCGGCTTGTGGTCCACGAACGCAGTGAAGGTGCGCCCTTTCAGCCAGAACTGGAAGTGGCGTATGGCCAGGTGGAGAGCCAGTAACTCTCTGTCGAACACGCTGTATTTACGCTCACTGTCGTGCAAAGACCTGTTAAAAAAGGTGAGCAGCTGCCAAGAACCGGCAACGCATTGCTCCACGACGGCCCCTATGGCCATGTCCGAGGCGTCGGTAGTGAGCGCTATCCGAGCCACCGGGTCTGGGTGCGCCAGTAGTGCAGCGTTTGCCAGAGTTGTTTTAACTTCAGAGAACACCTGCTCCCGCTCAGGAGTCCAGTCAACTCTGTCCGCCGGTTTCCGTTTCTTGAGTGCGGCGTACAACGGCTGTATGAGCTGGGCTGCGCGGGGGAGGAAACGGTTATAAAAGTTAACTATCCCCAAAAACTCCTGCAGCGCCCTGACATTGATGTTGAGGAGAAAAAAATAGCAAAACAATTTAGTTAGATTACTTTTATGATTCCAAACAGTTTGAAATTGACAGTGCACAGTGGACATTGACTCATAACTTTTGAATATTTCTAAGACTTAGCTACATCAGTGATTGTGCAAAATGAACTGCTCGACTCAATGGAGATTGAAACTGATGATCTGAAATGAATGCTGAAATTATAAAAAGTAATGGTATGTTGGAATTTTATTTCTATTATGGAATAGATAAAATTAACTGATTTTGATTTGATCAAGTGTTAAAGCATGTGATGGATAATGCTTGTTGGAATATTTTAGGAATGCTATCTTCTTGGAACATAAGTCAATATTATACAGTAATAAGTGGCATTCAGCTGTTAGTTTTATGTCATTTAAGCACAGTTCTGGTACTTAAAAATCATAAAAACCCAGGAGCTTCAGGGGGCTTTGCCCCCCCACCAGGGCTCTGCCCCGGACCCCGCTGGGGGACTGTGTCCCCCAGACCCCCTGCTAAATTTTCAGATAATTTCCCCAACCCCAAATCACATCCCTGATTGTGTATTACAGTGTCAACTTTCACACAGTCTGTCATTTCTTTAAATTGACAAGACAGTAAACCAACCACTTGGTCATTTTTAATGCCAACAGAAACAAATCTAGAGAGCCCAGTATTGGGACCTTTTCCTCTGTTTTTTCTAAATCCTATAATCCTTCAGAGCTTTGTTGTTTTGTCATGAGCAGTAAAAGGATTAAAACTTTAATAATCACATAGTCATTCATTAAGAGTGACTTTTCTATTTCCAAAAGAACAATAATATGGTAAAGAAGCATTAAAACCTCTGTTTGATAATTAGCAGCCTCAGGTAAATTATATGCTCAAACACTGTCATTACCACCTTGTTTTGTGCTTTGAATCATGTCATATAAGCTGTATTTAAAGCTTTCAGTCATTGGGTATTATTTAGTGACAGCATTATTCCATAATCTTCAGTTTCATTTATCATATTGATGAGGGTCGCAGTGATTAATATGCGTGCACTTTAACTTATCGGCATCCGACATGACTTGGTATGGGCAGGAGGAGTGGGGTGAGCAGGCAAGGTGACATCATTTGCTGGACTCCTGGGGCAGGGTCATGGCTGAGCAGCAGAAGAGCGAGGAGCAGGGACAGGGAGGGGCCAAGGTGTGGCCCTCATTGTCATGTCAGACCATTAGTCCATTGCCCTTTTTCCCTGTAAAGTTCACTGTTGTCCCTGTGAGCTGAAAAATTACACTGACACTTCAAAAATTGAATAAAATAGCTCAAAATTGAATAAAATAGTCCAATGTTGTTCATCTGCCCCCAGGTGTCCCAAAAGATAAAAGTAAAAACCCAAATGTCTCTCTGCCCTGCTAGCAGGCAATTTAACCCAAAATAAGGAAAAAAATCTGGCAATTGAAAGTGTTGGCTTTAAAAATATGAGAATATTTACCAGTTGTGCAACATTAGATTCAAAACCCACACAAAAAGAAACTGTAAAAACTCCAAAGCTTTGCAAAAATACCAAATATATATATACATATATATATTTTTCCCCCTTCTCACTCACTCAAATCACACCCATTCAGCAGTAATCTCAGACACACGGGCCTTCATACACACATATGCAGCTCTCTTTCACTCCCTGATTCACTCAAGGTCACAGCTAGACAGCCACGCACACACACAATTACAAATCACTTTAAATACGCTTGAAATGGCAACCTCAGCGAATTTGGCACCCTCACACTGTAACATGAATCCTTCTTGTTTTTCTCTTCACCGCTGTGAGAACACAATTCGTTTTCTACCCAAAATTATTATTTGCAAACTCCCATAGGCCGACTCACAATTTTCATCATTACCCCGTGGAACAATAATCACATAACCGTGCTTTTACACTTCACAATAACCAGAAAAACAATAGACAAACGCGACTTCAACCGTCGTGGCACTTGTACTTCCGCCTCTGCGGTCTCGCCAGGACAAACCGTATAACACAGAACAACCAGAGAAACAAACTGCAGTAATTTTATTCAAACCACCTCTATTATTTAAAGGTTAACCCTTCTTCTACTGTCCACTTTAATCAGTGCTCACTGTGATGTTATTTGAGATTGTTACACCGATTCCATCAACGCTCACTACGATCTTAATGGAGCCTCTTACGTCAATGGTTCTGCGCGTTAACAACACTGCTGAGCTTCCACCTCGTCAAACCTGAACTGCTCCAGACTGAACCGAACTAAACCTACGGCTACGGCAAGCAGAAACGTACACCAGACTTTGCGGTGTCAAACGCTCAGCTTAACAAACACATTTACCTTCGGGGACTCTCATCCCAGGGTCAATCAATAAATAAATGTACTCACACTCAAGCCGCCTGTAGGGTTCTTGGACCCGTCAAACAGTCAGTTTCAGTGCCTCGTTCCAAATGCTTTCACTGCAGTAACACTGAGCCTGTTGGGTTCAGCCTGGGAAGGTCTTTTGTCAGCTGTGCACTCACTGAAATCGGGCAGAGGCACCTGTAGCAGGATGGAATTATCTGGGTCCCTGTTCGTTGTGCCAAATGTTAGATTATTTTTCAGCATAATCATTCTGAGTCAAAAAAAATCAGGCAGAATATTTAAATGTAAATAAATTTATTCTGTCATGGCCAATGAGGGAGGAGTACAGACACAGCCCCAATCTGACCACCCATACTCCTGAATCAAACATTCCTCGCTCAAGGTTTATAAAGCTGTTTTACCAATGGGAAGACGGAAGACGGAGATTAATGTCCTGCAAGACGTACAGTCTTGTCCTTGAGAGTCCATGAAGCATAGTCCTTATCTTCTTTACTCACAGGAAACAGGGAGATAAATACACTGTCACACAGAACTGAACAAGACTAATTGAAAAGATCTGCAGTCATTTAGAAAAATATCTGAACATTCTCACCACAGTCACTCACAAACTGGACATTCTTATTACAAGTATGTAATTGCTAACTCATGCATTCTTACACACAGAATGAAGCTGCCTTAAGGCCATATATAAAATGTACATATGAGAATATAAAAGACATGGAATAATATAAGAATAATATGGAATTTTTCTATCAAACTTGGTACACCATAATTTACACATAAAAACACCATAGCAAAATGTTTTACTGGAATGCAATTAATACAGAAGTGACATCATGTTGACCTCATTGTTTGGACGTCCAACATTCCTGGAACATGGCATAATCAAACTTTGTTGTTTTTTCCTTCTCATTTTTACTAATAGACAAACGTGGGAGCAGTTGAATAAAGAGAAGTATGCAGCTCAAAAAACCACAGAGAATTTCAAGAAACAGGTGATGCAGTAATAAAAAGTTAAATCTTTTAATAGCAGTCTAAATTCTTCATTCATAAGCAGCTGTTGACAATTTTAACTTTCCCCTTTCTACAGATTTCAGAGCTGCGTTTGCAGAGCCAGGTGCTCGAGGATGCAAATGGGATGCTGTTGGAGAAAAATTCCCAAACTATCGCTGAAATGGAGAGTCTACGACAGCAGCTGGCTGAGCTGGTAAAGGAAAACGAGAGGAGGGAGAAGTTCTCTGCTGAAGAGAAAAATAAGGTAACGGTCATGTGATGGCAGATCTCACGGTCATGATGGTGTTGAGGTAGTCGTAGCTCATAGTTGATTGGTGGCTGTTTTGTGGTAGTTGGCGACTTGTGTGTCTGCTCTGGAGGGAGAGTTGAACAAAGCTCTGGAGGACACTACACAGCTGGAAAAGAGGAATATCCAGCTGTCACAGCAGCTCTGTGACCTCAGAGAGAAGGTGAGTGTCTGATCATAGGCACTTTAACGTTGTCATGCAGGTGCAATATTAGAATTGTGGATGCTCACAATAAACACATCTAAAATCTTCGAACAGTGAGGTCAGTGTATGTTAAAGTAACCCACACCAGCCAATAAACTCAAACTTCCTACTGTTTAAACAGTCTGTTTCAGGAATTATTTTTCTACTCTAACTTATTGTGCTTTCTCTACCAATTTACTTTTCAAATTTTGCTCTTTAAGAGGCGGCTAATAAAATGAGAGCTGACTTTAAAGAAACAGGAAGGGGTGTGAAAATGCCTTGTTTTACAGAGAACTGTGCAACCCATTATGATAATACAATATGATATTAAGATTGAAAAACTATTGATAATGCAAAGCTGCTGGGGTTGTACTAAATAATTTGATTATTAAAATGTGGAACTATGAGACTGACACTGTTGCTGCCCTCACTTGTACACTTTCATAACTGATCAGACCATTCAGGAGGTCCAGGCTTGACAGACGTGTGGACATGAGACAATGTTGCAGTTAAAAGAAGACAAATTTATAAAATAACTATTCTGTTTCCATCCAACTTAGTCGTACTTGTAATGTACATTTCTGATAATTCATCTAAAGAAGTATCAGTTTCCATCAACTGCATTCAGCAGGAGATCAATAGTATCATACATAACATAGTGTTGCGTTCTACATAATCGGATGTCAACAGGAAAACAGAAGATGGAGCTCCTGGATTAAAATATAAACTAGTGCTGGGAATATTAACACGTTAAAGCAATTACAGTAGTCCTATTAATGGAATAAAAATATTAATGCAAATTAACACCCCCCAGGGCACTTCCTGTTACAGCAGAACTTAAAACATGCAACCACGGCCTGCCCGGACTGTCTTTAGCGTGACATGTGATCAAGCTCGTCATTTTAATCAATTCTGGATGTTCAGATCAGTTTGCTGGAGTATCACTGTCATACAATGTGGACATTTGGACCATTGATTACATTTAATTAGACATTAAAACGAGTGACCACAGTGAATGAATGACTTCAGCTAGCCTTGCATTTACTGGAAGTTAGCTAACTTCCGGTTAGCATGAGGCTAGCGCACTGTGTTCGAAATGTGCACTTGTTCCTTACATAGAGCCCTATATATTGAATCAGCCATTCTGTAGCACTGTTTGAAATCTTAAATAATTTCATTCACTACATAGTGCACTCAAAATACTAATCAAAAATATTTTAATCGAGATTAATTTTTTGGGAAATGGCCATGATTACCGTATTTTTTGGACTATAAGCCACACTTAAAATCCTTTAATGTTCTCAAAAATCGACAGTGCGCTTTATAATCCGGTGCGCCTTATGTATTAATTCTGGTTGTACTTACTGACCTCGAACCGATTTTATGTGGTACACGGCGCTCAAAAATCTGTCAAAAATGTTTTAGTACGACTTTGGTAAGTTACGAAGCCGAACCGCTTGATGGATTGTCGGAGCTTTACGGTAGTCAGGAGCCTCGCGGAGTAATATGTGCTTCAACATAATGGCCGGATGGCTTTTTCCACAAATCTCCGTCCCTATTGATCTGCCACTCCATGCGCGCCCATCTCACCGATACTGTCAAAACCCAAGTGAAGCAAACTAATTTGGAGCTTGCCATCATTCCGGGTGGATTAACCAAAGAACTCCAACCGCTATATTGGTGTCAACAGGTCGTTCAAAGTTAAATTGCTAGCGAGTTACGCCACTATCTGCCAATGGATCGTGGATCGAAACTGCTCCTGTTTAGCTGTAATTAATATTCAAAAATGATATTTTCGGGACGAAAGAATTCAAGCGTCCCGGCATTTGTTTGCATTGTTTACTTCTCGGGGCTGCTGCCGGAGAGCGAGCCGTATCGATTACTGAGCAAGTATCCTGGTGATGTAAACAGCCACGGACCAAAAACGTACATTTGCTCATGGAGCAGGTCATTCACACTCGCAGACAATCGCGCTATATGTGTCTATAATGACTATAGATAGGATTTTCTTTCCATGCACGCCAAAAAAAAAAATAAAAAATTACCAGATCCCACTACCTCGCGAGGTAGTCGATACCCAAAAGCCGATGGTGTATAGAACACGTATATTAGGATTTGTATGTGAAATTTCGGCATCGAAACTGCTCCCATTTAGCTGTAAACGGGAGCAGTAAATACGGCTGTAAATACGTATTTACAGCCCGTAAATACGGCTCACTCGCTCTCTGCTGGAGAGCGAGCCGTATCGAGTACCAAGCGAGTACCGAGCGATATTCTGGCCAATATGGCGATGTAAACAGCCACGGACTAAAAACGTTCTGCCTGCTCATGGAACAGGTCATTCACACTCGCAGACAATCGCGCTATATGTGTCTATAATGACTACAGATAGGATTTTCTTTCATGCACGCAAAAATTTTTTTTTCCCGGCTCCGACTACCTCGCTTTAATGCGCCTTATAATCCGGTGCGCCTTATGTATGAAATTAGACCATCAAATAGACCGTTCATTGATAGTGCGCCTTATAACAACTTCTTGCTCTGAGAGAGAGCAGTCGCATTTTTCTTCCCTCCTCCCGTTTGCCTTCCTGACCTATTCCCAGCTTTGCAATGTTGCGTTTTTGTCAGTGTTTAGTCGCTCTTCTTCTGCTGAATCTTAATCTAAACGGAAATTATGGATTTGGAAGCGGCTTAAATGTGCTATTGTCACTATTTTTTCAACAAGAATCGGGCCAAGGGGGACCCCAAGAATTGGAACCTGCGAGGAGACTCATGGACATTGGAATTCATGCGTCTGTGGAAACATTATTGGTTATGATCTCAGGACTTCTATTTTTGGCTGTGAAGTTCCCTGATGTATCAGAAATTGAAGGAAGGTGAGAGAGCTGATCAAAGCGGACCCGGCAAGCTCCTCCATCAAATTCGACCAGTTGGGGAGGGCACGAGTAGCGGCAAACGGTGAACTGAATGACAGTGATTCAGCGGAGGAATACATCTGGAGCCCTGTGCTCTCCATGGAATTAAAGTTTAAGCCTGCACATGGAAATTATGAAAGCACAGAATTGCATGGGTGAGGAAAAATCTATTCTCTAAGTGCACTGTGCAGATTTGATTTGACCTTGTCTTTGGTGCCATGTATTTACATTCCTCCTGATGAAGATAAGCGGAAGGAGCGGCTCTGCCTGCTAACCCATACAATCGACACAGTTGTTATTGTTTCAGCAGATGAACGCTCAAGGACAGTGCACCATGTGACAATTACCATCTGCAAGCAAGAGCGAGAGACTCTAGACTGCTTAGATCACATGACTTTAACATCTGTCCACTGCCAGGAGGCGCCCTCTGCTGTTCACTAGCAATTGACACACCTACACTTGCATTCAACATTACACTACTGCTACAATTACTGATATACAGTATATTCACATACACTGACTCTCTCACTACTGCTTTGTCATTGTGTGATCTATTGTCTGCTAATTGTGCATTTGAGAGTTTTTTTCTTGTAATCAAAATTTTGGTCATAAAATGAGCTCTATTTTGATCAACAATGCTTTTTTCTCTCTCCTATTGTGTTTTTCCCTATCCTTCCCCCCTCCCCCCTCTTCACCCCCCCCCCCATATGACAGGCGCCTCGTCATGGCTGCCGCGTCATTGGGATGCGCCTTTCATGTGCGCCCAATGTCAAGTCAAATTCCTCGTATGTTTACTTGTTTACTTGTAAATGTGCTTGGCAATAAATCTGATTCTGATAATCCGGTGCGCCTTATAGTCCCAAAAATACGGTAAACTTAAATTAAGTTAAAATTTTTAATTTAAATTAAGTTAAAATTTTTAAATGGATTCCCAGCACTAATATAAACCAACTCCTCGGTTTGGAAGGAATACTGGTTGTCCAGAGCCATTTTTGTAATGTTGTGTGCCACAATGGGTTCAAACCACCAATCCTCTCTATCTTCGTTAGCCATGTTTGTCATGTCATAGTGGTAACCATGGTAACCCAGTGCACTGACATGCCATTATTAGTAAGATGAATCATCTGTTTTCATTCCCTTTATTCAATTCAGTTGTGATTCCATACCTTCTAAATTTCTAATGCACATTTATGAGTTTGATTGATTAATATGTCTTTCCGTCCAGGATTTCTGTTGCTCAATTGCTGTTCAATTCTGTTGCTTAATTCACGTTAATATAATTGAAAATACAGTTATTGATGCTGATGCAGTCTGTTGAGGGAGAACAACAATACAGAATATTAGGATATTAACTCTGGAATTATGGAGTTATGCAGGTGTGTGGGTGTTAAGATTATAGAAGCTTCATTACAGCTGCAGTTGTCATTTGCAGGCAGTTATGGTGGACCCTGTGGAGAATCCGCTCGGCCATGGTTTTGAAGAGCAGCAGAGTGGCCATAAGGAGACTGCAGGACTACGCAACCAGCTAGCCAAAGCTCAAGAAAGGGTAAGGGTCTGCTGTAAAGAACTGAGAATATCTTAAGTATTTACCAGATGGCATTATGTCTTACTGGTCTGAGATCAAAAATATTGTTTGCCATATTGTCCTGGTATTCCCAAACAGAAGAGTGTTGCCTAATGAGAAAATGTTTTCTATTCTGCTTCCAGGTGAAGATGGTTGAAGAAGCTCTACATTCTTTCCAACATCAAAGTGCTCGTATGAAGTCTGAGCTCCGTGGGTTACAGCAGGAGAGGGATTCTCTTAAACATGAGATGTCAGTGCTGCAAAAACGGCTGCAGAACACCAACGATAAAGTAGGATTTTTTTTAAAAGTTGCACACTGAAATGAAGACATCATAATTGGAGGGAAATGTGACTTTTTAATTTTATTGATTTATTCTTTTATTTTTCACTGTTAGAATCATATTTTGGAGATGGCC
Organism: Pholidichthys leucotaenia; assembly: GCA_020510985.1. Lineage (NCBI taxonomy): Eukaryota > Metazoa > Chordata > Actinopteri > Cichliformes > Pholidichthyidae > Pholidichthys > Pholidichthys leucotaenia. The sequence continues at coordinate 88,620,837 of CM035842.1, read as the reverse complement.
CTGCACTCAAGTGGTCTGCAGAATCAGAGCAAGAAGCTGTACAGGGATGAGGTGTCTCAACTGATGGAGCAGGAGCAGCAGCTCCTGAGGCAAGAAAACGAGAGGCTTCAGGCTGAAGTTCACAGCATCAAAAGTGACTTCATCCAGGCCAGAGATAAGGTGAACAGAGGCCAAAAGAAAAGGATGTATTAGTATTCTTTTTTCTCTCTGGTACTAATGTAAGCCCTTTGATTCTCATTTGCTTGTCCGCAGCTCCGTCAGCTCGATGCCACCATCGTGTCTCTGATCAAACAACCGAGTCAGTCATCCCTGGTGAAGGCCCTGGAGCATGAGAATGCCTCTCTCAAACAGGAACTTGAAGCACAAAGGGAGCAGACCAAGGTATAAACTGGATTCACGTAACCAAGGGGAAAATTTGGAGTATGCAAAGTGCTTCAAAATTCTCTCTGCATGTGATTCTTGTTTCAGGGTCATGAAAAACTTAAAGAACTGGAGAGCCTTCAGAGGGAGAATGAGGCACTCAAGGCCCAAATGGCTCGACTGTCCACACAGATGATTGAGGTACATTGCACTCATTTTTCCAAACTTCCCATAAAAAGTGAGGAATTTGTTACTGGAGGACTTTCTTATTGTTGCTGTGTTACCTTACTTAAACTATTTTTCAATTGTTAGACATTGCAGGCTCAGTTTTTGGGACTTTTGCCTCCATCACCTCACAGGATGCCAAGGGGTCAGCACCGTGGTGAAGAGCCAGACCACATGCAGGTACGTCAGAATTTAAGCCCCTCTTGGTAGGGGACCAGAGAGTGTAATTGTTATTATTTTGTGGATTAGGCTGCAAGTTAAACTATTGCATCAGCCATTTTTTTTTTTTTTTTTGAAATGGCAAAATAAAAAAAGTTCCTTTGGTGAGTGCTGCATTTGCAGTGACTTGTGCTGAAAAAACTGTTTGTGTTGTCTCCATTTTTACAATATTAACAGTAACACTAAATGTCACTCAGAGGTGAAACAGCTCTGTACCTTGGTCCAATTTAAATGAAAATAGTGCCAATGTTAAGTGAGATATTTCTGCTCTTTGTCCCTTTTTGAAATATTAACGATTATAACAAAGGTCATCTGAGGTCACAGCTCAGCTACTTTGACTGATTCCAGCAAAAACAGTTTTAACAACGAGGGCTGCATCCAAATATTAATCCCAAGGATATTCATTCACTACGAGGGTTCATAGGCTGACCGTGATGCAGTGGTCAAATTTGACCAAATGTGGTTTATTTTTCAACATTTGGTCCACACACTTCTTCCATCGGTGTTGCAGCGCTTGGATCCCTGCGGTTGAAAAATAAAACCACATTTGGTCAAATCTGACCACTGCATCACGGTCAGCCTATGAACTTTTCAGCACCCCCCCCCCCCTCCGTACATACATGGGGGCGGCTGTGGCGCAGGTGTAGAGTGTACTCGACCTCTGATCGGAGGGTCAGTGGTTCGATTCCTGCTCTCTCTGTGGTCTCCATATCCAAGTGTCCTTGAGTGAGACACCAAGCCCCGAGTTGCTCCTTATGGGTCAGGTCAGCACCTTGCATGGCAGCTCCAGCGCCATAAGCGTGTGAATGGATAGATAGCTGTGTCTGTAAAGTGCTTTGGTCATCCAGGGAAAAGAAAAAAGCACTATATAAGTGAATGCTATTTACCATTTACATTGGTATTCAGGTTTGAAATTTGATATTTGAATACCCAGCTATTTCTTATGTTTTTTTAAAGTAAAGTTAAATTAAAAATGCCAAAATTGGGGGAGAAACCTCACAGATTTACAAGGAAAAATATGGCAAATTCATAAGGAAAAAAAATTGCAAATTGATGATTTGAAAAGCCACAGATTTACATTAATATATTGGCAAATATATGAGGAAAAGTACTTGAAATTATGTTAAGAAATGGAAATGAGGAAAAACTGGTAATTTAAGCAAAAAAATGGCATATTTATTTCAAAAAAGAAGTAGAAAACATTTTTGAGAGAAAATGGGTGCAGAGTTTTTAAAAAAAAAAAAAAAAACGCAAGAAAAAAGTTCTAAATTTATAAGAAAAGTCATGCATTTTTTGTTAAAACATGAATGCTCCAAATATTACTGCTGACTATTCAGAAGTGTAAAAGCTTTTATTTGTTTATTAACCTTTATTTATGCAGGTAATCCCACTGAGACACAGGGTCTCATTTTTAAGAGACCTGTCAAGACAACACAACAGCATTACAGAGACGACGCGAAGCGACCAGACAATAACACACCGAGTTACAGACAAACCAGCTAATCAGTACGAAACAAAACGATAGAGAAAATGTGGGAAAAGTGCCAAGTAATAAACAACTTAAAATACTTGGAACAAGAGCAGCTTCCCGAAGATGCCCTCTCCAGTGACACCAAAAGAAGTTTAAAATCCCCTAAGAGAATCAAGCTAGACGGCTTCGGACTCTGCTGCAGCGAGTTCCAAGTTGAGCAGACAGACCCATCACCATCCAACCACAAGCAGTTTTTGTAATGGCAAGGAAGATATTTTAAATTCTTCTTTTAATTGTGCAAATCAGCAAAAATGAAGCACGAACCACAAGCAGTTTTTTTTGGTTTCAAGCACAAATTAATATTAATATGTCAGAAACTGTGACGGGACAAACAACAGGTTTTTAGCACAAATGTAGCACTAACTAATTTCACCCTTTGCCTTAAAATCTCTTAAAAAGTGGCTGATAAAACTTAATCTAGGGTGTGTGTGTGTGTATTCATCTCCTGCCATTCTTCTCACCTCAGTATTTCTGTCATATCATGGTTCTTTGGTTTCATAGTAATATATGTTTTAAAGCCTGTGCACTACTTCTCCTGTTGGTTTACATTTAGATATAATGGGGGTTAAATACACCTGTTATATTTTACCTGCTTAAACCACTCATGTCAGGTACTAAATGCTTACTTTTACTACTTTGCTTTGCTGCTGTCATTTCTTTAAGCATCAAAGCAAATATGAAGTTGAGTAACTGCCATTTTCTAAACTCCTGACCTGAGTGTCATGTTGTCGTGATCCTCCTCATTCACCTTTATCTTCCATACACTTTTCTTTTTGAAGCCGGTCCACCTCAGCACCCATCCGTCCTCACATGTCCTGGTGTCACTCGTGTAGTGTTTGCTCTTTGGGTTTGGCGTTTAGCACTGCTGTCTGTGTGTGACCCTGTGTTTGTGTTTCTGAGCTCGCTGTCCTTTGTTTATCTTTCTCATCCCGGGACTGAAGTGGTTTCAGTCTGGGTGTGGTCCTGGTGGTTTAGATTATTTGTTCATCTTTTTTTCCATACCTGTATTGGAAGTACTTCCATTCCACAGATAAATGTCATCTCTTGATGTTTATCTCAGACATTTTGTGATGTGATGGTTGATCTGTATCTTGCCTGTAAATAATCACTGACTGAAGTTCATTGTTTACCCACATATCTTACTGAACTTAAAATATTAAACTCTGAAAGTATAAAAGTATAATTCAGAACTAATGCCAAATAAAATGTAAACGTCATAATACAATATGTAATGTAAAATTCTCTACTGACCTTTTTTTAATAGTCACCTTTTTAACTAAATTTCTCTTTATTATTAATCCTTATTAACTGAAATGTAGAATTATGAGTCAAAATCCAGTCAGGATTAAAGTCAAAGTTAACTTTAATCAGGTGAAATTAAAGTTGTAACACTCCAAAGTTTTTGTGCTCTTAGACTGTCTCTACAATGGAGAAACGGCAATATAAAATTGCTTTAAAATTTCTTAAAGGGGTCATTAACTACTTTTTCCGTGGATTAATTTCAAACTCTTAACATCATCATGAACATACATATATCTGCCTTATGGTAAAGAAAAAATAATTTCTGTGTCGTTTTACATGAGATCCAGAAAGCCACTCTCTGAGCTTTCTCAGAAAATGCTCTTTCATGCCACCTGTCCACCTAGGCGTCTGTTGGCAGAAGGTCCCCGCGCCTCCTCCGCACCGGGATCCGTTGGGAGCGTGAAAGCGGCAGGACCAGGCGAGAGTCACAGTTGTCAATACTCCGGAGCCACAGACTGCAGGATGAGTATCACTGCCTGGTCAGAGAAATGTGGCCAGTGTTGAAGCAGTACTTTCAGCTACAAAAGTGCAGTTTACTGAGCTGCTTCTGCCCTCCCCGACCTGCACGGCCTGCACATCACTGGTCGACACGACTCCTGGTGGATGGGCTGTCCTGGTCTGTTCACAGCACGTCCTGATGTTAAATTTTAACGTTAAACTCCTATATCTTCAAAACGGTCAAGGCGAGAAATGAATGTGTAGTAGCTGAATATATGTTTACTTTTTACTAACAACCACTGCTTTTAAAAGTTGAGCACGAGTTCCAGGAGGCATTCGCCTGCTCCTCATTTGCGTAAATGGAACTGGAGCGCGGATTAAATAAATGAGGAGCGGGTACCTCCATGCGACACCACCAGAATCCATGCAGAGCGGGCTACATACACAATGAATGGGAAGAGTGAAAACGCACCCTCAGGTGGGTGTTGGTCAGGTGGTGATTGATACGTGTGGCAAAGCCTATCACAAGTGAGGGGGCGTAACCTAGCGCAGGGCCCAGTTTGACTGTTCACGGAGCAGTTGGTACACAAAACACTGAAGTCAGAAGCTGCAAATGTGATTAGATGAGGAGCATAATGAAGATATAATGCCTGTAAAAATAAACTGATGCTACCGTGATCGTGGAGGGTCTGAGCGAAAGTTTGGCATATATGTAGTCATGCAGCTGGAGCCTTGGGAGGACACACAAGTACAGCAAAGCGTTCATCTGCTCACGGCTGGCAGGTAGTTCGGCATATGTGGCCATAATACTGGGGGACTCCGCAGTAGACTTCCGACTGGCCGGCTGTTCGCAGTGGGAGCTCAACAGCCGGGAGACTGCTGGTGCCTTGCCTGTTTCGCTGTGATCCAGCAGCTCACCCGATGCACACACTGTGTGGCTGCATATGCCAAATTACTGTTTAGACTCTCCACAATCAGTAATAAACTTCAAATGTTTAGGCATTTTACAGAATCAGATACAGCGGTATCTTTGATAAGAGTTTCGCTTTTTGGTGAAATCTATTATACTTTACAAGGTTTAGGAATGAATCTGTAATGAAATGACCAGAACAGCGTAATAAGTATGGGCTGAACACCTGAGGAACACCCGTTAAGATAAATCCTAGCCACTTTTTTCTTAGAAATGCATCCTTTGGGAGTTTGTTGACAGACGGCTCCGACAGGACGGGCTGGATGAGGCTGGCCAATAACAGAGCAGCGGGCGGGTATTAAGGATGGCACTGGGCTGGGTTTACTGTGTGAGTGATGTCCCGTGGCAAATCCAGAACCGTCAATTTTACTTTCGGAGTGAAAAATGATATACGAGAGGGGGCTGAAAAGTTCCTAGTGGTCAAATTTGACCAACTGTGCTTTATTTTTCAACACAGTCTCCCCTTGCAGCGCTTGGATCCCTGCAGTTGAAAAAAATAAACCACATTTGGTCAAATTTGACCGCTATGAACTTTTCAGCCTGTGAACTTTTCAGCCCCCCCTCGTAAAGGCTGCTTTTTTTTTTTAAAGAGAAGGGAGTGTTTTGTAATTTTTTTGAGTATCACATGACCAGGAGATGCTCTTCAGTAGGCTAAACCCTACAAAAACACAATTTTTCAGTTAATGACCCCTTTAAGTTTATTGAGTGCAAAATTTCAGATTTTGGAATTAGGGAGTGAGAGTTTTAAAATGCTGATGTATTTAGAGTATATAATTATACTATATAATTTTGTGTATATTGGAAAATCAGTGTAAGCTTAGCTTTATTCCACAACATATTTTTTTTATGGCTGTTTTTATTAAGTTCCTCCTTTAACTAGTATTCCAAATTTGACTTAATGGACAAAAAAGTGCTTGTGTTAGTTTTTAGAATTAGAGGAGAGGGTGGAGCAATGGTGAAGTGTACTTGCCTTTTCTCTGCAGGGGGCGATGCCGGATCAGAGGGCGACTCACGCAGACAGCTACCGGCGCATCGGTGGATTATAAAACCAACGTCTTCTCATCCTTTTGCCTCTTGACTTTAAACCCTTCCTGTATGCTTCCTCTTCTGCCGGAGCAGAAACATGAATGTAGCACAAGTTGCCGTGTAGCAGATTGTGAACAAACGTGGCGCCTGATTTAAAAGGCGTGAAGGTGTGATTGTAATTTGCTGCTGCTAGGTGGCAGGAAGATGCCTGACAGCAGTTTGCGCCCATGTTTTCCCAGTGGGACCTTTATTTATAGTGACGACGCTACCTTTGGAAAAACTGTCAGACTTGTAGAAATGTAGCAACAACTGTGCATCAGGCATAACATTATGATCACCTGCCTAATATTGTGTTGCTCCCCCCTTTGCTGCCAGAACAGCCCTGACCCATCGAGGTATGGACTCCACTAGACCCCTGAAGGTGCACTGTGGTAGCTGGCACCAAAATGTTAGCAGGGGTGTACTGTACACCCTTTCAAGGAAATGGTATTCCCTGATGGCTGTGGCCATGCCACAAATAACAAAATGGTTCAGGGATGGTTTGAGGAGCACAGCAGTGAGTTTGAGGTGTTGACTTGGCCTCCAAATTACCCAGACTTCAATCCAGTCGAGCATCTGTGGAATGTGCTGGACAAATAAATCCATGGACGCCCCATCTCACAACACACGGGACTTAAAGGATCTGCCGCTAACATCTCTGTGCCGGGTACCACAGCACACCCTTCAGGGGTCTAGCGGAGTCCATACCTCGACAGGTCAGGGCTTTTTGGCAGCAAAAGGGGGACCAACACAATATAAGGCGGGTGGTCATAATGTTATGCCTGATCAGTGTACATATGATGAACTGGGACCAGTCCCTTTGTGGTTCATGTATGTATGTGTCCTGATTACAGGGAATCTTTTAAATGATGGATGTCTTTTCTAGGAACAACTGTTATGCACTTGGACCTTTTTAATAATAGTTTGTGGCAGGGTGTGCGTAATCTTAGAGTAGCCTGATGATCATCAAAGGGCTTTACACTGGCAAGGTTGGTGCCTTCTGAACCTTTTTCCAACAATCAAATCACCTGTCAACGTTGGTCGATGTTTCTGTGTTTAGTCAGTTTATAGTAATTTATCAGTGAAGGCATCAAGTCAGTTGTGTTTCTGACTTTTCTCATTTAAGTCTGTATCTCATATGTGACACTAAATGCGGTGAAATTTTCCCTCAAGCTCACTACTGGTTCTTGTTGTTTTTGTGTTCTTGGGTTGTTTTTGATGCTGCTTCACACCATATGAACCACATCTTTCTGCTTTCCCTCGTTTCTGTTAAATCAGATCTTGTTTGATAACTGAATCATTGTTAGTCCCAAGTGTCTTTAGTACAAATGTGTTTTATCCATCACTGTCATGTTTTTTATGTTAGTCTATTAGAGGTACTTTTTTCCCTCCAGAATGCCTAGGATTAAATGTATTTTATTTATTATTTTATTTATTTCATGTTAGAGTTTATTTTATTTATGCATTAAATTATTTGTAGCAGCATCTGGAATAAAATACTTTTTTCCTACCCATTATATTTTGCATATTTTTAAACAATTTTCTTTCCCTCGGAAATGAACCAGACATCGCTTGATGCTGGAATCAAGATTAAAATAAACTGGCTCTCAAGAAGCATGGTCTATATGTGTGACTCCTCTCCTTTTCATTTACACCCACTCAGAGGATATGAAATTTGGACTTCATCGTATTTTTATTGCACTTACAGCCGCTTGATGATGTCCATGACTGTCTTCTCACTAGGATGAGAGGAAGATGAGGAACATGGAGGAACGCATGAAGGAGATTGAACTGTCTCTGCATAACGTGAAACTGCTGCTCAAGGAGAAGGTGGCTCAGCTGAAAGATCAGGTTGGTTCAGAGTTCCTGTAAAGTCAGCCGTATGACCTAAAGGGCTGAATCACATATATCTATACGGGCTGAATCACATATATCTATACCAGTGTTTTTAAACCGTTTTTGAGCCAAGGCTCCCTTATTACAATGAAAAAAAAATCAATCATGTTACAAAATGACATAGCCTATTACAGATTAGCTCTTCACCGCTGGGACAATGGGGATCAGGGGCAGTTCTCCTGGTAATATGACCAGTGGCAGGACGGGAGACTGACTCACAAAGTAGACAGTCCGTGGCTTCTCCATACTCCATCAACAGCGACAGTGGACCAATGAGCATAGTGCTTATGAGAGTTGTAGTTTCATAGTCTCATATTGCAGTAGGTTTATTATTTTAGATGCCGTTTGAAAAACTACAACCTGCCAAAGTAGCTAGCGGGAGTGGCCGTCTTATCGGCCACTGCTGAAATCCACTGGCCATTGGCCAGTGTTAATGTCAAGCCCTTTACGGGATGATGTTTGTACATTTTCTGTACTCACTGGTTCCATCGATCTGCTGCTGCTGCTGTTGCCATGTGCTGTTGGCAGCTTGACAAGCAATCCATGGGCTGTGGTGTGCTCCTCTGGGCCTGTCCTGTTCTCTGTGACTCCTGGGAAGTCTGGCCTGCTGGGGTGTCTTCCACTCGGCAGTGGCCACTGACTTGGGTGGATTGCTGTTATTCCATCCAGCAGTAGCATTAGCCGTTAGCCGCTACGACCGTGGAGATGTTAAAACATCCAGTGTTACCAACTCTCACTCTTTTTCCCTCTCTCACCTTATTTCTCACTCCAAAGTGAGGAAAATACTGCCATTATCATGTTGACTTTCTTCAGATTTTTACACAATAAGAGCTCTCAAGGCAGCATAAAGCAGAGTGAACAAGTTCTAAAACTTATTCTGAGGTAAAGAAGTATATTTCTTTAAAAAAAAAAAAACTATTTATAGGTATTGTGCACATGCACACTCACTCCACCCGTACCCCTCAGGCTCCCACGTGCACAGTTCCCTCTAAATCTTACTCCAAGCTTCTCTGAAAAGCTAGCAACTCTGAAATATCCCTCTGGAACTGCGCAACCAGCCCAAACCATCTGACTGTCATTAAATCTCTTGGATTACATCCATAGGGGCTCTTGACGAAAATTTATTTACTGAAGCTTACCCATTCCCTCCATACTCTTGTCAGCCGCTCCGGAGCATTATGGCAACATCATCAAAACTAGAAAAGCACTCAGAGAGCGCATACCTCCACCAAGGCTCCTTCCGTCCATCATGGATCACCTCCAAAATGTAATGGGTTTGTGTGTAGGCCACAAGCCAGTTCTGGTGAAAATTGCAGCAAAGCCTACCCAGTAGTTTCAGAGGATTCTTGCGAACACACTGAGAAGATGGCTTGGTGGAGGTATGCATTCTCAGATCATCACCAAAATGTTTTGAGTTCCTCTCTAGCCCAACGACTACCTCTGGTGAAAATTCCATCCAGTAGTTTTTGTGTAATCCCGCTAACAACGGACAGACAAACATACAGAGGGACAAACCACCCCGATTACATTACCTCCTTGGCGGAGGTAACAAACCCCACGTGCGCACATGCGCTCAGTGGCCGTTCAGATCATATTGCCACCCGCTGTCATGGAAGAGCCACTACAGGCACCGGTGCATGTTAACGGCAAATTATTAGCAATTTCTTTTTTTTTTTTTTTTTTGAGGGGGGGAGGTGGCTAAAGAAACCAAAAGATCTTAGTCCATGTTACTTTAGGCAGTAGCAGTTATATACTGGTCCAGTCCCTCTTAGCCAGAATGTCCCGTTATGTCACTACATACTACATGAATTTATGACAAGTAAAAATAGGAAGATGGTGAGTTAATATCAAATCCAAACCAGACATTAAAGCTTGTCATTAAACAGCAATTTTCACAATGTGGGACAATTTTAACTTTGGTATGCGTTTTAAGAGTTATGAATATGATACAGAGACAAATGGTGTCATTATTCTGGAGGCTGATCAGACATGTTGATACCACTGGTGAACAGGTGACCAAGTTTACTTAAGGCTCTGTTCTTTATTGAGTTACAATGTTTCTATTTATTCGTGACTTGCTTATTGATCAAATTACATAGATACTTTCAAAAAAATTTGTTTGAGAATTTAACTCAAAGTAATGTTTTTTGGGTTGTTTTTTTTTTTTTTTTTTTGGAAAGTAAGCTTTTTAATATTTTAACCAGGGCTTGACATGAACTTTTTTGCTGACCGGCCACTGTGGCTAGTGACTTTCCAAAGTTACTAGCCACTCAGCGTTTTCACTAGCCACAATTTTGTGGTTGGAAAATTATGTTTAGTATGATCAAATTTGAGTATTGCATGCTAAAACGTACTTGAACTAAATTTACAGTCATGTTAAATGTAAATGACCCTCGTAGATAAACAAAAATAGCAAGAGAAACACTGTTGTATTATTTATTAACAGCAGTAAATGCTGTAAAACAGTCGAGAAAAATATTTACAATATGAGAGTAAAGTACAGGTAGATTATGGGTCTGTCCCAATTCTCATTTGTATCCCTACCCCTTCCTCTTTGCCTACTCCTACCCCTTGACCCTTGATAAAGGTTGAAAATTGCTCCTATGAATGGGGACACCCATTCAGATGGACGTCACATTCGGAGGCGAAAGATGCTCCAACTTTAAGTTGTACTCTGTGGCAAACTTTGGCCACACCTAGATCCTGTCCTAATTAAAAAAATAAGGAATCAGGAAAAAAATAACCAGCTTCTATTTTTTTTTTTAATTATTTTTTTGTGATGTGATGGAAGTGATGGATTTAATTTACAGCAACACTACCTGTTTTCACCAGAAAAAAGAAAACTGATGAGGAAAAAAAGTCTCATCTTAAGCAGAAAAATGTCTCAAATTTACATGAAAAATTCTAATCAGTAGAAAAAGTCAAAAAATTTACTAGAAAGAAAGCTGTAAATTCTGAGAAAAACTTGGACCTCCTGGTGGGCCGTTTTGGCCCGTGGGCCACATGTTTGCCACCCCTGGACCAGCATATTAAAAATACATAATTAGAGGTTTTAATTCCATGAAAAAGTTGCATATCATAGATAATCACAGATAAACAAAAGTTCACCTCAGAATAAGCTTCATTTGTTCTTTACAGTAACATAAAGTTTAGTCACTTTAGTCACTTTTTCTCTCTCATACATTCATTCATTCATTCATTCATCTTCTTCCGCTTAATCCTTTTCGGGTTGCGGGGGGGCTTGAGCCTATCCGGGGATTCCTATCTGGAATTTCCCCGTTGTGGGACTAATAAAGGCTTATCTTATCTTTTTGTAACTTAGATTTTTATTCATTTTTCATCATATATAATGCATTCAGATCACATTCTACATTTAAAAAACAAAGGGGTTAGGGTAGGGAAAAATAAAAAAAAATAAACAAAATAAAAATAAAAAATAAAAAAAAATAAAAAATAAAAGGGGGGGGGGACAAATGTTGGAGCATCAAGTTTTTAGTTTCCATCTCTTAATTCTTCTGGTTTTTTCAGTGTCTTTGGTTATTCTTTCAATTTCTGCCTCGTTGTTGCACTTTGTAGTGTGTCCATTTCCGCCATTTTTTCTCCCATATTCCTTCTTGCATTCTTCGTCGATATGTTAGTTTTTCCATCATACGTATGTCCTCAACAATGTCAGTCCATTGTTCTTGGTCAGGAAGAACTTCTGATCGCCATTTTTTTGTGATAGTTTTTTTACATGCAATCAACAAGATTTTAACTAGATATCTGTCCTCAGCCTGTATAACATTGTCTTTTTTAAGATCACATAAGTACATCAGGTTACAGTTCATTGGTATATTATATCCTAATATCCTCTGTATTGTCACATGCATAGATTTCCAAAATGATGATATTTTGTAGCATTTCCAAAACATATGTGAGTGGTCTGCATTTTGAGCCCCACATCCCCTCCAGCATAAAGATTGGGTATTTGTATATTTTCCTTGAATCTGTGGTGTAATGAAAAAGCGAATCAGGTTTTTCCATCCAAATTCCCTCCATGCCCTTGAATTTGTTGATGTGTGTTGTGTTTTCCATATTTCCTGCCAGCTTTCTTCTGTTATGTTTAAATTGAGCTCTTTCTCCCATTTCTCCTTTATATAGTTACTTGTATGATTGTTTGTCATAAGTTTCTGATATAGTTTTGAAATAATTCTTATTTTATTTCCTGCATATGAGCTTAAAATAAGTTGTATAATCTCGTTCACATCTGTTTGGAGGTTATGCCTAATCTTCTTCATATAGTAATCTCTCATCTGCAGATATCTGAAAAATTCCGATCTTTCTAATTTAAATTTTCTCCTGATATTTACAAAGCTCCCGAGATCTTTTTTTCCGATATTGCCCCATGCTGTGATTCCCTTGTTCACCAGATTTTTGTATCCCCTATCTTGTTTTGCCGGTTCAAACTGACTGTCAAATGCTACCCATTTCAATAGTTTTATGTCTTCCCTTATATTATATTTTTGTACTATTTTATACCACAGTTCTAAAGTAAATTTAGTGATTGGGTCTATTTGTTTGATTTGCTTATATGCATCTTTATCCCCTATTATGCTTTGTACTGGGAGTCCCTCAATTTCCTTTTCCATTTCTTTCCATTTTGCCTCATATCCCTCGTCGCACCAACATATGATATATCTTATTTGTGCTGAGTAGTAATATTCCCTTAGACTCGGTAGGCCCATGCCTCCTTTCTCTTTTGGTAATTGGAGGGTTTTATATTTCACTCTTGGTTTTTTACCTCCCCAAACAAATCTCGATATAATCCTGTCCCACTTTGAGAATTGGGCATCTGGAATCTCTGTTGGTATAGCCTGGAAGAGGTAAAGTAATCTAGGTTGTATGCTGATTTTGACTGTCTCAATTTTTGAATTCACATCCATATTTAAGATTGACCATCTATCAATATCTTTTTTTATTTCTTGTTCCAACCTATCATAGTTTGCTTTATATATTTTGCTTAGGTCTTTAGGTATGTTCACTCCAAGGTATTTTATTTCTTTTTGCTTCCAGTTTAGTTTGATCTTATCAGTTATCTGGTTTAGAGGGTTATAGTGGAATGTCAGTATTTGTGTTTTTGTTATGTTTATCTTGTATCCTGATAATTTTCCAAAATTTCCTATCAAGTTCATCATTTCCATTATTGATTTATCTGGTTGTTCAAGGTAAACTATAATATCGTCTGCAAATAGCCCAATCTTGTGTTCCGCCCCCTTTATTGTTACACCTTTTAATTTCTTATTTTGTCGTATCGCTTGAGCCAATGGTTCTATGAACAGAGCAAACAAGGTGGGCGATAAGCAGCATCCCTGCCTAGTTGATCTTTGTATATTTACTTTGTCTGTTAAGCTACCGTTTATCTTGATTCTTGCCACAGGTTCTTGATATAGCGTCCTTATGCATTGTACTGATTTTTCGTTAAATCCAAAGCGCTCCAGTACACTATATAGGAATTTCCAGTTAACCCTGTCAAATGCTTTTTCTGCGTCTAAACTCATTATTACTGCGCTTTTCTTTTCTTTATGTATTTGGTTAATTATATGTATTGTTCTCCTGATATTGTCATGTGTTTGGCGTCCCTCTATGAATCCAGTTTGATCATCTTCTATCAATTCCGTCAAGAATGTCTTTATTCGTTTACATATAATTGTTGTGTATATTTTATAATCTACATTTAATAAAGAGATTGGTCTATAGTTTCCGCATTGTTCTTTATCTTTCCCTGGTTTTAAAATAACTGAAATGATTGCTTCGTTCCATGTTGGAGGTATTTTGTTGTTGTTCAGCGTCCAATTAAATGACTTTAGGAGTTGTGGTGTGAGTTCTTCTATAAACAGTTTATAAAACTCAGATGGGTATCCATCACTACCTGGTGATTTACCATTTTTAAGTGACTTAATCACATCCCTGATCTCTTGTGTTGTTATTTCTGCTGTTAGTTTTTCATTTTGTTGATTTCCTATTGATGGCAAGTCCAATGTGTCTAGAAATTTTTTGATATCTTTAGTATTTGTTTCTTCAGGTTGCGAGTATAGTTCTTGGTAGAAATTATGGAAAATTTCTTCGATGTTTTCTGGGTTAACTGTGGTTTTATTTGTGGTGGGGTCTTTAATCTTGTATACATTATTCATTGTTTGTTGTTTTCTTAACCGTTTTGCCAGCAGTTTTGTGGCTTTTGGCCCCATTTCATAATATTTTTGCTTTAGATATCTATTTTTCCTTTCAATTTCATCCATTTGTGTTTCTTTTATCTTTGTTTTTTCTTCTTTAATTTCTTGATATATTTTTGGATCATTTGTGCTTTGATGTTTACGTTCTAATTCCCTCAGTCTCTCACATCTTTGTTCATACGCTTCCAGTTTAGTCTTATTTGCTTTTCCTGTTTCAACAATTAATTTACCCCTTAACACGGCTTTTAGTGCGTCCCATAGTATTGTTGGGTCCACTTCTTCATTGTCATTCTCTTGGATATATTCGTTTGTTTATTTTTATTCTTTCTTTCATTTTCTCATCATTTAACAGTCCTACGTTAAGTTTCCATGTTGTTTGTCGTTTTCTATTGTTTAAATATATTTCCATGTATATAGGATTATGATCTGATATTTCTGCCCCTCCAATCCAACAATTTCTCACCCTGTGTCTGTCACCTTCATTCATAAGGAAGTAATCTATTCTAGAGTGTACTTTATGGGCTGCTGAATAATGTGTATAGTCTTTTTCGAGTGGGTGTAGGTCCCTCCATATGTCTACCATACCCATTTCTGCCAGTGAGGTTCTTATGAACTTTGTTACATGTTTTTTTGTCTTCTTAACACTTGTTGTGTCAACTTCATGATCCATGACAGCATTTAAGTCTCCTCCACAAATTAGGACTCCTTCACTGTGTGTTGCTATGAGATCAAACAGATGTTGAAAAAAACCCTTGTCACTTTCTGGTGGGGCATAGATGTTCACTAATGTGATCTGCATACCATCTATTCTTCCCTTTATTATTACATACCTGCCTTCTTTATCCTGGATTTCCTGTTCACTTTCAAATTGTATTTTGTTTGAGATTAGTATCATAACCCCCCTTTTTGCTCCTCCCTTAAATGAACTGTAGTAGGAGTTCTTATAGCCAAATCTCTTTAGTTTCACATGTTCTGCCTTGCTCAAATGTGTCTCTTGCATAAATATAATTTCAGCTTTTTCCTTCTTGAATTTTCTTATTATTCTTTCCCTTTTAACAGGTGAGTTCAGACCATTCACGTTTAGTGTCATTATCTTAAGATTTTTACCCATATTCATGTTTTTCCATTTTTTTAACTTGTGCTCCTAACCCCTTTAACAACAAAAATAACACATATTTATATAAGGCTTATCTTATCTTATCTTATCTTATCTTATCTTATCCCAGCATCTTTGGGCGAGAGGCAGGGTACACCCTGGACAAATCGCCAGTCCATCGCAGGGCCAACACAGAGAGACAGACAACCATTCACTCTCACAGTCATACCTAAGGACAATTTAGAATCCCCAGTTTGATGCCAATTAACCTAACTTGCATGTTTTTGGCATGTGGGAGGAAACCAGAGAAATCCTGGAGTAAACCCATGCAGACACGGGGAGAACATGCAAACTCCACACAGATCACTGTTGGTCAGGGGCTGGGATCGAACCCAGGATCCCCCGGCCAAGGGTGAGTTGTTGTGCTGCCGCAGTGCTAACCACTCCACCACCGTGCCGCCCTCTCTCATACAGACGTGGACAAAATTGTTGGTACTCCTCTGTTAATGAAAGAAAAACCCACAAAGGTCACAGAAATAACTTGAATCTGACAAAAGTGGTAATAAATAAAAATTCTATGAAAATTAACCAATGAAAATCAGACAGTGCTTTTGAATTGTGGCTCAACAGAATTATTTTAAAAAACAAACTCATGAAACAGGCCTGGACAAATATGATGGTACCCCTAGAAAAGATTGAAAATAATGTGACCATAGGGACATGTTCAACCAAGATGTGTCCTCTAATTAACATCACAGGTGTCTACAAACTTGTAATCAGTCAGTCGGCCTATTTAAAGGGTGACAAGTAGTCACTGTGCTGTTTGGTGACATGGTGTGTCCCACACTGAACATGGACCAGAGGAAGAAAAGGAGAGCGTTGTCTCAGGAGATTAGAAAGAAAATTATAGACAAGCATGTTAAAGGTAAAGGCTATAAGACCATCTCCAAGCAGCTTGATGTTCCTGTGACTACAGTTGCACATATTATTCAGAAATTTAAGATCCACGGGACTGTAGCCAACCTCCCTGGACGTGGCCGCAGGAGGAGACGGATAATACGAATGGTAACAAAAGAGCCCAGAACAACCTCTAAACACAATCATGGTAAACTCGAAGGTCAAGGTACATCAGTGTCAGATCGCACCATCCGTCATTGTTTGAGCCAAAGTGGACTTCATGGGAGACGACCAAGGAGGACACCAATGTTGAAAACAAATCATAAAAAAGCCAGACTGGGATTTGCCAAACTGCATGATGACAAGCCACAAAGCTTCTGGGAGAATGTCCTATGGACAGACGAGACAAAACTGGAACTTTTTAGCAAGGCACATCAGCTCTATGTTCACAGACGCAAAAATGAAGCATAGCAAGAAAAGAACACTGTCCCTACTGTGAAACATGGAGGAGGTTCTGTTATGTTCTGGGGCTGCTTTGCTGCATGTGGCACAGGGTGTCTTGAATCTGTGCAGGGTACAATGAAATCTCAAGACTATCAAGGTATTCTAGAGAGAAATGTGCTGCCCAGTGTCAGACAGCTTGGTCTCAGTCGCAGGTCATGGGTCTTGCAACAGGATAATGACCCAAAACACACAGCTAAAAACACCCAAGAATGGCTAAGAGCGAAACATTGGACTAGTCTAAAGTGGCCTTCTATGAGCCCTGATCTAAATCCTATTGAACATCTGTGGAAGGAGCTGAAATATGCCGTCTGGAGAAGGTACCCTTCAAACCTGAGACAACTGGAGCAGTTTGCTCATGAGGAGTGAGCCAAAATACCTGCTGAGAGGTGCAGAAGTCTCATTGACAGTTACAGAAATCGTTTGATTGCAGTGATTGCCTCAAAAGGTTGTGCAACAAAATATTAAGTTAAGGGTACCATCATTTTTGTCCAGGCCTGTTTCATGAGTTGTTTTTTTTAAATAATTCTGTTGAACCACAATTCAAAAACATTGTCTGATTTTCACTGGTTAATTTTCATAGAATTTTTATTTATTACCACTTTTGTCAGATTCAAGTTATTTCTGTGACCATTGTGGGTTTTTCTTTGATTAACAGAGGGGTACCAACAATTTTGTCCACGTCTGTATGAAAACTTAGATGTGCACAGCTGTGGACAGTAAACGGGCTTCTTGCTCTAAAAATAATCATATTTAACCACAGAGGTAGAAGCTAATGTGGAGGCAGGGTACAGTCATGCTGTGTCAGCAGAGGATCAGGTGGAACTGCCCTGGTGATCTGATCACTGTGGGGACAGGTTTGTTCTGCTGGTCTGCTGTCAGTTCGGTGCAGTTTCTGGCCACAAAATGAAGTGACCTGCGGAGCACACCATCCGCAGTTTCCCCTGTACTCCAGCCTGGAGCAGTCCTGTGTACTGTGCTGGGAGTTGAGCCAGACCATGCCCACGGCGACAGTGACCAATGACAATACACTGTGTGTGCAGATGGTGCTCATGGGAGTTGTAGTCTTTTAGTCTCACACTGTGATAGGCTTGTTATTTTGATCTTGCTTGAGAAAACTACAACCCGCCAAAGTGGCTGGTGGGACTGGCTGTCTTACCCACCACTGGTGAAATGCACCCGTAATGTCAAGCCTGTGGGGAGCGTGAAATAACGAAGCTGAATTGGTTCATAATTCAGGTTTTATTCAAGCACTTCATTCCCAGCCTTCTCTCGAGAACAAAAGAGCAAGAGCTGCATCAGACCTTCACCTTTATACCTCTCACACAAAGGGAGAATCACATATCCCTGTCAAAAACCCCTATTGACATTAACTCCCCCTCCAGTCTCTCAGTCCTCCACCTGTCTCCCAGGAGGTCGGGAAGTCCTTCCAGCCCCTTGCCGCCGTACCTCCGTCCTCTTGTTGTTAACCGCAGGTGGTCCAGACATATTGTTCCATTCAGGACGTGAAGCCAATCCACACATGCAATCTCCTTAATGCTTAAGCATATGTAGGCAAAAATACATTGGCTACATAACCCCCCCCCCCCCCCCAAACGTCGAAGAATGGACAATATATTAAAATTAAGAGAACATGTTAATATCAGCGGCACAGCCTATACCACGTGACTACATCAAAAATCAGTGACAACATCAATAGGATAGTCTATACCACATGATCACATCAAACAGTCAAATTAAGAGAATATGTTAATATCAACAGCACAGTCTATACCACATGGCCACATCAAAAATCAGTGATAACATCAGTCAGTCTGTACGCCGTCTGGGCTTCAACCGTCTTCCAAATCTGCTGTAAGCAGGTCTCGCGTCCTTGCTGCGCCGTCCTGCAAAGAATCTGCTGACTGAGGAAGAGAGTGGTTATTTGATCCCTGCGGGGGCTCCGGGACGCGTTCCCTGGGGGGTCTGCCGCGTCGAGGTGCCCTCGCTACCCGTACAGACTCATCGTTCATCACAGAAGCCGGCTTTAGTCTGTCAGTACTGACTGTCTCTTTTCTGTCTCCCAAATCTAGCACAAAATGCTTATCACCTGTCTCCAGCACCCTATATGGCCCATCATATGGTGGTCGGAGGGTTGGTCTTAGAGCCTCGTGCCTGACAAAAACGAACTCAGCATTTTTTTAAAGCTTTGGGAACAAAAACGCGCGGAAAAGTGTGATGAACGGGGCCCGGGAGCATGTCCGCTCCTGTGCCGATGGGTGGTCCAAGAGCCGGGAGGCGTCCCGGTTCCGGATGCTCTGGTAGAAATTCACCGGGCAGCCTGAGAGGTTGAGCAAAAACTAATTCCGCTGGGGAGGCATTTAAATCCTCCTTAGGCGCAGAACGCAACCCTAATAAAACCCATGGTAGTTTGTTTACCCAATCTGCATCCGTAAGCGACGCTCTGAGGGCTGCCTTTAAAGACCTATGAAAACGCTCGCACAAACCGTTAGCCTGAGGGTGATAAGCGGTGGTGCGATGAATTTTCGCTCCCAAGCTGCTGGCCATCGCTGACCACAGCTCAGAGACAAATTGAGGCCCTCTGTCAGATGTAATATCAGACGGGACCCTGAAACGCGCTACCCAGGCCGTCAAAAAAACGCGAGCCACCTCTGCGGCCGTGGTCGATGTCAGTGGGACCACTTCCGGCCAGCGTGTGGTTCGGTTCACCATTGTCAAAAGATGTGTGAACCCCTGCAACGACAGTAGGGGGCCCACAAGGTCGACGTGCACGTGATCGAATCTTTTGGCCGGAATGTGGAACGGTTCTAAAGGGGCTCTTGTGTGCTTATGAATTTTGGCCCGCTGACAAGCCATGCAGGTCCTCGCCCACTCTTTCACGTGCTTGCGCAGGCTCGGCCAAACAAACTTCTCCGCTACCATTTTCACAGAAGCGCGCACCCCTGGATGTGCCAGGGAGTGAACTGAGTCGAAAACGCGGCGGCGCCACGTGGCCGGAACTACCGGGCGTGGTCGCCCGGTTGACACATCGCAGATTAGGGGGGGCATACCGGTTTACAAACACCTGCTCTCCAGCCTTAACCCTGCTGGTCCAGACTGGAGCACGCGCACGTCCGCATCTCTGCCCTGCTCCGCTGCCATGGCTGCGTAATCTATCCCCACGTGAACTGGGGCCGCGTGCGCTTCCGCACTGCTATTTTGCTTCGCGGCTGCTGCAGTATAATCTGCCTATGCGCGCGCTGGTGCTGTGGCCGCGCGAGAGAGGCAGTCTGCTACTATGTTGAGTTTACCTGCTACGTGCTGAATATCAGTGGTAAATTCCGAAATTGCCGCCAGCTGCCTCTGCTGCCGGCCCGACCATGGATCTGAAATTTTGGACATGGCAAAAGTGAGCGGCTTATGGTCAACAAAAGCGGTGAAACGCCGACCTTCCAGCCAGAACTGGAAATGGCGGATGGCCAAATGGAGCGCTAACAGCTCCCTGTCAAACGCGCTGTATTTCCGCTCAGTTTTGCTCAAGGATTTGCTGAAGAAAGCTAGCGGCTGCCAAACACCGGCGATGTGCTGCTCTATAACTGCCCCTATGGCCAAATCTGATGCGTCGGTAGTTAGCGCGATGCGGGCCGATGGGTCCGGATGAGCTAGAAGCGCGGCTTCAGCCAAGGCTTTTTTTACCTCCGTGAACGCGCGCTCCCGCTCCGGGGACCACTCGATTGTATTGGAGGGTTTTTGCTTTCTGAGCGCGGCGTATAATGGCTGCATGAGCTGCACTGCGTGGGGCAGAAAACGGTTATAAAAATTTACCATTCCTAAAAATTCCTGCAATGATTTGACCGTTTGTGGTCGGGGAAAATCTGCTACTGCGCGCACCTTATCCGGCAGCGGAACTGCCCCCTCTGGGGACACGCGGTGGCCCAAAAAATCGATCTGCGCAACGCCAAACTAGCACTTGGCTGGATTAATTATTAAACCGTGCTCTCCCAACCTCCGAAAAACCGTAGTGAGGTGTTTTTCGTGTTCTTCCTCTGAAGTACTGGCAACCAAAATGTCGTCGAGGTAAACGAACACGAATGGAAGATCACGTAACACGGCATCCATCATGCGTTGGAATGTTTGTGCGGCGCCTTTAAGGCCAAACGGCATACGCAAAAAGTCCAAAAGGGGTTATTACCGCCATTTTAGGAATGTCCTCCGGCCGGACTTGAACCTGATGGTAGCCGCAAACCAGGTCTATTTTAGAAAAAATGCGCGCCCCTGCTAAATGCACGGAAAAATCCTGGATGTGTGGGATGGGGTAGCGATCGTGTGCCGTGGCGTTGTTTAGCCTGCAGTAATCGCCGCAAGGTCTCCAGGAGCCGTCGGCTTTCGGGACCATATGCAGCGGCGAAGCCCATGGGCTTTTCGAACGGCGAATAATGCCCAGCCTCTCTAGGCTGGCGAACTCCTTGCGCGCCATGGAGAGTTAAGCAGCATCCAGGCACCAAGCTTTCACAAAGACGGGGGGGGGGGGGGCAGTTGTAGTGATAAAATGCTCCACCCCGTGTTTCACAACTGTTGCCGAGAATGTGGGAACCGTGAGTGCTGGAAACTGGGTGAGTACTGTGTTAAACTTACCACCTGCTGTGGTGACATTGGTCTGCACTGGTGGCGGGGACACTCAAGCTGCACAGGGAATAGAATAAAAAGAGTGCATTTACCAGCCGCCTATTGGCAAGATCAACTAACAAACCGTGTGAGCACAGAAAATCAGCACCTAACATGTTGAAACTCACTGCCGCTATGACAAAAGTCCATTCATACGTGCGGCCATGCAAGGACAGAGACAAGGTCCTTTCCCCGTAGGTGTTGATGCTCGAGCCGTTCGCCACCGTTGCCCCGTTTCCACGGGGGCCAGCCACCCGGTCAGCATAGGTTGGGGTGATGAAACTCACTTGGGCTCCAGTGTCTATAAGGAACTGCCGCCCGGAGCTCGTATCTGTGATGTATAGCAGCTTATTTCTTTCACCGAGAGCCGAAGCTGCTAACGATTCTCGGTCCTGCCGTTTCCCAACTTCTTGAAGTTGCACGGTGACACACACCTGTGCGCCCTCTCTGCGAACCGCTGATGATAAAAGCAGAGATCCTCTCCTCCGCTGCGTCGGGGTCGCGCCTCTGCCGCTGGGCCATCACCTCTGCTGCGTCGGGGCCGCGCCGCTGCCATTGTTGGTAGGTTCGGCTCGGCTGTCTCTGGCTCGTCGCTGCCTCGGGTCACCGCCGTGGTCGCCTGCTCGCCGCAGGAGCTGAGGAGCCTCTGCGCCTCTTGGGCCAGGTCACGGAAATCCTGCTGGGTGTCACAACGCATGCTGGACAGCGTTCCTCTCATATGTGTCGGGAGGTTAGTCAGGAAGATGTACTTAAAGAGGAAATCGTCGTTGTCTGACCCCCTCAGCTGCAGCATGTCTTCCATCAGGGCGACTGGCCTGTGATCTCCTTGGTTGAGCATAGCCAGGAGCCTCCTAGCCCTCTCTTTGGGTGAGGGCGTGAAACACTTGGTGAGGGCAGCCTTCAATCTGCCGTATTTGTCTTCGGCGGGTGGCTGCTGTACCAAGCTCCGCACGCATCGAGCTGTGCGGTTGTCGAGTCTAGCAATGACGTGGTAGAACTTAGTGTCATCTGCCGTTATGCCTGCGAGCCTGAACTGTGCCTCCGCCTGGAGGAACCACGAGTCTGGGTTGTCCTGCCAGAATTCCGGCAGTTTGATGGTGATGGCGCTCGCTAGGGCAGATTCTAATGAGTCCTGATCGTGGAGAGCATTTCCAGGCATTCTCACACGTCACTGGTCACCAATGTAGGGAGCGTGAAATAACGAAGCTGAATTGGTTCATAATTCAGGTTTTATTCCAAGCACTTCATCCCCAGCCTTCTCTCGAGAACAAAAGAGCAAGAGCTGCATCGGACCTTCACCTTTATACCTCTCACACAAAGGGAGAATCACATATCCCTGTCAAAAACCCCTATTGACATTAACTCCCCCTCCAGTCTCTCAGTCCTCCACCTGTCTCCCAGGAGGTCAGGAAGTCCTTCCAGCCCCTTGCCGCCGTACCTCCGTCCTCTTGTTGTTAACCGCAGGTGGTCCAGACATATTGTTCCATTCAGGACGTGAAGCCAATCCACACATGCAATCTCCTTAATGCTTAAGCATATGTAGGCAAAAATACATTGGCTACAAAGCCCTGATTTTTAACAGTATACATGTGATCCATGGACATATTTTAGAAAGTTAAAACTCAAAAATGCCATTTTGCAGTTAATGGGACTGTTATTTATTTTAACTTTTAATTCCATCAGACATGTTATCTGTATGGAGTTTGCATGTTCTCCCCATGTCTGCGTGGGTTTACTCCGTGCTCCGTTTCCTCCCACATCCCAAAAACATGCAAGTTAGGTTAATTGGCATCAAAACTGGGGATTCTAAATTGTCCTTAGGTATGACTGTGAGAGTGAATGGTTGTCTGTCTCTCTGTGTTGGCCCTGCGATGGACTGGCGATCTGTCCAGGGTGTACCCTGCCTCTCGCCCAAAGATGCTGGGATAGGCTCCAGCCACCCCGCGACCCGAAAAGGATTAAGCGGAAGAAGATGAATGAATGAATGTTACAACTTAGCATAGGATATTGCTTATTATGACTAGAGATAGCTACACTTGTATAATTGATTTTATATTGTATATTGCATTCATTATGATCTAATAACCAATATCAAATGAGATTTAACCACTTTCTGGCATTTTTAGCTTCACAAAAATGGCAAAGCAGATGTGTTGATCAAAGATCTGTATGTGGAGAACGCACAGCTGTTGAAGACCCTGGAGATGACTGAGCAGCGGCAGAAAATCGCAGACAAGAAGATCTACCTACTGGAAGAGAAGATCTCCAGCCTGAACAGGATTGTGCGGGATCTGAACCAGTCACTATCGTTTCACTATAAATGATGATCATGTATTTGGTTAAACAGGGAGCACTAATGCTATGTGGAAGTGTTCGTCAATCATGTGCTGCACTGTAGCTTACAGGGGAAGAAAAAACTTTTTCACATTAATGTTTTTCATGACTGAGGCCATTGTGCAACACACCCTCTTGATTGTCGTTAATATACAGTATTTTTATTTAAACCAAAAGTAACATGCCATATTGCAGTAATTTATATTTTTAAATATTTCCTGAAAGAAGTAACTGTTCAAAACGTGAACATATTTTATTATGACATTGCACAATGAAAAAAGCAATACTAAAGTGTATTTTTTTATGTTTCTTGTCTTTGTCAGAGATGGATTTATTTACTGAGCTCCTCCATTTATCCTTTGTAAAATCTTTTACAAAACATGATATCTTGCAACCTTTTAAGCTAGTTGCTTTTAACGCTACCTGAAGTAGCACAGACATTAAATTGTGTGTCAAGTGGAAATGTTTTATCAGTTGCAATATGTAAAGGTGTATTGCACATGTTCTGTAAATAAAATGCATTCATTCTGTTTAATGGTTTATCATTGTGTTAATTTGAATAAACAATGCACTACTATTAAGAATGCAACAATTGTACCCCTACCCTTTCTTGAAAGCCTTCCAAGTACTCAAATTGACTTGCCTGTACCTTTTCTTCCACACTTTTCCCTTTGCGTTTGCGTCAACCTTCCATTAATATTCTTCTATATAGTACCATATGAACAGTCAGCCTTGTCAGCAGTGACCTGTGGATGTCTGTGATTGTCATCTGGATAACTGTCAAGTCAGCAGTCTTCCCTTTGATTTTTGTTGGGTGTAATAAAGTAGATCAAGAAATGCATGGTATTTAATGACATGAGATACTTGATTTCTGATTTGCATTAACTATAAGCCATAATTATTAAAATGAAAATGGTAAAGACTTTAACCCCTTGCACTCTGGTCAATTTCCCTAAAAACGACAAAAAATAACGTACCCAAAGTAAATCAAAAGCTGTTCTTCAACCCTTTGCAGCATCTTCATGGGGTTGGTCTCATTTAAAAGAAAACCCTTTTAATTTTTTTGGCAAAACAGTCATAATCTCTCTAAGTGCTCCTGCCACTGAGTAACAGTCATCTAAACATACTGAACTTGAAGAAAATAAATTTTGCCTGGGTGTTTTTTTGGATACAAATGCTTGCAAATAACACACAGCTGTCAGATCCGGGCTGGAAAATGCAACAGAAATGTAGAACCAAGTGTTCTCCAGCTGAGGTCAAAATTTTGTAACAATACCACAAAAAATGAATATATTGCACAGCTTTTTTCTTAGGTTGTTCCCAGGCATTTTTGAACTGTGCCAAATGGCACAGTTTGGAAAAACGTCTAACTTTTGAATGATTCAATATAGAAGCTTCATCTTGGGCTCTAATGAAAAGTGACACTCAGGGCTGTGTGTGTGGGGGGGGGGTTGTTCATTCATTCATGAATGAATGAACAAACAAGCCCCCACACACAAAGAAGCATGCCACGTAAAAAATGTGTGGCTTTTGTTTTTTACAAGAAAAAATAACCTACAGAGCACTAAAAATTATACTAAAATATCTAATGTAGAGGATAACAACTCCCCCACCCACCCACCCCCGCTACAGAAGACGGACATCGTCCATCGCCACGTGACGGACCGCGGCACATGCCGCGGTCTACTACACACAGTTGTACTAAAATATCTGCAATAATATCTGCAATCCGCTACAGAAGAGTAGCAGGGGGGGGGGGGGCGTTCACGGTCCGGACGCGGCGCACGAACCGTGTCCAGTCCGTGCGCCACGGTCTACTACGCACAGTTGTACTAAAATATCTGCAATCTGCTACAGAAGATTAGCGGGGGGGGGGGCGTTCACGGTCCGGACGCGGTGCACGGACTGGACCCGTGCGCCGCGGTCTTCGTGTTGCGATGACGCACAGTTGTAATTTACCGATCGGAACAGATTTTGCAAGGGACGCACGCTTTCGTACTACCGTGCTTCAATTGGCTCGCTGTATTCGCAGCCGTTGGTAGGCGGGTCCTTCTTGCTAGGTTTTCAGTCATTGGTTCTTCAAGGTTTCAGAAACCCAATTCAAGGCTCTTATTAGTCGAATGAGAGGTCAATCACATCTAAACCAATCAAAGCACTCCTTTGGCTTTCTGTTCGCGGCTGTGTCTGTAGTGGAAGAACGGAAATGCAGGGGGGGGGGTTTTCTCAGTGCGCACTAGGGGCGCCCTAGGACGCAGAGATGTGACCGCCCGCGGTACACCGGAGTGCAAGAGGTTAATATTGTAAGGAATACTGGGTTCACTGCAGGACGGCGCCGTGGGAGCGGCTAAGCCCGCTTACAGCAAGTTTGGAAGACGGTTGAAGCCCAGACAGCCTATGGACTGATATTTGTGATTTTATCATGTGGTGTTGGCTATGTTGTGTTGTTTCATCTTCGACGTTTGGGGGGGGGGGGCGGGTCATGTGGCTCACATATTTGAAATGCTTAAGCTGCATATGTATATTACTGCTACCTCACGTCTTAGAAGGAACAATAAGTCTGGACCTCCGGGGGATAACAGGAAGGTGTGAAATCCGTCTTTAGAAATGGTTCTGAGAAGACTTCCTGACCACCAGGCTTCTAGGTGGAGGAGAGAAGACCTGGGGGATGATGTATTGTCTCGGGGGATTGAATGACAATGTGATTCTGTACTTTGATGTCCTGGGTATAAAAAGGGGAGATGTGGGATATTCCGTCTCTTTTCTGATTGAGAGGATGTTGGAGATATGTGAATGATTAATAAACCTGAATTGAGAAATAAATTCAGCCTCTTCATTTCACGCTCTCTACAATGCATTAATTTCTGTGTTTTTAAAATTAAATTATTAAAGAAAAAAAATAAGTTTCTTTTTAAATACATAGTGGTGTAGACTTATGTCAAGTTGGCAGTCTGCTATAGCACCTGCTCCCCCACATATTTCCACAGTTCAGTCATACTTAAAAAAAAAAAAATGTGTGAGAGCCATAACTGATAAGCCATGCAGCCACATAGCAGCAGTCCCAGCATTTGTGTACTTCATCTTCTACAAAGAGGTTATGTCATTTCATGCTTTTGTTTGCGTGCTTGTGGGTTTAACAGCATTAGGCTGTATGTCCACCAAATGCATTTTCTTCCACTGTGGATGACTATTTTCTGTTGATTTTCTATGTCGTCTGGCGCTAAATGCTCTCAGCATTCAGCATTTTTCTTTTGTCGCTGCGCTCAGGGTGCTAAAAGTTAAAAAAGTTCAACTTTCGGAGCGCTGTAGCACTCATCAGCTAGACCCCTCTCTCAACAGCTGATGAAAACTAGACTAAAAGGAAAGTGATCAATACTTAATAGCAAAAGCTTGGAGGGATGTGTGTATCCTTACCAGTTTGATGCATTTTTAGTGCAGTGAGTAGAGTGATTCAGAGCAAAATGTCTGAAACCCCCAGTGTTATGTCGGTAATATGAGCCAAGGACAAGACCAAGCGTTGAACTGGACACAACTTTATTTGTGACTCACTCTCACAATATAGGCACATCCGTTAAGCTGAGAGGAGGCCAAGAGACTGTCCCCTCCCTCACAGCCCTTTTATACCCCGGGTGGCGACAGAACCCAAAAGGTGAAACCACCACCCGTGTCACACAATAATATATCCCCATAACAACAAAACACTCTTCCCCCCCCCCTCAAAAAAATGGTCCAAAACACATGCACACAATCGGGACCCTCCCCAATTTGGAATCCGAATCATGCACTAAAAACTAAACAAATACCTAAACTGTGGTCTATATTAACCATATATTCCATAACCTACATATGTTGAAGCATGTGGAAATGTTTGGTAATTACATATGTAAAGGACTTCACACCTTTGAAAGGACAAAGGGCTCTCACCCGCCGAGTGAAGAACAGAGACGTTCCCGGACGCGGCGGAGGAGACCGGAGGAGCCACCCTCACCCCCCAAGGCGAGGAGAGGAAATACCAAGACAATGGGGGGATTAAGATAATGAGGGATGTCAGCCTTTGTTATGCATGTCTTTTATTGTGTGCCAGTATAAAGTCAGTGAGCTGGAGACATTCTGCCTCTTTTCCCTTCTGCCACTCTCTGCACCAGATGAGACTTGTTAGAAGAGCTGATTATGCTGATTATTAAACTTGGTTTATAAATCAAATCGCCTCTTCATTTCCAAGCTCTTCTATATAAACAATCTATCACATTCACTCAAAACAACTAAAACTAGAGGGGAATAGGTGGACTACCGTCCCACCCCCACATGGCAAGACAGATTATTCTGTCGTCTATACTAAAAGAACAGTCCACTAAACAGAAAACTGCCATGTTCCTAAAATAAAAGATATAAAACATAAAACAATCCCATTAACGGAACTAATTCACAACTCAGTTATCCCCCATTTCCATCACCATGCATTATATACATTGCCCAACCATCAGTCTGCCCCAGTAGAGGAACCACCCCCCCCGGAAAACCGTCAGACAGCTCCCCTCTGGTGCACCTACTTTTCTTCGCTCCCGGGGACAACCCACATCGAGGTCCAAACACGTCCTTCTTCTCTTGGGTGCGCCGCAGCTCATTGGGATGCCTCTATGAGCCATCAGATAGCTGGAGGTAGGCATCTTCCCCAACAGCCACCACCTGCAGCTGCCCCTGGTCATCTTCTCGTCGGTGTTTGCCCCGAACACCTCTTGACTGGGCCACCTCTCTGGGTCGGACCACATCCGCGACCCCCAGAGGGGCCCTACTCGGCTTCTGGTGTCTCTATTTGGCACATCGTTTCACCGTGCCAGCCGGTCCTGCCCCACTCTCTTTCATTTTCTCTGCCGGTGTCGCCGTTGTGACCCCCTGCTCTCCGGTTCCTTCCAGCCAAACTCCGGGAGTAGAATGGGCCCTCCACTCGGCGCCACCCGCCATCACAGGTGTCCCACCATGCCACCCAGTTCCCTCAACTAGGGCTACTTGGGTGCTGGCACCGGGACCCTCCCGCGATGGCCCTGGGTGGAATTGGTCCTGCTCATTGTCCAGATTACTAGGCAAAGGTTCATCCCACACAACTCCTTCCATTCGTGGAATCAGCCGGTCCCACAGCCCGACCACTCTTCTCCATCCTGATACTGTGGGAAGAAACTCCTCACGGTTGCCCAATTTAACACGGATCTCACCGCTCCCGTGTCAATCAGCGATGGCACTGTTACCCTGTCCAGTTCCACCATACAGTAAGAATGGTCATTGGTACTTGGGGATACACTGTGAATAACCGTGGGAGGTGAAGCGGGGAGATCCTCCTTGTGTCTTGGATCCCTTCACTCGAACCTGTAACATGCCCTGGCAAAATGATGCAAGAGTCCGCACGTGCAACAGCGTCTTTCTCTTGCCGGACACTCTCTAGCCTTGTAACGGTGGTTGGTGGACCCACAACCCAAACACCTGGGCGATCCCGGGGCAGACCTCATCTTTACAGCATTAGCGCATTCTTCATAATCCTCCACGCCATTGTCGCTGTCCGGGTCTACTGCCTGCGCAGTTGACTGTGGTTCAAAATGGTGGCGTGACGCTTTCTCACCAAGCTCCCATGATAGCTTGTCTACCGCCTCAAACTATTGAGCTAATTCAATGGACATGGCTAACGTCAGCTCGCCCGAGTGTGTGAGGAGCTTCAACCTTGTCGCTGGGCTAACAGTATGTTCCGCCAACTGGTCGCGGACCATCTGTTCCTCTAACACTCCAAACTGACAGTCCTTGGCCAGCTGACATAGGTCTGCTATGTACCGCTATACTGACTTGCCAGTCTGCTGGCGGCGCTGCTGAAACTGGATCCTCCAGACGATGACGTTTTCCGGGGCGCGAAAATGTCATGCCATTAGCTCAACCACTTCTTCAAAGCTATCACCCTCACCTAACGTACTAAGGATACATTGTCCTTCCATTCCTAAGCTGTGAACCAACAGTGCCCGTGCCTGCAACTTCTCCAGTCTTCCAAGGTCCAATGCCACTAAATAATTTTGAAAGGCGGCGAACCACCTCACCCAAGGGACAGGCGGCTCACTGGGAAGCTCCAAAAGTGGCCGAATCGAAGTAACCCCCATGTCCATACTTTTTACCCTTGTCACCAAATGTTATGTCTGTAATATGAGCCAAAGACGAGACTGAACTGGACACAACTTAGTGACTCACAGGTGCATATGTTAAGCTGAGAGGAGACCAAGAGACTGCCCCTCCCTCACAGCCCTTTTATACCCCGGGTGGCGGCGGAACTGGAAAGGTGAAGCCACCACCCGTGTCACACAATAATATGTCCCCATAACAACACAACACCCAGCAGGTTTTGAATGACAAGTCAAGTGGTTGGTAGGATACTAGGTTGAGTGTTTTTCTTAGGTGCCCATGTAAAGTGCCTAGGAAGACAGGTTTAGAGGATTTTTACATTTCTTATGGGCATGCAACCTAACTCCAACAGTTATTTACAAAGTTTGATTTGAATGAAAGTTTGATTTCAGTTCAGCATTGAACACCATTATTCCCCAGAGACTGATGGAGAAATTACTCCTTCTTGGTCTGAACACCGCCACATGTCTCTGGATCCTGGATTTCCTGACTGAGAGACCTCAGTCTGTTCGGGTTGGAAACAACATCTCCAACTCTGTCACGCTGAGCACCGGATCCCCTCAAGGCTGTGTACTCAGTCCACTGTTGTTTACACTTCTAACACATGACTGTGTATCCAGACACGAGGGGAACCAGATTATTAAGTTTGCAGACGACACCACAGTGGTGGGACTTATTCAGAGGGATGAGGAATCAATGTACAGGGAAGAAGTGAGAGACCTGGAGGGCTGGTGCAGGGAGAACAATCTGGTGCTCAACGTGGACAAAACGAAGGAGATGATTATCGACTTCCGGCGGTCACAGCCTGAGCACGTCCCCCTCAGCATCGGCGGCCGTTTAGTGGAGAGAGTGGAGAACATCAAGTTCCTCGGAGTGCAGATCTCGCAGGACCTGACCTGGAGCAAGAATTCCTTGGAGATCAGGAAGCGGGCTCAGCAGACACTGCACTCCTTGAGGAAACTCAAACAGGCCTCTCTCCCCATCTGCATCCTCAGGACCTTCTACAGAGGTGTGGTGGAGAGTGTTCTGACGTACTGCATTTGCTACATGGTACTCCAGCTGCAGTATGTCAGACAAAAAAGCCCTGCAGAGGATAGTCAAGGGGGCTGAGAGGGTAATTGGAGTCTCCTTCCCCTCTGTCCAAGAACTTTTTCAGAACCGTTGTAGGAGCAGGGCACTGAACATTGTCAAGGACCGTTCTCACCCTCTGCATAAACACTTTGAACTTCTTCCATCTGGTAAACAATTCCGGAGCATCAGAGGCAGAACCAC
Source organism: Pholidichthys leucotaenia (assembly GCA_020510985.1). NCBI lineage: Eukaryota > Metazoa > Chordata > Actinopteri > Cichliformes > Pholidichthyidae > Pholidichthys > Pholidichthys leucotaenia. The sequence continues at coordinate 88,589,728 of CM035842.1, read as the reverse complement.
CAGACTGATCAACAGCTTCCTTCCACAAGCTGTCAGGATGCTGAACAGTTGACCCGGAATCTCTCATACACACTACTGCACCTACGGACATTTTGTATATTATTTGTATATTATAGTTAGTTTTTTTTCTCAAGTATGTCTCAGGGATGTGTGAATGGATGGGGGTGGGGGGTGAAGCTATGTGGGAGTGTGTCTTAAATCATGCTGCTTCTATTTATATGGATGCCGAGAGAAACGCAATTTCATCTTGCCTGCACTACAGTTGTATGTACAGCAATATGTCAAAGTTTGATTTGATTTGAATCACTATCAGCCTCTAGAAGTTTTTTTTAAAATCCAGAGTCAGAATGTGTGGGGCTTTTGATTGTCACTAGCAGAGGGCACTGTGTACTGCTGGAGAAACTAAAATAAGGAAATTGACCTGTCTTGGTGGAGGGTTGCGCTCTCTTATTAGTATTTCCTGTATCCCATAAAGGTGCAAATACATCAAGGCCGGTTAAATGGCTTACTTTATCAAACACGTTGCTTACAGTGGTTTTTAATGTGTGACAGTTTCAATTAATTATGAGAAGGTAAACATTTATAACGCTCCACTCCCCTCCTTGAGAGCGAGTTAATCGATGGGAGGACCGTTTTCCTCGTTGGGACCGAAGCAGCTGCTGCATATTAGAGGCTCCCAGTGACTCCGATTGGCTGAGCTAACTGCAGCTAGCTCGTTCATACCACTTAAAATGTTTACCTTCCGGGCTCTGCCAACAGACGGGGACGACTGCAGGGTCGGAGAAGTGTGCCATGACTTTTACAGCGCCGTGTTGTTAATGTTTCCTACCTTTGAGTAATGCTCTCACGAAAGAAAAGTAAGAGCGAAGCGTCGAAACCAGCCGAGGTACACGGGAAATATGTGAAGAAGGAAACGTCTCCGTTGCTGAGAAGTAAGCGCAACAAGTTGTTAGCCCGATAGCTAGCCCTGTTAGCAGCAGCTAACGTGCTGATGAAGTTCGCTCATGTTTAACTCCAAAAGGTTTACGCTTACTAAAGTTGAAGTTTGTTTGCCGAAACCTATTGCTACGACGTTACACCTCTCAAGCTGATAAATGGCAAACTGTTCAAATGGTATTTCAGTGTTGGCTCAACACTCTCAGCTGTAACTGCTGTTTTAAAGTTTAAAGATAACGGCTTAGACTGTTTTTTATGATAAACTGGCTTAAATAAACAGTTGTGCGCAGTTATATTTACTTGTACATCTATTCAGTTGATTGGTCTTCTGAAAACTAAAATTTTTGCTTCGAAGTACAAACTATAGTAAAATAATCGGACTTTGTTGTACAGTTACTGCATTATTTAGTGTGATGTGGTACAGCAGTTATTATAAATACAAGATATATTTTGTATATTTCCTAAATTTCTACGCGTAGCTAAATGTACTGTAGCATCAAAAAAAAAAAAAAGTACTCATTGTGGACCCTTAATTTCAACTTGCATTAACTGAAGTCATGTATTTTTATAAGCACATTTAGAGCTTCAAGGTTGGCAAAGCCGGTGTTTTGATATATGACAGAATAAACAGCAAGAATACAGTAAACCTAGAACACCCAAAGGCAAGACACTATAAGAAATAGAAAAGGAGAGTTTAAAGGGCTGATTGGAGAGCAGTTAGTCTTCTGCTCGTAGTTATATCTGTAACTGTAAAGTAATAGTATTTCATTGAGGTAATAAACAGATGTCTCAAGATTATATGCACTTGAGTCATTGGGTTTATTGTTCTTAATATATGCTTTGCCCATCGCTTTCCAGATCTTATGCCTTCTTTTATTCGTCATGGACCCACTATACCCAGACGCACAGAGGTCCCTCTGCCAGAGATGGGGCCCTCTTCCTACCCTGCGGCCCCCAGCCGCGAGCCTGTGGTGTCCCGTAATAAGAGTGTCCTCCGTCCCCCTGTACAGAGGCCTCCTCACGAGGTGGCCCGCAATGAAAGCCACCGCCTGTCTGCACCACCGTACCTGCCCCGCAGTCTGGGAGACTTGCCACACGAGTACGGAGGCTCATCACAGTCCTTCCTCACAGACGTGAGTCCCATGTCTGAGAACGGAGATGCTGCCCGGTATTATTACCCCTCTGAACCGTACTATGACAACCAGCAGCAGCAGCAGCGACAGCCCAGGAGAGTCCCAGACCGCTTTACTGAGAACTATAGATATTATGACCACAATGAGCAAAGTTTCCAAAGACTTCCTCGACAACACACTCCCCCAGCTCCAAGCAGACCCCCTTCAGGTAAATATGAAGTGCTCTTTGCAATATTATTTTAGATCATTTTCTGGTGTTGTCATTGTTAGTTTTGTAGTAAAGTTACGGTTCATGTTAAAGTTTTTATAAACCCAGACAAGTCTTGGGATTCTTGTCTAAGATCTGTTGTTTTAATCAAGTGACGGGTCGCCCTATGAATTAGGACGTTCAGCGTGTAGCAGGAACGATAGTTGCCTCCGCCAAGGTCATCAAGTAATTGGTGCGGTTTGTTTGACTGTTAGCAGGATTATGTAAAAACTGCATTTTCATCAGAGGTGGTCCTTGGCCTATGGATAAATCCCATTAGATTTTGGAGGTGATCTGAGAGCGCATACCTCCTCCAAGGCCATATCTCGCAATGTATGGATGAATAGACAGAGGTACAAACAGATGGACAAAGGAAGAGAGGGACCGAGCCACCAGAGTGTCCCCTAGTTTAGTGGAGAAAATGCCATTCAGCCTAAAATGAATCTTTTTATGTCTGTTTTATCAGCAAGTTATAGTTTAAAAGTGAAGCACTGAGGTCACACCAAAAAAAAAAATCAGAATTATTTTTGGAGGGAAAATATTTTAAGCTTTAGTGTCCACTGTCTTGTATTTTGTATATTTTATTAATCCCAGAGGGAAATTCAGGGCATCCAGCTGGACAGATGAGGCAGCCACGGTACGGTGCCAGTCCCTTCACCATTCACACACACATTCACACCTAGGGCCACTTTAGAGTCTCCAATTAACCTAACTTGCATGTTTTTGTCCTGTGGGAGGAAAACGGGGTAAACCCATGTAACTCCACACAGCAGGGTCATGGATGGTCAGGGAGTGGGATTGAACTCACGATGGTCAGGGGTGGACTCGTTCCCGTGACCTTCTTACTGTGCTGCCACAGTGCTAACCACTGCTCCACCGAGCTGCCCTTTAAAAAATATATATATATGAGTGTTGTAGATGGATTTTTGACTGTGCACAGCCCACTCTAGGTGTCAAGAATATTTTTTTTATCTTTCTGTTCTGCATTGGAAGCATTACAAGAAACTAGTGATTAAATATTTGAGCTTTCACAGGAATTTCCACACATTGGGAGTATTGGGCTACGGTCACACTGCAGGTCTTGATGCTCAATTCCGATTTTTTGCTGAGATCTGATTTTTTTTTTTTTTTTTTTGTGTGTGAACATTCACATTACAACTTAAATGCGACTCCCATCAGACTCCAGTGTGAACAGTCCACAGCTATGAAGTGACCCACATGCACAGAAGAAAACATAATGTCAGACACAGCACTGTAGAACAATTGGGGGGGGGGGGGGGGAATTCTTAACCCTGATGCAGCACCACAAAATAAAATGTTAAAATCATAAATATGACACCAGCTTCATTCCTCTACAGGCCAGATGACCGCTGTGATCAGCTCTGCTTTAACAGAACTTATAGATTAAACAGCCCTTAAATGTACCGTTACTGTGCGCCTGTAATGTCTGACTGTTTCAGCCCTGGCACGCCTCCCCCAAAATTTTGACGTTACTGTGTAGTCAGAGCCAACAAAATTACAATCCAGTGATAAAGGGAAGGAGATTGATTAAAAAGAGAGCACAAATCAGTTGTCTCCCATGCTGGCTGCATCCTCCACCTCAGAATTGTAGCATCTGTCTCACTTCAATGAGGAAAAAGCCGGATGAAATGCGACATGACCGTTCAGACGGAGGTCGCTTTGGAAAATAGATACGTATCCGAATTGGGACCACATATGAAATTGGCCTGGGTCTGGTGTGAAAAAAATCGGATATGTGTTGTTCAGACTGGCATTAAAAAATCAGATATGGGTCATATTTGTGCAAAAAAAAATTGTAATTGAGCATTAAAACCTGCAGTGTGACTGTAGCCATTGACAGCCTTTTATTTTATGGCTGATTTGTTAACATCATGTACATTATATGGTTCAGTATTATGTCAGCCAACTTGTTACCTGTCATTAAGCATAATTGAGCATTAGCAGTGCTGCATTTTTCACCTCTCTGTTTGCAGAATCTTTTGATGACCAACTAGTAGTTTGCAGATTTCCCCCCCCCCCCCCCAAGTCTACTTTCTCAGCAACAATCTGGTCACTACAATAAATCTTCCTATGTATGTGCTGCCTTTTTTTCTTTTTACTGTCTTTCACACTGAAGGTTAATGCACTGAGGTCATCCATCTAAATTTAGTGCAGTTTTGTTAAATCATGCTTACGTTTTGTTGCTATGAATGGCATTTATTCTGATCAAGGAAATCTGTAAACTACTTCCAAAAATATGTAAAAATGTGCTTTAAAAAATAAGCCGAATGTCTTGCTAAGATTTTAAAATGCAGAGCTTTTACTAGTTGTTGGTTTAATGTTGTTGGTCAGTAACAGAACAGTTACACAAAAACCTAAAGAGTAATTCGTGTAGAGTATGTTGGTATATCCATGTACAAAAAGAGTGAGGAAGTAGTTTGTTGTTAGTAGTAACATTGTCCATCATAGTTTATTTAATAAAACCACATCATCAGGCAAAGATTTCAGTTTTGTTTATACTGCTGAAATATACTGAGCTTCAGGTCAGTATTTTTTCCTAAAAATAAGGCAGAGATTATAATGATGATGACGATGATGTGGAAGAGGAGGAGGTGGTCATTTCTACCAAGTGCTCACACATTCCATCCCTTCACTCAACAGCTGGCAGAGAGCTGCGGTTCTGTTTTTGTCATTCTTATGCAGAGTTTATCAGATAGCAGCCGCCATTTTGTTGAGATGTTTCATTCCTTGAACATTATCCTGTGTTTTCAAGCCGCCTTTATCCCTGGGGGCTGATTTGTTTTGAGTCATGATAGCTCTCAATCTAACTCACCCACACAGCTGACATTCCTTGCTGATGTTGTTCACCAATAAAAATACAGGATGTGTTGAATGAACCTGCTCAGCTGTCTGCTCTACAGATTGTTTGGGAGTTCAGCGCTTTACTCGCTTCCAATGAAAAGGCCCGTGTTGTGCCTGGTCATGCAGAGATTTCTCATCTAAAAAAAATAACAACACTCCCTTTAACTACCATCCATCAAACAATGTCGGTCAAAACAAGATGCTTGCTCCCTTGCAAAACGCACCGATGCAAAGGGAGGAACAACCCTGACCAGAATCACAGCCATTCCTAGAGCTGCAGCAGTCATGCTTAAACTAATGACTCACAGCATTCCTTGTCTTATTCTGCTATTAGTTCAACTGCCACATCAGAATGACAATTATATTAAAAGCACGGGGAATAAGAGTGTTCATGTCTTTTGGTTTTACTACTGGGTACAACAACTTCTCTGCAATGATGCGCATATTGCAATTTGACTCTCATCAGATGACTTTGAGGTCAGAGGTCACGTTTTCCTAAAATCTTGTAAACACAATAACTAAAAGAAATGATGTAGGCTTTTCAAATTGATAGAGGTAGTTGTGTGTAATACACATCTTGGATGATTTGCACCCTCTCCTAACTGTGGGTTTGGAGTCAAGGGGTCAGAGGTCAAGGTTAACATTCCTTATGCCTTATTACTGTACAACGAGTAAAGCTAGGGCCACCAAACCTGCTATACATGTTCACCTTGGGATCATGACCTCTGACTATGGGTTTGTGGTCAGAGGTCAAGGTTAGCATTCCATTTGCACTATTACTATAAACAAGTAAAGCGATGGCCACCAAACCTGGTACACAGGTTCATCTTGGGATCCTGACCACAGGCTGTGGGTTTGGGATCAGAAGGTCAAAGTTAACATTCCCTATGCAATAGTGGGGCAAAAAAGTATTTAGTCAGCCACCAATTGTGCAAGTTCTCCCACTTAAAAGATGAGAGAGGTCTCCAATTTTTATCATAGGTATACCTCAACTATGACAGACAAAATGAGGGGAAAAAAAAAAATCCAGAAAATCACATTGTCTGATTTTTAAACAATTAATTTGCAAATTATGGTGGAAAATAAGTATTTGGTCGCCTACAAACAAGCAAGATTTCTGGCTCTCAGACCTGTAACTTCTTGTTTAAGAGGCTCCTCTGTCCTCCACTCGTTACCTGTATTAATGGCACCTGTTTGAACTCCGTTATCAGTATAAAGGACACCTGTCCCCAACCTCAAACAGACTCCAAACTCCACTATGGCCAAGACCAAAGAGCTGTCAAAGGACACCAGAAACAAAATTGTAGATCTGCACCAGGCTGGGAAGACTGAATCTGCAATAGGTAAGCAGCTTGGTGTGAAGAAATCAACTGTGGGAGCAATTATTAGAAAATGGAAGACATACAAGACCACTAATCTCCCTCGATCTGGGGCTCCACGCAAGATCTCACCCCGTGGGGTCAAAATGATCACGAGAACAGTGAGCAAAAATCCCAGAACCACACGGGGGGACCTAGTGAATGACCTGCAGAGACCTGGGACCAAAGTAAAAAAGGCTACCATCAGTAACACACTACGCCGCCAGGGTCTCAAATCCTGCAGTACCAGACGTGTCCCCCTGCTTAAGCCATTACATGTCCAGGCCCGTCTGAAGTTTGCTAGAGAGCATTTGGATGATCCAGAAGAGGATTGGGAGAATGTCATATGGTCAGATGAAACCAAAATAGAACTTTATGGTAAAAACTCAACTTGTCGTGTTTGGAGGAGAGAGAATGCTGAGTTGCATCCAAAGAACACCATACCTACTGTGAAGCATGGGGGTGGAAACATCATACTTTGGGGCTGTTTTTCTGCAAAGGGACCAGGACGACTGATCCGTGTACAGGAAAGAATGAATGGGGCCAAGTATCGTGAGATTTTGAGTGAAACTCTCCTTCCATCAGCAAGGGCATTGAAGATGAAACGTGGCTGGGTCTTTCAGCATGACAACGATCCCAAACACACCGCCCGGGCAACGAAGGAGTGGCTTTGTAAGAAGCATTTCAAGGTCCTGGAGTGGCCTAGCCAGTCTCCAGATCTCAACCCCATAGAAAATCTTTGGAGGGAGTTGAAAGTCCGTGTTGCCCAGCGATAGCCCCAAAACATCACTGCTCTAGAGATCTGCATGGAGGAATGGGCCAAAATACCAGCAACGGTGTGTGAAAACCTTGTGAAGACTTACAGAAAACGTTTGACCTCTGTCATTGCCAACAAAGGGTATATAACAGAGTATTGAGATGAACTTTTGTTATTGACCAAATACTTATTTTCCACCATAATTTGCAAATAAATTCTTTAAAAATCAGACAATGTGATTTTCTGGATTTTTTTTTTTTTTTTTTTTTTTTTTTTTTTTTTCTCATTTTGTCTCTCATAGTTAAGGTATACCTATGATGAAAATTGGAGACCTCATCTTTTACGTGGGAGAACTTGCACAATTGGTGGCTGACTAAATACTTTTTTGTCCCACTGCATTACTGTACAATGAGTAAAGTTAGGGTCACCAAACTTGGTACACAGGTTCACCCTGTGGCCCTGAAGTGTGACTATAGTTTTGGGATCGCAGAGTCAAAGGTCATCTTCTTCTTCTTTTAGATTTGATTGGCGGTTGGCAACCAACTTACAGGTGCATTACCGTCACGTACTTCACTCTGTATTATCACTCTATGCTTGTGTGTATGTCTGTCTCTAAAGGCCGAAATCAAAATGACTTATAAACTATACCTCAACAGCGCTAGGGATGCAAGTTATCGATTAATTGATTGACCTTATTGATCGATTAATTGATAAGAAGCGTTTTCCCTGAGATTCTGAATTTCCCTCAATACGGTCTGTCTTTAACATAAAAAGTTGCTGTTTTTTCACATACTGAATAAAACAAGAACATTGTATTCCTCAGTGATTTATTGTACAATTTGCATTTTTTTCACTACAAACTAGGGCTGTGCAATATGACAAATTTCATATCACGATAGAAGTCATCTTATATCATAACGAGAGACAGAGCAAGAGAGATCACGATATACATTTTCTGTAAATTCTACAGTTTAGATAATCACATTAAAAGGACCTTCTCTTTTTTTACATGCACGTTTTTCCTTCATAATTTTGCAGTGTTATAAACTCATTTTTTAAGGTGCATTTGAGACTTAATTCTCATAAATTTCAAGTTTTTCTTCTAAATCATATATGAATAAAAAGTGAACATCAATGAGTTAAATATTTCCTGAGCCAGAGGAGAATGGCGGCAAAAAAAAAAATGAATAATATAAAGTCTGAAAATGAGAAAATTGCCATCTACAGATAAATTAGCTGTTAGTTTAAATCAGTGAAAATTTAAGTGTGGAGTAACAGCCTCAAGATGCCATTCTGGCCTGATTTAACCTGTTTGCTTCTTAGTGAAAATATTTCAGATTGGTCATGATTTGAAAATCAAAGACACAAAAGGTAATGTAATAAAATACATCTGATCTTAACTTTATTCATTATCACTAATTGACTAATTAAAATGATTAGGAATCAAATAATTACATTAAGAGCCAATTTGCTCCTCCAACCATTTTTAATTTATTTTGCGTGTATGTGCCACCATCATGCACTTTTGCAGCTTTAATAAAAAATTTTAGACAAAATTAAGAAACTTAGTAATTTTAAACCAAAAAAAGTGATTAATTTGCTGTTTCTTTCTTTCAGACAAAAAGGTAGATGTTTGTTTTTTACCTTGACATGTTTCGACTGGCTCTGCAGTCATCTTCAGAAGCATCACCTGATCGCTGTGACTTGTTGTTTGTCAGCTGTTTCCTTAGATGTGGCCAGCCTGATAGACCTGACAGATTCACCATGCTGGCCACGCCTGGCGTCGTCAGGTTGTCTCTGGAGGATGGAGTCCCAGGTGTGGGAAAGCATGAATGCTCCACATCCTGGTTCATGGTGTCCTTTGCACATTTTCTGATTTCTGTGGCTTCCTTGATCCAGCGTTTGTGTTTATTACCCTCCGATCCAATGATTCTTGTGTTGTCCCTGTCCATGAAGTGATTGTTCCTTTTGCAGTGATCTGATATTGCTGGTTTCAGGATTTCTTGTTCTGCCTTATCTTTTTGTGATCTTGTGAGTCATCCTAGCGTTTCCTTTTCACATTCCTTCTGGTGTTCTTTTTTCTCGTGTTGAGTGTTCTTCACGTTTCCCCGATGTATGTCTTGTCACATGATCTGCATGGAATTTCATATATTTGTTGCATTTTTTTGTCCTGTTCTGTTTTATCTTTGGGGTGTACTAGTAGCTGTCTTATTTTTGTGTGTGGTTTCACTGCTGTGCTGGTTTTGTGTTTTCTCATGATCCTTTGTATTGGTTCTGTTATCCCTCAAATGTATGGTTATGTCCTTGTTTTTTGTTTCAGCTTTTGGTGTTTTTGTTTTCCATTTGTTTTCTTTGTTCTTGACCTGCTTTTTTCCTTTGTTTATGGCCCATATTGGATATTGGCAGTGTATGAGTGCATGTCGTATGCGTTCCTCTTCCTCCCATCTGTCTGCTTCATCTGTGACGCAGCTGGCTCTTTCGTAAAGAGTTCTGACAACTGATAGTTTGTGTGCTGTGGGATGTTCAGATGACCAGAGTAGGTATTGATCTGCATGAGTTGGTTTTCTGGATACTGTAATTTTTTTTATGCCGTCGTCTTCTGTGTGGTGGATTTTGATGTCCACAAAGGCTATGGTCCTGTTTGTTTCCTCTTCGTGTGTGAATTTTATATTTCCTGTGCTGTCCATGGTGTTCAGGTGGTCTGTGAGGTCTTGTGTATGTACTTTATTTTTTCCAGAATGTCGTCCACATATCTCCTCCAAAGGGTGGGTCTGCAGTATGTGGGTGCTGTATTTATGGCTCTTGTTTCCAGGTCCTCCATGAAAAAAAACTGCTCATAATGGCTGATGGTGTTTGGTTTTTTCAGTGCCTTGTCCTTCCTGAGGCATTCTTGCACGATGTGTAGGGTGACGTCGACGGGGGGTTTTGTGAATAGTGACATGACATTGTATGAAATGAGGATCTCGTCTGTTGTCATGTTGTTTAGTTCTTGTACAAGTTGTTTGGAGTTTTTTTTTTTTTTTTTTTTAAGTTTTTGTAAAGGGTATACAGGTCGTTACAGCAATGCATTGTTTACATTTTCATCACATGTTCCCTTATTTTCTGATATCTGACAACATTGGAAGATTAATTCTTACAACACCCCTTTTTTTTTTTTTTTAAAGTGAAAGAAAAAGTGAAATTAAAGAGAAGAAAAAACAAAACAAATAAAAAAAAAAAAAAAACCCCAAAAAAACCCAAACAAACCAGTAAAAAACAAAAAGAAAAAGTAAGTAAATAAAGATAAGAGCATCTGAGTAGTGTTGGAACAAAGAGCGGAACCATTATTGAAATGGTATTTGTCAAAGATTAAATCTAATGGAAGACACATATGCGGTCCAGGGTTGCCAAAAGTTCATGAACCCATCCATGTCCTGTCTCAGTGCGAATGTCAACTTTTCCATCGAGTAAATGTCTTGGATCACGTTAGTCCAATCTTCAGGTGTAGGACAGTCCTTCAACATCCATTTTTTAGTTAGAGCTTTTTTGCTTGCCAATATTAAAACATTGAATAAGTATTTTTCTCCTCGTCTTTCCAGCGAGTCCGGTAGTAAACCCAAATACAAAGTTACAAAAGAAAAGGGAACTGTAATTTTGAATATTTTCCCCAATATTGTCTGTACATTGGTCCAATATTGGTGGATAACTGGGCATGACCAAAACACATGAAAATGATTTGCAGTCTTTTCACCACACGAGTGCCAACAGTTCAATCCCTTATGGGTAAATTTGTTTTGTGCAGGTGTTCAGAAAAATCTTGCCAAGTTTTTCCATCCAAATTCTCTCCACTGCAGGGATGAGGTACTTTTCCATTGCTGTTTATTTAGCTTTTCCCATATTTCCAGTTGTAAAGTGAAATTCCCCTCTTTTTCCCATCTCTCTTTTATATAAGATGTGTTGTCTCCTTTTAAGTCTTGAAGACCTTGGTATATTTTAGAAATGTATCTGATCCCTGGGATCCCTTTATATGCCATTAAGAAGACCTTCAGAACACCTGACTGGGCCCTTTCCAAAACCTCCTTTTTAAGTATATTGTTTATGTGGTGTCTAAGCTGGAAGAACCTGTAAAGGTCTTGATTTATTAGGCCTTGTTTTTTCAAATCTTCAAAACTTCTTAAGATTTGCCCTTTAAAAAAATCGTAATATTTTATCAGCCCTTTCTCCTTCCACTTTTTAAATCTGGTGTCTGTTTTATTAGGAGTAAAGTCCTGATCATAGGCGATCCATTGCAGAAGTCGATAGGGCTCTTTAGTTTGATTCTCTCTGACTATCTTAAACCAAATTTTTAGCGAGGTCTCTATCCACGGGTTAGTGTTATTCAAAAGCTTAGGTAAGGCATTGTTCCCTATTATCGCCTGTAGGGGGATGTCACTTATTTGGCATTCAATCTCCTTCCATTGTGCAGTGTAGACTGGGTTACATATCTCTACTAAAGTTTTAATTTGTGCGGCTTTAAAGTAGTCCCTGATATTTGGCAGCGCGAGCCCACCTTTGTCTTTGTTTAGCTGTAGTAGTAGATTAGTTTATTTGACAGGGACAGTGCAATAAACATAGACAATTAATCAAAGACAATCAATCTGATGTGTTGCACATAGAGTGTATAGCTATTAGCTAATTTGCAACTCTTGTCCCTGGATGGGCTTTAGAAAAAAGAATCAAGATAAAAAATATACACAATAATCACATACATCAATGCAGAAAAATTATAAATACACAATTATAAATATTATATTATAAATACACAAATATAACAGCCTGACTCACATTTAACATAAATATTATAAATATTATAAATACACAAATATAACAGCCTGACTCACATTTAGCACATATAACATAACTCACATTTGCCTATTTCAGGCCTTCCTCCCTCCGTCACTCACTATAAACAAACACATTTATTCCTTCCCTTCATTCACTCTCACTCTGCAGACAGTTAATTCATACATGAGTACATTCTTGTTTATTTTTCAGCCAGTTTTTAACATTTTTAGTGAATGTTTTAAAGTCCGTTATTATTTTAATTTCATTTGGCATTGTGTTCCAGATGTGACTGCCCTTTATAGAGAAAGCTGTTTGTCCAAATGTGGTTCTGCGGTGGAATATTTTACAGTTATTGTTAACAGAACTCCTGGTGGCTCTGCTGCTGTCCTGTCTTTGGATGAAACCAGCAAGTGGCTCGGGTGCTGATTTATGGAAACATTTGAACGTTAACTTCAGAAGACAGAGGTCAATGAAACTCTCAAAACTCAATAGGTTGTATTTTTTTAAAACATTACAGTGATGCCACCTAATGGGCTTTTTGTCCAAGATTTTTAGGGTTTGATTATATAATGAACCTATATGTCTTATTGTGGAAGGGGCTGCTTGAGCCCAGACTGTCAAACAGTATGATATATGAGAAAAAACCATAGAATGCATATACAGTGCAGCTGCTTCGTAAGGTATGTAATATCTAATTAATTTAAAGCAGTTCAGATTTTTTTTTACTGTTTTTGAAATTTTCTTTATATGAAGATTAAATTTGAGTTGAGGATCTAGTACAATGCCAAGGTATTTGAATTCTGTAGCTAAACTGATGTCATGATCATGTATATTAACTTTAAAATGTTGCAGGTTACATTTTTTGATTGAAAAGCACATTGAAACTGTTTTCTGAAGGTTCAGCAATAGATGGTTCTGGAAGAGCCACTCTTGGACATCAACCATACTTGTATGGTTGATGAACCCTACATACTTGTAGGGTTCTATATCTGATTCTAGGTCTCTTGCCCTGCCATATGAATCTTGAGATCCTTCTGTCCAGCTCCTGCCATGTTTTTTTGGGAGGTTCTACCGGTATTGTTTGGAAAAGGTATAGAAGACGTGGAAGTATATTCATTTTGACTGCTTCAATTCTTTGTGCAGTACCCAAGAATGGTATCATATTCCATCTTGCTAGGTCAGATTTTTTTTGTCACCAGTGGATCATAGTTTAGTGATACAATTTTGTTGAGTTGTTTCGGGATATTGACCCCCAGATATTTCATAGAGTCCGACTCCCAGTTAGTTTTGAGTTTGCTTAGTGAATAATGATTTGGGTCATAGTTGAATGTTAAAACTTGGGTTTTATGCATGTTTAATTTGTACCCTGATAAATCTCCATACTCTGAAAAAACTGAGGTTAGTTCTGGTAAAGAAGTGTTCGGCTGCCCTAGGTATATTAAAATGTCATCAGCAAAGAGTGCTATTTTATGTTCCTTCTGACCAAGTGTAATACCTTGAATTTTTTGGTTTTGTCTTATCCATTGGCTCAGAGGTTCTATGAAGATTGCAAAGAGCAGTGGAGACAGGGGGCAGCCCTGACGACATCCTCTTTCCAGTTCAAAAGAAGATGATAAAATACCGTTAATCCTTATTTTAGCTGTTGGTTTTTTATATAATGCCTGTATAGTTCTAATGAAGTTGTTATGAAAATTGAAACTGGATAAGATTCTATATAGAAAAGACCAGTCAACCGAATCGAATGCTTTTTCAGCATCTAATCCCAATATGACTGCATTTAAGTTATATTTTTTTATATGATGAATTATGTGTAAAGTGCGTCGAATGTTGTCTTGTGTCTGTCTTTGTCTTATAAAACCTGTTTGGTCTAAATGAATTAGGTCTGTCAGTATATTTTCTAACCTTTTGGCAAGGATAATGGTAAAAAGCTTATAGTCCTGATTTAGTACACTGATTGGTCTGTAGTTGGAGCACTCTAGTTTATCCTTTTCAGGTTTAGGTATAACTGCAATGACCCCTTCTCTCCAGGAGGGGGGGATTTCCCCTGTGTGGAGGACATAATTAAATGTTTTCAGGAGGAGAGGAGATAGTTGCTGTTTAAAGGTTTTGTACCACTCTGCTGTATAGCCATCAGCTCCTGGGGATTTGTTAGCTTTAAGTTTCATAATTGCTTTTTCCAATTCTTTAGGATGTATTTCTGACAGTAGTGTTTTATTTTGTGACTCCGTAAGTTGGGGAAGGTTTAATGTGTTTAGGAATGCCTCGGATGCGTTTTTGTTTTTTGTGGGAGTATAAGTTCTTATAGTAATTCTCGAAGTTTTTAAGAATATCCTGAATTCTGAATTTTATTTCCTTTGATACTGGGTCTCTGATTTTGTAGATTGCTCTTTCTGTTTGATGTTTCCTCAATTTATAGGCTAGCAATTTTGCCGATTTACTGCCTGCTTCATAGTATTTTTGTTTCAGAAATGTAAGTTTCTTCTGGATTTCTATTGTGTAGATCTCATTTATTTGGTTTTTAATTTCCTTAATCTTGAGCGAGTCAGTAGATTAAGTGTTGCCTTTGTGTTCTTTTTCTAGGTTCTTAAGTTCTGACTCTAATGTGTTTAGTTTTTCTTGTCTTAGTTTCTTTTGGGTTCCCAGTTTTGCAATAATCTTTCCTCTTATTACAGCTTTGCATGCATCCCACAGTATTAAAGGGGATACTTCTCATTATCATTATCTTCCAAATATCTGAGAATATCTGATTCCAATTCATCTTTCAATGGTCCTTTCAGGACATTTGAGTTTAACCTCCAAGAAAATGTATTATTTGTGTATTTTTGGATATTTAAGTCCATGTAGATCGGACTGTGGTCGGAGAGATCCATCAGTCCTATTTTACATGTTTTTACTCTTCCAATGTCTCTATTAAACATAAAAAAATAGTCAATCCTTGAGTAAGATGAATGTGGA
Source organism: Pholidichthys leucotaenia (assembly GCA_020510985.1). Lineage (NCBI taxonomy): Eukaryota > Metazoa > Chordata > Actinopteri > Cichliformes > Pholidichthyidae > Pholidichthys > Pholidichthys leucotaenia. Next base: position 88,574,677 of record CM035842.1, on the reverse strand, counting down.
GTTGAGTAAAATGTATAGTCTTTTACACTGGGGTTGAGTTCCCTCCACACGTCAGATTCCCAGTTCTTTTAGTAGCATCCGAGTCTTGCTGTTTTGGGTGTTATTTTGATGTGGGGAATTACCAGAAGCATCCCAGTATGGATTCAGTCTAAGATTGAAGTCCCCACCACATATCACTAAACCTTGAGCTTTAGTTATCATTAGGTCAAAAACATTTTTATAAAATTTCCAGTTAGCCCCTGGGGGAGCATACACATTCAGCAGGGTGATATCTTCTCCCTCTAGCCGCCCAGTTACCAAACTGTATCTCCCTTCTTTATCTTTGTGTTCTGATTTTTTTTTCAAATGTAATTTTGGTTGATATCAATGTCGCTACTCCCCTCCTCCTCCCTGATTTATATGAAGATGAAGAGATCATTTTAAACCCTTGTCTACTGAGTTTATTGTGTTCCACATCTGTTAGGTGGGTTTCTTGTAAAAATATTATTCCTGCTTTGTCTTTTTTCATTTTGCCTAGAATCTTGGATCTTTTAACTGGATTCAGGATTCCTTTTACATTATATGAAATTATTTTGGTTACACCCGGTTTCTCCATTGTGTTTTGTTTAGTATAACTGTGTGGTGGCTCTCTTTTGTGCTACTCAGAAACTGAAAGAACATTAAAAACAAGAAAAACATTAAGAACATAGTGTAAAAAACTTTAAAACAAAAAGCTGTCATAAGAACTTCCTGAGCTGAGGTCTTTTTAAAGACCCTGTAAGAGCCTTGATGGAGTGAAGGCTCTGAGGGAAATTCCTCAAACTCTGTTACGTGTTGAGGGCCCTCTCTTACCACTGAAAGTAGTCCCATGCTTTTAACGTGAGTTTCAGAACCCAATCCAAACTTGTAATGATTTTTTTTTTTTTTCCTTTTATGCCTAAACCCTGTGAAATTGTGTGCACCCTCCCACCCCCATCACATCAAACATTCACGCAAAAACAGTATTTGTTAGTATGAGAACATGTGGATTGTCACATTTCTATTTTAACAAGTTTTTTGTTTTTTTTTTATTACAAAGACTTATTTGTTTCAAATAATATGATTGTTCCATGAAATGTTTTACCACATGCTGAATATGCATCTCCTTTAATGTTTGTTACCTTGTATGAGGGGGGTTGGATGTGCGGATTGATTCAAGAGAAGGGGGGGGGGGGAAGGTCGCTATTCCAACCTGAAAACGGATGTTTATCCGCGACGCTCTGGTGCTGGGTTTCCCGCTGCTGATCCGTGGATTTTGAGGGTCTTTGTGTTGTCCATGTTTGCGCTTTGATCTTCTCACTCGGGTCTGCTGCGGGTTTAAATACCGTTACCGGGAGCCCTCTTTTCGCCATGTCAGCTGTTGCTTCTTCCGCCGAATTATAGACACGTTTCATCGCCGTAGAAGACCCTTAACTTCGCAGGAAATGGAGTCTGAAAGCGCAATTTCTTCTCTCTTAACACCTTTTTCGCGTCATTGTATTCCCTGCGCTTTTTAAGGACCTCCGGGGCGTAATCGTGTTCCACGTAGACTTTTCTCTCCTGGTGCATAAATCCTTTTTTCTGCCAGGCCAGTCTTACAACCTCTTGTTTTATTTTGAAATTGGAAAATCTTACCAACACCGAACGTGGGGGCGCTTCCGCCGCCGGCCTAGCGGCTAATGAACGATGTGCCTTTTCTATCTTCAAGTCGGTGGTTTGTGGAATATCCAATTTCTCTCTTAGTAAGGATTCCACGCATTCTGCCATTGAGTTAAAACCATTTTCGGTTCCTTCTATCAGACCATGAATTCTTATGTTGTCTCTTCTTTGTTTTCCTTCTTGGTCGGTTAGCTTAGCCTCTATAGCTGCTTGTCTTTTGCGTAGGTCTAGCACAGAATCTTCGAGCACTTTTATTCGATCCTCTGTTTCCAAGATTCGGTTCTCGGCCTGGTCCACTCTGCTGTTTGTCCTTTTCAATTCTTCTCTGAATTCCCGAAATTCGGCCGTAACTTCTCGGCGAAATCGTCGTAGCTCCTCAAATAGTGATTTCAGGCTAACCCTTTTGTTAGCTATCACCAGTTCCTCGTCTTCTGAACGGAGATCTTCCAGTTCAGATTCTCCGGCCGATACGTGTCCTGGCCTGGAGAATTTCAGTTTCTTCTGTTTTCCTTTAGACATGATGATTTTCTTTTGATTTTCACTCCTCCAAAAATCCGTTAAGTTTGATTTTCAAGGTGTTATCCTGGATTGGGTCTGAGAGCTTCAGTGTTAAGCTGCAGTCGCCATGGCGTCGTTTTGAGTTTTTGCAGTGATGTTCTGTTAATCCAAGGAGGGGTTTGATGATTTCCACTAGAGACGCTGTCTATTATGGGTCACAGGGGGATGTCCTTTTTGTGTATTTTTGGTATCCCATATATCTGAGGGGTAATGCTTGCTGTAGGTATTAGGTGGTCATATGCGTTCTGTTATTTTTTTGCTTTCTAATAGGAGTTTTAGAATGGCTTTTAGGTTTTTTTTTTTGTTTGTTTTTTTTTCCCTTTGCCTCTGTGGGTTCTTGCATTAAAATTTTGTATGTACTGCTGTCTCCTAACATGTTTTCCAGTCAAAACATGTCGAGGTAAAAAACAAACGTCTTCTACCTTTTTGTCTCAAAGAAACAGTAAATTAATCATCGGAAAAGAAGACAAAATGAATGTACTTGAGTATTTACAAAGCAACAATGGTCTGATACACTAATGTTTCCAGTTAGCACAACTTAGTATCATTTAGCGTTTGCTGTTTTATAATTAGACATGGTGTTAACGTTACCTCCTATTAAAACAAGGTTAGCAGACTATCCTCTCTGAGGCAGCACGATGGGAAACAGTCCCACATCCCTGACAAACAGGAGTAGTAGCTATTTGACCAAACTGGTAGTTTGAAATTAGCAACCCACCAGATTGAAGCCTAGCCACACACCTGTTCTGCTGCGCACACTGCAGGGGAGAGGCGAAGCGCTGACAAGTAGTGAGTGAGGAGCTTTGTTCAAGAAACAAGAGTGTGTGTGCATTTACATCACGACATAAACAATAGAGTATACTGTGAAACGATAGACTATTTTATATCCTCATCTGATATATATCGTAATCGTACAGCCCTGCTACAGACAATAGCAGCTTTTGTAATTTAACAAATTTTGCACTGTATAGTGTGTACTATGTACTGGTACTCATCATCATAGCAGTCTGTCGTGGGCGTCAATGACTGTTTCATTTAGGTCTGATCAGATTCCTCCACACAGCTTTGTCCTTGGCCTTCCGCTGCCAGGAACTCCTGTCGATGTCCAACTTCTTCAAGTTTCTTTTTACAGTATCTTTAAATCTGAGCCTTGGTCTACCCTGATTGCATTTGCTCTCGCATAACTGTGAGTAGAGTAACTGCCGAGGGAGACGCTGGTGGTCCATCCTCTCAACATGTCAGAGCCATCTCGGGTTCATCTGTATTAGCATGTCCTCCATTGATGGTAGACCAGCTCGTTTCAATGCTTCTATGTTGGTTATCTTGTCTTTCCATGAGATGTTCATTATGGCTCGAAGGTGTCTCATTATGTACATGTGGAGTTTCTTCACCTGCACTCTGTAGACAGTCCAAGTTTCAGCAAGGTACAATAGAGTAGCCAGTACTGTCACTCTGTACACTTTGCATTTCACACGGATAGACACATGTTGCTTGTTCCACAGTCTCTCCCTCAAGTTTCCAAACACAGCGCTCGCTCTTCCCATTCTGAGAGATGGTTCATCCCCCAGCCTAGCATTCTCTGAAACAGTACTCCCAAGGTACTTGAAAGTCTTGCACTTGACTAGTGGCTCTGTACCAACGGTGATCTCTTCTGGTAGTGATGTTGATAACTGGAACTTTGGTGGTTGATAAAGGCACTCTGTCTTCTTGATGTTGATTTGGAGGCTGAATTGGCTAGCTGCTCTTGCAAATTTCTCCACTAAAGATTGCATATCTTCCATGCTGTGTGCAACTAGAGCACTGTCGTCGGCAAAGAACATTTCTCTTACTACCTTTGTCGATGTCTTACTCTTGGCTTTAAACTGTGCCACATTGAACAAGTCTGCTTCTTTCCTTGTTTGAATGTATACTCCTTCTGAAGTGTCTTTGAAGGCCACCTCAAGCATGGCTGCCAGATATAGCGAGAAGAGTGTAGGTGCCAGCACACACCCTTGTTTCACCCCGTTGCTTACTGAAAAGTCTTTAGATACTGAACCACTCATTGCCACGTTTGCTTGCATACCTGTATGGAGTGCCTCGATCAGGCTGACAAACTTCTCTGTACAACCATATTTCTTGAGTACCTGCCAAAGTCCTTGTTGCGGAACGGTATCGAAGACTTTACTGAAGTCTGTGTGGCGGTTCGTTTTAACCCCACAACAGACTAAGGACACTCAGCCCTCTTTTCTCTGTTTTTCTGCTGCATTACTGAGAAGCAATGTGCCATTCATGTATTTGTGATGCAAACATGCATGTGTTGTGATGTAATGCGCCATTTGGTATAGTGTGCATATGGCTTGTCCTTACTGTGCTTTTTCTGAGCATCTTAGATGTGCTTTGGTGTATTAATGTCTACAGGTAGACGAGTTTCTTCTGTCTCACCTATGTGATGTTAATCGATGCCTTTCATCCTTTGTACTCATGCGTCCTGTCCTTACTGTGACCTAGAGACTCAGATCAATATGTAGATGTGCTTGTTAGCCTCTTTGTCTTGCACTTAGAGCGAGGTCTAGCTAATCTGCCCATTGTGATGTATGGCTTACAAATGCAAATAACTCCTGCCTGTTCTGTTGTCCCTTTGATCATTCTAGACTGTGGGGTATGTCTTTTTGATGTATTGTTATGATCAAGTATTTAAGGTGCAACTCTGTAACGCAATCTCTCTCTTACTCTCTCACTCTGATCCTGCAACAGGTGGACACACTGTGTCCGCCTCTCTTTCTCTGAGAGCCTAGGGATCCCGCTCCGGGCTGCTCCACTATGCACCGGAGAGGGGATCCCGTGAAGGCGACATGATTAATAAAATCTGCTTAAAACCACAGCACTGCTGCTTATTTTTCCATGCCGCTTCATATGAAGACTACATAAAGAAGCATGTCCTGTTCAATAAGCTTTTCTTGAACCTGTTTCAAGCAGAAAATCATGTCCATTGTGCTTCTTCCACTTCTAAAGCCACACTGGGTTTCTGGTAGTACATTCTGCGAGATGTGTTCACTGAGTCTGTTAAGTAGTACACGTGAGAGGATCTTACCAACAGTGGCTAGCAGTGATATACCTCGGTAATTTCCACAATCTTTCCTGTCACCTTTCTTGAACAAAGGCACAATACTTGAATCCCTGCAAGTATGCAGCCCTAGTACTGGTACTAGGGCTGGGAATAATCACTAATTTCCAGAATCGATTCAGTTACGATTGTTAAGGTTCTGAATCAATTTGATCTGATCCCGATTCAATCAGGGAAATTACCATTTTTTTTTTTGTAACTTAGATTTTTATTCATTTTTCATCATATATAATGCATTCAGATCACATTCTGCATTTAAAAAAACAAAGGGGTTAGGGTAGGGAAAAATAAAAAAAATAAAAAAAAAAATAAAAAAAAAAATAAAAGGGGGGGGGGGGCAAATGTTGGAGCATCAAGTTTTTAGTTTCCATCTCTTAATTCTTCTGGTTTTTTCAGTGTCTTTGGTTATTCTTTCAATTTCTGCCTCGTTGTTGCACTTTGTAGTGTGTCCATTTCCGCCATTTTTTTCTCCCATATTCCTTCTTGCATTCTTCGTCGATATGTTAGTTTTTCCATCATACGTATGTCCTCAACAATGTCAATCCATTGTTCTTGGTCAGGAAGAACTTCTGATCGCCGTTTTTTTACATGCAATCAACAAGATTTTAACTAGATATCTGTCCTCAGCCTGTATAACACTGTCTTTTTTAAGATCACATAAGTACATCAGGTTACAGTTCATTGGTATATTATATCCTAATATCCTCTGTATTGTCACATGCATAGATTTCCAAAATGATATTTTGTAGCATTTCCAAAACATATGTGAGTGGTCTGCATTTTGAGCCCCACATCCCCTCCAGCATAAAGATTGGGTATTTGTATATTTTCCTTGAATCTGTGGTGTAATGAAAAAGCGAATCAGGTTTTTCCATCCAAATTCCCTCCATGTCCTTGAATTTGTTGATGTGTGTTGTGTTTTCCATATTTCCTGCCAGCTTTCTTCTGTTATGTTTAAATTGAGCTCTTTCTCCCATTTCTCCTTTATATAGTTACTTGTATGATTGTTTGTCATAAGTTTCTGATAGTTTTGAAATAATTCTTATTTTATTTCCTGCATATGAGCTTAAAATAAGTTGTATAATCTCGTTCACATCTGTTTGGAGGTTATGCCTAATCTTCTTCATATAGTAATCTCTCATCTGCAGATATCTGAAAAATTCCGATCTTTCTAATTTAAATTTTCTCCTGATATTTACAAAGCTCCCGAGATCTTTTTTTCCGATATTGCCCCATGCTGTGATTCCCTTGTTCACCAGATTTTTGTATCCCCCATCTTGTTTTGCCGGTTCAAACTGACTGTCAAATGCTACCCATTTCAATAGTTTTATGTCTTCCCTTATATTTTTGTACTATTTTATACCACAGTTCTAAAGTAAATTTAGTGATTGGGTCTATTTGTTTGATTTGCTTATATGCATCTTTATCCCCTATTATGCTTTGTACTGGGAGTCCCTCAATTTCCTTTTCCATTTCTTTCCATTTTGCCTCATATCCCTCGTCGCACCAACATATGATATATCTTATTTGTGCTGAGTAGTAATATTCCTTTAGACTCGGTAGGCCCATGCCTCCTTTCTCTTTTGGTAATTGGAGGGTTTTATATTTCACTCTTGGTTTTTTACCTCCCCAAACAAATCTCGATATCATCCTGTCCCACTTTGAGAATTGGGCATCTGGAATCTCTGTTGGTATAGCCTGGAAGAGGTAAAGTAATCTAGGTTGTATGCTGATTTTGACTGTCTCAATTTTTGAATTCAGATCCATATTTAAGATTGACCATCTATCAATATCTTTTTTTATTTCTTGTTCCAACCTATCATAGTTTGCTTTATATATTTTGCTTAGGTCTTTAGGTATGTTCACTCCAAGGTATTTTATTTCTTTTTGCTTCCAGTTTAGTTTGATCTTATCAGTTATCTGGTTTAGAGGGTTATAGTGGAATGTCAGTATTTGTGTTTTTGTTATGTTTATCTTGTATCCTGATAATTTTCCAAAATTTTCTATCAAGTTCATCATTTCCATTATTGATTTATCTGGTTGTTCAAGGTAAACTATATCGTCTGCAAATAGCCCAATCTTGTGTTCCGCCCCCTTTATTGTTACACCTTTTAATTTCTTATTTTGTCATATTGCTTGAGCCAATGGTTCTATGAACAGAGCAAACAAGGTGGGCGATAAGCAGCATCCCTGCCTAGTTGATCTTTGTATATTTACTTTGTCTGTTAAGCTACTGTTTATCTTGATTCTTGCCACAGGTTCTTGATATAGCGTCCTTATGCATTGTACTGATTTTTCGTTAAATCCAAAGCGCTCCAGTACACTATATAGGAATTTCCAGTTAACCCTGTCAAATGCTTTTTCTGCGTCTAAACTCATTATTACTGCGCTTTTCTTTTCTTTATGTATTTGGTTAATATGTATTGTTCTCCTGATATTGTCATGTGTTTGGCGTCCCTCTATGAATCCAGTTTGATCATCTTCTATCAATTCCGTCAAGAATGTCTTTATTCGTTTACATATAATTGTTGTGTATATTTTATAATCTACATTTAATAAAGAGATTGGTCTATAGTTTCCGCATTGTTCTTTATCTTTCCCTGGTTTTAAAATAACTGAAATGATTGCTTCGTTCCATGATGGAGGTATTTTGTTGTTGTTCAGCGTCCAATTAAATGACTTTAGGAGTTGTGGCATGAGTTCTTCTATAAACAGTTTATAAAACTCAGATGGGTATCCATCACTACCTGGTGATTTACCATTTTTAAGTGACTTAATCACATCTCTGATCTCTTGTGGTGTTATTTCTGCTGTTAGTTTTTCATTTTGTTGATTTCCTATTGATGGCAAGTCCAATGTGTCTAGAAATTTTTTGATATCTTTATTTGTTTCTTCAGGTTGCGAGTATAGTTCTTGGTAGAAATTATGGAAAATTTCTTCGATGTTTTCTGGGTTAACTGTGGTTTTATTTGTGGTGGGGTCTTTAATCTTGTATACATTATTCATTGTTTGTTGTTTTCTTAACCGTTTTGCCAGCAGTTTTGTGGCTTTTGGCCCGTTTCATAATATTTTTGCTTTAGATATCTATTTTTCCTTTCAATTTCATCCATTTGTGTTTCTTTTATCTTTGTTTTTTCTTCTTTAATTTCTTGATATATTTTTGGGTCATTTGTGCTTTGATGTTTACGTTCTAGTTCCCTCAGTCTCTCACATCTTTGTTCATACGCTTCCAGTTTAGTCTTATTTGCTTTTCCTGTTTCAACAATTAATTTACCCCTTAACACGGCTTTTAGTGTGTCCCATAGTATTGTTGGGTCCACTTCTTCATTGTCATTCTCTTGGATATATTCGTTTGTTTATTTTTATTCTTTCTTTCATTTTCTCATTTAACAGTCCTACGTTAAGTTTCCATGTTTTGTCGTTTTCTATTGTTCAAATATATTTCCATGTATATAGGATTATGATCTGATATTTCTGCCCCTCCAATCCAACAATTTCTCACCCTGTGTCTGTCACCTTCATTCATAAGGAAGTAATCTATTCTAGAGTGTACTTTATGGACTGCTGAATAATGTGTATAGTCTTTTTCGAGTGGGTGCAGGTCCCTCCATATGTCTACCATACCCATTTCTGCCAGTGAGGTTCTTATGAACTTTGTTACATGTTTTTTTGTCTTAACACTTGTTGTGTCAACTTCATGATCCATGACAGCATTTAAGTCTCCTCCACAAATTAGGACTCCTTCACTGTGTGTTGCTATGAGATCAAACAGATGTTGAAAAAAACCCTTGTCACTTTCTGGTGGGGCATAGATGTTCACTAATGTAATCTGCATACCATCTATTCTTCCCTTTATTATTACATACCTGCCTTCTTTATCCTGGATTTCCTGTTCACTTTCAAATTGTATTTTGTTTGAGATTAGTATCATAACCCCCCTTTTTGCTCCTCCCTTAAATGAACTGTAGTAGGAGTTCTTATAGCCAAATCTCTTTAGTTTCACATGTTCTGTCTTGCTCAAATGTCTCTTGCATAAATATAATTTCAGCTTTTTCCTTCTTGAATTTTCTTATTATTCTTTCCCTTTTAACAGGTGAGTTCAGACCATTCACGTTTAATATCATTATCTTAAGATTTTTACCCATATTCATGTTTTTCCATTTTTTTAACTTGTGCTCCTAGCCCCTTTAACAACAAAAATAACACATATTTATATAAAAACACATTGAAAAATCTCGACCTCCGTACTTTGGGCCTTTCTTCTGCCCACTGGTCCCTGTTGGTGGGTGGGGGGTTTGTCTTCAGAGTGAAGGGCCCTCCCTAGACTTCTAATTACTATCAAAGTAATAGTCATAAGTCTAGAAATGTCCAACAAATATCACTTAAACCTCTCCTAGCCGTCTGTTTCTCTTTTACTTTGTCTTCTTGGCCTTCATTTCTTCTGTGCCTTTCTTTTTTTTCCACAATATCTTTATTGAACCTTTGTTTGTATTATGTTTGTTAAAAAAAAAAATCAAACACTAACACTAAAGTACTACAAAAAAAAAAAAATGCACTAAAAACACCAACAACCACCAACAAAATCAAGTCTTCAACAATGCTCCTCTGTTTAGTCTAGACAATCCAATACATAAGTATACATATTATGTTCACCAGTTTGGAATTTACAAGGTCCACACACATCATTCACCTTCTTCTTCAAGAGTTATGTTTAAATTTTTTACATAATCAATAAAAGGTCTCCATATATTCTCAAACACAATTTCCTTTGATTTCAGTATATATGTTATTCTTTCTAATGGAAGGTTTGTTAACATCTGTCTTAATCACTGAGTCACATCTGGTCTGAGTCTTTTTCCATAATAGTGCAATACATTTTTTGGCATTAAGCAAACTGAGGTCTATGAATGTTCTTTCACTTTTATTAAAATTATGCTTTTCTGGGTACAGACCCAACAAAAACAGTTTAGGATTCAATATGATTTGTTTTGAGATTATTTTTTCAATTGTTACCCTCACCTCTTCCCAAAACATTCTTATTAATCTACATTCCCATAAACAATGAAATAGGGTTCCTTTACTTTCCATGCATTTTGTGCATGTATCTGGTATATTTTTGTTATATCTATTTAACTCCTCCGGTGTAACATACATCCGCATTAGCCATTTGAAATGTATCAATTTAAGGCGTACATTTATTGATTTGGTTTGAGCTTCTGTACAAGCCAATTCCCATTGTTCCTCTGAAATTTCAATTTGCAGATCTTCTTTCCAGTAGTTTAATCTTTTCAGTGAATTTTCACTTGAAGATAGTGTCAATGAGTTATAAAACTCTGAAATAATACCCTTTCTTTTACTATCTTTCATCATCATTTTTTCCAAGGATGAATAAATAGGTCGAGTGAGAGCTTTATTTTGATTTGATCGAATAAAGTTTCTAAGTTGAAGATATTTTAAAAAATGTGTTCTATTGAGATTAAATTTGATCCTCAGCTCTTCAAAAGACATTATGTTGTCTGCACATGGCAAATATAAATCCTGAATCTTTTGTATCCCTTTTAAATTCCATACTTTAAATACAGCGTCCGCTCTCCCTGGTTTAAAATATTGATTACCCCATATTGGACTAAATTGTGACAATAACTGGTTCTTTTAAATAGTTTTTAGCTTCACACCATATTTTGATCATATGCTTTACAAATGGATTTTTAACTTGTTTTTGTAATTTTTTTTGCCGAATCTGAGTATATGAATATGGGAAGAGGTAAAGGTAAATTGTATGATTCCATTTCAGTCCAGTGAGGGAGATCATTTGATGAAAAATAATGTCATAGACCTCAGTTGTGCCGACCAATAATACAACATAAAATTTGGACATTTCAGACCTCCACGATCAAATGGTAAATATAATAAAGACAAACGTAATCTAGCCCTCCTGTTGTTCCATATAAATTCCACTAACTTTTTTTTTATTCTTGAGAATAGATCTAAAGGTGGTGATAAGGGAATGTATTGAAATAAAGTATTTTAGGTAAAATATTACTTTTAAGTATATTGATTCTCCCGATCATCGACATTGGTAGTGACATCCATCTCTGAGTTAACTCATTGATATCTGACATTAAGGCTTCATAGTTGACACTGGCGACTGATTCTAGCTTAGGCATAATTTGGATTCCTAAATATTTAAACTGATTTACCTCAGGGGCTGGGTAATTTCTCTGGGTCTCATTTAGCATTAATATTGAAGATTTAGTTTTATTTATTTTATATCCTGATATTTCCCCAAAATTCTTTATTAAATTCAACAAGGTTGGAATTGATTTTTTTTTTAGATTCGACATAAACAAAATTATGTCATCGGCGTACAGGGAGATTTTATGTTCTGTTGGTCCAACTTTAATTCCATATATTTGTGAATGTAAACGTATCGCTAAAGGTTCAATTGCCATAGTAAACAGTAAAGGTGAAAGTGGACAGCCTTGTCGACATCCTCTATTGATTTTTATTGGTTTTGAAATATTATTTGTTAGGATTTCTGCTGTAGCATTATTGTATATTATTTGAACCCATTTTATGAAATTATTTCCAAGTCCAAACCTTTGTAGGACTTCAAAAAAGGGCCATTCAACTCTATCAAAGGCCTTTTCGGCGTCCAATGATAGGAGAGCTGTATCCGGTGCTTCTTTATTAAAATAAATAATATTAAATAGTCTTCTTACATTATGGAAGCCTTGTCTACCCTTTATAAAGCCATTCTGATCTCGATTAATAATATTTGGTAAAATTTCTTGTATTCGTCTTGCTAAAATTTTACAGATTATCTTAAGGTCGGCGTTTAATAGGCTTATTGGTCTCATATTTTCACATTTATTAGAGGGCTTACCTGGTTTTGGCAGCAGTATAATTAAGGCATTATTTATGTATGATGGTAAATTATTATTTTGAAATGCTTCTAAAACCATTTCCAAAAAAGGTTTTATTAATTTATTCTTAAATTTTTTTATAAAGGTCAACTGGAAGACCATCTGGTCCTGCACTTTTTCCTGATTTCATATTATCAATGGCTAGCCCAACTTCTTCTTGACTAATTTTAGACTCCAATATCTCCCTGTTTTCATTTGGAATACACGGTATAGATAGTTCGTTCAAAAACCCATTTAGTTTTGTTAAATCAGGTTCATTTTTGGTATCATATAATTTTTCATAGTAATCTCTAAAGGCTCTATTAATTTCTAAAGGATCTATAACTACCTGTCCGTTACTTATAATACTGGTAATTGGTGTTTTAATTTCCAATTGTTTAATCTGCCATGCTAATAATTTTCCTGATTTTTCACCTTGAAACAATCTTTTTATGAACAATCTTAGAAGACTCGAGGCAGCTCTATTCGCTGATTTTTTGTCGTATTCAGCTCTCAAAATCAGTAATTCATTCTCCAACCTTGGGTCACTTCCTGCATACACTTTTTCCTGAAGACTTTTTATTTTATGTTCCAATTTAGCACTCTCCTCTCGAGTCTTCTTAGATTTTGATCCTGTATAACTAATATGTCCCCTAATAAAAGCTTTGAAAGCCTCCCACTTTACACATGCTGATGTTTGTGTAGTATTGATGTCAAAGAACTCGTCTATCTGTTTTTCTATATACTTGACAAATTCCTCATCCTGAAGCCATTTATGCTGAAATTGCCATCTACCTGATTCCTTTGTCAATTTTTTATCTACATATATTAGACAACAGGGTGCATGATCAGAGATCACGATATTATCATAAAAGCAGTTTTGAATCTTGGACCTTAATTCTGTGGAAATCAAAAAATAATCAATACGTGAGAATGTCTTGTAGGTACTGGAATAACAAGAATAGGCTTTAACTTGTGGTTTCATTTCTCTCCATATATCTAACAATCTCAATTCTTTCATAAAATGGTTAATAGTCATCCTGCATCCAATGTGCGTACAATCCAGTCCTGTTGATCTATCCACACCTGGATTCAATGTACAATTAAAATCCCCTGCTATTATATGTTGCCCTGTAAGTGATGATAAGATGAGAAATAAATTAGCAAAGAACTTCTGATCATCTATATTGGGACCATATAAGTTCACAAGATTTATATTTTCTAATAGCAAAGAACCTTGAATGATTACATATCTTCCAAATTTGTCTCCAATTACATTTTTCACTTGAAAAGGAACTGATTTATGTATGAGAGTCATAGCTCCCCTGGCTCGGGATGAAAATGAAGAGGTGAATACGCTTCCCTGCCATCTACTCCTAATTCTTTTAACATCCTCCTCTATCAGATGAGTTTCTTGTAAAAACACAATTCTTGAACCCATGTCCTTTATTTTATTCATAACTTGTTTAAGTTTTTTTAAATTTTGTAGACCTCTGCAATTCCATGAAGTTAAATTAAGATTAACACTTTGGTCCATGATCAATAGAGAGTTTGGGATTACCTTGCAGTGTAAACATGCTCATACAGAGAAGCAAAAACATGAGTGGTTGAACATTCATCCTACAAACTACACACAAACAAATTTCCCCTTCCCACACTTGTGGCAAACCCCCCAAAATCAAAAGAAAAATTCTGTCTCCCGATATAGCCATCGACCGTTCCACACCCACGGGGAACAGCCTAAGCCACTCCTTCTTCATCCTCCCAATCACCCTAACTCTACTGCTTTTAATGACGTAACATTAACTCTCCTCTGTAGTTTTCCAACTTAACTCCAAAATTTTTAACAACTTTGTACATCATAGTTTTGTTTTTGTTTGTTTTGTTTTTTTAATATATAATACAATCTATATTTTGTAAACTTACTATTTACTTCAAGTCAGTCAGATGCCTGTGCAAATGCTTAATTATTCTACCTTATATTTTGTTCATGCTTAGCTCCCACCAGTCTCTTCTTCTTCTTTGATCTTCTTGATGAACTCCTGCGCCTCCTCTGGGGTCTTGAAGATGTGGGTTCTGCCCTCATACGTGGTCAGCAGTCTCGCAGGATAGATCACACCATGACGAATCCCAAGGTTGCGCAGCTCCTTACGTACGGGATCAAACTGCTTCCTCAATTGCTGGATTCCTGTGGCCAAATCTGGGTAGAACCGCACCTGCTGGTCCTGGTGTTTAATCTCTCCTTTAGCACGTGCAGCGTTGAAGATCTTCATCCTGTCTCTGTTGCTAAGAAACTTCATAATTAAGGTCCTCGGCGGTCCCTTATCTCTCCGTGGGCCAATACGATGTGCTTTTTCCAGAACCACTGCTGATTGCAACTCCTCGCTGCCCAGCACCTCCGGAATCCACTTTTCCAGAAAGGAACATACGTCCCGACCTTCTGATTCCTCTGGAAGACCCACCAGCCTCAAATTATTCTGTCTCGACCGAGATTCCAAATCCAAAATATTATCTTCCAGAGATTTATTTTTTTTTTCCAAAGTGCGCACCTTTAATTGAAGACGGGTGACGTCATCTTCAGCACTAGCGAGACGGAGCTCCATCTGCGCCGTTCGTTCTATAGTCACCCAATTCCTTTCTTATTCCTTCCAACGCTGTCATAATCCCATCAAATCTAGAGGAAAAGTCCGCTCTCATTGAACTCATGGCAGCCATCAGCGCATCTGCGCCATTCCCCGCATATATCGCACCTTTGCCAGCCTCCTCCGCCATATATGGAGTTTTGTTTGCTGCGTCACAGACCTGAAAGTCCGTTAATTTGGACTGTTTCGGCGGCTCGCTTTTTCCTTTTCCTGGTTTTCCAGCCTTAGGCTTCGCCGACATATCCTCGCCCAAATGCTGGGATACGTTCTGTCCCAAATGAGAGTTATTTGCCGATTTTTTTTTTTTTTTTTCTCCAGGAGCAGAGCAGAGCGAGACACGTCCGTCCTACGTGGCAGCCATAACCGGAAGTCTTCTGTGCCTTTCTTAATCTTTGTTATGATCTAGGCTTTCAGTTGAAAGCCTTGTAGCTTGTCCTGGGCCCGCTGCTCTACGTCTCTCCCCCTTCTTCCGCCGTTCACTCGTCTCCACTCCGTCTGTCGTGGTGCGTTCAGGACCGCCGCTGCTCCAGCCGTCTCCTTCGGCACGCTCACCTCAAGGCCCCGCTCCATCATATCCCGCGCTCCCTCTTCGGCCGTGTTGTAGGTTCTTGTGCCTTCCTCCCAATGAATCCTCATTTTCGTTAGCGGCGTTTGGAATCTAATTTTTTTCTCTTGCAGCGTTTTTTTTAATATTGGCATATTTCTTCCGCTGCTGCACGATTTCTGTCGGGTAGTCATGGTCAAAAAATACCTGTTTGTCGCCGATTCGTATCTTTTTTTTCCATGCTTGCGTCAGGATTCTTTCCTTTGTCATATTTCACAAAGTTTACCACAACTGACCTGGGTGGAGAGTTTGTTTTCGGGTTCTGTGCCGGTGCTCTGTGCGCCCGTTGAATCTGCAGATCCGTTTCTCCGGGTATTTCCAGTTCTCTTTTTAAGAACTGATCCATGAATTTTGTCATCGAGTTGCCTTCAATGCCCTCCGGAATTCCAAAGATGCGCATATTGCTTCGTCGGGATCTGCTCTCCAAGTCGTTTATTTTCTCCTGCATCCTCTGCGTTTGCGTCGTCAGGGTCTGTAGTTGTTTGTTTGCCTCGCTTTTCCAATCTTCTAGTTCCGAAATTCGGGTCTGCGCTTCTGTCATACACGCCCGCTGGGAGCGCAGCTCCTCCATGTTTTCCGTTAATTTACGCTCCATTTCTCTTCGGAGGTCCATGATTTCCTCCTTAATTTCTTTTTTCAGTTCCTCCTTAAGAGCCGCTAAATCCTGTTGTAGCTGTCGCTTGAATTCTCTTAACTCTTCACCCAAACTGGCGATGCCAGCGTTCATGTTGTCGAGTCTGGTGTCTTCCATTTTCTCTGCTGTAGACACCTCGTTTTTTTGGGCTTTGCATACAGCGGTTTTTCCTGCGTTGTTGGAGAAGAATTCTTCAATTTTACCCTGTTTTTGTCCTTGTGCCCGGTTCCTTCGTGTTTTCATCCCTTAGTTTATTGATTCGTTTATGTCGAGTTGGCCATTTACCGATGATTTTTAATCCGGCTAGGGAGAGCTCTTTGTTTAAGTGTTATGTCTCTCCGCCATCTTCCCGGAAGTCCAGGGAAATTACCATTTTAACAGCTATTTTACTTGCAAGGAAAAAAAAAATCTTGGAAACCTAATGCTGCAAATTGTACCAGGAATACTCTATGTGATAATTTGTGTATTAAAGTTAAAGAACTGACCCAAAATCAGTTACCATAATGCACTTTTTATTAGTTAACTTATGATTTCACAAAGTGCTCACAAGTGCTTTCTTTAGTGCAAAGGGTGTGTTAAAGTTAACAACCCAGAGTAAGAAAGCAAATTCAGTGCATGAAGCATGTATACATAATCTCATTGTATTTCAGGCCCTCCAGGATTTCGGCCTTTTTTTGTGATTGTTGTGGCCCCAAAAGCCTGAATTTGTGGGAGCTTTAACAAAAAGTTGTGACATTTTGAGTTTTTTGCACTGAAAGTTGTGAGGAAGTACAGATTTCAAAGTAGCTGCTTTTTTCATAGTTTACACTCAGTGATGCTATTCTACAGGTGCAGCTCAATAAATTAGAATGTCATCAAAAAGTTTATTTCAGTAATTCAATTCAAAAAGTAAAACTCATATAGATTCATTACACACAGAGTGATATATTTCAAGTGTTTATTTCTTTTAATTTTGATGGTTTTTGTTTATAGCTCATGAAAACCCCAAATTCATTCATCTTCTTCCGCTTAATCCTTTTCGGGACGCGGGGGGGCTGGAGCCTATCCCAGCATCTTTGGGCGAGAGGCAGGGTACACCCTGGACAGATCGCCAGTCCATCGCAGGGCCAACACAGAGAGACAGACAACCATTCACTCTCACAGTCATACCTAAGGACAATTTAGAATCCCCAGTTTTGATGCCAGTTAACCTAACGTGTATGTTTTCGGCATGTGGGAGGAAACTGGAGAAATCTCGGAGTAAACCCACGCAGACACGGGGAAAACATGCAAACTCCACATAGATCACTGTTGGTTGGGGGCTGGGATCGATCCCAGGATCCCCCGGCCAAGAGTGAGTTGCTGTGCTGCCACAGTGCTAACCACTCCGCCACCGCGCTGCCCCACAAGAAAACCCCAAATTCAGTTTCTCAAAAAACTAGAATATAACATAAAATTAATTTTACAAAATTGATTTTTAATAGAAATGTTGGCCGACTGAAAAGTATGTCCATGTACACACTCAATACTTGGTCGGGGCTCCTTTTGTATAATTACTGCATCAATGCAGCGTGGCATGGAAGCGATCGGTCTGTGTTACTGCTGAGGTGTTGTGGAAGCTCAGGTTGCTTTGATAGAGGCCTTAAGCTCGTCTGCATTATTGGGTCTGGTGTATTTCATCTTCCGCTTGACAATACACTGTAGATTCTCTATGGGATTTAGGTCAGGAGAGTTTACTGGCTAATCAAGCAGAGTGATACCATAGTCATTAAACCAGGTATTTGTACTTTTGGGAGTGTGTGAAATCAGCATTTCCATAAAGCTTGTCAGCAGAGGGAAGCATGAAGTGCTCTAAAATTTCCTGTTAGATGGCTGCACTGGACATTGGACTTGATTGAACACGGTGGGAAAAACACCAGCAGATGACATGGCTCCACATATCATCATTGACTGTGGAAACTTCACACTGGACCTCAAGCAACTTGGATTCCGTGCCTGTTCACTCTTTCTCCAGATTCTGAGACCTTGATTTCCAAGTGACAGGACTTGGCACCTGATTTGGGGAGCCAAGTCATCTACTGGTGTTAGTCCACTGTGTTTCATCAAGTCTAAAGTCAATGCAGCTGCCTACCAGGAGATTTTAGAGCACTTGATGCTTCCCTCTGCTGACAAGGTTTATGGAGATGCTGATTTCATCTTCCAGCAGGACTTGGCACCTGCCCACACTGCTGCCAAAAGTACCGAAGCCTGGTTTAATGACCATGGTATCACCATATTTTACTGGCCAGCAGACTCTCCTGACCTAAACCCCATACAGACTCTATGAAGTATCGCCAACAGGGAGATGAGACACCAGGCCCAACAATGCAGATGAGCTGAAGGCCGCTATCAAAGCAACCTGGGCCTTCATAACACCTCAGCAGTAACACAGGCTGATCACCTTCATGCCATGCCACAGTGATGCAGTATTAATTCGTGCAAAAGAAGCCCTGACCAAGCATTGTGTGCATGGAAATACTTTTAATCGGACATTTCTATTAAAAAAAATCAATTTTTTTAAAATTGATCTTATGTAATATTCATAATTTCTTGAGAAACTGATTTTTGGGTTTTCATGAGCTGCAAGCCACAACCATCAAAATTAAAAGAAATAAACACCTGAAATATATCACTCTGTCTGTAATGAATCTATATGAAATATGAGTTTCATTTTATGAACTGAATTACTGAAATAAATCAACTTTTTGATGATACTCTTAATTTAGTGAGATGCACCTATATGCAACACCACAAGAAAAGCACAGGATTGCCAAAAATTTACTGTTTAACAGTGATTTATGTAGAATTAAATGCTCAGTAAAGTTATCAAAAAATGACCAACATTGTATTATTGTTGAGAACTTAAATTTAAAAAAAAAAAGAGAAGAATTGGCCATTACAACAACTAAATTGCATTGAATGCATGTTAGAGTATGGATAAAACAATTATAGCAGCACCTTCTTGAATCTCTAATTTGAAAACTAAGACCCCTGAAAAATTTGAGGTCTTCTGTGCTGAAATCCACAATGAAGCAGGGATGGCTCCTCCACTGACAACCTCTTCCCTTCAGAAGGTCTCACTGCAGGATGGACCTTGGAGTGGAAACCCATGCTGTGTTCGAAATGCTTATGGACAAAATTGTTGGTACCCCTCTGTTAATGAGAGAAAACCCCACAATGGTCACAGAAATAACTTGAATCTGACAAAAGTGGTAATAAATAAAAATGCTATGAAAATCAGACAATGCTTTTGAATTGTGGTTCAACAGAATTATTTAAAAAAACAAACTCATGAAACAGGCCTGGACAAAAATGATGGTACCCTTAACTTAATATTTTGTTGCACAACCTTTTGAGGCAATCACTGCAATCAAACGATTTCTGTAACTGTCAATGAGACTTCTGCACCTCTCAGCAGGTATTTTGGCCCATTCCTCATGAGCAAACTGCTCCAGTTGTCTCAGGTTTGAAGGGTGCCTTCTCCAGACGGCATGTTTCAGCTCCTTCCACAGATGTTCAATAGGATTTAGATCAGGGCTCATAGAAGGCCACTTTAGAATAAGATAAGATAAGCCTTTATTAGTCCCACAATGGGGAAATTCCAGGATTGCAACAGCACAGGGATAGCAACACTCAGAGCAACAATCAGAAGGCAAGAAAAAAACAAGAACAGCTAGTAAACATATGTACATATTACTATATATATAGACACACAGTGCGGAGCATTATGGTTGGTGAATGTGCAGCAGAAAGTCCAAGCTCTCTCTCCGCGGATGCGGCGGGCCAGCTGGAAGTCTTTGGGCATGATGGCGACCCCCTTAGCGAAGAAGAGACCACCAGGTAGGCCTCGCCGGCCTCCTGCAGAGCCACGACGGCGAAGCTCAGGAAGCGCAGGTCGGTCTTGGAAGTCCTGAGCGATCTCCCTCACCAGGCGCTGGATGGGCAGCTTACGGATGAGCAGCTCCGTGGATTTCTGGCAGTGACGGATCTCTCTCGGAGCCACGGGCCTGTAACAGTGAGGCTTCTTCACTCCGCCGGTGGCCGGAGCGCTTCTCCAAGCAGCCTTGGTGGCCAGCTGCCTCCCGGGGGGGGCCCCCTCCTCGCAACAGATTTTACGGGCGGTCTGCCTGGTTCTTGCCATCGCTCTTTGTTTCGCTCTTAGCCATTCTTGGGTGTTTTTAGCTGTGTGTTTTGGGTCATTATTCTGTTGCAAGACCCATGACCTGCGACTGAGACCAAGCTGTCCGACACTGGGCAGCACATTTCTCTCTAGAATACCTTGATAGTCTTGAGATTTCATTGTACCCTGCACAGATTCAAGACACCCTGTGCCACATGCAGCAAAGCAGCCCTAGAACATAACAGAACCTCTTCCATGTTTCACAGTAGGGACAGTGTTCTTTTCTTACTATGCTTCATTTTTTGCGTCTGTGAACATAGAGCTGATGTGCCTTGCTAAAAAGTTCCAGTTTTGTCTCGTCTGTCCATAGGACATTCTCCCAGAAGCTTTGTGACTTGTCAACATGCAGTTTGGCAAATTCCAGTCTGGCTTTTTTATGTTTTGTTT
This sequence comes from Pholidichthys leucotaenia, assembly GCA_020510985.1. Lineage (NCBI taxonomy): Eukaryota > Metazoa > Chordata > Actinopteri > Cichliformes > Pholidichthyidae > Pholidichthys > Pholidichthys leucotaenia. Next base: position 88,553,990 of record CM035842.1, on the reverse strand, counting down.
TCAACAGTGGTGTCATCCTTGGTCGTCTCCCATGAAGTCCACTTTGGCTCAAACAATGACGGATGGTGCAATCTGACACTGATGTACCTTGACCTTGGAGTTCACCATGAATGTGTTTAGAGGTTGTTCTGGGCTCTTTTGTTACCATTCGTATTATCCGTCTCCTCCTGCAGCCACGTCCAGGGAGGTTGGCTACAGTCCCGTGGATCTTAAATTTCTGAATATGTGCAACTGTAGTCACAGGAACATCAAGCTGCTTGGAGATGGTCTTATAGCCTTTACCTTTAACATGCTTGTCTATAATTTTCTTTCTAATCTCCTGAGACAACTCTCTCTCCTTTGCTTCCTCTGGTCCATGTTTAGTGTGGTACACACCATGTCACCAAACAGCACAGTGACTACTTGTCACCCTTTAAATAGGCCAACTGACTGATTACCGGAGAAAACCCGGAGTGGTGGCTCAGTTGGTAGAGCATCCGCCCCACACCCGGGAGGCAGGGGTCAAATCCCGGCCGGGTCATGCCGAAGACCATATAAAAGTGGAACTTCCTGCCATCCAGCTTGATACTCAGCAATAATGGAATGGAGGAGGGAAATCTGTGGCAGCGCCTTGCATGGCAGTGGCCCTCTGATTCTGCACTTGGGGTGTGTGTGATTAACACAGTAGATGGGTAAAACACAATCTCGTTCTACTGTACATGATTGGTTGTACAGTTGAATGACAATAAGGGTGATTTAAATTAATTAATTTAATTAAAATTTAATTTACAAGTTTGTAGACACCTGTGATGTTAATTACAGGACACATCTTGGTTGAACATGTCCCTATGGTCACATTATTTTCAATCTTTTCTAGGGGTACCATCATTTTTGTCCAGGCCTGTTTCATGAGTTTTTTTTTTTTTTTAATAATTCTGTTGAACCACAATTCAAAAGCATTGTCTGATTTTCATTGGTTAATTTTCATAGAATTTTTATTACCACTTTTGTCAGATTGAAGTTATTTCTGTGACCATTGTGGGTTTTTCTTTCATTAACGTACACTCAAAATATCCCACAATGCATTTTGAAAGTAAACTACCTTAAGTTATCTATATTTATTAATTCAGCAAAAATGATTTAATACATATTTACTACAAATTACATGCAGGTATTCATTTTTTTTTTTTTTTAACCACCATTAGGTTTTACTGTCTCACGTGATGACGTCATTAACTGTGCCGCAAAAACAAGCCAGTAGTGTCCAGAAGCTGTTAATTTTATCGTTATATTGAGTTCACTATATAGTCCACTATCTAAATTCACTATATAGCGAGGAGGGAGGGAGGGAGGGAGGGAGTGAACATTCTGAACACAGCCCTAGTCTTCACACATCTTAAGGGGAGATGAAATGGAGAATATATTTCAAAGTAAAATTATTTTTAAATCCCCACACCACAGTAGGGTTTAATCATTTAGTTTCTTATATTTTTTGTTAGTTAATTTGTACTTAAAATATAAACTTCAGTTATTAAAGGGTTTCAATTCATTTCCTGGGAAGATTTATTTCAGTTTACTTCTACTGAGTAAAAATAGCTCTTTGTGCTGCAGTCTTTATTTATTCTACCATTTTTATTTTTATCTTCAAATCTCTCACTTAAGTGCTAGAAGTCCATAATCTCATAAAATATACCTTTATTCTGCATTTATTCACAGTGCTTAACCAACAGTTAACTACTGTATCCATAGTTTGTAAAAGAAAACACAATCATGCTGGATGAATTATTAATTTGACACAAATGTTAAAACAAACAAATGATATTTTACTTATAATTTCAGCAGCTTCAAGTCTCCCTCTCTGTTCAGGAGTTTCAGCCACTCTCCGTGCATTTTCCATTTGAAGTGTTTATCAGTCGTTGACTTTATGTTCCAATTCAGGGCTGCACATAGTACAAAATCGTTTATCCCCGCTTTATGAAAAATATTCGGAAACTGTTGAGGACAGTCTTTACAGTGACTTTTGTTGATAAATTAAGAGACACACACGTCAACAACTCCGCTCATGTAAACATGGAAGTAAAGATGTGCGCATGCGCCTCAGGGAACTCTTGCCAGTGTTATGCCGAGAATTGCTCACTTGCCAAGAATTGTATCCCATCCACCAAAACTATGAAGTGCAACACTACAGCCAGGCTTGTAACCATTTGTGCATTTTTAAAAGTACCCATTATACATTTTTAGAAGTAAAAATTATTCCCTCTTGTAAATTATCTTTAAATTATGTTTATTCACCAGACATTTTAGTGTTTCAAAGAGGGTTAGAAATCAAAGTGTAAAACGTGGAGTTGAATCAATCTTCAAAGCTGAGATTTTGTATTTACAGTATGCATTATCGGTAAAAAGGGTAATCACTTTTTCAAAGTTGTATTGACTTTGACTAACACTAAACACCTGCTTGCGATGATGGGATGTAATTCTCAGCAAGCGAGCAATTCTCAGCATAACACTGGATGAGAACCGTTTTAACACCACAGAAGAAGAAGAACCAGCATCTCTGTTAACTTATTAGTTGCACTAGCGTTCCAGATGTTTCTAGTTCTTCACTGCGGTTTCTGGCTCACTGACCCAGTTTCAACCCGATCAGATACAGCAGACATTCACATATGTCAAAGCATTATATTAAAAGATCGATCCGTGGATTTTGTGGATAGATATCGGCTCAGTCAAATGTGGATTAATCCAGATTGTTAAATCAATCTTTTGAACCCACCTCGAGCTGGTACATCTCAGTAAATTACAAATGTCATGATTTTTTATTTATTTTAAAAACTACTACCAATATCAATAAAATTTATCTTATAGTTATATTAACAAAAAATTTTCACGTTCTAATTTACTGAGATGCACTGGTAGATTCTTTTACCAGGAAAATAAATTGTGAGCTGTGTCATCTGTTGCATGTTAAACATAATCACAGTACCCCGGCAATCCAGCCAAACTCAGTACGATCTGGGCTCCCTCCGTTGTTACCTCAGTGGTGACTTGAGGCCAGTTTGCTTTCCCGTCCAGCGGGGATAGGTTTTTGCACTCATGTAGTCTGCTGCAGTCCGTTTCTCCACCCTCTTGATTTGAAGTAGGCAGGTGGACACTGGAATGTGCCATTGGAACTTGTGGCTCTCTGACATAACCCGGAGGGGTGAGTTTTTTTCACTCTGCACAGCACATGCGCTCTGGGTGTTAAGCATCTTCTTCTGCTTTTTCGGTTGAAATGCGGCAGCGGGCGACCACATACACCCCTGCCTGGACGGCGAAGCCACTACATTTCATAGAAAAAGCTCCCATTGAAAAGGGCTGCTGAGTTACAGTATCTCACAAAAGTGAGTACACCCCTCACATTTTTGCAAATATTTTATTATATCTTTTCATGGGACAACACTGAAGATATGACACTTTGATACAATGTAGTCAGTGTACAGCCTGTATAACTGTGTAAATTTGCTGTCCCCTCAAAATAACTCAACACACAGCCATTAATGTCTTAACTGCTGGCAACAAAAGTGAGTACACCCCTAAGTGAAAATGTCCAAATTGTGCCCAAGTGTAAATATTTTGTGTGGCCACCATTATTTTCCAGCACTGCCTTAATTCTTTTGGGCATTGAGTTCACTAGAGCTTCACAGGTTGCCACTGGAATCCTCTACCAGTAGCACTCATGCAGCTCCAAACCATGACACTCCCACCACCATGCTTGACTGTAGGCAAGACACACTTGTCTTTGTACTCCTCACCTGGTTGCCGCCACACACGCTTGACACCATCTGAATCAAATAAGTTTATCTTGGTCTCATCAGACCACAGGACATGGTTCCAGTAATCCATGTCCTTAGTCTGCTTGTCTTCAGCAAACTGTTTGTGGGCTTTCTTGCGCATCATCTTTAAAAGGGGCTTCCTTCTGGGAGGACAGCCATGCAGACCAATTTGATGCAGTGTGCAGCATATGGTCTGAGCACGGACAGGCTGACCCCCCCACCCCTTCAACCTCTGCAGCAATGCTGGCAGCACTCATACATCTATTTTCAAAAGACAACCTCTGGATATGACGCTGAACATGTGCGCTCAACTTTGGTCGACCATGGCGAGGCCTGGTCAGAGTTGAACTTGTCCTGTTAAACCACTGTATGGTCTTGGTCACTGTGCTGCAGCTCAGTTTCAGGGTGTTGGCAGTCTTCTTATAGCCTAGGGCACAGGTGTCAAACTCATTCCATGGAGGGCCAAGACCCTGCAGGTTTTACCTCCACCCAGTGCCTTCAACAGGTGATTTCACTGAATTTCTTCCCACTGATTGCTGATCAGTGAAAACACTTGCTGAAGACACTGGGTAGAAGCAAAACATGCAGGGTCTTGGCCCTCCATGGAATGCGTTTGACACCCCTGGCCTAGGGCATCTTTATGTAGAGCAGCAATTCTTTTTTTCAGATCCTCAGAGGGTTCTTTGCCATAAGGTGCCATGTTGAACTTCCAGTGATGAGTATGAGAGCGTGTGAGAGTGATAACACCAAATTTAACACACTTGCTCCCCATTCACACCCGAGACCTTGTAACACTAATGAATCACATGACATCGGGGAGGGAAAATGGCTAATTGGGCACAATTTGGACATTTTCACTTAGGAGTGTACTCACATTTGGTGCCAGCGGTTTAGACATTAATGGCTGTGTGTTATTTTCAGGGGACAGCAAATTTACACTGTTATACAAGCTGTACACTGACTAGTTACCTCCGAAAGGCCAGGAGGAGGTAATGTTTTTGCCGGGGTTTGTCTTTGTCTGTTGGTTAGCAAGATAACTCAAAAACTTTTGGACGGATTTCAATGAAACTTTCAGGCGTTGTTGGAAATGGTACAAGGAAGAACTGATTAAATTTTGGGGATGATCCGCATCACCGTCTGCATACAGGAATTTTTTAAAGCATTTTTCCACACTGACATACGGCCATCAACATGTGCGCAGGCGCAATGGAGGGCGCTGAGCGTCGTGTCTGACCAACACAAACTCCGCCTTCAACGTTTTAGCCACAAAAGCATGCGGAAAACACTGGTGGCCTGGGCCCGCCAGCCATAGGCGCTGCGCACATTGCGCTGGTCGTCGTGTCTGACCAACACAAACTCCGCGTTCTTCAACGTTTTAGGCACAAAAGCACGCAGAAAACACTGCTGGCCTGGGCCCGCCAACGTGCCTGTTTTTGCGCCACGCTGCAAAACCTGACACGGCCACCTGTCCGCCGCCCGATTATTTGCCACAAATTCCCCGCCCAGCTATAGGCGCTGCGTAAAAACGACCTCTCTGCCGGGGAAGATTCTAAATTCTGTTTTGCCGCGGAGCGCAACCCCAATATAATATAAAACCCACGGCAACCTGTCTAACCAATCTGCATCCGTCAGTGGAGGAGATGGACACACCAACACTTCAGTTTATTACCTCCGCCAAGGAGGCAATGCTTTTACAACCGTAAAACGGGGCTATAAGGGACGGCGGGGTAATATGGGACACTTTTCTAAATGTAATTCTGCTTTTTTAATTTTGCTTCCGCCTAGATTTGATGGATTCATGGATATTTGACAATAACACAACTCAGCGTCCTGCTCAAAATAAAAAAAAGCAGAATTACATTTAAAACATTTCCCAGAAAAGTGTCCCTTATCAACCCGCCGTCCCTTATAGCCCCGTTTTACACTACTGAACCACTAATCCTATCACTATCACATTGATTGTCATTCATTAATTGTCTGTTTATTGCACTGTCCATGTCAAACAAATAATCATTGTGAATCCAATTGCTAGTCATATCTTTTCATGCTCAGGGAATCTGAAAACGTACACACAAACACTGTATGGGGGGAACTGTGCCGCTTGGCGGAGGTCTGCGCTCTCCGAGTGCTTTTCTAGTTTACATTGTATCAAAGTGTCATAGCTTCAGTGTTGTCCCATGAAAAGGTATAATAAAATATTTACAAAAATGTGAGGGGTGTACTCACTTTTGTGAGCTACTGTGTCAATTGACAGCTAATTTAATTTAGTCCACTAAAGTCTTATCGACAGTTAATCAAAAGCCAATAAATCGTTAATATTCCTACATGGCACCAAAGAAATCTAGGGTCACCAAACCTGGTACACAGGTTCACTCTGAGACCAACACCTCTGACTACAGGTTTGGGGGTCAAAAGGTCAAGGTTGCCACTTGTGAAGCTCTCTTACTATAGAACATGTATAGCTCTCTAGGGTCACCAAACTTGCTACACGGGTTCACCTCAGGATTCTGCCCTACAACTATGCATTGTGTACTTTGTTGTATATTCGTGGATGCTGGGCTTATAATTTGGTTCTGCCACAGTAATTATATTGAAAAGTTGAAAACTGCTCTGTCAGTAAGTTTTGGGATCTTCAAAGAAAACAGAGGCGGAGGGATATTGCGTGCATCTCAGAGTGCTCTTGTTGAATATTCCCGCCAAAATATTACAAGGAGATGGGGCTTTGGCGGAGGTAGGCACTCATGGATTACCTCCAAAGTCGAGTGGGTTCATCCATAGCCCAAAGGCCACCTCAGATGAAAATTTCATCAAAATCCGTCCAGGAGTTTTTGCATTATCCTACTACCATATTGTGAGAAGATCGGGGCTTGGTGGAGGTATGTGCTCTTGGATAACCTCCAAAATCTAATGGTTTCATTTTTAGGGCAAGGACTACAGCTGGTAAAAATTTCATTAAAATCCATTGAGTAGTTTTTGCTAACAGATAAACCGCCCCGATTATATTACCTCCTTGGCGGAGGTAAAAATCGATTGTTTCCCCCACCCCGACTGTGCATGCATTGCGAGATGACAGTTTCCCACACATTTTTAAGACATTTCTCTAAATATTTCTTCCTCCCCTAAGGCATGCTGTTAGCTGCCAGCTGCACTGTCGTATGTTTAGTCAGGCGTCTCCTCCTCTCCCTCTAGGTTTCTAAAAAGACATGTTTGTTTTCCTCAGGCATAGGTCGAATACAGGCCAAGTCCCTTGGGAATCTCTCCAGTCTAACAGGAGAGGACCTCCCTCTTCCGGCCAGTTGGACTGTTGACTGGACCATTCGTGGCAGGAAGTACTACATTGACCACAACACTAACACTACACATTGGAGCCACCCTCTGGAGAGGGAAGGGCTCCCTCCAGGTTGGGAGAAAGTGGAGTCTACCGAGTTTGGGGTCTACTATGTGGATCACATCAGCAAGCGGGCACAGTATCGACATCCATGTGCTCCAAGGTATGCCAGGAGTGAGAAAAAACTGCTTTATTCCATGCTGTCACACTTTTTTTGATTTTATATTGATAAAGTATTGTTTCAGTGTGCCTCGCTACGATCAGCCTCCTCCACTACCACCTCCTGTTACCTATCAGCCCCATCCTGCAGAGAGAAACCAGCCAGTTCTCGTGCCCGCTAACCCATACCACACAGCCGAGATCCCAGACTGGCTGCAGGTTTACGCCCGTGCACCACTCAAGTGAGTACTCTGCCTGTCTTTGTACTTTAGAGAGCTGTTTGTGACATTAAAGCAGGGGTGTCCAATCATGTGCCATGGAGGGCCAAGACCCTGGAGGTTTTCTCTTCTAGCCAGCCTCTTCAGCAGGTGTTTTCACTTCTCAGCAATAAGTGGGATGAAGTTAAGTGAAATCTGCTGTTGAAAACGCTGGTTGGAGGTAAAGCCTTTAGGGTATTGGCCCTCCATGACACATGATTGGACACCCCCCTGCATTAAAGGAAAAGATTTGAAAGATTAATAGAGTTCCCGAGGTCACCAGTAGAGTGCTGCTGTAGTACAACATCTTAAAAAAATTACAGCATCATGAAAAAGTTCAGTTTTATGGTTAAAAAATTAATATATTCTATATTCATTACATATAAGGAGAAATGTTTAGTCTTTTTTGTTTTCATTTTGACAATTAATGGCTTGTAGTTATGAATGGACATACGTTTCAGAATTTAGACATTTCTGTATTGTAAATATTTTAATGTGAGGAAGTATTCTAATACTGGATTGCTGATTTCAATAAGCTATAAGTCATCATCAAAAGTAGAAAAAAACTGTCAGGAAATATTTCCCTTTAACTGTAAGGATTATAGAATATATAAATTTACTTTTTAGAATTGAATTACACAAGGTTGGGCTTTTTAATGTTCTGTGTTATTGAGATCTACTACTAATGTACCATAATTATTGACCTTCAGTACCACATTATTGTAAATTAATGATAGGTGGGGAAACCTGTGTGGAAGAAGTAATCTGAGGAATCTGAAGGCTCAACTTTACTCCCTTAGATCGTTTTCCTCAGCCTTGTTCTCCATGTGTTTCGTCTTTTTCTTAAAGAAAAGCTCCTATCATTAGAGATCAGTTTTTTAGATAAAAGAAGGCTTGGAACTGCTGTACTACATTACGCTATCAATACATCAACTCTAATCAGGTTATACAGTTATGATTGACATTATTACCTCCTGTTTTTACCAGGGTTTGTCTGTTACCAACATATCTCAAAAAGTTATGAACAGATTTTGACGAAATTTTCAGGAAAGGTGTATAATGGCATGGGGAGCAGATGATTAGATTTTGGTGATCTGAGCGAGCATACCTCCACCAAGGGCTTTGTTTGTATTTGTGCAGCAAGATTACACAAAAACTACTGGATGGATTTGGATGAAATTTTCACCAGAGGTGGTTCTTGGGCTAAAGAGGAACCCATTGTATTTTGCTGATGATCTGAGAATGCATACCTCAGCCAAGGCTCTTATCTTCTCACAGTGTGTTAGCAACAATACTCCAAAAGTTATGAACGGATTTTGATGCAATTTTCACCACAACTGGCTATAGGCCTACACACAAACCCATTACATTTTGGAGGTGATCCATGAGAAATGGAAGGAGCCTCGGCGGAGGTATGCGCTCTGAGTGCTTTTCTAGTTGTTAATGTGGCTGTTCTTATTAAACTGCATTAACAAAGGCTGATACAGTGGGGCAAAAAATTTAGTCAGCCACCAATTGTGCAAGTTCTCCCACTTAAAAGATGAGGGGTCTCCAATTTTCATCATAGATATACCTCAACTATGAGAGACAAAATGAGGGAAAAAAATCCAGAAAATCACATTGTCTGATTTTTTTTTTTTTTAAAGAATTTATTTGCAAATTATGGTGGAAAATAAATATTTGGTCAATAACAAAAGTTCATCTCAATACTTTGCCAACAAAGGGTATATAACAATGACAGGTCAAACATTTTCTGTAAGTCTTCACAAGGTTTTCACACACTGTTGCTGGTATTTTGGCCCATTCCTCCATGCAGATCTCCTCTAGAGCAGTGATGTTTTGGGGCTGTCGCTGGGCAACACAGACTTTCAACTCCCTCCAAAGATTTTCTATGGGGTTGAGATCTGGAGACTGGCTAGGCCACTCCAAGACCTTGAAATGCTTCTTACGAAGCCAGTCTTTCGTTGCCCGGGCGGTGTGTTTGGGATCATTGTCATGCTGAAAGACCCAGCCACGTTTCATCTTCAATGCCCTTGCTGATGGAAGGAGGTTTTCACTCAAAATCTCACAATACATGGCCCCATTCATTCTTTCCTTTACACGGATCAGTCGTCCTGGTCCCTTTGCAGAAAAACAGCTCCAAAGCATGATGTTTCCACCCCCATGCTTCACAGTAGGTATGGTGTTCTTTGGATGCAACTCAGCATTCTTTCTCCTCCAAACACGACAAGTTGAGTTTTTACCAAAAAGTTCTATTTTGGTTTCATCTGACCATATGACATTCTCCCAATCCTCTTCTGGATCATCCAAATGCTCTCTAGCAAACTTCAGATGGGCCTGGACATATACTGGCTTAAGCAGGGGGACACGTCTGGTACTGCAGGATTTGAGACCCTGGCGGCGTAGTGTGTTACTGATGGTAGCCTTTGTTACTTTGGTCCCAGCTCTCTGCAGGTCATTCACTAGGTCCCCTCGTGTGGTTCTGGGATTTTTGATCACCGTTCTCGTGATCATTTTGACCCCACGGAGTGAGATCTTGCGTGGAGCCCCAGATCAAGGGAGATGATCAGTGGTCTTGTATGTCTTCCATTTTCTAATAATTGCGCCCACAGTTGATTTCTTCACACCAAGCTGCTTACCTATTGCAGATTCAGTCTTCCCAGCCTGGTGCAGGTCTACAATTTTGTTTCTGGTGTCCTTTGACAGCTCTTTGGTCTTGGCCATAGTGGAGTTTGGAGTCTCTTTGAGGTTGTGGACAGGTGTCCTTTATACTGATAACGAGTTCAAACAGGTGCCATTAATACAGGTAACGAGTGGAGGACAGAGGAGCTTCTTAAAGAAGTTGTTACAGGTCTGTGAGAGCCAGAAATCGTGCTTGTTTGTAGGTGACCAAATACTTATTTTCCACCATAATTTGCAAATAAATTCATTAAAAATCCTTCAATGTGATTTTTTTTTTTTTTTTTGATTTTTTTCCTCATTTTGTCTCATAGTTGAGATATACCTATGATGAAAATTGGAGACCTCATCTGTTAAGTGGGAGAACTTGCACAATTGGTGGCTGACTAAATAATTTTTTGCCCCACTGTATATCATTTCCAGCAGTTCCAGGTGCAAATTGAGGTTTTTGATATTTTCTTTCACCATACCTGAAAAAAATAAACTACTTAAATTCATAAGAAGTTTAAATTCCATTTAAATCGTTATCTAAGATTTTTGCTCCAAAATTACCATGCAGCTTTGAAATAACATACTTATGCACCTTTTTATGAGCAAATATGTTATATTTTGTAATTAGGTAGTGCTAACTACATTTTTTTCTCCAATTAAAGTTTGACTCAAAAATGCAAAGTCATTGTGCATCTCTTTCTTTCCATCTCGATCTATATTTATTAAATATATAATGTATGACAGTTGCGCTCATCTTTCCATACAGTATTATTTATTCCTGTAGCAGCAATGGTATGAAGCAGCTCATCATAATCTAAAACTATAACGTTTCTAATGGCATGATAAAATCGTAAAAAAAAAAATAGTGGTGTGAAAAAGTGTTTGCCACCTTCCTGATTTCTTTTTTTTTTTGTAGGTTTGTCACACTTAAATGTTTCAGATCATCAAACAAATTAAAATATTAGACAAAGATAACACAAGTAAACACAAAATGCGGTTTTTAAATGAAGGTGTTTATTAAGTGTAAAAAAATCCAACCTACATGGCCCTGTGTGAAAAAGTGACACCCCCCCCCTTTAAAACATAAATTAACTGTGGTTTATCACATCTTTGCAAAGCTGAGTTCAATTTCTCAAGCCACACCCAGGCCTGATTACTGCCACACCTGTTCTCAATCAAGAAATCACTTAAATAGGACCTGCCTGATAAACTGAAGTAGACCAAAAGCTAGACATCATGCTGTGATCCAAAGAAATTCAGGAACAAATGAGAAACAAAGTAATTAAGATCTATCAGTCTGGAAAAGGTTATAAAGTCATTTCTAAAGCTTTGGGACTCCAGCAAACCACAGTGAGAGCCATTATCCACAAATGGTGAAAACATGGAACAGTAGTGAACCTTCTCAGGAGTGGCCGGCCGACCAAAATTACCCCAAGAGCACAGCGACGACTCATCCAAGAGGTCACAAAAGACCCCACAACAACATCCAAAGAACTGCAGGCCTCACTTGCCTCAGTTAAGGTCAGTGTTCATGACTCCACTATAAGAAAGAGACTGGGCAAAAATGGCCTGCATGGCAGAGTTCAAAGACGAAAACCACTGCTGAGCAAAAAGAGCATAAAGGCCCATCTCAGTTTTGCCAGAAAACATCTCGATGATCCCCAAGACTTTTGGGAAAATACTGTGGACTGACAAGACAAAAGTTGAACTTTTTGGAATGTGTGTGTCCCATTACATCTAGCATAAAAGTAACAGCATTTCAGAAAAGGAACATCATACCAACAGTAAAACAGTGGTGGTGGTAGTGTGATGGTCTGCTGCTTCAGGACCTGGAAGACTTGCTGTGGTAAATGGAACCATGAATTCTGCTGTCTACCAAAAAATCCTGAAAGAGAATGTCCAGCCATCTGTTTGTGACCTCAAGCTGAAGCACACTTGGGTTCTGCAGCAGTACAATGATCCACAACACACCAGCAAGTCCACCTCTGAATGGCTTAAGAAAAATAAAATGAAGACTTTGGAGTAGCCTAGTCAAAGTACTGACCTGAATCCGATTAAGATACTGTGGCATAACCTTAAAAAGGTGGTTCATGCTTGAAAACTCTCCAGTGTGGCTGAATTACAACAATTCTGCAAAGACAAGTGGGCCAAAATTCCTCCACAGCACTGTAAAAGACTCATAGCCAGTTATCGCAAATGCTTGATTGCAGTTGTTGTTGCTAAGGGTGGCCCAACCAGTTATTAGGTTTAGAGAGCAATCACTTTTTCACACAGGGCCATGTAGGTTTGGATTTTTTTCCCTTAATAATAAACACCTTCATTTAAAAACTGCATTTTGTGTTTGTGTTATCTTTGTCTAATATTTAAATTTGTTTGAAACATTTAAGTGTGACAAGGGGGCAGACACTTTTTCACACCACTGTACAACATCTTTTAAAAATATAGATTAAAGTTAGTGGTGTCAAATTATTGAAATTCTTAATTGTGATCAATCTCCAAAATTCTGCGTTTATTCACAATTAATCGCTAATGATAGTGAAATTTTTTTCCAACTTGTCATTTTTCAAGTGTTAAATAACAGAGATCCAGCCGGCTGGCTGGCCGGGCTGGCACAGCTATTGACGCCGCCGAGGACACAGTCCAAGGATGGATAATTTTTATTCACACATAAGGAGTTGTTCAGAACTCCTTATAACTCCTTAGACAAAGATATAGAGTGATGATAATCAAGTCAGTGGCGGTAATGCACCTGTAAGCTGGTTGCCAACTGCCAATCAAATCTAAGAAGAAGAAATACTTTTAACATGAGAATGGACAAATGCTTACTTTCTGCAACAATGGGTCCATTTAAAGCTTTCAATATGTAAAAAATGAAAACTACCCAGAATATTCTCAAAAAGGTACTGCAGAAATAACTGCAAGCAACTAGCAACCACTTATTACATCGGTTAGCTTTAACTTTAGCTGTTAGCCATCCTCTTTTGCCTCTTTTCTCCGGCATTCAGGATGAGATTTTGCATTGATATGATCCATATTTCCATACAGTATGACAGCGATACTCCAGCAAACTGACCCAAACACCCAGAACTATGTTCTGGACTTTTGTTTTAACTCTTGACAGGTAACTGCAGGCGGAACTGTAAACTGTAACCACGTTTCAAGAGTTGGATTGTGCATTGATACGGTCCATACGTCCACATATTATGACAGCTATACTCCAGCAAACTGCTTTGAGCACCCTGAATTAAATAAAAGGAGGCATTTGGGCTAAGAATAATACATTACCGTCGTCATTTTCAGGCGCACCATAGACTGATTGGGAACAGTTGTTTTCGTCTGCCACAGTTAACCATGATCAAAAAACTTGTTGCCATTAAGTGGGGCATCATGTTACTGCAAGGTTAACACATTAACTTTGACACCACTCATTAAAATGAGAAGCCTGTTAAAAAATTTCTAACAGCCTTCTTGCTCCCCAGTGTAGCGTTGACGGTTAATGTAAAATGCACCAGCAAACTGAGGTGGGTATGTCTGGTTAGAGATGTTTCCTTTAACCTGCTGCTGTCAAAATTCCAAATCCATATTTAGTTAAAATCAGTTTTTAAATTAAACAAAACTGCTACTTTATTTGTCTGTTTTATAACATGTCCAGTATTTATTAAATTTGTTACAACATAATGGAGCAAAGTTCTAATTCAGCAACATGTCTCGCTTTTCACACGTCACACCATCTTTCTAACTTGGCGGTCTATTTAAGCACATGAGTTGGCGGTGGAGTTGGTGCTGTCTGCTGTTCAAACCCCTCCACCACCCCAGCATCCACCCGCATACTCTGCAGGGTTTATATATGTTTTCGCATCACTCCACAAAGTGCATACATCAAATCATGGGGAGTAATGAGCCTGGACACCAAACTGTAAATGTTTGTTTCTATAAATCTTTAATACGAGTTGTCTGACAGAACTCCTTTCATTCAGGTATGACCACATCTTGAAGTGGGAGCTTTTCCAGCTGGCAGACCTGGACACATATCAGGGCATGCTGAAGCTGCTCTTCATGAAGGAGCTGGAGCACATCGTCAAATCTTATGAGGCGTACCGGCAGGCGCTGCTGTCGGAGGTGGAGGCCCTGAAGCAGCAGCGGCAGCAGTGGTACACCCAGCAGCCCAACAAGAACTACATAGGAAACATGTGATACGTGTGTGCCTGCATCCTGATGGGAAGTCTTGCTGCCACGCCTCTCTGAGGTTTCCACAGTTTGGGAGTGGTCAGAGCTTCTTTTGAAATCATAATTGACTCTTAATTGCCTCTTTACCAAACACATGTGTGCCTTTGCTTGATCCAAATATATCAGCCAGGAAGTCAAGACGCACTTTGGTGTTGAGCCAAGTCCACCATGACACTAAAATTATGAATGACTGAATAAAAAGACACTCAAATGAAGAAATAATGTGTTACATCTGTGGAGGATGCTCCTGTTGCCGTTTACAGCCACTGACCTGAGAACTGAATTTGTTTTTGAACTTTTTTTTTTCTTTTTTAAGACTGAGAAGTGCAGAGTGTGGAAAACTCTGCTATGGATATTTGTTGAAAAATATCTGAAGACTGTGCCTTTTAAAATATTATTTAAAAGAAAAATGCAGCTGTTTTACCATGTCTGCTCATATCGTGTATACATTGACTACACTGTCAATTTTTTTTCCTGTGGGGAAAAACGACAGGCAGCCTCCTGTAAGATGAAATGCAACGTAAGTTTTATCACACAATTGTCCTTTTATGACTCACTGTTCTTCACAAGACAATCCATCAAAACCTAACAAGATATTTAATTTTTGATATGAAAATAAGCTACTGGACCTTTTTTAAGACTCTACAGAAGACGTATTACATTTTTCCAACAAGTGCAATTTAGTTTCTCCTTGTTATGTTACAGCCTTTTTACTTGCCTTATTCTAAAGATACTGATGAGCGTTTTCTCTATTTTAATTGAAGTGCAGGTTCATGGATGGCAGACCAACTAATCACTACACTGTCAACTTTATATTCTCACAAGATACTCAAATGTTTTTTCCCCCACAGAGGCAGGTGCTGACTTCTTTCTGAGGTGAAGAAAACATGTTTTAAAAATGACATGAAAAAGTATTTAGTTGGACCTGTGTCGGAGAGGAGCTCAAACATTTCTGAATATTTTAATGATGCTTGATTAGCTGGCTGTAGGATGGGTTGGACTTGTCTTTGAGTGTTTGGCTATGCAAATGGTCTCAGAACTGTCATCAGTTTGTTCATATCTTGTGGATTGCAAATAGGACATAAGCAATAAAATCTGCCGTGAAGAAAATACACTTATGAATTAACAGTTGCTGCCTCTCTTTCTGTGCCCTTATATATGCAGTATTTATGGGGGGCTGAAAAGGTCATTGTGGTCAAATCTGACCAATTGTGGTTTATTTTTCAACCACAGGGATCCAAGCGCTGCAATACTGATGGAAGAAGTGTGTGGACCGAAGGGGAGACTGTGTTGAAAAATAAACCACATTTGACCACTATGAACTTTTCAGCCCCCCCCCCCCCCCCCCATACAGTATATACTTAAAGCGGCAATAATTAACAATATCCTTATAATGAAATTTCCCATTTGCTTCATAGAACTTTTTTTAAATCGTAAAAATTACAGAAAAGCTTACCCCCAAATCAACAGAGTTCCACTGACCTGTGGTGCTTGGGCTTTTTGTTGGTTTTAGTTGAATTTTTTTTAAGATAGTGGCTGTAGAGTTTCCTGAATCGTGGCACCTGCATTTTAGTGTTTAAAGTAATAAAAGAAAAATGATGCAATGAGCATCCGCACAAGTGGATGATCGTGGGTTCAAGCCCCAGCTGGGCCATAACCAAAGACCAGATAAAAAAATGGAACTTCTTGCCTTCTGAAAGCTTGGTGCTCAGCATAGTAGAATGATGGAAGGAAAGTTGGCTACCCAGCCACAGGGGTAAAGCACAAGCCAGTGCTTCCCCCTGTGGTGGTCCCAAGCCCGGGTAAAATGGGTAGGGTTGCATCAGGAAGGGTATCTGGTGTAAAATCCTTGCCAAATCAATATGTGGATCATCGTGATATAAGGTGACGATGTGCACCTTATACAGCCCTGTTCTCAAGGTTTTTTGTTTGTTGGCAAATTACCATGGATGCCTCATCCTTGGTGGAAACTAAGAAGGGTATGTCATCAATCACTCTCCCATGTTGATGCATGCATCATATGGGTAGGCGCCCATTTGCACAGTGAACTGCCTGTGTAGGTGTTTGGGGGGAGTAAAATGGTTCCTGTATAAAATGCACGTTGTACTTTCTGACTCTGACCCTCTCCAGCAGAGTGACAGTTACAGTATATTCAGGAAAACAAATGTATGCATGTAACAGTCTCAAAAGCTGAGCAATTCAAACAAAAACAGTTTATAAAGGAAATAAATATGCTGTAAAAACACAGTTGAAGCTCTTTTGGTTCTCCCTCTGCTTTAAATGTCAAAAAAACCAAACTACTTTGTGCTGCATGCGCCTCTTCAAGCTGACTTGGTTTGAGGTGAATTGATGAAGTCAAAATCTAAACTGAATTTGAATAAATACTCAGTGCTCCTAGACAATGTTACATTTATTTGTATTTTATAAGAAACACCAGATTTGTATTCAGATTTTATTTTTATGTATTGAAACATGTCTTGACTCTGAGGGAAAAAAAAAAATAGCCAAAGTCTAGAGCTTATTAATTTGGTCCAATTTTATTTATTTCTTCGTAACTGAAATCTTGGATCATGTGTGGTGAAACTGAAACTAAGCAGGACTGACATGAAGCTCAGCAAGAGGTCGATTTGTCTGACCTTCCCATCCGAGGCGCCAACAAATTGAACACTTAATCCAAGGAGATGTTTTCTTTTGTAACAGAGAAAACTTTGCAACACAGTGTGAACAGATACTACTCTTCTGACTCATGAATGGATAAAACACCCAAAACGCAGCAATGAAAAAAAAATTTAATTTCAAACCTTTTGCGGCTCCTAAACCAGGCTTAGATGGTTCTTTGAGTGAAGGCCTCACTCTGGATGATTACATATTGTGGAAGACTCAAGAAGCCACTCTGCTGCAGTGCCTTGAAATTTTCAACCCTTGAGGTCAAACGTCTCTATAAACTTGCTAAATATGCATGACAGTGTTTCTGTACGGGGTTAGTAACCAGATCTACACAGGTCAAAAAAAATAGCTGAAGCTGTGTATGTGATGCAGATTTTTTTTACAGCGCAACAGTCCGAGGAGCTGAAACAATAACCACAGTTACACAGATGTACAGTAACAGTCTACTAAGCCAGAGCATTCAAACACCGAGAAGTGCTGTCACAAACACAAGCCTTTTTTTTTTTTTTTTTTTTTTTTCCAAATGGAAACACAAAGCTGGCCTCTTTGACCAACGGCTCTGCTCAAGTGCACGAGGATGATGAGACGCGGAATGAGGGTCCTTTTCCAGCGCCACGCCTGATAGCATCTCGCTTTGATTCCTCGGTGGCCAACGAATGGCTACATTCCTCGGATCTGCTCGAACATTCAGTCAGAGACGCAACAATGGCTTCACCACACGGCCACGACAATGGAAACCAAGCACGCTCTCCACAGGCCCAACACACGAGCAGAGGATGGCTAATGGCAAAAGTTCCAGCGGACTATAAAGTGATGTCGGCTATGTTGTGTAAACTTTGAACTATTTTTGCACTATAGCACAAAGCTGCTCCCTGATCTGGTGAAACTATCCTCTTGAAAACAAAACCGTTGACGATAAATGTGTCTGCATGTTGCCAGGCTCCAGTAGATGTGAATTTATTTTATTTTTTTTACATGTTATGGCACAATACAACTTTTTTTTTTTTGTGTGTGTGTTAATACCTGGTTTCCAGCTTAAAGGTGACAGACATTAACCATTTACCATGCGGATGATGCTTGCAACGCTTCAATATTTAACACAACAGTACACAATTTTGGCTTTCGCACACCGCAGATCATAGCTATTATTCCTTAGAAACGGCACTAAACTTCAAAGAACGGAACAATTATCACTGATGGGAGTTCAGATTATTTGGCTATGCTTAAAACTGTCAGTGGCAAACAAAAGGAAAAAAAACTCATGAAATCAAACCGCTGACAGGAGGTTTGAATATGCAGAGGTCTCCTCCAGCAGAGTGCCGACTGTATCTGTACAGGTGTGGGACTTTGTTTTTGTGGACAACAGGTCAGGTGAGAGACAATGACAGAGTGCATCCATCGTTTGAAATCTGGCGCCTGCTTAATCGGTGCTCTGATATTACCTATGTGAACGTTACAGTCTTGTTTATAAGGACTGAAGTAGTGAAGGTACTGGTGGGCCACACCAGCAGATACCAGAATACAACCAGTGCTCCTGATGGGTGAGGATGTTCCGCTGCCTCCCTCCTCCTCCTCCTCCTCCCTGTTATGACGAGGAAGTCCACGCCGTGTTCTGCCTTTATCGAATCAGTCCCTTTTCTTGTCCTGCTCCTCGCCCTCTTCCTCCACCTGCGGCCCCGGAAAGGCGTGGTGGTACAGGTGCCTGTGATTGGCTGCTACATTATACAGCTTATAGAGAGCCTGGAGCCAAGAGACAGACAGGAACACACGATTACCACAAAGACATCCATCACATTAACCGTCGCACACCAACCATAACTAGAGCAGCACTATGGAAGAATCTCTCGGGGTTCCCGCTACAGTTGTCAAGCAACCGCTGCTGGAAATACTTGAGGTGGTGAGAGTCGTGCATTTGATGGAAAAGGAACTGGCAAGTTCAGAAGACTTAGTTTGGAAACGTTGAAAACACAGCAGCAAGGTGAGGTTACCATCAGTTCTATATCTTTTTTAGCCCTCACCGAGTGTAAGCCTGTCCAGTATTTACTCTTGTCCAGGCTCCTGATTGGTCGTTCACTCACTATAAGGGATAAGGAACTTGCATAACACTTTTTCTAGTCACAAAGACCACTCGGAGTGTTTTAACTAATAACTACACTAACCCTCTATTCTAAGGGCCTATCAGAGATGGATGCCTCAGGACAATTTAGAATAATCAATTAACCTAACATGCATGTTACTGGATTGTGGGAGGAAACCAGAGCCCCCAGAATAATTAACCCACATACACGAGGAGAACATACAAACTCCACACAGAAGGGCTCCCACGCCTGTCAACCTAGGGACTCAAAACTGAAACCCTCTAGGGCTGCGTGCCCACCAAACGTTTTTTGTTTTGTTTTTTTCCAGCTGCGGACAACTTTTCTGTGCATTTGTCCTGCATTTAATGTGATCAGCGCCCTCGGTGCAAAAACACTCTCGGCAGTCAGTGTATTTTGTTGCTGCGCTCACGGTGCTGAAAGTTAAAAAAAAAAAAGAGTAACTTTTAAAGCATTGCAGTAATCAGCTGCGCGCCTCTCTTACCACCCAATCAGAATCAGCCTAAAAGTAAGTAAATGTGGGCCCCTGACCTAGAGCAATTTTTGGGGCCCTCCCACATATTTATGGGAGTATGATATGCAAGATGGCCATGTTTACATGCACAGTAATAAACCGTTTATAACCAGATTTCTGGAGTTATCGGATTATTAAAGTAGTCATGAAAAAACAATAACCAGATAAAAGGCAGTTATTGTGCTTCCATCCATCCATCCATCCATCCATCTTCTACCGCTTTTCCGGAGGTCCGGGTCACAGAGGCAGCAGTTCAAGCAGAGAAGCCCAGACTTCCCTCTCCCCAGCCACCTGCTCCAGCTCTTCAGAGAGGATACCAAGGCGTTCCCAGACCATCTGGGAGACAGTCTCTCCACCGAGTTCTGGGTCTGCCCAGGGGTCTCCTCCCAGTAGGACATGCCTGAAACACCTCAAGTGGGGAGGCATCAGGAGGTATCCTGATCAGATGTTCATATCATCTCAACTGACTCCTTTCAATGTGGAGGAGCAGTGGTTCTACTCTGAGCCTCTCCTGGATGACTGAGCTCCTCACCCTATCTCTGAGGGTGAGTCCAGTAATCCTACGGAGAAAGCTCATTTCAGCCGCTTGTATCAATCTCGTTCTTTCAGTCATTACCCAAAGCTTGTGACCATAGGTGAGAGTAGGAACGTAGATTGACTGGTAAATCGACAGCTTTGCCTTAGAACTAAGCTCCCTCTTTACCACAACAGACCGGTACAACGTCCGCATCACTGCAGATGCTGCTCCAATACGTCTGTCAATCTCTCGCTCCATTTTCCCCTCACTCGTGAATAAGATCCCAAGATACTTAAACTCCTCCCCTTGGGGCAGGAGCCTGTCCCCAACCCAGAGAGGACAATCCACCTTTTTCGGGCTGAGGACCATGGACTCGGACTTGGAGGTACTGATTCTCATCCCAGCCGCTTCACACTCAGCGGCAAACCGTCCCAGCAAGAACTGTAGGTCATTGCTGGTTGAAGCCAACAGGACAACATCATCTGCAAACAACAGAGATGAGATCCTGTGGTCACCAAGCATGACACCCTCCATTCCCTGGCTGCGCCTAGAAATCCTGTCCATAAAAATTATGAACAGGATCGGTGACAAAGGGCAGCCCTGGCGGAGTCCAACTCTCAGTGGGAATGAGTCCGACTGAGTGTTGGCAATACAAACCAAACTGTCACAACGGTCATACAGAGACTGAATAGCTCGTAACAAGCCCGATCGGGCTTATTGTGTTACATAAAGTGAAATTACATTAACACATAGTTTATTGTCCAATAATCAATTTATTTAGTGCATGTAAAAGAGGTAAATCCGATTACCATTATTTGATTATTCCTAGTTATCGGATTATTGTGGCCATGTACAGTAGCCGGGATCACTGATTGATCAGCTTGACCTTCAAGGTCCTAAATTACTAAGGCAGTGGCTATGGATACAGAACCATACCCATAGAATTCTTGTTACAGATATGGCTCAAATCTGATTGGTCAGTATGTTCTATTAATGTGTATCTTAAACGTAACAGTCTTTTAGTTCTAGGAATTTAGGAGTCTTTTTAAAACCTCCTTCTCACGTTCCTGTTTTTCTTTCTTCTTTTTTCTCTTTTGGACGCCACTATCATACATTCATTCGTCCACGGATTCACTACCAGCCCACGTCCAACCTGAATCAGGTCAAATGTCAACTCTTAACCAGTTAACCTCTTGCACTCTGGTGTACCGCGGACGGGCATGTCTCTGCGTCCCAGAGCGCACGAGGGCGCTCTCGTGCGCTCTAGGATGCACGAGGGCGCTGCATCCAAGCGCGCACTGAAAAAAAAAAAAAAGTTCTTCCACTACAGACACAGCCGCGAACAGATCAGATATGATTGACCTCTCATTCGACTAATAAGAGCCTTGAATTGGGTTTCTGAAACCTTGAAGAACCAATGACTGAAAACCTAGCAAGAAGGACCCGCCTACCAACGCTGTGAATGCAGCCAGCCAATTGAAGCACAGAAGTTCGGGCTGGGTGAAGAGAGACTGACTGCTGCAGCAGATGAAAAAAAGGACCCGCAGGAAGAACCTGCTACAGACCCAGCAGCACGGAGACCACCCACGAGTGCGACCTGCACTTATTCCAGTAGAATAGATGTTTAGGATTCTCTTCCATGGTCATCATAGACCGACGGAGACCGACGACAAAGGTCGTAAATCATTCGCCAAAACCGCAATCATGGAATTATGTTTTGATCGGGAACCACGAGCGGACCAGCGTCGCGTTCGTCTGACAATGAGGAAGAGAAGTTTGCCAGGACACTGCTGCTGTGAAGAGGTAACGTGTTATAAGCTAAATTATTCTTTATCCCTGAAAATTGTAATCAAAAATGACTTTTGACCGATCGGTAAATTACAACTGTGCGGCACATGAAGTCCGAAGTTTGTGCGCCGCAGTACACGGGTCGTGCGCCGCGTCCGAACCGTGAACGCCCCCCCCCCCACTACTCTTCTGTAGCAAGGGGGGAGGAAGCTGCGGTGACTGCGCCGCTGTCGCCACATGACTATTCCGTCATGTAGCGATGGCCGATGTCCGTCCTCTGTAGCGGGGGGGGGGGACAACCCCCCACCACCACACACACACACACACACAGCCCTGAGTGTCAACTTTCATTAGAGCCCAAGATGAAGCTTCTATATTGAATCATTCAAAAGTTAGACGTTTTTCCAAACTGTGCCATTTGGCACAGTTCCAAAACGCCTGGGAAGTACCTGAGGAAAAAGCTGTGTAATATATTCATTTTTTGTGGTATTGTTACAAAATTTTGACCTCAGCTGGATAACACTTGGTTCTACATTTCTGTTTCATTTTCCAGCCCGGATCTGAAGCTGTGTGTTATTTGCAAGCATTTGTATCCAAAAAAAACACCCAGGCCAAATTTATTTTCTTCAAGTTCAGTATGTTTAGATGACTGTTACTCAGTGGCCAGAGCACTTCGAGAGATTATGACTGTTTTGCCAAAAAATTCAAAGTGTTTTCTTTTAAATGAGACCAACCCCATGAAGATGCTGCAAAGGGTTGAAGAACAGCTTTCGATTTACTTTGGGCATGTTATTTTTTGGCGTTTTTAGGGAAATTGACCGGAGTGCAAGGGGTTAAATTAAGCAGACAGGACAGATGTACACCTCAACAAATAAAAAGTTGATACACTAAAACAAACCCTCCAATAAGATAAGATAAGATAAGATAAGCCTTTATTAGTCCCACAACGGGGAAATTCCAGGATTGCAACAGCACAGGGATAGCAACACTCAGAGCAACAATCAGAAGGCAAGAAAAAAAAAAAAAAAAAAAAAAAAAAAAACAAGCAAGCAAGAGCAGCTAATATACATATGTACATATTACTATAAAATATATATATACACACACACACACACACAGACACACAGTGCAGAGCATTGTAGCTGGATGGAATAAATATATGAATATATGAACACACAGTGCAGAGCATTGTAGCTAGATGGAATAAATATGTAAATATATAAACACCCACAGTATGGAGCATTGCAGCTAGGTGGAATAAATATGCAAGTATATAAACACACACAGTGTGGAGCAATGTAGCTAGATGGAATAATATGTAGATATATAAAAACACAGTGCGGAGCATTGTAGCTAGATGGAATAAATATATAGATATATAAATATAAACACACCCAGTGCTGAGCATTGTAGCTAGATGGAATAAATATGTAAATATATAAACACACACAGTGCAGAGCATTGTTGCTAGGTGGGATGAAACAGCATAACCGTCTATTTAGTTATCCTACATGGTATGATTATGTGCCCATACATATTCTCACCCTCCATAGCGACCGGTATGTTCCTAGTTGTATGCCGGAGAGGACCATTGTGTAAGTCTATTGCATCTTTTGCATTCAAAAATGTTGGGCATGGCAGAATTAGCAAAAAACAAAAACATTTCTTTTGGGGCCCCAACAAGCCGGAGCCCCGGGGCCACTGCCCCGTTAAGCCCTCTTGATAATCCAGGGCAGGTTGCTAAGATACCGGGCAAAGTGGTTTTTTTTTTTTTTTAAATCGGCGCATGAAAAATGCTCAGGAAAACAGGCTGAGAGCATTTTTACTTTCCCAGTGGACATGTAGCCTAGCTGTAAGGCAACAGTGCTAACCACTGTACCACTGTGTCAACACCACGCCCCGTGATTGGCTATTGGGCACAGGCACGAAAACCTGCTTATTGTAGTCTCTTTTAGTGTTCCCACTTGAACAGCAAAGTTACACAGGTGATGTGGCCCACTCAGGCGATGGCAGAAGTGACTTTTGCCTGGTCAAAGGTTGATGTACCACCAAAATGATATTGGTGGTGATTTCTAGATTTTTAGTAAGCTAGGAACTGGAGGAGGTAGCTTTGGAGAGGGACTGGGCTTCTCTGCTTGAGCTGCTGCCTCCGAGACCCGGACCCCCGGAAAAGTGGTAGATAATGGATGGATGGATGGGATATTATAAGGTGAAAATCTTACATAGTGTTGTTGCTTTAAAGCAATAACATATTTTTGAGAATACAAGCTGGTACGACTCAAAAGACAACTTTACAATAAGACTCCCTGAATAAAGGATTTATGAAGAGTAGGTTGTTAATCTGGTTGTAAGCACGTTATACATCATTAATAAGCTCTTAAAACACAAGGGAAATAGTGACCGCTTCCTGCCAAATAGTGAACCTACATTTAGCTGCTCTCTCGAACCTCAGATATCAGTTTATTGCCTCTGCCAAGGAGGTAATGGGACTGGGGCGGTTTGTTTGTTAGCAGGATCACACTAAAAACTGCACAATGCATTTTGGATGTGGCCCCTGACCTAAGTATGAGCCCATTAGATTTAGGAGGTGAACCATGAGTGCATACCTCTGCCAAGGTCCTCTCTCACAAAGGACAGCTAGAGGGATGGATGGACAGACGGATGCAGGAAGGGATGGATAAAATTTCACCATCAGACATTTGTCATTAAGTTACTAGAATTTATGCACCTCAAGTAGTTTTATCAAAACTGTTCCTTGAGCTTGCCAAATAATGAGCCTGCATCGGTGCATGAAATATATCTTATAACTTGTTTATAGCTGCTTATTCATGATTTATAATCTAAATTATAACCGATGGATGAAAAAAATGAATGATGGGTAGTCTTAGTGTAAAGTGGTATTACTTGAAATACAGAAGGTAGGAATGATTTGTGATAAGGAGTTAATCCATTTTATTATCTTAACATAAAGGTTTTTTTTCTCCTGATAAAAATGAATTGTTTGGTGATAATGAGAAAACAAATGGTTGTTCCCTCACCGTTTATCAGATCAGAAATGGCTGTAATTATAGATACTTAGGGATTCTATTTGTTTTACTGTTGACATACATTCAGAAAAATAAAATGAACTTCCTCGGCCAATCAAAACTCAACTATTTATTCAACCTATGATTCAGATCTCATACTGAAATTAAATACATTAAATACGTGAGATAATTATTAAAATAATTAGTTAAATTCTGTTCTACTACAGTATGACAATGGAAAATGTTAAAAACAACATGAATGTAAAAAAAAAAAATTAACTTATTTTTTAAACAAAACCCTAAATAGGCTTGTGAGTTTTTGTCTTAACAGCCTCAGGCATCACACTTTTTAGTGTCATTCACAACTGGCTGCTTAGATTAAAAAAGCAACCAGTTTTGTCATAGAAAGTATTTTTGTCATGGCATCAGACCTGTTTCCAGACCTCTTTTGAACATTTTTTTTTTTCCCCAAGGTGCCACTTTTAAACAGCTTTATATGTGATGGACTGGTAAATCCCCCCCACTAAAAAAATCAAACAAACCCTGAAAGGATTAAGCAGTTTGCTGATTGTTGCTAATGACAGAAACAAACTCTGATTTTCATGACCATTAGTCAGAAAAATTGAGACCCATCTGGATGCAGTGGCAATATGGCAGCCGAGTCATCTGTGTACCGGAACTGTGTACCGGATTTGGGAACTGGAAGTGACACAAAGTTCCATGGAAAGGACGCCCTCGTGTGAGCTGGAGGCCCTTGTTCCATGGAGGAAGAAAGGGCAGTGCTGTGGACAAAGGTCTAACTTAGTAAACATGTGCTGATTGTATGCATGTCGCGTGGGCAAATATTTACTCTTGTCGTTGAGATGATTATAATAATTGAATATTTCAGACGGTATTGTAACATGTACTGTCTGCGTTTCAGACATCGCTGTGGCTCATGGCGCAACGCTCCTCACCGTCCGAGTCTGAAGCAGAGTAGCAAAAAGGCTGAACAGTGGACAAAGAATTTTGGTATGTCCAGAGGAACATTTCAATACGTGCGTCTCCACTTGAAACCTGCATCGGAGAGAATGGACACAACATATGTGTGGCTGTCCAGCCACCTGCTGCAGATAGGAGATGGAGTGTGTGCAGCCTGGATGTGTTACCTTGTGCCTTCCAACTAATCACAACACACATTTTCACAATAAGTGTTGTGAGCGTTTTTTTTTTTTTTATGTTGTGTGAAATAAAGATTTCCTACCTTTCAACTTTGTGTGCATTGTAAAATCTATCAGTTGTAAATCAGTAGTAGACTTTAAAGGTCAAGAATTAATCAGTGACTGAAGGGGTTATTTATGGTTTAAAAATATTTAATTATGAGGGGACACTGTCACAATATATGGTCAGTATGTGAGGGTTAAAATGTGGAAGGAATGTGGAGAAATGATTGCTTTACTTTGCTTTACTTTTATAGAACAAGGATTCAGTGTACGCTGCCTGGTATGGGGTTATCGGGGCACCAACCTGGGGCCAGGCCTGGGGGAGGGGCTTGATGGCTAGCATCTGGTGGCTGGGTTTCTGCCCATGGGACCCAGCCGGGCTCAGCCGTTGGCTCACCACCTGCAGGAGGGACTATAGGGGTCCGGTGCTACGTGGATCAGGTGGCAGTCGAAGGCGGAGACCTTGGCAGTCTGATCCCAGGCTTCCTAAACTGGCTTTTGGGACATGGAATCTCACCTCTCTGGTGGGGAAGGAGCCTGAACTGGTGCATGAGGTTGAGAGATACCAGCTAGATATAGTCAGCCTCACCTCAACACACAGCTCCGGTTCTGGAACCAGACTTCTGGAGAGGGGCTGGAGCTTGGCCTACTCTGGAGTTGCCCTGGGCAAGAGGCGGCAAGCAGGAGTGGGTATTCTTGTATCCCCCCACCTTGCTGCTTCTATATTGGAGTTTTCCCCGGTGGACGAAAGGGTTGTTTCCCTGTGCCTTCGGGTTAGGAAACGGGTCCTGACCATCATTTGTGCCTATGCACCAAGTGATGGTTCAGAGTACCCACCCTTTTTGGAGTCTCTGGCTGGGGTGCTGGAGAGTGCTCCTCTTGGGAGACTCCATTATCCTACTGGGGGACTTCAATGTGCACGTGGGCAATGACAGTGAAACCTGGAGGGGGTGATTGGGAGGAATGGCCTGTATGATCTGAATCTGAGTGGTGTTCAGTTATTGGACTTCTGTGCTAACCACAGTTTGTCCATAATGAACACCATGTTCAAGCATAAGGGCGTCCATATGTGCACCTGGCACCAGGACACCCTAGGTCGCAGGTCGATGATCGATTTTGTCATCATGTCATCAGACCTGCGACTGTATGTCTTGGACACTCGGGTAAAGAGAGGTGCAGAGCTGTCAACTGATCACCACCTGGTGGTGAGTTGGATCCGATGGCAGGGGAGAATGCCATTCAGACCTGGTAGACCCAATCGTATAGTGAGGGTGTGCTGGCAACGTCCTCTGTCCGGGAAGTCTTCAACTCCCACCTATGGAAGAACTTCAACCACATTCCGAGGGAGTCTGGAGACATGGAGTCTGAATGGGCCATGTTCTCCACCTCCATTGTTGAAGCGGCTGCCCACAGCTGTGGCCGCAAGGTCGTCGGTGCATCTCGTGGCGGCAACCCCCGAACCAAGTGGTGGACACCAGTGGTGAGGAGGGCCATTAAGCTGAAGGAGGAGTCTTATCAAGTTTGGTTGGCTTGTGGGACTCCAAAGCAGCTGAGGTGTACCGGCAGGCCAAGTGCACTGTGGCTCGGGTGGTTGCTGAAGCAAAAACTGTGGGAGGAGTTTGGTGAGGCCATGGAACAAGACTTTTGGTCAGCCTCGAAGAGATTCTGGCAACCTGTCCGGAGGGGGAAGCAGCTCCCTGTCCACACTGTGTATGGTGCGGATTGGGCGCTGCTGACTTCAACTGGGGATATCGTCGGGTGGTGGAAGGAATACTTTGAGGATCTCCTCAACCCCACTTATACGCCTTCCACAGAAGAAGCAGGGCTTGTGGACAAGGGGGACAACTCGCCTATCACAGGGGCTGAGGTTGCCAAGGTGGTTAAAAATCTCTTTGGTGGCCGGGCCCCGGGGATGGACGAGATTTGCCCTGAGTACCTCAAGGCCCTGGATGTTGTAGGGTTGTCATGATTGACACGCCTCTGCAACACTGCATGGAGGTCGGGGGCAGTGCCTTTGGTATGGCAAACTGGGGTGGTGGTTCCTCTCTTCAAAAAACAGG
Source organism: Pholidichthys leucotaenia (assembly GCA_020510985.1). NCBI lineage: Eukaryota > Metazoa > Chordata > Actinopteri > Cichliformes > Pholidichthyidae > Pholidichthys > Pholidichthys leucotaenia. Next base: position 88,525,691 of record CM035842.1, on the reverse strand, counting down.
ACCAGAGGGTGTGCTCCAACTTTAGAGGGATCACACTCCTCAACCTCCCTAGGAAGGTCTATGCCAAGGTACTGGAGAAGAGAGTCCAGCCGCTGGTCAAACCTCAGATTCAGGAGGAGCAATGTGGTTTTCGTCCTGGCTGTGGCACATCGGACCAGCTCTTTACTCTCTCGAGAATTCTCGAGGGTTCGTGGGAGTTTGCCCAAACAGTTTACATGTGTTTTGTGGACTTGGAGAAGGCATTCGACTGTGTCCCTCGTGGTTTTTTGTGGGGGGTGCTTCGGGAGTATGGGGTATCGGGCTTGTTGTTACGAGCTATTCGGTCTCTATATGTAAGAATTTGGTTTGTATTTCCAACACTCAGTCGGATTCCCTCCCAGTGAGAGTTGGACTCCGCCAGGGCTGCCCTTTGTCACTGATCCTGTTCATAATTTTTATGGACAGGATTTCTAGGCGCAGCAGGGAATGGAGGGTGTCATGCTTGGTGACCACAGGATCTCATCTCTGTTGTTTGCAGATGATGTTGTCCTGTTGGCTTCATCCAGCAATGACATACAGTTCTTGCTGGGACGGTTTGCCGCTGAGTGTGAAGCGGCTGGGATGAGAATCAGTACCTCCAAGTCTGAGTCCACGGTCCTCAGCTGGAAAAAGTTGGATTTTCCTCTCTGGGTTGACAGGCTCCTGCCCCAAGTGGAGGAGTTTAAGAATCTTGATGTCTTATTCACGAGTGAGGGGAGAATGGAGCGGGAGATTGACAGACAGATCGAAGTAGCATCTGCAGTGATGTGGACATTGTACTAGTCTGTTGTGGTGAAGAGGGAGCTGAGTTCTAAGGCAAAGCTGTCGATTTACCAATCTACATTCCTACCCTCACCTATGGTCATGAGCTTTGGGTAATGACCGAAAGAATGACATCGCGGATACAAGCGGCTGAAATGAGCTTTCTTCACAGGATTGCTGAACTCACCCTTAAAGATAGGGTGAGGAGCTCAGTCATCCAGGAGAGGCTCGGAGTAGAACCGCTGCTCCACCACATTGAAAGGAGCCAGATGAGGTGGTATGGGCATCTGATCAGGATGCCTCCTGGACGCCTCCCACTTGAGGTGTTTCAGGCATATCCCACTGGGAGGAGACTCCGGGAGCAGATCCAAGACTCGCTGGAGAGACTATGTCTCCCAGCTGATCTGGGAACGCCTTGGTATCCTCTCTGAAGAACTGGAGCAGGTGTCTGGGGAGAGGGAAGTCTGGGCTTCTCTGCTCGAACTGCTGCCTCCGTGACCTGGACCTCCAGAAAAGCGGGAGAAGATGGATGGATGGACTTTTATAAGTGGGCACAAGTGCATCATGTGACAAAATCAGGTCACCCTGTATAAGCCTGTATTTTTAAACATAGACATATGGATATTTACTATTAATGTTAATACTGGGAGATTCACATTATATAACTAAACAAAACAGAAGTCTAAATTTTTATTAAAGAAACAGTGAGGAATAAATTAGGACATCCCACCTTTATTCCCACTTAAAATGGCTAAAATAAAAAAATGCATTGATCATCAATGTGAACATTTAATAATTAACTGAATATTTAATAGGATGTGCAAATTGTATCACCTGACTGTATGTGAATGCCAGACCTTTTGTTAAACATGATAAACTTGGTGCATTTTAAAAAGACATTTATAACTTGTAATTCAACGCACACCTGAGCATCAGAAAGGCTTAAGATGCAGTGAGCAAAGATGGATGATTTAGTATTTCATAGCTCTGACCCAGTCACATCTAACATCACTGTTGTTAACAACAAAAACAAAGTTCTGACTCTTCAAATATTAATTTATTTATTTTCCAGTAAAATACTTCAAAAACTTCAAACTTTCAACAGATACACCATAAATTTACACTTCGGTGTTTCTACGTCTCCCAGCTGGCCTGGGAACGTCCCGGTATCCTCTCTGAAGAGCGGGAGCAGGTGGACGGGGAGAGGCAAGTCTGGGCTTCTCTGCTTGAGCTGCTGCCTCCACGACCCGGACCTCCGGAAAAGCGGTAGAAAATGGATGGATGGATGGTTTCTTCTCGCTTCAGCGTCTGACTCCAGCATGTCGTGCACAGTAGCCAGAAGAGTTTCACTCCACTTTCTCTTTCCTGGAAAAAAACCACAGGGAGGATGGAGACAAATATTAACAGACAACAATTCTAATGCAGTTCTGAGACTCAACAACATGTATGAGCGATGCAATAGTAATGTTTCTTTTACCTGGTCTAAGGTGGCAGAGGGTGCTGGCAGCAGCAGATGTCAGTCTGTGAATAGAGACACATTTCTGGATTATAACCATATTATAAAAAAAGATGACAAAACCGGCAAGGTAGATCGGTGAGGCCAGAGGTGTGAAACCTGTGGCTCTTCAGCTCATATTCAGTGGACAGAAAAACTATCAAATGTATGACAGAATAAATTCACTGATATACAAGAAAAAGATGCAAATCGAAGAGGGAAAAGCTGTAATATGAGAGAGAAATAAGTATAATATACAAAAATGTTGTTTACTTATAAGACCATAATTGTGAATTTATTAGAAAAAAATTTGAAATTAAAAAGAAAAATAGGCAAATTTATGTGTTGCACATTTTAGAAAGTGCAAAATTATTAGGAAAAAAGCTGTGCATTTACAAGAAGCCCCAGATTAATGAAAAAGAGTTTCAAATAAAAACAATTTAGAGAAAGAGCACTGTAAATTCATGTGGAAAAATGTTGCAAATTTATAGTAAAAAAAGACCTGCAGAATAAAGAGAACAAGGATGCAAACGTGAGAAACTTAATGCACATTACAAGACAAAAAAAAAAATGCATATTAGAGAGAAAAACATTGGAAACTTCTGTGAAATAAGGTGTACATTTGTCACAAAACAAATTTCTGGGGAAAAAAGGTAAACAAATTAAGAAGAAAAAGTTGCGAATTTAAGAGAAAAATATTGCAGATTTGCATGACAAAAAGTGCCAGTGTTTAGAAAAGGAGCTGCAAATTGATTTCATATTTGGGAGGGACAAATTAGAAGTTAAGAGGGTGAAAAAGCCTCACATTTATGAGATAAATTGCATATTTTTTGCACATATTTACCAACCTTCAGCACCTCCGTGGACGCAGACTACGGTATCCTGTGCCTGTGGTGCCGGGATTGATGCCCGGTGCAGGCAGGTCGATGCAAGATTGCGTCCAAAGTGTTGGAACATTTCCTGATCTTCTGGTTCTCCCGGTTCTGATTGTTGGGGTCCTTATTTGTTAGTCCTGTTTGAGTTTTGTAATCTTCTTCCTCACTGCTTCGCGTTGTGAAAAATCCCTGCGGGCGTCCTTTCCACGGAACTTTGTGTCACTGAACTACCAGTTTAACCTTTTTTCTACTCTGCTCCAGGACAAGGACAGTGAGGAGTGTTGCATAATGAGCCACAATGACATCTGAAACGCAAACAGTACATGTTTCAATACCTTCTGAAATATTCAATTATCATAATTAGCTTAACGACAAGAGTAAATATTTGCCCATGCGACATGCATACAATCGGCACGTTTAATAAGTTAGACCTTTGTCTGCAGCGCTGCTCATTCTCCCTCCATGGAACAAAGAAGGGCCGCCAGTTCCAGCTCCAGCTCACATGAGGGTGTCCTTTCCATGGAACTTTGTGTCACTTCCAGTCCCCAAATCCGGTACACAGATCCGGTACACAGATCCGGTACACAGTTCCGGTATACAGATGACTCGGCGGCCATATTGCCGCTGCATCCAGGTACTCTTGGAAAAATTGGCAAATCTAAAAATCGCAACATTCGCCAACATTTGCCGCTCCCTCAGACAGAGCTTTAACCCCTTGCACTCTGGTCAATTTCCCTAAAAACGCCTAAAAATAACGTACCCAAAGTAAATCAAAAGCTGTTCTTCAACCCTTTGCAGCATCTTCATGGGGTTGGTCTCATTTAAAAGAAAACACTTTGAATTTTTTGGCAAAACAGTCATAATCTCTCCAAGTGCTCCTGTCACTGAGTAACAGTCATCTAAACATACTGAACTTCAAAATAAATTTCGCCTGGGTGTTTTTTTGGATACAAATGCTTGCAAATAACACACAGCTGTCAGATCCGGGCTGGAAAATGCAACAGAAATGTAGAACCAAGTGTTATCCAGCTGAGGTCAAAATTTTGTAACAATACCACAAAAAATGAATATATTACACAGCTTTTTTCTTAGGTTGTTCCCAGGCATTTTTGAACTGTGCCAAATTGTGCCAAATGGCACAGTTTGGAAAAACGTCTGTAACTTTTGAATGATTCAATATAGAAGCTTCATCTTGGGCTCTAATGAAAGGTGAAGGGCTGTGTGTGTGTGGGGGGGGGGTTGTTTATTCATTCATTCATGAATGAATGAACAAACAAGCCCCCACACACAAAGAAGCATGCCACGTAAAAAATGTGTGGCTTTTTTTTTACAAGAAAAAATAACCTACAGTGCACTAAAAATTATACTAAAATATCTGTAATGTAGAAGATAACAACTCCCACCCCTCCACCCCCCCGCTACAGAGGACGGACATCGCCCATCGCTACATGACAGAAAGCGGGGACGGTGCGCCGCGATCTACTACGCACAGTTGTAATTTACCGATCGGTCAAAAGTCATTTTGATTACAATTTTCAGGGATAAAGAATAATTTAGCTTATAACACTTACCTGTCCACAACAGCAGTGTCGCTGGTGAGCTTCTCTTCCTCATTGTCAGACGAACATGACGCTGGTCCGCTTGTTACGGACTTGTGGTTCTGGTCACGTGACCCGGTCAAACCATAATTCCATTATTGCAGTTTTGCGCTTCCATGATTGCAGTTTTGGCAAATGATTTTTCAAAACAAATAAGAACAGTAGTAAGAAAAAAAGACTGGCGAACGCGTGTGTGTCACCCAGCGGCTTACACAAAACAGATTTTGCAAGGGAGGCACGCTTTCGAACTACTGTGCTTCAATTGGCTCGCTGTATTCGCAGCCGTTGGTAGGCGGGTCCTTCTTGCTAGGTTTTCAGTCATTGGTTCTTCAAGGTTTCAGAAACCCAATTCAAGGCTCTTATTAGTCAAATGAGAGGTCAATCACATCTAAACTAATCAAAGCACTCCTTTGGCTTTCTGTTCGCGGCTGTGTCTGTAGTGGAAGAACGGAAATGCAGGTTTTTGTTTTCTCAGTGCGCACTAGGACACACAGTGTGCGTCCTAGGGCGCCCTTGTGTGCCCTAGGACGCAGAGACGTGCCCGCCCGCGGTACACCGGAGTGCAAGAGGTTAAACTATTCCCTTTGATTTTTTTCAGAGCCACTTCAAGAATACTGGCCTTCAAAAGTGCTGCTGAAGTTTAACAAAGAATCCGTGAAAATATTATCCCCTTTCCATTTTTAAGGTCTAATATCTTTTGGACAATTCATCTGATTTAGCCAGTTTAATAACATAGATTACATCTCATCAAAGGGAACCTGTGTTACAAATATCATCAACTGTATTTCCAACTGGGCTTTCAATGGGGCTTCAAAGATGCTGCCAGATGCTGCACAGTGAAAACTTTTGTGCAAAGTCAAGCACCCAGAATTCCACTTGAGCGACACTTTTGAAGGTTCATATTACTGAAGTCACAGCTGCAGGTATTCACGCGCAAAAAATTGAAGGTCCCAGTTTAAGTAGCTTCCCCAGATAAAGCTGTTTTAAAGCAGCTCCTGAGACAATGCTGCTCCAAACAGGCCCGAAAACGCCCCTGACTTCATCACAGAAACATTTTTATGAGAACACTAATGACAGTAGAGAGCTAAGATTTGGCATGTCTCCTATTCAGAAGTATGTCTTCCCCATGCAATTTTTTTTTCTTCTGGCAAATCTGAGAGGTTTGAGCATGAGGTATTTGATCAGTTGCCACTGAACAATGTGGATACATCAAGTTTATTATCTACCAGCCTGTATGGACATGGTAGTATGTGGTAACCCTTTAACCATTTGAAGCCTTGATTTAAAACAGTTATCAGCAGGAATAAACTGCATCTCAGGCTGATGTATCTTCGATGACTGTCAATTTTACAAAAAGCTCATCATTAAAATAAGAGTTTAAAAAATGATCTGTTAATCTCTGTCATTTTCAGGGCAGTAATAGTTTTCTGTCCATCCATCCATCTTCTTCCGCTTAATCCTTTATGGGTCACGGGGGGCTGGAGCCTATCCCAGCATCTTTGGGCGAGAGGCAGGGCACACCCTGGACAGATCGCCAGTCCATCGCAGGGCCAACACAGAGAGACACACAACCATTCACTCTCACAGCCATACCTAAGGACAATTTAGAATCCCCACTTGATGCCAATTAACCTAACTTGCATGTTTTTGGCATGTGGGAGGAAACCGGAGAAATCCCAGAGTAAACCCGCGCAGTCACGGGGAGAACATGCAAACTCCACACAGATGACCGTTGGTCGGGGGCTGGGATCAAACCCAGGATCCCCCGGCCAAGGGTGAGTTGCTGTGCTGCCACAGTGCTAACCACATTTTAGGATAACAATTAGAATAAATAAAAAGTACAACAAAATTATTACATTTATTCTGCTTTATGCAATGCCTATAAAAAATATTCAACCCCCCCCCCCCGGATGTTTCAACCTTTTATTGCTTTCATAAATTAAATCGTGGTCAAAATAATTTGACTTTTTTGCCAAAAATTTGCAAAAAAAAAGCTTCTTTCATGTCAAAGTGAAAACAGATTTTTACAAACTATTGTCAATTAATTAAAATTATATAAGGTAAATGACTGCACAAGTATTCACCCCCTTTAAAGTGACTGACCTAATTCAACAGAGGTCCAGCTAGTTGATGCCTGCAGTCTCACAGTTAGTGAAATGGAGCTCACCTGAGTGCAGTTAATGTGTGTCAAGTGACTGTAGTATAAAGACGCCTGTGTCTGGGAGGTCCAGTCTCTGGTTCATCAGTATTCCTGCAACAATTGCAACATGAAGACCAAAGAACGCTCCAAGCAACTCAGAGAAAAGATCATTAAAAACTATAAAACAGGAGATGGCTAGAAGAAGATTTCCAACTCACTGGACATCCCACGGAGTTCAGTTAAATCCATCACTAAGAAATAGAAGCGGTATGGCACTCGTCTAAATCTGCCTAGAGCTGGCCATCCTCACAAACTGAGTGATCGAGCAAGTGGAAGACTGGTGAGGGAGGCCACCGAGACACCTACAACCACTCTGAAGGAGTTGAGAGCTTCAGTGGCCCAGATGGGAGAGACTGTGCATGCAACAACTGTTGCCCAGGTTGTTCACCAGTCCAGGCTGTGTGGAGAGTGGCAAAGAGAAAGCCACTGCTGAAAAAAGCTCACATGAAATCTCACCTGGAATCTGTCCAAAGGCATGTGGGAGACTCCAAAGTCAATTGGAAGAAGATTCTTTGGTGTGATGAGACAAAAATTGAGCTTTTTGGCCATCAGACTAAATGCTACGTTTGGCGACCACCAAATACTCTACATCACCGCAAACGCACCATCTCTACCGTGAAGCATGGTGGTGGCAACGTCGTGCTCTGGGGATGCTTCTCAGCAGCAGGCCCTGAAAGGCTTGTAAAGGTAGAGGGGGAATATGAATGCAGAAAAATATCACCAAGTCCTGAAGGATAATCTGATTCAATCTACAAGAGAACTACGACTTGGGAGAAGATTTATTTTCCAGCAAGAAAACGACCCCAAGCATATAGCAAAAGCTACACAGAAATGTTTCAAAGACAACAAGGTGAATGTTCTGGAGTGGCCAAGTCAAAACCCAGATCTGAAATATGTGGCTGGACTTGAAAAGAGCTGTTCACGCCTGATCCCGCAACCTGACAGAGCTTGAGCTGCTTTGCAAGGAAGAATGGAGAAAAGCTGCAGTGTCCAGATGTGCCAGCCTAAATGAGACATATCCACACCGACTTAGTGCTGTGATTGCAGCCAAAGGTGCATCTACTAAATACTGACCTGAAGGGGGGGGGGATACTTGTGCAATCAATTACTTTACCTGATATAATTTTGATGAATTGACAGTTTGTAAAAGTCTGTTTTCACTTTAACATGAAAGAAGCTTTGCTTGCAAATTTTTGTCAAAAAAGCCAAATTATTTTGACCATGATTTCATTTTATAAAGCAATAAAAGTTTGAAACATCCAAGGGGGTGAATACTTTTTATAGACAGTGTAGCTTGTTTGTTTGGGGTTTTTTTTTCCTTTTAGGGTGCACTCACACTGCAGTACCTGCTGACTGAGGTTTGACCCCCAAAGTCTGGAATGCTTGATACTGTTGTGCAGAACAGAACATTTCCCCAGCTTTAGAATGGTTGGCATTGGTAGTTTCAGGAATGGAACAAATGCAAATGCTGTTGGGGTGAAGAGAAGAAGCTGCACTAAGGGTACGCTCTCACTGATGCCAGCTGGCTTGTTCGCTGCTTGTTCACGGTTCCCAGACTTCCTAAAGGAGTCCCTGACGATAGCAGTGCAGCTTCTTCACCTTACGCCAACATTTACATTCGCCCCCTTCCTGGGACTGCCAACCTTTCCAAAGCAGGGGAAATGTTCCGTTCTGCAGAAGAGTAGGGAGTCATCACACTTATCAAGTGTTCCAACACTTTGGGGGTCAAACCTCTGCACTCTAGAGGTGAGAGCACATGCTGAAACTGAAGTTTTATGTCTATACCTTATCTAACCTCTATGATGGAAATTGACCGAATGAAAGAGTGAAATCAAAACCTATAACCACTAAAGAACTTCCCATATGAGCCAAAGATATGGCGACAAAGAAAGTGACAGACGTTTTTTTTCCCCCTACAATTTCACTTCAAAAATGTATCCCCATCTTTATAAATACCTCCTCTCGGATTGATTCACTTACCTCATTTGTGCTCCCCTGCAGAAGCATTAGAAAGGAAGGGAAACAGATAACATGAGTGTATGTTGACACATACATGTGCTGGTACAGCATGTATCAGTAAAAAAAATTACGGCTGTAATGGGTCTGGGATCGATTTCCTGCAACTGATTGATGGAAATACCTGCCACCTAGTGGTTAAAAGGCATCATATCACCTCACTAGTAATACTAAGAGATTCACCTGCAGTCACCTGTACGCCGGACGTCTATCATCTTCGTCTGGATATAAGGGGCAAGAGAGCATTAGGCTCATTTACATCCCCTCTGTGCTTATCATATTGTCTCTTGAAGGCATTCACAGATTCAGCTTCGATGACGTCACTGAGCACATTATTCCATTGTACTAATAGAGACGTCCTGTTTTAGGTAATTCCATCCATCCATCCATCTTCTACCGCTTTTCCGGAGGTCCGGCTCGCGGAGGCAGCAGTTCAAGCAGAGAAGCCCAGACTTCCCTCTCCCCAGCCACCTGCTCCAGCTCTTCAGAGGGGATACCAAGGCGTTCCCAGACTAGCTGGGAGACATAGTCTCTCCACCGAGTCCTGGGTCTGCCCCGGGGTCTCCTCCCAGTGGGACGTGCCTGAAACACCTCAAGTGGGAGACGTCCAGGAGGCATCCTAATCAGATGCCCATACCACCTCAACTGACTCCTTTCAATGTGGAGGAGCAGCGGTTCTACTCTGAGCCTCTCCCGGATGACTGAGCTCCTCACCCTATCTCTGAGGGTGAGTCCAGCAATCCTACGGAGAAAGCTCATTTCAGCCGCTTGTATCCGCGATCTCGTTCTTTCGGTCATTACCCAAAGCTCGTGACCATAGGTGAGAGTAGGAACGTAGATTGACTGGTAAATCGACAGCTTTGCCTTAGAACTAAGCTCCCTCTTCACCACAACAGACCGGTACAACGTCCGCATCACTGCAGATGCTGCTCCAATCCGTCTGTCGATCTCTCGCTCCATTTTCCCCTCACTCGTGAACAAGACCCCAAGATACTTAAACTCCTCCACTTGGGGCAGGAGCCTGTCCCCAACCCGGAGAGGACAATCCACCTTTTTCCGGCTGAGGACCATGGACTCGGACTTGGAGGTGCTGATTCTCATCCCAGCCGCTTCACACTCAGCGGCAAACCGTCCCAGCAAGAGCTGTAGGTCATTGCTGGATGAAGCCAACAGGACAACATCATCTGCAAACAACAGAGATGAGATCCTGTGGTCACCAAGCATGACGCCCTCCATTCCCTGGCTGCGCCTAGAAATCCTGTCCATAAAAATTATGAACAGGACCGGTGACAAAGGGCAGCCCTGGCGGAGTCCAACTCTCACTGGGAATGACTCCGACCGAGTGTTGGCAATACGAACTAAACTCTCACAACGGTCGTACAGAGACCGAATAGCTCGTAACAACAAGCCCGATACCCCATACTCCCGAAGCACCCCCCACAAAAATCCACGAGCCCCCCTCATGGATCGTCACCTTATCGTGGTGGGGGGGGTTGCGTGCCCCAGTGATCCCAGGAGCTATGTTGTCCGGGGCAATTTGCCTCTGATAGGGTCTCCCAAGACAAACTGGTCCTGGGTGAAGGGCCAGACTAAGAACGATCCAACAGACTCTCATGATAAATTGTATATCAAGGATTCAGTGTACCCCGCCCGGTATGGGGTTACCGGGGCCCCACCCTGGAGCCAGGCCTGGGGGAGGGGCTCGAAGGCTAGCGTCTGGTGGCCAGGTTTCCACCCATGGGACCCGGCCGGGCTCAGCCCGAAGGAGTTACATGGGTCCGCCCTCCAGTAGGTTCACCACCTGCAGGAGGGATCATGGAAGTCCGGTGCTATGTGGATTAGGTGGCAGTCAAAGGCGGAGACCTTGGCGGACTGATCCCAAGCTTTCTAAACTGGCTTTTGGTTTTAGGTAATTATTAAATCAAATAATGACTATGTACTCATCCCTAATTAAAACTGAACTGTTAAAGTATTTTTAAATACACAGTGATAATAAGCAAATTAAGCTTGCTGAAGATCAGAGGTCAGTCACAGTTACACAAGCAATTTTTCATAAAATTGAGCAGTTTTACTGTGGGACATGTTTTATTCTTACTTGAGTACATTAATGAAGAAAAAACCTGTTGTTTTACTCCGATACATTTGGCATTACACTCCGAGTTACTTTCACATTCACAGATATGAACTGAATGTTCAGACAGGCTCAGTTTAGGATAAATCAAGATTTATGATGATGAATACTGACTCTCACCTGGTCCCAGAGTGCCCCAGCAACCTGGTCGATGACTGCGCCCAGCTCTCTGTATTCCCCGGAGTAGCGGATGTAGGCCCAGGTACAGAGCGTGATCAGAGCCAGGCCGAGGATCATGTTACACAAGCTGGCAATGATGTCCACGCCCACAAACCCCGTGATGCCCGCGGCCACGTACATAACAAAGATGACCACGAACAGCGTGGCCGGCGTGCGGGCGGCGTGGAAAATGTTCTTGGAGTCATTGTGCTTGATGTACTGGACGAACACCTCGTCGATCTCCCCCTCCAGCTGCTGCAGGTAGCGGCGACTGAACTCTTCGCCTCCCATCTTCTTAACGCCACGAAACACCTGCAGGGCCTCCTCCCTGATGGCGCTGTGTCGGTTCTGCAGCTCACTGGGAGCCAGGAAGGGCCGATCACCTCCACAGACCTGGGAACAAAAAAGAGGGGACTCAAGTAAGATTGGGTCGCTAATGGACACTTGTGGATTTAACTGAAATCTTATTTTCACCAACCTCCTCCATTTTTTTGTTGTACAGATCCTTTGCAGCTGCGACAGCTGCTAAATTATTTGCCTCTGCTGTGGCCTGAGTGAAAGAATATAGAAATAAAACTGCATTATTTATAAGAAGTTACAATAAAATAAATAAATAAACTTCCTTAAAGGAGCTATATATTTGTAGTTCTTCTATTTTTCAATATTTATTTAAAATTGCCTACAATTTACAATTAATGTGTTCTGAAGCTGAAATAAGAGTTATGACATTATACCAAAGACGCCAGTGTGCTGCATTACATAACACCACTGTTTCACCTGCAGGGTCAGTCACAACCATAGACTGTCAATAAAGATGGATGACATGAGAATGTTTCACAAGTGAAGCCTGCGCATCTCAATCACCCCCTAGTGGCAGACTGTATTAAGATGGTAGGCCCCTTCTCACCCCATTACTGTGGGTGACACTTTGCCAAATTGAAAACTAAAAACACTCCAATAATTTATTTCAGAAGTTGGTTTCTGTCCTCATAGGTAGCTCTTATCACACTGATACATGTTCAAATGTTAACTTTTGGGAACAATTTGCTTTTAATTAGCTGCTTGATGCTATAAAAATGGAGGTGAGATCATGATTAAGCATGATTGTGATTAGTAGTAATAGACCCTTTTCATGCTATCTGTCATGATGTGCATGTTGACAAAAGCCATTTTATTTCTGGCTATCATTGTAGAACTAACATTGATCGTCATCATGTTTCCCACAACAGAATAACAGACTTGTTTTAATTAACAGCAAGTTCAAAACTTAATCAAGGATGCAAGTTTTACGTCAAAGAATGTTGGACTAATTGATTACTGTTAACTAGCTAACCAGTCAGACTATCAGCATGGTAGTAAGTTTGGATATATGGGCCCTAGGGATCTAAGCATTGCTGAACTGTCCCCAATAATATTTTTTTACCATTCTCAAACAGTCTAGCCTATTTCACTACACATAATGTCACCTCTAAAGGTGCATTTAAACCAAATGCAAAAGCGCAGGTTTTTGGGGGGTGGCACAATTACATGTTAATTCCTTGTAAACAAGCAAATAAATGCAAATTTGCATCTGAGCGAGTTGCAGAGGGGTGGCATTGCCTTCATAACTTCTGCAGCTGCCTTCTACCTGCTGTGGAAATCCCAAAAATGTTGTCACGTTACAACGCTATCCAGTTGGGCATACAGCTGGGAAAATGTCACTGCCTCCTTCAGAAACTGCATCTGGATGATGGTCGTTTACGCTGCTAGCCCTCATTAGCACATCCATACCAAGAGTACATGGGTGGATAAATAGCAGACACTCCATTTCAGCTCCAGGGCTCCCAGTCCATCTGTCTGCAGGTGAGTAGCAGTCTTATTTCCAAACTAGTTTGCTCTTCAGTGTTGATACTTTTACTGCAGTGATGGTAGAATCTCAAAAAATGCACCTCTAAGACCCAATCCCTTGGCTCAGTGTTAACAAGCAGCAGCCCATAGGTGATTGGTGACATCTTGCCCAAATTTCCACCTCTCCATTTACTTTTTCTAACATTGCATATATCCAGGTAAAAGGAATAATGGTAGAATTTCAACTACATGTACTTTTCCCCATATTCTCCACCTCACTGATGGAAATACAACCCTGCTAACTGTTAGCATGGCTGGTTAGTAAGCTAATGATATTTGTATTTAGCCTAGCATTTTTACTTACCTCCATAGTCATATAGTTTTCCACAAAAACTGTACTCTCTCAAGCTTTGAACTTGTCATTAATAAAAACATAGCTGCTACTCTGTTCACATCTGATGATGGAGGGACGTGATGAAGATCACTGACAGCACTACCATAAACTACTACGGTAGCTGGAGGTAAAACTCCACAGCCTTTGCCTATTTCCACTATCATGACGAGAAAGGGAGCTGCCTATGGGCTGCTGCATACAATGTAAGGGCAGTCATTTAATTGAACAGCTCTGCTTCACAATTGTTATTACGCAGACGTGCTGGAAATCACATCACCAGTGCAAGACAGCAGTAGAGCTTCACTTTACAGTGGACATTTACAGTGGATGTAAACGGGGAACGCTGTACTGTATATATTTATATATACACTGTGGTTGCCACTTTTGATGTAGCCCTAGCAGCATGTAGTGATCTACCAGGCACTTTTTTGCACAGTGCTGCCACCTGGTGGTAATAAATGGAAGTACCTGAAACCTAGAAACAGCTCCTTTAACACAAGCTTTCTTTGTATGTTTTTTAAAAATATATACATAAAAATGTACCTGCAGCATTGACTTTGGATGTGGAAGCTCCTCACCTTGGTAAATTTTTATATATGCCTGAAATGAAACAAAAATGCAGAAAAAAATTATAAACAGATTAGAATGGATCAGTCATATGCAGAATGACTAGCATAATATCACTTGATCACAGAACAATATGATTAGATGTACATGAAACATGATAAACAAAGCACAGTAATAGCTTGAGCTGCAAACCATCATCATGGCCTTCTGACCTTGAAATACTCCACCAGGCCTCTGCAGGTGATTTTGCTGCCGTTGATCTCCTTCACATCAATGTTACGTGGACTAAGGAGCCAGGGGACTAAGACCTTCAGATTGTTTATGAACTCACTATCAATCTCTGGAAACAAAGAGAAAAACTTTTACTGAGTGTATCCTCAGTTTTAGTTTTCATCTAGAAAAAATCAACGAAATGTGTGGAAAGCACATAAAAAGCAGCTGTTCTAGAAATAATGTTTAAGAACCATTATATTTCTGGGTGCAGCTTTCCAAATGCTCCTATAGAATTATCCCATATTCAACCTTTTATTGTCTATATACTAAGAAATTAATTGATTGATTTTTTTTTGTGCAAAAAAAAAGATAATTTAGTGGAATGGGGCCTGTTAACTGAAAGCTCCACCTCCCATGGTACTATTGGAAACTCTCGAAACAACAAATAATCTGGCATTTTGAGAGTGAAGTCCTCTACTGGAATTAAAAAGGCAGAATGTGGTCAGGCTCTGCAAGATAACAGAATCAATCAGGGCTTTGTATGTTAAGGGAGGGACTTTAAATCCAATTATGGACTCAAGGAGCAAGAGATGGGAAGCTAGTATGGAAGAAATATGATCTCTCTTTTTCCTCTGTGCTAATACTCTTGGGATCAAATACAATTTACGGAACCTATAGTACAGCCTGGTACACCCTACACTCACTGTAGTGGCAGTTCTGTGCTGACCAAGGTTTGACCCCTAAAGTACGGAACCTCTGTCAGCATGATCACTCCCTGCCGTTCTGCACAATGGCACCTTCCTCCAGTTTTGGAACAGTTGGAATAGGTGGTCTTTGGAACAGAACAAATGCAAATGTTTGCTCATGTACAAGCCCGGCACGCACACGTATAGGACTGTCACAATAACCTCACAACTGACAAGCTGACCAGAGGTTGCCAAGCAACCCCAGTAGTTGCAGCTGGCTTGTCCTTTTTTTTTTGTGTGTGTAAATGTGGATTTTTCCCTCACATATTTTTTCCCCCCGCAAATTTAGAGCTCTTTGGCCGGCTGTTTCTGACGTGGTGGCCTCAGCCGGTGATGAAACTGGGTTCATGAGACTGTATTTTAAATAAGTTATCAACTAAAAAAGTTGGTAGATTTTTTTTTTTTTTGACCTCTCATGCCTCTCTGCCTCTCATAATGAGCTCCGGATGAAAGCAGTGGAGCATCTGCCCCAATTTCCCGGAGCCCCATCACTGTAGTGTGGGTAAGCAGTTTCAACTATTCAACTATACATTAATTACATATATCCAAACTATTAATTATTTTGTTGCCACTTTTTACCAATTAACTACAAACCTTTAATTTTTAAAATGCATGCCTCCGATGGCAGGCCGCTGTGGCTGTCGGAAAGCTGGTAATAGAAAAACTTAATATTAGAAATAAATTGAAATTAAACTCACCACTGCTGCCAAAAATAGTCTTGTGTTGTTTTTAAACTGTAGCTCTTTCTGCACTATTTTTTTTTTTGTGAATGTGCCTCCCCCCGCGCCCCCCAACACATAAATTTTATATGTTTTCTGCAAATTTACAGCTTTCTTTCCAGTAAATTTCTGACTTTTTCCACTTTTTGATGGGGACCCACATCTCGGAGGACCTGTCCTGGTCAGTTAACACCACCAGCCTGATCAAGAAGGCCCATCAGCGCCTCTTCTTCTTGAGGACAGTGAAGAAGAACCATTTGTCAACTGACATCCTGGGCAACTTCTACCGCTGCGTGATAGAGAGCACCCTGACCAACTGTGTCACAGTCTGGTATGGGAGCTGCTCTGTCGCTGACCGTAAGGCGCTGCAGCGGGTGGCGAAAACCGCCCAACGCATCACAGGGACTCCAATTCCAGTTATAGAGGACGTCTACAGGAAAAGATGTCTGCGCCGGGCACGCAGCATTCTTAGGGACTCCAACCATCCTGCTCATGGACTGTTCCAGCTTCTCCCCTCCGGAAGGCGTTTCAGAAGCCTTCGGACTAGAACCAGCAGGTTTAGGAACAGTTTCTTCCCAACAGCTGCCACGTTATTGAACTTAGTTCCCCGCTGAACCTCCACTTCTCTCCCCTTTAACACCCCCCCTCCCCCCCGTGCTTCCTCAAACTGTATACACATATATATCATATCTACATATTGTCATTATATATTGATACAGACTGCTCTTCTGTATATTATCATCACATATTTAACTACATACTGTTTTTCTGCATATTGCCACTCTGTATAGTTAGTCTGCTACTTACCTCACTTCACCTGTGCTTTGCTCTTCTGTAATTTATGCTCTTATTCCCATCTCTTACCATCCTCACCTGTACATAACTGCCCACCTAACTTATTGTACATTATTTGCACATAACGATACTCTTAACTTTCTACACTGACCCATCTGTTTCATTTTGTTGATTTCCTATTGATGGCAAGTCCAGTGTGTATAGAAATTTTTTTATATCCCTGACATTTGTCTCTTCAGGTTGTGAGTATAGTTCTTGATAAAATTTATGGAATATTTCTTCGATGTTTTCTGGGTTAACTGTTGTTTTATTTGTGATGGGATCCCTAATTTTGTATACATTATTCACTGTTTGTTGTTTTCTTTACCGTTTTGGCAACAATTTTGTAGCCTTTGGCCCCATTTCATAATAATTTTGTTCTAAAAATCTATTTTTCTTTTCAATTTCATCCATTAGTATTTCTTTTATCTTTATTTTTTCTTCATTAATTTCTTGATATATTTTTGGATCATTTGTGCTTTGATGTGTACGTTCTAATTCCCTCAGTCTTTCACATCTTTGTTTATATGATTCTAGTTTAGACTTTTTTGCTTTTCCTGATTCAACAATTAATTTACCCCTTAACACTGCTTTTAGTGTGTCCCATAGTATTCTTGGGTCCACTTCTCCATTATCATTCTCCTCAATAAACCTATTTATGTTTAACTTTATTCTTTCTTTTGTTTTCTCATCATTTAATAATCCCACATTAAGTTTCCATGTTGTTTGTCATTCTCTATTATTTAAATATATTTCCATGTATATAGGATTATGATCTGATATTTCTGCCCCTCAAATCTGACATTTTCTCACTCTGTGTCTGTCACCTTCATTCATAAAGAAGTAATCTATCCTAGAGTGTACTTTATGGACTTCTGAATAATGTGTATAGTCTTTTTCAAGTGGGTGCAGGTCCCTCCATACGTCTACCATACCCATTTCTGCTAGTGAGATTCTTATGAACTTTGTTATACGGTTTTTTGTTTTTTTTTTTGTCTTCTTAACACTGGTTGTATCAACTTCATGATCCATAACTGCATTTAAGTCTCCTCCACAAATTAGGACTCCTTCACTGTGTGTTACTATTATATCAAACAAATGTTGAAAAAAGCCCTTGTCACTTTCTGGTGGGGCATAGATGTTTACTAATGTGATCTGTATACCATCTATTCTTCCCTTTACTATTACATATCTGCCTTCTTTATCCTGGATTTCTTGTTCACAGTCAAATTGTATTTTATTTGAAATTAGTATCATAACTACCTACTTTTAGTTCCTCCTTTGAATGAACTGTAATAGGAGTTCTTATAGCCAAATCTCTTTAATTTCTCATGTTCTATCTTGTTCAGATGTGTCTCTTGCATAAATATAATTTCAGCTTTTTCTTTCTTGAGTTTTCTTATTATTCTTTCCCTTTTAACAGGTGAGTTCAGATCATTCATGTTTAATGTCATTATCTTAAGATTTTTAACCATATTCATGTTTTTCCATTTTTTTAACTTGTGCTCCTAACCCCTTTAACAACAAAACCAACATATATATGAACAAAAAGTTAAGGAACCTCGACCTCCGAACTTTGGGTCTTTCTTCTGCCCATTGGTCCCTGTTGGAGGGTAGAGGGAATGTCCTCACTGAGTGAAGGGCCCTCCCTAGACCTGTAGTTACTATCCAAGTAATAAACATTAGTCTAGAAATGTCCAACATAAATCACATTAACCTCTCCCAGTCGTTTATTTACTTCTTTTTTACCTTGTCTTCTTGGTCTTCATTTATTCTATGCTCTTATTAATCTTTGATATAATTTAAGCTTTCCATTGAAAGCCTTGTAGGTTTTCTTGAGCTCGGTGCACCACGTCCGTCTCCCATCCTCTGCCACTCACTCGCCTCCACTCCAGTCGTCTCGGTGTGCTCTGTGCCACCCCTGCTTCAGCCACTTCCTCAGGTACGCTCACCACAAAGCCTCGTTCCTTCATGTCCCGCGCTGCCTCCCTGGCCATGTTGTAGGTTTTCACGCCATTATTCCAGTGTATTCGTATCTTCGTTAGTGGTGTTTGGAATCTAATTTTTTTCTCTTTCAGCATTTTTTTAATGTTGGCATATTTCTTTCGCTGCTGCACAATTTCTGTCGGGTAGTCATGATCAAAGAATATCTGCTTGTCGCCAACTGGGATCTTTTTTTTTCCACACTTGTCAGAATTCATTCCTTTATGTCGTATTTTAAGAAGTTTACCACAACTGACCTGGGTGCAGAGTTTGAGTTTGGTTTCTGTGCCAAGGCTCTGTGTGTGCGTTGGACCTGTAGGTCCATTTCATCAGGCAACTCGAGCTCTTTTTTTAAGAATTGTTCTATGAATTTCGCCATAGAGAGGCCTTCGGTGCCCTCCAGTATCGTGAAGATGTGTATATTGCTCCGCCTGGACCTGCTCTCCAGGTCGGTTATTTTTTCCTGCATCCTCTGTGTCTTTGCCGTCAGGGTCTGTAGCAGCTCGCTTGCCTTGGTCTTCCAGTCTTCCACCTCTGATATTCGAGCTTGAGTTTCTGCCATACACACCTGTTGAGTACGTAGTTCCTCCGTGTATTCTGCTAGTTTGCGGTCTATTTCTTTTCGGAGACACATAATTTCTTCCTTCACCTCTTTTTTCAGTTCTTCCTTAAGAGTCATTAAATCCTGCTGGAGTTCTCGCTTGAGGTCTTATATCCTTACTTACTAGTACATACCCATGCATACCCGTCCATGCCCGTAGAAACCAAGTATAAGCAAGTATTTCTGCATGCCTGTTGCTGAAGGGTCTCCTCCTGTCTTGAGATGGCTGTGCTGTTCACAGTCATGCCTGTGGCGTACTGCTCAAACCTGAGGTGCTTCATCTTCATGGCATCTTTTCTGCCGTGCAGCAGTTCTCCTCACTCTATTGCTGTCCATCTGGTGGGTCTTCTTCTTCTTCTTCGTTCAGATGACTGGTTGAGGAATAGGTGTGTTGTAATTCCAGTTCATGGACAGGATCATACAAATAGATCTGAGCAAAAAGTGGCTTTCAACCCTGTTCAGGAAGACCCATGCATGCCCGTCGAAACCCAGAAACCGGAGCACCCGGACAAAATCAACGCTTTGCTTGGTATTTTACACATTTGGAGTGTAGACTGCCATTCTTCATGGGTACTGCTTCGAATGGGTGTGGTTTAAAGTTGGGTGTCCTATTCTTAATCGGGTGACAGACTGACACACTGACAAGAGATTTCTTGAATTTATAGAGTGCCTTCTGCCTTACTGAGTGAGATTTCCAGATTTACTGCTTCGAATGGGTGTGGTTTAAAGTAGTGTGTCCTATTCGATCTTAGCTTCTCTGTGCCTTGCCTGGCGTGCAGCGTTGGCAGCCAGCCGACTACTCCGCATCTCCTGGGTCTCAGCTTATCTGTGCCTTGCCTGGCGTGCAGCGTTGCTTGCTTTGCGGGTATTTCAGGCTTCAAGTGACTCAGCACGTGCATGGCGCACTGCCACACTTTTCCTGTCTGTGTATCCGTTGTCTGTCGTACCCTATGCTGGTGAAGGGTCTCCTCCTGTGGCAGGCATCATAGGACTCTACATCATAGGTAGGTAGGCATCGTGAGTGATGGTCTATATGACATCATAAAGACATCAAGGAAGGCATCATAGGACACTGCATCATAGGTAGCCAGTCCTATTGTCTATATGACGGCATCGCGAGTCCTATGTAGCCTGAGATCATAGGATCATCATAGATTAGATTATTTGTTTGACAGGGACAGTGCAATAAACATAGACAATTAATCAAATGACAATCAATCTGATGTGTTGCACAAAGAGTGTATAGCTATTAGCTAATTTGCAACTCTTGTCCCTGGAAGGGACATTTTGTTCATAGGACATCAGGCAGACATCATAGGCCGTCCTATGATGTCTTATGATCATGACAGACACACACAGAGATTTCTTAAATTTATAGATACTAGTGCATACCTGTGCATGCCCGTTCATACCCGTGCATGCCCGTAGAAACCAAGTATAAGCAAGTATTTCTGCATGCCTGTACACTCGTTCGTTGATGCCTGCCTTGAGTCCAATGATCATGACATCATGACATCATGACACAGATTTCTTGAATTAATATATAGAGTGATGAAGCGATATTCCTTGTCTCCAGGGCATGGGTCCACATCATAGGACGGCCTATGATGTCTGCCTGATGTCCTATGGTGTCATGTGCTCTACTTCTTCTCCTGCCTGTCACTGTTCTGTGAGCACCCGGAGAAAATCAGCACTTTGATTGGCATTTTACACATTTGTAGTGTAGACTGGCATTCGTCAAGGTTACACATTTGCCGTCATGTAGGCATGGTGAGTCGTCCTATGATGCCTGAATTCATAGGAAGCGCTATGGTGATGAAGCAGAGATCATAGGCTGTCCTATGATGTCCTAGAAACGTAATTTAAAGTCTGTCGTACCCTATGCTGGTGAAGGGTGCCCTCCTGTCTCAGACGGGTGCGACGTACTGCTGGACGTACTGCTGGAACCTCAGATGTTTCATCTTCATGCCATCTTTTCTGACGTGCAGCAGTTGTCGTCATTCTATTGCTCTCCATCTGGTGGGTCTTCTTCTTCTTTGTTGAGACCACTGGTTGAGGGATAGGTGCGTCGTAATTCCAGTTCATGGACAGGATCATGAAAATAGATCTGAGCAAAAAGAGGCTTTCTGGCATGGACTCACTGTATATGACATCATAAAGACATGAAGGCAGCCTTGATGTATATGACATCATAAAGACATGTTGCCTGAAGTCGGTCACTGTATAAGACATCATAAACAAATGAGGGCAGGCTTGATGTATATGACATCATAAAGACACATTTGTCTATGTGCCGTCATATAGGCATTGCGAGTCTGTCCTATGATGTCCTAAACGTGACAGACACACACACAGACACACAGAGATTTCTTGCTTTTATAGAGTGATGATGTCTTGTAGGGAATCATGTGCCCTGTCTATGTGCCGTCATATAGACATCAAATCTTTATGATGGCATCGCGAGTCCTATATAATGGCATCACGAGTCCTATGATGCCTGAGATCATAGGATCATCATAGGACATCAGGCAGACATCATAGGCCATCCTATGATGTCCTATAAACGTGATAGACACACAGATTTCTTGCTTGTTACTTCTTCTCCTGCCTGTCACTGTTCTGTGTTATGTTGCTTACCTAAAGACACATTTGTCTATGTGTCCTATGATTCACTTTTGTCTATGTGTCCTATGATGCCTGAGTTCAAAGACACATGGTCTATATGACATCATAAAGACACATTTGTCTATGTGTCCTATGATGCCTGTGTTCATAGGACGTCCTATGATGGTCAGGCAGAGATCATAGGCCGTCCTATGATGTCCTATGAACGTGACAGACACACACACAGACAGACAGACACACACACACAGGTTTCTTGCTTTTATAGAGTGATGATGATATTGGCGAAGCCAGTGTTCATAATATCGAGCTTAGCGTCATCCATTTTCTCTGTTGAAGTCTCCTCGTTTTTGTTGGCCTCGTGCTCAGCGATTTCTCCAGTGTTGTTGAAGAGGGATTCCTTAGTTTTATCCTGCTTTTTTCCGTGTGCCCGGCTTCTTCATGTTTTCATCCCTTACTTTATTGACTTATTTATGTCGAGTTGGTCATTTAGCAGAGATTTTTTAACCCGACTTGGGAGAGCTCTCTGTTTTAGCGTTATGCCTCTCCGCCATCTTCCTGGAAGTCCCCTGGTACTGGCCTTTTAATGGTTCCCAAAGTCAAGACCAAAACTTTTGGTGAAGCCTCCTTTCACTATTATGGTCCTCGTCTGTGGAACAGCCTGCCAGAGAGCCTCAGGGCCACAGAGTCAATATATGTTTTTAAGAACAGGCTCAAGACCCACCTTTTTAATTTGGCTTTTAACAACCCTGTTTAACATTGAAGTAGTCATTTATGTTCCATTGTTTTATGTTCTTCTTGACGCCATTTGTTTTTAGATTTTCTCATCTCTTTTTATTTTGATGTATTTTTAGCTCAGTTTATAAGTATCAGTTTTCAATTCCCTTTGTTTTATGTGTTCTTAGTTTTATCTTGTATTTTATGTGTTTTAGCTCCAGTGCTTCCTCAGTGGAGCCCCTTATGCTGGATACTGCTTGGCCCATCTGCAGGGGTGTTGGTCTCGTGGGTCGCTCTAGCTTGGGTGGGTGGGGACTTTATGCCATTGCCTCCAGCTGTGGTGTTGGCCCCGACCTGTCCTGGTTGGGGTGGCCTCTGTGGCATGCCCTGTGATTATGGGTTGTGTGGTCTCCCAGCATGAGGGGCTCCACAAGATGGTTGCTCCTTCACATGGTGCCTCGGTGCCGAGCTACGTCTCTTTTATTTTATATGTGTGTGAGAGAAATAGGGGGTGGTGTATGTGCCTCTGTGAGTGCGCGTGTGTGTGTGTGCATGTCTGTGTGTGTTTTGTGGGTGTGTGTATGGAAGGGTTGGAAGGGGAGGGATTTACTGTGTAAAATATATGTAATTAAATTTGTCTACTGTTTTTATCTATGTAAAGCACTTTGCACAGCATTCAGTGTTTGAAAAGTGCTATACAAATAGTGATTGACTGACCTTTGATTTCAAGATCATCTGATGAGAGTGAAATTGTAATATGCACATCATCAGAATATATCAAACCATGATACCAAGTTTCAAAATAATCGGACTAAAACTGTAGGAGGAGTGGATTTCACAAGACAGTAACTGTCTATGAAGTGAGGTGAAACAGGAGGTCATAGGTCAGGGGCTACAATTCCCACAAAAATCATCCAATCAGAACCAAATTGCAATATGCGTATTCTCGGTGTATATAAAACTATGGTACCAAGTTTTAAAACAATCGGACCAAAACTGTAGGAGGAGTGGATTTCACAAAAGTGGGACAGACAGATGGACTGACTAACCCATAACATAATCCCCCTTTGGTGTTCGCACAAAGACCCCTTTGGGCTTCGACCAGTGGGAGATAAAAATCACATCAAGTCTGTGCTCCGCCTGTGTGCGTGTCACACACTGCCTGCGCGTGACAAGAACAGCAGAACATGCTAAACAAAATACAATGCGAGTACGGCCAGTGCTGACTGGCGCTGACCCTCCGCTGAGAGTGCCATGTCACCTCAGCATGGAACAAGGCAAACGGCACCAGTGAAAGTACAGCCGTAGTCAGGATTTACAGCTATCTAACCTAGAGTCAAAGACAGAACAAATTATTACCTCTGCCAAGGAGGTAATGTGATAAGGGCGCTTTGTTTGTTTGTTGGCAGGATTACGCAAAAACTACTGGATGGATTTTGATTACATTTTCACCAGATGTGGCCATTGTGCCAAGGATGAACCCATTAGATTTTGAAGGTGATCCAAGAGTGCATACCTCTGCCAAGGCCCTTGTTTATTTGTGTGCAGCAGGGTTACGCAAAAACTACTGACCATATTTTAATTAAATTTTGAGCCGAGGTGGCCTTTGGGCTATGGATTAACCCATTACAGTAGATTTTGGAAGGGAACTGAGAGTGCATACCTCTGCCAAGGCACTATCTCGCAATGTTAAAGTGGAAAAAGTGATCCTGAATCCACATCCTAACCTGGATCACCTCCAAAATCTAGTGGGTTCATCCGTAGCTTAAGGGCCACCTCAGCTGAATATTTCATCGAAAGCCTTCCAGTGCTTTTCCGTAATCCTTATCACAAACAGACAGACCTTGGTGGAGCTATGCACTCTCTGAATGTCCTCTCGTCTATTTTAGCATCGTTCAGAGGCAAGACATTTCTAATTCTGGCAACATTATGAAGCTGAAAAAGCAGTCTTGGGGCCAGCTGCCGAGGACACAGTCCAAGGATGCATAATTTTTTCACACATAGGGAGTTGTCCGGAACTCATACAGGGATATAGAGTGATGATAATCAAGTCAGTGGTGGTAATGTACCTGTAAGCTGGTTACCAACTGCCAATCAAATCTAGAAGAAGAAGAAGAAGATTTACTAACACGCTGCACCAGCGCAATGCCCTTTTTTGGCGTTAAAAAACTTCTTCTTCTTTAGATTTGATTGGCGGTTGGCAACCAGCTTACAGGTGCCTTACCGCCACGTATTTCACTCTGTATCATCGCTCTATCTGGTCAGGAGCTGTAGTCCTATCATTATTGCTGTGTCCAATTTATTTATTTAGCAAATGCAAAGTCCTTAAGCCAAGCAGATGCCTCCTGGTTTGCTGTATGGAGGGTGTGTAATCCTCCTTCCAGTCTTTGGAGCGGGCAAACCTCTATGATGTGTTCCATTGTTTGCTCCTCTCCACATGCGCACAGTGGGCTAGGGCTGTGTCCAATCAAACCTCAACTCTATCTTCAGACATCACTCTTCTTCGTCTCCTTGTACTTCACTCTATATCATCACTCTATATCATCACTTTAGACATCTTGCCCCCATAGCAGACACGCTGTCAAGTGGAAAAAAAAAACAAAAACAAAAAACTACTATTGAGATTTACTAAAGGACACAGTGCAAAGTTAGGGCTGGAAAGGCGCTGACAATGTTACCTTTGCGCCTGGCCTCATTGCATATGTGCAGTATTTGCAGGAGTTGTCATGTCAAAGAGCAAATTTAAGGGAGGAGAGTATTTAAATGACTGACACAGGGTGATTTACTAAGGTTTGCGGTTGTCGATCTCCCGCTTACTGCGCCAGGATTTAATGCCCCAAAAAAGCATGTCTTAATTCATTTGTGCCTGACATGGCAGTGATCTTTGGCGTCAAGAGTAGACACCGGTGAGAACCAAGGGCATGTGACTGAAGAGAGGGAATTTTCTCTCTGTGCGCTACTTCATTTGGCATGACAGAAGAACAGATTACACGAATATCAATGGTCTCACCGAGATCGGTGTTGTGCTGAACTGCACATCAGCCGGAAGAGGTTTTTTAATTTCATTTGTTTATATATAGCCTACTAAATGAATTTGTATCCATAAAATTGGCTTAAATAGGATAGTCCTTCCTACCTGCAGTGGACATACAGATGTGTCAGTGGACAGTGACTTTTTTTTTGTCTTTTCTGCAGAGGTTCACACTCAAAGTTCAGAGTTTCCTCTCCTCTCCATTAATCAGACTCCCCCTCGCTATTGAAACAAAAGTTCTTCTCTCGGTTACTGACGGATAGCAAACAACTGAAAGGTGCATACCGCCACCTACTGTACAAGAGTGTGTAACATTATGTCATCTGAGCCCGACCCCTAAATTCTATGACTTAATCCTGTGTTATTTAAAAAGGAGAAAAGAGCCCTTCTCGTGATTCTTATTGCCTCTCAATCTTCATCTGTTCCCAGAATCCCAGTTAAATCCCATTCCCTACCGGCCTCTCAAACTTCATTTTCCATTATCTGTCTTTCATTTCCGTATTTGTGACAGTGTAATAAGATGTGCTCGACATTTTCTTTTACTCCACATTCTCTACATCTGTCACTTTCGCTTTTTCCCATGGTGAATAAAGTGCCGTTTAAACTTGTATGATCCAGTCTGAGTCTTGACATAATGATGTCTTCCCTCCTTTTGGTTGTTATGAAATTCTTTATTGCAATAGATTTTTGTATTTTGTAATATGATCAACCTTTATGATCTTTATCCCATCTTTTTTTTTTTTTGCCATAGTTCAGTTCCTTTTTTCTTGATTACTGCTTTCCCTTCACCTTTTCCAAGAGACAATGGTATAGTTATCTCTTTTCCAAGAGCACTTTTTGCTAATTTGTCTGCACAGTCATTCCCTTTCAACCCTTCATGTGCAGGAACCCAACAAAACTGAACTTCTCCACCACCCCTGTGTACCCTAAATAAACTGTGATATAGCTCAATCACCAAGTCTTCCCTTGTAGATTTTAGTGTCTGTATGGTTTTTAGCGCTGCAAGTGAGTCCGTGCACACCACCACCCGGTCTGGTCTGACCTCCTCCACCCACTGCACAGCAATAATTATTGCCACCATCTCTGCTGTAAACGCGGATGTATTGTTGGAGAGTCTTTTTGCGATGGTCACTTTAAATTCTGGGATGTATACTCCAACTCCAACAGAGCCCTCTTTATTCTTTGAACCGTCAGTATAGAGGTGTAAGAAGTTTTAGTAACTGTTCCTGACGTAAATGGTTGTTTTAACACCAACTTCACTCATATGCCAATCCTTTTTTCTCATTAGCAGACTAGCGTCTACTTCTATTCCCGGAAACAGCCAAGGAGGAACATTACTCACTGGACTGGTGTTAGCTATATCAATAGTGTGCAGCCCATACATTCTGGTCCTTCTTTCAATTGTCCACCCAAACCCATGTCCCTGGAAATTAGAGTATTCCCAGCAGTCTTGTAGTGTTTTTGAAATATTTCCTTTGTCACTTCCTTTCAGCTTGACCCAGTACGATAATGCAAGTTTATCTCTTCTCAAATCCATTGCCATTTCTCCTGCTTCTATTAAAACTGCATTGTTTGGTGTTGTTTTGACGGCTCCAATGCACAGGCGACGCGCTCTATGCTGCATTCTATTTTTTCCAGAGTTGTCTTTGCCGCTGCTCCATAAATCATGCATCCGTAGTCTATTGTCGATAGCATTAGTGCTCTGTAAATGTCAAATAATGCCTGTTTATCTGCACCCCATTCGTGTCCAGCTACAGCTTTTATGAGATTAATGACTTTTTTGCATTTTGTCTCCAGATTTTCAACATGAACTCTCCATGTGTATGCACTATCAAACCACAATCCTAGATATTTGAATTCACTGACTTTCTCTATTGGTTGATTATATAATGTTAATGGTTCTGTATCAGTTCTGCATTTTTTGTGAAAGTCAAGTGGTTAGCCAGCCGTGAGAAATGATGTGGCTCCTAGCTCCTAGCTAGACACGAAGCGGCTCAGTTCCCGGTAAGGGCTTACTGGAGGAACCAACCGAGGCGGCTCAGTCCCCGGTGAGGGTTTACCGGACGAACCAACCGAGGCGGCGATTGGGAGCTCGGGCGCGGCGTTGGTGAGAGACGGGGGCCACCTGGATCCAGCAGGACAGTGGCCTGAATCGGTGCCCAATTGCGAGGCCCAGCCGAGGAACTACCAGACTGACGGCGGTCGGTGACGGGGCCTAGAGGGGGCCTAGAGGAGAAGCCACCCAGCCGGACGACAGCGAGCGACGGTGATCGGCCACCGATCGGCGGAGGTGATCGGTGGATTAGAGCTGCGCCGGCGGAGTGCGACATAACTGACGGGGACGGGGCCCAGCGGAGGAGCCGCCTAGCCAGACGGCGACGAGTGGCTGTGATCGGTGGATTCCGGCTGCGCCGGCGGTGCACGACATAACTGGCCAGGTAGACGGAGGCAGGCGCCGGCGATAGACAGCGGTGATCTGCGGAGCTGAGCAGCGTCACTCGGCGGAGAAGCTGCGCAGGAGCGGCGGGTCCAGTAGCGACCGAGCTAGTTGAGGCCTAGCCGGATTCTCTGCTTATTTCTATCCACAGGTCAGTAAAATGCCACCCAAAAAAGAGGAAATGGAAGAAATTAAAAAAACTCTGAACTTTGTGTTAGAAGAATTGGCCAAAGTGACTAGCCAGCAGGACAAAATATTAGACCTAATACAGGAGGTACAAGCCCTACATTCAATAATAAAAGAAAAAGACAAAAAAATTATGGACCTGGAGCAACACGGGCGTCTTTTGGAGCAACGCGTCGAGGATCTTGAACAAGGTTCTCGCATTGATGACATAGTTATAAGTGGACTAGACATCAGATATCAGTCGTACGCCCATGCCGCAACAGGACTGAGTGGTGAACATGCTTCCATAAGTGAATCAATGTCCTTAGAAAACCAAGTGCTTCAGTTCCTTAATGATAAAGACATTAAGGTAGAAGCCAATACGATTTCAGCCTGTTATGCTTTACCGAAGAAAGATAACAAAACAAAGAAATCAATTGTGATGCGCTTTGTGAACAGGAGGGTGAAAAATGACATACTGAGGCAGGCCAAAAAACTAAAGGAAACTCAAGTTTACCTAAATGAACACCTGACAAAAAAAACCGCTGAATTAGCACGGCAGGCACGGATGCTAAAGAAACATAACAAGATACAGACAACCTGGACAAGAAATTGTAGAATTTGGATTAAACTAAATGGAACACCTGAGCAAGCAAAAAGTATAATGATCAGAGATGCTACTGACTTAGATAAATACAGATGAACACTGACTATGAAACACAGAGTGAGGAAACTCAAACTCTAAAAATATGCCACTATGCTGAACATAAACCACAAGAGATGGAGAATGATATTGATCCTGATAACCACTTTTTCAATAATATTCATAACCACTGTGAATATTACACTGAAAAGCAATTCAAAAGTCAAGTGCAATTAGATGGTAAACTGTCAATAATACACTTCAATAGCAGAAGTCTTAACAAAAACTTCTCACAGATTCAGGACTATTTAAAACAGCTAAACAGAAAATTCACAGCTATAGCAGTCTCTGAAACCTGGCTTAATGAAGACCAGGCTCCCCTGATGGCAATAGAGGGATATCAGATGTTTAACATTAACAGATCTCAAAAAAAGGGTGGTGGTGTTGCACTGTATATTGATGACCTATATAGATGTAAGCTTGTAAATGAAATGTCCTCAGCACTACCAGGGATTCTGGAATGTGTTACTGTTGAGATTGACCTAGACAAAACAAAAAATCTAATCATAAGCTGCATATACAGAACGCCGGGAACTTGCATTGAGACATTCAGAGATAAATTAGTCGAGCTGTACAATAATATTACTAGTAAGAAAATGGTAGCAATTTGTGGAGATTTCAATATTGATCTACTTAATCCACATCAACAAAATGTAGTTACAGAGTTCACGAACTCTATGTACAGCATGAGTCTATATCCCACAATAACACATCCCAGTAGAATCACAGCTCACTCTGCTACACTTATTGACAACCTGTTTGTCAATGTTCTCGACAAGAAAATAGAAAGTGGATTATTGATAAATGATATAAGCGACCACTTGCCAATCTTTGCACTTATCCATGGCCACACGGGGCCCAACCCAGAAAAAATCTCAAAATCGTTCAGACACAAATCACCAAACGCAATCAGTTCTTTTAAAGAGGACTTGCTGAAGCAAGACTGGACAGAAGTCTATGTATCAGATGTAAATGAAGCCTATGACACATTTATAAACATTGTAACCACTCTTTATGAAAAAAACTGCCCATTAGTTAAAAAAAAGCTTAAACACAAATTTACTGACAAACCATGGCTAACCAAAGGACTACAAAAGGCGTGTAAAAAGAAAAATTTATTATATAAAGCTTTCATAAAGAAAAGGACAAAAGAAGCAGAGCAGCGGTATAAAACATACAAAAATAAGTTAACATATACTGTATAATAAGATGTAGTAAAAGAGACTATTACAGTAAAGAACTGGAAAAAAACAAAGACAATATTAAAAATACATGGTCAATAATCAACAGTATCCTTGGAAATAAAAGCAGAAATACCAGCTACCCAACTAACATTCCAAAAAATAATAAATCGACTCCGAATGTGAATATAGCTTCACCTGCAGATGAATTTAATAATTTTTTTGTTAACATTGGACCTAAACTGGCCCGAGAAATACCCACTACGGTGCCAACAGGTGATTCAATATGCAATAACACTGCTGTAAAAGACACCATCTTCATAAAGAACACAGACGAAAGAGAGGTCATTGAAATTGTTAAATCGTTCAAAAGTAAAACATCTACTGACTGCGATGGTATTGATATGCTACTAGTCAAAACTGTTATTGAATGCATAGTGAAACCACTGACGTATATCTGTAACCTGTCTCTCCAATCAGGTATATTTCCCAATGCAATGAAAATAGCTAAAGTAATTCCGATTTACAAGACAGGCGACAGAGGGGAACTCTCCAACTACAGACCAATTTCACTATTACCGCAATTTTCCAAGATACTTGAAAAAATATTCTATGAGAGAATTGACAACTTCATACTGAAGAATGATTTATTGTGTGAGCAGCAATATGGGTTCAGACACAAAAGGACAACAGCATATGCCTTAATGGAATTTACAGAAAAAATATCAACAGCCATTGAAAATAAAGAGTATTCAGTTGGAGTATTCCTGGATCTTAAAAAAGCATTTGATACAGTAGATCACAATCTATTATTAAAGAAACTACAAAATTGTGGTATTAGAGGGGTAGCACTGTCCTGGTTAAGAAGTTACTTAAAGAATAGATATCAGTTTGTATGTGTTAACAACA
Organism: Pholidichthys leucotaenia; assembly: GCA_020510985.1. Taxonomy (NCBI): domain Eukaryota; kingdom Metazoa; phylum Chordata; class Actinopteri; order Cichliformes; family Pholidichthyidae; genus Pholidichthys; species Pholidichthys leucotaenia. The sequence continues at coordinate 88,494,788 of CM035842.1, read as the reverse complement.
AAAACTCAGAGCTACTGAAGGTCACCTGTGGAGTCCCACAGGGTTCAGTTTTGGGACCATTATTATTCAATATGTATATAAATGATATATGTAAAGTTTCAGAAAAAATGGACTTAATATTGTTTGCTGATGACACTAACCTGCTATGCAGTGGAAACAATTTGGAACAACTTCTGGATACACTCGGAAAGGAATTAGGAAAGCTGAAACTGTGGTTTGATTCAAACAAATTAACGCTCAATTTAAGCAAGACAAAATTTATAGTCTTTAACAACCATCACAACTACCCAGTACCCAAACTCAGTGTAAATGGTGAAGAGATTGAAAGGGTATCCGAAACTAAATTCCTTGGAGTAATAATTGATAACAAACTGTGTTGGAAGCCACATATTAATTATATAAAAGGTAAAGTAGCCAAATCAATTGCAATATTACACAGAGTGAAAAATTTGCTGAATCAACCCACACTATACACCTTGTATCATTCATTAATACTCCCATACATGACATATTGTAATGAAATATGGGGAAATACATATAAAACAAACATATATCCACTCTTTATGCTTCAAAAGAGAGCTATTAGAATAATCAACAAAGCAGCTTACAGGGAATCAACAAACCCACTTTTTCTTAAACAAAAAACTCTCAAGTTGAAAGATCTGATCGACTTTAAAACCGCAATAATAATGTTCAAAGTGAAGAATCTATCACTGCCCGCAAATATCCAAAAGTTGTTCCAAACAAGGGAGAAACGATATCACTTCAGAGGAACATGTATATTTCAAAAGCCTACAGTGAGAACAACTACCAAGCAACACTGTATTTCAGTGCAAGGTGTCAGATTATGGAACGATTTTGGACCTGAATTAAAATCATGTACAAAGCTTGGACAATTTAAACAAAAACTAAAGGAAGAAATACTCCAAACATATTTACAAGACGACATGTAAACTCACATAAGGATTGACATTTCCAGCCTGTGTTGTGTTATAGCTTAGTTTTTCTTTTTTCTCTGTGACACTATGTCTTAGATTTGTTTTTGAATAGTAACCGCTTAACTTAGACTAGCTCAGTTTTCTTTTCTCTCAGTCATATTTTGTTTTAGCCTTGTTTTAAATTGTAATCGCTCTTGTCTTGTTTTCTCTTTTTCTCCTTTGAATTCTTGGATGGAATATGGGTGGGCAACATAAGCTGCGGCTTCAGCCATCACCCATTTCGGATAACTCACGTGGAATTGTATAGTAGAAGGAGTCTTTGTCTAATTTGACCTTGTTGTTATATTATACAGTTTCTTTTAACCTGTAATGTACTATCCGAAATAAATAAATAAATTCATTCATTCATTCATTCATTCATTCATTCATTCATAAATTTCTCATTTCTTCCCCTCGTCCATATGGCTCCATCATCTGCATATAGTGCTGTTTTGATGGATCCCTCTTGATCCTCAAACATGTCATTAATCATTATATTGAATAAAACAGGGCTTATCACACTCCCCTGCGGAACACCATTTTCTATTTCAGTCATTAGAAACTTCTGATCCTACTTTAACCCTAATTGTCCTGTGTGTTAAAAAATCCATTATCTAATTACACATCCTACCACCAATGTCCATTTTATTCAGTTTCATAAGAAGTCCATCCCTCCACAGTGAGTCATAAGCCTTTTCAATATCCAGATAAACTATAACCATTACTTCTTTCATTTTGAGGGTCTTTTCAATGTCATTACTTACCGTAACTAGAGCATCCACTGTGGATCTTCTGCTTCTAAAACCATTCTGGTAGTCGTTTATTAATCGTTTTTGCTCTAATACATATGAGAGTCTGTAAACTAACACCTTCTCCATCCATTTCCCTAAATGTGACGTTAATGCTATTGGCTTGTAGTTGCCTGGATGAGCTGGATCTTTCCCTGGCTTATTAAATGGTAAAATTACAGCCTTTTTCCACCCACTTGGGATAACCCCCTCCTTCCATATCCTGTTAAACAATTTCAGCACCAGTTGCATTGATTGCATAGGCAACTGCCAGAACATAGCATAGCTTAATTGATCATATCCTGGAGCTGTGTATCCACTATTTTGCAAAGCTCTCTTAAGCTCTGACATTGTGAGCTCGAGGTCTAACACAGTCATGTCCTCTTTCACTTCATTTTTAAGTTTGCATTTTCTCTTGACTTTATGCTGCCTTTGCTGTCGATGACTCTCAGCAAGATGGTCTCCTCTATGCACTGCTGCAAATGCTCTACCTAGGACTTTTGCCTATTCTTCGTCTGATGCAGCAATCTTCTCCCCATCCACTAAAGCTGGAATTTTAACTGATACCCTTTTCCCACTCATTTTTTTAAACATACCCCAGACATCACCTAGTTCTGTTTTCCTACCAAGGGTGGAACAAAATTCTCTCCGTGTTGACCTTTTCCTGTTTTTAATAATCCTTCGAGCTACTGCCCTTTTCTTTTTATACTCTATTAAGTTTTCTGTCATGGGCTGGGCCGGCTTGGTTTTCCCCAGCTCGGTCCTGATCTCTCTGTGGATTTTGGCTCCACTGTTTATGTGCACATTGTGCATTTCCATATCCTTAGCCACTGCCTGACCGGCAGCTGTTAGTCAGCTTTGTGACCTACTTTCTCTCACGCTGCTGACAGTCTGTCGGTCCAGCCATGCCCCCCTTGCTCTCCCTCTGACTCCATCAGCTGTTTCCAGTCCCGTTAATCATCCTTTTCCACGCCTCGTCCAGGTGTTCCCAATTTGCCACGCCAGCGGCATTTGTTCATAAGCAGCTCTTTGCCGGACAAACGTCGCTGGGTCATTGTACGAGTCACTTCTACTCTCCATGGTGTGACCGTCATGTCAGAAGGACTATTGGATTATGCTCGCTGGGAGAATTGGACTTTCGGGACTGTTTTACTTATGAGTAAACTGTTGCGTTTCTCTCTGTTGTTTGCTGCTACGCTGTGCCAGAAGCGCTTCTCCCCTCGCAGTATTCTGTTGCGCTTCTGGTGGCGTTCCTCTCTGCAGCAAACTACTACACTTAGGCTGTTGCCCCGTTTACGTTCCCCCGAGTAGTTTAAAGCCCTGTAGTCTTCTCCGCACTCCGAGCACATTCCCATTGTATTGTTGACTAACGTGTCCATCTGTATCTGCACTGTTAGTGTCAATAAATGTGTGTTTGGTGAAACCCTGCATTTAAATCCTCATTCTTCCTTCTCTCCACTGCGCACAATGGAAGGGCGCACAGGGGGGGGGGATTATGCCATTTTCACTAGTCATATTCTTCCTCAGCTCTCTGAATGCCTTGTTTCACTCTTTTATTGCAATACTACATTTGTCATTCCACCAGGGTACAGCCTTCTTCCTACCCTGTGTTGTTTTCTTAGGTATACTTGCTATTGCCATGTATGTATTATTTGGCTTCCTGTGGTAACGTATCATCACTTCCTGTGTTGCTGGCTGTTTGTGCTCTCACTTCTGTTTATCAAGCCTCCTGCACCTGTGTGCGCACTCAGCGTCATCTGTGTTTTTGTTAGCTTTGGGTTAGCCACTAACTATGGCTACTACCTCCTTCCCCTTCTCCTCTGGTGTGCTCTGTCAGATGTTTAGCTACACCTCTGCCTCTTTCAGTGATAACGGTAAATGTAATAAATGTCTTTTTGAGGTGCTCAAGGCGAGGTTGTCTGATTTGGAATCCCGGCTCCGCTGCATTGAAACACCGTCTGCGCCAGTTAATCTTGACAGACATCCCTTAGCTGCAGCGGAGCTCCCTAGCATAGTGCGGCCTGCTAGCAGTCCTCTGGTCCTCCTCAGCAGCAAGCAGACTGGGTGGGTGATAGTGAGAAGGAAGCCTAGTTGCAAATCCCCGGTTAACCACCAACCTGTTCATGTTTCTAATCGTTTTTCCCCACTCAGCGGCACACCCGCCGAGGAAAAAACTCTGATCATTGGTGACTCTGTAGTCAGAAACGTGAACCTAGTGACTCCAGCGGCCATAGTCAAATGCATTCCTGGTGCCAGAGCAGGCGACATCGAGTCAAATTTGAAAATGCTGGCTAAAAGTACAGTGGGGCAAAAAAGTATTTAGTCAGCCACTAATTGTGCAAGTTCTCCCACTTAAAAGATGAGAGAGGTCTCCAATTTTCATCATAGGTATACCTCAACTATGAGAAACAAAATGAGAAAAAAAAAACATCCAGAAAATCACACTGAAGGATTTTTAATGAATTAATTGGTAAATTCCTCGGTAAAATAAGTATTTGGTCACCTACAAACAAGCAAGATTTCTGGCTCTCACAGACCTGTAACTTCTTCTTTAAGAGGCTCCTCTGTCCTCCACTCGTTACCTGTATTAATGGCACCTGTTTGAACTCTTTATCAGTATAAAAGACACCTGTCCACAACCTCAAACAGTCAGACTCCAAACTCCACTATGGCCAAGACCAAAGAGCTGTCAAAGGACACCAGAAACAAAATTGTAGATCTGCACCATGCTGGGAAGACTGAATCTGCAATAGGTAAGCAGCTTGGTGTGAAGAAATCAACTGTGGGAGCAATTATTAGAAAATGGAAGACATACAAGACCACTGATAATCTCCCTCGATCTGGGGCTCCACGCAAGATCTCACCCCGTGGGGTCAAAATTATCACGAGAACGGTGAGCAAAAATCCCAGAACCACATGGGGGGACCTAGTGAATGACCTGCAGAGAGCTGGGACCAAAGTAACAAAGGCTACATCAGAAACACACTACGCCGCCAGGGACTCAAATCCTGCAGTGCCAGACGTGTCCCCCTGCTTAAGCCAGTACATGTCCAGGCCTGTCTGAGGTTTGCTAGAGAGCATCTGGATGATCCAGAAGAGGATTGGGAGAATGTCATATGGTCAGATGAAACCAAAATAGAACTTTCTGGTAAAAACTCAACTTGTCGTGTTTGGAGGAGAAAGAACACCGTACCTACTGTGAAGCATGGGGGTGGAAACATCATACTTTGGGGCTGTTTTTCTGCAAAGGGACCAGGACGACTGATCCGTGTAAAGGAAAGAATGAATGGGGCCATGTATCATGAGATTTTGAGTGAAAACCTCCTTCCACCAGCAAGGGCATTGAAGATGAAACGTGGCTGGGTCTTTCAGCATGACAATGATCCCAAACACACCGCCCCGGCAACGAAGGAGTGGCTTCGTAAGAAGCATTTCAAGGTCCTGGAGTGGCCTAGCCAGTCTCCAGATCTCAACCCCACAGAAAATCTTTGGAGGGAGTTGAAAGTCTGTGTTGCCCAGCAACAGCCCCAAAACATCACTGCTCTAGAGGAGAGCTGCATGGAGGAATGGGCCAAAATACCAGCAACAGTGTGTGAAAACCTTGTGAAAACTTACAGAAAACGTTTGACCTCTGTCATTGCCAACAAAGGGTATATAACAAAGTATTGAGATGAACTTTGCCCCAGATCGAGGGAGATTATCAGTGGTCTTGTATGTCTTCCATTTTCTAATAATTGCTCACACAGTTGATTTCTTCACACCAAGCTGCTTACCTATTGCAGATTCAGTCTTCCCAGCATGGTGCAGGTCTACAATTTTGTTTCTTGTGTCCTTTGACAGCTCTTTGGTCTTGGCCATAGTGGAGTTTGGAGTCTGACTGTTTGGGGTTATGGACAGGTGTCTTTTATACTGATTCCTGTGGAATCAGCTGCCAATCTGGATTCGGGAGTCAGACTCGATCTCTGTTTTTAAGAATAGGGCTAAAACCTACCTTTTTGATATAGCCTACAATTAGGGAGGGATCATGTGTTTCTGAACCCTCCCTTAGTTATGCTGCTAATAGGTTTAGTCAGCCGGGGGACCTCCAGTAATGCACTGGGCCTCACTCCTTTCCTCACTCTCTATGAAATATTTTTTTTTGCTGGTCATTAACATCTGTTTGTTCCCATCGTGCTGTTTGCTCTCTACATGTCTGTTCTTTTCTTCTTCTCTATCCCCTCACCCCCCAGCCAGTCGCAGCAGATGACTGCCCCTCCCTGAGCCTGGTTCTGCTGGAGGTTTCTTCCTGTTAAAAGGGAGTTTTTCCTCTCCACCGTCGCCAAGTGCTTGCTCACAGGGGATCGCTTGATTGCTGGGGTCTTTCTGCAACTGTGGGGGTTCCCCCCTACAGTTGATAGTGCTATGAGATGACTGTTGTTGTGAAATGGCGCTATATAAATAAAGTTGAATTGAATTGAATAACGTAACTGTAACTGTAAATACTCCACAATACAACAATTTAAGCTCAAAATTATTCTAACAGAAATTCCACCCATTATCTCCACCATACGTTGGACCTTGTTCAGGGCATAGAAACAGAAAATCCGGTAGTGTCTCCTCATAACCCTGTACTGTCAGACCATTGTCTGTTAACCTTTGATTTTACTATTTCTGACTATTTGGCTCCTGAAGAAAAATATTACTACAGTTGATGTACACTCTCAGATGATGTTGTTACCAAATTTATGCAGATTGTTTCCTCTATGCTATGTGTCAACACAATGGAGATAAGCTATAGACAGCTTGCTCCTTCTGTAATTGATAGCATAGTAGATAGTGTTACAGCTTCTCTGCATCAGACTCTAGACTTGGTGGCCCCTTTAAAAAAGGAAAAGTCTAATCAGAGATTTCTAACCCCTTGGTTCAACACAGAAACTCGTAGCTTAAAACAGAAGACTCGTCAATTAGAAAGAAAATGGCACTCCACTAAGTTAGATGAAATCTTTTTAGCTTGGAGAAATCATCTTTTAATTTATAAAAAATCTCTTAGAAAAGCTAGAACGAATTATTATTCTGCATTAATAGAAGACAACAAGAATAATCCTAGGTTTCTTTTCAGCACTGTAGCCAGGCTGACAAAGAGTCAGGACTCTTGTCAATCCTAGCATTCCCTTAGAGCTTACTAGTCAGGACTTTATGAACTTTTTCAATAATAAAATTTCATCTATCAGAGATAAAATCAATCAGATTCTTCCCACCGTTAACTTAAATACAGTAACTACTACAACTATCTTCAAAATAGCAGCCTCCCAGGAAGACAGGACAGATGTGGAGGAGTATGCTGATTCGGTCACCAGCTACATCGCGAAGTGCACAGAGGATGTCACTACAGTGAAGACCATCACTGTGCGGGGTAATCATAAGCCCTGGATGACTGCAGAGATGCGCTCGCTGCTTAAAGCCAGAGATGCAGCGTTCAGAGCGAAGGACAGGATTGCCCTCCGCTCAGCCAGGTCTGCGCTTTCAAAGGGAATTAAGGTGGCAAAGCGCGCCTATGCGGAGAAAATCCAGGGACACCTCTGTGACACTAGGAACACCAAGCAGATGTGGCAGGGAGTTCGGACACTGACGGGCTTTAAGTCTAGGCAGGGGGTCGATGATGACGACGCTTCGCTTCCAGACAGGCTTAACGACTTCTTTGCACGTTTTGAAGCATCAAACTCGACAATCAGAGGGAGGGCCGGCCCACTCCCACCATCGGTCGGACCAGCTTTTACCATTAACACAGCGGACACACGGAGGACCCTATCCAGAATCAATCCACGCAAAGCTGCAGGTCCAGACAACATTCCGGGACGTGTGCTCCGAGACTGTGCGAGCGAGTTGGCGGATGTCCTGACTGACATTTATAACATCTCCCTGAGTCAGGCCATCGTTCCCAGATGCTTCAAGACCTCTATCATTGTACCGGTGGCAAAGAAACCAGTGGTGTCATGTTTGAATGACTATCGTCCTGTTGCACTTACACCAATTGTGATGAAGTGTTTTGAACGGCTTGTCAAACCACACATCACAGCCTGCCTCCCTGCATCACACGACCCGCTCCAGTTTGCATATCGTTCAAACCGCTCCACGGAGGATGCTATAGTCACCACCCTACACTCTGTCATCACCCACCTGGACCAGAAAGACACCTACGCCAGACTCCTGTACATTGATTTCAGTTCAGCATTCAACACCATTATTCCCCAGAGACTGATAGAGAAATTACTCCTTCTCGGTCTGAACACCGCCACATGTCTCTGGATCCTGGATTTCCTGACTGAGAGACCTCAGTCTGTCCGGGTTGGAAACAACATCTCCAACTCTGTCACGCTGAGTACCGGAACCCCTCAAGGCTGTGTACTCAGTCCACTGTTGTTTACACTTCTAACACATGACTGTGTATCCAAACACGAGGGGAACCAGATTATTAAGTTTGCAGATGACACCACGGTGGTGGGACTTATTCAGAGGGATGAGGAATCAATGTACAGGGAAGAAGTGAGAGACCTGGAGGGCTGGTGCAGGGAGAACAATCTGGTGCTCAACGTGGACAAAACAAAGGAGATGATTATCGACTTCCGGCGGTCACAGCCTGAGCACGTCCCCCTCAGCATCGGCGGCCGTTTAGTGGAGAGAGTAGAGAACATCAAGTTCCTCGGAGTGCAGATCTCGCAGGACCTGACCTGGAGCAAGAATTCCTTGGAGATCAGGAAGCGAGCTCAGCAGAGACTACACTTCTTGAGGAAACTCAAACAGGCCTCTCTCCCCATCTGCATCCTCAGGACCTTCTACAGAGGTGTGGTGGAGAGTGTTCTGACGTACTGCATTGCTACATGGTACTCCAGCTGCAGTATGTCAGACAAAAAAGCCCTGCAGAGGATAGTCAAGGGGGCGGAGAGGGTAATTGGAGTCTCCCTCCCCTCTGTCCAAGAACTTTTCCAGAACCGTTGTAGGAGCAGGGCACTGAACATTGTCAAGGACCGTTCTCACCCTCTGCATAAACACTTTGAACTTCTTCCATCTGGTAAACGATTCCGGAGCATCAGAGGCAGAACCACCAGACTGATCAACAGCTTCCTCCCACAAGCTGTCAGGATGCTGAACAGCTGACCCGGAATCTCACATACACACTACTGCACCTATGGACATTTTGTATATTATAGTTAGTTATTCTTTTTCCCCATGTATGTCTCAGGGATGTGTGAATGGATGGGGGGGTGGGAGCTATGTGGGAGTGTGTCTTAATCATGCTGCTTCTTATATGGATGCCGAGAGAAACGCAATTTCATCTTGCCTGCACTACAGTTGTATGTACAGCAATATGACAATAAAGTTTGATTTGATTTGATTTTGATTTTGAATAATCCTAGGTTTCTTTTCAGCACTGTAGCCAGGCTGACAAAGAGTCAGGACTCTTGTCAATCCTAGCATTCCCTTAGAGCTTACTAGTCAGGACTTTATGAACTTTTTCAATAATAAAATTTCATCTATCAGAGATAAAATCAATCAGATTCTTCCCACCGTTAACTTAAATACAGTAACTACTACAACTCCTTCAGTTGATATCTGTTTGGATGAGTTTACTCCAACTGACCTTTTAGATTTAGACAAAATAATTTCCTCATCCAAGCCTTCAACTTGTCTTTTAGACCCTATTCCTACCAGTGAAGAGGATGATAAAATAAAGGCAGCGTTGGATTTTTAATAGCTTTATTATCATCCGCCTTCATCAGAACTCGGCTCCAGCCCATAGTGTGAGCAGGCTGAAGCCGAATTCCTCAGGCTGTCAAAGAGGAGACAGTGTGTGTGTCTCGCAGCAGATGCAGAATCAGAGTGAGAGAATGAGAGGGTTTGCGTTACAGAGTTGCAGCATATATACTCGACTACAACAATACATCAAGGGCATACCCCAGCAGTTGGTATGATCAAAGAGATAACAGAACAGGCATAAGACATTTGCATTTGAAAGACATATTGATCTCAGTCCCTAGGTCACAGTGAGGACAGGACGCATGAGCACAATGCATGAAAGGCAACATTAACATCACAGAAGTGAGCCAGACGAAACGAGTCTGCCTGTAGACATTAATACACATTTCACTGTTCTGTTATTTGCTCTAGCCGAGCGCTGTGTCTGACCAGTCTGTTTGTGGGGGTTACACCAAAGCACATCTACATATTGATCTCAGCCTCCAGGTCACAGTAAGGACAGAACGCATGAACACTATACATGAATGGCACATTGCATCACAATACATGCGTGGCACATTGCATCACAATACATGAATGGCACATTACATCTCAGTAGTGCAGCGGGAAACACCGAGAAAAGAGAGCTGAGTGTCCTGTGTGTTGTGGGGGGGTTGAATCAACCCGCCACACGCTCCCCCCCAGAGGGCACGGCAGGGGGCCGAGACCTCGATAATCCATCTATGGGAGCGAGCTGTGGGAGAAGCTCACTGCAGGCGGAGGGGGAGGGAGGGGAGGGGTAGTAGGTGCCGGCAGGGGCTGTGAAATCGTCCGAGCTGCGCAAAAATTGCTTGCTGCTCTGCAACGTCGAGGGGCTGTCCCGTTGCGCGTGCGGAGATCACAAGAAGAAAAATTTGTCTCTGACTCCTCCCGTGGCCATGAAGAAAAGCAGGAGCGGCTGTAAGAAAAAAAAAAAAAGAAACAAAAGCAGAGGGACTGGCGTGTTGACTTTAGGTGCAGGAGCAACCCCAAAGCCCCCCGGGAACAGCTGACGGCTGAAATCCCTTTGTGCCGTGGCTGAGACCATTAGAAAATCCAGTGTCGAGCTGTGTGCTTGCTTCAGGGGAACGGGCAGCCCTGAAGGTTCCGAGGGTGGCGATCGGCTGTATTTCTCGGGCATCTGCAGCGGCGGAGGACGATGGTGTTCTCTGCAGCCTTTATTGCCCCGTGCGTGGTGTGCCGTCCTCGTAACTCCCCGGTGTGCGCGCGGGGGTTCCGTGCTTGGGTGGGCCGCTGGAGTGGCGAGTCAGGGTGCAGAATCTTGGCGGAGATCGGCGCAGACGGCGCCGATAAAATCCAGGTTTGGGCTGTGGCTGCAGCTTGGCCATGGTGCGTTGGAGCAGTGAGAGGAAATAGACGATCTTTTGTCCCTCAGGCTCGTGCAGATGCGTTGGAGCGGTGGGAGGGAATAGACGATCTTTGGCACCGCTCGGCCGATTCAGCGTGGATGTCCAAACCAGAAGGCTGCGTCGCACAAAGCGTGTGCGTCTTCGGGTCACCAGTGCAGCTGTCCAGATCAGAAGGCTGCGTTTGCACAAAACGTGTGCATTCCGGGGTCACCAGTGAAGACAGGACGCATGAACACAATGCATGAAAGGCAACATTAACATCACAGAAGTGAGCCAGACGAAACAAGTCTGCCTGTAGACATTAATACACATTTCACTGTTCTGTTATTTGCTCTAGCCGAGCGCTGTGTCTGACCAGTCTGTTTGTGGGGGTTACACCAAAGCACATCTACATATTGATCTCAGCCTCCAGGTCACAGTAAGGACAGAACGCATGAACACTATACATGAATGGCACATTGCATCACAATACATGCGTGGCACATTGCATCACAATACATGAATGGCACATTACATCTCAGTAGTGCAGCGGGAAACACGGAGAAAAGACAGCTGAGTGTCCTGTGTGTTGTGGGGGGGTTGAATCAACCCGCCACACCAGGTTATTTAAAGAAGTCTTCCCACTTATTGGTAGCTTTATTCTTCAAATAATCAATTCTTCATTAACTTTAGGCCATGTACCGCAGGCTTTTAAAACGGCTGTAATTAAACCCTTACTCAAAAAGCCAACGCTGGATCCAGGAGTTTTAGCTAACTATAGACCAATCTCTAATCTCCCTTTCATTTCAAAAATCTTAGAAAGAGTTGTTGCTACACAATTATTTGACCACTTGCAGGGAAATGGTTTACTTGAAGAGTTTCAATCTGGGTTTAGAATCCATCATAGTACTGAAACAGCCTTAGTGAAGGTCACTAATTACCTCCTTATCGCATCTGATAATGGACTTGTTTCTGTTCTTGTCCTTTTAGACCTTAGTGCAGCTTTTGATACTATCAATCATAATATTCTACTTGATAGATTAGAACACTATGTTGGACTTAATCGAGCTTCGTTGCAGTGGTTTAGATCTTATTTATCTGATAGGTTTCAGTTTGTTCATGTCAGTAATGAGATTTCTTTCAACTCAAAGCTCAGTCATGGAGTTCCACAGGGATCTGTGCTAGGCCCTACTCTTTTTAGTTTATATATTGTAACGTCGGGGCCATGTTAAGGGGGGGCAGGGATTTCCCAGCATGCTTTGCCAGTAGAAAATGTTACTGTGTGTGTGTAATACATGTGTTATTGCTGAGTTATACTGCTGTGTCATTATAACTGCATTATAATGACCCAGCAGTGTTTAGCAGGATTAGGGCAAGATGTATCATGTGTGTGTAACCATGATTGAAACGGAGGTCTGGGAGAATGACCTCCCCTCCTCTCTGTGCTCAGAAGTAAGTTGGGGGTCGGTGGTGTGTAAATAAAGCCTATTCATCACAACCATCTTGCTCCTCTTTCTTTGTGTGAACCTTGCAAACGTCACACTGGTGTCAGGAGTGGGCATGGAGCAAGATGCGGATCCAGGCGGAGGTCCTGCGGCCGGAGCGGTTCATCGCTCGGCTGGGGACGGAGCGTAGAGCTGAGACGCCGGCCCCCGGAGAGGTTCGCCGCGATGGACGGAGCAGCAGACCCGACGGGCCGAAGAGAGCAAACCAGCCCCGTTTCCCGCCCTTTTCAGGGCAGGAGGGGCTGGCGATTCCAGGGCGATCAGGAGCGGTGATCGACCGGGACGTGACCGTCCCATTCATCCGGCAGCGGACCAAGATTCCCCGCTACAACGGCGAGAACCTGTTTGATGACCACCTGTCCCAGGTCAAGCTGGCCACCGCGCTGAAAGCGAGTGGGAGGAGGAGCCACGGCAGCGCGTGCACGAGGGAGACTACAGTGGCAGAAGCAGAGCGGGTGGAGCCGCTGATGAATCGCACCATTGAAGCGTCAACGCCGAGACCAAGAACTTTCCAGGCCACGGCTGACAGCGAGGGGGAGGAGGAGGAGTTACGGCAGACCACGGCGGCGCGTCCACGGAGGAGACGGCCGCGGCGCGAGGAAGGGTACTTCCCCTGCACAGAGCCAGGGTACATCGCACAGTACTGCCCCACACACAGCGCACGACAAACTGGCCCCTCGCCGACGTTAAATTAGAGCGAGGTGGCATGGACGGAGAAAAAGCCGCCTCCTGCAGATGCTCCCCCCGGCGGTGGCATCACAGAGGCCTTTGGAGCACAGCAGCAGCGGAGCGAGCAGGACAGATCCGGTCTTTTCCCGGGATCGGCAGGGGCTGGACGCCTGGACGCGGGCCAGCGGCCGCCTGGGAGGTCCTGGCAGCGGTGGGAGTCATGGGACTCCCGCTGCCAGAGGAGGAACTGTGCGTGTCCTACCACCACCGCAGATGTTTCCCCTTTCGGTGACGTCACGTAGGCCCTCGGCGCAGCAGACGCGCAGCAGCGGAGCGAGCAGGACGAAGATCCGGCCATTTTCCAGGCACGGCAAGGGCTGGACGCATGGACGCGGGCCAGCGGCCGCCTGGGAGACTTGGCAGCGGTGGGAGTCGGCCGGAGCGGGCCTGGGACTCCCGCTGCCAGGGAAGGGACTGTGCGTGGTCCTGCAGAGGCTGTCAGATGTGTCCATCCGCCCGCTGGTGGCCAAACCGGAACCCTACCCCAACCAGATACTCCGACCGAGACTCAGATGGACACTGGATGGCCCGTGCATGCCGCCCTGGCACCGGGCTGACTCGCGTTGGGTTTCTGAAAGTGGACTTTGAATTTTCTGGGGACAGAAACCAGTCCGGGGGGGGGCAGTGTAACGTCGGGGCCATGTTAAGGGGGGGCAGGGATTTCCCAGCATGCTTTGCCAGTTGAAAACGTTACTGTGTGTGTGTAATAAATGTGTTATTGCTGAGTTATACTGCTGTGTCATTATAACTGCATTATAATGACCCAGCAGTGTTTAGCAGGATTAGGGCAAGATGTATCATGTGTGTGTAACCATGATTGAAATGGAGGTCTGGGAGAATGACCTCCCCTCCTCTCTGTGCTCAGAAGTAAGTTGGGGGTCGGTGGTGTGTAAATAAAGCCTATTCATCACAACCATCTTGCTCCTCTTTCTTTGTGTGAACCTTGCAAACGTCACAATATGCTTCCCTAAGGCAACATTATTAGAAAGCACTGTATACATTTTTATTGTTATGCAGATGACACACAATTATACCTGTCAATGAAGCCAGATGATAGTAATCAATTAGCCAAGTTAGAAGCCTGTCTTAAGGAAATCAAAGCTTGGATGACTTGCAATTTCCTGCTATTAAATTCAGATAAGACTGAAGTCATTCTTGCTGGTCCAAAAAACCTTAGAAATACCTTTCCAAATCAAACTTTTAGTTTGGGTGTGGTTACTCTTTCTCTTAATAGCTCTGTGAGGAACCTTGGAGTTATTTTTGATCAAGATCTGTCTTTCAATTCACATATTAAATTAGTTTCTAAGGCTGCCTTCTATCATTTGCATAATATTGCCAAGATTAGGAGCATCTTGTCTCAGAGTGATGCTGAGAAACTGATCCACGCTTTTGTTAGCTCGAGATTAGATTATTGTAACTCTTTATTATCAGGTTGTCCCAAAACATCTTTAAAAAGTCTTCAGTTGATCCAAAATGCTGCAGCAAGAGTTTTAACAGGTACTAGAAAAAGAGATCACATCTCTCCGGTGCTGGCCTCCCTTCATTGGCTTCCCATAGAGTTTAGAATTAAGTTAATCCTTCTTCTTATTTACAAAGCTCTAAACAATCAGGCCCCTTTTTATTTAAAAGATCTGATACTATCCTATTATCCTAACAGAGCACTACGCTCCCAAAATGCTGGATTACTTGTAATACCTAGAATCTCCAAAAGTACAATGGGAGGCAGAGCCTTAAGGTATCAAGCTCCCCTCCTGTAGAACCAGCTGCCAATCTGGATTCGGGAGTCAGACTCGATCTCTGTTTTTAAGAATAGGGTTAAAACCTTCCTTCTTGATATAGTCTACAATTAGGGAGGGATCATGTGTCTCTGACCCCTCCCTTAGTTATGCTGCTAATAGGTTTAGACAGCCGGGGGACCTCCAATAATGCACTGGGCTTCACTCCTTTCTTCACTCTCAATGAAATATTTTTTTTTTGCTGGTCATTAACATCTGTTTCTTCTCTCCCATAGATTGAGTCACCATCGTGCTGTTTGCTCTCTACATGTCTGTTCTTTTCATCTTCTCTATCCCCTCACCCCCCAGCCAGTTGCAGCAGATGACTGCCCTCCCTGAGCCTGGTTCTGCTGGAGGTTTCTTCCTGTTAAAAGGGAGTTTTTCCTCTCCACCGTCATCAAGCACTTGCTCACAGGGGATCGCCTGATTGCTGGGGGTTTTCTGTAACTGTGGGGGTTTCCCCTACAGTTGAAAGTGCTATGAGATGACTGTTGTTGTGAAATGGTGCTATATAGATAAAGTTGAATTGAATTGAATTCTTGCAGCATTCAGTATATGACTGGTTACGGTACCTGACTTGAACACTCTTCTATGCCACCTTCTAATGTTACCAAATGACACTACTGAACACAGTATTGCCTAAATTTTTCCCAATCTGTCTTGTCAAAACACCATCTTGTAAAACATCTTCCCTCTTGTATATATATACACTTCTTCTTTTAGATTTGATTGGCGGTTGGCAACCAGCTTACAGGTGCATTACCGCCACGTACTTCATTCTATATCATCAGGTCAGGATCTGTAGTCCTTCTATCATCATTACTGTGTCCAATCGAACCTCAACTGTATCTTCAGACATCACTCTTCTTTGTCTCCTCGTACTTCACTCTGTATCATCACTTCACTCTGTACCATCACTTCACACATTTTGGTGCCACGGCCGGGGCCGTCAGCTGTACATACTTAAGTCATCACTCTATTAAAGCAAGAAATCTCTGTGTCTGCATGTGTGTCTGTCATGTTTATAGGACATCATAGGACGGCCTATGATCTCTGCCTGATCATCATTTGACGTCCTATGAACTCAGGCATCATAGGACTAGATATGATGTCTATATGACGCACATAGACAAATGTGTCTTTATGATGTCATATAGACCATCACTCACGATGCCTAGACTAATGTGTCTTTGTGATGTCATATGGCTCAAAACTGGCTCATAGACAAATGTTTTATGATGTCATATGGCTCACAGACAAATGTGTCTTTATGATGTCATATAGACCATCACTCACGATGCATAGACTAATGTGTCTTTATGATGTCATATGGCTCAAAATTGGCAAGGTGAATAAGTCACAGGGCCAGTCTTTACAGCACATTCGTGTTTTCTGCACAACAGATTTCTGCAGCCATGGCCAATTCTATGTTGCCGCGAGCAGAGTTGCCAGATCAAGCAGTCTTCATATTCTTGCTCATGATGAAGAAACTAAGCAAAAGCGTTGCTTTCTCAGCAATGTCATTTTTAAAGAGGTGCTGACACAGTAAAAATGTGTAACCTTGAAGAATGCCAGTCTACACTATAAACGTGTAAAATGCCAAGCAAAGTGCTGATTTACTCCAGGTGCTCCACTTTCTTGGTTTCTATGGGCATGCATGGGCCTTCCGTAACTGGGTCGAAAGCCACTTTTTGCTCAGATCTATTTTCATGATCCTGCCCATGAACTGGAATTACGACGCACCTATCCCTCAATCAGTGGTCTGAACGAAGAAGAAGTAGACCCACCAGATGGAGAACAATAGAATGAGGAGAACTGCTGCACGTCAGAAAAGATGCCATGAACATGAAACACCTCAGGTTCCAGCAGTACGCCGCGGCATGACTGTGAACAACACAGCCGTCTGAGACAGAAGGAGACCTTTCAGCAACGGGCATTCAGTAATACTTGCTTATACTTGGTTTCTACGGGCATGGACAGGTATGCACGGGTATGTACTAGTATACTGAATTATCCTTTAGACCTATGCAATCATGGCAACTTTATGGTGTAATTTTGTAAGCATTAAATCTTCAGGACTATCTTTTCCTAGTCAAATTTGTCACTTTTCGCTTCCTTGTTTTGCTCACAGAGCACTGTGGTTACTGATGCCGCGTATTATCCAATCTGTATGGTGTCAATCCAAAACCCCGCCCACACTTCTAGAAGCCAGAGCATGGGGAGAGAGCGATGACTAAACATTTATTGATAAAAGTTATATATTTTGACTGAACAACTCCATACTCGGGAATGCATACCCTCGTAACCTCAGCAAAGCACTTATAAAATCAGAGGCCAGTCTGATGAACGGTTTGAGAGATATGTGAGGAACAGCCACACAGACAGACAGACAGACAGACAGACAGACAGACAGACACACACACACACACACACACACACACACACACACACACACACACACACACACACACACACACACAGATATGCTGCATTTATAGACAGATAAACACATTGGTCAAATATTTTATTCATGATTAGTCCTTTTTTAATTATATACAAATAATTAATTTATACATATTAAACAAAAGAGTCTGCCATGTGAAATGAAAATCAAAATTTTGAAATATGACTAACAAACTATTTTAGTGGGTTATGCACTTAACCAAAAGCTTAAAAAAACTCCTGTATTATGCTCCTCCGAACTGGCTGTGCCTGTGTTGATGACCCGCTTCCTCATCAGGTGTGCCTGTGCACAATTTTGCGCTGCTGTTTGTGGATGGGTGGTCATTATTGAAATGAAGTGACTGCGTCTCCTCTTCATAATTTTGTGTGTTGTTAGTAGATCACTGGCAAAAATTGGCTACTCCCTTAGGCGCTCTGTCTACATTGTGGACTCGCGAATCTTAGTAAATCTGCCCCTTGGAGTTCTGTTTGATGTGCAAGTTAAGGTGCGTATCCTGATCACAAATAACTCCGCAGTTGTTCACAGTAGCACGAGGAAGTATTTGGTGAAACAGTTTCCAAGTTTTTTGGTGTGTGTGTGGGTGGTGGTGGGGGATTCAAACAGCTTAAATTTTTTACTAATAAAGTAAAGTGGGTAACATCTGTGTAGCAATGGTATCCGCTGTTATCAAATAATATAGCCAAAAGAAAGAATTTTTACATTATTGGGTGCTAACAGATCTAAAATGGATCAGTCACTTGTCCCTTCTTTTCTTCTTCTCTTTCCCTCTATAAATAATGATATACTCTAATATTGGGGGGACAATGACATTGTAAATAAAAAGAAGATCTACCTTTAATTCTCCCATCAAAGTGTGGGTTGGTGGCCACTTTGAGCCCAGGGTGAGGCATCAGGAAACAGGAGATGTTGGTAAAGCAGGAATGGATGTGTTTGCGAACGTTCTGCAGCTCCTCGTGCTGGTTCTCTGAGATCTGCACCACAAACACAAATGTCAGGTTTTAGATGTGTTAATAAGTTCAAGCAACCTCCACAACAACACTGTGATATTAGCCATAACACGGTGATTTACTGACTTTCAGTCTCTTTTCCAGGAACTTCATGCCCCCTTCCTGTCCATAGGGAAACTCGTAGGGAAAACTCCAGTCTCGAACAAGGAAAATCATGGACTAGGAAACATTATATACCATCAATAACTTGTTGATATGATGTACTGTTAGTTTAAAAAAATTGCATGATTGATTATTCATACTCATTAAATAACAATGCACAACAGGGTATTATTTCAGAGTTTTATAACTCATTGACACTATTCTCAAGTGAAAACTCACAGAAAAGACTGAATTATTATTGGAAAGAAGACCTGCAAACTGAAATTTCAGAGGAACAATGGGAATTGGCTTGTACAGAAGCAAACCAAATCAATAAATGTACGTCTTAAATTGATACAATTTAAATGGTTAATGCGGATGTATGTTACACCAGTGGAGTTAAATAGATATAACAAAAACATACCAGATACATGCACAAAATGTATGGAAAGTAAAGGAACCCTATTTCACTGTTTATGGGAATGTAGAAAAATCAGAATGTTTTGGGAAGAGGTGAGGGTAACAATTGAAAAAATAATTTCAAAACAATTCACATTGAACCCTAAACTGTTTTTGTTGGGTCTGTATCCAGAAAAGCATAACTTTAATAAGAGTGAAAGAGCATTCATAGACCTCAGTTTGCTTAATGCCAAAAAATGTATTGCGCTACTGTGGAAAAAGACTCATAGACCAGTTGTGACTCAGTGGTTAAGACAGATGTTAACAAACCTTCCACTAGAAAGAATAACATACATACTGAAATCAAAGGAAAATGTGTTTGAGAATATATGGAGACCTTTCATTGATTATGTAAAGAAATTAAACATAACTTCTGAAGAAGAAGGTGAATGATGTGTGTGGACCTTGCAAATTCCAAATTGGTGAATGTATAATATGTATACTTATGTAATAGATTACCTAGACTAAACAGAGAGGAGCATTGTTGATGACTTGCCTTTGTTAGTGGTTGTTGGTGTTTTTAGTACTTTTTTTTTTTTTTTGTAGTTAGTGTGTGTTTTTTTTTTAATTACTTTAGTGTTAGTGTTTGATTGTTTGTGCCATGTTTGTAAAAAAAAAAGTTCAATAAAAAATATTGTGGAAAAAAAAATAACAATGCACAACAAGCCTCCATTTATTGATTCTAGCTTCTTACCTGGAACGGTTTGAGGAAGGTCTCCTCCATGGCTAATCTGCCATACTCAGTAAAAAGCTGAAATATACCAACAGGAATAACTGTGTCATTTATCATTCAGAACATTAATGCACATGCAAGTATTTTATTTGTCATGTGTTTTTAAAATAATTCTCAAAAAGTTTTTTTTTTTACCTGTAAGTGCTGAAGGTCATCCTCTTGTACATTCTGTGAGATGTTGTAAACCTAAAAGAGAAACATTTATTTAAGGAATTATTTATTAAAATATTTAGAAACACAAGTATGGTCAATAATCAGCGAATAAGCAAGTTCTTGGTCTGAAAACAGAAGCCAATGCAGGTGTTCTTTGAACACAGATCAACATTTCCAGTCTGAACTCTGCAGGTGCAAAATCAAGCTCATTTAGCAAACAAACTTTCAAAATAAGAGCTCCTATTCAGGCTTGCAACCCTTCAAAATAAGAGCGAGTGGGTCACTAAATAAAGAACTAATGAAATGTAGATACAAAAAAACCCCAACAAATTATACTTCTGTCATTTATTAGACCACCAAGTATTGTGTGGTAAACTGAAACATTTCTACCCATGTGGATAAATTTGTTACTTGATAATGTGTGTTCTGTCAAGCAAAGGAAAAAAGACACTTTGCTCAGTTACATATTGTTGTGAAGTATTTTCTCTGACATAAGTTTTCATTTTATTTTATTATTCAGCTTTTTCATAATGTAATTATATATATATATACATACATATATACTGTATATATATATATACTCTGTGTGTGTGTGTGTGTGTGTGTGCGCGTGTACACACACACACACAATGGTGTGAAAAAGTGTTTGCCCCCTTCCTGATTTCTCTTTTTTTTGGTATGTTTTTATACTTAAACGTTTCAGATCATCAAACAAATTTAATTAAATATGAGACAAAGATAACACAAGTAAACACAAAATGCAGTTTTTAAATGAGGGTGTTTATTATTAAGGGGGAAAAAAATCCAAACCTTCATGGCCCTGTGTGAAGAAGTGATTGCCCCCTAAACCTACTAACTGGTTGGGCCACTCTTAGCAACAACTGCAAGCAAGCGTTTGCGATAACTGGCAATGGGTCTTATGCAGCACTGTGGAGGAAGTTTGGCCCACTCATCTTTGCAGAATTGTAATTCAGCCACATTGGAGGGTGTTCGAGCATGAACCGCCTTTTTAAGGTCACGCCACGGCATCGCAATTGGATTCAGGTGAGGACTTTGACTAGGCCCCTCCATAGTCTTCATTTTGTTTTTCTTAAGCCCTTCAGAGGTGGACTTGTTGGTGTGTTTTGGATCATTGTCCTGCTGCAGAACTCAAGTGTGCTTCAGCTTGGGGTCACAAACAGATGGCCGGACATTCTCCTTCAGGATTTTTTGGTAGACAGCACAATTCATGGTTCCATTTACCACAGCAAGTCTTCCAGGTCCTGAAGCAGTAAAACAGCCCCAGACCATCACACTATCACCACCATATTTTACTATTGGTATGATGTTCCTTTTCTGAAATGCTGTGGCGCTTTTACGCCGGATGTAATGGGACACACACCTTCCAAAAGTTCAACTTTTGTCTCGTCAGTCCACAGAGTATTTTCCCAAAAGTCTTGGGGATCATCAAGATGTTTTCCAGCAAAACTGAGACGAGCCTTTATGCTCTTTTTGCTCAGCAGTGGTTTTCGTCTTGGAACTCTGCCATGCAGGCCATTTTTGCCCAGTCTCTTTCTTATGGTGGAGTCATGAACACTGACCTTAACTGAGGCAAGTGAGGCCTGCAGTTCTTTGGATGTTGTTGTGGAGTCTTTTGTGACCACTTGGATGAGTCATCGCTGCGCTCTTGGGGTCATTGTGGTTGGCTGGCCACTCCTGGGAAGGTTCACCACTGTTCCATGTTTTTGCCATTTGTGGATAATGGCTCTCACTGTGAGAGACAGAGCTGTCAACTGATCACCACCTGGTGGTGAGTTGGATCCGATGGCAGGGGAGGAAGCCATTCAGACCTGGTAGACCCAAACGTATAGTGAGGGTGTGCTGGGAGCGTCTGGCTGAGGCCCCTGTCCGGGAGGTCTTCAACTCCCACCTCCGGAAGAACTTCAACCACATTCCGAGGGAGTCTGGAGACATGGAGTCTGAATGGGCCATGTTCTCCACCTCTGTTGTTGAAGCGGCAGCCCAGAGCTGCGGCCGCAAGGTGGTCGGTGCATCTCGTGGTGGCAACCCCCGAACCAAGTGGTGGACACCAGTGGTGAGGGGGGCCATTAAGCTGAAGAAGGAGTCCTATCAAGCTTGGTTGGCTTGTGGGACTCCCGAAGCAGCTGAGGTGTACCGGCAGGCCAAGCGGAGTGCAGCTCGGGTGGTTGCTGAAGCAAAAACCCGGGTATGGGAGGAGTTCGGTGAGGCCATGGAACAAGACTTTCGGTCGGCTTCAAAGAGATTCTGGCAAACTGTTCGGCGGCTCAGGAGGGGAAAGCAGCTCCCCGTCCACACTGTGTATGGTGCGGATGGGACACTGTTGACTTCAACTGGGGATATCGTCGGGCGGTGGAAGGAATACTTTGAGGATCTCCTCAATCCCACTGATACGCCTTCCACAGAGGAAGCAGGGTTTGGGGACGAGGGGGATGACTCGCCTATCACAGGGGCTGAGGTCGCCAAGGTGGTTAAAAATCTCCTTGGTGGCCGGGCCCCGGGGGTGGACGAGATTCGCCCCGAGTACCTCAAGGCCCTGGATGTTGTTGGGTTGTCATGGTTGACACGCCTCTGCAACATTGCGTGGAGGTCGGGGGCAGTGCCTTTGGCATGGCAAACCGGGGTGGTGGTTCCTCTCTTCAAAAAAGGGGACCGGAGGGTGTGCTCCAACTTTAGAGGGATCACACTCCTCAGCCTCCCTGGGAAGGTCTATGCCAAGGTACTGGAGAGGAGAGTCCGGCCGTTGGTCGAACCTCGGATTCAGGAGGAGCAATGTGGTTTTCGTCCTGGCCGTGGCACATCGGACCAGCTCTTTACCCTCTCGAGAATTCTTGAGGGTTCGTGGGAGTTTGCCCAACCAGTTTACATGTGTTTTGTGGACTTGGAGAAGGCATTTGACCGCGTCCCTCGTGGATTTTTGTGGGGGGTGCTTCGGGAGTATGGGGTATCGGGCTTGTTGTTACGAGCTATTCGGTCTCTGTACGACCGTTGTGAGAGTTTAGTTCGCATTGCCAACACTCGGTCGGAGTCATTCCCAGTGAGAGTTGGACTCCGCCAGGGCTGCCCTTTGTCACCGGTCCTGTTCATAATTTTTATGGACAGGATTTCTAGGCGCAGCCAGGGAATGGAGGGTGTCATGCTTGGTGACCACAGGATCTCATCTCTGTTGTTTGCAGATGATGTTGTCCTGTTGGCTTCATCCAGCAATGACCTACAGCTCTTGCTGGGACGGTTTGCCGCTGAGTGTGAAGCGGCTGGGATGAGAATCAGCACCTCCAAGTCCGAGTCCATGGTCCTCAGCCGGAAAAAGGTGGATTGTCCTCTCCGGGTTGGGGACAGGCTCCTGCCCCAAGTGGAGGAGTTTAAGTATCTTGGGGTCTTGTTCACGAGTGAGGGGAAAATGGAGCGAGAGATCGACAGACGGATTGGAGCAGCATCTGCAGTGATGCGGACGTTGTACCGGTCTGTTGTGGTGAAGAGGGAGCTTAGTTCTAAGGCAAAGCTGTCGATTTACCAGTCAATCTACGTTCCTACTCTCACCTATGGTCACGAGCTTTGGGTAATGACCGAAAGAATGAGATCGCGGATACAAGCGGCTGAAATGAGCTTTCTCCGTAGGATTGCTGGACTCACCCTCAGAGATAGGGTGAGGAGCTCAGTCATCCGGGAGAGGCTCAGAGTAGAACCGCTGCTCCTCCACATTGAAAGGAGTCAGTTGAGGTGGTATGGGCATCTGATTAGGATGCCTCCTGGACGCCTCCCACTTGAGGTGTTTCAGGCACGTCCCACTGGGAGGAGACCCCGGGGCAGACCCAGGACTCGGTGGAGAGACTATGTCTCCCAGCTAGTCTGGGAACGCCTTGGTATCCCCTCTGAAGAGCTGGAGCAGGTGGCTGGGGAGAGGGAAGTCTGGGCTTCTCTGCTTGAACTGCTGCCTCCGCGACCCGGACCTCCGGAAAAGCGGTAGAAGATGGATGGATGGATGGATGGATGGATGGCTCTCACTGTGGTTTGCTGAAGCCCCAAAGCTTTAGAAATGGCTTTGGTTCCTGAATTTCTTTGGATCGCAGCTTGATGTCTAGCTTTTGAGGATCTTTTGGTCTACTTCACTTTGTCAGGCAGGTCCTATTTAAGTGATTTCTTGATTGAGAACAGGTGTGGCAGTAATCAGGACTGGATGTGGCTAAAGAAATTGAACTCAGCTTTCCAAAGATGTGATAAACCACAGTTAATTTATGTTTTAACGGTGGTGGTCACTTTTTCACACAGGGCCATGTAGGTTTGGATTTTTTTTACCCTTAATAATAAACACCATTTAAAAACTGCATTTTGTATTTACTTGTGTTATCTTTGTCTAATATTTAAATTTGTTTGATGATCTGAAACATAAGATAAGATAAGATAAGCCTTTATTAGTCCCACAATGGGGAAAATCCAGGATTGCAAAGATTGCATGTAAGTGTGACAAACATACAAAAATAAACTGAAATAAGAAAGGGGGCAAGCACTTTTTCACACCACTGTATATATACAGTAATGTGAAAAAATGTGGACATCCCTTTAAATATTCAGTTCTTTATTAAGAAATGTTCACATATCTATGTCTAACCTTGTTTTTGTTTTTATTTGCATTTTTTAACATTTATTTTTAGCCATTTTAAGTCGGAATGAATGTGGGAGTGTCCTAAAAAAGATGGGGGGGGGGGGGTCCTAATTTATTCCTCACTCTTTGTTTAGAATTACACTTTACAGAAAATTTGGAAAAAGTCTTTAATTCATTTTTAATTGTTTAGTTGTATTACATGAATCTCCAAATATGTTGAAAAACACACAGGTTTATACAGGGTGTCCTAATTTTTTCACATGACTGTATATATACACAGTGGATATCAAAAGTCTATACACACCTGTTCAAATGTCAGGTTTTTGTGATGTAAAAAGTGAGACCAAGATAAATTATTCAAAACTTTTTCCACCATTAATGTGACCTATAATCTGTACAACTCAATTCAAAAACAAATCTTTTAGGGGAAAAATAAAAAATAAAAAACTTACAATAACCTGGTTGCATAAATGTGCACACTGGGGATGTTGCTGTGTTCAGAATTAACCAATCACATTCAAACTCATGTTAAATGGGAGTCAGCACACACCTGCCACCATTTAAAGTGCCTCTGATTAACCCCAAATAAAGTTCAGCTGTTCTAGTAGACTTTTCCTGACATTTTTGTAGTACATCTTACAGCACAAGCCATCGTCTGCAGAGAGCTTCCAAAGCATCAGAGCAATCTCTTTGTTCAAAGATATCAGTCAGGAGAAGGATACAAAAAAAATTCCAAGGCATTAAATATACCATGGAACACAGTGAAGACAGTCATCATCAAGTGGAGAAAATATGGCACAACAGTGACATGACCAAGAACTGGACGTCCCTCTAAAATTGATGAAAAGACAAGAAGAAAACTGGTCAGGGAGGCTTCCAAGAGGCCGACAGCAACATTGTAGGAGCTGCAGGAATTTTCTGGCAAGTACTGGCTGTTTAGTACATGTGACAACAATCTCCCGTCTTTTTCATATGCCTGAGCTATGGGACAGGGTGGCAAGACGGAAGCCTTATCTTATGAAGAATGTTGGGGCGGTGCAGTGGCACAGTGGTTAACACTATGGCAGCACAGTAACTCACCCTTGGCCATGGGATCCTGGGTTCGATCCCACCCCCTGACCAACGGTGATTTGAGTGGAGTTTGCATGTTCTCCTCGTGTCTGCGTGGGTTTACTCCGGGATTGCTACGGTTTCCTCCCACAGGCCAAAAAAACATTCAGGTTAGGTTAATTGGAGACTCTAAAGTGGCCCTAGGTGTGAATGTGTGTGTGAATGGTGAAGGGATTGGCGTTGTACCGTGGCTGCTTCATCCATCCAGGTGGATGCCCTGAATTTCCCTCTGGGGATCAATAAAGTATAAAAAATAAACAAAATTAAAACACATTTGATATCTCCCAAACACATGCGGGAAAATGTGTTATGGTCCAATGAAACCAAGGTTGAAATTTTTGGCCATAATTCCAAAAGGTATATTTAGCGCAAACACAACACTGGTCATCACCAAAAGAACACCATACCTACAGTGAAGCATGGTGGTGGCACCATCATGCTTTGGGGTTGTTTTTCTTCAGCTGGAACTGGGGCCTTAGTCAAGGTGGAGGGAATTATGAACAGTTCCAAATACCAGTCAGTGTTGGCGCAAAACCTTCAGGCTTCTGTTAGAAAGCTGAAGATGAAGAGGAACTTCTTTCAGCATGACAATGACCCAAAGCACACATCCAAATCTACAAAAGAATGGCTTCACCAGAAGAAGATTAAGGTTTTGGAATGGCCCAGCCAGAGTCCAGACCTGAATCCGATCGAACATCTGTGGAGTGATCTGAAGAGGGCTATGCACAGGAGATGTCCTCGCAATCTGACAGATTTAGAGCATTTTTGCAAAGAGTTGGCAAATATTGCCACATCAAGATGTGCCACACTGATAGACTCCTACCCAAAAAGACTGAGTGCTCTAATAAAAGCCAAAGGTGCTGCAACAATGTATTAGTTTAAGGGTGTGCATATTTATGCAAACAGGTTATTGTAAGTCTTTTATTTTTTATTTTTCCCCTTAAAATATTTCAGTTTGTTTTTTCAGTTGGGTTGTACAGGTTATAGGTCACATTAATGGTGGAAAAAGTTTTGAAATGATTTCTCTTGGTCTCATTTTTTACATCACAAAAACCTGGCATTTGAACAGGGGTGTGTAGACTTTTGATATCCACTGTGTGTGTGTATGCATATAAATATATTTTATAAATAATTTCTAATAAAAATGTAAGTAAAAGAACATTCAATACACAAAATACATATCACAATATGTATTGTGTATCGTGATATAGAGAAATTACATCATGATACATTTTTTGAGCTATATTGCCCAGTCCTACTTTCATGTATCTTTCGACTATTCAACCTTGGCGTCATGACTCAAAGCTAGAAGCTCAAGTGCAAGGCAACTAACACCAGAAAAAGACACTCAGACACGGAGTAAAAATTTAAACACAATTTTATTGAAAACCCAACGAAAGCTGCGCACACCAAAGGAGCACACAGCCTGTAGGGGAAGAGAGATGAGAGCTGGTTAGAATGAGAGTAAAACTGGAGATAGTAAATTAGAGCAGGGGTTTCTCTTACGACAGATGAGCAGAGAGCTCGGCAGAGGAACCCAGCGAGGAAGTGGAGGAGCCACCAGGACTGAGCTGGCAGAGGAAGTGGTGAGGAGAAGAGCTGGGGGGAGTCTGACCAGGTGGAGTAGGCAGTTCTTGGGTGAAGATGATGAGGAGGCAGGTGAGCGTACTGCAACCCCGGAGATGCACCACTGAGAAGGCAGCAACCTGGGGAGAGAGGAGGAGAAGGAGTTGAAGGCTGAGTTCCTATTAACACAATTCTTAACCTTACTTTAAGGCAGCAGTACCCAACGGTCCAGCGCAGAAGCATTCACCAACTGATCCTTTTAAGCACTAGCAGAGAAGAGGTAGCAGGTACGTCCACTCACGCAGGTGCGTTGATGATCTGCGGAGCCCGGGAAACAGAAGAAGGACCTCCCACAGAAAGGGAGGGGGAGCGTGCTCACCCAATCATCACACTTAGACTGAGACTTAGATGTTGTGTTGTTCGTTCTCTACAGGTCAGAAAGGGAGGGGGAGCGCGCTCACCCGATCATCACAGTGTCCTCCCCTCAAGGGCCATCTCCTGGCGACCCACCAGGCTTGTTGGGATGAGCCTGGTGAAAGGCTTGGACCGTTCCCTTGTCGTGGAAAAAGGAACTGGGGATCCAAGAGCTTTCTTCCAGTTCGTAGCCTTCCCAGTGGACCAGGTATTGTAGACCCCGGCCCCAATGGTGAATGACCAGAATCCTCTGGACGGTATAGGTGGTCTGGCTGTCGAGGATACGAGGAGGAGGAGGCGGCTTCGGTGGAAGGGGGGGCAGAGAGGGCTGGCGGAGAGGGGCCTGATCTTAGATACGTGGAACATGGGGTGAATACGGTGTGTCGGCGGAAGCTTCAGACGGACCGTCACGTCATTAATGGGGCAGAGAGGGCTGGCGGAGAGGGTCCTGATCTTAGATACGTGGAACATGGGGTGAATATGGTGTGTCGGCAGAAGCTTCAGACGGACCGTCACGTCATTAATGATCTTCGAGATGGGAAATGGACCAAGGAAGTGAGGTGACAGCTTTCTCAATTCCGTCTTCAAAGGAACCTGCTCCGCCGATAGCCACATGCTCTGACCTACTGTGTACTTGGGCGCCGGGACCTGTTTGTGGTCCGCATATTGACGATTCCGCTCAGCCGAACGAAGAAGGGCAGCCCGGGTGGACCTCCACGAGTGGCGGCAGCAACGAGCGTGGGCCCCGACGGATGGTACAGCCACATCCCTCTCCACCATAGACAGCAGAGGGGGGAGTGTAGCCCATAGATGCCTTGAATGGCGTAAGTCCAGCGGAAGAAGAGACAACAGAGTTATGGGCATACTCCACCTAGGTCAGATGGGAGCTCCAGGTGGACAGGTTGTAGGAAGCCACACATCTCAGGGCGGCCTCCAGGGATTGGTTAGCATACTCAGCCTGCCCATTGCTTTGAGGGTGGTAACCAGAAGTGAGACTGACCGTGGTGCCCATGGAGCAGCAGAAGGATTTCCAGACCAGAGAGGTAAATTGAAGACCCCGGTCAGACACAATATCCAGAGGGATGCCATGGAGACAGATAAGATGAGTGGTGAGTAGACTGGCAGTTTCAGTGGCAGAGGGCAACTTGGGGAGGGGCACTAAATAAATGGCTTTGGAAAACCAGTCTACTATAGTGAGGATGACGGTGTTGCCCTGCGAGGGAGGGAGGCCCATGACAAAGTCCATGGCGATGTGTGACCAAGGGTGACTGGGAACCGGCAGGGGGTGCAGGAGACCAGCAGGTGGTGAACAGTCAGACTTGTTCCTAACACATACTTGGCAGGCCTTGACGTAATCTCAAACGTCTGTCCGCAGCGTAGGCCACCAGAACACCCGCTGCACCAGTTTGATAGTCTGGGAAATCCTGGGATGATAAGCAAAGTGACTGATGTGCCCCCACTGGATGACGTCACTGCGAAGGGCAGAGGGAACGTACAGGCGGTCGTCAGGGCCCCCCTCAGGCTTGGGTTCATCAGATTGGGCCTACCGAACCCTCTATTCAATGTCCCACGAGAGGGCGCCAAGGACACAGGAAGGAGGAACAATAGACTCAGGAGTGGATGAGGAGGACGACAGGTCAGAGGCGAACTGGTGGGAGAAAGTGTTAGGCTTGATGTTGCGTGACCCGGGCCGATAGATGATCACCAGATTGAACAGAAGAAAGAATAAAGCCCAGTGAGCCTATCTAAAGTTCAACCTGCGGGCCGACCTTAAGTATTCAAGAATTTTGTGGTTGGTCCACAGAGTGACGGGGTGAGTGGCTCCCTCCAGCCAGTGCCTCCACTCCTCAAGTGCCAATTTAATGGCCAGCAACTTTTGATCTCCTACGTCATAGTTTCTCTCAGCTGGCGTCAACCACCGAGAGAAATATGCGCATGGGTGGAGCGTCTTATCCAAGACCGAACGCTGCTAAAGGACAGCGCCCACCCCCGAATCTGAAGCGTCCACCCCTACAACAAACTGGAGCTGAGGGTCGACCTGCGCTAAGATGGGCGTGTTGGAGAATAGGGTTTTTAACTCAGCGAAAGACTGCTCCACCACCTCGGACCATTTAAAGGTGGCTTTGGTCGAAGTCAGCTGAGTTAGGGGCTGCGCTACCCTGCTGTAGTTTCTGATAAACCTCCGATAGAAATTAGCAAAGCCCAAAAAGCGCTGAAGCTGTTTCCTAGATTGTGATGTAGGCCAATCTAACACTGCCTTCACCTTAGCCTGATCGGCCCTCAGCTCCCCTTCAGCCACAATAAAGTCCAGGAAGGAAGTGGAGCGGGTGGAAAACTCGCACTTTTCTGCCTTCACAAAGAGTTGATTCTCCAGAAGCCGTTTTAACATGGCCCGGCCATGGACCATGTGTTCCGCCGGCTTATGGGAAAAAATCAAAATATCATTGAGGTAAACAAAAACAAACTGGTTCACCATATTGCGAAGGACATCGTTTATCATGTGCTGGAAATCGGCGGGGGCATTAGTGAATCCAAATGGCATCACAAAATATTCATAATGCCCCAAATGCGTTTTGAATGCCGTCTTCCACTCATCACCTTCACGCATGTGAACCAGGTGATATGCATTGTGCTTGTCGAACTTGGTGAATACCCGTGTGCACTGAAGGAGCTCAAATGCAGAGTTGATTAGGGGTAGCGGGTATTTATCCTTAACCGTTATCGCGTTAAGCTCGCGGTAGTTGATACACGGATGCAGGGATCTGTCCTTCCTCCTGACAAAGAAAAACCCCGCCCCAAGAGGGGCCAAAGAAGGTCAAATTACACCAGCGTTCAGGGAGTCCTTGATGTACCTCTCCATCGTCTCCCTCACCAGCCCAGAAAGACTGTAGAGCTGGCTGGACGGCAACCGCGCACCCAAGAGGAGGTCAATAGCACAGTTGTAAGAGTGATGAGATGGTAAAAAGAGTGCTCTCGACTTGCTAAAAACCTCCCCAAGGCCATGGTAGACCTCGGGTATGAGGCTGAGGTCCGGTGGCTCTGCCGTAAGGGAGGTGATGGGGAGTGAAGGCGAACAGGGGGCCGAACTGAGGCAGGAGGATAAACAGAAGGGACTCCAAGAGGAAACTGAGTTCTGAGCCCAGTTGATAATAGGGTTATGTTTCTGGAGACAAGGGTAATCCAGGACCACCAGGGAGGATGAACTAGGGAGAATATAGAACGAGAGAGTCTGAGACTGGCGCCATGCGCTTGGTAACAGAGGCTAGGTTACAGCCAGATAGTGCCGTTACGCTACGCACAGCCGGCAGTTTCATAGTTGGGATGCCTATCTCCCACACGAGCCGCAAAGAAATAAAGTTTTGTTCTGCCCCTGAATCAATTAACACCGAGACCTTCTTCTCGGCCCCTGGTAACTGAATAAGAGCCGGGAGCAAAAAGTTACCGGGGGGATTGATAGAATGTCCGCCCGCCAGACCCCCATAGCTACTGACGGGCCACGGCTTTGTCTTCACCGGACAGTTTGGTAGTTTATACTCCAAAGAGCCGCAATACATGCACGCGCTGGCCTTCCTCCGGCACTGATGCTCCTCCGGAGTTAAACAGCACCATTGCATCAGGGGAGGAATCGGACCTGATGGGACTAGTAGCCGGGGACAGGGGGTGCACGCAAGGAGGGCGGACCAAAAAAGGCCTTCTGCTCCTTTGCGTGCTGGCGGTACTGATTATCTAAGCTGACCAATAAGCTCATCCAGAGAGGAGGGGGTAGCATGAACTGCCAGGTCATCGCGGCGATTGGCATTCAGATCCAGGAGGAAAGCACTGTGTAGGGCAACGTCATTCCACCCTGAGTCTGCTGCAATGACCCAGAACTCCACAGAGAAATCGGCCGCTGACCGATTCCCCTGTCAGAGCAACATTAGGCAGCTCGTAATATTCCCCTCGCTCTCTGAATGGTCGAACGCACAGGAAAACTCCTGAACAAAACACTCGAAGGAATAACTGGGGCCCTCGGTGCTACTGAGAATGGACTGAGCCCAATTAAGTGCCCGATCTCGAAGCAGGAGGGTCATAAAATTAATTTTGGATGTGTCGTCTGGGTACTCCCCTCCCACCTGCCGCAAATAAAGACGGACATGGAGCAAAAACCCCTTACATCCCCCCACCTCCCCCGCGTACGGGGCAGGTGAAGGAACGGAGATAATACGGTGGATGGCAGCGCCCGCTGGGGCGACAGGTGGAGAGAGAGAAACCAAACGAGACATGTGGCAAGGGTGGTCGGTGACTGTGGTCAGCTGCTGAATAATAGTTTGCAGCTGTTCGGTGAGCACAACCACCTGCCGCTCTGTGGCATCTAGCCGGAAAAGGGCTTCCCCTGATGTAGTGCCTGCTGAGCTTCGGTCATGGCTGGACCATTCTTTCATTAGTCAAAGCTAGAAGCTCAAGTGCAAGGCAACTAACACCAGAGAAAGACACTCAGACATGGAGTAAAAGATTAAACACAATTTTATTGAAAACCCAGCAAGTGTAGAGAAAGCGGCACACGCTGAAGGAACACACAGCCTGCAGGGGAAGAGAGATGAGAGCTGGTTAGAATGAGGAGTAAAACTGGAGATAGTGAATTAGAGCAGGGGTTTCTCTTATGACAGATGAGCAGAGAGCTCAGCAGAGGAACTCAGCGAGGAAGTGGAGGAGCCAGCAGGACTGAGCTGGCAGAGGAAGTGGAGAGGAGAGGAGCTGGGGGGAGTCTGACCAGGTGGAGTAGGCAGTTCTTGGGTGAAGACGATGAGGAGGCAGGTGAGCACACTGCAACCCCGGAGACACACCACTGAAAAGACAGCAACCTGGGGAGAGAGGAGGAGAAGGAGGAGAAGGCTGAGTTCCTATTAACACAATTCTTAACCTTACTTTAAGGCAGCAGTACTCAACGGTCCAGCGCAGAAGCATTCACCAACTGATCCTTTTAAGCACTGGCAGAGAAGGGGCAGCAGGTGTGTCCACTCACGCAAGTGTGTTAATGACCTGCGGAGCCCAGGAAACAGAAGAAGGACCTCCCACAGAAAGGGAGGGGGAGCGCGCTCACCCAATCATCACACTTAGACTGAGACTTAGACGTCGTGTTGTTTGTTCTCTACAGGTCTGTTCTTTTCTTCTTCTTCTTCACCCCTCAGCCAGTTGCAGCAGATGACTGCCCCTCCCTGAGTCTGTTTCTGCTGGAAGTTTCATCCTGTTAAAAGGGAGTTTTTCCTCTTCACTGTCATCAAGTACTTGCTCACACGGGATCACCTGATCGTTGGTGTCTTCCTACAATTGTGGGGTCTTTGCTCTACAGTTTTAAAGTGCTATGAGACAACAGGTTTTTTGTTGGTTTTTTTTCAAATTGGCACTATATTAATGTTGATTTGAAATTCAATTAAATTTTGAGATAAGTTTAAGCTCTCAGTTGCTCATTTGACATCATATCCAATAAAACTGATAATTTGTACATTGTGATAAGGGCTTCACTTTAGCATCAGCCCACAAGCCAAAAGTTGGTAGAATTCAGGTCAGGTCTGTAGCTAAATTACTATTACTAGCCACTTTTGCAGGTGGCAGACTTTATTAAGTCTCCACAATTGTCATTTATAAGAAAAAATATATAGTTACGATATGGATAACAAATTACCAAACTTGAAAGAAAAATAATCCCTAAAATTGATGAGAAATGTAAAAAATTCTCAAAAAGTCCTAGAAAGTCTGTAATAAAAAAGCCACAAATATGCAATAAGAAAATTGTATATTCGTCAAAAAGAAACTCGCAAATTTAAGACAAAAGCAGCAAATTTATTATTAAACTGGTTACACATTTATGATTTAAAAAGTCACAAATTTACAATAAAAAGGCAGCAAATTTATGAGGAAAAAAGCACAATTTTATAAGGGAAAGACAGAATTTATCTGAAAAAGGTGCAAATTTATAAGGACTGCAAATTCAAATCAAATCAAATCAAATCAAATCAAATCAAACTTTATTGTCATATTGCTGTACATACAACTGTAGTGCAGGCAAGATGAAATTGTGTTTCTCTCGGCATTAATATTAAAATTAATACAAATGCAAAAGAAACACCTAATATTTTATTAATACAATACTGCAAATTCTAGACAAAACATGCTTACTATTAATGATGACAGCCTAGCTTAGTTTTATACTAATGTGTTTATTGCCTTTGTACAGAACATGACAAAATGTAGAACTGTTTTTCCATTATTTTAATGTCAAATTTGTTAATGGCTCCATGTAAAAGAAAAATTTGGGCAAAAATTGCTTAAAATCAAGTTCATATATATTGCCATTTCAATCTAGTTGATTGGAAATTGTTTTGGTATGCTCCAAAAAAACATCACACAACTTATACAACACAACACACACTAAACATATTACAAAAACTAAGCATATTATAAAAACTGGACCTGTATCTAAAGTGCTTTTAGTGCCAAAGGGTCAGTACAAAAAATGCACAAATTTTACAAATTAACTATTAACCACTGACATGCACATTATGCGATCATAGCATAAATGTGAGTCATAATGAAAAAGCCATGCATATACAGATATATTAAATCTGCACAGAGGCATGGTGCATACTATCTATATATCTAATAGCTTGGAGGTAGGTGCTCCAAGCTCCAAGCTCTTTCAGGAGGTTGCAAATCTCATGGCTAGTCAAAAAGTGGAGTGCCCCGTAATATACACTACTCAGAAAAAAATTAGGGATATTCTGCTTTCGGGTCAAATTTCAGGATACACCTAAAATGCACTATAACCTTTACAGGTGAACTTAATTTGACCTTCTCTAATCTTTTGAATGTACATGTCCACCTATTCAATGTTTCAGTATTTTTTGCATAATTTGCTGTTCTCTAACAATGTGTTTAAGGACAAAATTCACAACAGGTATTTGATCCATGAATCGACCAATAAATTTTCTGGTACAATTAGAATTGGTATTTAAACAGTCCTCTTCATCATGCTGTTCACATTCTGACATCATGAGACCAAGACGACACCTTACAACTGATCAACAGTACCTTATCATTGTGAGGCTTCAAACAGGATGTTCTCAGAGGGAAGTGGCCACTGAGCTTAGAGTGTGACAGAGTGTCATCAGCAGGTTGCAACAGAGATACAGAGAGACTGGAAGAGTCGCAGAAAGGCATAGAAGGGGATGTCCTTTGGCCACATTCCACGCTGATGATCACTTCACTGTGAACAGTGCCCTGTAGAACTGGATGAAGAATACCACTCAACTCCAGGCATATTTAAGGGAGGTGAGAGGCACCCAAGTGTCACGTCAGACCATTGAAAACCGTTTACATCAGCGTGGTCTGCGTGCTAGACGACCTGCAAGGGTACCTGACCACACCACCAGCCACAGGCATCATTGTCTTGCATGGGCCAGGGAGCATTTACGCTGGACAAGGGACCAGTGGACCTCGGTGCTGTTCTCTGATGAAAGTCAATTCACGTTGAACAGAAATGATGGCCACCAATGATATTGGAGATGTCAAGGACAGCGCTATATATCAGCCACTGTTGTCACCAGATCAGCCTTTGGTGGTGGTGGTGTTACAGTCTGGGCAGGTGTGTCTAGTCAATACAGAACTGCCCTACACCTTGTGAATGGTACAGTGACAAGCCAACACTACCTGAATAACATCATTAATCCAGTCATTGAGCCCCTGCATGAACAACACAGGCCTAATTTCACCTTCATGGACGACAATGCTCCAGCTCATCGAGATCGCATCATTAGGGAATGGCTGCTGGAGGCTGGGGTACCTCAAATGAAGTGGCCTGCACTTTCTCCAGACCTGAATCCCATAGAAACCCTATGGGATCAGCTGAGTCGCCGTGTAGAGGCTCATAACCCTGCACCCCACAACCTCAACGACCTGAGGGCCTCCCTTCAAGAAGAGTGGAATGCTGTGCCTCAGGAGACAATAAGTTGACTTGTGAACAGCATGAGACGTCGTTGTCAAGCTGTAATTGATGCTCAAGGGCACACGACAAGTTATTGAGGCACTAACATTTTTTGTTGTGATATACCCACCACTGTTGTTGGCTTTTGTTTCAACAAACTGTTTAAGATGATGAAATCACCATTGCATGCTTCTACTTAAATGTCCTACTTTCATGATATAATATCACTGTAGTGTGAACTTTTAACATTTTCCATAAATCTCAGCCAAAAGCCAAATATCCCTAACTTTTTGTGAGTAGTCTGTCATGTATACAAGAGTCCAGCCAGAATATACAGCAGGGTATCCTTTATTGATGCCTAACTTGTGATTAACAAAATACTAGTCAGTGAGCATGCTGTTTCCCTTGCTTTCCAACCCTAGAAATGCTCAGCTCATATCAGGACCTTGAAACCAAAAGGGGGAACATCTACAGTGGATATAAAAAGTCTACACACCCCTGTTCAAATGTCAGGTTTTTGTGATGTAAAAAATGAGACCAAGATAAATCATTTCAAAACTTTTTCCACCATTAGTGTGACCTATAACCTGTACAACCCAATTGGAAAAACAAACTGAAATATTTTAAGGGGAAAAAAATAAAAAATAAAAAACTTAGAATAACCTGTTTGCGGGCAGCTTGGTGGCAGAGTGGTTAGCACTGCACCAGCACAGCAACTCACCCTTAGCCGGAGGATCCTGGGTTCAATCCCAACCCCTGACCAACAGTGATCTGTGTGGAGTTTGCATGTTCTCCCCGTGTCTGTGTGGGTTTACTCTGGGATTTCTCTGGTTTCCTCCCACATGCCAAAAACATGCAAGTTAGGTTAACTGGCATCAACTGAGGATTCTTTTGTCCTTAAGTACTGTATGACTGTGAGAGTGAATGGTTGTCTGTCTCTCTGTGTTGGCCCTGTGATGGACTGGCGATCTGTCCAGGGTGTACTCTGCCTCTCGCCCAAAGATGCTGGGATAGGCTCCACCCCCCTGCGACCTGAAAAGGATTATGCGGAAGAAGATAGATGGATGCACACCCTTAAACTAATACTTTGTTGCAGCACTTTTGGCTTTTATTACAGCACTCAGTCTTTTTGGGTAGGAGTCTATCAGCATGGCACATCTTGATGTGGCAATATTTGCCCTCTTTGCAAAAATGCTTCAAATCTGTCAGATTGCGAGGGCATCTCCTGTGCACAGCCCTCTTCAGATCACCCCACAGACGTTCGATTGGATTCAGGTCTGGACTCTGGCTGGACCATTCCAAAACTTTTATCTTCTTCTGGTGAAGCCATTCTTTTGTTGATTTGAATGTGTGCTTTGGGTCATTGTCATGCTGACTGGTATTTGGAACTGTTCATAATTCCATCCAACTTGACTAAGGCCCCAGTTCCAGCTGAAGAAAAACAGCCCCAAAGCATGATACTGCCATCACCATGCTTCACTGTAGGTATGGTGTTCTTTTGGTGATGACCAGTGTTGTGTTGGCGCCAAATATACCTTTTAGAATTATGGCTGAAAAGTTCAACCTTGGTTTCTTCAGACCATAACACATTTTCCCACATGTGTTTGGGAGATTTCAAATGTGTTTTTGCAAAATGTAGCCAGGCTTGGATGTTTTTCTTCGTAAGGCTTCCATCTTGCCACCCTACCCCATAGCCCAGACACACTGTATGAAGAAGAAGGGAGATTGTTGTCACATGTACTCAACAGCCAGTACTTGCCAGAAACTCCTGCAGCTCCTTCAATGTTGCTGTTGGCCTCTTGGGAGCCTCCCTGACCAGTTTTCTTCTGGTCTTTTCATCAATTTTGGAAGGACATCCAGTTCTTGGTCATGTCACTGTTGTGCCATATTTTCTCCACTTGATGATGACTATCTTCACTATGTTCCATGGTATACTTAATGCCTTGGAAATTCACTTGTACCCTTCTCCTGACTAATACCTTTGAACAATGAGAGCTCTCTGATGCTTTGGAAGCTCTCTGCAGACCATGGCTTGTACTGTAAGATGTGACTACAAAAATGTCAAGAAAAGCCTACTAGAACAGCTGAACTTTATTTGGGCTTAATCAGAGACACTTTAAATGGTGGCAGGTGTGTGATGACTCCCATTTAACATGAGTTTGAATGTGACTGGTTAATTCTGAACACAGCGACATCCCCAGTTATAACTGGGTGTGCACGTTTATGCAACCAGGTTATTGTAAGTTGTTGTTGTTTTTAATTTTTCCCCTTAAAAGATTTCAGTTTGTTTTTCAATTGGGCTGTACAGGTTATAGGTCACATTAATGGTGGAAAAAGTTCTGAATGATTTATCTTGGTCTCATTTTTTCACATCACCAAAACCTGGCATTTGAACAGGGGTGTGTAGACTTATTATATCCACTGTACAGTCATCTCTTCTATATCATCTGTGGATAATGATTTAAGTTGCAATCAGATATTCAGAACATGCAAGTGTTCACATTAAATAAGAGTCTTTCTTTAATGAAGTTGGGTCAGATGTATATAAGTTATCGCACCTGCATGGAGCTGATCATGGTGCTCAGAGCGAAAACTGTGGCTGAATCCCTCAGTGTTGACTGGCTGTCAAATGTTCCTTGCGTATCCATCAGCAGCACAGCGACCTGAGAAACGAGACACATGAAGACATTAACCTATGCAGCAGGATTCCCTTGTGTTTTCTTCCATGGCTCTACTGTTCTCACTAAAGTAAGTCTTAATTCATTGTGGGAAGATGACTATTTTTAACACAAAGGATGAGAGTATAAACTAAAAAAAAAAAAAAAAATCCAAGTTCAAGCCCTGAATCGGCAAAAATTTTGAAGGAGATTTTGACTGCACTTTTCCCACATGTTGATGCAGTTCCCAGAGATTAATCTAATGCCTGTGACACGCTTTAGTCAAAATGCCTCAAGGTTTAATTACTGCACCAACATTTTCAGCCATCTCTTGCAGCTTTCCTCAGAATGGCTCATTTCATTCCATGTTTCTTTAATTGCTTTTGAGCAACAGTTCACCCCATCCTCCCTTTTTTCTTCACTTGGAGGCCAGATGTTGGGGCCATATTCCTACTGTCAGCTGGCTAACTTCTAGCTCTGGCAGCAAACACAGCCTAAGCTAAGTCAGGTAAAGTTGTCTGAAAGAATGAATGAAATGAAGCATCACTGGGGGGCAGAGGTGTGTGGTTTCAGTGGCTGATAGGATATGACCGTTCCCTGGAGTACAATAAACACAAGCAACGCTGAATGCGTGTATGGGTAATGGCTAATGATAGTTAACCACCTTTGGTCAAGAAAATAAATGAAAATAGCATCTAAGAATGACATATATGATCAGGTGTCATTAGATGAACAAGGATGTCTAGTGCGGGTGGACAGAATTTATAGAAAATAGCAATCAATTAAAAAAAGCTGCAATCCAACAGTTAAGCTAATGCTAGTCAGCCTGTCAGCCTCTTTCCACCAAGAGGAGCTCTAATGCAGAGTCGCCAGCTTTCTGGAACAGCTTGGAGTGAGATGTAGATGCAATTGTGCAAGGGCGGAAATGTGGGGTGGAGTGAGAGTGCATGCTTGGCATTCACATAAACTGTTTTTTTTTTTTTTTGTTCAGTGCATACACTTCTTCACCTCAGAATAAGCTTTAGAACATATTCAGTCTTTATGCTTGAGAGATCTTATTGTGTAAAAATTTAAAGAAAATAAACACAATACTGGCAATGTTTTCCTCATTTTGGAGTGAGAAATAGGGTTTGTGGTGTGAGAGAGTGGGGGCAAAAGAGAGACTCACTCCAGAAGAGTGACAGTTGGCAACACTGTCTAATGTGGTTAGACAGTCCAGTTCCAACTGCCTAGACAAGCTAATGCTAATTGTCCAATATCCCTATTATCATGGGAAAATATGACAAAATAAGTCAGAACGACACAAGATATATTATCAACTTCATGAACCAGGTGGGAACAGGAATCTCTAGTGGGGTGCTGGAAATTAAAGAAAATTACAATAAAAACTGCTTGGTGTACTAACTTCATAGTAGCACTGTTAGCGCTGAAGCTAATGCCTTAGGCTGAGAAAGTTTGGGTAGGGACTGCATCGATATCACTGCCAGTAGCACGATGATAAGTTGTAACTGATGACTGGATCATATATGTTAGTGACGCAGGGAACTGTATGAAGAACTACATTGGCTTTTGGCCATTCTGCCAAAATATAAAAATTAGAGCTTGAAATATTAATGCATTGCCTACTCTATCTATCTATCTATCTATCTATCTATCTATCTATCTATCTATCTATCTAGCTAGCTATCTATCTATCTATGAAATCTGTCAGTAACGTTCATAGGACGGCCTATGATGTTCCTATGATGTCCCCATCATAGGACGTCATGCCTGCCTTGATGTCTTTATGATGTCATATACAGTGATGGCTGCCTTGATGTTTTTATGATGATCACCAGGACTCCCGATGCCGTCATATAGACAATAGGACGATGCCGTCATATACGCAATAGCACTGGCTACCTATGATGTACGCATGATGTCCTAGGATGCCTGCCTTGAAAATGGTGATCATGCTACTGCGAAACTTTGATGTAGACCATCAGGACTTGCGATACTGTCACACAGACAATAGGACGATTCCTTCATATACACAATAGGACTGGCTACCAATGATGGAGGCATGATGTCCTAGGATGCCTGCCTTGCAAATGGTCATCATGCTACTGCGAAACTTTGACCATAAAACGGACATTGCAATGCCTCAAGATACATCATTGAACAAATACAGCCTCACCTGTTGGCTGCAACATCTGTGATTGCTGTCAATGCTGGACGCACTCTCCTAACGCACTCTCCTAAACAATCATAGGACTTGATATGACAACAAAGGCAGGCTGAACTCACGATCATAGGACTCACTATGACATCATCAAAAATCAAAGGCAGGCATTACTCATGATCATACACACGTGGAAAAAATTGTTGGTACCCCTCTGTTAATGAAAGAAAACCCCACAATGGTCATAGAAATAACTTGAATCTGACAAAAGTGGTAATAAATAAAAATTCTATGAAAATTAACCAATGAAAATCAGACTATGTTTTTGAATTGTGGTTCAACAGAATTATTTTAAAAAACAAACTCATGAAACAGGCCTGGACAAAAATGATGGTACCCTTAACTTAATATTTTGTTGCACAACCTTTTGAGGCAATCACTGCAATCAAACGATTTCTTTAACTGTCAATGAGACCTGCACCTCTCAGCAGGTATTTTGGCCTACTCCTCATGAGCAAACTGCTCCAGTTGTCTCAGGTTTGAAGGGTGCCTTCTTCAGCTCCTTCCACAGATGTTCAATAGGATTTAGATCAGGGCTCATAGAAGGCCACTTTAGAATAGTCCAATGTTTCGCTCTTAGCCATTCTTGGGTGTTTTAGCTGTGTGTTTTGGGTCATTATCCTGTTGCAAGACCCATGACCTGCAACTGAGACCAAGCTGTCTGACACTGGGCAGCACATTTCTCTCTAGAATACCTTGATAGTCTTGAGATTTCATTGTACCCTGCACAGATTCAAGACACCCTGTGCCAGATGCAGCAAAGCAGAACCTGAACATAACAGAACCTCCTCCATGTTTCACAGTAGAGACAGTGTTCTTCACTTGGTATGCTTCATTTTTGCGTCTGTGAACACAGAGCTGATGTGCCTTGCCAAAAAGTTCCAGTTTTGTCTCATCTGTCCATAGGACGTTCTTCCAGAAACTTTGTGGCTTGTCAACATGCAGTTTGGCAAATTCCAGTCTGGCTTTTTTATGATTTGTTTTCAACAGTGGTCTCCTCCTTGGTCGTCTCCCATGAAGTCCACTTTGGCTCAAACAACGACGGATGATGCGATCTGACACTGATGTACCTTGACCTTGGAGTTCACCATGAATGTGTTTAGAGGTTGTTCTGGGCTCTTTTTTTACCATTCATATTATCCGTCTCTTCCATTTTTCATCAAGTTTCCTCCTGCGGCCACGTCCAGGGAGGTTGGCTACAGTCCCGTGGATCTTAAATTTCTGAATAATATGTGCAGCTGTAGTCACAGGAACATCAAGTTGCTTGGAGATGGTCTTATAGCCTTTACCTTTAACATGCTTGTCTATAATATTCTTTCTAATCTCCTGAGACAACTCTCTCCTTTGCTTCCTCTGGTCCATGTTTAGTGTGGTACACACCATGTCACCAAACAGCACAGTGACTACTTGTCACCCTTTAAATAGGCCGACTGACTGATTACAAGTTTGTAGACACCTGTGATGTTAATTAGAGGACACATCTTGGTTGAACATGTCCCTATGGTCACATTATTTTCAATCTTTTCTAGGGGTACCATCATTTTTGTCCAGGCCTGTTTCATGAGTTTGTTTTTTAAAATAATTCTGTTGAACCACAATTCAAAAGCATTGTCTGATTTTTATTGGTTAATTTTCATAGAATTTTTATTTATTACCACTTTTGTCAGATTCAAGTTATTTCTGTGACCATTGTGGGTTTTTCTTTCATTAACAGAGGGGTACCAACAATTTTGTCCACGGCTGTAGCACTCGCTATGACATTATCAAAGATCAAAGGCGGGCATCACAGATCAAAGGCAGGCATCAACGAACGAGTGGTGACGTCAAAGATCCAAGGCAGGTTTCACCATGGTTGCTGTTGCCATAGTAACAGTAACTTTCTACGGCCACGCAGAAATGTTTGCTTACACTTGCTTTCTATGGCCATGCACGGGTATGCACGGGCATGCACTAGTTTAAGATAAGCTAAGATAAGCCTTTATTAGTCCCACAATGGGGAAATTTTTGTCTCTTGCTCCCATTTCTTTCTTTTTTCTTTGCATTTTGAAGCTCTACTTACAACCTGGTTATGATCCACCAGTGCAAAATCCGAATACTTGTAATTTTTCTCCCGGTCTTAAGAATTTGATCAGGATTGACAAAAAGTTAAGAGAGGTTTTAATATTTTTTTCTGTCATCATATGACTCAAGAAAGCATTTTATTAGGATAAAACCCACAGACACCATGTTTTAGTGAATGGGACCTTTAAAACAAGCTCACCTCTGACATAAAATCCTCGGTCAAAATGACAGTACTTCCATGTTAATTGCTTTCCAGAAAAAACATATCATTATAGCTTTTTATATGTAAATTATGTAGTATGCTCACATTGTTTTGGGCTAGTGTTGACTCTTTTTTTAGCTAACAAAAAGTCAACATTGGCCCAAAACAATTCAGTAGGCTATAATTTGCGCATAAAACACTGCAGCAATATTTTTGCTGGAAAGCAGTTAACACAAAAGTGATGTCATTTGGACCCCATTACTAGAATACAGCATTAGTCATCCCTGTAACACAATATAAGCCTTGTTTTCACCAAAAGGTACAGTATGGTCCAGCTCAAAAGGGTACCTTTTGGAATGGTTAACTCTGATCTCACTTGTTTCCACTGGGGGGTGTAGGTCAGATTGCCATAGCAGATTCATCTGTGAAAGTAGCGTGATTATCATCTGTCAGCCAATCAATGCACTGCAAAGCATCTAACTCCAGTATTTAGCTACCAGACCACTGTGCTTGGTAAGCCAAAGGAAGACTGCCAAAAAATGGTTGGTTATTTCTGAATTACTAGTGCATCTCAGTACTGTAAATTAGATTATTTTGAAAAACTTAATTTTTTTTAAGAGTTTTTGAAATCATGATATTCAAAATTACTGTTATGCCCTAGTCAACCCAACTCTACCACTGGCTGGAAAGAAGTTTTAATGGTCTACTCCATATCCAGCTCCAGAAAGACGCCCAGTCTCACCTTCCTTCCATCTGGTTTGTCCACCAGAAAGACCTCACTCCAGATCTGAATCCCGGTGG
Source organism: Pholidichthys leucotaenia (assembly GCA_020510985.1). NCBI lineage: Eukaryota > Metazoa > Chordata > Actinopteri > Cichliformes > Pholidichthyidae > Pholidichthys > Pholidichthys leucotaenia. The sequence continues at coordinate 88,451,403 of CM035842.1, read as the reverse complement.
TCTCTCTCTCCGACCCACCTCTCCAAGAGAAGCCGGTCAGAGGCTCGTCCGCATCTCCAAGCCAGTTTTCAGATGCCTAAACATTATAAATAAGTTTAGCGAGTCAGTTCATCCCAGTACTGTAGTTTTAAAATACTAGAGGTGTTGTATGAAATCAGCAAATTTCATGTCCTGGATTTTATGTCATCACAAACAAACGACCACCTTCAGTTCTCTAAGTTAGCAAAACAAATGCACTCTGCCTCCTGACCTGTGATTGGCCCACTCAAAAAATCCTTATCCAATCAGATTAGGGCTCATTAATATCAATGAACAGGACAAAGCCCCACTCTGTCACACTGAACCTTCGACCTTGTGCACACTGTAACGTTTTTACAACAAACTGGCAAACTTATTTTACAGTTTGGCTGTCCGTGCATACGATGCCAGCAGGTGTGAAAGTGTAAAGGTTTGCAACCAGTCTCCAGAGTAGAAAAGTTTTGCTGGCACTTTTGTTCCTCCTCCGTGTATATGGGAGAAACGGCAAGCGACACATACAGTACATATTCGATCATTTGCTGTGGCTCCGGTGGTCACACCCTATTCACGCACCTGTGACGCTCCTGTCACGTTACAAAACACACAAGCTGCGCATCATTGGTTGACGCGTCTCCTGGTGTGCTGTCTGTTGAAGTCTGTATTAAACTTTTGCCTGTATCTTCAAAACTAAACAGCAAAACATGTTTCTGAAAGCAATCAAGGTGAGAAATAAATGGTGTAGTTGCTGAATATATGTGTACCTTTCACTAATAACCGCTAAAAGTTCAGCATGAGCTGCCTGAAGTGATCCATGGGTGACAGGATGGGTGACAGGCTGTAAAAAAGTTGCATTGCCACCTTCTGGCCTACTGCATAGTTACAACAGCAGTTTTTTCACACATTGGGTGGTCCCATATGAATGCACCACATTTTGTGTGATGCTGACATGTGCACACAGATCTTTTTTGCATGGGCCAAAGATACAGTTTCTTTTAAAGAGCTGTAAAACAACATAAAAATGTTTTTTTAGTCTTTGAAGTAACACGCTGCCAAAAAAGTTTTTTTTTTTCTTGTTAACATGTCTGTAACATGTTTTTTTATGACTGACAAGACACATCAAGAGGGAAATCACTCAAACGTCTCATGTTTTTTTGCTTTAAAGTTTCACTTAATCCCCACCCCCCTGAAAAAAGGTGACTTTGGACTGAATGTTTTTGGTGACGTAACTGTAACGGGTCTGTAGTGTTGAGCAAATCAGGCCTCTCTGGCCTAACTGAAGTTAGCCTCCAGGCCCAGTTAGCATTTTGGCCTGCTGCTTTGAAAACTTGACCTAAATTAAGATGGGCTTTACCATTAAACTGATTTTAAGGACCAATGCAGTTTCAGTCATTACCCTGGGCCACCGTGCATACAACTGGGCATGGCCTTCAACTGGTAAATCTTTTTTTTCCACAGGTTTTATTCTGTTTAATGTAGCATTTGCCACTATTAGCCTTGCGGGATGTGGGTGGACAGATCCTGGCATTTGAAGGAGGAGGAAAAGTGAAAAGATTCTGACATGAAACTGTAAGACAATCAAAGATTTTTTTTGTAGAAAAAAAAGGGCATAAGATGTCATTTTAGACAATGTAGATTTGTTTTTATAAGGGATTTATATCCACCAGAGTACATCTTTAAAACTACATAAGCATATACTGTATGTTCTTGAAGAATGTCAAAACTTAAAAAGACACAATACGGGATGCTTACATGGTTATACATATAACGCAGCATGAAGTCCATAAGGAAGGACTTGCCCTTGCGGAAGGCCCCCGCCACAGAAATGGCCACCACTTCACGATCCCTTACTTCTTCGGACAGCAGGATGCGGCTCAATGCCGCCTCATCCAGCTCAAAGGTGTGGTCATCTTTGACCAGCAGCACCTGGATGGGCCGGGCTCGTCCATCTGGCTCCTCCTCCTCTGAGCTCCAGTCATACACATTTTTGTCACTGAGGGACCCTGAGAGAAAAGTCAGAGGGTAAAAAGGCGATTTATTCAAAAGACAAGTATGTGAAATGTTACTGTGTGAGTGAGCGAACACCCAGAAGTTCTTTGCAGTAATGACGAACACACTTTGTGCTCCATTAAGTGAGGAAACAGGAAAGTCACATCCATTATTCCTTCCTGTTAGCCTGCAATCAATACCAACGTACGCATGCTTGTTAATAATAATTACAATGAATCAGGCCATGCAATCCATCCCATCTGTTTATATCCAATGGGATCATGTGCATTCAGAGTTGTTTTTTTCTCTTATCTTTCCAGGCAGTGACTCAGTGTGGTCTCTCTGCTCTTTCATGTGGAGCATGCAGGCCATCCTGGTGTAAAGACTGGAAAAATTTTAGTCCCCCCCTCCCCACACACACTGCTTATTTACAGCTGGGACCAAAAAGCCTTTCACTCATCACTAACAATCCAGTTTTAGGGAACGCAGAGTTTAATCTTGTAACTGCAGATTACTGTAAATGATGCCTACAGCTGTGACAAATACTGAGGAAGAGGAGGCAAAATTCGAGGGGTGTGCTTAGAAGGTGAACGCCAAGAATGCACAGTGAATAATTTAACTAGGGCTCATCCAAGTTTTCCTCTCAGGCCTGAAGGGGACTGTCTGTTTGGCTTCGCATCTCCTTCCCACAAAGGCCTCCTCACCCCGGCCTGCCTTAGCCCGGCTGGTTAACCCGATCGTGCTGCCGCTGCTGCCTCCCTTAAAACAGCCAGAGACGTCAGAAGCAGCGTCTGCTTAAAGTGGGTCACACCAGATCAACTCCTTGATGACAAACAGCAGCATTTCGCCCCTTTTCTCCTCAGTCCCAATGCAGCCACCCAGCCGCTCTGCCTCTGTTTGCAGGCCTGGGTTTAAAGTTGGACCACAGATCATCACTACAGTCATCAGGATGGAGGGTTAGTAATCATTAGTGGGGGGGGGGGATGATACTGGGGATGGTGAGAGGCTCTTTACTGATGCACTATTACATAATTTTTATGGCAAATGCACCACAGGCCATGATGAGAACCTCAGTATGAGGTGGGGTGATTTCCTCTAGGCTGATCAGTGAAAAACGACTGATTTTTAGCAAAACACATTCTTTCTCTATGTGTATATATAGTGTGTTTTTGCTTATTCTTGTTGACCGAAATCCCCGCGGACCCCCGCTGAAACACGGTGCTATTTCTCACCACCAACACCCTCAAGACGACTGCATTACTGACATACAGGGCACTGGTTACAAGACTGTAATTAATAAATAAATAAAATCAGCATTTTATAATGGACCCTGACACAAACATGTAACTGGCTGCACTGCTTACACCCAGTCCTCGACGGGAATTTGAGGGGGGGGGGGGGAAATGAAATGCTGTACGTACACTCACCCCAGCTGTCTCTTTCAGGACGGTGTTTGGCCATGATATTGTCCCCTGCTTTTAGATAATTGAGCAACCCTAAACGGTAGTCATGGGTGTCGGGGGTAGGAGGACGACCTGGCTCCACCAAAGCGATGCTCGTAACGCAGAGGATGAGGACGACGATGATGATGGAGCTTTTATTCCTAGTGATGCCGACATGAAGCTGGCCGACAGGGGGTACTGTTGTCTGTTTTGTTCTTTGTGGTCATGATCTGTTTTCTTTTTTTTTCCTTATGTTCTCTCAAACAGCAGCGCTGTTTAGATTTTTTTTTGACAGCTGCTAAATAAAATGACACGCAAATTAAAAAGGGTTCTGGGAGAATGAGTACAAAATGAGTATGCTTTCTTAATGTATATGAAAATAAAAAACATTTTTTCATGCATTTTAGGGCCTTGTCGGTAAGTGGCGCTAAAAGCCCAGAAATAGGTACTCATTCTGCTTTCATGGACTGTAGTAAATTTGTAAACCTCATATAGAGCGAAATTCTCGCAGTGAATTGAAGTAGTATTATCCACAGATATATCACACATTGAAGAAACAAATAAAGCTATCAAAATATTCAGTATTAAACTTTGTAAGATAAACTAGCACTAAACCATCCCACATTGAGTGCAGCATTTTAGATCGATTAGGTAGGTTTACAGTTGTACTGAGTCACTCTAAATGCACCAACAGGATCCAGTAAACGGCGCCTCCTGAAGATTAGCGATACGCTGTTGCTTTTATTGGAGTATTTTGTTTTCAATAAACCGTGGAATTAGATATCATTTATGCGGTTTACTGTTAATATTGTGTAAGTGAGTCGAACTGTTTTCTAAAACTGTAAACAGCTGGGAATGACATGGCGGTAGCAGGACTTTTTTTTGTTGGTATCGCAGTGAGTTGGTAGCCGTTGGTCTGAAGGAGTGAGCAGCAGCAGCAGCAGCGGCTGAAGTTTACCACAGTTTCCTCGATAACAAAAGAGGACAACTTTACTTCTGGGGGTGATTATTCGACGCCATCGCACAGTGAAGACCCTGGGAAAAAACATAAAATGCAAGACATGCTCCTCTCCCGTGTTTGTGTTTTTAAAGGTAGGTGCAGTTGAAGTTTGAAGGCTTCGGCTAGCTAGTTAGCTAGCATTAGCTGACTGGTATGGATGCTAAGTCTGGCTCCGACTCTTATTTTCTGGGTGATCGTTGTCCGTGATAACGTGAGAAACTTGTGTTGCTTTTTCCATGACTATAGCTTTTGAATGCCTTAAACTTCACTTTTGAGCTGTTGGTAAAGGTAAAACAGTTGGCACTATTGTGACAGATGTACCCTCACAGTTTTTTTTTTTTCCTCTTTCCTTGTAGTGTATGTGGTGGCATTGTCCTTCTTTCACACAACTTTTTCATTCCCCTCATTTTCAGGACATGGAGCACGGTGAAGGGCCATCGGACTAACGCCGACATACTTTCTTTCAAAGGGGGTTTGCTTCGTCCATCCACCCGACACCAAATCTGAACAAGTCAACCTAATGTAAAGGATCCTCTCGGTCCAAGTCACCATGGATGTTTATCCCCGGACAAGTGGTGAAATTCAGAGGAGGAACCCACAGCATGACTTTGAGCTCATTCAGAGGGTGGGAAGTGGCACATACGGAGACGTGTTCAAGGTACAGTGCGTTCCCACAAAGCCTGTCAGTGGAGTTGAAGCGGTCACGGTTCATCAGCTCAGTTAGGCCAGTAATTAAGATGAAACATGTGGAGCACACGTTTGACAGGAGCTTTTGAATCGGGCAAGATTTTAGTTTCATAGTGGAAACGAACCATTGCAGATGCTGGCCTGTATTGTTGTGGTTGCATCTGCTTTAGTGATGTAGTTTTACTTTTTTTTATTTCTTTTGCCAGTTGTGCACACTGGATTGTGGTAACCCAGAAGGCTTCCTGAACCAGTTTGGCCGTTTTTAACAAGGGAAATTAACGTTGATTGCTTGTTCCTGCTTGCCTGTTTTCTTTACATCATTAAATAATAGGTAGAGACAATATTGTGAGGTTTATAGCTCATCCAAGGACCTTAGGGGTTTACTGCTGGCATGTTTGTGTTGTATAACAGCAGTAACACATACCTGGGTAACTAAAGAGGAAAAAAGAAGGATGTTGTAATATGTTGTATTAATTTGCAGTGTTTTGCAAGACTGACCAGTTAAAATAGTTAAGTATGGATAGTTTCTCTGTTCTTTTTTCCACATTGTAAACTAAAATTGGGCAGGCATTCCAGTGTTTGTCATAAAATGGGTGTTTAGATTTTTAAAAAGTCTTTGTTTATTCAAAATTAAGACCTTACATCTGACTGTCAAAGGTCTTAAAAAGGCCACAAATACAACAAACATGATAGTTATGTCTGCTTTGCATTGTGTGATGAAATCCTCATTTTCAGAACCTGGTCAAATCCCCCCATAGCCAACTCGCCACAGCCAGTTGCTACAATTTGTAGTCAGTTTTAAATTTATTTTAGTATAAAGGCAAGTGAAATGAGTGGAATGAAGATTAGTGATTTGTCACAAATTTTCAACTTATTTTCCCATAATTTTTGTGACTTTCTTTTTAATTTGCATCTGTTCTTAGAAATTTGCATTTTTTTTCCAGTGATTAGCAAGGTTTTTTTTTTGTAAATTTCTGACTTTTTTCTTGCAAGCTTGTGACTTCTCTCTTGTTAATTTCAATTTTTTTTGAGTAATTTTTCCTCAGAAATTTTTGACTTGTCAAGTTGTGACTTCTGGTTGAGGGGCTGGGGCTAGTTCCAGGTGTTGTGCTTTTTTTAATGTCTAGTAATGGCATTCATCATGGGAAAGTGCAACTTTAACGTGAACTCTATTAACCTAGATGTTGCAGTAATTTCAGTTGTTCTAAACAATTGGTGAAGGCTAACTGTAATGTCATAACAGACTCCTTGCAACTTTGCACACGAGAGATCTTAAATTTGGACAAGTGACCTTAAAAAGTCTTAAGCTTAACTTCCCTAAAGCTGCAGATACCCTGATAAAGGAAGTCAAGTTGGAATATTAGTTGCTTAAAAGAAACTTCCAGCAATGTGGATCAGTAACTCAATCTACCTTTATTGTTAACTGAACACTTTTGAGGTTTGAACAGCTGACCATAAAAAAGGAATATGAGAGGAAACTTAGAACAGTGCACACCTTTGTTTTTTCAATTTATCTTTTACAGAAGATATTTTTGTTTGTTTAAACCTTAAATTTGAAGAAGACATCTAACCTTTTAACATTCAGCTTCTCTTTATTGCTTGGCTTGTGAGATTTTTTTTATTACTGCAATTTTTTTTTTCTGTTGGTGTTGTTTATCCATCTGTCACACACAAAAGACCAGCCATCTGAGCCAGACATGATAGTTCAGCCAATCTGTCATGGCCTTCCTCCATACAAAGCCTCTCTGGCCAGCCCCCACCCCCAGACAGGCCGCTGGTGGAATGCTGCGCCTGGTATCCTCACAGAGCTCACAGGCTGTGGGTTGAAATATGATCAAGCCCCTGTCTAAACATGCGTTTCACTATATGGGTGTGTTCTGTTGAGCTGAGAGCGGAAACACCTCAAATTGGGGAAAGACCTACTTGTGGTTGCTTTGCCCAGGTGGATTTTACAGGAATCCAGTAAATTCCAGATTTTTAAATATTCTCTCTATAATGAATATATTGATTTGATATCTTTACTACATTGTTACTTTTTGTCTCCATTGTTGGGTCGTCACAATTTGTGTTAAAATTATTTTACATGGAACCAATTGATTCTGCCAGTGTTACGTAGCATCTGTAGAATTGACCAAGTGCATTCTGGGTAGGGTAGGAACCATTAGTTCGCTGAGATCACCTCAACGTAGGAGACATCGTCACAAAGCAGCTGTGCTTTAAACTGTAATAGTCGTTCTCACAACCGCCGTGGAGAAAAGGTAAACCACGGAATAGGCTTTTATCGTTTTCCAGCATGGAAGAAGAACAGCACAGCACACGTTTCGGATGTAACTAAGAGGCGACGCCTGGCCTGGATTGCAGCAGTCAGAAGACCCAACATAACTTTCAAACACACACCTGTATCGATGGTGGTGCGCTCAAAGCATTTTCATAAAGGTACGTTATGATTTATTGTGTATGTCTGTTGTTAAAACTTGCTTGTGTTGTGGTTAAGACTTGCTTGGTCATAGCTTTTACCCTACGTCAGCAGTGCTAAGCTAAACAGAGCTAAGCTAAAGAAAGACTCCGATATCCGAGTAGCTAGAAAAGGTTACCACTCACACACCTGTGTGAGCGGGTTTAATTTGTTCTACACCAAAGTATTTTCTTACCGTTTCCTTTGCTTTAACAGGCAGACCAGCTTATGAAATGCTAGACTGTGATCCTGACTGGGCACCTTCTCTAAACCTTGGGCATGCAGAGCTTCTAGCTGCCACTCCTGACAGGTTTAACCGCTTATGCAGACGGGCGAGATTATGGCAAAAAGAATCAGCAGGGCAGGCAAGTGACCCCCCAGCACAGACCTCCAACATCACTGGCCCCGTGACTGAGATGGATAATGTAGCTCCTTCAGGTAGTCTTTTTTTCACCTATGTTTTTCTTTCTAAAATGTGTCTTGGGATTCCTTTTGATTACAAAATATATTAACTACAGTTGTTTATTGTCCTGATCAGCAACAGATGACACCACACCTCTGGCTGAGATGGAGGAGACGACATCTGATGAAGCAGCACTGATCCGTCAGGCTGATGATGCTCCAGAGGAAAATGCGCAAGAACTACAGAACTGCAGCTTGTGTCACCTTAGGCTTAAAGAAATTTTACTCTTGCAAGAGGAGAACAGAAAGTTAAAGGGAGAGCTCTCCAGAAAGACCCTGGATGAGAATTTCCTCAAAGATAATGACTCAAAGGTGAAATACTACACTGGGCTTCCATCTTTCAGTTTAATGGCTCTGCTGATGCAATTTTTTCCCAGCCTCCCAAAGACAGAAAAATTTACCAATTTCAAATTCTCCTTTTAACTATGATGCGTTTGCGGATTAATTTGCCTCTTGAACATATTGCACACCTTTTTTGACATAAGCAGACAAACCGCATCCATCCTGTTCTGCGACACCATAAATGTGCTCCATGCACACCTCAGCCCTTTGGTGTACTGGCCAAAGAGACATAGTTTGCAGGCTAGCACGCCACATCAGTACGTTGAAATGTTTGGCAGTAAGGTCACAGTTTTTATTGACTGCTTTGAACTTTTTAGTTTTAGAATGTTGGCCATGACATGTTTTTGGTGTGGTTTAGCCATTTTGACATCATGTCTTTAACTGTGTCAATAATATTGAAGCAGTTAAAGCAGCATCTCTTCAATTTTTCTTATTGCTCAAACATTTTGCTTTCTTTCCTCTTTTTATATATGTAAATCACACTGAGTTTCCCTTGTGTATGAAATGTGCTATATACATACACTTGCTTGCTTTGTAACAATTTTTGGAATAAAGTACACGATGGCTTACAAACTCCAGCTCTTTATTTCAAAGATGCAAAACTGTAACCATAACCATAACACAATACAAGAATATAAATTGACATGCATGATCGACATGTATCATTGTTCACACAACGTTATAGCGCATAACTGTCTCATGTTACAGCACTAATCTAATGTGCATGTTGCAAAACCACGGCTGCTGTGGGGTTGGTGCTTCAGAATCCCACACATCCTAAATGGAACCACTGAATTTCACAGTTTTGGTTATCACAGGCAACCATGTCATCCAGCTCTTCTGGCTGCCTGCAAGTCCACCACACTGCTGCTGTGTTCTGTGCCTGTCTTCTGGGATTGTGTGTGGGACCTGGCTGTAATGCAGTTAGACGTCGTCTTCTGGGCTTCTGGGTGGGTTTATCAGCTGCAGCTTTCCTCTTTTGTGTTGTAGGGTCTCAGAGTCAGTGAAGTGACGGGCAACAAGCTCAGGTAGGAAAACTTTATAAAAAAAAGTTCTGGCCCACTGGTAAAAGTGTTTGCTCCCACAGGTCAGAATCTGGTGTGACGCGTACAACAACACAACTTTTTGTGGTCCACACAACAAAGTCACAGAAATGTGAGCCTGTCACAAATTTGCATTTGTACCTGCTTGTAGTACTTGGGACTGTGCTTGAGTTCTAGTCTCCCATCAGAGAGTTTCAGGTAAAAATCCTTGTCTGCACAGGCCTGCAGGATGTTGTTGTTGCGGTGCTTATATGGGGATTTTATTTCCACACAGCCTTTTTCACAACAGGTGCAGGACACAAGTGCATCAGGGGTTGCACCAACTTCAGGAAAGGAGGGGTTGATTATAAAATATTATAAGCACACTTTCACATGTATATTGGGTGCATAATTCAACTTACGGCATGCACTTATTTTATTTAGTAAATAAATACTTGTAATCAAGACAAGAAATTTAAAAAAAAAAACACCTTTGTGAGCACAATTGTCTTCAAGTCTACCTTGTACATCTACAAATCATGCACCCATCCGTCTGTGAACTGCACTTTTTCTTGCTTCAAAGACCTAAAGTTACTAAAAACTTCATGCGTTTGTGGACTTATGCTTACAGTCATATAATTATAAATGAAGGCATGGTCGAAGTTTGGCAGAATGTTTACATCCGAACTCCATGTGATATGCTGGTAGAGATCTAGTCCATTAACCCCTTCAAGCTTCGCCAAATAGCGTGCCTTTGCAGTCCCATTCAATTTGGTGGAGTATGGTCCCTTTAAATTTTCCTTCACGGTCCATTTTGTGATTTTTTTTTTTTTTTTATTTTTATTTTTTTTTTTTCCCCGTTCATTCACAAGAAATACCGAGGCGCTGTGTGTTTGCAGTCCGGTTACGATCGCTGTACCTACCCCGCCCAGAATGCATTGCACGTTTGTCACGTGGGCTGGCGAGGTTAATTAATGCATCACATCAGCAGTCACTTAATTAGCATAATTTAGCTGTTTTAACGTGCTATATTAAGTGGCATGCACACAGGAAGAGACCAGGAATTTGCGTTGCCGCTAAAATCTGGTGAAAATAAATGTGTGGGACCCCAAGTGGATGGATGCTGATTTGAGAGTTTCCCATTTTTATGTGAATGATGAAAGTGAATACTGCTGATTGTGAGGTGGGAAATGTACAACAGGTTCACTTATGCAACTCGAGCTGGGAATGCTCATGAGGGACCATTTGTCATCAGTGAAACACTTGGCAACCAGCACATCGCTTTACATGTTGAGGGAACCCAATGCTTTGAATGAAAACATTTGTTGAGGTTTTCTTACACAGTTGTATGTAAATGTGCTTCCTCACTACAGTTTTCTTGAAGCTGCAGTACTGTGCAAAAGTTTCTCCATCCATCATTTCCTTATACTTTGTTAGGAAAATGGCAAATAGTTGAAGCGCTTGTTGAAATGTGCAAACAAAAATGGAAATGCATTATATATGGCAAAAACAG